>CM076591.1:9827500-11142500 GCA_038430175.1 Ficus hirta | reverse complement strand
TATATATATTTTTTTGGGTTAAAATGGAGTGTGGGCAAATTAGATTTGGAGTAACTTGACAATTGACAAGGTACCGAAGACAATTAACTTGTGTTTGTACATGTATCATCAACCAGACCAAAAAAAAAAAAAAAGGCAAAGTTAAGTAGGCTAACTTGTCAGCGAATGCCACCCATTTATTGAACTCACCTTAACTGAGGCAATTCTGTACTGTAAAAGCATGATACAAACAATTAAACATCTAAATTTACACTTTGTCAGTTCATCTCCATTACAAAGATAAAACGACACCACCCCACCACCCCCCCCCCCCCCCCCCCCCCCCTCCCCCCAAAAAAAAAAAAATCAAAATGAAACAAAGCCGTTACTGTAAGAAGAACATCATCATGAATCCTACCTCAGCTATCAACTTGTATATCATCTTGGTAGCCTTGTGTCTCCACAATAAGGATTGGACACTATGATTGCATGACTTTATTTTGTTTTACACATTCAGTTCCCTTAAACTCCTGACATTTCCAAACTGATTTTGCCTCCATTGGCACGACGCCGTCAGCCGAAGGCTCCATGGCAAACAATGGCATACTCCCGGCGGTTGGATTGCCCATGTTCATATCAGTCAACGGTGATTTTCTAATATCTGCCGCCTCTTCCTTGGGATTTGCTTGGTCCCTGAAGGCGCACGAGCTTAACAGCAACTTCTTTAGCTTCACTCTTCCTCTCTTTTTACCACTTGTAGACACATCATCCCAAGTTTTCTCCTCTGGCTGACCCAATTCCACTTCCCCATTATCTATCTCCGATCGTGCAGCTCTATCATATGTACACGCGTTCTCATCCACTTCATTCTTGTGTGACTCTCGGGTGGGACTTTCAAAATCGACCTCACCTGCTGCCGTGTTTCCATTACTGGTAGATGCAGGGGGGGCTTGCTCCAATGCAGCGCCCCCATTTGAATCCCTTGTTTTCTCAGAATTGGATGAGATTTTTGGTTTCTTGTGTTTATGACCCTTCCACTCAGAACCTGGAGAGTTCTTTGATATTCTAGGGGAGCTGTTTATAGCTCTGTGCAAGTTGCGAGCCAATTCCTCATCTTTCTTACAATTCTCAATAGGTTGGTATTTTTTGTACAGGAGCTGAACCGGGATGTGCTTTTTCAACTTGTTCTTTTTCAGCTGTCTTTCCTTGCAGACCGCCGGTTCCTCAGAGAAAGACGCGACCAAATCCAAAGCACTCTTTGCAGCAGCCACCGCCTTGGCTGCCAATGCAGCCTTCTCCTCAGCAGCGGCTCTAGCAGCCTCTGCAGCCTTGGCTGCAGCTGTAGCTGCCGATTTCGAGGCCTCTACAACCTCCTCCGGGGAAAGGTTAGCGTTATGAGAACTCAATAGATTACCAAGGCGAATATCGAATTCACTCGAGGGAGGCGATGATGGAGAACGAACCAATGAAGACACGGATGCGGATGCAGATCCTGATGCAGGCGAAGAAGCAACTAGGGACAGCTGCAACGTCGCATCGCAGTCCGGACCCTGTTTCTTCAATCCCGCGAGGAGACGCTTCCGAGGAGGCAAAAGAACATCAGCATCCAAATGATTGACATCACATAAATTAGCCTCCATTTTCTCCTCCTCTGATACAATCACTCAAACACAAACTGTGCACTACATCTACATAACAAGATAACAAAACAAATAACTAACTAAAATTCTCAATTTTAAGATCCCAATCAATCCCCACGAGCTGCTATAGATTCAACAAGAGAGTATTAAAACAAACAAAATAAATTCTCTAATCTAAAATGATAAACAAATAATAGAAAATTGAGATTGAAATTTGAAACAACATAAAATTCCAATTCCGGAGAATTCTATGCTAGGGTAAGGATTACTATCTCATCCTTGTCAAGTTCCGTTAAAGTTTCATACTTTTTACGATATTTTCTGCTTAACTTCCTGCTTCCTAGTGCATTAAACAAAAATATTCTGGGAAAATTCTCTTTCTTCCGAGAAAGTTTTTGCCTAATTCAATCAAAAGGTGTTGTTGGTGGAAAAAGGGAAGAAAGAAGAAGAACATTAGCTGAAGAGATCAAACAAACCTGGGAGAAGAGCAGATCCTAGGGTTCAGCAAGGAAATGGCGCTGAGAATGGGGGAGAGGAAGGAAGGATACAACAGAGAACAAAGGCAAAAAGAGAGAGAGAGAGATGAGAGCCAAGAAATTAAATAAATAAATAAAAAGTAGAAAAATAAATAAATACATAAATAAAAAGCCTTTGCCTTTTCGATCAAAACGGTGTGTTTTGATGGAAAATAGGGGTAATTATTATGATTGTTATGTATTGTTAGATGTTAGATACATGAGTCAAATATATATATAAAAAATACATGTTCACATTTCACATGTATTTATATTTTATTTATTTATTATGATTATATTTAATTGGTTATTCATTTATTTATTTGATAAAAATAGAAATATATATATATGTAGAAGCCAAGGACGCAGATCCCACAACATTAATGTAAATATTAACTAACCTCCTCTTTATCACTGACACTAAAGTCTAAACTATGTAAATGCTTGCTTGTTTTAAAAAAAAATGTAAATTCCACAATTATCCTCCATTTAGCATGTGATATATTTTTTTTTTGTAAGATTAACAAAAATGGTTTTGTTTATGCAATCTGATCATCTACTAAGTGATCAATCATTGATAGATAATTTTTAAGAAATTATTTTTCTATTTTAACTCAAAACTTAGGCCCGATTTGATGTTAAGGTTTGAATCCTAAAATTACAACTCATTTTTGTCTTTTTCCCTCCGTTTTACTATTCACAATCTTCTAACTCAAACTTTAAAAGTCCATAATTTTACATATATAATTTTAAATGAGATGTTTTTTTTTTTAATTTACATAGAATTTCAAGACGAATGAATCAAGCTTCATATTAATATTTTTTTTCCGCACATTTCAAGTTTTTACATTTTTTAACTCCAACAATTCAAACACCTCATCAAACGCACAATTTTATTCAAATCCAAATTTTACAATTTAAATCTTAGCACCAAATGTATGCTTAAAAAATAAGAGAAAAAAAGATCAATTTCCAATACATACTTATGAACTATCCATTTTATCTGTCTATAATTGTGTTTATTTTTAATTACATATTCTTTTATTTAAGTAAGAATCTATCAAAGTTATGCAAAATTTCCTCGTCCATAAATTTTTTTTTTTTTTTGGTTGAAAATTTTCCTTTTCGATTTAGTCAATGGCAATTATGTATACACCTAACACAAATATGATACTTGTGTCTAAATGATGAGAATTAACTCAAACTCAAAGAGTGAGAGAGAGAAAGAGAGATTTCCTTTCCAAAAACAATCCTTTTCCTCATCTTTTTGTAGTTCAAAATCGTAGCTCATCATTGCAATTTTTGTTTTTGGACCAGCGTGCATCAATCCATGGAATTATGATTAAAGTTATCATGAATATTAACTGCTAGTTTTCTTTATTTAAAGTAACGGTAACACACGGAGCCACATTACCCAATGTGGGGTACGCGCCACAACGAGGTTACTAAATTAATATATATTAGTTGTGCTTCCATATAATTATCAGTGTAATTTAAATTATTTTTTTTCTCAATTACCATGACCCTGTAACCGTACACGGATGTTTGGTTGTAGGGTTCAAATCTTATAATTACAATCTATTTTTTTTCTTTAGTTTTATTATTTATACCGTTTTGTTATTTAAATTTTAAAAGTTCATAATTTTGTATAGACAGGTCCAAATAAGATTATTATTTTTTTAAATTATATAAAATTTCGAGACGAACAAAATAAGTTATATATTGATTTTTTTTTTTTAACAAATTTCAAGTTTTTACAGTTTTTAACTCTAGTAATTCAAATGCCTCGATAAAAGTACAATCAATTCAAACCAAAATTCTACAATCCAAACCTTAACACCAAATACATGCATCCACTCCTTACATTCCCTTATCACCTTTTAACCTTTTCATATATCTTTTTTATTTTTATTATTTTTATTATTTACTTTTTAATTGGTTCCCAAATCGTAAATGTTTCCAAATTTTAAATAGTTTTCAAATTTAAAATTTTTCTTTTCTTTTTCTTCCACTTATTTATCTCCATGTCATTACCATTACATACCATTCTATTCTTTCTTTCTTTCTTTCTTTCTTTTCCCCATTTTAATAATGTTAAGGATAAAGTTATCATGGAATGATTTTAAGGCGTAATATGTTGCTTTATTAAGAATATTATAAGTTTTATTAGATTTTTTTAATTATTTTTGTTATAAGTTTTGTATTAATTTATGCCTCACTCGATACAAATCTTGATTTTCACGTAAATTTCATTCATTAAAAAAATGAATAAAATAAAAGGGGTATTTCCGTAATAATAGTTTTGCCTCTTTGCACAGGAAGTGACCGCCACAAGAAAGTCAGTTAAACAGATAACAAATTTCATTGCCCATCGGTAACTCTTACTCCGAGACAGCCGATCACAATTCAGATATTTTACCTTTAATTTGGCAGTTACGTGTCAGAGGTAGAGTCGTACTTCCGTGAGTTCCGTCCAGTGACATCCCATCTGTGACTCACCCAACCTTCTCGTCAAGTGATTTTATCAAAGCTCCCATCCCAGGGCTTTCTTCACCGCCATTTTTCGTTTTATTTTCAAAATGCAGTCTTATTCTTTGGTTGCTGAGAAAATTGGAAGCTGCAGAAGTGGAAAATCCGCAGAAAAGAGAAAATCTTTCACCTCCTCCGGACACTAAACTCGGAATTCGACATTGAAATCAACTGCATTTCTTGGGCTTAGATGAGGAGCATCAAATCATTGCCAGAAGCTGTTCGTAGTTCAGTGCGTTCTGGAATTATCCTCTTCGACATCACAAGAGTCGTCGAAGAGCTCGTTTTCAACAGCCTAGATTCTGGTGCTTCAAAGGTAAATCCATTTCAACTCCTTCTTCTTCTTCACCCACTTGATCAAATTCTAAATGTCGCTTAATGCAAAGTAATTCAATCAAATTTTGCATTACTTTCGGATTTTTTTTTTTTTTTTGGGGAAAATTGTGCATTAGGGTTCTTCTTTGTTCTTCTATCTTGTTTTTCAAATCTGCGCACTGTGCCAATTCAATTCCTGGGGATGTCCTTTTTGTGTGATCCACAGAAAGCTTTTCCCCCCAATAAAATTTTGATCTTGGAGAGTAGAACTGGGATTTAGGGTTTATGAAACTACTATCCTGTGTGCTGTTATTATCAATTCATTGCTATTTTTTTTTTATTTTAATTCATCCATATTTTTTGGTATATTTGTCCGTTTACTGCTTTCAGGTATCAGTTTTTGTACGCGTTTCGACATGTTATGTGAAAGTAGAAGATGATGGTTAGTACCAATATTCTTGCCTTAGTTGCAACTATACAATATATCTATTTATACATATATATATATATATATATCAAGCTTTTTATATAATTTTTTTTCTGGGATAAATTTGCAGGATCCGGCATCACCCGGGATGGATTAGAGTTACTAGGAGAAAGATATGGTAAATGAAAACATCCTTTAGTCTACTAATGCTTAATGATCTCCAAAATTGAAAGACAAATATGGGTCTTCTTATAAAGCATACCAAAAGTAAGTTAATCAAGAAGAAAGACACTGATATGAATAACAAGTGAATTATGTCACAATTGGGAAAAAATTTTATGTCTTTTCATTTTATATTATAATATGGGGTCACACGCAAGTTTTTTATTTATTTATTCTTTTTTATATGTACCCTCTGTGGGCAGCAACGTCAAAGTTTGACCAATTGGTTGATAAGGATACTAACAATGGGAGCTTTGGTTCTCGAGGCGAAGCATTGGCTTCAATTTCTGATGTATCATTGTTAGAAATTGTGACAAAAGCTTGTGGGAGGCCGAATGGGTATCGCAAAGTCATGAAGGTATGGATCATTTTACTAACAAAGAAAGGGGTTTTCAAGCGAGGATGCTTTATGACTTTTCCTCTAATCTGTCACAGGGAAGCAAATGTTTGTATCTCGGAATATGTGACGATAGGAAGGAAATGGGAACAACAGGTGTCGACTCTATTTCCCCAAAATCCTTCAATGAGATTGTGGAGATAATTAGCCATGTATCTCAAGATTTTTACACGTTGGACTGATGCTTACGTTGTTTATATGTAGTTAACATCTTTTTGTACCTTATTCTATAATTCTTCACTGAATGAATAGCAACTATTATCAATTGGGTTGTGATTTAGTATAGTTGATTATCAGAATTGTAAATATATGAGTTTCCTTGTTGCTTTATGTGTGAGTTTGACGGTTTCTTATGCTAGGAGAAAGTTATGTAAAATGCTATTCATTTTCATTGGTCAATTATGTTTTCTTTCATGTTGGTTGCCATAATCCTTTTGTTAGTTGTTAAATTCTTGATTATCAAAATGCTTTTTTGCAGTTGTTGTTCGTGATTTATTTTACAACCAACCAGTTCGGAGAAAGTATATTCAGTCCAGGTGCCCTATTACTTGAAAATTTACTTTGTTTTCGAGCTCCCTTCATCTCTATTATCATTACACTTGCAGTAGTTTGAACTGACTTGACGTGCCTTTTGGTTTGTTTTGTCAACTGGAAGCCCTAAAAAGGTCTTACAATCAGTCAAGAAATGTGTACTTCGGATTGCCCTTTTGCACTCAAAGGTCTCTTTCAAAGTTGTTGATACGGAAAGGTATCTTCTGTTGTTGTTTTTTAGTTGAATCTTGTTATTTTGTTTTCTTGCTTACAGTCTTCATTTCACATGTAGTGAGGACGTGCTTCTTTGCACACATCATTCTTCTCCAATGTCACTGATTACCAGTTGTTTTGGGATCGAGGTCTCCTCATCTCTTTATGAATTGAAAATCAGCGATGGCAAAATCAAGCTTTCTGGATACATATCTGGCCCTTGTGATAATCTGACCATTAAGGTAATTAAAAAAAAAAAAAAATTCATGTTCATGAACTTCAAGGTGATCTTACTGAATCTATTTGCTTTATCTATCTTATATCTCAGATTCTCAATTTCCTATTGTTTTATGTATGTTTTTGCAGGCTTTTCAATATGTCTGTATCCAGCCTATTCATATTTGAATATGTTTTAACTTTAGGTGGATGTTTTGGGATAGAAGGTAGTATGTGTACTATTTTCTTTGAACTTCGACCTTAACTTTAGCAGATATTAACTCACGGTTTGTTTGCAAAGGGCCAATTCATAAACTGGTGAATCAATTGGCCGCTAGATTTGAGTGTTGTGACCAAGTCAAAGCTGTCAATGGTATCCAAAACAGAAAGAGAAGTAGACCTCAGTCATACCCAGCTTTTGTTCTGAACATAAGTTGTCCTCGGTGTTTCTATGATCTAACCTTTGAACCATCAAAAACACATGTAGAATTCAAGGTAATTTTATTTTCTCTGTGATGATCAATACTGGTTTAAATGCAATTACATTTTATTGTAGAGTTTTGTTCCATGACCAACTTGTTCATGTTAAATATGACTATCTGGAGTGGCTGCGACATTGCGTCTTTTTGCGGTAGAAGTAAAAGTTAATGATTTATGAGTGGACTCATCTTTGTTGAGGTGCCGAGATTTAGGGAACAACATTAACACCTCATCCCTTCCCCCTCCTTGTTGAACTTGAATATCTTATTTAAATTGCCAAATTTTAAAAAAAATGACGTGACGCATTTAGCAGCTATTGTAGTATCTTACCTAGAAGATGGCAAATGAAACTCTTCCTGATATGCATTCCAACAGATTCGTTCTCTTTTTTTGGGGTGCCCTCGTTTTTAACAACGTTACAAAATTGAATATGCTGTTCGATATACATCTGAGATTTAGGGAATAGTTACTATATTAAAGTCAGTTACGAAGATAATTCATCACGTGTATATGTATTCCAACACCTGTATCTCAGCCTCAATGCTTCCTGGCTTTTGGCTGAATGTTACTGTTTTCCTTCCTTCAAACCCCTCCCACTCTTTACCAGGATTGGGTTCCTGTACTTGCACTCCTCGATAAGGCAATTCAACAATTGTGGAAGGAAAACATATCTTACGGTATGCCTTCACTCTATTCATGCTATTAAGGGATGGAAACGTTCTCTCATCTCTTTTTCTGGATTCGGTTTGGTAGAATGATGGCCTACTGAATTTTTACTAACCTCTAAGATTTGTAGCAGAATCTGTCAGGTTTGCAGCTGATATGATGGGAAAAGATCAAATATCACATGGAGATGAAATTCATGCGTCTGCAGAGGGTAATGGTCCTACTACATGAACCAGCTTTGTTCGATGTCAAAAATATAGCCTGATCCATGTCTATCAGTTTTTAGGCCTTAACTTCCTGTTGCTTTCAGTATAGCGTATTGCTGAACATTTCTTCTTTTATGCTGCTAGATTTAGGTAATGAAATTTCTCCATGGAACTCCACAATGGAGAAAACAAAGTGCACAGTCCAAAATTGTCAGTCCTCTCTGGGTCTTATTTCTTCTCATATGAATATCCTGAGTAAAGAGGACAACTACTCGTCTTATAGGAAGCATGATATAACTCCAGTTTGTCGCCCATTTAACTACTTCGAAGAGGAAGAAAATGAGATTGATTTTACTTTTCATACTGAGAAGTCTGTTCAACCATGGGAGAGTTCCCTTGCAAAATGCAGTCCCCAAGTATCCAAGAACTGTGAAGAAGAAATTAACATTTCTTGTAACAATTTTCCATCTGTGAAAGATCATTTCTTCGTGAATGAAGTCAGTACAGGAAAAATACGCAGTGTTGATGTGGATAATAGTAATTTTAGCTCTTGGTGGGGAAATGATTCTTTTGAAGGTTGTCTCAATGTTAGAAGTGGATCAGTAGGTATTGCAATTACTAGTGACTGTGAAGACTCGAGTGATGATGTTGAGATGATTAGGGATTCGATGAAACCTTTCCTGAAGAGTTGCTCTTTGCGACGGAGCCTTCCACGAGAGAGTTCTTTGTTTACAGATTCTGGTCATGATGTTCGAAGTGATGGTTTCAAGATGAAGAAAATGTTGACTGAACATTGTGACGAGGTCAATATTTCAGAAATTGACAGCAACAACCAGAGTTTTGATATCTTGTCAAGGACTTTGTGGCAGGATCAGGAATCCAGTTTTCAGCACTTCCCAAGAGTTGCTAGAAAATATGATTGGTCTGCAGAATTTGAATGTCTGCCTGAAAAGTCAATCATGTTTTATGAGGAGAGTGTTGATGGGATCAGGAATGATGTTTTCTCATCTTATTCAGTTGCAAAAGTAGATACCGCCGGCTCTGATAATCTCAACTTAAACTCCAAATGGTGCTTCTTGGGATCAGATTCCTTTTCCCGGGGCACACTCTGGGATGTAGAAGATTACACTGATACCGACTTACGTGAAGGTAGTTGTACATTTGTTAACACATCTAGACACAAGCATTTTACAGACGGTGAAGAAAAGGACCGCAGATATAGTTATGATGCACCGGGAAAGAGATCCAACCAAGAAAACTGCACCACAAGTTGTTTAAACAGTCGATTAGATGATGTTGTTTCAGGTCGCTTCCTGCGAAGCTGCAAGTTGAAGAATAAATTTTCTCCCGAGTGCATGGACATGTCAACTGATGAGAGAGATTGGTTAAGTTTTGATTCACCTGTTAAAAGCCACAAAAGTATTCCCATGCACAAAAGTCAAAGAGATACATGTAATGGGGAAGGTGAGAGATATTTTCAATTTTCAAAATTTCGAAGAGCAAGAAGCCGCTCATGTCCACCCTTTTATAGAAGCAAGAGGAGGTTCTTTGCCTTAAATTGTCAATTGTCATCAAAAGCAGATAAGGGCCCTGCATATCCAGGTAGTCGTCTGTAAATTTTCCTTTAAGATATTGCTGAAGATGAAAGGTGAGTTAATATATCTCTAATGTGCAGAAACTCCTGAACATTTGAAGTCGACTTCTGCAGGGGATTCATCGTTACACAGCAGGTACTACAATTTGTGTGTGTTTCTATCACTTTTTCCTTCTTTCTTTCTTTTCTTTTTAGATAAATTATGTAACTGGTGACTTCTCTGTTCACCCTGTTATTTCCTTCAGGCTAGATTTGAAGAACGTGCAAGACCTTAAGGAAGACAACCATAAGATGGAAAAAGATGAAACTTTTGAAAAGTCTTCTCGTTTTGACATTCAAGATGCTGCTTTGCATAAGGGTAAGTTTATCATATGCTATGTTTGTCCTTTTAGTCTAAAGGACATGGATGTTGGTAAATATAAGAGGGAAATTGAAGATTAAAAGCGGAAATGTTAGTTTAATCTACCTGGAAATTCAATTCTGTTTCTGCAATTGTTAAAAACTCATGCAATGTAATTCTTCATATTTAGAAAGAGGATTTTTCTTTTGTTCTTATTCAGAACATCAACTTCTTGATGACAAGTACCTAGTGAGAAGCCAGCAAAAACAATCTGCTGTGCCATAATTTAAATTCAGCACAGCTTGTGCCTTTCGTGAATTATTTATATCTGTTTTGACATTGTTGGTTAGTGTAATGTGTCTATGCTGTCTCAATTATCAGAATCTATCTCCAAGGAACTTCAAGATTCACCGGATTGCTGGACCAAATGGCAGAACTGCTGTCCGCAGATTGCTGTACTAACAACAACCCCCACAAAAAAAAAAAAAAAATCATTTTCTAAAGAATTATTTATTAGTATGTCAATATTTTATTTTTATATATGCAGAATAATAAGAAGTTGCATGCCATCCAAGATCAGAGTAATATACTCGATATCTCTTCTGGACTCTTGCACCTTGCTGGTGACTTATTAGTTCCAGAATCTATTAACAAGAACTGCCTTGAGGATGCTATTGTTCTCCAGCAGGTGGATAAGAAATTTATTCCGATTGTGGCTGGCAGAACTCTTGCTGTTGTTGACCAGGTTCACTTATTCAACATCTACTTTTGTCAGATTTCTTCTCACTAATTTAGGGAACCTTTTGTTTATTCGCTATGGAGCAATAATTTTTATTCCCTTTTGGAAATGTGAAGTGGCCTGAGGATTGCAGGACAGTAGCCCTAATAATAGTTTTTTGTATTAAAAAAATTGCCTGATGGAAAAAGTCGAATAGAAATTAGAACTACTGAACTACAAGTTGCGTTTTTTCTCATCAAATTTTGTGTCTGCAAACTCTAGATGCTGCTTTTCAAACAATCATAGAATTGATGCCTCTGTACATAGCAACTATCTTTTCACGTTGGAAATGCTTGTATACTGCAAACTGTAAATCTCGTACGTGCACAATATGCATTCGAATTTTGACTTCAGCAGTGGTCCTTGTCACCAGCATGCTGCAGATGAAAGGATTCGACTTGAGGAGCTGCGTCAGAAGGTAGGAATTTTTTCTGTGTTTAAATACTTGTTGTGCATGTGTGTATGTTTGATGTTTTCTGACAATTGAGTCAAATGCCAAGGTCTTGTCTGGAGAAGGAAGAACAATTTCTTTTCTGGAAGCAAAGCAAGAGTTGGTATGTATTTACTTGATGCTAGATGAAGTCTTACCAGTTAATTTACTTGAGTTGATATTCTTCTTTATATAATATCAGACACTGCCAGAGATCGGGCATCAGTTACTGCATAGTTATGCTGAAGAAATTCGAGAATGGGGTTGGATGTGCAATATTCATGCTCAGGATTCAAGGTCCTTTAAAAGGTCTTTTCTTGTCTTTTTCTACCAACGACGTCACTATTGACATACAAGACTTGTCGCAATACGGTCAAGGGTGGATGAAGAAGTGCTTGCATATAATCATTAACGGTTGCCCACTTGCAGAGATGAACTAGTTACTCATTTTCATCATGTTACAGTTATAAAAATATTCCAATCCATGCTGCTTTCACTAATCTGTTCGTTTCTTGATGCTTCAAAGGATTATATTTGGAGACTTGTACTAAATTAAGCCTGTTATTAAATTCTCTTGTTAACTTTAAAGAAAATAATTTTCTTCTTCTCAGACATATATTTATCCGTTCATCATTTAAATTCTTCCCACAGGAGTTTGAATCTTCTCCACAAGCAACCAGCAGTTGTCACACTTGTTGCGGTGAAAGACTCACGTCTCTCTTTTAATTAGTCCGCTAAACTTGCATAAAGGACAGCATATCTTACATGTTATGATGTTCATTAACATAATTTATATCATCTTGTTTGAATAACATGCAGGTGCCCTGCATCTTAGGTGTAAACTTGTCTGATGTAGATCTTATGGAGTTTCTTCAGCAGGTAATATAGAGGGTTCGTTGGCTTGAACTTTTTTTTTAGTTCTTTTGTATATGTTTATCTCCATGTAGGTATCTTAGTCTTATCCTTATTTAAGCCACTTTGATATCTCTCTGACGCCAGCTTTTCTTTCAAATCATTAGCTTGCTGATACAGATGGATCATCAACGATACCACCCTCCGTTCTTCGCATCCTTAATTCAAAAGCATGCAGAGGTACGGTACATGCAGAGTCAATGCTGGATAATGAAATTTAATTAGGTTGAAATTATGATTGAAAAAGTTGTTAATATTGGATAAAAGTGTTGAACTTTGTAAAGCGTGATTACAGTAGGCCTGTCTCGTTGCTTTGTCTCATGATGTTATGTTATCGTTTAAGGTGCAATTATGTTTGGCGACTCCTTGCTATCTTCAGAGTGTTCCCTCCTCATTGCAGAGCTAAAGCAAACGGCACTGTGTTTCCAGGTAAGTGCACTTTCGACATGTTTTTTGGAGGCGACTCCGCTTAGGTAGTACGTGTTTCTTTGTGTGCATGCTGGGTGAGCGAGGAAGAGAAAGCTAGAGAAGCTTGTTAACTGCCTTAGTACCTTGTCAAATAACCAAGCGGAGTTTGTTATGCAGTGTGCTCATGGGCGGCCAACAGCTGCCCCACTTGTCAACTTGGAGGCATTGCATAAGCAGATCGCTAAGATTGCTCTACTGAACGATGAGGTGAATGGGTTATGGCATGGGCTGCACCGACATGAACTCACTGTTGAACGTGCGGCACAGCGTTTAAATTTGGCTACAAGCTAAAGACTATGCAACAAAACGACATATTCCGTGGAACCATTCACGACATACCCACTGTGGGATAATCACACTGTTAACTCATTCTTTCTCATCCGTAGTGTATGGAAAATGGATTAGTCTGTAAATGATCATAGATAATCAATAAGCACGTTTCAGCTCAGAATAATCAATTCTATTGATACTTTCGATTTACAGTTGAATTTTTAACTTCAGATTGATGTTTCACTAAAGATTGAATGGAACGATCCCGGTAAATTCAAAGTTCATATTGATGTTTCGCAAACTCATGTACTCCTCTCTGTTTAATGAAATAATCTGAACACACGTTGGAAAAGCTATTCAATAAGCATTTGTGTGAAAAAAAATGCTGAAGCCGAAATATGTACAGGTCACACAGGATCGAAGTATTAAAGAGGACCATTTGTTGGATATTGGTAAGTTATCCATCTGAACTCCATACTTTGCGATTCACCGCTAATTTCGCCTTAACATTCTTCGGTCAACGAGTGTGAAGAAGTTCAATTCATATTGGGAAAGATTTAACTGTCCCTGACAGACCATTTTCAGTAGATGTGTTTGAGCTCTCTTCGTTATTTGTGGCTTCACACAAAGCCTTCCAGATGGGGACCAACTTTTTCACCGGCGGCCGCAATCTCTGAACCAAGAATTCAAGTTTCATCAATTTAATCAATCAAAAACTACATGGAGTAAACAAAACAAAAAAAAAAAAATAGTTTTTTACCTCAAAAACTGATGTTAGTTCTGCTTCTCCACACAGAACCAAACACAAGCTCCAGTAACATGTAACTGGGGTCACACATTCCAGCAGAACCGGTTTCAAAATCTTGTCGACAGGAATAAAGCGCCGATTTACTTTTCCACTGCATGCATAAACAAAGTGTTACAAAAATAGAACAAACAGCTACGTACGTATGTCTAAGGTTCCTCATCTCTAAAATGTATAAGGATATACCTGACATAGTGAGTCTCAAGCTGAACCCCGAAAGCCGGCATAACCAGGACAGACTCTGAGCCATTCAAAAACAACAGTATTGTGAATCTAGAAATCTCCTTGACATTAAAGAAGGAACAAGTATGAACTTGGAGGTCCAAAGCGCTCGTCTCTGACCTTTCTTAACAGCATTCCAAAGCATCAACTTTAGCAGGAGTGCCTCTATAACGAAGCTCCATAAAACAATGAGAATTGAATAGCCCTGTCATTTGGTTGCTATCGAGTCAAGAACCCGGCAATTTCTCAAGATAATTCCAAAGTTTCACAAACGTAATCTACATACATACATATACATAGATAGATATATGACGAATCTATGAGCTCAATCATGAAAATGATGTGAAGCAATCCACAATGCAGCCATAATTATTCATCAGCAAGTTGCAAAACATTAAGATACAGCATAACACAGACTACTTCTGAACAAGACTATGTCAAAGAAATTTGCAGAAACCTAAAAAAAGTGGAGATCTTTATACCATATAGGACCCAAAAAAACAGAAAGAAATTGGTACATATTTATAATAAATCATGGACATATTATTCATAACCCACTGAGGCAGTGTCTTAAGTCTCGGTTCAAATAAATAAAGTAGATGCCTACAGGTCCATACCAATATATATATCTATATACGTGTCTAACTCTATTTAATCATCTTCATATAAAAAATTTCCTAGATATCAATGATTTATCGAACGGGATGTGTCATGTAAATATGATGACGTGTTCAATTCGATCTACTGAATAATTTCTCGAGAATGAAATAGAAGTAAAAAAACAAGCTTATATTAGCATTGGGAGAATTAAAAAGAAGGGAATAATACCTGAAGGAGGAAAAGATAGGAGGAAAATGGAAGAAGAAGCAGAGCAGAGAAGCAGACAAGAAAAGCCCTGACGCCATTCTTGGGAGCCACAATGTGGTGGATGCTGAGCCGCGGGCTTATGGGTACGGCCATCAACGAAATTGCCTTATGCCCCCCCAATTAAATTTAGCTAATTATCCATAAAGTCTCAAAATTTCGGAATTTCATCATATTAATTAGGTTTTTTCATAAACAAATCCTAATAAATATTTCTCTTCCCTGCAGAAATTGGTCTTCTTCTCAGTTGAAAGCTCGTAGAGAGAGAGAGAGAGAGAGAGAGAGAGAGTCAGTGTTCGGTTCGGCCAGAGAGAGAAGAAAAGAAGAGGGAGAAATAAGGAGAGAGAGAAAAACAAGAGTACTTCTATTTCTTTTTTGTTAATCAATTTTTTTAAGGTGGGAAATGGATATTTCTTCGAAGGTAATCAACATTATGAATAATATGAATAATTTTTTATTGAACAAATATATGAATCAATAAATAAATAAAGAGAAAAGAGTAAAATAATATTTTTGAATAAAGTAATAGTAAATTATAAATTAAAATTTTAAACAAAAAAATAAATAATATAGTCAGATTTATGATCACGTTAAAAAAAAAACCATCATTCCTCGTCTCTTTCTATAATATGAAACTGTACATATAAATCTGTTATTAAAAATTAATATGAAAATAAGGATTTACCCATAAAGATGTATTATAATTTATTATCTTTTAAAAAATTTGTTATAAACTTCAAAAAGTAGTTATAAAATATGTTATTTGTTACCATTGTTATAAATAAATAAACTACAATCTGGACTTTCTTCAAGCATGAATAAAAATATCCATCAAATAGCACAAACAAAATTTGTTTAGTTCATAGGCAACTCTATTTCAGAAGAAATTAAAAATGGTAGTTTGGTAGAACTCACATATATCATAATAAAATGAACGAGGAAAGAAGGGGAAAATATCATTTTTATACTGGTTTTGGTATTAAAGACCGATTAAAGATAATGAATATAAAATTTATTTATATATCCATATAAATATATGTTTATTTAATTTCAGCAATTACATTATTAAGATTTTTATTATTAGGCTTAGTAAACCAAAAAAAAAATGGAATTGGTTTGTTTTTTCATTTTATTTTATTTTTTTAAGAATTTTTTATTTTACTTTTAATAGACAAGTTAACACTGAAAGAGAAATTAATAATTTCTTTACTTCTTTATTTACTTTCCAAATTCATTACCCTTCACGTTTCGCTCTTTATTATTTGGAAAAAGATTTTATTATTCTCTTTATCTCATGCATCATAACATTAGATAGTGATAACTTCACATCTGAAAATGTTTGATTTTATTAATTAAGTTTTAGTGGAATACTAATAAAATTTTACACTACCACTAACTTTACGTCAAGAGAGATAGGTGCAAAGGAAGGAATTATATATATATATATATATATATATATATATGTGTGTGTGTGTGTGTATACTGCAAAAAGCAGCTCACCTCTTTGACAAAAGCTAGCATGCCAAGCCTGGTCCTTCCAATCATATTCATACATAAATTGTTCACATTGTATTAACAAATGCTAAAGCAACTCTCGGACAAAATATCAGTTAAAAAAAAAAAGGGGGGGGCAAAAGTGCTCACATTATCAAAAGTGAAACAGGTAAAACTAGTCTCCAAACTCATAAAGACTCAAGTTTGTTGGTTCATCAATCAAAAACCATGACATTCTACTCCCTCATGAAACTGGACCAGGAAAAAAGAAAAAAAAAAAATTTGAAGACAAAAGGGGAAACATTAAACTCTGCTAAAGTTAGCTTTGTACTCTCTTTTACTTTCCATATCCAAGATTGTACAGCATCCAATTGCAATGATTTCTCCTAACACATTCCAACAAGCTTGCATCTGGGATCTGCACCATTTCTATTCACAAGATTAACTTCTCCCTCGGACGATAGACGGATTAGACTCATCCCGTCATGTTGTAGTCTTCTTCGTGCTCGTAAAGACCATAACTCCCCGGCATTTCCATTTTTCCACTGAGATGCTCATTTCCTATCGAAATAAACACCAGAAGTTTAGAGACAACACTATCAGTGTATGATGTAGGACAGGTTTAGCAAAATTAGTAAGTTCGGATTTATTTAGGCCTCTAGCAAGACTAGGATTTGTTTATCTGTATAAATCGCTATTTCCCTAAGCCTGACAAATACCAAAGTGAAGTAAAATGGAGGAGGAAAAACGAACAAGCATATTAAGAAAGAGGCAAGGAAAAGCCAAAGACTCGATTTGTAAGCGAGGATTCAGCTCAAGCCTAAAGGGTCATTGATGATGCAAGGGCAAGGAGAGAATGAAAATTGAGGAAAGTTTAGAGCGTGTACGCACTTGAGTTCGAGAGCAGACCGTCGTAGAATGGCAAATGACTCAAGTTTCTCGCAGGCCGTAAAGAAGTGTTTGACGGGAACATGGCTTCTCCTTTGTTGGAATGTGGATTAAAGAAATGCAGGTCAGAGCTGATCTCGGGGCTCTGGAAGCAAATATCTTCAGCCCTTGGAGCCGAGTTCTGTTGGGACAGAAACTCCTCTGGATTTGTCTTCTTATCCTTGGGCGACTCGACTTCAGTCTCCACTTCAGATTCAGCATTGTTGGGAGCTGCATTCTGCTGTTTCCTTTTCGACCGAGCCCGCCTATTCTGGAACCAATTGTACACATTAGTCTCCGAGATTTGGCCGTGCTGGCTCAGCTCAGAGGTTATCTCCTTGATCTTTTGCTTGGTTGGAGTTCCGTTCCCCTGTTCGAACATACTCTCCAGAATCTGTAGCTGCACCGGTGTCGGAGTCCAACGCTGCCTCGCCGTGATTTTGTGGCCAGCAGATGTCATCAACGGATCGCAGTAAAGGTTTCCCAAACGGACGCCTGAAACGAGAAATTGCAGAAATTCTGTTTAGAATTTTAGAGCATAAGGAAATGGAGATTTCTCAGACATACATCCTTACAAAAAAAAAAAAAAAAGCCTATTTTTAAGGTAGCAAAAGCCATAATATTATGAGCAGGATTAAATGTGTGCATTGTGAAATTCACCTAGTCACTGATCAAGATTCGACTCCCGTATCTCGTTTCATTTAATGTCCGTCTAATAATATCTTATCACATCTACATATTAAAACTGCCGCATCATAAAGTGGGATTTTATTTTATTTTTTTTACTTTTCCCCATATGTGACAATTTTCTTTTACTGACGTAATTCTAGTATACGGAAATAAATTTAAAGGCAAATTTAAGCAATAGGATAGAAGGTCTTGGAACAAAATGGCCAGTAGGTAAGATGCATATTATATACGACCAAAATGAGCATATATAATACAATATAAAAAATCAGATTTCAAAACCCAAATTACAAAAAAAAAAAAAAAAAAAAAAACAATAAAACAAAAAACAATAAAACCAAAAAAAAAAAATCAAAATTAAAGGCGTCGTTTGTCTTGAGAGTTGGAGATGAAGAACCAAAGCACAGAACAGAACAGAACAGAACAGGAATCAACCAGAAAAGGAGAAAAAAATAAGACCCAAATGGACCACAAAAAAAAAAGGGTAGAGAGAGAGAGAGAGAAAGAGAGGAGAGGAGAGAGAACCAGGGAGATCGTGATGGGAAGTGAGGTTCTTGTGCATCTGAACAAGCTGCTCGCAAATGAAGGCGTAGATGGAGATTTGCTTGCGAAGCGTCTCCAATTGCTCGTCTGTCATCACTTTCACATGATGATTATACAGATTTCCATTGTTATTATTACTATGATTATTATTATTATTATTATGCCCTTCTCTCTCTTCCTGCTTCTCCCACCCGGCCATCATCCTCTCTCTCTCTCTCTCTCTACTTTCTCTCTCTTCTTTCTTTCTCTGTGAGTCAGTCTGGGAGACGGAGGAGTATGTTTGTCTAAAAAACCAGTCCTTTAGTCACAGAGAGAGAGAGAAAAAGAGGAGAGAGAGAATGATAATAAGGAAAAAAAAAAAAAGTTAGGAAAGAGACAAAAACAAGACACCAGACAGACACACACACACACACACACACACACATATATACATCTATATATACACACATTTGACGAGTATTGGAAGATAAGTCTATGGCCCTCGCCTTTTTCATTTCTATTTTTCTTTTCTTTTTTTTTCAAAAATTGATTATTTCTTTTCTTTTTAACTTGGTTGGAGGATTCGTTCTGTAATTTTGATAGAATGGGTGTGATATTACCATTTATATCTATAATAAAAATAATTAATATTTCTGTGTTTTAATACAAGAAAGAAAAATATATTTCGGCCAACTCTTTTTTTGTTTAATTGTATTTTTTACTTCTTTCCTGACTTGGGAGGCTGGGTGCGTAGTGTTCATACCTGCGCACGTTAGTAGTTGATTCCGTATTGTGCGCGGATCTATATTGAAATTTTTTTTTTTTTTTTTTTTGGTGATAATTCTACATTGAGAATTCTGTTGTTGCTTTTTCTCGGATCCCAATAATTTATTACCTTTACTTTTACCACTATTGGAGAATGTTTTTGGATTTTGGATTTTGGATTTTGGATCTTATCACCCTCTCTTGATTTGCCATCTGTATCCCTTGTTTAGTACACTAGGATATTAAAGTTGTTATATTTTGGTATATCTCTACAATAAATAGGGTTTTTTTTTTTTTTATATCAACCTTAATTGGTACATAAGATTTTAGGAGAATTCCTAATAAGGTATGAAAAAACATCTTAATGGAAGGGCCTATTTTAAATTGTTTGGTTTGTATTATACTTTTTTTTTATCAGATTCAACAACAAGAACATACACTAAATAACAAGAATAATATATCATAAAAAACTCCAAGATTTAAATCTGAGTAGAACCCATTTTTTTAAGACTTTCAAATGCATGATAAATTTAAGTAGATCATATGATAGTCCATTAAACTGTTGGTTTTAGTAATTTGATGACAGAAACGAGCTTTTGGTTGTATGAAATCAAAAACCACCAATGAATACAAAATGGGGTTAATTAACTTAATCACGACTAATTTTCAAACATATCTAGTAATCAATCATGGTCAGTTTTTAAAGTCTGAAATATGGGAAGCTAAATGCCATAAAAGAGGTGAAGACGAGGACAACCACGACCAAAAGGATGGAGCAAGGGTAGCACATGAGGTAGAGTGGATAAGTTATACGATAAGGATAGTTGTCTTGTTAAAAATGATCAATGTCTGTCAACTTATTTTGTGCGATCTAATTTACCGTTAATATGAACACTCCTAACCTCCTACATAAATACTTGTAGAGAGAGTAGCATCTTCTATTTATAAAGGTTAAAAATGTCAAAAAGTGGTTTTTCCATTTCTGAAAATGATATAAAAAATAATAATTTTTTATGGACGTTCTTGCAAAATAATAATAATAGTAGGGTAATAATAAGAGAATGGACAAAATGTGAGTAAATGCGGGAAGTAGGACGGGTTACAAGTGTTGAGCACCGTGCTCAATTATAATTTTGTCAGAGTCTGACAAGTAAAAATGCTGTTTTTTTCCTGTCAGATTTTTGGATGTCTTTTTTAGGTTTTTGTCTCAACTAATTTATTGTCGCATCATTTGCTTATACCGTGCACTTTGTACCTTTGCCCTGTACCCATAACTAACAGTCCCCAGTTTCCATCTATCAGAATAATAACTATTATCCCCATTCCCAAGCAAGAAATTTTACAGTTTCTTTTTTTTTTTTTTAATAATTTGTAATTATTATAACCTGTCAATATTATGTAACAACTAACATCCACATTAAAATTTTAAGAAATATAAAGTTAACAATATTTAATAAATGGAGAGACTGTAATATAATATCTCTTACAGTAATTATCGATAGTGTTTGTTTTTTTAGCTGTTTAGATATAATGTAACGAGCAAAATATTACCGAGTGTATGATGGTGATAGTAACGGTAGACACTAGCTCATAGTATTGGAGACTTAAATTTAAAAAAAAAAAAAAAAAAAAAAGAAATCAATAACATAATCAGAGTAGGATACAAGTCAAAAAAGAAATAAATGTTTCCACCCACTTCCTCATTCTTCTCCGATTACAAAGTTCAAATCTTGGTTCGTTGTTCGTTCTATTATCAAGGACCAAAAAAAAAAAAAAACCCCCCACAATTAACTTGCAAAACCAATTTCTTTTTTTTTTTTTTTTTTTCCTCTCACTTTCAATCTGTAACCGAACACCCATCAGCCAAACCCTCGGCCGCCTGCATCTTCATCTTCTCCGGCGAGATCTTCATAATCTATGTTCTCTGGCAGCGGCAGTGCAACTGCGATCTCCCAAGACCAAAATGACCTCGATCGCATGATTGTAGAATTGCAACACAATCGCGATTTATATCGGCGTCGTCTGTTCTCGTGGTTGTCAGCACCCCGAGCTCATCGTCTTCTCCGGCGACGGCCTCCTCTGCAGCAGGTTTGGATTAGGATGTCCGATCCGGCCACCGAATCACGCTTTGGAGAGTGCCTGACGAGATCGCGATCATTCTCGCAAGATCCACCTCTTGAGGCACCGACCGGAGAAACTCTCACAAGGGTGCCGGCGAGATCTACGACGACGAGGAGAGAAAGAGATGGGCTGAAGAGTGGATTCGAAGCATTTGGCATAAGAGAGAGGAGAGAGAGGAAAAGAGAGAGAATTTTTTTTTTTTTGAAGAATAAGAAGAAAATTTGGGCTCTTCTTTTTTCAATAAATAGGAATCTAAATTTATCAATTTCTCATTTAGTGAGTGTTTATCTGTGTTGGTTATATATATATATATATATATATATATATATACATATTTTGTCGAAAATCAAATTAGAATCAAAGAGCTTGTGGTTCTCTCTCATCACCCTTTTTGCTTCTCCTTTTAAATCCAAGATTTCTTCCACTGTGAGTAAATTGGTGAGGTCTGAGCATTGATCGTTGCCTTTGTGGGAATCTGCATGTAGCATCCGGAAATGGGATTATTTTTTCCTCCCCTCTTCCCTCAAAGGCCTTGTCGAACGCCGCCATTAACGCCAACCACCGTTTTCCTCAAAAATATTTTACCTCCCAGGGATGAAATTAGAGAAACCGTGACCTTGTTCGAAAAAAAAAAAAACAAAACAAAAAGAAACCCATGAGTGCAAATCTCCTACTATAGAAACCATACTACAATTTGGCTCTGACCGTAGATGTAAAAGCAACGATAATAATTGATAATTGGATGAGACACTATGGATAATTACTCTAAGAGAGATTTTACTACAATATCTCCCTTTAATAAATACCTAACAGTTTAAAAATGTGCACAATTATAATTTTTTCTTTATAAAATAATATTAAAGAACATCACACGTTAATAAAAATTGGATTTTAGAAATCATCATCTATTATTTTAGGAGACATATTCTATTAGTGTATGATGTTTAACATCATTGATGATACAATGCATTTTTATACTCTTATTCCTCTACAACGTTATTTTTTGTTTCAAAACAACCGGGGTGACCTAAAAAAAAGTATGAATGACCAATAGATTTTTTTTTCTGTGTTTCCTTTTTTTTTTTTTTTTTGGTTTTGTTTTGTTTTTTTCTCAACAACTCTACATGACCAAGATGAGTAAAAGAACAAAAGAAGAAGAAGAAGAAAAAAAAAGTCTACAATATGAATGACCTGGACATGTAAAGGAGACTTACGTGAGGGAAGGGAAAAATGGGTGAGATTTTCTTTTGTTTGGGTGGAAATGGAATAAAGAAAAAAGTAAATTGCTATAATGATCCTGAATTTTTAAATGAAGTTGTTGATTGATCCTCGAAATTTTTTTTTATTGATTGGTCCCTGAACTCCTGGAAAAAGTATAAAATGAGGCAAAATCCTGACAGCTGTTAGAATTTAGACGGATCTAAATCATGTGAGCTGCACTTGAGCATTATTAAGAGGGCAATTTGGTAAAACAATAATTTATATTAAAAGTTAAGTAAAACTCAATTTAAAAAAAAAAAAAAAAAACTGGCAATAAAACGCAAAAACTCTCTCTCTTTCTCTCCCCCTTCTCTCTCTCTACACTGTGCGTGCAGATTGTGCTTGTCACCGACAATGGGGGGTTTTGTTGGGGTTTGTGGTGTTTCACGGCGGCTTTGCCTGGGGGTCGGTGGTGATTTTGGGAGATCTGGGCTGGGTTGGTTCACGGTGGGTAAGCGGGGTGGGTCAGCCATGGTTTTGGGCTTGGGAGATTTGAGCATGGTGATTTTGGGATATCCAGGCTGTTTCACGGAGGCTATGCATGGTAGTCCAGAGGCCGTTTTGGGAGGTCTAGGCAGCTGTGGTTTTTGGAGATATGGGCTGGGCTCAAGGTGTCTGTGCGTGGTGGCTCGCCGTCGATTCTGGTGGCGATTCCGGGGCTGCGAGCTCTTCAACCATACCTTGAAGCCCAGGTCAAAACAGAACCAAAACTTAAAAAAAAAAAAAAAAAAAAAAAAAAAAAAAAAAAAACTGAACTTGACATAAACAGAGTAATATATTGGATGGATCATCCATTGATCTGGAGGAGATGCTGAGACCAAGCCGTTAACTGCCATCTTTGCATCCGACTCCACCACACAATCTGTCTAACCATAAGCTGACACCGAAGCAAGTGCAACATCAATTGTTCTATTACATAAGTAAATCTAGGATATTTATGTTATCGGAGAATGTGATGTTTGGTGTCGAATTGTTTGTTTGTTTATTTTTTATTTATTTATTTATTATTTTTTTTTTTTGGAAAGGAAATCTGGAATTGGTTTGAGTCCTGCTGAAGTCATTATTTGAGGAAGAAGATGATGAACAATAATTAAAATTGAGTATTTTGTTTTTTGTTTTTTTTTAAATAATTTTCATTGGGGTTATTTTAGTAAATTCGATAAAAACTGACACATCATGTGAGGCACATGCGATTTTCCGTCCAAATTCCAACAGCTGTTAGAGTTTTACTCATTTTACATATTTTCAAGAGTACAGGGACCAACCAATCAAAAAAAATTTAAGGACCAATTAACATCTTTATTTAAAATTTAGGGACTAGTTTATCCTAAAGAAAAAAAATAGTTAAATAATCCCAGCATGTGACCCCCAATGACTTATGAATTTGGACGTCGGCTGGGTTAGCATTTTGAACCTTTTTTTCTTTTTCTTTTTCTTTTTTTTTTTTTTGAATTTTTTTGAAAAAATAGTTGCATATTTTTTCATATCAACTGAACTTGGAGCATAATCCGTCACTTTGTTGCCCCATTTTTTTTCCTTTTCCTAAAAGAATATTGTGACTAACGCATGTGGTCTTTGGCCTATCATTTAACCCTTTTTTTTTTTTTTGGTTTCATTTTATTTATTTATTTTGTAATTTACCAAAGTACTAAGCCGTTAACACGTGTAAATGCTAATATGTGAGGATTAAGGTAAACTGTCTCACAGAGTAATGACAATTAAGGAGCACAACCGGACACAAACATGTGCATTGTGCGCCTCCACCCGCCCCCACCGGGTCAAAAACTTATGGTGGATTTCGATCACCATAACCCCTATTTTCTTTTCCCTCTTGATTGTTCTCTTTCTTTGTCCGTGATTCATTTTCTCTCCACGTGAGGATGGCAACGGAGCGGGTTTTTTTTTTTTTTTTTGTTGTGTGTTGGTGGGGGGGGGGGATAGTCGTTGTGTCAATGCATCTCATGAATAAAGTCATTATTACCACTTAAATTAACTCATGTTATTTTTTTAATCTATTTAAGATAAAATCCCAATCCACTTAAAGTGAATCTTCACGAGTAAACAAGTCTACGAATAATATTGTCATCCCTACTTTCAAGCAACGGTTTGAGCAGAATTCAAAGACAAAGAACACAATTTTAGTTTGAAAAAGGAATGGAATGGACTCATTGCCAACCGATGGGTTTTTAAGCATTTCATTTTTGTCATAGAGCAAAATGTTGGAGGGAGTGGGTGGGACCCATATTCCTGGTTTTTGAAGGCTATATCACAACTATGGCATTGGCATTTGGATTACCCAACTGGTATACCTAACAAGACCACATGACCCAAAAAAAAAAAAATCTAAAAATTTTCTAACATAATTAAGTGGTTAACATTACATTCCTCTCTATCTTTTGATTTTTAAACACAAGTTCACAACACAAGTCATGCCTTGACTGACTATCCCCATTCTCTCAAGTCTTCAAGTGGTGGGGCCTAACTTTTGTCCAATACTTTCTACTTTTCAACTTGGTTTGTTAGATTGAAAAATAAAAAATAATAAACCTCAAATCTCATGCGTATCTTTTGAGTTTTAGTATCACTATCATTTTATCTCTTAAAATTTTAAAAACTTCCAATTGACTCCTTAAATTTTAAATTAGTCTCACTTAATCTCCCGTCTATTAGAATTTTATTATAAAAAGAAAAAGAAAAAAAGGAAATACCCCTTCTGTTAACATTTTTATTAAAAGTAAATGAAAAATGACCACATAATCACACTTAACCCCTTCTTTTTCAGTATATTTTTTAGCGAAAAATTATAACAAATGGAGTTTAGTGAGACTTTTCAAAATTTAAGAAACGAAGTGAGAGTTTTTAAAATTTAAAAAAATAAAAATGAAATGAGAAAAATCGTTAAATATTTTTTTCATGCATATTTTTGCCATAATAAATTTAAAAGGATATTTTCAAAAAGGTCACTTTTATTATTGATGGCAATAGCCCTGCCACTTGAACTTTTATTGAGAACTCTTGACATTAGCCCAATTTGGGCCTTTTTCAAGCTACTTATCAAGCTAAATTTGGACCTTGCATGTCTTGCCAAATTTAAGTTCGGCTTTCTTGCCCCATTGATCGACAAAGTGTCTCTTCTTGCGTCTTAAAGAAGTCTTTAATTCTGTTTCTGTTGTTCTTTCTTATAACCAATAACAAAAGTAAAATAATCACATAAATGACATGCAGTAAAAATGAGACAAAATTTTTTATACATATTTTATAGCATCGATTTTCTTCATTATTGAGGATGTGCACAGCAGCAGAATAAAACAGTCAAGTTACAAAAATTAAAAATATATATATTATGACATATTCGCTTACATAATTTTTGCTATAATTAATTTTTGTCATGTGACAGTTCTTTTTTTGACGTGCCAAACATCAGAGAAGAACTTTTTACCACCCCAACAAAAGGGACAAGGAGAGTGGCAAATTTAGACGCACTCGTTTCACTTAAAAAAACTTTTCAAAACAAACTTACCAATGAAAATGCATAAAGATGAAATGCAAAAATAAACTTCTTAGTGATGATCACAATATTAATAATTCAATTTTCTCAAATTAATTTTTATTTGCGACTATAACCTAGGTATAGAGTTTGAATCTCTCAAACTTATTAGAAACACAAGACAGCCAATCAAAAATGTCACGAAATCCCCCGCTCTTCGGGGATGTCCTCAGTGACGAGGAACATGTATTAGGGTGTATGTGCAACTCGTTCAAATCATGGAAAAAGAATTAATATCTTGTACTTCTGGTGTATCAATTATCATTTTAACGATCAACTTCTTCCATAATAATATCTATGCTACCTAATATTGTCATAATATCAGCCAATTTCATTCTTTTAACTAACTGAGGAATAATTTGTAAATTGATATATAGAATAACTTTTTATTTGATTGATAATCATATCCTATTTTTTTAGAACGAGTTGAAGGAGTAGGCATTATTGGTAGAGAGGAAGTAATAAATTAAAAGAAAATAAAAGGTACCAAAAGGTTCTTGAATATTTTCTCTAGAGTGAAAGAGCTACTTCTTGAACTTTATTATCTTTTGGGTTATCCAACAGATTTGTCAATAGATCATATAGAGACCAGAGTTTTTTCCCTCGAAAAAAGAAAAGAAAGAAAATAAAAATCATACATGTAAAACGTGCGCTAATTTACACTCTTTATGAACTCTAAATAAAACCCAACTCCTACGTCACAAACACCCCAAACGAATATTTGCACAAACACACTTCCGAATCTCAATTTCAAAACTCATATCTATATCAATCAAATATTGGTAAAATCTGCAGTTTTGGATATCAATATGTATCAATGTATGTACTTGTTATGATATATACGCCACCCCACGAAATGTCGTCCCTTTCGCTAACCAGCGAGCTCCATATCCTCCAAAATTTCCTCTACTAAATCTCCCATAATTAGACTTTCCATCTCTCTTCCTATACTACTAACTTCATCTTCCATCAGTCCGGTCCATGGGGTCAATCTCAGGTCCCGCGCCACCATACCCTCAAGCGAGTGATTTGATCTATCAGTGGAAGAGTACAGGTGCTCACATATAATCTCCCAAACACAATCCAACAATTTCTTTCCCCGTAAAGTTGGAAAACCCGAGGATGCACTGATCAAGTTTCTTTTGAACTTTGATGCCGTCGACATGGCCTCCGAAGGCGGTCCTAGAACTGTTGAAAGTGCTTCGTTTGACAGATCAAGTAACAGCTTGTGATCTGTCTTCTTCTCTGTCTGGTCCTTGGCCAATTTTTTATAAGATTCTTCCACTTCTTCAAACACTGATGTGCTGATTGGCTTTGACAATGTCTCCCATCTCCACAATAACTTATCAGTTGATCCGTGATATAAACCGGAAGCAACTAGTAGTTCTCTTATGTAAGCTTCTGCTGGATCTTTTGACTCGAACACTTCAGAGTCCACATGCTTCGATTCAATGATTGGCTCCTCAGGATCATCAGACTCGAGTTGATTCAGTTGCCTCCGTAGCTCTGCATAACAAACAATTAGCAAGAAGCATTAAATGGAATTCAATGTTGGCTCAAATGTAGCATATCAGTATCCCATCCTTAATTTGGTAAGGACATCGACCGAAATGTACAGGTTTTGTTTTAGTTTCTCCTATATTACTATGCATAGTTTCCTGAGAACTTTTAGAAGAAAAAAACTTTTTAAGAAAGCACATGTTTACACTTGAAGCATCTTAAAGTTAGCCTTTGAACATATACTGTACGAATTCAATGTTATTATAGGCAGTGTTCTTGGCCTTTCACTAGCTTCTCAATGCAATTATGTCTTTTACGAGATAAAAGTATTCACACCATCTTTACATTAGCATACGAAAAAACAAAATGAAAAGACAAAAAACAAAAAAAAAATTCACTACCGTTCAGGTTAGAGCTGATCTCTCTAAAAACCTGCGGCAGAGCATAATCGTCACAGGGAGTCACATCTGTTGTTGGTGTTGACAGAGGGCTAGGATGATCAACTGGCCTCCAGAAATCTTCTTGAGCACTGCTGCACACAGAAGCAGGACTAGGAGGCACCTCGGTAAAGTTCTCCTAAAACCAAACAATGCGGTACACAACGATTAACATTTGTCAAAGATGAACCAAGCAGCTGAACCAGATAATGTAATTAAAGAAATAAGTGTGCAAGGAAATACGTAGATAATATACCCTTACATATCTCTCGCCGAAGTTTGTAACAACCGTTGGACCACTCATGATATCTTTCAGAGGGTAATGTTCGGAAACATGCGATTCCATCACCGACTGAATCTTCTTTCCAAACAGCCTCCCCCTAAGTGAAAAGCTGTATCTGAAATTTGATACTTTTTCTTTGAAATTGAACCTTTCTTTCTTCCGTTTCTTTATGTCTGCAAACACATTTTCGGTAGCTTCATGCTTCCTCCTGATGTGGGCACCAGTCAAAATATGGCGATCCTCGAGAAGAAGTTTTCCAAAAGACGTGCCAGATACCGGGGCTGACAATGACCTAACGAGATTTCTTGGGGACAACTCTCTGTGGAGGACTCCTTCTCCGAGCCCATGCCTGAAGGATCTGGTTTGCATTTCTTGCTCGATTTCAATGTTGCTTACTGCATTTCCATCCTTCGAAGTATCGCCTCCATGTTTTGCTCTGACCCTTTCACTGTCTAAATCGAACACACTTTTAGACCTAGAGTGGCCACCAACAACCGTTTGCATATTCGTTTCTCTCTTTAGAACATTCTTTAGTCTCTCCGATACAAATCTCCTAGTATCTCTACTGATAAACTCGGGAGAACTTTGTCCATTGAACTGATTCTCACTTTTATACGATCTTGTTGACTCTGATCGTGGCAAGTTTGTCCCGATGTCCCTACTCACACTTTCCCTGACCTGTTTCGCTATGTTTTGAGCAATTTGTTTAGGATCCGATGGCTTTTCACTAAAAGGTGTCTCAATTCCGCTTCCTTGGACAACAGAACCCCTTCTAAGCATTTTCCCTTGCAGTTCACATTTCAGCCGTTCTTTCACCTCCTCAAGAAAGTCTTCTATGCTGCCTCTCTGCTCTAAAGAGCTTGGAGAACTTGTCCAAGACTCTCTAGGGTCATAAAGCCTATCCGGACCGGGCTTGAGAATAACTATCCTAGTCGGAGCAGATGGTGTAAAGAGCTTCTGATTAGTTGTACTTATCATGGGAGGTTGCTCAAAGTCTCTGATTGAGGTTCTGCTTTTTGATGGAAGATATTTCCTTTCTTCAAAATGGAATGCTTCTATCTGATCTTCGTGATGTTGGAAAGCACCTCTGTCATGTTCCCTTGCTTTTTGTGTATGACCTTTAGATTTTACAGGCTTCTCACTTGCTGTTCGTCCCGGTTTTGCATAGAGTTCCATCTTTACCTTGTTGAGCTCCTCCCGAGCAACCAACTGTGATGGCATGCTTCCGTGTTCAGCGAACCTCGAACACTCCCTGAACCTGGCTGCTTGCCATGCTTCAAATTCTTTCTTAAACTTCTGTAGTTCCTCCTCTTGAGGATGCTCTCGACTCCTTGGTTTCCCGGACTTCTGGCCATTGCTCCATTTTCCAGAGTCTCTCTCTCCATCATGGTAAGACATATCAAGTTTCATCTGCCTAGAAGAGTTTGAGTTAGAAGAGACATGACCAATTAGCCTTCCAGTCACCTCCTTGTTCGAACACTTCATTCTCGTGTTATCATTCTTTTTCTCAATTGGTTGAGCCACAGACTTCGTATCTAAGGCCGTTGTGTCCATTCCCATCAGCCGGGCCACAATGCTTGGTGCATTTTGTCTTGTGCTTGAATGTTTGGAAATTTCCTCGTTAATCAGTTTCTTCATTGAAGCTTCAAACGGATAGCAATTCTTTCCGGACCAGTCCTCTTCCACCTGCTATGAACTATAAAACTTAATATCAAATTGCATCTAACCATGAAGGATGTCCCAAAAAAAAAAAAAATGAAAGACCCCCAAAGAAAGATTTAGTCCACCAGGACAAAAGTTCTTTTTCCTATTTCTTCCTTTACTCATTTTTATATTTATTTGGGTCAATACCAAATATAAGCAAATTCTTGATATAGATGATCCAAGATTTTTCCTAAAATCAAGACAAAACAAAGGAACAAGCTTGAAGAGCTGCACAAAGGGCCTAAGCCGAACCAAAAGAATCCTCTCTCCAACTTAGCAAGTCTACATCCTATGAGCACAACCTGAAGAAGGAAACCTCCTGAAGACACAGTAGAAGCTATCAAAATGCATGCAATGAAGAATTACCGGCAAATCTCCAACAGAAGAATAGCTCTGAGATGTTTCTAGTCGCAGCTCAAGGCTATTTCGAGGAGCTTCCAGGCCTGCATGATATTTGAAACTGGCCTACTTTATAAACTGAATAAAACCAAGATAAAATTCGAGTAATTCCCTCATTTGTTTCCAAAAGGATAATTTGTTTTAGCTTTACTGAAAGTCTTAAAGGAAAATCCGCCAACCCCAGTCCATTTGAAAACTTACCGACTAACATGTCTTTTTTTGTTACTTTTTTTTTTAATCCGAGCTCCTTCAGTTATTAACAAATACTGGTTGGGCAAAGTTCCTATACCCGAGACACCAAATAATCTACTTAATGCTTTTAATCTTCAGTCAACAAAATTTGTGTCTCATAGCACTATGAGAACAATGACTATTAAAAACTCAACTTTACCACAAAAAATTAGCAATTCACTATGCAAATTGGATCTTACAAAATAAGCATAACCAATCTAAAAAATTAAGGCCCACTATGTAGAACAGGGTTCTTCCTGCTCTGCAAACATTTCTTCAGCATACAAAGAAAGGAAAAAACTTACCATCAACATGTTTCTTGTGTGTAAGAACTTTCCTGGCCATGCTCCTGTTATCGAAGTCGAAAAGGTGCAATAAACCTCCCATGCAGCCTGTGGATCTACCAAATGCTTTTCATTCCATTGGCACTCTAACTATCTCTTACCCCATTGCAACACAGCTTTCCTCTCGTTTTTCCAGAGAACTTTTCGAGCTTAAATCAGTTGCAATTGATTTCTGACCTGAAAACCCAAAAGATGCCCAAATCTGCATCACTTAAAAAGAGATACAAACTATCAGTCATGAACTTCGACACACCGCCATTATAATTGAATAGTAATGGGATCCTAAAAGACAAATATATAAAGTTTCTATTTTGTTTCATTGAGAGCACCACGGAAACGAAGTAGGGACAGCCCTTTTTTCTTTTCTTTTTTTCCACAGACAAAAAGCAGATGCCAGGGTACAAAGCATAATAAACGATATTTATATCACAATTGTACTCCTACCATTACACTAGTTAGCAACCCTAAGATTAACAATTTGTGAAACTAAGTAAAGGTTAGCCAAAAAGGGACCTGTTAATACGTACAATTAGCTTCTTAATTACCATCTTGGAAACAAGAAAGCCCATTTTCACATCTAAATAGTGAAATTAATCTAAATTTCCAAATTAATCCAGCTATTAGTTTGCTAATTACCATCTTGAAAACCAGAGAGCCATTTTCATGTCTGATGTCCTACATACCAAATCTCACAGAATTTGTCTTTTTTTCTTTTTCAATCTCTTGCATTTCAATCTTCACAATTCACTGTATGCACAACAATTCAAAATTTTGTTCAAAAAAATCTGAAAGACAGAGACTTTATTACAAATAATTTGAATAAAGGAGTAAACAAACAAACAAACAAACAAACAAACAAAATCTTGCTGCTAAATCCGGCAACATATTCCGAGAAAAGCAGCAAAAAAAGGAAAAGAAAATTTAGGTGAATTTGAAATCACGAATAAGATGAATGATCCCTGCAATACAAGAAAAGACGTCGGCTCAACTGAAAATGTCCGAAATTTTCTCACCGTTTCTCAGCAGCCAAGCACGCGCAGAATTGATCAATGAGAAAAAAAAAATCAGCAGTAGCAGCAGCAGAGGAAAGAGCGAAAACGCCGTCGTATGAGTCAACGGAAGCAGGTGAAGCAGAAATCACATATAGAGAGAGAGAGAGAGAGAAGAGAGGTTGTAACGTTCGTTCATGGAAATTAGAAGTTCATGGGAAGAGAAGATCATGAAAACTAGAGATTTGAAGTCCAAATTAAAAAATATTTTTATATTGAAATTAAAAAAATAACAAAATTCAAAAAGTGGAAATTTTGCAAAAGCAAAAGAATTTTGAGTTGTACAGTTGGGACCCCTAGTGAGATAATATTTTGTCAATAAATATAAAGAGAATAGACCTATAGGGATTTAATAATCAACACACAATAATTCAAACATCCCTATGCAAAAAGTTATTCTTTTTTTTTTTTTTTTAGCTTCCAAAGTTTACTTCTTTTTTTTATTCCTACGTTAGTAATATCTTTATTTTAAATATTTATTCTGGTGAATTAATTATTTTTTATGCATATTATCATTACACATCATTAAACAAGCTTATAAAGTGAACTGAACTGAACTAAATTTAATAAAAATCTAATGGTTTATTGGACTCTAAAAATACTAATGACATCTTCTTCTTTTTTTTTCCCCGCGAAAAGTTAAAATAAAGAGACATTCAAATAAAGAATAGTTTAAACTTTAGAGATTACTTTGTTTGGAACTCCAGAACTGAATAATTAGCTTACAACTAAATAATTAGCTTAAAACGAAGACCGAAACCTTTATTATTTTTATAATTATTGATTAAAAAAAAACCCTAAAGGACCAAATACTTGAATTACTAAAAAGAGACGACATAACATGTGTCCAAGAAAAAAGGATAGCACTAACTTAGTAAATGTTCGGGAATGAATGTCAAGAAGAGTCTTGACAATTTTAATGCCTTTTTAATATCTCAACATTAATGTTAACATGTAACCAAAAAGAAAAGAAAAATGAAGGTTATACCACTTTGCATTTAACCATGCACAAGTGTCTATATACGCATGAATTTAAATGAAATTGTCACTTTCTTACTCATTAAATCCATAATTGGGTCTTCTATCCCTCTATATATATATATATATATATATATAAAATTGGCCCTTTACTCTTTAGTCGGAAAAAAAAGGAGTCCACAATTAAATTACCAATCATTTTTTTCTAAAATCATTAAGTGTGGGTATAATTGGGATAGATCATTCTGTTTGCAGGCTTAAATTGTATTAAATCCCTCAAATTTGTAATAAATTCTAATAGGAATAAGAGAAATGTTTGTGAAAAAAAAATAATAATCAAAAACAAAAACTTGAGTAAAAAAAAAATGAACTCTACAGTTTACACTATATGAAAAAATTAGGTGTGGATTTATCACTAATTATGCTTACAACTACAACTCTAATGTGGTTTAATGTTAAATAATGTATATGACATTTTGATTATTTAAAAATTACTCTATACACTTGTATCTACCACAAGATCTCTTATTTTTCATTTTCAACATGAATGTTTCTTAAATTAAAAAAAATTATAATTTAGAGACGTAAATAATGATATTGGTTTACTTCTAAGAAAAAGAAAAGTACAGTGATGATTCAATGAGAAATAGAAAAGTGAGAATATTTGAGTAAATGAACTTGAATTTGGCCGATTATCATTAAAAAAAAAAATGCTGAATTTTTTTTGAAAGGAAAAAAAATGCTGAATTAGATCATGGTGAGAGGTAAACAAACAAACAGCTAAGAGACAGTTGCTTTTATACGACTACGCCTCCATTTGGCGCCATGTTATACGCCACTTTCTTCTTTTTTTTTTTTTTTTTTTTTTTAGTCTCATAATTATTTTTTCAATTATTTTCTAATTAATATTCACATTCTCTTTCACTGTTTTCTTTTTTGTTTTTTAGTACTCCATTCCAGTCTAGTGTGGGCAACACGCGCCCGATCCCTTCTGGAAGTTGCCAATAATGCCTTTGTTTTGGGATGGAAGGTGTCCCTCACGAGTCTGAAGAGGCGCGTCTATGATTATCCTGGAGACAACGTGTACGCTGTCATTTTAATTGATTGGGGAAAGATTCTCTTGCTTTGACTTTTAGAGCGCCGTTACTAAACTACCTCGGTGAAAATCCCATTTGGACTATTCCCAGAAAAACAAAAAATTATGCATGAGAAAGAGAATAACATTCACAAAAGAGCCATTCAATGAATATATAGCAATTGTAAAGAGAGGATTAATTTATTGGAGAATTTTAGAGTTTGATTGGTATTCGTTTTTTTCTTTTGTTTGTATAACCGATAGATATGATTTAACGTTAGTTTATATATAACTTTATCAAAAAATATATAATTCGAAATTTCATTTCTAATTAAAAAAAAATATTGGACAAATTTATTTAGTAGGGTAAAAAAAACAAATACACACATTTAGATCAATAAATCTATATTAAGTTTCATTGAATTTGTATAGCTTTTTATTTTAATACACGTTTCCTCTAGTAGTAAGTTAATAGGGTATGAATTGGTATTCAGGGACAAAGCGAGGAAGGCTTTAGGGGGCTTAAGCACCCCCCACTCAATTTTTTTCTAATTAAAATTTTGTATGTAGTTTTTACTCAAATTTATAAATAGCCCCCCCTTAAAAATTAAAAACTTCATTTTATTCCTCAAAAATTAAAAATTTATAGTTTTTAGCTCCCCTCATCAGAATTCCTAGCTTCGTCACTATTGGTATTTGTATTATATTTTCATGATATGAAATATATTATTATTTTGAAAGAACCCCTCAATACTGGTAATGTGTCAAAGAATTTCCATGTTAAATGTGATTTCTTTTTTTATTGAAAAAACCGTTCAATAAGCAAAATGAATGTGCTTCTCTAGAACACTGAAGAGACATTTTTTTGTAAAAATCACGAAACACGTATTTGTAATATGATTATTAAAAAATATACTAAAATGACTTCAAAACGATTGTAAAGACCTTTATTTTTATACTAAACGTTTAACGGGATTGTATAATATAAAATTAAGAGAAAGTTACTTCACTAATTTCACTATTTAAAATTATTATTTTGACATATTTCTCGCATGGAAATGAAAGACAAGACGTAATGCCATAAGCTAGGCACGTCTTAGACTACAGCTTGTCTAATCCCCGTGTTGTATTTTTTTGCCTTTATAATTTAATGCAGCTACGTTATACATGTATATAATATATTAGAGTGATATATATTCTCCTAACTTCCACATGTGAGGTTCAATTTGGTGTATACATTATATATATATAGTCTCTTCACCTTAGTCATCAACAATTGCTCTATCTTTGCAATTATTCACTATCCTCAGCTATCCTCCCTACAAGTGTTAATGATATTTAAAAAAAAAAAAAAAACCCAAGTCTCATATGTAAAAATACAATAATAATAATAATAATAAAGTATTGAACCAATCACTTACAGCAAAACAATAGTTATTAATTTCCAATTTTTTTTTTTTTAAACGAGGAGTGAGAGAGATATATAGAAGATGTGTGCAGGGTTAAAGGAAGGGCGTGGTTCCCCATGAAAAGGAAAAGGAAGAAAAAGGGTGTTATGAATGAATGAATGGATATGATATATGATCCCTACATAGCTACAAGGACGTTATATATATAAATATATATATATATATATAAACAAAATAATACAACTCATGAAGTTGATGGCTTTAGGGTGGGTCTTAGGTTGTAAAGTCGTTTGCTTTTTCGGACAATGATGCATTAGAGCGTTTCTCATGTGCCCCCTTCTAAGCTCATCCTTTTGTTACGTGTTTCCTTTTTATCATGATTCTGCGTGACTCCATTATTACATATGGGGACGCTTGCCTTTTGTTAGTTACACATATTCATATTCGTATATATATATATATATATATATTGACACACACATATTTACATCTTACTAATCACGGTTAATGATCCAAGTAACATTACATTGAATTCTATTATTAAAATATGTTATGTTATGCTTTTAGTTTATATATATTATATTGTAAACATGATCATCTCAAGAAATCAATCACAATGATCTTAATATATATAGGGTCTGTTTGACAGAGTTTTTACCTTTACTTATAACCAGTAAAAAAATAGAAGAAAAAACTATAACTTCTCAATAAATATTTAAAATCAGTAAGCTTTTTATGATCAAAATGATAATTAAAGTTACCTAATAAATAATAAAAATATTAAATTAAAGTTTATAATATCATATTTAAGTGGAAAAATGTCAAAAATTATGTCCGTTGAACTGTAAAATGTGCACATTTTACCCCCTAAATTTTAACGTTTGTGTCAAATTAACACTTTATTAGTTTCTGTTAAAATTTAGCCGGAAGTACTGACAATGCTTTCATGTGCATGTAGACTAGGTAGTGTTATGGGTTTTAATTTTATTCTATTGGGACCCACAATACTTTTCACATCTTTTCTCTCAATGCCAGATCTGCTTTATCTAAAGGTAAAACAAAAAACAAAAAAACCAGTGCCTCCCTCCTCATAGACCCCAACGTCTGGCTACCATCTTTGAACTATGGTGATAGAGAATCTTAACCATGGAACCGTGCATATTACCCATGGATGACTTCTGACCAAAAACTAAGATTTTTTTTTTTGTTTGTTTGGTTGCCGAGAAAACAGTAGGAATATTTGGACTCAGAGTTAGCAGGGAAGCCTTTGCGCGGAGGAAAAGCTCCAGCTATCTCCGTCGGTGACTGAGAAGGTGGTGGAGGTGGTCGGAGCCGGCGATTGAGAAGAGGAGGGAGAAAAATTTTCAGATCTAGATGTAGTAGACCCCAAACTTAAACGAAGTAGAGTGAGAGAATGGAAGAGTGAGGAAGATGAGTTGGAGGTATAAGACAGATTGTTTTTTCTGATGGAGATAACACTCATTTAGTTCGTCGGAGGATCTCCGGAGTCGGAAGTTTGACGGATCTGAACCTGAGTTTTTGGTTCAATGCTGAAAGTGGGAGGCAAGAACCAAAATGGCTGAAAAAAAAAAAAAGAAATTCATTCATTCATTTTTATTAAAACAAGTAAGAAAAACAATTGAAACCCATGCTTCTTACTTGTTTTGCCACATAAGATGCCACATCAAGTGCTAAGGAGTATTAGTCAGCAATTCCGTTTAAAATTTTGACGGAAACAAATGGGGGGAAAATGTTGACACACGAGATAATATTCAGGGGGTATAATATATATTTTTCGTAGTTGAGCAGACATATTGATACTAGTGACATAGTTCATGAGAAATTTTAAAAAAATTTCTTATTTAAATTTTGTTACAAGTTTTAAAATTTACTCAGAAGAACTTTTGTCGTGGATTATATTTTTTAACTTTAACATGAAACATTTTTGGAGACTGAAAATTTTTTTGACAAATTATTCAAATACTTATAGAAATTACTTTTAAATCTAAGAAGTTAAAAATAACTTTTAGAAAACTCTATTAAATATATCCATGAATAAATAAGAATGAATTACACTTTATAAGAAATGTTTTAAAAATTTGACAGTTGAATAGGCACAATAATTGTAACATTCCACCTTGGAGAGTGTGTGTTTGTTAATTGGTTATTATAAGTTTTTGGGCGGCTTTTCTCTGCTGTTAGGGAGGGGTCATGTGTCAACTTTTTTTGGGTTTTATCCTTGTCCTTTCTTACTCTTTCTCATGTCCCTTTCTTTTTCTTTTTTTTTTTTGAGAAACTTCTCATTATTAAAAAACAGTGAATACTGTAAAAACTGTTTGGATGTAAAAAAAAGAAAACAAAAAGAGAAAAAAAAATCAAAGAATTTGAGGTGCAGGAATTATTTAATTTAAGGTTTTATTTACTCTTACAACAAATAGTTCGTTTTCAGGTATTATGACAAATTACCTATAAGATACAACAAACTCACGAATTTAATAAATAACATTTTTATTAAATTCCAGAATAAAATATGAAACTGACATCAGAAACTGAAGTTTTATAATCTTTGATATGTCTGTTCATGAAGAGTTGTAATATATATAACAGACATGCCTTTTAAATTAAAAAGTGTATTTTCATCCAAAAACGTATATGTTTCAACAGATATAGCCGTTGGTCATCATAATTTAATTATGACTGTTGAATTGTAATAATTCAATTAACGGTTTAAATTAAATCTAAAATCATTCAAATCCAACCGTTAGATCGTGCCCGATAGATCAACGGTCCAGATTTAACACATAAAACAAACATGCATTTTAAAATTAAAAAGTGCATTCTCATCCAAAAACGTATCTGTTTCAACAGACTTAGTCGTCATAATTTAATTATGATTGTTGAATTGTAATAATTCAATTAACGGTTTAAATTAAATCTGAAATTATTCAAATTCGACCATTAAATTGTGCCCGATCAGATCAACGGTCCAGATTTAACATATACAATAAACATGCCTTTTAAAATAAAAAAGTGCATTTTCATCAAAAAAACGTATCTGTTTCAACAGACATAGTCGTTGATCATCATAATTTAATTATGACTGTTGAATTGTAATAATTCAATTAACGGTGTAAATTAAATCTGAAATCATTCAAATTCGACCGTTAGATCGTACCCGATCAAATCAATTGTCTAGATTTAACATAAACATGCATTTTAAAAATTAAAAAGTGTATTTTCATCCAAAAACGTATCTGTTTCAACAGATATAGCCGTTAGTCATCATAATTTAATTATGACTGTTGAATTGTAATAATTCAATTAGCGGTTTAAATTAAACCTGAAATCACTCAAATCCGACCGTTAGATCATGTCCGATCAAATCAATAGTTCAGATTTAACATATACAACAGACATGCCTTTTAAAATTAAAAAGTGCATTTTCATCCAAAAACCTATATGTTTCAATAGACATAGCCGTTAGTCATCAGAGTTTAATTATGACTGTTGAATTGTAATAATTCAATTAACGATTTAAATTAAATCTGAAATCATTCAAATCCGACCGTTAGATCGTGTCCAATCAAATCAACGGTCTAAATTTAATATGAAAAAACACCGCATTAAAAAAAAGAGTGCTCATTGACTAACAAATCCAATTAATGAAAAAACTTTTCTCCTAAAAAAAATAATTATACATTTAAAACAAAACAGTCTTTTTTTTCCCCTTAAAATGAAAAGGCAATTCTTTCACTTTTCGCTTAACAATATCGTCATTAAACAAGAGCATAAAATAATCTCCATAACACAGTACCAATCTTCTCAAATTCATCAACAATCACAAAGCAAGATAAAATATCCATGAAATGTGAAAAATTATGATTAAGGTTTAAGGTTCGTAAAAATGAAATTAGGATTAATAAAAAATGTTGGGGTATGTTTTTTAATTCATTTGAAAAAAAAATATACTATTTCTACTTATACTTAATGTGGAATTATTGTTTTTATTTCGTTGTAAAAAAACAGTATAACTATTAATAGTTTGGGATATGTGTGAACGTATGTTTTGACGTAATTTTATTATAGAGTAAAATTGTAATAAAGGTAGATTATAATTTAGTGAGAATATTCATATATTTAGGGGCGCAATTAGATTACTCCTTGTATTAAGGTTATATGTAAAAATGTCTTAAATTTTAGACCTCCTTATATTTATACCCACTATAATATTATAGTTAATAATTTTACTATTTTATAATATTAAAATTATTAATTTTAATATTAGAGTTGATAAAATTATAAGAAGTTACTTGTTGGCCTTTATGCCCCATCTATAATAGGCCTGAGTCCATGGGCCCACCACAACGATTTGTGGATTGGCCCAATACTAATTGCTTCTCGGGTGCTTTGCAGGAGCATCTCTGCGTATAGAGGAAAAATCCAATTTAAGTATAAAGAAAAGGTAAAAATAAAAAAATGAAGAGAAAAGTACTCAAATAATCATTTTTTTTAATCAATTAATTAATATAACATAAACTCTCTTATCTTGATTAATATAATATAAATTTTAATTTATTTTAATTTTATTTTATATCATATTAATCTAATATTATTTTGTATCAATTAATATAATGATGTTTAAATTTATGTCATTTAAATACTTTTCTCTAAATATAAACATGTTTATTTGAAAAGTTGTTTTCACACTTTTCTTTGGTCTCTAGGCAACTAATTATCCATTTGCAGAGAGAGATAAAACAAAATGGGAAAAGCAGCAATCTCTGGACAGTGGATAAAAATCATGATTAAACAAATCACCAGAAGAATATTGAATTTGGTTTCGTTAAGTGCTTGAATTATTGTGGCATCATTTTAATTTAATTATTTTCTACCCTACTTCTTTGAACGAAAGTAATGATTCGTTGGACATTTTCGTCATGTTTGGATACAATTTCAATCTTTAATCTTTTGCTAGTCAATATTGCAAATTTTAAGGGAGAAACAGGGAAATGGCATAATTTAAAGGTGAATTAGAAAATACTCTTTGATAACTAAAATTCAAGACATACGACCATCTTTATTGAAAACAAATTTATATACTCTTAATAGATTACTAAAAAATTTTAGTGAATTATTAAAAATATAATAGGAGATGTTTGGAGCTATTGACTTTTTTTTTAACCAATGAGGACAATTTTGATAAAACAAATTACGTTGACTTTTGATTAGTCCTCCTTTGTTGTATAAATCTAAAATTTCAATAACATATTAACATGGGACTCAAATCTAAAGTTGAAGGTAATTTTTTTTATTTTTTATTTTTATTTTTATTTTTTTATATTTTACATTCCAATAAATTACTCAATCATCCCTTTTCTTTCATCTTTTCTTGCTCAAACATTAACAACGCATCTCACATTATACCTTGTTCTTGGGCTTGTGGCCCACTCTCTGCCACATAAATAAAACATAGACAACTGCCTGGACACAAAAATATTGTTGTGAGATTTGGCCCAAACATTACTTTCTTCACTTGAGGAAACGAATTGTCCATCTGTAGAGATTAAGCAAAATGGGAAAAGATTCAGCAAAAAAAAAAAAAAAAAAAAGGCAAACTGGGAAAAGCAATCTAGGATACCGTAATTGTCAAATACTTTTCATTTCATTTCCTTTTTTTTTTTTTTCCTTGCAATTGATTAACTTCTATTATCTTTTCTCCTTTCATTATCATTATAATTAGCTCGAAAAACAATGTGACAGCTGGTAAAACCTGTTTACACTGTAAATAATTCCAAGATTTGGTTCATTATAACCTTACAAACCATTCCCGGATGATTTACAACTACATTAAGTACATTAAATGGATTAACAAACAAATAAAAGATCCAAAAAGAAAAAAAAAACTAGCTAAAATGGAAATTTTGACAACTGACGAAACTAATAGATAATAAGACATAAGTTATCTCTATTTGTATTGTTATCTTTCCATTTTTGCTTTGTGATAGTTGTTTGTATATAATAAAGACGTTATTTTGACCGATTAGGTTTTACATTTTGTTTATTATGTTATTTTTGGTAAAATCTCTAAGATAAGGGTGGCTTTCCCACCGTTTCAGCGTATTTTTGACCCGCTAAATCTATGTCATAACGATAGTGCAAAAAGAGACGTGTGCCAATGGAATGCCGTAGCTAATTAAGCATCATGAGATGTTTACGTACTTTATTACATGCCAGCTAGGGAGCAAAACTATCATAATAATAAGAAAAATTTCATAGTAAAATCTATATTTTTGTTTTATCATAGACATTATTATTTTACGTATTAAATCAAATTTTTAATGGTTTGGTTTATAATTAAAAACAAATTATGTACATCACGTTTTAAATTTTTAATGTGAACATTAATCAATTATACTGTTAAAAGTTAATCTAAGAATTAAAATAATAATATTATGATTTGGATAAAATACAGTTTATTATCATAAATTTGTACTAATACTAATCTTACTGAAAAATCCTCAAAAATTAAACTAAAATGAGAAATATCTATAAAAGAAAAGGAGGGTGCTTTAAATGTAGACACGTGGTTGATGAAGATGATTGGAGAAGGCATAGGTCCCACATTAAGATCATGAGGTACCACGTGTTGTAAAATAACTCGTGAAGAGGAAAGGGTCATAATTGTGAATTCACTCCTTACCTGTTGGACTCGAATTGGGTACGTAAGTTATGGCCTTTTGGAGCTTCACAAAAAAGAGAGAAAAAGCCAAGTCAAAGTGTCAAAATAGACGAAATCCAAATATCTGGACCACCTAATCAGCGTCCATGTGTCCCAACCCCGCAATCCCATCCGTTGATTTTTCCTGAAACCGTTGTGATGTTGTCCTTGTCCGGATCTCCTCCTCTTCGACGCTATTATAAAAGTAGCACAAACTGAAAGAAAACCGCTCCCCTTCACTCTCTGCTGACTCAACCTTGAAAAGCCAAAAGAAAAAGAAAAAAATAAAATAAAAAAAGAAAAACTCTCTCTCTCTCTACTTTGTCTCTCTTCATTTTTTTTCTCTCTCTCTACTTCTGTCTGTGGTCGGTTATATCAAAGAAGAGTTTGGCTTATTAGATTACCAGGTCTCTTCATTGTTCATTTTCATCATCCAAATCCAGAAAATGTTTGTGAAGAAACTCGTGGAGAAAGCTTCCATTAAAAAGGTATTTATTTATTTATTTTGGTTATTTTTCTTTCCTCTCTCTACTATCTCTCCCGCCAATGCATTTTTTTTTTCTTTTTCTTTTTTAATTGTCCCATAGATCTTGATTCGACAATTTTAATCCAACGAAAGCTAAAACAAATTCCAGGCTTAGAACTTAGATATAAGTTTTTTGTATTATTTGTTCTTCCCAATCTGCGTAACATTATACGACACCAAGAGCTTGCAAGTAAAGTGGGAATTTAGGATGGTAAATTAAAGTCATTGATTTGTTATATATATATATATATATATGTTGATCCAGTTGTAGTTTTTTCCTTATAAATTGGAAACTAATCATTCCAGAATTTGTATGACTATGAAGACCCAGTTATGTTGTGATCCAGATTCTGTCTTTAAGATCATTTTTGATAAGGATATGTATGTAATATGTCTGGTAGATGGGCGTGTACAGAGAGAAAGAGTACGTTTTGTTAATTATTGTTTATCTATATATATTTATATAAATACGCATTTTTCATTGTATTAATTGCGAGATGAAATAAACTAAAGAACAGTAAAGGATCCAAGAAAGAACGTCCAATCAACACATACATGGTTTAGCGATAATTTAATATATAATTTTATTATAATGTGTAAAGAAACTTAAAAAAAGGATGTTGAAGCCGGAGTTGAAATGAAAATTTTTTCATTTCTTTTCTTTTTTTTTTTAAGGCAAATAAGTTCATTTGCTCTTTCATTGTAATGAATAGTGATGTCTCATATCAAATGCTATCTTAAACTTTATTAAAAGCCAATTTTTTTCTTTGCTTTCTTTTTTAAATTTTTTTTACCGTTTAGTCCTTCTAAATAGCTGCCACCTGGATTTATTAAAATATAAATGAAAAACCTTTCTTATCCTTAGTAGTCGTTAACTTGACACAACTATTTTGATGTGTTTGGTGCGATTTCTATGCACCTTTTTTTATTGGACCACCTTTTTAAAAAAAAAAAAAATACAAACTATATATTTTTGGCATCCACCTCTATTTTTTATTTGTCCTTTACGCATGTACAGTGTCCTAAATCTAGGGAGGCGTAACATGATATTTTTTTTCCCCAATTAATGTAAATTCCTTTTAAAAGTTTAATTATTCATTTGGGCAGTGACCAAACTTTAATTGTATGTTATATATGTTTAAAAAGTAATTTAGAAAAAAATAGTCTAAAGTCAAGTAACCACGTGGTGGACGGTGAGGTATCTTGTTAAGATTTGCAGGGGAGATTGTGCTGTGGGACCCATTGTACGTTGTGTGATGGGCGGTGTTTTGTTTCTCTAGAGCGACCCCACACTAAGCCGGGTGGGACTGGCCACGTGTTGCCATTTGATTAGGTGCTCCAAATGATCAACCAATAAGTAATACCATTAGTGAACTCTTAATAGAGAATTCCCAGCTCCAAAAGAGTGAACTCAATCCGTCACTTTTTTTTTTTTTAATTTTAGTTTCAAACTCATGTGCTGAAAAAGAGACACAAAATGTAATACGAATAGTGAGAAAGAGAAGAAATATCCAACTTTTGCTGAGAGTAATTGGCAACTAATTCTCGTGTGAATACATTTTGTTTTATTAGTCTAAAATTTCTTTTTTTATCTAAACTTTCGGTATCGATTTAGGTGACAATTGAGTTATAATTTTCTACTGATTAATGTAACTTTTTAATATTAATTAATTTGATAATTATAAGAATAATTTTATATAACTCAAAGCGATTAGATCAATTACAAAACATTTTCTCAATATACAATTTCAACTCATGTAACACATGAGTTAACAGTAGAATTATACAACAATGAGATAAAATTGTGATTTTCTAGCATTATTTTTTATTTTTTATTTTTTATAATGTTTCTTGCAAATGCATATAAAAAAAATATTGTAGGTGACTTTTTTTAATATAACTTGAATTTGGATGTGCAGAGTGGAGGTAATAATAGTGAGAATGTGAAGGAAAGTGATGTGGAGCCACGACTTGTATTTCATCATGGCATCCCATGTGGCTCTAACATGTTTGCTTATGACCCTCTTCAAAAAATACTCGCCATTTCTACTCTGTAATAACTTCGCCCCCTATTTCACTTCATTTTACATATATACATAGATATATATATATATATATTTATATTTTGTCATTAAAATTTCTTTGCCATTTTGTGTCTTATTATTATGTGTCTACAAATTAAATAAAATTTTCAGGGATGGCCGTATTAAGTTATTTGGAAGAGACAATACTCAAGCTCTACTTCAATCCAAGGAAGCAGAACCAACCAAGTTACTCCAGGTTTTTCATTTTACATTTATATTTTCACTCTGCTTATTTCTTGTTCGATACACGTATGAAAACTACTATGATCACCATTGGTGAGGCAATCTTCACATATTTATCAAGACAACAAAACTGCCGCTCTGCATAGTCAAACATTATGCTACATGGCAGTTTTATTTTACTGACACATATGTGGTGATATATCATCATTTACGAGGCTGTTTTGCATACTCAGTTCTTTCATAACCAAGGCGTCCTCGTGAATTTAACAACCAAGAACTCCATTGAGGCAAGTTTTTAATCTCCTAACTTAATTTAAATATGCTATTTAAACAATTATTTTGAAAGTAATTTTTCATCTTAAACACAGGTTTGGGACGTAGAGAACGAAGTATTGTCTCATGTGCATGCATTTCAACAAGAGATCACCTCTTTTACAATTATGCAGCAGAGTCCCTACATGTGAGTGTGCTAATGAGATATACAGAAGATGAATATATGCATCATTTGAACAAACATGCGAGTCTTTCGATTTGTATTTTGGCAGGTATATTGGAGATTCTGTTGGCAATGTTTCGGTTTTGAAACTTGAGAAAGAACCATGCCATATAGTACGGACGAACTACAACATACCCTATACAGTTTCTCATGGTAAGACAGATGGCTTCTCGGATTCTGTTGTTTGTAACGCTTTACATGTCACAATGCTTAATGTATTCAAATCATGTCGTTTAGGGAATTCAACCGAGGTTTCTGCTGAGAATGCGGTGACACATATTCTGCCTCAACCGATGGCTGAAAGTAAGAGGTACACTCTCGATAAGACCTTGTTGGCCTAGTCCGTTGGTACTTCTTTTCTGTCTTGTGATGACGAAATCCTCCTTTTCGTTGAAATTACTTGTTTCATTGCAGAGTTCTGATAATATTTAGAGATGGCTTAACAACTCTTTGGGACATCCGAGAAAGCAAATCCATTTTCACTACTGGTGGGAACGGGAACGTGTTGCAATCGCTACACCATGAAGCAACCAAAGTGACATCCGCATGTTGGGCATGCCCTTTTGGGACTAGAGTTGTTGTCGGTTACAACAATGGCGAGATCTTCATCTGGGGTATTCCTTCCGTCCCAAATTCAAGAGGTGGATTAGCATTAGACTCTCCCGCTCAAAATACTCCGATATGCAAACTCAATGTTGGGTATAAGCTGAACAAAATTCCTATAGCATCATTGAAATGGGCCTATGCTGATGGGAAGGCGAGTCGACTATATGTCATGGGTGCCTCCAACTTTGAGTCTGAAAACTTGCCGCAGGTAGATGTATTTTCTTAGGAATAATGCTAGCGGTCCCAACTTTTTAATACCAATTGACATGACATGTGAGTTGCATTCTTATATTCATATGCGTTTGAAAATTTTTTCATATGAAAAAGTTGCATATATATCCTGCCACATGAGTTGGTATATCTAGCATTACTTTTCTAGTAATTACTTTCTTAATTGAACTCTTTATTTGAGTAAAATGAAATATATCCTAGTTTGATGAAACAGGTGGTTCTACTAAACGAGCATACCGAATCCCGCATGATCAAACTCGGGCTACATTTGCCCGAGCCTTGTAGTGACATGGAGTTCATATCAGGTTCGAGTGAGCAAGGAAAACATAGACAAGATTGTTTCCTTTTGGTTGGGAAATCTGGGCATATTTATGCCTATGATGATTGCTCGATTGAGAAATACCTCCTACAATGCCAATCTCGGTCCCACCAGTCTCTCCCAAAGGAGGTTATGGTGAAGTTGCCTTTTGTTGATTCAAGCATCACTGCAGCCAAATTTATAACTGATAATCCTTGTTTAGAGTTTGGAGTTGAGGTAGTGCAACTGAAGCCTAGTATGCATTAAAACGAATTCAAGCTTTTAACATGAGCCCACGACATGATTATTATTTTTGATATTGCAGGACTATGTTACGCTGGCAAAAGATTTTCCTCATATGTTTTCCTTCAAAAACAATACAAAAGACGGATCGACTCAATTTAATGGATTTTCCAAGGTTAGGAACTTGTACATAACTGGACACAGCAACGGAGCCATTACTTTTTGGGATGTGTCTTCCCCAATTTTTATCCCAGTACTCTCACTAAAGCAACAGGTAACAATTCCTTCCTATGTCATCGTTTATGTTATGTTTCCATCTTGTCAACTAAAAGATTTGAAGGAAATTACCCCCAAGAAAAAGGGAAGAAGAAACCGAAAAGGGACAAGATGAACATACTTTGTCTACAATAATATATATATATTTTTAAATAATCTTTGGAGTGAAATGTCTCTGTGATCACCAAAGAGCTCAGTAGCATTTTAAGACTGCTTAGGATGTTTTCGGATAACATTCAAGAAGTTGATTCTATTTCGGATAACATTCAAGAAGTTGATTCTATAATGTGTTTGACGTGATGCTCTACTCGGTTTCTGAATTTTCAATACAGAGTGAAGACGATACCTGCTTGAGTGGCATAGCGGTCACAGCATTGTTTTTCGACCGCAACGCTCAGCTTCTTGTTTCGGGAGACCAGAGTGGAACGGTAAATTCATTTTTCATTCTTTGCATAGAAGTTGAAATATGATCCTTTTGCTCTGTTAGAACGAAGTCGTGCTGTGTTTTTCACAACTTTCTAAAACCGCAGGTTCGCATTTATAAACTCAAAACGGAGCCATATGGTACAGAAAGCAGTTTCTTGTCTCTTCAAGGTACTATCTCAACTGACTTAATCACAAAGTCTAAAGTCCATTATTGTATAATTAGTTTACTGATTAGCAATTGTAAACTCGTAAATATTTTCTCAAAGCAGGAAGTACCAAGAAAGGAAACAGTCACATTATTGACAGCATTAAGCTCATTAAGATTAATGGTGCTATACTTTGTATTAATATAAGCCAGAACTCGAAACATCTTGCGGTTGGCTCTGATCAAGGCTATGTGAGCTACTTTTTATTGTTTCTTTTTTCCCATTTCGGATCAAAGCCTGGTCTTCTTGACATATGATCTTCATCAACTGATTATTTCCCAAACAGGTTGCAGTTGTTGACATAGAGGGTCCCAATCTATTATATCAGCAACATATTGAGAGTGAACTGTGTACCGGAATCATCTCGCTGCAGTTCCAGAGCTGCAGTTTACATGGTTTTGAGAAGAATGTCTTAGCAGTTGGGACCAAAGATTCATCTATTTTGGCTTTGGATAGCGACACCGGAAATAAACTAAGCTCTACCACTGTTCATCCCAAGAAGCCTTATAAAGCTCTATTCATGCATGTTTTCAGTAAGTCACGTATTTCATCTTTATTTGATTACCGGCCATATCAAAATAGGGGAAACTGTATGGTAAAAATATCCCTTGCCTTAGTTGAAGGTAATACTCGTCCTTAACTTTGAACGATTCTTACACTGAGGGTGAAATTTGTAAGGGATTGGCAATGTGAAAGGATATTGTCGTGATCACTAAGAATGCAAGGTTAAACATTGTAGTTCACTTAAATGAAACGAGAGATTTTGTGACTGACTTCCCATGAAAATTTTAGCTCAACTTAAAGATTGGTTACTCTGATTCTCCTACTCCTAAATTATGATTTTTGGCAAACATTGAATAATCTGATCACATAAACATGTTTAAACGATAAACAGATGAGCAAGACACTTCAGGTAAAGGGAATGCTTCCGGCGATGCCATGCCAAAGCAATCGTTACTATTGCTTTGTTCTGAGAAAGCCTTGTATTTGTATTCCTTCACACATGTCATTCAGGTTAATAGTGCTTTTATTTACTTAGAAAACTCGACGAATTTTGAAATGACTTCATCAGCTGATACGTTTCATTTCATTTTCTTGGTGCTTTGGTTCCCAGGGAGTTAAGAAGGTCATTTGCAAGAAGAAGTTCCAAACCTCTTGTTGTTGGGCATCCACATTCTACACTTCCTCCGAAGTTGCCGCCCTTGCACTCCTTTTTACTAACGGAAGAGTTGAGATAAGGTGGTCATTTTCCTTCTCTATATTTCCGAGCGTCCGAAAATCCATACATATAACTGAATTAAATTATGATTCATCACACGAATAAAGATTACGAAACGAAAAGGTCCTGTGAAATTAAGGTTCAAAGTGGGAAGGGATTCAAGTGGCCGAACTAGTCTAGTCATTCTTTTGAAGGTCGTTTTTCATTTCCTATGGACTTTGATCCTCTGACGGATTCGGTAGATGTTTTTGTATGCACTAAATTTCCTATGCGTTTCATTTAAAAATAAAAATAAAAAATAAAAAACAATTATTAGGCACCATGCAGAAAATACAAGGACTTTCTTTCATGTCTTTCAAAATTTTGACGAGTATTTTAAATCGGAGAATAAGAAGTCTTTGTTTCTTGACGCTTGTTTGTGAAACTTTAGGTCGTTGCCGGAGTTAACACTACTAAAGGAGACTTGGATAAGAGGTTTCGCATGTTCTACTCCGAAACCAAACTCACTATCCAACACTTCTATATGCTCCTCCTCAGAAGGAGACATTGTTATGGTAACGGCTTTATGGTTTTCGCTAGTTCAGTATATTCTTTTTTAGCGAATTCATTCCGTTTTAAATACTTTAAGCTCCTCCATGTGAAGGTGAATGGCGATCAGGAGATATTTGTAGTCTCAGTTTTGTCCCACAAGCAAATCTTCAGGTGCTTATTTATACTAATTTCTACTCTTCAGGTGCTACAAATATTACACCACTATTCCTAGTTCGATAACTTTCGATTTCCTCATTTTAGGCATTTGGAGTCTGCTAGCCAAGTCTATAGGAAGGACCTGGTGGTTTCACAAGAAGGGCTTGTATCTGCAGGACCCGTCATCCACAAGGAAAAGAAGAAGGTACGTAATCCGGTGCATTGCTTTTAAGTCCAATTTGGACCGAGCACTTGGTAAAAGTACTTTGCACAGATACTAGTGCAGTTTTCATAATTATTTCGACTTTGGTTATAGTAAAAGTAATGCTTCTTCGAAAAGCACATCAATCGGCCTTGGTCCAACTCCGCCGACAACCTCGTGGTTGTGAAACTGAAGTTTTTACTATCTTTTTGACCTCTGATTCCAGGGTATATTTAGCTCGGTCATCAAAGACATTACCGGTAGTAAGTCGAAGCCGGTTCCTGATCACATGGAAACAGAAGATGCAAGGAAAAGTTTTAAAGAGCTTGAAACTATCTTCTCAATTGCCAACTTTCCGGTGAATACCGAGGATACAGATAATAAGGCCAGGGTCGAGGAAGGAGAAGTTGAATTGGACATAGGTATCTTAATTTCACGAGCATAACATATTTTCTCATTAGTCGTTACGTTACATGATTTACGAACTACTTCAAAGATTGCATGTTCATCTAGTTGCCTCCCACGGAATTTTTCTTCTTTTTGCACCAAATTCTGTTTTATTCTTTCTTTGATATTGCTCGTAACATGACTTCCCTGTCTTTGAAGATGATATCGATATCGACATCGACACTGCTGCCGAAAAACCCAAGGAACAGAACATGTTGGCTGCTGCTCTAAATAAACAGAACCTGGCAAACAAATTTCAGGTTTTAAAAGGTCAGTGCAATATAAGGTAGATTTGTATGTGTTATATTTCCTAGTCAAATGTTATAATCCCATTTTAATAGATTTTTAATTTTTTGAAATACAGGTAAACTAAAACAAATGAAACCGAAGAATGAGAAGAACTCGACCAAGGAAGAACCGCAGGATGAGAAGCCTGGTACAGTTGATCAAATAAAGAAGAAATACGGATTTTCCAATGCTAATGTATGTATGCATCCTATTCAGCATCATCTGATATGTTCAACAACCATGAGCTATTATTACATCTAAATCATCCAAATGAACATGGCTACAGGAAACAAGTGTTGCTAAAATAGCCGAAAGCAAGCTGCAAGATAACGTGAAAAAAGTCCAGGTACATTTAACTTTCCGTTATCCCACATAATCGAATTGCTAGACCTCTCTTATAAACTTCAATTTTATAATCTCGGGGTTGGCTGGAAAACTCTTGTAAAAGAAAATTAGAAATCAGATGGTTATTCGATGAAAAAAATTAGAAATCAGATTATGTATTCAGACAAATTAAATGAACATGGTACATTTTGTATTTGAGGAAAAGTCATTGCTTCAGTGTTCTATAATTTTGTAATAAAGTAAGTTGGTGTCCTGAATTGGACAGGGGATCAACCTGAGGGCTACAGAGATGCAAGACACGGCTAAATCGTTCTCGTCATTGGCAAATCAAGTGCTGCAAATCGAACAAAATAGAAGAGCTTCATAATCCTTTTCGGTATTTATATCATAATTTGGAAATATATATATATATATATCGGTTTTTATTAACCTTTTAATTCTTTTACACAAATATAGTACAACTCTTCATGTAAATGGCAAAAACATACAGACTATTGTGTCCTTTTTCTTCTTGTTTTTATTTTTATAAGTTCCGGAAACAAGCTTATAGAAAGATCGAAATTCCCTTGGGAGAAGTTGTAATGAAAAGAGAGAGCAAATGCGGAAGTTTTAAAGCCAAAGCCGTGAGAGAAGAGAAATCTCCATGTCATACAAAATCTTAATAAAATGCATCTTAAGCATCGAGTATAATGTTAAACACCAGAAACGGATATCGGGAACAAGCAAGTACAGCCACTCTGCACTGCCTATTTTTTTCTCAGGAAGTCTATCAACTGCGAGTATATCTGGTCCTTGACACCATCCCTGTTGCTTGTGGTCAGCGTAAAAATAGACGCTCCGGGATGATTCTTCAATCTAGCAACTGCAGAAGTTCGAGGCTTGTGATCATTTGCAAATCCAATACAAAATGAAAATTAGCAAAAGTCTATAGCATTATTCGAAACCCCTAGAATCCAGTACTGGAAGCCTTTTTCATTTGAAGGCTTAATAGACACTAACTGCTTTTGTAACATAAAATGGATGCGTTGAGACAATGTACCTCCAGGTATATCCCGACCGGACTTTGGAATCGGTATGGAGGCCAAAATCGGGATATTTGATTCCAGAACCTTTAGAACAGCAGGGAAAAACGACGAACTGTACAACTCCATCTTACCAACTTCATCGATGACGAAGAGATCAGTATCTTCTCTCACCTGAAATACATACCATACCATAGCTTTTAAATAACAATTCTTGAAAAATGAAAACAGAGAATAGTAAATGATTACATGCACCCAAAAAGCAACCAAATCGGACCTCAAATGACTAACCAGATTGTTGGTTAATATACCAAATCAGTCCCAGATCAAGAATCACAAGTTACAAACTAACCCCCATGCACAAAGAACTTTAACCAATCAAACACTAAACAATCCAAGAAAGCACAAAGAACAATAAACACAGCAATTTAACAAGATTCGGGCCATTGAACCGAACTCCAACGTCCCCAGGACTAGTCACCAGAATTTTTAGAACACCCTTGGTATCAATCAGCTTCCGAACTATTCTCTCTTAAGAACTCCCAAAACCCCAAGTTATTCTCATTCTACAATACTCAACAAATTTCACACATGAATACCGGCAAATTGTTTATCTCAACCCTTTCGCAAGTATTGCATTAAAGAGACAACAAAATTTGTTTGAACATGTTCCAAGCAACAAAGAGCAATAGCTAGCGAATCATCGAAAATTCAGAGCACCTGTAATTCAGGCAGTGCCAAGGACTCGAACGACGCAACATCTACTTTGTACTTCCCCACAGTTGGCCATCTGAAACACGCTGGGCTGCCAGACAAAAACATGGCATTAGCTGCATAAGATAATTCTCACAACAACATAAATTGACTGTTAACTGTGATGCAAGGAGTGAAAAAGCCAATGACAGATTCAAACACGATAATGAGCTCTTGCCCAACAGTTGAGAAACAACCACAAACAGAAGTAAAGAAACGACTATGGCTTCTCTTTAGAGGAAATTAAGGAAAACCCAAACCCACCTAGAGCTAGAAGTGGCGGTAGCCAGAGGAGCTTTTCGGCCGTCCAAGGTGACAACTTCGAACCCAACTCTTTCACTTCCTTCTCTTATCTCCCCTAACACAGAACACTCATTAATATACCTACATATATATATATATATATTTATATATGTATATGTATTCATGTTTGAAGAGGGCATATATGATTTAAATATATATATATATATATACACGTACGAGTGTAGAAACCCTGAAGCTTGAAGTCGGGATTGGAGGCCTTGAGGCTCTCAAGCGCTCTAATTATCAGTGTGGTTTTACCCACGCCCTGTTCCACCAATATGGATTTTCGTTCTTTTAGGTTCCCATAAAAAAATTATTTGAAAAAGAAAAAAGAAATAAGAAAATTGCTTTCATTAGACCAGACAAGATTAATTTTTTTTAACTTACAGGAGGGCCTGTGACCAGAAAGCATTTTCCGGTACCTGCTACTGCCATCTCTGTCAAGCTCCCTTGGGTGTTCCTGTTCTTTCTGCTCGTTCAGAATGCTTCAAGATAAGAAGACCAGCTGCTTTAGTAAGCAAAAACGACATTCGGGTGTCTTAATGGTTAAACGACATGTCGTTTGCATACAGCCTCCATTCCTCGGGAAGGTATTCCATTTGTATATCAGAAAACCAACCATTCGGCGCCATGGTGTTCAAGTGATAAGAGATTTCAAATGAAGAAACAACGCCTTAAAAAAATTAAATAAATAAACCACTCATTTTTAGTCCATTTTGTTCCCCCCTGGTTAGTTTCCATGAATATGTATACATTTAAACAAGAAAAAAAAAAAAGGTCAAATACGTTGTTATCCTTCATGTGTTACGGTAAGAGCTAAAGTACCAAATATGCTCCGATAGAACACGATCGATTGACCAATTCAGTTGAGCCACGCATAAGAAATCTCTATTATCTTACATTTTACTTTCTGCAAGAATTTAGACAGTCTCTGGCCTTTCGCTTTTTTCTCATAGCTTTGCATCACCATCGGCTTTCTTCCTCCTGGCCTTTTATTTTCTTTTTTTATTTTTTATTTTATATATTACACAAGTAGACTTTTCTTTAATAATAATATTTTGGTTTCCATTACCCAACTTCCTTGACCTTCAGTTAAAAAAACGGCTTGACGATTTGCCCCTCTTTCTTAATCCTCATTGACTTGCCCTTTTTGTTTTTATCTAGTTCGCCTACAGCCATGCAGGCCTCTGACAGATATGGACACTATCAACAACTCCAAAATCCAAAGTACCTTTTTAACTTTCAAGTTTTCACCCCACTAGTCAATACCCATCAACCATCTCATTTCAACAGAAACATCGGCCAATCTCGCAGGCCCAAGATGGAGCCAAAAACATTCTACAGAAACTGAACTGTACAATCCGGTTAAGAGACCTTTCGGCTCATTGTATTGTGCAACATTCTTTGTACGTGTATATATATATATATATATATAGTTTATATCTGGCACAAGCATTGAACAATTGATAAAGAATTGACGGAAAAGTGAAGCAAAAGAAGATCAAAGATGAGCGAGAGAAATGGGAATGTAACACCACACTAACTGAATCATCATTGAAGGTGAAAAAAAAAAAACAGAGATTTTAAGTACAGAACCATAAAGGAATCAGCAGAAGCTGAAAGCTGATCCCCTTTTCTTTTCGTTTGTTCCCCTAAAAAAGTCTAAAGCCCTAAGAAAATAAGCAGCTATTTATCAAAAGAGGACATTAAAATCTGAAATTGAAGGTAAGGTAAGGTCGGTCGGTCGGTAGGTTCGTTCATTATGGTTTCTTCAGTTCTAAGCAAATTGATGGATGCTACACAAGCTCCTCCATCTCTCTCTTCATCCCTCTCTCTACTCATCATCATCGTCATCCTACAAAAGAAAAATCACAAATGGAAATGTAAGTTCTAACTATAAACCAGAAGGAAAGAAATTAACTAACTTAACAAAAAGTCAACGTCTGGTCAACAATTGAGGGAGGGCCAGGGGGGAGGGGCTAACATCTCCACTCTCGTCCTCATCTTCATCATCATCATTCACCTCTGACTTTGACTTGTCGGACTCCTCTTCGTCCGCTCCATTTCCTCCCTCAGCCTAGATTTTTTTATTTTTATTTTTGGTCAACACCAACCAGAATTCACGCACAATTTTCTGGATCAGAATCTCTCAAAATTCACGACACAACAAGAAGAACAAGAAATTAAAAATCTAAATACCAGTCTCTTGTTGTAAGCCAGCATGTTCTTGTTGTACTCAGACTTCCTTTTCTCTGCTTTCGCTACAAAAGGAGCTTTCTCCTGGAATTTTTGTAGTCGAATTTGCATTGTTTTAACAAAAACAAAAAAACAAAACAAAAATTCAGTTCCAAAACACGCAAAATAATTGAAAAAGAATACGGAAAATTTTTGATAAAATCTGATACTCACAGCGTCAGACATGGATTTCCATTTGTCACCACCAGCTTTGCCGACCTGATTCAATTTTTCAGAGAGAAGATTTAACAAAACAATAACTATGTTCGCTGCTCGCTCATAATAAATACATGTCAGATCCGAGAGGATGATCAGATTCGCTTACAGCGGCGACAGATTTGTTGTTAGGATGTTCCTTCTTGTATTTTTCTCTGAACTCCTCCCTATTTTCATCAAAAGAACGTGATCAGAAACCAAAATCCATGGAAAAAAAATTTTGAGAGAGAAACGGATCTGAGAAGACAAAAACAAGACCAAAAAAAAAAAAAAAACCGAAATCGTACATGAAAACGAAGAAGGCACTGGCAGGCCTCTTTGGCTTGTTTGGATCCTTTCCAGCCTTCTTGGCTGGCTTCTTCCCGGCTCCAGCAGCCTTGCTTCTCAGCCTAGAAAATTCCAAAAATAAATCGAAAAAATTAAAAAAAAATTTGAATAGATTCCAGATCTAAACAGTATCATCAAAGACCGATTTGCAGCAAATCAAATTAAACAAAAAAAAATAGAAAAAAAATGAAGAAGAAAATTAAAACTCACTTGGGATCAGTCCTAACGGGAGCAACCTTCGATTTACCCCCTTTCATGGCGAAACCTGCAGAGAAAACGCCGAAAAGCGGTGAGAATCGGCTGAAAATGGAGGGAACTCAGCGAGTCAGAGCGGAGAAGCGTCCCGAGTTTACCTAGGGTTAGCGAGAGAGAAGAAGAAGAAGATAAGGAAAGAGGGAAAAAAAAGAGAGAGAAAGTGAAGGGACAGAGAGAGAGAGAGAGAGAGAAATGCTTTGGTTTGGTGTTGTGTAACTTGTGTTGTGTTGGTGCGTGTATATGTTGTGTTGCGAAGAAAGGACCATCCGAAAAATATAAAAATAACCAAAGGGGCCTATTTTAAAACCCGGAATTGAAACTCTGGGTTTAGGCGGGATTTCAAACGCAAAAATATCTCCCCCTGCCACGTCACCGATCCGCGAGCTCTTCTACTATTGGCCCTCCGTTGTTTCCATTTCTCTCTTGTTTGTGTTTCCTTGTGTGTTTCTTCTCTCCCTCGCTGGCGGGAACTGCGCCCGATCGCTGCCACGTGGCATTTCCGGTACGAACTGTTTGGTATGACTTTGTGTACGAAATGACGAAAATGGGCTTGCGTTTTGATTTAATTGCTTAGCGGAGTCGGTAGTTTGGAGCCCCGCGACGAAAAGAGCAACGCGCTTGCTGATGCACTTGGTGACGGGTTTTGTGATTTTGGGGGTAGATTTGTAAATTCACCCTCCTTGATCTTTCGGGAGTGAATTGCGTTTGGACTGTCACTAGAGAGAATTATAAGCGTTTAGAATTCTCTCTCTCTCTTTCCTTTTTTTCAAGAGAGTTGCTTTCTTTTAATTTATTTATTTTAAAAGAAAAAAAATGGTTATTACAGGGAGGCAAATATAAGAGGAATATTTTAATGGGGAATAACAGTAATCAAACGCCAAGTTGCTGCCAACCAGTCATAATTCCAACCTTAATGATAGTTATTTTTAGACGATGGAATTCATTTCTAAAGGCTTGTTTGGTTGTTAGTTTCTTTTAAATTAAATTGTACTTTTTTCATCATGATTTTTGTCTTTTTCTGAAAAAGTTTTTTGTCTTTTTTAAAAAATTTTTTTGTCTTTTCTAAAAAATTACTATTGAAACTAAAAAATCTTAAACTAAACTCATTCACCAAACATCCCCTAAGATTAATTTTTTTGTAAAAAAAAAAAAAAAAAAACTTAGATTATGTATACATCTATACATTATATGTACCAATAATTGGTCCTGTAGCAAGAAGTTTTGTATTGATTTTTTGGTCCTCAGTTTTTTTTTTTGGCCCAAAATTTTTTTTAGTCATTTTTTAATTTTCTTTTAGGATCTTTTTTTTTTTTTTCAATTTAGTCTTATTTTTATTTTCGTTTAGGACTTTTTTTTTATTTTAGTCTTTTTTTATTTTTTTTTTTGATGAAAAATTTTTGTTTTTATTTTTTGGTCCTCTATTTTTTTCGGCCGAATTTTTTTTGTCATTATAGTCCCTTTTTAAATTTTCTTTTAGGATCAATTTTTATTTTTCTTTTCAATTTAGTCCTTTTTTATTTTCTTTTCAGACTTTTTTATGACCTTTTTTTTCATTTTAGTAATTTTTTATTTTCTTTTCGGACTTTTTCTTTGGCCTAATTTTTTTCCCATTTTAATCCTTTATTTCCTTTTTTTTTTACCCAACTTATTTTTTATTTTAGTACTTTTTCATGTTGATAATTTCTTTCAATTTTGTCCTTTTATCTTTTTGGTTTTTTTTTTCTCACCTTTTTCTTTAATCTTTTTATGTTTATATTTTTTTACTTATTATTTTAATTTTTCCCTATTTAGATAAATTTTCTCAAATTTATCCTTTCTTATAATATTCTAAGATTGGATAAAATACGATATAATACAATATACTGTATATGTGTATATATAATACCAACTCTGGGCTGGAGTTGGTGTCGACCTTCCACCACAGAACCCGACAGATCTTAATTCTTATACTCTTATAATATCCAAAATATTATATTAGGTAATAAACTTTTTAATGTTTTATGATATTATATTACAATAATACAATATGATATAATACAATATACTGCATATGTGTATATAAATAAATCTCTTTTTTTTTTGTCCCTCAGGAATTTTTTTTTTTTTTTGGAAAATAGAAGTTGTAATCAATCTTAGAATATTCTAAGATTGATTACAACTTCTATTTTCCAAAAAAAAAAAAAATCCTGAGGGAAAAAAAAAAGATATTTATTTATTTGCAAAGGCTAATGTAAGTTCATTGGTTTTGTTTTTTTGTTTTTTGGATGAATAAATTCTCCTTCATTTATTTTTGTTAAAAAAAAATAAGATGACGCTCTACAAATTGAAAAGATTAAATAAATTCTCGTTAAAGACATTCTAAATATACATAAGATGAGACTTTGAAATGTTTTTTTTTTTTTTAAAAAATTTAAAAATAATTAAAAGAATTTAACACTAGATCAATATAATATAAAAATAAAACTAAAATTTTTATCATATTATCGAAGAAGAATGAATTGATGTCATGTTGATGAATAATTAAAAATAAATTAAATCAAAAAAGTCGCCATTTGGATAATTTTCGTAGAGAAAATTTGATCGGCACGTGTTGGCCTACATTTGCACGTGCTTATCCGACACTTGCTTGGACCTAAAATCTTGGGCCTCATCTGAAACATCTCCCAAAGTTGGGCCGTTTGTTTGTCTGGCCCATTCCATTCCACCAAGCTATTAAACAGTTGTTTAACGTGCTATTTTCTCCCTCTTTTGTTGATAACATGATAATTATTCTTATTTCCTCTCCGTTTGGCAAATATATTTAAATCCACAATTCAAATTTTTTATATTGTGTTTTTCTCATAAAAACTTGAATTTTCTCTTTAAATCTATGAACAATATGTTATCGTAGTTATTAGAATCAGAACAAATGCCACCAAAGAGTTTACATTGACCCTTGCTTTTGCCTTTTTCAGAAAACGTGCCTTGGCATCTGAATAAGAAATAAGAAAAAGGAAGGGGGGGAAAAAAAAAAGGAACAATAATTTATATTCTTAATTAAATCATGAGCACCCTTGATATGTATATACATTTACATGTATCATAAGTATCACAATCCACACGGCAATCAAGAACATTTTGTAGTCTTAGCCTATGTTTCATAAGAATGAAAGAAAACAAGAGTGAAAGAAAATAAAAGGGAGATAAAAGATTTTATTTTTCCTTTATGGTGTATTAGTGTGTGGTATCATGAAAGGAAAGAAAATAAAAAAATGTTATGTAATTACTATTTTATTATCTATATATGTTACTTTACTTTAAAATCATGGATAAAAAAGTAATTTTAATAATTATTGGATGGAATTTAATTCTCCTCCCACTTTTAGACGGAATAAAAAAGTAAATCCCACTACAATCTTTTTGAATCCTATTTTCCATTCTCTTCACTTTTTCTTCTTACTAAACAACCAATTTCATCAACTTCCCTCTATTTTTCCGTCATCTCATTTCCTTCATGGTCGAAGGGAACGTGTGACCTTGGGGGGCTTAAGCCCCTACTCACTTTTTTTATTATTTTGAAAACCATATGTAAATAGGCATGATTTTATACTGATATATACAAAAGCCTCCACTAACATATCAACAAAATTGAAGTTATAAAGCCCATTTTGTTCAGCCCCTACTAACATATCAGCTCAATAGAAGTTACAAAACCCATTATGTTTAAGTAGTCCAATATCTCATTTAGAAATAAATTAAGGCAAAAATTATATATATATATATATATATACCCCCTAATTTAACCCCCTTCCCACGACAACCCCTCACTTTCTTTGTAATTTTTTTTTTTACACTACTCACAAATCACCATCATGATTTTCAAAGGGAAAAAAAAAAAAAAGGAACAACAGCAGCAGTATACACTAAGCATCAAATAAACCTTCCATTCACCAAAAACATCTCTCCACAAACTATTTATGTTCATCTCTCACACCATATGATCATCTCAAAATCCCTTTTATGAGAAGTATTCATCCACACGGGGCCAGAATCATAACGGGTGTCACCCTTATAACCTTATTCCTCGGGATCATACAGGTTTAGCTCGTCCCAGCCGAGGCCAACATTATGGCTTGCATAACAGAGCACTATGGGCACACTTACTAATTGTTTGGGTGTTCAACCTCTGAACGTAGCTCGCGGTACCTCCGGTAACATAGTCCCTCAATGCTAACTAGGCACCAACTAGACCAATGGAAAGAGGCCACGAACACCTACCTTCCACGCCAGCACGGCCACCTACCTTCAATGCCAACCGAAGGAAAGCTTTTTCACATCTTTTGTGGTGGCCGTGCTGACGTAGAGGGTAGGTGTTCGTGGCCTTCTTCGATTGGTCCAACTGACATCTAGTTGGCGTCAGGGGAATGTGCTGCCGGAGGTACCGCGAGTTACATTGGGAGGTCGAACACCTGAACAATCAGTAGGTGTGACCATAGTGCTTTGTCATGCAAACCACAGTGTTGGCCCCGACTGGGATGAGTTAAACCCGGATGACCCCGAGAAAGACGGTTCAGAGGGTGACACCTGTTGTGATTCAGGCCTCGTGCGGATGAAGACTTCTTATAAAGGGGATCTTAAGATGACTATATGGTGTGGGAGAGGAACATGAATAGTTTGTGGATATATGTTTTTGGTGAAAGGAAGGTTTGTTTGATGCTTAGTATGTGGGTTTAGACCTGTGGTCTTGTTATAAGTAGTGAGTGAGGTCTGAAATGTAGAGTGCCTACGAGTGATTCTATATTTCAGGTGTTCTGCCGTCACCGGAAGATCTAGTTAAAGAGCGTCCTCCCTCTTGGCCGTGAATGGACATTGAAGTGGTTGTATACTTTGGAACGCCTATTCCGGAGATTTTCCACCATTGGAGTTGTCGCCGGAAGTTATGGTATATTGGAGAAGGTTTCCTCTCTTAACCATTTGTTGTAAATGATGAATTAGTGAGGGAAATGCTATTCTTGTGATGGTGGTTGTGATATTCCATGTTTCAGGTGCGCCTCCATCAAGGAGTAGCCAGGTATAGAGGGGTCACCTCTCTTGGCCGAAAATGATGAGTGAAAGATAAAGGGGATGGTTGTTAGAAGTGTTGAGGGAATGTGAGATCTGATGATGTGGTCAGGGATAATTGGTGAAGTAGAAAATACAACGTGCTCGATAATGGATTCTTACTTCATGTGTGCCTTCGTCGGGGGAGCCACTTGATCTAGAGAGGGTATCCTCTCTTGGCCGTGAGTGGAGATGAAAGATGAGTTATTTGTAGTGTTTTGGGCTGAATGTGTCCGTTTGGGGTGAGAATAGTGTGGTATTTATTAGTGGACGAGGATTTAATGGCAACCAAATTTTTTCTAGTTTAGTTTGGAGGTTTTCCACTTGGAGGTTCTAGTTAGGGGTTTCTTCAGCCATAATTTCTTATTTTTCTCGGAATGGTTGCTTCAGGAGGCAGGAGAACTCTTCCATTAATCATTTGAACTTGGTCAAAAAAGGTTGCCTTGGTAATGGATGCCTAGGGAGATAGCTAAGTGGTTGTTATGCTACCTTGGGTGGACATTTTTAGGTACTTTGGAGGTGAAGAAAGACTTCAGTAGGGGAAAACTTTCCTAAAGAGTGACTATTTAATTTCTAGAGTAACAAGACCTGAACCTTTCATTTGAAAGAGGAGAGACAGAATATTGTAGGAATATTCTTTAGCTTTTATTGGGTTTAACGAGCTTATTTAAGCTTTATTTAAACTAAGGGAATTGGGCTAAGTATTTGGGGTATTTTTAAGGTTCTCCACAACTCATATTATTCAAATTACTCATATACTCAAAGCCTCCCAAGTCAGCCAAGAGTCTAATTGGAAGGAATAAATTGGTCCGTTCATGTTCCTTGACCTTTCAAACCACAGTCCACTCAAAAATATCCGAAACGTGGCTTGGGTCTAAGTACCGCTTTTGGCCTACATTGCAAGATGTGGGTTAGGCCTAAGCTGTGTCAATTTTCAGGCATCAAAAAGTTATCTTCCAGTTATTAATTAAAAGTTGTAATTTAGTGAGATTTACTTATGGGTTCATTTGGTTATTCCTCCTGAAAGTCATTGTGATCAATTTCTCTCGTAGAAAATGTGTGTATGCTTGTTTGTGTTTACAAAAAGTAAAAATAAAAAAGAAGTAGGGGTGTTGTTGTTTTGGCCCCATAGTATTGAGTTAGGTAATCTCCTTGTTTTGACCCCTAGCTTTCCTTTTCTTTTGGCAAATTGAAGCATTTAAATTTGGTGTTTATGAGTTGTTCTTAACGTGTTGAGTCTCGCGTTTAGGACTCCAAACGTACGTAATAAAAATGTTTTTCTCCTTCGTGATTCTTATGATTATATCCCAATCTGGTGCAAGATTATTTCCTTCTAACATCACTCAACCGTTCAAAATGTTGTCCCACGGTGTTGAGTTAACAATCACCATTCCCTGCATCAATCTCATGATTCGTGATTGAAGATGACCAATTAGTAGTGTTGTCATCTCTAACGGCATTCCATACATATTTTATTTCTTTCATTTTGTATGAGAAATTTTTGAGATGCATATGATTTTTTGAAGGATCACTTGAGCTAAAACGGCAAAAAAAACAAAAACAAAAACAAAAATTTAAAGTACCATAACAAAAAGGAAAGGGCTTTTTCACTTTTTTATTATTTTTTATTTTTATCTTGAATTCAAATTTCAAAAATCATTTTGAGTTGTAGTAACAAAGGCAACAGATGTTGTTGCTTGTTAAGCGTCAGTGCTCAAAAACTTTCTAGGTCCAACTCGATTCACATATCGATACTTGGGTCGAGAGATAGCACGTGTACTAAAGTCATGCTTTGACAATTTAAAATGGGTTGTGATTTGATAGGATAATATTAAAGGACATATTTTTATCGGGATTTGGATATACTTTTAAGAACAATGTTAGGCAATATCAGTGATATTTAACACCACTTACTAATAAAGGATAGATACCACAATATGGAGCCCAACAACGGGGTCCACTTCTTTATTAATGTGATGTTGAACATCGCTTATATTCCATATCATTTTTCTATTTTTAATCTACTTAAAAGGAGAGGTTTGGAGTCCATAAGGACCAAGGCAAAATGGGCTAGGGAGGAAAGTAGGACCTTAGCAACTCACTTTTCCTTGAAGGCCAGTGGCTCAATCTAATCCTATACTCCTTAAATAGTACTCTAGCCTTTTCCCCTAAGAGAAAGTTACCCACATAGTAACCTTTTTTTATCCATTAATCAATATGACTTATATTATATTCTATTAATCAATATAACACAAATTTTAATTTTATTTTGTATAATATTGATCTAGTGTCAAATTTTTATATCATGTTAGTGTAATGATATTTAAATGTATGTCATTATAGCGCTTTTCCTTTTTCCTATTAGATTCTTATTGGTGGCGAGATTTCTAGACTAGTCCAACCAAAATACCACATTGTACAATATTTGGATACTCCATCCCTAATACACAATACAACTATATGGTTCAAAGCCTTCAACAAGAAATGGCATGAGGAAAGGAAAGCTTCTCAACCAAGGCCGGTACTTCGTATAAGAACCCTACTCTCACCCCCTTAAAGGAACACGAGACATTAGAGATCACAAGTAATGTCATAAAACACCAATGCAAGCCACAATCCATGCAAAAGCCTTCCTTGCTAATATATTGCAAAAAGTAGCGCGGTGTCGGAGGCATAATTCGAGTCAAAAAGACCGTATGACCTTGTGGTCATCCATCACCTTAGCCTTTTAACGTCCAAGAACAAGTTTCCCGACCTGTTAAGCCATATCTTGCCACCTTCACTGTTCTTCCATCAAAGTTGGTCATGTTTCTCTCCCGTTTTGAACGTTCGCTATGTTAAGTCATTGTCACATAACTTGACCAAAAAAACTAAAAAGATGCCCCCCCGACAATCAGCATTTCCCCGGATCATTTGGGTCTACCATTCCCATTTTAGACGTGTGATCATCTCGAATAATATTAAAAGACACTGATAGTATTGCACATCACTTGTTACGAGATTTATTAATAGAGTGTATCTTTTATTAGCAATGGTGTCGAACGCATGTGGTGCTTTCAAAGTACACACATAGTTTGATAGACCAATACAAGAAGGCCACGTAGATCCTACTTTCCACATCAGAAAGCTTCCACTAAACTTTCCCAATACAAAGAAAAATATTTATTTATTTTTTCCTCCTTAAAAACCATAGAAGAAGTACAAAAGAGAGAAGAAAAAGAAAGAAAAGGTGGCCAAAGGAGCAATTAGTGACTAGAGCAGAAGAAAATTCCAAAGTCTGGTGATAAATCCTACTGTCTGAACCGGTCAATCTCATTAGACGAGGCAGTCCAATGGCATTCTTCGTAATATTCACAACGTTCCAACAAATATTATTCAATTCATTTTTTGTTATAAAAAAAATAAAAAATAAAGAAAGAAAAAAAAAAAGAAACAGTAATTTCCCTTTCTGCACTTTTCCTCTATCTCTGCCACTTCTCACCCATGCACCCAACGTTGTTGGTACGGTTTTCGAGATCTTATCACAATATTTTTTTTATATTACTTCTCATTTGACATAAATGCCCTTACCCATAATGTTTTAGACAGACAATTCCGATGTTTGGAGGTCTGTGGTAGACAACCATTACGATATAATTTTAAACCGTTGAATTGTATCAAAATAAAAATATATATGTATTTAAATGACTTGATGACGACACAACGATCCAAAATTGTATTATATCGATAAAGTATTGTTCTTCGATCTTTCAAAAAACTATTTTAGGACAACCATTTTCCATGGCATAATAGGGGCATAATGGTCAATCTAAAATAGCCGTGGGAATCCAAAGAGAGGAGTGGTTAGCTTGCATGGAGTAAATTGCTAGATGATAATATTTTTCCAACAAACAAAAATAAAAAGCTAGCTAGATGCCAAATTCCAACTCTCCCAAGTCCCAAGTCCCAAGTCATTTATAACCATTTTTTGCTTTTTACCAAAATATTTCAAATTTGTTAAAATGACTCATTTGTTCTTGTTGCTGATTTTGATACCTTTTTCGGGGTATATTAATTTTGTAGTTTTATTTTTCTAGTCAAGAAAGAAAAAAATTGAAACGACCAAAATAGGGACATTAATGAATTGCATGGCATATAGTGGTTATGTTCATTATTGCAAAAATTAATTGTTTTCTGTTGCTTAATAGTTTAGCGGATTATTCAGTTTTTTTTTTTTTTTTTCATAAACATAAACATAAAAAAAAAAAAAAAACAGTGGCCATATTGTAAAACGAGGGGAAACTGGGGTAGAGCTTCAATGAGGAACACTACCAGTAGTGATCCATCCAATGGCTAAAATTAATTATATGAGTAAATAAATGATTATAATATAAGATGCATCTAATGTTAATGTAGTCTCATATACACACAATCTTTTATTTTATTTCAGATTTAATTTTTTTTCCTTCCTCAATATGTCATGAAGTCTTCGCCCCCTACATGATAATCCTTTATTTTATTTCAGATTTAATTTTTTTCTTTCCTCAATCTGTCATGAAGTCGTCGGCCCCCCTGTGCGACCTCGAACGAAGTCCCCCCACAGCATTGGGGGTGCGGGGGGGGGGGGGGGGCCCGAGTGCTGGCGTCGGGGGTAGGGGGCCCGATTTCGGGGGGTTTGGTGTCGGGGGTGGGGTCAGGGTGGCCTGGGGGGGGGGGGGGTTTCGGCGTCGGGGGTGGCCTTGGGGGGGGGGGGGGGCAGGCTCGAGCGCCTGGGGAAGTCGTTGGCCGGGGGGGTAGATCTGGTTGGTCATCGGCGTCGGCCATCGAGGAAGGGAAGGGAAGGGAAGGGAAGGGGTGGTTTTTTTTTTTTTTAAATTTTTATTTATTAATCTATACTAAAATGAGATAAAGTGTATGATAATTATGATATATAAATAACATCTTAATCATTTGATTACATCTTAACGGTTTAAAAATAAGTTCTATCAATAAGGTAAAAAAATAAGGCTTTACTGCATCCTTATCCTTGTAAAAGATGTTATTTTGGAAATTTTTGGATTATATTAAAAAAAAAGGAGAAAAAGGAAAAGAAAATTTGTAATAATAAATTAATAATAATTAATGAAAAAGGAAAGAAATATACGAAAACGATACGAGATTGGCTGAAGGGTAGCCAAACAAAAACATCATGCAAACCTCTGCCAAAGTGTGGGTTTTTTTTTCATTCCATTTCTTCCTCACTTGTCTCCATCTCTCTCTCTCTCTTTCAATTCACATGGATTCTGATTCTAAAACCCATTTCCTAACATCTCTCTTCGTCTTCAAGAACACCCTCAACCAAGGTTTAATCGCCTCTCTCCTTTTTTTTTTTGCCTTGATTTTTCAACAAAAAGTTTTATTTATTTATTTATTTTTTTTGGAGTGGTGTTTTTGCAGAGTTGATGAGGAGCTTGCATGTGTACCGGTTGACGAACGGGAAGGAAAGTGCAGTGGAAAGAGAGTTTGTGTTCTCAGAAAATGGGCCCTACGTGGAAATGGAAGTGGACCCACTTCTTAAACCGCCCAAGTTTAGCAGCTACTCTGATTCTGAGGTCTTTGAAGGCCTTGTCAATGGCTTGTGGGTCTGCATTTTTGCCTTTCATGCCCATCATCACCATCATCTTACTTCTATTCCCTCCTTACTTTCTCTCTCTAGGTACCCCCTTTCTTCTATCTTCTCATTTTGAAATGCCCATTTGTTTTTGTTTTTGTTTTTGTTTTGTTTTTTTGTTTTTGTTTTATTATTATTATTATTATTATTATTTTTTCATTTTTTTGGGTTTAGAAATTTTACTTCTCTAAATTTTGATGATTTTGGACAAAATCCATTTTGGTAATCTTAACTTGATATACCCATTTGCTATGTTAATGTCTTACGCCATTTGATTAATGGTGATGCAAAGTCTCCTTTTTGTTTAATCAGGACTTGTGATTTTTTGTTGTTGTTAGGAATTAGACTCCTTTTTATGATGTTTATTGTAAAATAAAGTCCATTTTGGTTAAAGTCTTGTTAAATAAATATAGTGAAAGTGAATCAGAAGAAGAAAAAATTTGTTAATCATATGCACGAACTGCCTGGATTTTGTGAGAATTTCTTAATGTGATATCAAAAGACATGGAATTTCGACTTGATTACCGAAGGACATCAAAAAGGTTTTATGTCATAGCTTTTGTTTCTGACTAGTTCTAACCTTGTATGATCGAAACCGAGTCTAAATGACTAATCACAGCTAATGACACTCTATAAGTATTTTTAGTTTCCTTGATATTGTAATGGATAAAGCTATGAATCCTTAAATAGCCGTTCCGCAGGCTAACTCCGTTGAGTCAACATCTCGGAACGGAATTATGTCCTATTCCTCATTGTTTGCATCAACTCGAAATGCTACTTGCCTTTAGGATATTAAGTTTCTAAAAGATTGGAGAGATGAAATTGTAGTCATCTTCTTATTCATAATTGGAGAGCCAGCCAAAGTGGCTTTTGGTTCAAAGTTGAAGATATTGGCCGGGCTACTTGTTCTTAGGGCAGCACTATTGCATTCCACTGAAACCAAAAAGAACTTATAAGTTATAAGAGTCGGAAATGAGAGATATTTAATGTTCCGAACCATAACTCCTCTTTTTTCCTTTCTAATCATCCAGAAATCCCAAGCTGAAGTCAATCCCATCACTGGCCAATGATCTCCAAATGATTTTTGATTTGAACTGCATTAATGATGACAAAGAACCCTGTCAAGTTTTACCCGAGGGGACGTGTCAAAGGAATAACGAAAGTCGTCATCAATTGAGGGGAAGTGATTTTCCTGTCCTTGAGCAAGATCTTAATTGCCTTCCTTATCCTGATACACCGTCTGATTCATCGGATGATCAGCAAATCGAGCAAAGTTCATCAGGTTTTACTCTCATTGCTATTTATTCTTACCTTTTGTGGCAAAAGGGGGAAAGTGAGATAGGTCTTATCTCCAAATGCTGCTAAGGAAAGAAAACAAAACCGTCAAACTGTTTGCAAATTCTGATACTTAAATAAATTTTACGTTTCGCTCTAGAATAATGCAGAGTTAAATCTTCGTTTTGGATTTTCCACCATAATCAACATACTTACTCATCAATGTCATACTTACTCATCAGCAAATCGAGCAAAGTTCATCAGGTTTTACTCTCATTGCTATTTATTCTTACCTTTTGTGGCAAAAGGGGGAAAGTGAGATAGGTCTTATCTCCAAATGCTGCTAAGGAAAGAAAACAAAACCGTCAAACTGTTCGCAAATTCTGACACTTAAATATGTTTTACGTTTCGCTCTAGAATAATGCAAAGTTAAATCTCCGTTTTGGATTTTCCACCATAATCAACATACTTACTCATCAATGTCAAACCTAAAAGTTTGATCTATTTCTTACAATCCTAAACATTTGTTAATTATCTTGTCGCCAAAAGGAATGTTGGTACAAAAAAGGTAACTTTGTGCTTGGGAAAGAATTTCTCATAGTTCTTCTTGGTATTTTGTACTTTCATTTGTATATTAGAGTTGTGGCAGAATATTCGGTCACTCACAGGCAGAATGTTGCAGCAGGTATAGTGGAGAAGAAGAAAAGGAGGGCAGCAAGCAAAGACATAGCAAGAATCGCTTTGTCGGATCTGGCCAAGTATTTCGATCTCCCAATTGTGGAAGCTTCAAAAAATTTGAATATTGGACTTACTGTCCTCAAGAAGAAGTGCAGAGAATTTGGCATTCCTCGTTGGCCCCATAGAAAGATCAAATCCCTTGACGGTCTCATTCGTGATCTTCAGGTCCTTCTCATCCCTGTTATTTAGCGTACTTACTTTCATTACTATTATTTATAATAAAATATCAAGTCACTTTGGAACAAATATGCATCAAAATTCCTTAAGTTCCGTGAAACTGAAATTACTGTTTTTTTCTGGCTTTTTTATACCGCTAATAAGTTATGTTTTAGTTCCATGATGTGTATCATATCTCATATATAATACAAATGGATAGGAGGAGAGAGAGTGTCAACAGCAGGAGAACAAGGCTGCGGCAGTAGCTGTGGCGAAGAGGCAAAGGATGTTGGAGAGTGAAAAGGAAAGCATAGAGAGGAAACCCTGCTTGGAGATGAAATCCGAGACCAAGAGGTTCAGGCAAGATGTTTTCAAGAGAAGGCACAGAGCCAGAGCTCTTAGGTCCCAGGCCCCTTCAACATCTAGCGATTAGAACCTTTTTACTTAAACTACAGATGCCGAAAACTCAACCTTGGTCTCATTTTGATGTTCGGTTGCCAACTTACCACCATCTCAACCACATTTTTGGAGCTCTTTGCTTCTTCCTTCCGCTCATGAAACATCTATGAGATCACATCATAATCATAGCAGTGTGAAACAAATAGGCGATATTTAATGAAACTCGATGGAAACCTAATGGTCTCAAGTGAATCGGTAAGATATTTTTTCTGTTACTCTATCAAAGGATTCTCCTTATTCAAATTTCGCTGTAGGGGTTCGAAGTTTCGAGGCAATTGACTCGTCTGATCTAGTGTATGTTTAACATGCATTCAACCCCCCAATGACGCTGAATCTAAAAGAATGTTTTTTGTTTGTTGGTTTTGTGGTGTGTTTAGCTCTCCTAAAGTCAAAAGGATAGGAAAAGTAATGCCTAAAACAAAAACAATAATTTCCCATTTTCTTTTTGGTGCTTTTTAGTTGACCTTTTTTTTTTTGGGTACTCTGGTCAACTTGATGCATGGGGTGCCGGCCACATTCTTAGAATTATTTTTATGGTCAACTTCTAGTCAGTGCCTCTCTTTAGCATTAGTCAGAAAACTGTTAGGAAAACAACTCTAATAAGTATCAATATTCAAGATATGTGAGTTGTTTATTTTATTTTATTTTGTTGTTAGGTATCTAAAATATATCTATGTTAGTTGATTGTACCAATTAATAAAAATATGACAAATCACTTTTACTTAAGTTGTATTTAAAAATTAATATTAGAATTGGTGTCTCTAGTACTACTTATTTTTTCAAGTAATATTGAACTTTGGACTATCAGAAATTAAAAAACATTATTCATTCGGCTCGTTAGAATACCAAGTTTACTTTGACAAATTATTTTTGAAATTTTGAAGAATGTAAAGTTGAACGTTCATGAAACTTGGAGAATTTTGTAATTTTCCATTTTCGTCTTTTTAAGTTTCCTTTCCTCGAATAAGATTTTCAGCCGTTCATTAAGGCTAATTTAAACTTGGTTAAAAGTTTTGAACCATGATTTACTTGGTGGTTGTAGTTTGTGTTAGACATTGGTGGTCTTAATTGTTATTTGATGTCCTTTGAAAGTCTAAAAGGCAAGTGTAAATGGAGGCAAAATGTGAGACTTTACTTTTGACTTCTTTTCAATTTTCAATAAGTAATATTAGCTCTTTAAAGGCCAATTAAAAGTTTAGGTGCCTAGCACAGGAAAAAAGCACATCTCAATCAACTTTCTTATATTTGTGTGTGTGTGTTTTACCATAGACATTTCTAAACAACATTTGATTTTACAATTAAAACTCCTCTTTAGTCACAAATATTATAATATTTCTTTTTGTTTGGCTTATCACCACCAAAAAAAAAAAGGGAAAAAGATTTAGATTACCAAATTATATTATGTTGACGTACTTTTTAGCCTTTAATAATTCACACCTAAGAATAAGTAGACGTTCCAATTATAAAATGGGACAAACAAGAAGTGCGTGTGTATATATATATATATATGTGTGTATATATATATATATAAACACACAATCTAAAGCAAAAATTCATTGAAGAGAGTTAATATTGCTTATACAAACTCATTTTCAAGTAGTAATCAAAACCCTATAACTAAGACGAAATGCAACTTAAGAAGTCGAAAGTCATAAATGATCTCGGATTGAGAGATTCAAACTTGAAATATCAATATCAAAAGTTAATGTGAATTTATTGTTAGACTATAACCTATAACTATAAGGGTTCGTTTGGTGAAACGGTTTGAGTTGGAAATTTTAAGTTTAAATAGTAATTTTTGTTGACTTTTTAGAAAAGATAAAAAACTTTTTCAGAAAAGACAAAAAACTTTTTCAGAAAAAGACAAAAACTGAGATGAAAATTTTGGATTCAGAACGGCGAACCAAACGAGGCCTAAGATATAATAATTGAAACCGAGTAAGATACATAATAAAGAGTAGGAAGATGATATTCTACTTTAATATTCTATTGAAATATGATCTCTCTCTCCCTCTCAAGTCCTTTTCTTTTGCTTATCACATTTTCCACTCCATCGCATACACGTATTTTTGTATTCATACAACGACTACATGAGTTGCTGCAAAAAGCTTTTTTTTTTTTTTTTTCCTTTCCCTTTTTTTTTAATTTTAATTTGTGCCTTTTTAGAAATTTCAAAAGAGCTTCTATTTTTTCTTGTTCTGGCAGGTGGGGTGGAATTGTGAAAAAATAAATGCTACGAATTTATTTGGTCAATTAATCATCGTATTTTTTTTTAATTCTATTGTTTCTAACTTTAACAAAAAGGCAAACTGTGATTGCAAACATAACTCAATGATAATTCTACACTTGATTTTATCTTTAGGTGTAGAGTTTAAATCACCTCATCCTTAAGTTAAAAAAAAAAGGATTTATAGCTAAATAGACTTTTTTTAAGAAGTTTTTTAATAAATGACCGAAGTTTTTAAAAATTAGTTAAAATGACTTTTTTTTTAAAATGGTTAATCAATTGTCTTAAGTGGTTAATCAGTGATTGAGTCAATCACTGATTAACTATAACGTAAATCACCAAATTTCATAATTAATATCTGATTGACCAAATCTGAAAAATGACAAACGGTTATTTTCCTAAATAAAAAAAATGTGGGTCATCTATTAAATTAGGTGACTAAAAAATGTCACCCAACCTAATTTTCCAGGAAAACAAAAGGCAAATTGTTGGGGTTTTTTTTTTTTTTTTTTTTTCGCGTTGAATAAAAGGCAAACTGTGGTTAGTTCACATTGATACTGAAAGTTCTTTAGTAGGGAAGTTCTATATTTTTGTTGGTTTTAAAGCAGTCCAAGTTGAGGACTCGAGATTAGTAAATTTCTCAATATTACTATTAGCAGATAAAATATTCAATCTTAATTGTTATCAAGAGATCATGGAATATTTTTAATCTACAACCTTTTAGAATATAAAACTGTTATTAGTTTACTTTCTATCAACTTAAGTTTTTAGAGTAAATTGATAAGCTAGTCTTTAGTTTAAACTTCTCAAATTGCACACTTTATTCCTTTAGTATTATTGTCACATATTTACTTTAAATATCTTTCGGGATTCTTTCAAAATATTTCTGTTATATTTTTTAATTAATATTTGCTCTACAATGCAATAGAGCAAGCAAATTATAAGGGTGTTTGGACCTCTAATCCAAACCATACTTCTACAATTCAATTTTTGTCTTTTTCCTTCAGCTTAATTATTCACACAGTTTTGTAACTCAAAGTTTAAAAGTCCATAATTTGCATAAACAAGTTCAAATGAGATGATTTTTTTTTAATTTACATAGAATTTTGAGACGAACGAAATAAACTCCGTATTATTTTTTTTTCCTAACATATTTTAAGTTTTTACACTTTTTAACTCGAGCAATTCAAATGCCTTGATTAACGCATCATCAATCTAAATTCAAATTATACAATTTAAAATCTTAACGTTAGAGGTCTTAACATGAGTGGAAAATGCTTTGGGTGTAGGTTATGAGGGCCACAATTTTTACCACTAATAGAAATTGTACTTTGTATGGTGTTATGCTCTGTGTGCATTTTGTATTTTGTTCTTAAAAAAAAAAAAAAAAAAGAATTGCCTTTTGTTCATGGGTCCAGTACTGTTAAATTCATTTTTTAACTAGTATATGGTGCTATATATTGATAACGAAAATGCCTCTAATATTGCTCCTTGTCGGACCACAATAAGATGTAACAAGTCTATTATAATGCACCATTGATAGATTGATCTATCGATAAGAATACTTTTACTTCTTCTTTTATGAGTTGTGTTAAAAACTTTCCTTTTTAAAAAAACCAATACTAAAGAACATCACTAATATTAAGTTTGCATTTGGATCGCCGGTTGGAAATGAAATTTTTAAGTTAGTGTTAGTTGACTTTTTAAAAATTAGTTATAAATTTTATTGACTTTTTAAAAAAAATTAAGATAAAAAAATACAATTTAGTTAAAATTAAACTTAAAAACCAAATAAAATCTAAATATCATTTACTAATAAAGAATACTGATGGAACCTATTAATGAGATACACATCTTTATTATTGTGATGTTTATATCACTTATATTTTAAAGTATTTTTCTTTCAAAAATAACATTTTTCTTAGCATTTGTTTCTCAAATAAGGAATCTTTTATTTAGTAATTTTGAGGAAATGCTTTTATTTTAGTAATTTTGATGACAAGGGATTGGGAGGTTGAGTCTTCGTCTTCGAAGTGGGGACCACAAGACCACAACCCGGGGACGTTGACTATTGACAAGGGAGAACTGCCAAAGTTCCGAGTGAAAAACACAAGGCCGGCGGGTTAAAATCATTGGCCACTCCAAAAAGAGTTGCGTTGCTTTGCTGCAACAAGGCCAAAAGACCCAACCGCAAACAAGAAAAAAGAAATTTAATCTGGAAAAAAAAAAAGAGTAAAAACATAGATAAATTTCAAGTCTTTTAAACACAGCAGACGACAAGAAAAGAAACCACAAAGTGGGTTCATGGTAACTGGTAAGAAAAACAGAACAATAGGACTATATTTATATATATATATATATATGTCTGTGTCCCTACAAACCAACACTCCAAACAATTATATATATATATATATATATATAAAATAAAACCCACCTTTTTTATTTCCACTCTCCCTCCTTATCATCCACTCCTCCCATTTCCTTTCCATTTTTGCTCCTTTTCCTATTTTTTCTCGGGCTTTCCCCAGAACCAAACACACTCCTTTTAACAACTTATACATAAATATCTATTAATATATGTTCCAGTTCATCTCAAAACCTTCGAAGAACAAATTCATAATTTTGTTTGACTTTTTACTAGTAAGTTATGGGTCTCTGCTTTGGAACTCCAGCTCAAGATCCCAGGCCTCTCTCCACCGCAACATCAACTAGTCCAGGTACAACTATTTGTCTATTTCCACAACCACAAAAGCTTACAAGTTTACACACTTCTACTTCTCAACTGGGTTTTGTTTTGGTTTTTTTTTTTTTTTTAAAAACCAAATTTTCAATTTTTATTGCTCAATTTCAACTGGTTTCTCTTTCTTTTTCTAATCCAAAAGTGCCCAATTATTGAAATGCTCTTTTTTTTTTTTTTTTTTTTTTTTTTTTTTTTTTGCATTGCTTAAAAGTTGAGAAAATTTTCCTTTCCACTTGTCATGGGTGGTCTTCTACATTTCCACCAAAATTTCTCTCTTTTTGATGCTTGATCTCAGCTGTATTTCTGTCTGTTTTACTTGGTCAATCAATTTTTCATCAGTTGAGAATTTGAGAGTGTTTGGGAAGTGAGAAAGTTGTAGAAAGAGAGAATATTTAGTTTAGAGAGAGAGAGAGAGAGAGAGAGAGAAATGATGAAAAATGAGCTCTTTATAAGAGTTTAGACAATTTCCTTTATATACAATTTGAAAATCTTACAATAATTAATTGCATTGATATTCCCTAATTTAGTAGAATTCTTACAACTAATCACATAACTGAATTCTATCTAGAGACAAAAAGTCGTTAGCACTGTTTTAAGGTTACTGCTAGGCTAAACCTGTAATCATAACGAGTACTTGACTACTATTGACGGTTTTTTTTTTCCTTGGTGGAATTGGTTAGGGGCATCAAGTAATCATAGCAAGAACACAGTTGGGTTCTCGGCAACGAGCAGCAGCGCGGAGAAGAGCCAGTTTTCGGAGGCGGTGAGCGCGATCATGAAGGAAACATACCACCCGAACGGGCAGTTCTTGGAGACTCCCAATTTAAGGGTCTTCACATTCGCGGAGATGAGGGCCGCCACCAAGAATTTCAAATCAGACATGGTGCTCGGCGAGGGCGGTTTCGGGAAGGTCTTCAAAGGTTGGGTGGACGAGAAGACTCTTGTCCCTTCCAAGGTTGGGACCGGCATGATGGTTGCCATTAAGAAGTTGAACCATGAAAGTGTGCAAGGTTTTCAGGAATGGCAGGTATTTTTTTTAGTTACTGTTGGACTAAGCCTGCAACTATTCGTTCGTTTTTAGTTGTTTGCGCGGGGTTTTTTTTTTTTCTTTTCTTTATTCAAACTTTGAGCAGAAAATTTATACTCGAGACCTCGGTTTTAGAAATGAGTGTGAATTTACTGCTAGACTAAACAGGTATCCGTAATTAGTAGTTGTGCATAAGCCATAATATTAATAACAAAATAAAGCAACTGTTTGTTTTTTTTTAGGCTGTTGTGATAGGATAAAAGCCTAATTGTGATTAAGCAAGTTTACCGACCTTAGGATTTGCATTTATAATTGTTTTTAATTCGGCTGCAGAATTTAGCAGATCAAGACAGAGGTCGCTCTTACATGACATGTTATTTTTGGTATTATTGATTTAAGAATTCTTTTTTTCTTTTTCGTTTTTTTTTTTTTTGGAAAAAGGTTGAGTTGGTAGAGATATTAAATTGTCATTTTAGTGCCACTAGTTCTCTAGTTTAATGCCATCATTCATATGAGCCCTCAATTGAAAAAAATTGTCATTTTTTTTTTGCTCTTACAATGTCTTTTTCCATATATATATATATATATATATATTTATATGTATGTGTATAAATGCAGTCAGAAGTAAACTTTCTAGGAAGGCTGTCACATCCAAACTTAGTGAGGCTGTTAGGATATTGTTGGGAGGACAAAGAGTTGCTTCTTGTCTATGAGTTCATGCAGAAGGGAAGCTTGGAGAACCATCTTTTTAGAAGTAAGAACTCATTGAGCTTAAAAATTTATTTGACAAAAAACTAGAATTCTTCAGTTACCTATTGGTACTATGCATTTTTGAACCGTTAGATTTTGCATGTTTGTTTCGTTCTAGTATGATGCTGATGTAATTTAATGGTTCAAAAATAGTACAGTAGTGTCATACCTTATTACAGAATTCTCTTTATAAAAAAAAATGTGAAATAGGATTTTCCTTCTTCTTGAGCAGGAAATCCTGCCATCGAACCTCTTTCTTGGGACAGAAGGCTCCAAATAGCAATCGGAGCAGCTCGAGGCCTGGCTTTCCTACACACTTCAGAGAAGAAAGTCATATACAGAGATTTCAAGGCCTCAAACATACTTCTTGATGGGGTATTGTGCTTCCTTTGCCTAGCCTTATAATACATGCCCATTTCATTTCATTATCGCTCTTTATCACATTTTTCAAAGGAATGTGACAACCTTGTTTACTAAAAAAGCGTTATTCTTTATTGGATTGATTCAGAAACATTACAAAAGATATGAAAATCTTGATTAATCACAGAATTTAGAGCTCAATTATTTGCTTTCTAGTATGTTGTCACAAATTCAACTTTTAGGTCATGTTGTTTGGTGTTTCTAAATTGCTAAAACGGCTGAATTTGATTGACCTAATTTCTCCCCACCTCTTAACTTGGAATTCCATTATGTGCAGAGCTATAATGCAAAGATTTCGGACTTCGGCTTAGCAAAACTGGGGCCATCTGGTGGAGACTCTCATGTGACGACGAGGATCATGGGCACCTACGGTTATGCAGCTCCTGAATACATCGCAACAGGTGACGATGAGATTTTCTGATTCTAAAGGCTTTGTCATTACTGTCGGTTGATGGAACATGATGTTTTTCTTTTTTATATTTTTTGCTTGACATTTTCACCGTCAACTCAACAGGACATTTATACGTGAAGAGCGATGTGTACGGCTTTGGTGTTGTGCTGCTTGAGTTGCTATCAGGCTTACGAGCATTGGACACAAAACGGCCTAGTGGGCGACAAAATCTCGTTGAATGGGCTAAGCCGTGCCTCTCTTCGAAAAGAAAGTTGAGTACTGTCATGGATGCAAGGATGGAGGGCCAATACTCCCCCAAGGCCGCGTTGCAAGCAGCGCAGCTCGCTTTAAAATGCATTGAAACGGAGCCTAAATGCCGCCCCTCGATGAAAGATGTCGTGGAGGCATTGGAACGGATCGAAGCGATGAAAGAAAAACCAAAACATTCCAAGACTACTCAAAATCCCCGTGCTTAACTGCCCGTGGTTGGACCAAAAGACTGAAAAAAAAAAAAAAAAAAAGAAAACAATCAGACCTTACAAGTTCTGATTTGTAATTGAAACAATCATTTTTTTCCCCTTTTGTGGTAGCAATTGTTTGAATTCATCAAAATTTTTGTTGGGACAGTTCCCTTTTTTTTTTTTTTTTTGGGGTGATTATGGTGTAAATCTAGTGTATTATTGTAATGTAACCGAACCAAAAAAAAAAAAAAAAAAGCTGATGAAGGGTAATTTTCAGAGAGTGAACATTGTTCTACAAATTATCGTTTCACTCTTGATGAAGCTAACTAGTTTGTACATTAGTCTGCTACCACTTAAACATAGTGCCCACTTAAAGGGATTCTTGTTTATTTGTTTGCTTCTCATTTTCTACAGTGATGGGACAAAAATTACAAGGAGAGATTCTAAAACGCGATTGTTTAAACGATTGATATTTACATCAGACGGTATTTATAATGAAATTATATTAGTATTAATATTCAGACTCATATAATAGGTATTGTTGCATTTAAATTTCTATTATGATCGTCAACGACTCCATTAGACACTATGATTGGGTGCTAAAAAAAAGGTGATAAAAATTAGAAATGGATGAGATATAAAACACTATACATATTGCTGGCTTTGTGAAAGAACCCACTAAAGATGAAGCACTAATGTTTTTGTTACCGTTAAATAAATGCTAAAAAGGAAAAGTGGTGCTTTGTTGCAACACATTTCGAATAAAAGTTTCTGCCTTTCTTTCAATGAAATCACTGTGGAGAATGGAGATTATTGCGTCAGTCAACCAAAAATAAGAAGTTCCCTTATCGAGTCAATGTCATGGTTTGGTCATGGGGAATCTCCTTGACTGTCGAGAGTCAACATAAAAAAAAATTATTATTTATCACTTCAGTAGCAATTCATCAAAATTGTTACGTAATATCATGATATAAATACGCACACAACTAACATGAATCACGTGGATCATGTAAAATTATATTTTTCTCAAAAATCATAACAATTTTTATACATAAAAATAGAGAAAGCTTTATTAACCCTCCATTGAGATGATATATCCAATTTTTTAAAATTAAATTTTTTATAAAAAAAGTATTTTTTAAAATTTTTTTCATTATTCTTTCATTTTGAAAAAGAAAAATTATTTCATTTTTGAACTTACTTTAATATCCTTTTGGGAAAAAAAAAATCTTTTGAAATATTCTCATAATGTACTATTCTCAATACTACTTTTTGTCATTTCAAAGACTATTTTGTTTTTAAAAAGAAATTTTTTTCATATCCAAATACTTATTTTCAAAATGAAAAGACCTTCTCATTTAAAATAAAAAAAATTTTATTTTCAAAAATGGACACGTGATCCAAATTATGGAGCCTAAATTGAAGTTGCAAATATAATATAATAGTAATTTCATACCCAATTCGTTTAGAAGGAAGGAAAGCTTTAGTAAATTGTGAATGCATATAAAATATAATGGTAATTTCATATCCAATTCATTCAAAAGGTGTAGAAATTTAAAAAATTATTAAATTAATGTAATATTTATTAGATTATGTCAAATACCCACTTTTTAAATTTTAGTTTAATTTTAATTGTTCGTGGAAGAAGTTTTATATTTTGATCAGAACACATAAAAAACAAAAATAAGTTTTTTTTTTTTTAAAGAAAAAACTTCAGACACATTTGAGAATTATCATTTTAATGCGATAATTTGGAATATATATTAACTTGAGGAAATAATATTTTAGAGGGTTATGCGAAAATTAAAATATATAAATAGAGATGTATATATGATAGGATGATAATTTTAGACGAAGTCTGTATATAAATATTATAGGTGATCCGTAAGGTATATATATTATAGATGATGAGTAGTGTGTAAGCGTGTGAGAATTTAAATATCATGTGAACTAACATTAAATCGTTGGATTTAAAATAGGTGAAAAAGATAAAAATGCTGAAGTACAAAACTTCAAAAGGTGTTCCCATTTCCATATTATATTACACATTACAGTTATATGTATTTATTTTTTGTTATGTGATAATTTTATTTTATGATGACACGTACAGTAATGCATTTTTAGTAATTAATACGTTATTTACAATTTGATCGAATTTGTGAAAATGTAGTAAATATAAGGCTTTTTTTGTATGGACATCTTTTGAACTGATCGAGTTTAACAGTTTCATTCGTATAAATATCAATAATTTAACAAGCTCGGGGGATCAATTATCAAACTTAAAAATTTGAGAGATAAGTCGTTAATAGATGATAAATTTGTGGATATATATCGGTGCTAAATACCCAATATTAAAGTAGTAAATAATAGTTAATCATTGGCCTTAGCATTAGTAGTACAAGCTAGCTACTAAACCTTATTGGACAATCCAAATAAAGGAAATAAAGGGAAACCTACCAAAAAAAAAAGAAAAAAAAAGGGCAAGAAAAAGGTCCAAATTTTCCTGTTTTCTTTTAGAGAAGAAAAAAAAATGTGGCTGTTTGGGTCTAGTTGTGTAGTAAAATAAAATTAAAAAAAACTTTACGGAGAAAAAATATAAAAAAGAATTGAAGCCCACCAGCACAATAAGCACTTTCATATCTTCAAGGTGGCAAAATCTCTGAAGAAAATTATCAAAACGACGTGTTAAAGGAAGGTAAAGCCTTCCACCAAAATAATTTTTTGGTGGATGCGAAGAATAATATTTTATTAGTTTTATGTCATATTTGACTATTAGATTTTAATCTTTTTTTTTTAATTGAAATTCAAATATTTTTGCATATTATTATGATTTCAACGTAATCAGTAACCAAAAAAAAAAAAAAAAAACAAATTTTGTTCATCCTATCATATAATTTTCCCTCCGTTTTCCTCGAATCAAGAGTAGAAATTTGAAGCGGGTTAGCTGGTGAATTTCAATTATAAGCCAAGCCACCAAGGAAAAATCTATTCAAGCAAAGATGATGATGATAAATAATTAAAAATTAAAGAAAAACCTAGAAAGCTTGACAAACCAAAATAAAAAAAATAAAAAAAAAGGAAGAAAAAAAAAAAGAAAGAAAAAGAAAGTGTACAACCTAGGAACTTTAATAATTCTTAATAATTATTCACTGCTCAAAACCTTGTGAATTGTTATATATATCTTTATCTTTCCTCGACATCATCAAAATTCTAACACCAACGCCCTGTTTCTCCCTTAATCTCTCGCCACTTGATTCCCACTACTCACGTAAGTCTTTATTCATCTTTGTTCTGTTTTTTCTGCATTTTTTCGATGCATGTGTATTTGAATGTGCAAGACTTCTATTGTTTGATGTTTGCATGTTTCTGAATATTTTAGTACACACACATATTTATATGTTTGCAGGAGTTGGGCATTGCCACTATTATGTATATAGTTAAAGATTGAGTTGGCCATTGCCAATATATATATATATATTTATATAGTTAAATATAGAAATGAATATTTAAGTTGTTAGCTTAAAGTTTCTTCAACATTAAATTCCATTCATAGTAGGATTTTTAAGCCAATAGAAATCAATTTCATCGTTTTCTTTTGTCCCCACCTGATGTTTGATAAATTGCTTGACCCATTGAATTTTTTTTAAAATTGTTTAATGAAGAGAGCAATTTTTGTCCTTTTTCTTTTCTAGTTTTTGTGGAAATAGCTCAATAGAGCATCTTTGGGGGGTCTAACATGTTTGTTAGCCGAGTTAGGCGCCTTGCATTCGTATCCTAAAAAACGGTACTATTTTTGGTTTTGATTTGGTTGCTTGGAGGTTCTGAGAGTTTGTTTGGTAAGAAAGAAAAATATGAGGGAGACGGGTGACGGGTTTAGTCTCCGTAACAAACGAAAGGTCTCCGGATTATTAACACGTTTGTAATTATACTTTTAGTGAAGAGCTCTAAGGGGGTGTTTGATGTTTAAGTTTGAGTTAAGATTTGTAAATTTAAATAGTGATTTTGATTGACTTTTTCAGAAAAGACAAAAACTTTTAAGGAAAAAGATAAAAATTGAGTTGATGGTGATGAGTTTGAACTCATTACCCAAACACCCGGTGTCATCTCTCTTACAATGAGTGGTTTGCCAATTATCAGCTTTGTGTTTGAGTCTGACGGTTTTGCTTCTGGCTTCAGATCATGTTGACGGAGAAAACGGGTGGCATAATAAAAAGCATACTGTTCGGAGGATTGGTTACTTTCCTAAGAATATGTTTGTTCAAGGTCATATCTATGGGTCCAATTCCCGAGCACATTGCCTTTATCATGGATGGCAACAGAAGGTACGCGAAGAAACACAACTTTGCTGAAGGATCTGGGCACAAAGCTGGATATACGTCTCTCGTGTCGATGCTCGGGCATTGCTACGAATTGGGAGTGAAGTATGTTACGGTGTATGCCTTCAGCATTGATAATTTCAAGAGGCGGCCCGATATAGTCAAGTTTCTAATGGATTTGATGTTGGAGAAGATTGAGCTGTTGCTTGGTGAAGAAGGTCTCGTAAACCAATACGGTCTTAGGATATATTTCATTGGCAACCTGAAACTTTTGAGTGAGCCTGTCAGGGCTGCTGTTGAGAAGGTGATGAAAGCCACTGAAAAAAACAAGAGAGCTGTTCTTTTAGTTTGCGTGTCCTATGCTTCAACTGACGAGATTGTGCACGCCGTTAAAGAATCCTGCGAAAACAAACGACGTGAAATTCAAACGCATGTTGCAACTAAGTTGGCCAATGGTGCAAGTGAAGGAGTTGAGGTGATGGAGGAGCTAAGGAAGCTTGCTAATATAAACCTGGTAGATGTGGAGAAGCATATGTACATGGGAGTAGCACCTGATCCAGATATTCTGATCCGAAGTGCCGGCGAAAGCCGCCTCAGCAATTTCCTTCTTTGGCAGACCGCCAACTGTCCATTGTACTCCCCTGCAGCTCTTTGGCCAGAGTTGGATATAAGGCACTTGGTGTGGGCAGTTCTCAACTTCCAGAGAAGCTACCCATACTTGGAGAAGAAAAAGCAGAAGAAAATAAGTGAATGAACTTTTGTTGGTCCTACATGGTACTTGTACAGATACTATATATAGAGAATAATGCTTGAATCCCTTTTGAGCTTGGAAAAGCTTAAACGAGGATTGCACCTTGGTTTTATACATTGCATTCGCTACTGTTTATTAATGTTTTTAATTTAAAAAAAAAAAAGAATCTTTTTAAAATATTCATTTCCAACACCATTTTTTGTCATTTCAAATAATATTTTGTTTTTAGAAAGAAATTTTTTTACATATCTAAATACTTAAGGTCCGTTTTGCATTCGGATTTAACTCCAACTAAACTGTACTTTTTCATCTCAATTTTTGTCTTTTTCTGAAAAGTCAACAAAGTTTATAACTACTTTTTAAAAAGTCAACTCAACTCAAAATTAAAAATTTCAACTCAACTCAAATTCAACTCATTCACCAAACACCCTATTAGCCTCCGTTTGCCTCACCATCTTAAACTCAAATTTTTCATCTCAATTTTTGTCTTTTCTGAAAAGTCAACAAAAATTATAATTAGTTTTTAAAAAGTCAACCAACTCAAACTTCAAAATTTCAACTCAAACTGTTTTAATTACCAAATGCACCATTATTCTCAAAATGAAAAGACTTTTTTATTTAAAACAAGAAAAATTTCATTTCCAAAAATGGACACGTGATCCAAATTACGGAGCCTAAATTGTAGTTGCAGATAATATAATGGTAATTTCATGCCCAATTCGTTCAGAAGGAAGGAAAGCTTTATTAAATTGGAATGTATATGTAATATAATGGTAATTTCGTATCCAATTCGTGTAGAAGGTGTAGAAATTAAAAAATTTATTAGATTAATGTAATATTTATTAGATTATGTCAAATACCCACTTTTTAAATTTTAGTTTAATTTTAATTGTTAATGGAAAAAGTTTTATATTTTGATCAGAACACATAAAAAAACAAATATAAGTTTTTTTTTTTTAAAGAAAAAAGTTTAGACACATTTGAGAATTATCATTTTAATGTGATAATTTGGAATATATATAAACTTGAGGAAATAATATTTTAGAGGGTTATGCGAAAATTAAAATATATAAATAGAGATGTATATATGATAGGATGATAATTTTAGAAGAAGTCTGTATAAAAATATTATAGGTGATGTGTAAGGTATATATATATTATAGGTGATGCATAATTTGTAAGCGTGAGACAATTAAAATATCATGTGAACTAAAATTAAATCGTTGGATTTAAAATAGGTGAAAAAGATAAAAATGCTGAAGTACAAAACTTCAAAAGGTGTTCCCATTTCCATATTATATTACACATTACAGTTATATGTATTTATTTTTTGTTATGTGATAATTTTATTTTATGATGACATGTACAGTAATGCATTTTTAGTAATTAATACGTTGTTTACAATTTGATCAGATTTGTGAAAATGTAGTAAATATAAGGCTTTTTTGTATGGACATCTTTTGAACTTATCGAGTTGACAGTTTTATTCATATAAATATCAATAATTTAACAAGCTCGGAGAATCAATTATCAAACTTAAAAATTTGAGAGATAAGTTACTATAGATGATAAATTTATGGATATAGGTCAGTGCTAAATACCCAATATTAAAGTAGTATATAATAGTTAATCATTGGCCTTAGCATTAGTAGTACAAGCTACTAAACCTTATTGGACAGCCCAAATAAAGGAAATAAAGGGAAACCAAAAAAAAAAAAAAAGGCAAGAAAAAGGTCCAAATTTTCCTGTTTTCTTTTAGAAAAGAAAGAAAAATGTGGATGTTTGGGTCTAGTTGTCTAGTAAAGTAAAATTAAAAAACTTTACGGAGAAAAAAATATGAAAAAGAATTGAAGCCCACCAGCACCATGAGCACTTTCACATCTTCAAGGTGGCAAATCTCTGAAGAAAATTATCAACGCCTTTGAAAACGACATGTTAAAGGAAGGCAAAACTTTCCACCAAAATAATTTTTTAGTGGATGCGAAGAGTAATATAGTTTTATGTCATATTTGACTATTAAATTTTAATCTTTTTTTTTTAAATTCAAATTCATATATTTTTGCATATTATTATGGTTTCAACATAATCATATAACAAAATTTTTTTTTTCATCCTATCACATAATTTTCCCTCCTTTTTCCTCGAATCAAGAGTAGAAATTTGAAGCAGGGTAGGTGGTGAATTTCAATTATAAGCCAAGCCACCTATGAAAAACTAGCTATAAACTAGTTATATTTTAATTACGTGGTTATTTTTATCCTATGACCTATATCACCAAGTTTCTATATAATTATGATATTCATACGTGAATTGGATACCCTCTCTTTTTAAATTTATTTTTTAATAATGAGTTTTAAAAAGTCAATTAGTTTCAATATAAAAATTTCATTTCAAACTTATATACCAAACACAAGCTTAAACTCATCTATCATTAAAAATTCAGAAAACATGTTAATACAAATGACATAATTTAGTGAGTATGTACTCATTTCTAACAATACATTACATGTCTTCGTATATAAACTAAAAAAAACAAAAACAAAAAATATAAACATGTTAGGATTTTTTCCAAACTATCCTTTTTGGTAAAACTGAACTACCTTGTCTGGTAATGCATTATAATAATAATTATTATTATTATTTGTTACCTGTGTACTAAACATGAATGACACTTCATATTTATTGTCTTTTTTTTTTTAACCTAAAAAGTTTGCATGTCAATAATACTGAACATTCTAAATTCATCCGTTTCCTAAAAAAAAAAAAAAACTATAAATTCATAGGCTACAAAATTAGCTATAATTATAAGTCTAGTTTTTCATTATTTTTCAAAGCTTTATCTAAGGGTTTGTTTGGTGAATGAGTTTGAGTTGAAATTTTTAAGTTTTAATAGTAAATTTTTTTGAATTTTCAGAAAAGACAAAAAATTTTTTAGGAAAAAAACTAAAATTTAAAAAAAATATATAAAAAAAAAATTTTAAAATATTAATTTAAGCTAACCAACCAAACACCCCCTAAGCACAGGCTGTAAATCCAAACTGCCCTACCCATCATGTACAACGGGTGATTTTAATTTAACTATTTCATAAATTTTTCTTTTATAAAAGTAAACCGTCCTGTTCGTAAACGACAAACCACCCGTCTGTGTATGTACTCTTGGAGACAAAGTAAGAAAAATCTATGCAAGCCAAGATAATAACAATAATAAATAAATAAATTAAAAAATTAAAAAATTAAAAGAAAACTCTAGAAAGCTTGACAAACCCAAAAAAAAAAAAAGAAAAAGAAAAAGAAAACGAAAAAGAAAAATTGTACAGCCTAAAAACTTTAATAATTCTTAATAATTATTCACAGTTCACAACCTTGTGAATTGTTATATATATCTTTCCTCGATATCATCAAAATTCTAACACCAACACCCTGTTTCTCTCATAATCTCTCGCCACTTGATTCCCACTACTCACGTAAGTCTTTATTCATCTTTGTTCTGTTTTTTCTGCATTTTTTCGATGCACGTGTATTTGAATGTGCAAGACTTCTATTGTTTGATGTCTGCATTATTTCTGAATATTTTAGTACACACACACATTTATTTATATGTTTGCACGAGTTGGGCATTGCCACTATTATATATATAGTTAAATATTGAGTTGGGTATTGCCAAAAAAAAATATATATATATATATATAGAGTTAAATATAGAAATGAATATATAAGTTGTTAGCTTAAGGTTTCTTCAACATTGAATTCCATTCATAATAATAGGATTTTTAAGCCAATAGAAATCAATGTCATCGTTTTCCCACCTGATGTTTGATAAATTGCTTGACTTACTGAATTTTTTTTAATTGGTTAATGAAAAGAGCAATTTTTGTCCTTTTTCTTTTCTAGTTTCTGTGGAAATAGCTCAATAGAGCATCTCTGGGGGTCTAACATGTTTCCTAAAAAACAGTACTATTTTTGGTTTTGATTTGGTTGCTTGGAGGTTTTGAGAGTTTGTTTGGTAAGAAAGAAAAGTATGAGAGAGACGGGTGATAGGAATAGTCTCCGTAACAAACGGAAGGTCTCCGGATTATTAACGTATTTGTAATTATACTTTTAGTGGAGAGCTCTAGGTGCCATCTCTCTTACAATGAGTGGTTTGCCAATTATCAGCTTTGTGTTTGAGTCTGACGGTTTTGCTTCTGGCTTCAGATCATGTTGACGGAGAAAACGGGTGGCACAAAAAGCCTACTGTTCGGAGGATTGGTTACTTTCCTAAGAATATGTTTGTTCAAGGTCATATCTACGGGTCCAATTCCCGAGCACATTGCCTTTATCATGGATGGCAACCGAAGGTACGCGAAGAAGCACAACTTTGCTGAAGGATCTGGGCACAAAGCTGGATATTCGTCTCTCGTGTCGATGCTCGGGCATTGCTTCGAATTGGGAGTGAAGTATGTTACGGTATATGCCTTCAGCATTGATAATTACAAGAGGCGGCCCGATATAGTTAAGTTTCTAATGGATTTGATGTTGGAGAAGATTGAGCAGTTTCTTGATAAAGAAGGTCTCGTAAACCAATACGGTCTCAGGATATATTTCATTGGCAACCTGAAACTTTTGAGTGAGCCTGTCAGGGCTGCTGCTGAGAAGGTGATGAAAGCCACTGAAAAAAACAAGAGAGCTGTTCTTTTAGTTTGCGTGCCCTATGCTTCAACTGACGAAATAGTGAACGCCGTTAAAGAATCCTGCGAAAACAAACGACGTGAAATTCAAACGCATGTTGCAACTAAGTTGGCCAATGGTGCAAGTGAAGGAGTTGAAGTGATGGAGGAGCTAAGGAAGCTTGCTAATATAAAGCTGGTAGATGTAGAGAAGCATATGCACATGCGAGTAGCACCTGATCCAGACATTCTGATCCGAAGTTCCGGCGAAAGCCGCCTCAGCAATTTCCTTCTTTGGCAGACCGCCTACTGTCCATTGTACTCCCCTGCAGCTCTTTGGCCAGACTTGGATATAAGGCACTTGGTGTGGGCAGTTCTCAACTTCCAGAGAAGCTACCCATACTTGGAGAAGAAAAAGCAGAAGAAAATAAGTGAATGAACTTTTCTTGGTCCTGCATGGTACTTATACAGATAGCATATATATAGAGAATAATGCTTGAATCCCTTTTGAGCTTGGAAAAGCTTAAACGAGGATTGCACCTTGGTTTTATACATTGCATTCACTACTGTTTATTATATGTTTTTAATTAAAAAAAAAGAATCTTTTTGAAATATTCTCACAATACACCATTCCCAACAACATTTTTTTTTTCAAATAATGTTTTGTTTTTAATTTTAATTTTTTTTACATATTTAAATACTTATTCTCAAAATAAAAAGACTTTTTTATTTAAAATAAGAAAAATTTCATTTTAAAAAATGGACACGTGATCCAAATTACGGAGTCTAAATTGTAGTTGCAGATAATATAATGGTAATTTCATGCCCAATTCGTTCAGAAGGAAGGAAAGGTTTATTAAATTGTGAATGCATATGTAATATAATGGTAATTTCGTATCCAATTCGTTTAGAAGGTGTAGAAATTAAAAAATTTATTAGATTAATGTAATATTTATTAGATTATGTCAAATACCCATTTTTTAAATTTTAGTTTAATTTTAATTGTTAATGGAAAAGGTTTTATATTTTGATCAGAACACATAAAAAAACAAATATAAGTGTTTTTTTTTTAACGAAAAAAGTTTAGACACATTTGAGAATTATCATTTTAATGTGATAATTTGGAATATATATAAATTTGAGGAAATAATATTTTAGAGGTTTATGCGAAAATTAAAATATATAAATAGAGATGTATATATGATAGGATGATAATTTTAGAAGAAGTCTGTATAAAATATTATAGGTGATGTGTAAGGTATATATATTATAGGTGATGCGTAATGTGTAAGCGTGAGAGAATTAAAATATCATGTGAACTAAAATTAAATCGTTGGATTTAAAATAGTTGAAAAAGATAGAAATGCTGAAGTACAAAACTTCAAAAGATGTTCCCGTTTCCATATTATATTACACATTAAAGTTATATGCATTTATTTTTTTGTTATGTGATAATTATATTTTTTGATGACATGTACAGTAATACATTTTTAGTAATTAATACGTTATTTACAATTTGATCAGATTTGTGAAAATGTAGTAAATATAAAGCTTTTTTTGTATGGACATTTTTTGAACTTATCAAGTTTGACAGTTTTATTTGTACAAATATCAATAATTTAACAAGCTCGGGGGATCAATTATCAAACTTAAAAATTTAAGAGATTAATTGTTAATAGATGATAAATTTATGGATATGTATCGGTGCTAAATACCCAATATTAAAGTAGTATATATAGTTGATCATTGGCCTTAGCATTAGTAGTACAAGCTACTAAACCTTATTGGACAACCCAAATAAAGGAAAGAAAGGGAAACCAAAAAAAAAAGCAAGAAAAAGGTCCAAATTTTCCTGTCTTCTTAACTTAACCATATAATGAAAGAGTAGATGAGGTGATCACTCTTTATTTTTGATAGTAAAAAACGAACCGTTTTGGTGTCCTCTCTCCTTTTTGTTTTCCCTTCCTTTTCTTTAACTTTTTGATTGCTTCAGCAATATGCCACTGTAGAGCACCAATTCCAACGCTGCAAAGCTCCACATGTACATAGGAAAACGATAAAATCTTTTTCACAAAAGTGGAACCCACGTTTCTTTTTTTTTTTTTTTTTTTTTATATATAAATGAAACCCACGTTTCTTTTCAATAATGATAAAATAAAACCACACTCTCTCCCTCCTGTAAATGCACGCGCTGAATATATTTTATTTTCATATCATAGATGAAAATGGTAGCATATGCTTTTCTTTTTCCCATATAAAGTTACAGCACAAATGTTAAACAAATATTAAAATAAAAAATAAAAAATCACATTTCACTTGTACCTATACTTTTAGTAAATATTTTACTTGTTATTTCCATTTTGCCTGAAGTTTTACATAGTTTTTTTTATTGAAATTTTACTCGTAGTTTTAAAATAGAAATTTATGCCTTAAAAAAAATATCGGTTATAAAGCCGTTTGGTGCCTTTTTTTATTTTTCTTTTTCCTTGTCACCGTTTCTTATCTTTAACCTCTTTTTATTTTACTTTGTTTCATTTTTGCCCCCCGCCCCCCCCCCCCCCCCCCCTTTTTTTGTCTAAATGATTTTAGCTTATCTTTTCCTGATTTTTCACTTTTACTTCATCTTCTTATAACTCTTTTATTTTTATTTTTCATACCTTTGTTCTTCATTAGAAGCTCAACATACCATCATTTCCTCTCTTAAAAATTTTTCTTTTGATATCTAATATAAACTTTATGACCAAAAAACTAATTTGTCTTTATAATCTTAATAGCTATGTACTGTGGAGAATTGAAATTTAGTATTCCTACTGGAAATGAAATAATTTTTTCATGCTTCTGATCAAGTCTAATTGCATTAAGTTTTCTTTTCTTTTTTTTTTTTTCATGACAATTTATGCGTGTCTTTTTTAATTTTCACAATAGATGAAAGGAAGTTTTTTAATGATAGATATTCTATTTTCTTTACTTTTGATAATATTTGTGTGACTATTTTAATTTATCGGATATTAGGAGAAGTTTTTATTTCCTTTAAAAAAAATTATAACCACCTCAATTTCGTGTCTTCCCTTTTTTTTGTTGGGGTGGTTCCGATATTATTTTTTTAAAGTTGTTTGCCAACGTTTTGGGAAAGGAGACCAATGGGCAATACTTTAATACAAATTATAAAATTATCTTATAACTTACAGTTTTTTAAGTGTAAAACGATTTTTTAGGGTGATTAGCAAACTATTTCTAAGATACTTTTAATTGAAAATGAATCTAAATTTACTTTTCAATTTTCATCTTGTGATGGAGTCAACTATGTTTTACATGTTTATTTTTATGTATTGCAAATATCAGTTCATTTCAAATTCTTAATTTAAAATTGGTTTATTTAATTTCAAAATGGTATGCAAAGCGAAAGCTAGAGTAAAAATAAATAACTAAATAAATATAATGAAGAAGAAGCTCTTAGTTTTTTCCTTTGTTGAAGAGAATGAAGATAAATCTTATTTCATTCATCCCGTCATTGTCCTTCATGCTCTATTTTGAAGGTTTTTTTTAATTGAAAAACCATTTTGATATTCATTCCTCATTTAATTTTGTTCTACTTTATTTTTATTTGCTTGTCAACTTTTCTTTTATGTTAACCCACATTCTATTTTGTTTCTTCTTTCTAATTCGTATTTATTTATTTATTTCCTTATTTTTAAGCTTGTACTTTTACTTGTATTTTTTTCTTTCATTTTCTCCTCATTAAAAACTCACCATTTTAAATTTTTTTAATTTTTTAACTTTCTCATAAAAAACACTCGTCTCCTTAATTGTGATCATGTCTAATTATGCTAAGATATTTTTTTTTTCCTTATTTTCATAATTAAATTTATTTATCTTTTTAGATCTTCCCAATCAATTATAGAGAATTGTTAAAGTTCTCTCTCTCTCTCTCTCTCTCTCTATTTTTGGTCTTATTTCTTGTTTTCTGAAAAGAAGGCTGTGGAGATAATAAAGCTAACTACTTACTTGAGAATGTTTAATGATGTAAATAAAAATATCATCATGTTGGTAGGATAAAATATAAATTCATACTTTAATTAAGTTATTAATTTTAAGATTTTGAATTTATTCATAATTCTAAATTGTTTTTCATGTTTTACATTATAAAAGTTTAAATTATAATTCAATACGTGCGAACGCACCTACGTTAACTAGTCTTTTAGAAAATAAAGAAAAATGTTGCTGTTTGGGTCTAGCTGTCTGGTAAAATAAAATTAAAAAACTTTACGGAGAAAAAAATATAAAAAAGAATTGAAGCCCACCAGCACCGTAAGCACTTTCATATCTTGAAGGTGGCAAATCTCTGAAGAAAATTATCAACGCCTTTGAAAACGACAAGTCAAAGGAAGGCAAAACTTTCCACCAAAATAATTTTTTAGTGGATGCGAAGAATAATATTTTTTTTGTTTGATGTCATATTTGACTATTAGATTTTAATCTTTTTTTTTTAATTGAAATTCATATATTTTTGCATATTATTATGATTTCAACGTAATCATGTAACCAAAAAAAAAAATTTCATCCTATCATATAATTTTCCCTCGTTTTTCCTCGAATCAAGAGTAGAACTTTGAAGCGGGTTATGTGGTGAATTTCAATCATAAGCCAAGCCACCAAGGAAAAATCTATTCAAGCAAAGATGATGACGACGACGACGATGATAAATAATAAAAAATTAAAGAAAAACCGAGAAAGCTTGACAAACCAAAAAAAAAAAAAAAAAAACAAAGAAAAAGAAAAAGTGTACGACATTGGAACTTTAATAATTCTTAATGAAAGAAAAAGAAAAAGTGTATAACCTAAGAACTTTAATAATTCTTAATGATTATTCACAGCTCACAACCTTGTGAATTGTTATCTATATCTTTATCTTTCCTCGGCATCATCAAAATTCTAACACCAACACCCTGTTTCTCCCTTAATCTCTCGCCACTTGATTCCCTCTACTCACGCAAGTCTTTATTCACCTTTGTTCTGTTTTTTCTGCATTTTTTCGATGCACGTGGATTTGAATGTGCAAGACTTCTATTGTTTGATGTTTGCATGTTTCGGAATATTTTACTACGCACACACACGTATATATTTATATGTTTGCACGAGTTGGGCATTGCCACTATTATATATATAGTTAGATATTGAGTAGGGCATTGCCAATATATATATATATATATATATATAGTTAAATATAGAAATGAATATTTAAATTGTTAGCTTAAAGTGTCTTCAACATTGAATTCCATTCATAGTAGGATTTTTAAGCCAATAGAAATAAATTTCATCGTTTTCTTTTGTCCCCACCTGATGTTTGATAAATTGCTTGACTCATTGAAATTTTTTTTAATTGTTTAATGAAGAGAGCAATTTTTGTCCTCTTTCTTTTCTAGTTTTTGTGGAAATAGCTCAATAGAGCATCTTTTGGGGTCTAACATGTTTGTTAGCCGAGTTAGGCACCTTGCATTCGTATCCTAAAAAACGGTACTATTTTTGGTTTTGATTTGGTTGCTTGGAGGTTCTGAGAGTTTGTTTGATAAGAAAGAAAAGTACGAGGGAGACGGGTGACAGGATTAGTGTCTGTAACAAACGGAAGGTCTCCGGATTATTAACACGTTTGTAATTATACTTTTAGTGAAGAGCTCTAAGTGTCATCTCTCTTACAATGAGTGATTTGCCAATTATCAGCTTTGTGTTTGAGTCTGACGGTTTTGCTTCTGGCTTCGGATCATGTTGACGGAGAAAACGGGCAGCACAAAAAGCCTACTGTTCGGAGGATTGGTGACTTTCCTAAGAATATGTTTGTTCAAGGTCATATCTATGGGTCCAATTCCCGAGCACATTGCCTTTATCATGGATGGCAACCGAAGGTACGCGAAGAAGCACAACTTTGCTGAAGGATCTGGGCACAAAGCTGGATATTCGTCTCTCGTGTCCATGCTCGGGCATTGCTACGAATTGGGAGTGAAGTATGTTACGGTATATGCCTTTAGCATTGATAATTTCAAGAGGCCGCCCGATATAGTCAAGTTTCTAATGGATTTGTTGTTGGAGAAGATTGAGCTGTTGCTTGGTGAAGAAGGTCTCGTAAACCAATACGGTCTCAGGATATATTTCATTGGCAACCTGAAACTTTTGAGTGAGCCTGTCAGGGCTGCTGCTGAGAAGGTGATGAAAGCCACTGAAAAAAACAAGAGAGCTGTTCTTTTAGTTTGCATGCCCTATACTTCAACTGACGAAATTGTGCACGCCGTTAAAGAATCCTGCAAAAACAAACGACGTGAAATTCAAACGCATGTTGCAACTAAGTTGGCCAATGGTGCAAGTGAAGGAGTTGAAGTGATGGAGGAGCTAAGGAAGCTTGCTAATATAAACCTGGTAGATGTAGAGAAGCATATGTACATGGGAATAGCACCTGATCCAGATATTCTGATCCGAAGTTCCGGCGAAACCCGTCTCAGCAATTTCCATCTTTGGCAGACCGCCAACTGTCAATTGTACTCCCCTGCAGCTCTTTGGCCAGAGTTGGATATAAGGCACTTGGTGTGGGCAGTTCTCAACTTCCAGAGAAGCTACCCATACTTGGAGAAGAAAAAGCAGAAGAAAATAAGTGAATGAACTTTTGTTGGTCCTACATGGTACTTGTACAGATAGCATATATATAGAGAATAATGCTTGAATCCCTTTTGAGCTTGGAAAAGCTTAAACGAGGATTGCACCTTGGTTTTATACATTGCAGTCGCTACTGTTTATTATATGTTTTTAATAAAAATTCTCACTGGGATATGCATCTTCTAGAAGTTCTCTTGGTCATTCATTTGCCAGGAACGAACGGAGACCTATAGTTCTCCCGTGTTTAAGACGAAATAATCGACGTATTTTATTATTACTATTTGATGATACAATTGTCGCATGGACGATAACACATCAGGACCGTCACGTAGCAGTATTGGATGGCGCTGTATACCACGTGACTCTTGCTGTTTGTTTTTCGTTCTCTTGCATAGTTCCATGGCGGCTATAGCTTTTGAAAACGAACGCCACAAAAGTCTCTTTTCACACACGGTTGTCTTGGACTAGGCAATTGAAATGGAGACTCCTTTGCCTTCAATTTTCAAACTACCCCAACTTTCAACGGTCCTGATCAACCCCCTTGAGTCTGGTTTTCGAGTATCAAACGGCTGAAAGTGTTGTTGTTGACTGAGTCATCTTTTCTAGATTTAATGTTCAGACAAAGCCATCACCAAACAACCTTAAATAAATGCCGTCATTGAGGGTATATAAGTATGACTTTGCATAACCCAAAGAAAACACTTCAAACACTACTATGGCTTCTTCTCTGCAGACTTGTGTTCTTGTTGTGGTTCTCTTTACCCTCTTCTCAATTCAAACCACCACCTCTGCCTCTCATCACCACCGCCAACACGAAGTGAAGTCCATCCACTTCGCACTCTTTCAACACGAGACCATAAACAAAACCGGGTTTTTCATAGTGAAAGGCGTGGCTGGACCTGGGATTACTCAGACGACGACGCCTTTCGGCACCTTGTTCGCCTTTCAGGACCCCATGACCATCAACGCAAACAGGTCCTCAAAAGTGTTGGGAATTGCGGAGGGGACTTCCATCACTTCCAGCTTAGATGGGCTCCAGAGCATTTCAATTGCCAAGATCACTCTGCGCCTGAAGCACCACAGCGGCTCAATATCCATCGTCGGAGGCACGCACAACACTAAGCCCTCGGACCATCCGGTGGTGGGAGGAACCGGCGACTTCACCTTCGTGCAAGGCTACGTCACATCCTCTCCCGTCAATCTCAAGGGCCTCACTGTCACCTACAAGATCGAATTTCACCTCTACTGGCCTCCTTACGCAACTCAGCTTCAAAAAACCTCCTAAACACCTCTTTTCACCATGTCGTCCAGATTTATGCCCTGTTACCTGTCTTATCTTTGTTTTAATGCTATTTACATATTGTTGACTTTGTGTATTAACGTTAAACACGCAATACAGTGATTAAGGAATTGGATTCAAACAGCTATGCTGAAACTTTTTTTTTTTTTTTTTGATAAATAGCTTCGTTGATCATTAAAATGAACAAATTAGTTATTAGTAACAGCATAGAGCTTCCAGTTCGAACAAGCCACAGGAACAAAATATCATTTTATACAAAAGAATGACAACAACAACAATAGAGCACTCTGTCAAACGAACTACTGTTTGTATTCAACTAGAAAGATTGAAAGATAAACGGGCATCAACCGCAGGAAAATTGAGTTTCTTCGGAACTTCATGAACCCAGATCTATGATCGAGGCTTGTGTAGACGAGGCCGGTTGCAGAAAACCCGTCCGTTGGCCCTCACAAATGCTGCTAAAGCCACACTTATGCTTGCCCACATTATTGAGAAGAATAAATGCCTAAAGTCATACCGAACTGCAGAAAGATGAATTGAGAAACAGGAAAAACTACTCGCATATGGCTTATTTCAAAAAGGAATGACAGGAAATATTTCGCACCAGAACATGGTGTTAAATGTGTTGGACAATGAAAACTCAAACGCACCTTGCCTAAGTGACATCGAAGCAAAGAAGAATCCCGTCAAGACAAAGAGTAACGCCAGTGGAAATGACTGCAACAAATAAACATTAACGAAATAAGAAGCCAAGAAAATTAGCAGAAGGGTTGAACACCAATGCATATGCAATATATACTCACAGCTACAGCCTCAAGGCCTCCCATTTGCGATGAGGGGCTCGTATCTCTGCTCACTGAAACAATGTAGTGTCCTTGAAGGAGATCAATTGCATCCTTAAGGTATGACCCAAAAAATTCCAAAAAGAAGAAAAAGGTCAGTAAATTCTAGACGGTTGTCTTAACGGACAATAGTAACCAACTGTTGGTGGACAAGAAGATGTAGTGTTGGGTACATCTTTCATGCGGGAAAAGGTATTGAAGGATTTTGTAAAATAAATAAATAAATAAATAAAAAATAAAAGAAGAAGAAAGTCATTAGTGTGGATAAACCACAACGGGCTTCACTAACCTGTTTTGATCCGTCGCTGAAGTTATTTAAATAGTAACGTACAAGGGCATTCCGTCCATCATTGAGGATCCCACGGACCGTCCGCTGGCCAAATCTACAAATCCAACCCAATTAGAAATTCAGATATGAAGGAATGAATACCGTCACAGATGTTTTTCAGCTTAAGAAAGCATCACATGTACAAAAACAAAAGTAGATCCGTGTAAAACTACCTGACAAAATCTCCTTTCAAGGCAGGAGTACCAGAGTACTGAATACTTATGTCATCGCCATGGTTTGCCCACACTAGAATCAGATATAGTTAATCAGCAATATTCAGACTTTCAAGCTTGGAATTGTATGCTTCCAAGAGGTAAGCATACATAACACCAGAAACTTCGCAAGTTGGTAAAATGGAATAATAATGACGGTTATGTTACGAACATACATATTTTGAATTTTTCATCAAAGTTTGGATGTGAGCTAATAGTCTCGTCAGCCCCAAAAATACCAACCCTTCTAAGTTGGCATTCCAACATCTTTCGACCTATCATGCTCTGCAACCATAAAGTCCACAAGGGTAAGGGATATATGTTTGTTAACTGTCGAAAACACGACTAGATGGAACATCTTCTTGAAAAAAAAAAAAAATGTATATCTACCTGTGTCACATTTGTACGGTCTAAGCAATCAATACAATTGGTCCTCACAACACCAAGCTGCTGTTTCATTTTTTCAGCTTTTTCATTCAATAAGAAATACCTACGAGTTTCAGTTTAGAAATTAGGAGAAGACGACATAATGACAGAGGCATAAAGTACTATTTGGTATATAACTGACTTTGTTGTAATCACATATAGAAGAATTTTCACAGGTGAATGTATAGGATATAACCGAGCAAGAAAAGAAAAGATAGGGAGAAACAACTTATAAGTAGATGAACCACCACTTAAACTAAAGCAGCTGATTGTTTTCCCACAAACTCTTCAAGTTGTGCTGTCAAACAGATAATAATTTGAACACCATAATTGAAGATTGTCTATACCCAGTCACAGTTCGATGCACATGAAGACGACCGAAGCACACTAAATATCATGTATGTATGTTTCGTTCAGTTTGGTTAACAGAAACAACACAGTTAGAGCTTGTTCAGTCGGAAGTAAAAGTTGAAAGAGAGAGATGGATGAAGAGATTAGTGGACGGATTTTGACATCCATGGTTGTTTGACATGACAGAAAAGAGGAGGGGATTGGTTGGGTTAGAGATTTCAAATCCTTCAAAGAACCACAATTTTAATCTCTCCCAATGTGGAGTTATTAGAGAAGGGAATGTATACCAAACATAACAAGAGCTAGGTCATCTCCTTCCTCTCCATTTTTTCTCTCCTTCCTATTTTCTTTCCCTCTTACCAAACAAGTAGCCAGCCATGCATAAAGGCATATCATCCTCCAAATGAACCATAAGAGAAACATCCAACAAATATTCAAGTGCATCTGTGAGGATTAAATCATATCCAAATTAAGGAAACCATACCCATTTCTGTCAAGGAAATCTGCAACTTGCTCATAAAGGATGGAGAGCCGCTCGAAATGAACATGCCCACAAATGCGATGAAAATCAAAGTGCAAATATCTGCAGTATGCCATATATGTCAAAATTAAACGACAAATAGTTTCAGATATGTAGCTAAAAAGATGCGAGGAAAAGAAATATTACCTTACATCTTCGCTAATGACATGTTGCATGGCATTTCCAAATTTTTCACATAAGCGTCCCTCACCTCCATGCTGATAAGACATGAAATGCATCATGGAAGAGAATACCCAATAGCCATACACACAATGTAACTGATTTCTATTGGCTTTTGCCAATTTTACTATTTCACACTCCAGAGCATGAAAAATCTAATACTTTTACCTTGTGGAGAAAAGAAAAGAATAAAAGAAAAAAGGTGCACCTTGTTGATAAGATCAACAGCTAAAACAGCCCCATATTTCTTTCTTAAATCCAAAAAATGTCGCTCTACTACTTTGGGCTGCATGAAAGATCAATAAATCAGCAGTCAAATACAGGTTAAAAAGCGTTTGATGTAGAATCAAACCGGCAGGTAAGACAGAAGTAACCATGAACTCACAGCTTCCTCTAGTTTCACAAGCTCAAACTTCGGCTTATATGTCAAATCGACAACTTGTTCCCACAACAATGGAATTGACCCCCGAACCTGCAATCATATTTGGAGACTTTCTTATGTAAGTAGTTTCAAAACAGTTACCACAGAGTCAAAAAAGATAATTTTCTGTAGTGCCTTTTTATACAAGTAGTAGTAATATTATAAGTAAATTTTACCAGCACAAATGATGCTGTAAAGCCATTCAACTGCATAATTTGCTCAGTTTCCACAAAATTTGCAACATACCCATCAGGATCAGCTCCTCTTCTCCACATACGAGTGCCTTCAAGAAAATGCGAGTTGTATTTCAGAATATAAAGTCTGTGCTAACTGTGTTTATTTTTTATTTTTTGACTATTAACAAGAACTGGAAATTCTTCTTTGTCCCCTTGACCTTCCCTAATTATACGTGGTTTGATTTTATTTCTCAAGAAATTGGTTTTTATTAAAATAGTTGCACACCATACCCTTGCCTCACTTTCGCTGATCTATTGGATTACCGATAGTCAATGCCTAAAAGTTCTTCAAAGTTTGTAATTCTTATTCTTTAGAATCTTTTATACTTGTTAGTTTTCATACAGAAAATACGAAGGAATTTTTAATACCATTTCTCCTTGTGCATCTCCGGGCAATTAGGGTAACATCAACGATATCTTTCCCTACCGCTGCTTGAAAGTGCTGAAAGGCTGATCATCAATCCATTAAGGAGAACATTCCGAGAAAGACACAATTGATGGACAGTATATCAATTATGCAACAGCTAAACTAATAAAGATGTAGCGAAAAGCTGAAAGCGTTTATAATATAAAGGATACTCCCTTGGATAACGGGAAGTAAGAAGGGGTCAAGCTGCAAAGATGGACAGAATAAAAGTATGAGCCAAAAGTAACTACAAAACTTAAAAAAGTTATCAAGCTCGTAAAATATAACAATTTGGCAAAAAGTCAACCTTATTATCTATAAGCAATTCTAACATATAATTGTTCCAAAGAAATCGAGGTTCTGCCTGTTAAAAGAAAAAAACATTGGAAATGTGAGAAAAACTTTCTAATTAATGGAAACATAATTTACAAGGTGACATAAAAGAAGACTGCAAAGAAACATAAGTTCATCAAACACCCTTCCATTGTAAAATCACTTAAAAAGTCGAATTACTGCAGAATCAAGGCTTACCTGTCTCCAAAGAGGGAGCAACTTAGATTCATCACCTAACTCATGCAGTTTTTGTAAACTGTATACACAGAAAACGTAATAATAAGGAGAATCTCTACTTATATATTCAAATTGAAAAGAAAAAATAATTAAACTAAATCTTATTTCTTATGAATACTAGAGAGAAAAAGAATCACCTGAGGGTTAAGTTAGTGTCGTATGAGAAAAACAAACCAGAAGTCCTTTCTGCAATGTTTAGCAGTGCAGAAAACTCAGCCTCCATCTTTTTCTGCAAACGATTATGTACCGACCACAGAATTAGTAGCTACTCAAACAAGAGACCGAGAATAAAATGGCAATGCAGTAACGGATCTACCTGTTGTGCATTAGAATTCTTCAGAGAATGGTCACAAGGAAAAACTTTTAAAGATAAAATCTTGAAAATAGGATGGCCCAAGTAAGATCCAACACATTCACGCTCAGTTATGACAATCAAATATGACCCTGCAAGAATAATCATATCAAAGCTATCAGACAAGCTACAATTCACACCAAAGACAGAAAGGGAAAATCACCAAACAAATCTGGGAGATTTAACAAGATGATCATACCAGCCAACAGCTTCAGCATCCCAACCACACCGAAAATAGTCTGGATCTTTGGTGTCCTAACAGAAGTGCTAACTGGAAGCTCATCTGAAGCAAAATTACAAAAAACAAATTCAGTTAAACACATTATAATGATATAGAGAAAAAGGAAGGAATTATGGATATACTACTAGGAAACCGACATACCGATGAGATTCAAAGAGCCGTCATGGCGATTGATGGACAAAGAAGCAGCAGAAGAGCCATCAGTTGGCTCAATCACATACTCATCTGGAAACTCCCATAACCGCATCCGAGAATACAACTTCTGCCCGGAATCTGCTCTCTCCATCATTCTGCTCAAATCTAACACAAAATTAACACAAACCAACACACAAAAGAATTCCACAAGTTCTGTTCTTTTCTCTCCAATCATCATTGAAAGCTTAAAAAAAACAAAGGCATTTCATTTAAATGTGAGTAACACAAAACTAAATAACAAAGAATTAACATAAAAAGTAAGAAAAGTTCTGTTCTTTTACCAAAATTGAAAGCAAAAGGCACTTCCTGACGTGAGTTTTGAATCAAAATCCATGTCTGAGAACACTCACTCTCATTCACCGTTAAGATTAACAAAAACTAAAACAAAATTAATATTAAAAGTAAGAAAAGTTATGTTCTTTTTTGTTTCCGAATCAAAATTGAAAGCAAAAAAGGGCATTTCCTGTTTCCTGACATGAAATTTGAATCAAATTCCATGCCTGAGGACACTCTCTCTCATTCACAAACAAATTAACAAAATAATACTAATAATTGCAACACAAAATCTGTTAACACAAGCAAATTAGCGGAAAAAAAAAGTTAATTATCCAAAATTAACACCAAATTTCAAGGCTGATCTGAAGTGGAAGCGGGAAGCAGAGACAACTGAAGGAAAATTGAAAATTTCATACCTGATCTCAACGGAACCAAAATGAATTGAATTGAATTTCACTCGCACCAAATTTTAATCTGTCTATCAGGATTAGCCTAAATCGAATAAAGGACAAAGTAAAGAGGCAAAAAAGCCCACTTTTTGAGATTTGAGATTTGAGATGTGAGAGTTATGCTGGGCCACTTTGCCTTCTCTGCTCAAACTTCGGAGGAAAAACCCAGAAACAAAGGAAGGCGTACGTGGAGCGCCTCTATTGGTTAGGGCGCCAGCTAAGACTTGGTCAATGTTAGAAGCTTAGGACCGTTAGATCTCATTACTTGTGGTATAATGTTTTTTTTTTAATAAAATAAATAAATAAATAAAAATTGGTGGTGGTTGTGAATGTGATTCAAGATATCATTCAGGGATTTTTGGGGATCTTTAGTCATGATATATCTGGATAAAGAATTTTGTAATATGATGCTATTTCAAACCGACAAATTATTAATATTGTGTAATTATAAATTGATTATCGATAATATTGATTTGTATTGTTATATTTAAAGGATTTTAGGGGAATATTGTTACAAAGAAGGATTTAGTGATGATGTGGTGAAAAAAGATGTCTTTTGATTCTTATGTCATTTTGAACTTACCTGATAAAGATATGACAACTGGTCGAAATTGTGTGTATTGTTAAGGTTTTTTTTTTTAATTTTTTATTTTTAGTATCCTAGCAATTATCATAGCATGCTCAATTTTTCCCAAAGTTCAGGATTCTATAAATGTAGTTTAAGTGAATGCTTACTAATAAAAGTAATTCGACCATATAAACTATCATCTTTGTTAATGCCATAAACCATAAAATAAATAGATAAATCATCATTTAATATGTTTGGAAGGAAAAGGACATTTAACTGTAAGAAACTAACACGACAAAAACCATGCAAATGCAATTGCGTGCACAGGTAGAAGATCCTAAAACATTATTTGTTTGTTTCTCCAATTTTATTTTCTTTACATCCTAAATCGAATAAAAAAAATATTATTCATGTCTATACTTAAAAAAAAAAAAAAAACCCAGAGATTCAAAAGAAAGATAGGGGAAAAAAATGGCAAGTATGGAGTATGATTATGCCAGTCATATATTTGTATGTATTTAATTATAAGATTATTTTATATTGTGATTAATTTTTTAATGGTTTGATATTTGACTGAGTATTCATAAATCAAACTTAAAAGGTAGTTCTTACGTACTATTATGAAATAAAAAGTCATATCGTAAAAGTTCCCAACTCCTAAGAGTAGAACATGGAGGGCCTTATCAAGTTAGAACCCAGGCAACACACACACATATATATATATATATATATATGCATCTACATAAGACACATATACATTTTAGCCAAATAGATTTTCTTGACCATGTCCCACATCTTGGTCAGGTTCGTTTGGTGTTTGGGTTGAGTTTAAGATGAGATGAAATTTTTAAGTTTGAGTTGGTTGACTTTTTAAAAATTAATTATAAATTTTGTTGACTTTTCAGAAAAAAGACAAAAATTGAGATGAAAAAGTACAGTTTAGTTGGAGTTAAACTTTGTTACCAAACATAGACAAAGAGATTTATTATTTTGAAATCAAAGATTGCATATACATCATATATACCTAGAGGTTGTTTAGTGAATGAGTTGAGTTTGAATTGAGTTGAAATTTTTAAGTTTGAGTTGAGTTGACTTTTTAAAAAGTAGTTATAAACTTTATTAACTTTTCAGAAAAAGACAAAAATTTATATGAAAAAGTACAGTTTAGTTGAAGTGAAACTTGGTTACCAAACAAGCTACTAGAGTATAATTGAAACGAATATTACGTAAATGCAGTGTGTAAACATATATATACAAACATATATGTTCAACATTCAAGTTCTCTCAATCATCAAATATGACACCCAAATTTAAATAAATAAATCATATATAACAAATATTGACGCGTACAGAAAGAAGATATTATGTATATGATTACGTAGATCAAAGGGTCGGTACTTTAACTTTCAAACACCCAACCTATGTGCGTGCGTGCGTGCGTGTGGGTGTGTGTGTGTGTGTATTGTTCTTTTTTTTTTTTTTTTTTTTGGGTTTTACGTGAACTTAGCCATACAAATAGAAAAATGCTATAATAAAAAGGCGTTTAGATTTGGAGTTTCATTTCTTCTTAATTACATGAATAAATTGATCTATTAGAATCCTATAATCGGCCAACATGCATCTCCTAGGAAAAAAGCTAAGAAATTAACATTAAAACTGCATACAAATTAATGAAAGTATCAATGATCAGTATACATATACGCAGTATTGTTGATCACCTTGCATTTGTTTATATATATATATATATATATGTATTTAATTAACAAGGATTCATGATTCATGTGTATGCGCAGGGAGTGGTGGTAGAATTGTTGATGGTAGTGATTCATGGTTTTAAACTTCAAGGAATTTAGGCCGATCTTACTCTTATCATATTTACACAAATGATTATGTAATGTGACGCAATTTTGAACAGATCGATTATCTATTAATATTGCACAGTTTTAAATTGATTACTGACATAATTGATTTGTGATGTTAAATTTAAGGGATTATAGGGGATTGTTACGAAGTATTTAATAATGTGGTAAAAAAAGATACCTATTGAGTATCATATAGTACTTTTGAACTTACCCGATAAAGATATGATGGCAGTTTCAAATTATGTAGGCATATTTTTTAGGTATTTTTTTAGTATTCTATCAGAGATTAGTCTCTTTATTATAGTTATTTAGCTTGCTCAATTTTTCCCCAAGATTCAGGATTCCATAAGTGTAGTTCAAGTAAATAGCTTACTAATAAAAGTAATTAAAACAATAAAAACTGATCATCTTTGTTTATACCCTAAACCATAATAATAAAGAAACAAAATTCTGATCATTTAATAAATGTTATAACAATATGACACGAGTACACGACAAAGCCATGCAATTGCATGCACAGGTTGAAGATATCCAAACACCAGTCACTGCTTTTTTTGGCATGCCTGTATGGGATTATTTTTTTCATTTTTGTTTTCTTTACATATAATAATTCAATTAACAGATTCATGTTTGTACTTTAAAAAAAAAAAAAAAAGTTTCAGGAGAGAGATAGAAAAAGGTACTACTACATATAAAGAACATGCAAGCACGGGAGGAGCATGATTAAGCCAGTTCTATTTCCATTATATATATAAAACAATAATAATAAAAATTATTAGTATTATTACTATTATTATGACAGATTAGAACATGGAGGGCCTCGACCAAGTTAGGACCAAGCTAACATATACACCTGCACGTATATATATGTGTGTGTGTGTCTATATATATCTATATATGATACACACATAAAGCCAAACTAGATTTTCTAATTGCCTACATGAATATGTATAAGTCCTACTTAATTATGTATATGTATCTATGTACTTAAATAGTATAAAAAGGAAAAATAGCAAAATATCAACTAATTAAATGGTACCTATTAGTAATATCATCCCATGCTAAGCTCCTCACTTGAATTATTAATTAAAAACAAAAAATTATATAAATTTCAAAATTAAAAGGAACAATAACCACCCACAAAGAAAACCACCCCGAACGAGTACAAAAACTAACAAAAAAACTAACTAATACAATCAAGAACAAGCAAAATTTGACGTAAAAGAAACAGTAAACCATGCCTTTAAAAATTAGATTTTATTATAGACCTCGTTAAAATCCCATCCCCACCCCCCCCTAAAATCTAATACGCTCGTAACTAGTTGAAAACGATAGGAAGGTAATAAGCAAACCATACACATATTCACTTTCAAGATATATATATATATATATATATATATATATAGCCCAAACTATTATATTGATCTACTAATTAATATTTTGTTCCCTATGCTATACTGGCCTACCACGTGTGTATAACCCTCTCATATGTTTTGAATATCAGAATTCATACTATTTAAGAAAATGCCATTCGATCTGCGAAGTTAATTTGATCATCTCCTCACAATATGTATTTATATATATATAGATATGTATATATATCCATATTGAGTTTGAAATTCTAGAACCACCATGTCCCATATATTCTTGGTTAATTAAAGATGAAGGGATTTATGTTGCCATCGTATGAATATTATGCAAATGCGCAGAGTTATACACATACATATATGTATATATTTATATCTACATACCCATGTACATGTTCAAGATTTAAGCTTCTCTGAACTTCATCCTATATACCACCCATATTTTAAAACAAAAAATCAACATATGTAACAAATATTTACGCATACACAGAGAAAAGATCTTATATATAAATTAATATATATAAAATCATAGATCAAAGGTCAGTACTTAACTTTCAAACACCCAACCTAATTATTTTTTGTTTTGTTTTGTTTTATGTTTTTGTTGTTGTTGTTGTTGTTGTTTTGTTTTTTGTTTTTTTTTGTTTTTACACAGATCGAATGAATTGTTTAGAAACATTAATATATGCAATAATACATTCATATATAAATTGCAATTAGAATCCTATAATCCACCATTATGCATCCCCTAGGAAAAAACTAAGAAATTATTGACATGAAAATTTCATACAAAATCAAAGAATCAATGATTACGTTGATAGACCAGAAATCCATCCTATAAATGTGTATTGTGTGTGTGTATTTACCGAGCATACGTATATCACACATAGATTAGCTTACATATATCAGATAAGAATTCAAACTAGACTTTCTTTCACCAAAAACTAGATCCTCCCTTGCCAGTCTTAACATATATGTATATCTATATATATATTGTACTAGATTAACGGTTCTAATTACGAAGAAAATGTTATTTTATATCTGTAAGTTCTTGATCAGTTTGATCTTCTAAATATATAGATCTAGAGAAAGAGAGTTTGACCCTAGCCATATGTCCTATCTTGGTTAATTATCAAAGATGCAGGATTTAGTTTGACATCAAAGATTGCATTTATATATATATATATATGTATGTATGTATGTATCTTCAACAATAAGCTTACTCTCTATCATCATATAGAACACCAAGCTAAAAAAATTATATCATCAGATATATAACAAATATATATATGATCCGTTTATGTATGATAAAAAAGAAAGTACTGTCGGTCCTTGAAACTTTAAAACAAGGATTTTTTTTTTTTTTTTTGGTTTTTTACACAGAACGTGAACTAGCTACGTACATTAGTAGAAACATTAATGAATAAAAGGAGTTCAGAATTTCATTTCTCAATACACATATATATAAATTGAGTTTAAATCAATTAAAGACCTATAATTATCCACCATATGCATCTCCTAGGAACAAACTAATTAAGAAAATTAACATAAAGCTGCATACAAATCATAGAATCATGAGTATATATATATCCAGGTATATATTGATCACCTCTTGCCTTTATATGTATATAATCAACAAGACCAATAACGTACTCAATATATACACAAATCACACACACAGATATATATATATATATATATATATACACACACACACATATGTGTATGCAGAAAGCAGTAGAACAAATTAGTGTATAGATATAGGAACAGTGATCAGATCGGACATTAATCAAGTAATTAAGGTTCAAGTAGCTAGCATTTTGATTCTCAATGGGAACAGACAATAAATTAAACATTTAAACAGATGCTCATCATACAACAATATGAATTAGTATGAATTTTAATTTACTGCCCATCCATGATTCAATAATTTCTTTATATATCATGTATCTATATATATATATGTGTATTAATAAAAATAGAAATCACTGGGCTTACCTGACAAAGTACCCGTCTAGGGCTTTGCATGTCTTTCAGTTCTAGTACTACTTGTGGCGAAACAAATTAACTGGATCGAGCCTCAAGTAGCTACTCCTTTTGAGGATGATCACTTGTGTTTGCATACAAGAAAAATGTTATACGTATAAGAGTAATATTAGCGACACCAATTCTGATATCAATTTTTTTAGTATCAATTTATGTATCATATTTTGATTGATAAATATAATCACTTGATCATGTGACAATATTTTAAATATTTATTAATAAAAAAATGACAACCCGTATGACACGTAGATTAATACTCAAAAATTAGGATTAGAATTGATATCCCTAGCATTTTTCTTATGTATAATATTACCAAGCATAACCACTTGAAGAGACTTTACAACCGCTTTCAATGCAATGCTCCTCCACCATATCTTCATCCCCTAACAAGCATCACTCAATAAAAAACAAGCAAATATATATATATATATATATATAGTTACAGTTAATGTTGAGATATATGTATATTGTTTGTCGTCTTATGTTGTGGCTTTTATTTACCAAGGAGGTCCTTTTAATTTGAAGTTTTATCAATTATGACTGTTTATATCTACACATATACATATATTTTCTATGAATTTTTTGACTAGGGATGATGAACTTAAGGAAAAGAACTAGACATTGATCTGTTTACACACCACTACAAAAATTCAAAACTAGTACTGTTTTAGTGGCAAAAATTTAGTCGCAACTAAATTATCTTGAGGGTACTACAATAAGGTGGCATAATTTAGTCAGAATAACATTTTTATAACAAAAAGTTTTTGCTAATTTATATTATTTTTCCAATTAATTTATTATTTTTAAACAAGCACTCTGTTAAAAGCCAGATGTAAATAAAGATCCTTAAAAAAAACAAAATAAATCTCTCCTATTTCTCTCGTCTCCCTGGTCTCTCTCCTTTCTCTCTCATCTCTCTCTCAAGAATAAAACTAGCTAGGTACATATATACCCCAATCTTAGATGGTGCTCAAGTTTTCTACTTGGTGTTGACTGTACTAAATATATATATATATATATATAGAGAGAGAGAGAGAGACTTCAAAGATTCATTCTGTCATTAGAAAGTTTGTATGACAGTATTCTGTATGAACCCAAACTCTATATATTTCCTTGGCTATACACATCTCCCACATATGCATGATATAGCCTGATGTGCATAGCCTGTATAATTATATAAATTACAAAAAAATAAAAAATCAACTTTATATAAGTGGTAACTAATCTATATATATACATATGATTCTTATTTATATATATATATATATATGTACACTTGAAACCAGTAATCCACCCTCTATATATATATGATGCGTATGTTCTAATTACCGTATATCACAAACAAATAGATTAGGTTATACATCAGCTATGAACCCAAACTAGACTTTCTTGCGGGCAGTACTCTTCATATACACACATACACACACTATATTATTCTATAGATTAACAATTCTGGTATACATAAACTGTTCTCACATTCAAGAAAAAATTCTATGACACCTAGTACATACATCACAAACAGTCTTTTTTTTTTTCCCCCCCTTGCTATCTCGAAATCTTGATCGATAGTGCATATATATGAAAGCGAAAATACATTTCGAAAAAAAAAAAATCCTAGAATATTTCAAACCGCAATCTCAATAATCTATTCAGACAGACAATCCCATGTATTATTTGTTGCAAAAGTATATGTCAACAAATCTCAACATGTGTGTGTGTGTGTGTAAATATATTCAGAACAGATATATATACACTACACAAGCATATATCCCACTTAAACTCTCAAGGATTAAACTAGCTAGCATCATATTCTGATTTTTTTTTTCCAGTGAAAAATATTATTTTATAGAGAAATGTTTACACACAGAGATAATATGTATATATTGCAAGTGTATATATGAACAAGATCTCAAATAGTTACAAATAAATCAGATATAAACGAAGGTGTAAAAAATTGTACAGAATTTAACAAAAGTACCCACTTAAACTTTCAAACGACTCACCTAATCTCTTGATCAAGAAAACGACAGACGAATTCAACTTGTACAAATCAAAGTACAGCCCTAATTTTGCTAGTGTTTTTATCAACAAAGACAAACATAACCGCCGCCTTCCCTAGGGTTTACTTCCAAATGCCAATTTCTTATATATATCAGAAACTTTGATCTAAAAAAGGTAAACAGAAAAGAAATGATTAGATAACAGTACCAAACATACAGGAAAACAAAGCCCCATAGAATCCCCAGCCTTCTTCGGACACCCAATTCTGATTTGTCCTTGCAAACAAAAACATATTTATGTTTTTTGGTAAAAAAAAAACATATTTATGTTTAATTACCAATATATATATATATATATATATATAAATTCAGGATTTTTTTGTTGAAATAAAAAAATCAGTATATGATAATATCCATCAATAGATCTGATCAACTATATTATAAAATATATTTCTTACCAACAAATTAAAAAAAATATATATCCATCACGTAATAATATATATTTGCAGAAAGGATATATATATATATGGAATGAGAAATTAATAAGCATTGATCAACAAAATTACCAAATGACAAAACATCAATCAAAAACATTATTAAACATGAAAACTGATATATCTTTATATATATATATATATATATGTATATATAATGTTAATATTCCTTCGAAACAAGCAACATTCAAACCCAGATCGAAGGACGAAACATGAAATGAAACTGAAAATATATGTATGACTACGGTCCTACTTAATTGTTATATATATATAATATTATATTATAACTGCCGGTGTAATATTGTTGCGCATCCGGCAAAAATACATGGTGATATATATAGAAGTACACGCACAAAACAAGCTAAGCAGTATCCTCGTCATCCGCGGGGGGTGGCATGTTGATGTCGATATCAGCCGGCTCTATGTTAGCCGGAGGGGCAACGGCGTCGGCATTGGTATCGGCGTCGGCGTCGGTGTCGGCATTGACATTAGCATCGGCATCGGCATCGGCACCGATGTGCGGTTCATTCAAATCAATGCCAAGCCCGCGCGGGGCAGGGACTGGCTGCTGTGCTTCGGCGGGCTCCACGTTGATTGCTACTCGGCGTACATGTTTGCACAATAAGAATAACATATCAAACACCAAGAAGAAATGTTTGTAATGAAAAAATTACTACAATATGTATGCTGTGTGTATATGTAATATATACTATACCAATTGGAGGGTGGGCTGGCAGAGGCAGAGGCGGCGGCGGCGGTGGTGGAAAATCTTGGCCTTCCACTGGAGGGGGAAAGCATCCACGCCAATCGCGGTCGGGGTGCGAGCGGAGGTGGCCAAAGAGGGCCTTCCAGGACAAGAAGTCGCGGCTACAGACCCTGCAGATGGGCTGCAATCCAACAGGCGCGACCACGTCCGACTTTCTTTTGTGGGGCCGCGGGGCCTCAGAAGGGATTCCAACCACACCTAAAGCACCCTCCGCCCCGCCTCCGACCTGAATCCCTCCACCAATAACAATGGGGACACCGCGGAAAGCACTCCCAGCCTTACCACCGCTACCACTGGCTCCCCCAGCGTGTTGTGGGGCCCTCGGAGTGGGCGGTGGAGGAGGCCGAGGCGTAGGCATAGTGGCCCCGCGGGGCCGAAGAGCGCCGAGTTGTACATGAACCAAAGAGGGCCGCGGCCTTGGCAATAACTCCTCTTGCCTTCTCCTTGGAAGAGAAGCATGGGGTCGAACCGGAGCGTTGATGGCCTGATCATCACCCTCGCCTTCCTGCGGCGACGGAACCTTATTCTCGGCCGAGGACTCGTCACCGGAACCACTTGCACCCTCATTGTTAGTCATTTTCCTTTTTTTTTTTTTTTTGTTCCTTGCACCGTGGTTAATACAAAAATGCAAAGTGAAGATTGGAGGAGTACGTTTTGTGGTGTGGATTGAGGATGGTCATGGTATATATCTATATATTTATATATAGAGGCTATATAACATAGGGGGGTTAATAAATTGATTTGGTTATTTGAGATACAATGTATCTCTAAGTGTGAATTAAGAGACTCTTCATTGGATGAAGAATCCCAGAAATGGTAGTTTTAATGCCAAAACAAAAGAGTTGGTATCTTAAATGTGTCTCCAATAGGGGAATGTACTTGACTCTTCCTGGATTTGCCCTAAACCCTTCCTGTTCTTCTCTTTTTTCCTTTTTTCTTTTCTTTTTCCTTTTTTTTTTTGTTTGTTTTTATTTTGGAATAACACATCCTTTCATTTCCCAAGTTTTGACGCAGGAACTCCGTTGTAATAACTGAGAAGAAAGGAATTGGATTAACAGTCACAACCGCACGTTTTTCTCAAAAAATAAAATATATAAAAATATATATAATGTATATATGACGTAGGAGATTAATCATATTATGTCCTCAAATTATCTTTTTCAATTATATATGTCTCAAATTTTTTTCTTCTTCTGTTTTAGAGAGAATAGATTTTTTCCCTTTCTGGCGTAGTAGTCTCAAATTAAGAAGAAAATCAAAAAAATAAATCACTAAATATAGAACATTAATTCATCACATAATTCCTTCAAAAAGAAAAAATTCATCACATAATAAGAACACCATATTTAGCATACAAAACAAGATCAATTTTTTGGATCATTATAGAGACCACCTTCTAGCAATTCAGTAACTGAAGTTGATAGATCTGCAGTATTAATTATTATAGGAAGTTATGATATATATAATTGGCAGGCTTCTTTTATTCTTTGTTCTTTTCATTATTTGGTGAAATCTCTTTGTGTGAGATGTATAATTAAGTCTATAGATATATCTTATGTTAATTTAACTAGAAATATGGATATGAGATAGGACCACTTAGCAATTCCAAGGTTTTGCCTAGAATAAACATCCAATACTTTTGTTATTTAGCATATTTTTTTCCATATATATGTTGACTTTTTTCCCAAGAAGTTGACTCATATTGATAGCTTTGATATAACAATAACATATCGTGATTACAGACATAGTCTAGTGGTAATTTCATACCTGATTTCACCATAAATTAATAGAAGTAGAATTATTGTTTTTTCATTGTTCAATTTCACCAGTACTCACATGTTTTTGAGGTCAATATTATAGGAATTAATTATATAGTATATTGTTTTCTTTCATTTATATAACTATCTGATTTATCCATCTTAATAATGAATAGAAAACGAAGATATATAGTTTCTCAAATCATTCCGTCTATATATTGTAACGAATCGCACGTAGAGATATTAATAATATACATAAAATTATGTTTTCATAAATAAATAAGATTATTCGAATTCCACACCAGCTGAGTTATCTCATTTGGCGTGAGCATCGGTTGAAGTTTCAGTTATTGTAAATTATTGAGACGAAAGGTATTATTTTATTGCGAGAACTTATCAACAAAGTTACATTCTGGGAAGACTTAGGCTCAATTGTAGCTTAGATCGCTCGCTGCATTCTTACTCTTTCAAAAGTTCTTTCGAAGCGGCCGCTTTAAGTCCTTTTTTCCTTCTGCTCAGGTTCTAAATGGATGTTCCAATTCGGTGAATTCTTAATAACTTGCCCACTTTCTAACTTTCATTGAGATCTATATGCAAAAATCGAGTAGATTAAGGATGTGTCATACAAGAGAATATGCCGACCAAGTTTTCCCAAGAAAACTTTCTCATGAGAAAATATTAATTTGTGCGGACGAAAGGCTAATTAATTTTGTCGATAGGAAAGATAGTTTAAGGGCTTCAAGTTTCCGCACCTAAGTTTTTTCTAAAATGGACACGTCGCCTTTTGTTAGGAAATATTAGCTGTGTTTTTCTATATGCATCTTTTGAAAAAGTAATATCTATGATTTTTCACGACGAATTTTAAGTCAAGAAATAAATTTTTTAATGGCCGTCAATAGTTCGCTTCCCAATACACCACACAAGTGAGATATTTACTAGCAGTACTATTAAGATTCCAACTAAGAATTAAATTGGTATATTTTACAAATAGAAAGAGTTATTTCACGTTACATTAGGTAGAATATATATTTACTCACGTTTACAAATATATATTTCTTTTTATAAATTCCCGCAACTACAGATTTTCTTTACATGAACTTCGTTAATGAAAAGCTCAAGTTAACAACGTGAGATTGATACTTATTATCCAGTAAACGTGTTAATAGCGCCTTTTTTTGTTATAGGAAACTTCAGCCATGCATTTTTAAATGCGTTTAAAAAAGTAATATTTCTTATTTTAACCTAGCAATTTATAGCCACCAAATAAATTCTTATTGGCCGCCAATAGTTCGCTTTTGAAGACTTCAGGTAAGTGAGATATATATATATATATATATATATATATATGTATATATATATAGACACACACACACACACACATAACACTATTAAGATTCTAAATAAGGATAAAGATATGGTATTTTAGAAATATAAAGTGTTATTTCACGATACTTAGCGGAAGAGTTCTAAGATCATTTATCGTAACGCGCCTATTTTTAAGAAATTTAAGCCGTGCCTTTTGGCATTTTAAAAAGTAAAATTTATGATCAACTTTTGGATAATTATATACTATCTTCTAGCATCAATTCAATAATATTTTGTATCATGCAAGAAATTAGTTTTCTGTCGACCAAGTTTTAAAAAAAGGAATAGAATAAAGATGTATCATGCAAGAAATTAGTTTTCTGTCGACCAAGTTATTCCCGTCGAAACTAAGACCCCATTTTGTATCATTTCCATAATATTTTGGAAAGAAATCTCATGGTTTTCAATAAATCTGTTTTAGAAATGATTCTAAAATAGCATTTGTTTTGTACAAAGTCAAAAAACAGAAACGAAAAAAAAAATCGTTTACCTTTTTTATTAAAGAATTTGGAAATGAAATAAAATTATTTTTCTATTTCCGTTTTGATTTTCTAAAGCAAACACTCTTAATAAATATTTTTAAAAATATACCCAAATACAAATCTATGTTTTGTTGTATTCAAATCAATTTATCTAGAAATACAATTAAATATAGTGTCAAAAACTATATCAAAGTCATTTTTAAAATATTCTCATTTCTAATTCATACCTAAAATAAAATCAATCACATTCTCAAATAAATAAATAAATAAAATCAACCACAAAAACCTCCCAGGCCCTAACTTCCTCATGAGAGAATTTGTAAGGACGACAGGCTAATTAACTTTGTCGGAAGAAAAGAGTGTTAGTTTTCGGCCCAACATTGCTTCTTCTTCTTCTTTATTTTTATTTTATTTTATTTTAAGGAATCAAGACCAAAGGCCCGGAGCGGCTTTCTTATTGTGGCGATTAAGATCAAAAGATGGGCGACAGATCCAACACTCGAGACACATTTTCTTTGGTTTTTGCTTAATTTTGGTTCTTTTAGGTTTTTTAAATAGTTTTAAGGGTATTTCGATAGTTTTCAATTAAAATTGATTTTTTTAAATTTGGATTGGGATATGCGGATATTCAATTTTTGATTGTAGTCAAATGTGAAATTACCATATAGTTGCAATAACTATTAAAATTGAATGTTGGTTGAGATAATATATGTATTCATCTACTAAATGAAATCTGCTAGCATTTAAAAAATAAATACGTTCTGAATTAGCCTTAAAATACAAGGCCAAAATTTTTTTTTTTAAGAAAGAAATAAATAACAGTTTTTAAAAAATAATTATAATGAATAATAGATTTTTAAAATATTTAGAGTAAATAACAGTAACCAATAAATTTATAAGATAAATGATTTATTTACATATTATAAATATATTATTTACCTTAATAAATTTTTTTATCTAATAAATTTTTATGGGATTTAGAGCTAAAAAGCTTTTTTTTTTTAAGTTTTTTAACAATGATCAAAATTTTTAAAAATTAAATTTTTTTTTTTTAAATGCTCAATCAATTTTCTTTAATGGTCAAACAATAATAGTCAATCACTAGTTGATCATAACGTACATTACTAATTTTTATAGTTAATCACTGATTAATTAAATCTGAACAAAAAATTATAAAAACCATTTTACTACGTATAAAAAAAAAGTTCAACTGTCCAATATAATTTTTTTATTTACTTTAAATATTTTAAAATTTTATTATGGGATATATAGTTAAACAACCTGTTTTTAAGAATTTTTTTAATAAATGACCAAAATTTTCAAAAATTAATTAAAATATCATTTTTTCTAAAATGATTAATCAATTTTATTAAATGGTTAATCACTACATAATAGTCAATCATCATAGTGTAAATCATCAAATTTAATAATAAATTACTGATTGACAATTATAAAAAAAATTAGGATATCTATTATATTATATGATTAAAAAAAGGTTATCATTATATTTTCCTTTTATTATTTATTTTAATTATTTTTGTAAAAAATACTATTTACTGAAATTTTCCAAGAAAGTCCTCCATCAACGCGGGTCCACCACAGGTAGTGACGGTGCAGATGAGGCGGTCACCATACACGGTCACAGCCACTTTCCATTTTGAGATTGGACAGTTGGCGGGGTCGCTCATCAGCCGTGAAACATGGCCCACTTTCCATCAACGGTGCAAAAGCGACTGTCACAAACACTACGTATTTTGTGCGCGGCACTAGGTTTACATTTACACACACGACACGAGAAGAAATAAGCGCGAAGGAAAAAAAAAAACGAAATAAATAAAAAAGTTTGGCTCCCCGGCGGCTCCGTCGTGAGATTCATGGCCCGATGAGCTCTAAGTGCTCCTTGTCCTCCTCTCTCCGCCTGCTCTTTACTCAGCAACGGGTGAGGTTTTCTTTCAGTCATTTTATCAAACACTTTGTGCCCATTGTTTTGTTACTTCAAGTTTTTTGGCTAATATCTTTCGCATGAAAGTTTGAGCTATCTTTGAGGCATTTTCTCAGGCAGGTTGTGGCTGTGGATTTGTTCTTCGTGATTTTGTTTTGGGTTTATATTTTTCGTGTTAAGATTTTCTCTGTGGCATTTTATCAAACAGTTTGTAGACACGGTTTCCTGAATATGATTGTTTTTGTTCGTGCCAGAGATTCTGCCATGTATTGGTTGAAGAAGGGAAAGTGCGTCCTCAAGTTCAACCCAAAATGAGCTCACTTTTTGGGGCTCGCAAAGGTAACACATACATATAAGAAACATATATACGTAAATATATATATATATATATATATATATTTTGTCTGGTATGTTAGCTCAAGTAAATTCGTTGTTTTTAGCCACGAACGTGGACATGAAAAAATGGACGATTGTGGACTCGAGGACTTTCGGGATAGACCGGAGCATGGTGCCGCCATCGTCCTTAACGGTCTTGAGAATTCTGCGAAATCAAGGTAGAGTTTTGTCGATGTTTAATCGGATTACTATTTTCATGATAATTGCGTTGTTAATCTTGTCTTAAATTCCAAAATCTGGACTAAGATGATGTTTAGGATTTTGTTGCTTAATGGCCAAACTAGGGATTTGAACAATCCTAAAGTTTTAATTCCTGAGCTTGACAGTGAATTTTGTGGGATTCATTGGTACTGGTTATTTGTTGAATGTCCCATGCTATCTTGTTTCTCTAATCGTCTCGTCGCAAATCAATGCTGTTTTTATTTTTATCTTATTTTTTTGAATTGAGCTTTAGAGTTTTTGGCCAGAAGGAATTTTGAGAGAGAATGCTCGATTTAGAGATGGAAAACCGAAAATCTGTAATGAGCTCTTGAATGATGAGGCACTTATAGAAGTCCATTTATGTAGCGTCTGTAAATTTGAAACAGAGTGAAAAAAAAAAAAATTTTTGTGGAAAAAAAAAAAATTTTTTGCGGTGCTAATTACGAGTTACCCGTTAACTTATAATTGCTCATTGTCAAAACTCTATAACTGTCTTAACTTAGAAATTTAAAAAAAAAATGCAGGGTTTGATGCCTACTTAGTGGGTGGATGTGTGAGAGATTTGCTTCTTAACAAGACCCCTAAAGACTTTGATGTTATCACTACTGCTAATCTTGACCAGGTAATTTTTTGCACTACTTTTAGATTTTTTCCCCGTTTGTTTTAGGTTGTTGCATTGTGTTACAATGTTCAAAGTTTTTCGTTAATTATTCTCGTCTTGTTATAGATCAAGAAGCAATTTCATAGGGCAATTATTGTTGGACAACGGTTCCCGATATGCAGGGTGCATATTCGAGGTTCTGTGACCGAGGTTTGTTGCTGCATTCCTTAATATTTCTTTGCAGCATTGCACTCTGCATCATTTCAAAATTGTTACCTACTCATCCAATATATGAAATAGGTGTCCAGTTTCGACACAGTGGCAAAACAAGACGAGGAAAAAGAAGAACTTCCTTTCTCCAAGGCTCCACAAGGCTGTGGAAGAAAAGACTTCATTCTCTGGAGAAACTCCTTGAAGCGAGACTTCACAATTAACAGGTACCTTTTTTGCAGAACATGACTGAGAATATAAGAAACTCTCTTCGTAAGGAGACTCTGTTTATTTATATGGCTGTCTAACTCATTTTATTGTTGAAACAGTTTATTCTTCGACCCGTTCTTGAACAAAATCTATGATTATGCCAATGGAATGTCAGACTTAAGGTCTTTAAAAGTGAGTTTTCTTGTCCTATTTTATTGGAACTTCTCATTTGGTATTTAAGTTTTATTTTCTTGTTCACATTTTGGGTTACTAGCATCGTTAGTCCCTGAACAATGAGCATTGTGACATTTTGGTCCTTGATCCTTTTTTTGTTTTCATGGTAGATTACTCCCTTAACTTTGGGATTTTGGTAGCTTTAGTTCCTAATACTGAAATTGACAAAGGATTTCTCAAATTTAGCAAAGATAATCGTATCCCTGATGCATAATAACTGAAACTATTGTTACAGAAATAGTTATGTAAAGGGAAACATGTTGTAGTTTTAAAGGGTTATAAACAACAACGAAGAGAACATTTTGCACTTAACAGAAATATTCATGTAAAATTTCTAGTTATAACATGATGGACCTGTGATTAGCTCTATTTTATTATAGAAATCAGTTGTCAATTTTATGGTTAGGGACCAAAACTGCTGGAAAAAAAAAAAAGGATCAAAGTTCAGGGAGTAATTTGTGGGAGAAAAAAGTTTAGGGACCAAAAGTGTCACACTGCTCATAGTTCGGGGACTGATAGTGTTAATAACCATTACGCTCTTTAAGATTACTAATTATTGACATTGTTGGGTAACTTGAACTTAGCTACAAACATTAATCCCTGCAACGGTGTCATTTGAAGAGGATTGCGGTATGTCTTCTCCTTCCCTTATATATATGTGTTTTTGGCAACATAATATTTTGAGCTGAGTGGTTTTGTTTCATAAAACCAAATTGGACTCTCTTAACAAACTCTGTGGTGCAGCGAGAATCTTGCGTGGCTTAAGAATTGCTGCTCGTCTAGGCTTGTCATTTTCAGAGGAGACTGAAACTGCAATTCATGATCTTTCTTCTTCAATTCTGAATCTGGCTAAGGTAACCAAAGAAATTAGGCTAGCTGATTTCATGTTTTAATAGTCTTTTTAATGTTCTCAACTTATTTGAATATTATTCGCTTTTTGTTCAGTCCAGAATAATGATGGAGTTGAATTATATGCTCTCGTATGGAGCTGCTGAGCCTTCACTCCGTCTGCTTCAGAGATTCAATCTGCTGAAAGTTGTACTTCCCGTCCATGTATGTTGTCTGTACTTTTTTATGGGGTTGAGTTTCAGGACAAAATTTTAAGTTTTTACTTGATGTTTAAGCTTGCATCTGAGTCTATCTGGATTGCAGGCCGCGTATCTTGAGCAACAAGCTAGCAAGAAATCTGTTCAGAATTCTTTAATGTTTATGGTAAGTACAACCAGTGCAAGATCATTGAGTGAAGTTATGGAAATGCTTAGGAAACTGGGATTCCCCAACAGGAAAAATAATATCTATTAAAGGGTGAAGATTTTTCATTTTTCGATGGATTTGGGTTGATCAAGTACCTCATAAGAATCTTGAAAATTGCTCACTATCTGAAATACTCTCGAGTTGGATTGAAGTAGTAATAAAAAAAATTATCCTGGTTTTTTAGATTCTAAGGTTTGGGATATATTGGAATTTATTGATGACAATTCTGCGATAAGGTATGAAAAAAATACCTTAGCACTAGGTCTCTGTTTAGAACTATCATATCTACGTAGGTTCTGTTAGTTTTGTAAACTTTTTCATTTGGATGGAATTTTGACCATACATAATGTTTATAAACATGCACTACAGGTAGATAGAGAAAGCACCATTTGGTTAAATATTGTTTGTAAGTGGCATTGTATCCTTAATGGATACCGCGTTTCCCAATAATATGATATTATTGTTCTATTTGTTGTTGTGCTACTTGCATATGTTCTGTCAAAATCTTGTTTACTCCATGATACGGCTGGTCAAATTATATTATAATATTATAAATAAGTGCTCTTATAAGGTTCATTTTTTCTTACTAACAGAAACTATTCTCCAATTTGGATAAAGTGGTTAGCTGTGACCATCCTTCTGATTGCAGGCTGTGGTAAGAAAATTGTTTGCCTTGTTTGTTAGATTGTTATGTATAAATTATTGAGCACCTCACCTCACAGATGTATTGTGGGTTAATTTTGTTTTTGAGATCATTTGGTTTCACTTTTGCCAAGATCTTTTGATTTTCAAATAGTTGAACAAGTTTTGGTCCATGTGTTATATGAAATTGCATTGAGGATTAGAAAAAATATCCTTGAACCTAGAAAACAAGACTCCACCTTGTGTGCTTTTTTGAGATTCCTAGATCCTACTTAGGAGCTACTAAATCACATCCAGGCAGATTTGCAAAATTGTCTTTGTATACCTAATTCCAGTCCATTGTGAACTAAGACCAATCTCCAATCTTCAATGCAAATGCCAATTCTATATTTGGCACCAAAATGTGTGAAAATGATATATTTTATATGTTCATCTATTTTGTGCTCACATGCATAATGCTATTTCAAATGGTAAGCTTTGGAACTTTTGAAAGTAAACCATTTATTATATAATAATGTGAAAATGACTGTCGTAATGACTAAATGAAAAGTTTAACACATCAATTAATGGCTGCTATCAATTGCCAAAATTTGGCATGTGCCATACTTTGTGGCTTTGTGCCAAATTTGGCAGCAAATAGCACAGGTTAAATTTAGCACCAAAAGTAGCACTTCATTGGACAAAGCTTTTTATACTCGAACATGAAAAAATTTGGCCTTGGCACACTAGTTTGGCATTGCAGTGGAGATGCTCTTATATATACATTAGCATATTTGTTTTGTATTTTTGCAGTCATGCTTGTTTAAGTTGTCATTGCTGATCAATTTTCGTGTATCTGTAGGGTTGGGTTGTTGGCATTTCACCTGGCATTAGTCAATAACCCTCAAGATGCTTTCGTAGTTTTGGCTTTTGCTTCTATCTTGTATCATGGAGAATGGAAAGAAGGTATTAGATTTGCAAGAGAAAATGCTCAAGTCAAAGTTAATTTTGCAACTGAGCTCTCGGGATCCTTTACATTCAATTCGGATGAGGAACTTGCTGAAGAAGTTTCTCAATTAGCTACTTTTGTGCAAGATTCTGTAGATGTTTTAACCGAGACTGAGAGTCTTTTCGAATCAATGTCCGGCTACCCAACTGCCCCATGCTCTGGATTGGTAAGTATATGTAATTGACGTATTATTTTGGTTAATTACACAAGTATACCTTCTAGTTTTAATTTGTTCATTTTCCTCCCTCCTGCACTTTTTGGACAAAAAGAGAGAGAGAGAGAGAAGAAAAAAATTACCCATAATAGTTTCTAAAAAAAATATTTTAAGAAATTTTTTCATGCTTCCCTTCAAAAACATAATGAGCACGGAGCACCAAATTTGCTTTCCTTTAAAAAAAAAATGTTTGGTTTCATGGTCTTGATGTTTTCTAAAACTTTATGAGTGGCAAATCTGCTTTCCTTAGAAAAAATGTTACGGTTTATGGTTTTGATGTTTTTATTTTTATTTTTACTTTTAAAATATTTCTTAGAAACTAGTTGACGTTATTATCTTTCCATTCTGTTTTTTGCCCAAAAAATGCGTGAGGGATGAAATTGAAACATATTTCTCAAACGTAAAGGATAGTTTTGTAGTTTACGTCTTTACGAAAACAGAGGGATAAGTTGAGAAAGAAATTAAAACCAGAAAGTACATATGTAATTACTCCTATATTATTTCAATGTGCATTGCTTGTAGAGTACTTTTGCCTAATTAAACACCTCCCTGTTGGTGTCATTAAATGACATATCTTTCAGGTATTTGTACCGAAGAAGGTAGGGCAAGATGTCACAGTAGTCTTTGAATTACTGGCGAAGCATATAGGATGTCATGAGAAGAGAAGGGAGAATTTTGATATTGATTACCACTTGCTCGGTAGGGGGTTTTTGTGGGAGACGAGATTTGTTCTTGGTAAAGTTATTCTCGAGACCATGGGCTGTGCTACTTTCCGAAGAGAGGGAGAGACCGTCAAGGAGGAGTACACTTTCCCGCGTGTAGATATCGTCAATGGAAATTGCGACATGGAACTTTCTCAAATGGTGAAGGAGGAACTGCTAGTCAAAAAGGACAGCAAACCGTGCATTTTACTAGACACTTGTGAAGTAAAAGAAAAGTTGTCCAAAATACGCAAGTTGAATGTCAGTAACTGCAGCCTTTCTGAGGGGGAGACGACTCTAGAGGACCAATGGATTGCCGAGAGAGGGATGTGTGAGGACATAGCTAAGAAGCGACGGAAGGTCAATGGAACGGATCAGTTACACCGGAAAGAATTGATATCGGTACTAGGAAACATGTTGGCAAAGACACGGCAAGTACTAGACGACGATGTAATTGAGAAGAAGAAAGAGGATGTGAAGACAAAGAAGCGCAAGAGTAAGGATGAGACGGTAGAAAAGCAACATATAGTAGAAGAAGAGGAGGTAAATGAGAAGGAGAAAGGGAAAGTTAAGAAGAAAAAGCGCAAGGATAAGGATCAGACAGTAGAAAAGCAACATATTGTAGAAGAAGAGATGGTAAATGAGAGAGAGAAAGGGGAAGTTAAGAAGAAGAAGCGCAAGGATAAGGATCAGACCCCTTCGACGGTGGTAGAAAAGCGTGATGTACCCAAAGAAGAGGTAATCGCGAAAAAGAAAGAGGATGGTAAGAAGAAGCGGAAGAGTAAGACGGATCAGAGACCTTTAACAGTTGAAGAGGAGAACCACCATATTCTTCAAGATAAAGAGGTAGTTGAGAAAACCAAAGAGGATGTTGAGAAGAAAAGGCACAAGAGTAGGAAGGATCAGGGGCTTTCAACAGTGGCGGAAAATCTGCAACCTGAACTACAAGAAGATGCCACGATAATCAAGGGAAAGAAAAGGGAATCTAAGAAGAAGAGCAAGAGTAAGGACAAGTGTCCTGTGACGGTTGCAGAAAAGTCGGAGGGCGATTGCAAACAAGTAACGAGGAAAGAAAATGGAAGTGGTAGGATATTGCTTTCTGAGCTATTTAAGTGAGCTTGTGTGATTCAGTGTCTGAAACTCCTTGCAACCCTGTTCGGGAAGAGGATGCATTGCGACGGAACTGCCTGACGATAGGGATAACGATATGCCAGCGAACCGGCCTTCCCTTTAGTCCTCCATTTTGGTGAAGATGGCTAACCATGTTTCTTGTCTATATGTGGGGGGGTGGGGTGGGGGGGGGGGGGGGGGGTGGGTTGTGGGGGGGTATTCATTAGATTGTGAGTTTAACAAAATGTTGCTCTTGGCCCCCATTTATCAGAGCTTTTTTGATAGTCATAGCCTCATAGGTGGTAACAGTTTTGGAGAAGCATTTAGAGTTGTGTAGATGATGTTGTAGTCTTAGCAGAAGAAACAAAAATTAAAGAACAGTTGATGTTTATTTTCTCTTGGTAGAAACTAGAAAGATAAGGTTATTTATTATTATTAGTTTTTTTATCTTCCATCTCTTTGAATAACTCATTGATATTTGAAATTTAAATCTTCCACTATTTGGTTTTTAATTTTTTAATTTGGGGTGTGGATATGAACTCTTCATTTTTACAGTGAAATCAAGTGTGAGATTATCATTAGATTTTTTTTATTTAATTATTTTTTTTAACCATCTATTTGGGATTTTTTTTAATTTTTTTAAAGTTTTTTTTTTTAGGGAAGGACTGGTATTGTCAAAGAGAGAGAGAGAGAGAGAGAGAGAGAGAAATACGAATATTTCCCCTTATATTTACAACAATGGTTTGAAAGTTCAAAACTTAACGAGTCAATTAAAGAAAATTGGGAAAAATATTTGAACAACATAAATTTAAAAATTATTATATTAATATGATATAAAAAAATAATAATAAATCAATATGATTTAAAACTAAATTAAGTAAATTAAAATTTATGTCATATGGGGAGTTTGTGTTATATTGATCAATAAATAAATTTTTTTTTTTTTTGATATCTGGGTAATTTTCTTGAGAAAATTTGGCTTAAACGAGGCCCCACCCAACGAAGATTGGGAACAATGAAGCCCGAGCATGACTTCAGCTTAGTAATTTGATTGATTTGTAAAATTATCTCTCAAAAAGATATCCTAGATTATTATTTCAGTTATAATAGTTTCATATATATATATATATATATATATATTTCCAAATAATCGGTAAGCATAAGGATTAAAAGTGAAATAAAAAGGCAAAAACATAACATGTTTATTTGAAAAATCTTTTCACAATTCTCTAGAAATTTTTTTTTGGTCTCTTAGAATACATTTTCGAAACAGAAGGGTATCTACCTTTTGTTACCTTTTTGATAATTATAAAAATAAAATAGAGAAAAGCTGTGATACAACTATTTTTATATATCTTATTAATAGAGTTTGTTTTATAAATTGTTCGATGCATTTTATCAGTTGAGATTTTACTTGTATATGATAACTATTACGCACCTTAGCTCATAGTATCAAAACTGAGAAATTAAAAATAATATAAAAAAAACACAACCCTTCCACCGACAACTCCTATGGCGGTGACTTCCACTTCCGTTGACGGCGAAATCATCCTCCCCACCGGTGGCGACCCAGACCTGCAACCCCACACTTGCGAAATCACTAAACTCACAGTGAAACCCCACCCCCCGAGCCCTCGGCCGCCGCCCCGCCCCACCCCATTGAGCCCTCAATCGACCGTCGCCCCCTTCCTGCCCCTATACCCCCAACAGACGCCCCCCCTTCCCCCAGGTGAAATCGCCAGATGGCAAAATCCCCCCATCCTCCCTCTCCTGAGCCCTTATCGGTCGTCGCCCTTCTCCCACCCCCCCCCCCCCCCCCCCCGGCTGACCTTCCACCGATGGCCCTAATTACAGATCAATTTTTATTTTTATTTTTATTTTTAATTTTTGAATTTTTATTTTGAATTAAAATTTTTTTATAAAAGTAAGGAATTCAATTTTTTATTTTTTAGCTACATTCCTATAGATTAGTGTTTATTTTAGTTTTTGTACACTCTTTAATTTTTATTCATTGGATTAAATTTCAATGGTCTTACATGGAACTATATCAGTAAAGTATATAAAATGGGCTTTACCATAGATTCTCCCAATAAAAAAAACTATAAACATAAAGAGTATCTACCTTGTCTCCTAAAGCTACATTCGTGTACATTCCATAAGAGCACTTTTTTTTTTTTGAACATATTTACAAAGTTTTTTTTTTTTTTTACGCTAATCTTATTACGTTACATAACAAGTAAAAGTACGTATTATATATAAAACCATAAATTACAAGAATTATGAGTAAAATAATTATTTAGGGGAATTAACTTTAACTAATTTTAAAGGGGGAGAATCTATGATAGAGCTCCTCTGTGGAGCACTATCTTTAGTTACCATTTTATAGACCGTCACGATGAAATTAAATGTTCAAAGATGTAGAAGAACACACAACCTCTAATGCATACTGCTGCATCAAACAAAAGTTTATAAAACTGAAATGCCTAAAATACCCCCAACTGCCATATCTCTTCCAGCGATCCAAGCTTCTTTAGCCGGAAAAAAATGGCGACATCCGTGGAGCAAAAAGAAAAATGACAACCTCTATGAAGCAAATCCAATCGCAGGGACTCTCACGAACGCTAGAAATTGACAGAACTCCATATCCGTAGAACTTCAAACCCGTCACGAGATCTCCAAAGAGTTATGTCTTTCGTTGGCTATCGGCCCACCTCCCATCGGTTGCCAGCCTTCCTTAACTCGCGCCATGGCTACTGGCCCCCCGATCTCGAAGTCACCGGCCATCGTTCAACTCATGCCATTGCCGGCTATTGCTCAACGAAGTCGGAGAAGAAGCCCCGCCGACTATGGCGAACTCTTGGTTTGTAAAGAGCTTCGCAACCCCAAATCCGGTTTTCATACAAAATATCTAAACAGGATTTCCGAAGATATCATGCGTTGAATGATGACCGACAGAAGGAGATTTTCTGGTCGGAGGGAGTTGTAATGGTGGCCGGTGGGTTTGTGTATTGAAAAACATTTGTAAAAAAAAAAAAAAAAAAAGAAGAAAGATTAAAAATAAATAAATTTAAAATTGAAAAAGAAAGAAAAAGATTATGTATTTGTTAAAGTATATAAACATTGGAATGTCTTATTTCATAACAATCTATTTTTCATACCATCATTTGACACCATTGAATCAATAATTACTCTTAATGAGTCTCTAACATATATTCTCTCTTTTAATAAGTTACTCTTAATAAGTTAGAGCGGATCAGGGAAAAAAAAAAGTGCAAATGGGGTGGAGCGCATATGAGAAGAGCAAAGCCCCCCAACCAACTGGAAGAATCTGACACTTCAATCATTGGGTCCCAAAAAAATAAAATTATTAAAACTAAAAAAAGAAAAAAAAAGAATTTCTTTTTTAGTAAATATATTTCAAAATCAGATGCGGCAGGGCACATGCCAAGTCCAAGTGACCGTTGTTAGGACCAAAAAACATAAAAGTAAAATTAAAATTAAAATTGGCATATGGCAAAAAAAAGTGATTCACTCGCTCCCCATGATCCAACGGTCACATTTCACTAGCCGTTACGTTTGAAAAAAAAATAAAAAAAGAGCCAAGCCCAAGCCCAAAGCCAGCTAGACAGGCAGACAAACTCACTATTATTAAGAGCAGAAGAAGAAGAATAAAGAAGACGAAGAAGAAGAAAAAAAGAAGAAGAGCATCCTTTATTTCTACTTGTTCTTCTTCAAATCCACCCACTTGGGGGTTCGGTTTCGATTCGGTTCACCGTTCAGCAGAGAAAGAATGGTTCTTTCCGACGAGGATAGCCGGAATCTGATCAGACCCACAAGTTTTCAAGGTGGTTAGAACCGTTTGATCTGATCAATCAAACCTGGCTTTGAACTTTTTAATGGTGATGTGAAAAATGGTGTGTAAAAAGTCTACTATTCTGACTTGGGTTTTTTTTTTTTTTTTTTTGGTAAATAATTTTTGTAGGAGGAGTAGATAATATGAAGTTTGGGCAGGAGATTAGTAGGCCGAACAGGAGGGCATTAGGGGTCATTAATCAGAGTTTAGTGGGAGGTCAACCATACCCTTGTGTTGTTAACAAGAGAGGCTTCTCAGAGTAATTTTTTTAAATTTTAATTTTTCCTCTTTTTCGATTTTTTTTTTTTGTTTTTTTGTTTTTTTGTTTTTTGGTTTTATCTTCTTGCTTTCTGAAATTGGGTTTTTTGAATTTTGCTTTATCATTCAGTAATCAGGAAATCTGTGAAAAGAAGCAGGCAGATCCAGCTCATAGACCAATTACCAGGTTAGATTTCAAAACATGAACCCTTTTAAGATATGAAATTCAGGTTAAAATTTAAAATTCTGATTTTTTTTTTCCCTTTTTCAAATATAGGAGATTTGCTGCACAAATTGCAAGCACAAAACAATCTTGCCTTGAGGTAACCTTTTTTTTTTTTTTTTTCCACCTCTAAAATTGTATTTGGATTACTTTAAAAAGACATGTCTAAAAATTAGTGGCTAATGGTTTAAATCCAACTAGGGAGCAAAGAAGAAGACAAGCTCATCATCAATCTCAAACCCAAATGGATTTGGTGAGAGCATCTTCATAGATGAGGAATGCAAGTCACCCAAGGACCAGCCAGTTCCCATGTTCTTGGAACAACCCGAAGAAGCAATGTCCGATGAAACTCATCATATGGTTGGTATCTCTCTCTCAGGAAAACCAAAGATATTTTTGAATTAGATTTGCCTTTTTGAAGCTGGTAAATCCCATCAAGTGACATTCTTCTTGTACCTGTTAGGAGGAGGTTGAAATGGAGGACATAGCGGAAAAAGAGCCCGTTGCGGATATTGACAGCAGCGACACAAAGAACCCACTTGCAGTTGTTGATTATGTTGAAGATATCTATGCTTTCTATAGGAAAACGGAGGTAAAAATTGGTTTAGGTCAATAAAAAGGTCTATTTTTTCTGTCCTTATTCTTATAATTTCCTTTTTTAATTTGACGGGTTTGGGATTCGAACTCTAGACTTTTAACATAGATGTGGATGTGAATTTTACCGCTAGGCTAAGCAGGAAAAAATGAATTTTATTACGGTTTCATTTGACAAAATCTTTTGTCCTATGCAGGGATTAAGCTGTGTCTCACCCAACTACATGACACAACAATTTGACATTAATGAGAAGATGAGGGCTATATTAATTGACTGGCTAATTGAGGTTCGTATAACAACTAATTTTCCTAAAAGGGTAATTGGGGTTATCTTTCAACATTAAATTCGAAGTCGTAGAATTCTATTGTAGCATCAATGTGCAAATACGAAGCATTTTTAATCCGCTTTTCTCCAATAAAACAGGTGCATGACAAGTTTGAGCTCATGAAAGAGACATTGTTTCTGACTGTTAATCTGATAGACAGATTTTTGTCTAAACAAACAATTGTAAGAAAGAAGCTTCAGTTGGTTGGACTTGTTTCGATGCTCTTGGCGTGCAAATACGAGGAAGTTTCTGTTCCTGCTGTTGGCGATTTGATTCTCATATCAGATAAGGCTTACACAAGAGAAGAAGTTCTTGAAATGGTAATTTCTTCTCTTATGCTTATTCTTTGTTTACAAGAACATAAATTTTGCCTAATTCAAAAGAGTTTTCGACTTACGTTTCTATAAACTAAACCCGGCAGGAGAATTTGATGCTCAACACATTGCAGTTCAACATGTCAGTTCCCACACCCTATGTCTTCATGAAAAGGTTCCTCAAGGCTGCTCAATCTGACAAAAAGGTCAGTTCTCGTTTTCGTGCCTTCGTAGGAAGGACGTTACGTTAAAAGACGTCTGTCATAATAAGGACGGAATTGAAAAGGGGAAGTAGAATAAACATCTTTCAATGGCTTCATGGAATCCATGGGTATTAATGTTAGCATGATTCTATTATAATATCTTACCATAACTTATGATCTCGAAACAGCTTGAATTACTATCCTTCTTCTTGATCGAGCTTTCACTTGTGGACTTCGAAATGCTCAAGTTTCCGCCATCTTTGTTGGCCGCCGCTGCGGTCTACACCGCTCAATGCACTCTTTATGGGATCAAGCAGTGGAGTAGGACCTGTGCGTGGCACACAAACTACTCGGAAGACCAGCTTCTGTGAGTATTCATTCTGTTCTTTATCATCCAAGTGCTATTCATTTAGTAAAAAACTACATACATAATGCAATAACCGTGTCTAGTCCTATTTTATTGAAGGCTTTTTCTTTCGGTAATTATCATCGCCAGCTATTTTAGTAGTTGGTAATGTGTGTTTTTTCTCGGAATTATGCGCAGAGAATGCTCGGGAATGATGGTGGGGTTCCACCAGAAGGCTGCAACAGGAAGACTAACAGGAGTCCATAGAAAGTATTCAACATCTAAGTTCGCCTACACTTCAAAATTTGAACCAGCAAACTTTCTTTTGCAGACTCAGCAATAATAACAGCAAGCAGGCCGCCATGTACAGGCATAGCTAGCTTAGCTACAACTAACAATAACCAACCATGACGATTCTATAACCGGGGTTGACAACGACGACGATGACGACGATCTGGATGTTGGGGGATTGATTGGAAACTATGCACATAATAATTGAGCAACTCGGGTTGCACTTGGGGGGGAAATTTGGGGGTGGGGGGTGTTGTTACTCTTAGATTTCTATTTCTAAGCCTGCATATCCCGGTTGTTAATGTCTCTACAGCCATTGTTCATTATTTTTAATTCTATGTTCCAATTGAGCATAATACCACTTCATTTGTATTATTTGTCGTTTGTAATCTGTACTCTTTAATTGTTCACTTTGAATAATAATGTGACAATATCATACACAAGATTCTTCCTCTTCTTCTTCTTCTTTTTTGGGTCAATAAAACTGGCCATGACTCATTTTGTTTTGGCTGTTTTCTTTTATCCTGTGAAATGCCTCTATATTTTTCCCGAGTTTGCAATTTCAACTGCTACACTGTTTGTCATGGGAGAAATGTAGAAGCAATACAATATAGAAAAAAAAAAATGTTCCAAATGGGATAGTATATTGAGCATGATTTTATTATCTACTTTATAACACTAATAAAAATTTTAGACTAGCTGATGTTTAAAATGTGGGCTGGGATGGGATAGACCGCTCTTTTATTGGGTCTTTTTTTCTCGAAGAATTTAGACCTGCCACAGTAATATAAAAATTTCAATAGACAGAAAGAAAAAGAAAAAGTTGAGTTCTCAAGTGAAGGTAATTGGAGAGTAGGAGTTGAAAAAAAACATTGGGAAACTTCATGTGGGATTCTCAAAATCGTGGGCAGCAGAAGCAAAATAAATTCAAAAAAAGTATATATATATATATATATATATATAAATAAAATTCCTGAATTGGAGTACAAGATATGCCAAACACATTAAAACGACATCATTCACAATAAACGACACATTTTTTCCCATTTGCCCTGAGTCAACGTTTTACCAACGAAAGTGCCAAACCAACCCCATCGAAAGCGAAAGCGACCATTTTTATTTTCTGATCTCCACTTGGAATATCCTTTTTTTTTTTTTTTTAAGCTTAAACTACACTTGGAAATATCTGATTTTCTATTATTACATGTATTATTTTTCAGATATATATATATATTTGTCCAAATAGATTCAGATCTTTGCCACCAAACACAGACGAGGTAATTGGCAAACAACTTTCTTCGTACACAAACATCTTTCTTCTTACAAAAAACACACTCACTTCTCTCTCTCTCTCTCTCTCTCTCTCTCTCCTCGCCGCCACCATGTACATGGCAATGTCATCAACCTCCTCTTTAACCACTCCTCACTCCCTCCTCCTCCAAAACCAAACCCACCTCCGCCGCCTCTCCACTCCCTCCTCCGCCGTCTTCTTCCCCCGCAGCACCCGGATCTCCACCTCCATCACCTGCACCGCCGCCACCCAGAGCCCACCTCCTCCTCCGGCCCAAGCCCAAACCCAGGCCCAAGATCGGGTCTTCAACTTCGCCGCCGGGCCGGCTACCCTGCCGGAGAGAGTCCTGCTGAAGGCCCAATCGGAGCTCTACAACTGGCGCGGATCGGGGATGAGCGTGATGGAGATGAGCCACAGAGGGAAGGACTTCCTCTCCATCATCAACAAGGCCGAGTCCGACCTCCGAGCCCTCCTCGGAATCCCCGAAGACGACTACGCCGTCCTCTTCCTCCAGGGCGGCGCCACCACCCAGTTCGCCGCCCTCCCCTTGAACCTCTGCAAGCCTGACGATCAGGTCGACTTCGTCGTCACCGGATCTTGGGGAGACAAGGCTTTCAAGGAGGCCCAGAAGTTCTGTAAGCCGAATTTGATCTGGTCCGGGAAGCCCGACAAGTATACCAAGATCCCGACGTTTCAGGACTTGGAACAGAGCGAGCACGCCAGGTATTTGCGTGAATGCCCCAATGAAACTTTTCTTCTCATTTTTTCCTGCCTTAAAATTCTTGATTTATGAATTCATTCTATAGGTTTTTTTTTTTTAAGAATTATGTCCTTAGATTTTATTTTTACTTATGTATAATAAGCGTCAATAAAATGATAACATCCATGGAAATTTTATCTTGAATTAGAGTTTTCTTTCACTTTCTGAAGTAGTATAGATTATGCATGCCATGGTTTTTGCTGCTAATGTGCCACAAAAATGATGTGTGTGTGTGTGTGTGTGTGTAATGAGATTCTATCAGTATGTGTACCGGTAGTTTTGTTTAAATTTTAGTTTAACCCCTGCTAAGAAAAAATTTGTCTCTGACCCGGCAGGTATTTGCATATATGCGCCAATGAGACCATCCATGGTGTTGAGTTCAAGACCTACCCTACTCCCCGAAACGGCCTTCTTGTCGCCGACATGTCGTCAAATTTCTGCTCCAAAACCGTCGACGTGACTAAGTTCGGTGTGATCTATGCGGGAGCGCAGAAGAATGTGGGGCCGTCCGGTGTCACCATTGTGATCATAAGGAAAGATCTTATCGGGAACGCGCAAGAGAAGACACCGGTGATGCTTGACTACAAGATCCACGCCGACAACAACTCGCTCTACAACACGCCTCCTTGTTATGGGATCTACATGTGTGGGCTGGTGTTTGAGGACTTGTTGGAGCAGGGCGGTTTGGAGGAGGTGGAGAAGAAGAACAAGCACAAGGCCAACTTGCTCTACAAGGCCATCGACGAGAGCAAGGGGTTCTACCGATGCCCAGTAGAGAAGTCAGTGAGGTCGTTGATGAACGTGCCCTTCACGCTCGAGAAGTCGGAGTTGGAGGTGGAGTTTGTGAAGGAGGCTGCCAAGGAGAAGATGGTGCAGCTCAAGGGGCATAGGTCAGTGGGAGGCATGAGAGCCTCCATATACAACGCCATGCCTTTGGCTGGGGTTGAAAAGTTGGTTGCTTTCATGAAGGATTTCCAAGCAAGGCATGCTTGAAATTCAGTCACTATCCTAGTACTTTGTTTGCTTCTCTATCATTTTTTTTTTTTCATATTTACTTTTGGGGTGTTCTATTTTGTGGCTTTTATTATTATTATTATTATTGAAATGGTTGTATTGTGGGTCAATGTTAGTGAGAAATAATCAAAGAATGTTTGTTCCTAGAGTTTTTTTTTTTTTTTTTTTTTTTTTTAAGTGATGAAGGGCTCAAGTCCCTCAATAGTGCAATTGTTGGCTCATTCAAACAAATTTGAAGGAATCATATTATATCAATTTTGCGGAAAGAAAGTGTAACTTTTGTTCCTTTTAGAAGGAAAAATAAATAAAGAGCACAAGAATTTTTGCTTGAGTAATCTACAAATTTAATCTTTTTTGTGTTGAACTTGAGCCTTACAAAGTTGACAAGAAAATTGATTCTCTCTCTCTCTCTCTCTCTCTCTCTAATCACTTTTTAGTCATTTTTCGGATGAGATTTCGGATGAGACTAACTTTTCTAAATATATTGCTATATTAAGTAACACATGTAAGTTGGTTTTGAAAATGAACACAAACGTGACTTATTAAATAAGCTGTCGGTGCAAAATCTGTCAGTGTGAGTCTCATAATCTCAATTTCCAAATTCAATCAAGTGAAAATGAGTCAATAAATCCAAGATTGCCAGTTTTAATGAAAACGACAATATTAAAAAGACAGAAAAAAAACAAAAGAAAAAAGAGGACTTGAGTTTGTTGCCGGCTATCAACTACCAGACCATCTCCAGTTTAGTCAGCTCCAAGATCTTGCGATTGACGTGATTGACCAATACTCTAAGCATCCACATCAGAAGTTAATTACCGACAAACAAAAAAGAAAAAAGAAGCAGAGAAAAATAAATTAGGAATCCAAGCGCATTTAAATTTTCACATTGTGAAAGAAAACACTATATAAAAACGTTTCAAAAATGAGTTAAAGGAGATGTCAAATAGGACTAAAATGTATTCACGTCAAAAACACACTTTCATTAAATTACACCATAGGTAATTTATTAGCCTCAGAATTTACCTTCTTGACAAGTAGGCCGTCGTTCAAGTATTACTCTCCCAAAATACTCATTTTAAAATCATACATTTTCACCTATACTCTTTAAAAATAATTCATAAAAATCAAAAAAATCAAAAAATCAGCTTTTTATGACATTTCTCCCGACTGCCAAAATGTTCTCCGTCCCTCTAAAGAATTTGACGTATAAAATTCTCCCCTGTAGTCGTTCTTTACATTTTCTTGTGGTCTCACAAAACAATAACATAATGCTACAAAAGAATACAAGTTACTAAGACAGGCCCCGCCTCCACTTCGAACTTGGTAAGGTAACCGAGCAGCAGACTTTGCTTTACCTGCATCTAAATTCCAGCAATCAGTGGTTCCCAGTAAACAAGCAGCCAATTTTGCTGCGGCTGGTTAATACGCGGTTCTCAAGTGACCAAAGAATCCTCTGCATCCTTTCTGCAATTATGCAAATGAGAATCTTGAGAAAAGAGAGCGACCAGATCCTGAAGCATCACCCGAGGGGCTGGGAAGAGCCTCTGCAGATGTTCGATACGCTTGTTGACACTTCTGTATCTGCATTAGCCAATCAAAGCAGAAATTGACCCCAAATAGGTGATAATTGATAGGATCCAGAGAATAGCATATGATTACACTCACAAATTGTACAAGAAACTGAAGAAATGAATCAGCTTTATCAAAGAAAATAGTCCCAAGGCTTCGAAGACTACTCACTCTCCCCCCAATAATTGCCTGTCTCAATAGCTGATTTTCCCTCTATTTATGCTCTCTCATTATCTCTGCTATTTCACCAACTAATTTCTAAGCAACTAATTTTAACAGCTTAACCAACCAAACTGCTACCCAAGTCCTATCAATAATCTATCTAAAATAACCAGTGAGAAGCTTTTTGGAACCTTCCAGAGTGATCAGGTTCTGTACTCTGTTAGTTTTCAACAACTCAAATAAAACTTGAAATATTGACCTCCTAGAATGAACTGCATCAGATATGCAGCATACACACGTGAAAATTTGTATATTTAGTCCCTGCCCTGCCCATATGACCCGTAGTTTTTATACACTTCCCAGAAAATCCCTGAGAAGTCTATTTTATCCCCCAAAGAACCAAAGCAAATTGCCAGGCCTAAGAATGTCCATGCTTATACTGAATTGCGGTCAACAAGTTTTTCAGCTAGTAATGACCTTTCTGATCTCCTCAATACTAATCGTGTATCAATCAGAGAGTCCATGCTGAGAACAACTGCAAATATTTACGAGTTTCAAATGCAATAATCATAGGGTATAGGGTTTTACCTCTTCGGGACTAAATTGAAGCAGCATTCCGATCACAGGTAGTAGAGCCTCCACTTCACCTATTTTTAGATAACAGAAAATACAAGCACTTTCGGTATCACTGAGAAGGGGAAGAAAATAGAGGGAAAAGAGAGAACGTTACTTTTGTATTTGTTACACCAATACAGTGGTAAAGATACCTGTTTCAAGGAGCTTTAATATAACATTTTTCAAGTATGTCAAATCTACTCCTTCCCTCTTCTGCGTTCTATCCATGTTGCGGAGTTCTTCCTTCAACATGGCTTCCTGTAGTCATATTTTTTTAAAAAAACAATCAATGGCAAGCAACAACAGTAACCTCCAAACACAATAAATAAATAAATGAATAAGAAGAAATCCGCACAAGCCCAGGCTCCCTAATACCTGTTGGCTATGGAGGCGATTTTCACGTTCTAGCTCTTCAATTTCTTCCTGAATTATTCATTAAAAAATAAAAATAAAACTTATTTACTAAACTGAAACACAGCATCAGAAGTGCACTTCAGAAAGCTAGTTATGTCTAGATTGGACTGCATACTTGAAGTGCTAGAATGTGTCGTTGCGACTGTGCAAGCTCCTCCTCTCTCTGGGCTTGTTGCCTCGCCAATAGCTGAAATCGGTCATATGAGTAAGCACAAAACATGTTTGGATTTAATTTATCAAGCAAAACTCTGAAGAAGACGCAACACCAAGATAGCAAAATATCCCAGAAACAGGCACCAGGTCTCTAAAAAATCTCCATGAGTATCTAGAACATGCAAGCACGAGTTGGAAGTAGATTGCGTATCCCCATTTTGATTGAAATCCTATTAGCTAATATTTGTTTAAATTCATTGCAACAAAGAATTCAAGACAAAATGTGCATACCAAAATCTGTTGTTCTGCAATAGAGGTGCTTAAATCGGATGCATCCTGTTTCTGCAAGCCTGATCATACCAGTTTAATGTAACATACAAGTTAAAATCCACAAGTTACCCCAACTTTTCAATATATACTACTATTGTGTTAGACTAGGAAACAGAAAAGATGAAACAGCACTGAGACTGTCCTCATACCTGTGTCGTAATAATTGTCATTCTGATCAGCCTGAGATTGTTTACATCATTGCAAGGCAACATGATTACAGATATTAGACGGAGAAAAATAACAAGAAAAAGGAAAATAAGGACCAAGTGAAAGATTTTGGATAATGCATAAGGTTAGATGTACTTGAGATTTAAAAAGTAAAAGACGCCTACTTTTGGTCTTGATTCCAAAGATCGCTGAAGATTCTTATTATCATCTAAAAGTCTAGAGATTTCGTTATCCTTCTCCTCAATCATCCTATCAGCAAGATCACGAAATGAATTGTGCTCTTCCTACAGAATAACAATTCAACTTAACATACAACCCCAAATGATTTTTTTTTTTTTTTTTTTTTTTTAAATGTCAAAGCTAGAAGGAGCCTGAGGATAATTAAGTACCTTCAATTTTTTATATCGTTGCTTGAGATCCCCCAATTCCTTCTCTAGTTCTTCACTAGAAGAAGCTTCATTTTGAACTTTTAGTGCATCATATCTTGCTGCAAAAATTGTAATTACAATTTGCCATCAGATTTTAACCTACGTGCAGTTTCAAAGGGAAACTTAGAGGAGAAAAAAGAACACAAGAAAATAATTAAAGAAAATATTTACATTGCCACATTTCTTCTAAGTTACGAAGGTTCCTTTCCCATGATTCCCTTTCTGATAGATGGCGGGCATTGGTGGAATCAAGCTTTGCTTCTAAGCCCTTGATCTGCTGCTTGACAGCGGTAAGAGCAGTTTCTCTATGACAAACAGAGAATTGAAAACTTCAAAATGATGTTTACACTAGAAAAAACAATGCTAATATGTATGTAAAAATTCGATAAGTTTATGAAGAGCTTAAGACTTCATGAAAAATGACAAACTATTTTTGAGAAAGAGGGTAGAACACGTAGTTATTTATGATGAAATGAATGATACTTCTCGTAAATGAATGAAACTTCTCATTAACAGTTTTACTTTTCTGCAAATTCTTTTTCATGATTAGCCAGAGTCTCCTGAAGATCTTGAAGGGCTCTATCTCTTTCAGCACATGTTAACGATACTTCCTTTTCAGCCTCCTAAAGAAAGGCATTAAAAAAACACGAACTAGAAGAATTAGCATTTTCCCACATCAACCCAAGTTTTTCTTTTCCTTCTGATTCAAAAAAATAAAAATAAAAACAAAAAAACACGAGCATGTACTTTAAGTGCTTCCTCAAGAGCTTTGACTTGCTCGGAGTCTTTAGAAGCAGCCAGCTCTGCATCCTTCTTTTGCAAAAGTGCATGAGCACGAACTTTATAAGCAGAAAATTCAGTTTCAAGGCGGTTAATCTGCGAGTTTAAAAATTCATATAATCAGGAAATGAGTTGGGAAACAATCCAAATCAAGAAACTTCAGATTCGACACATGCCATCTATAATTTCACGTGTAGCTGATAGGAACTCTAATATCCTAAGGATTTCAATAGAGAAAACCACCCTGCACCAAGATATCAGATATAACAGAACATATAAATCAATATTCTCTGGCTAACCCCTTCAACTAACTCCTAACAAACTTGCAACTCAGCTAACTAACAAAACTAACCCAAATTCTATCAGTAGTGAAGGAACACCTTAACCCTTGACTTATAATGAGTACCCATCATGAAAACAGAAGCCACAAACAATTCTATTTCAATACAAACTAGAAATCTTCTCTCGGCAACAGAATTCATGCAAAATCCCAGTTTAATGCAAACTCTTTTTTTTTTCCTCCATTAATGACGAGAAGGGATAACTAGCATTGATCCTCCATTAATGACGAGAAGGGATAACTAGCAGTTCAATGCCAACTCTTTTGTTTTTATTGTATTGCCAGACCAATGCAGTGACTGTGCCACCCAAACTGCTGTAGTTGGCAGCTCCATTTCAATATTATCTTCTCAAGTATATTATAAGAATCTAGAGCAAACAAGGAAATTGGTTAAGAAAAAATTGAATGTCGTATCTTGATACCTCTTTTCTGGCAGCTGCTAGTTCAGCATCCTTCGCATTAAGTACTTGGGTTTGCGAGGATACTTCTGATTCCAATTGGCCTGGTCGATTGAAAAAGCATGGTTTAGTATTACGTATACCTGTAAATCAACAGATGAAAACCATAAAAGGGATAGAAGTTTACTTCTAAACTTAGCTGCTTCAATTTCAGCACGTATACAGTTATTCTCGGCAATTTCCAGTTTCGTTTTGAGTGCCTGGGATGTGGCTTCCCAGCTCTCCCTCTCTTTCTCCTGAAAGCACAAATATCTCTAATTGTTTAATAACAAAGTCACTCCTTAAAAGGGTAGCATGTTTCAGCAAGAAAGGCCAAACTACGCAGACCGACAACTAACAACAATTATATATTGCAATGACTCTTTAAGTATTAATTCCATTTCATAGCACTCGGTTAATATCCAGATTAGGTGACATGATATAACCCCTCTTGAAAGAAGCATATTTCAAGAAGCTCCAAAACCGTAACGCAACGATGATACTGAAGTTAGTTTAAACAGCATTATGTGAACAAATTTATTGGATTCGAAGCAAAATTATCAGCAATCAACCAACACATAGTAGGTCAACGACATATCATCAACAAACATCCAAGGAAAAAAAACACACATCCAAAGGCCCCCAATATGGATAATCATAACTTTTTGCATCACAGAAGTTGGAGTTCATACATGCTCATCTTTCAAGTGAGCAATCTCTCCTTTTACAGTTTCCAAAGCAGCTCTAAGTCGTGCCGCTTCACCTGTTGATGCTGCATCCATTTCTGCAATCTTTGATTCCTTCTCTGCAACCAGCATCTGGAGAAAAAAGTCACACTTCTGTTAAAGATGATCTGATATTGTAAAATCTTGGGAAAAAAATCCTGGACAATCAAGCAGTAAAATTTGTAAACTGAAAAATTATGGGAGACTAGAGAAGGCTCAAGGATTGCACTGGTAAGCTAGTAAAAGAAGCCATGAAAATATCTAAACTTTAGCTGAATACATGGTCATTTGAAGATCAAATTATGAGGGTATAATGTTGGGAATGGATTCAGCAGAGATTAGATATTCTAGTCAATTGAAGTTAACTAATGTATAGGTGGGAAGAAAAATCTACAGAGAAAGCTCGTCAAATCAAGCACAAAATTTTGAACTAAGCTTGGATAAACGTAATAATGATTGTTGTAAATGCACTTCATTTTGATAATTATAGCAGTAATGAATCCATCTTGTCAACATTTCAGATCAATAAGTAGACCCACTGTCAACCATGTACAACATGAAACGGATATTATAATAACAATACTCACCTGAAGTGAAGAAATAGTCTCGGTTGCTTTACTTCTATCTGATATTGCATCAGCCAGTTGGGCTTCCAAGCTTTCCAAGTTCTGAATGAAACATGGACAAAGCATGGATAAGGCACTGTTCTTGCTGAAATAAAAATTGAAAAAAAAAAAAAAAAGGCTCGTGTTCAACAATGAAAACAACATTTAAGGCAAGTGTGAGAAGTTAACGTTTTGATGTTTTGCGGAGAGTTCGGCTATTGAAGCTAGTCGTTTTTCTTCAGCAGCCTGTAGCAATCCTTGCATGTCTTCCAACATCTAAGATGAATGGACGTTAATCAGAAAAAAAAGTGGACATAATTAAATATCTTGCTAAATGATTAAAAGAGAAGAAACACAAAAAAGAACATAAAATTTTTGGAAATATGAATTGTAATCATGCCACTTCAAGAACAATAAGCAATATTTTGTTTTTAGGATGGTTAAAGAAAAAATCGTGCAAATAGCAAGTGCATGTTCATGATGACTTTGTTGCATTTTTATGTCACTGTTTCATCATAAGAATTTCGCACATGACGATCAAATAGATAATCCATAAATTAAGTGAAACCGGGATAGTAAGATGCCTCAAGTGTCGTGTTCTAAAGTAATTGGAGAAGATATCTCGCGTGTCCCTAATTTGATTTGGAACATGGAAATTGGAATATCCACAAAGCATATGAAAACATCCAGAGACAAAAGAAATATATAATATCATTCTCTACACTGTAGACACAAAAGATCATGGAGCTGCGGTCTAGCTTCTTGGCAAAAGTTTCAGAACCTCAGTTTGGGGCTCATCAACGAAACCCATGTAGACTCCTACCTGATCCTTCTCCAGAAGTGACTGTTGCAACGCCTCGAGAGCACTCTCTTTAGGTTGTAATGAATGTCGCAGTTCCTCAATGTTGTCTCGGAGTCTGAACAACAGCATTGTCATAAATAGATGATAAATGAGAAGGACAATAATAGAAATTAAGCATTATCCACTATCCAGTCCCAAAGAAGTACGTTAACGTAAATATGTTAGGTAACTGATTCTCCCAAAATCTAAATTACCAGGCCAATTTTAAATTCTATTCTAGGCATAAAGGCATTGAGAAACAGCACAAATCTCTCAGCATATGGCAAAAAGCAGTTAGAGATTTACTTATTGTTTGCACTTCTTAATTGTTGTCTCTCTGCATCCATTGCTTTCAATGCTTCATTTGCTTGTTGCCGGGTACGTTCCAAATCTTGCTGTAATACTGATTGTTGAGACAATGCTCGCTCAGCCGATTCATTTACCTCCCGTAATCGTGCCTCGAGATCGTCTTTTTCCTGAAAATTACAATCTCCAAACGACATACAACTTTAATTTGTACATAAGGACAGGCATTCCTAACATAAACTTTTACTCGTCATATGCTGTCATCATTACATTGTTGTTCTTTAATTGATTTTGGCATGGCGAATCCCTAACAACAAGACAACATGATATGATGTGGAGAAATTTCTTCCACCATAAGATAATGCCTAATGAATGATGTTTTCAGTGTTGATTTACCTTTTGAACATCTTGAATGCGCTGTTTGGCTCTTTTATGAAGGCGGTTAAATTTTGAGTCAAGCTCAGAATACTTCTCCTCACGTTCTTTTATTTCTTGATCTAACTTCTGCTGAGCTATGAGAAGAAAACAGTGCTATATATTCAGTTTAAAATGAAAAGAGAGCAAAAAGTTTGCTAAAAGATTCTTTTTAAGCTTCAATAATTCGTTCATGTTTCTTTCTCTTACAAGGCATAACAAGCCTAACAATATTTTCCTTCCAAAGTATGCATATAATACAATACAAATTTGCAGATGTATAAGCAATCCGCAACTCTCACAGACAATTACGTGAACTACCAGATTCATCATAGCACAGATTTTCTCTATCCCCAAAACACAAAGGCAATGTAGATAAGAATACACACAAACACAAATCTGACCTTCAACAAGCTTCACAGAGAGCTCCTGGGCTTTTGCATCAGCCTCCAAATGCGCCACTTGAAGATGCTTTAAGGCCTCCTCCGCGGCAACCCGTGTTTGCTTTTCTTCCAAAAGTTGTTTGTTTAAGGATTCCACCATCTCCTGAAGCTCTATGACACCTGCCTCTCCCTCACTTCCCTTCTTTTGCTCATCCGACACACGATCCACCGACTCAAAATTCTTAAAGCCTTCGAATTGGGACTTCAAGTACTCATTCTGAAACCTCAGCTCAATAACCGTTTGAACAAGCTGATCATGGCCATCCATCGAAGATAGGCCGCCATCGGAAATACCATTTTCGACGACAATATCCCCGTTGTTGGAGCCAGACAATTGGTTATCAGGTGCAACAGTATCATCCATTTCACCAAAAGTTCTCACTTAACGATTAATAACTGCAAAAGTATACAAACATATATACACTTCAATATACATACGAACATGGAAATCATTCCCTTGAAGCTAATTCCTAACTTATCAAGAAAATCCGGAACTTGCCCACTTGAAAAAACACGTTCAAGATCAAAATTCTCCTATTTTGGCGCTGGAAATCGGAACAAACAATTCTAGATAAATACAAAACAATTATAATTCTCTCTTAATTGATTTTTTTTCATTAAATTTTGGACAGTAATTAATTGAAGAAAACAATTGGAAGGATCTTGGTTGAAGGAGAATCCAGACAAGCTCGGAATCGATCAGATCCCAGCATAAGCAACAAAATCAGCTGGTGAAGAAGAAAAAGAAATAGAAATGGAATGGAGAATACCTTAGAGGTGAGGAAGTAGGGAAATGTGAGGGTGAAGATCGGAGGTGTCGGAGATCCCCCAGAAAACGACGCCGTGGGAAGTCACGACCGGACGGGACGGCAGGGGACGGTCCTCTGTTGCTCAACGCATCGTCATTCTTCGTAAGTTGACAGCCAGAATACTTTTTCGATTTTGTCCGAGGGTGATTTTCGTAATTCTGCTCCCTCAATTCTTGCTCTTTCTAGGCCCAATTTTTACTCTGGGCTTGTGGGCTCAACAACACTTGGGCCCAAATGGGAGCTTGATTATGGGACAACGATGTAAATATCAAGTTTACAATAAATTATGGAAGTAAATATCAAGTTTTGTTATTTATTTTCTTTAGTTTTGTAAAAATTTTACTTGTTATAATTTTCGGCTTTATAGGGACGTGGTATTATTTTGTGGTCCTTTTTAAGTTAAAAACATGTATATTAATAAGTACTATAATTTATGTTGAAATTAGAGTTACGATTATATATTTTATATTGAAACATAAAATTAAAATTAGGATTAGAGTTTGCGTTTTTAACATTATTCCTCTTTGAAAAGCTCCAATCTCATTATCAAGTTTTCGTTCTTCTAAATGACGAATATCGTGAATGCATAAATTACGAAATAGTTATAAATAAAGAGAGATTTTTAAATCTGAAAAGAAATATGAATCAAATCCAAAAAATTAATTTAAAGAGAGAGAGAGAGAGAGAGAGAGAACAATAAGTAGAATGGTTAACTTAATCTGGTAATAAAGGTTGAATAAAAAGGTAAATTTTGATCTCATAGATAGGGCAAATTTACTATTTTTAAAAATATTTTAGATATTTTTGTTATATGGTGAGTCTATTGGTACCCCACAATTTATTTTTCACACTCATTTTTTAAAACTACTTACCATATTAATTTTAGAATTAAATAACTACTTGTTCTACCCTTTAATTTTTCCAAAAATCCCCTTATAAATAAATTATTTATTTTTTCCTTTCTCCTCCCATTACAGTCTAAATCCCTATATATTTTTTCCTTACTTTTTTTAAAATGTTATATTTTGTTGTTATTTTTTAAATTCATTTCCACAAGAATGTTTTTTAATAAAAGATTCTTTTATTTTGTTTGTTATTATTCTTATTTTTCAATAGTTTTTGTAATTCCATGTTATAATTAGTTTTTGTTTCCTAAGAAATAACAAGTAGATGAAAAAAACATATGCATGATGTGGATATAAAATCAAATATATTAATTTGATTGGTTATTCATTTCATAAATAATTATGAGAAATTGTTAGGAATTCATGTAAACTCTAAATTGTGAGCTTTTTCTAATTATCTAATAAAAGTATTAACCAAATTCATAATATTTTTTAACCATACTTGTGGAATTCTTAGCTTTATCAGTATATTATCCTCAAGTTTTTATCGTCTTAAGAAGAAGTATACCAAATAAGAAGTTTATAGATTTTTATCTTAATATATAAACTAATAAAGAATTTTTATTAGATGTCTAAAAAGAAAAAAAAATTCTCGTGAGAAAAAATTTTAAATATAAAAATAAAACATAACATATATATATTTTTTTTTAAAAAACTATGCAATAAGTTAGATTTAGTATGTGGAAAAAGAAAAAAAAAACAAATAATTTAATTACAATGGCTTTTTGAGAAAACTAATGAATGGAAGAAGTAATTTTTTAATTTGAAAATTAATTTGTTGATAATTATGAAAAGTTGGTGGAAAAAACAAAATAGGAGATATCAATAAACCCACCCTTTGTTATGTTAGCTCTCATGCTAATTACTCAACCGACTAAGGACAGGCGGACATGTGAATTACCTAATAAATTTTCTATTTTTATAACTTATTATTCACTTTAATTATTTATTATAAAAATGTTATTTACTTCTTTTCCATAAAAAAACAAAAAAACAAACAAACAAACAAACAAACTTTTATAGTTCAATAGTCCCTTGGTGGTGTTAGTTCTCCAAAATTGTTCATGTTGCAACAATAAAATAGAAAGAAAATTAAAAAGGGAGGCCTGTACTTTAAACCTTATGGTGCTGATAATGATTGATATTAAGACATTAACTTGCAACAATGAGAGGTTAATATCATAAGGCCACTTAAACTAACTTTTGAAACCAAAAAAGGTAACATCATAAAATACATCATTTCCCTCCCCCCACAAAATAATTCCTCCTTTTTTGACCTGACCACCCAAACAAAGTACAAAATTAAGTTTAACTACCAAGGATGCATTGAACGGACAGTTGAGGGGGCAAAAAAAAAAGGCTGTCCAAGTCTTCTGCATCTCTCAATTGCCACCATTTTTGGCTCCTGAAAAAAATATGCGTGCTATTCAATATTCATGCCTTAATTTCCCGATTATAACGGGGGATTTTAACTGCGTCGGACTAATGGACATCAGGAGATACAACTACAAGGCAACGAAAAACAGCCATTTCCAACATTTTCCCACTTGAACGTTTCTTTGGAATAAAATTAACTGAAAAAAATGATGACAGTTGCTAACCGGCAGATCTAGCGTCTCTGAAGTTATCAGCAGCACTTTCGAAAAAGCCTTTGGTGGCATCTGTGCTCGATAAGAACAAGCAAGCATGGCATAAGATATGATAACATAATTTGAACCGAAACATAGATGGTTATTTATGTATTTTTGTTGCAGGTAACGTACCATGCTTCATGGTTAATGAGGGATGGTCTTGCTCATCTACAAATCCAATCACCTTTGCTGGTATTCCTGCCACCACGCTTTGAAGCCGGGAAAAATATATTTATATATATCACTTCCATATCATTGTAAAGGTAACAACATAATTAAGAAGCTAATATAGTTATTACTGTCTACCTGCGAGGAGGAACATCCTTTAACACCAGGGAACCGGCAGCCACCATGGCACCATGACCTATCTTTATGTTCCCAAGCACAGTCACGCTGGCTCCAATAAGGGCACCTTCCCCGACTTTCGGATGGCGATCGCCGGTTTCTTTCCCAGTTCCCCCTAGAGTTACACACTATCAAACATTTTTCGTGATCAGGACAATCAACGCTCAATTTTGGAAAAGGAAAGAAATATTAAAAGAAAATAATATAGAAACAGAAAGCAGGAAGCGCCAGTCAATGTGCCACAGTCTAATCTAATAGCCTTTCACACAAATCATTAGTAACACGAAAGTAGCAAAGCCTTCTGATTATCCGATCTTGACGTTGGAGGTTTATGGGTCCTTTTCCACCATAAAAGCTTCTATTGCCATCAAACAAGACAGAGCTTTGTGCGACATGAGGATTCAATCCATCTGCTTTTGATATGAGTTAAAAACGTTTTATTTTATTTTTAGCTTCTATCACTTTCCAATTCAACAAGGAAGAATTCCAACTACTTTGCTATATAGGGGAAATGAAGCAGGCGTTCGATTTCAACAAGCACGTGGTAGCTCAACATGAAATATGACCTATATTGGAAACAGGAACTAAGAAAGAAATCGACTTACATGCATCAATGAGACTCTATTTCCCACAACTGCAGTTTCACCAATAACAACCCCAGTTGCATGATCCAATAATATCCCCTCGCCAATTCGTGCAGCTACAGAGAGAAAAATAAAAGGGGAAGGAAAATGATAACAGGTCTTAAAAGCAGCTTTCAAAGCTTTGTAATGCTTTAGAGTTGAAAGATTCCTTTTTCTGGTTTTGGGATGTTTATGGATTGTGAAATTCACAAGAAGTACCTGGGTGTATGTCAACTCCAAAAACCTGGCGAAAATAGCTTGAAAGTTAGAAACAGGAAAAAGAATGCACAAACCACTCTAAAGAGATGACTTTCATCATACAAGCAAAAGTACCTCGCTTATTCGGCTTTGTAGTGCCAATGCCAGTACTTTTCTACCTTGATTCCACAAGGCGTGAGCTACTCGGTGTACTTGCAGAGAATGGTATCCCTGAAAAACTACGACTTGCATTATAAAAATGATTAACAAACACCTAATGCTTAAACATATAAATAAATGCACCTAAAACACGATCAGACGTCACTCATCAATAATCTGAAAGATGATAGATATAGAGGAAACAAATAATGTAACTAACCCCACCAGTACCACAAATTTAAGCAACACAAAAATAGACATTAAAGATTATATCTTTTCTTTTCATCTAAACTTTCATAGCGAAAGGGATCAAACCAAGTGGGAAAATGCAACCTATCACCACATATGCGACAACATATCAGAACTGTCACGCAGCAGCATGTGACCTAACTATCATTCTTCTTTTGCCACGTGACACTTCTGTTATGCTGTCACATGTGTGACGATAAATAGCAATGCTCATAGGAATTGCGCCGATCACTAAATTGGAACGGCAGAGCGGGATACCTTGAGGTACAAAAGGGCTGAACAATACGACAAGCAAGCCGGATCCCGATCCTTAAATGCCTGAGAAGAGAAGATCAAACGACATAATTAAACATAATTGTTCATAGTGCTATAAATGAACAATGGAATCTCTATAAGCAATGAAGTTAGTTACCTGCACATCGAGGCGAATGGAGCGTTGAATGTCCCTATCATAAATCATAACATCATGAAATATGTCCATCAATTGAGTTGCTAAGAGGGTAGGATTTTGGAGTCGGTTTGCAAGCACAAAACCCAAGGCTTGCTCTAAACAATCATGGGAAAGTATACTTGCGTATAAGAAGCTGCTTAAAATTGGCTCATTTTCTGCCTGCAAAATATGAGTATTTATTTATCAGTGATAAGCAAAAACTGTTCTATTAAACACAAAACTTACTTTTTTAACCATTTTTCCAAGATAATTTTCATTATATCAAACACCCATAATAATTAAAGTGAAAACAAAAATTGGGTACCAAAGAAAAAAAAGAAAAGAATCCATATTTTGGTAAATTAGGCTAAAAAAATTGAAGAGAGCAATTGAGAAAGGAAAGCATTATTATTAGTTTAAAAAAAAAAAAAAAAAGCGTACCACGAGCTTGGCCTCTTGTCTGACGGCTTCCCAAATGGGGTCGGCGTCGGCGGCAGCCGAGGAGGAGTTGTTGGGAACCGGGAGGGCCGGTTCGGAGGCGGGGTTGGGAAGCCCCAATGCGTAGACGGGGAAAACCTTCTCCAGTCGGTAGGCGGTGGACTCGGGTCGGAAGAAGTTGTTCTGCTTTGGGTTTTCATCGGCGTTTTCTTGGTCTTGTCGGAGAGAAGAAGAAGAAGAGCGCTGAGAGAGCATTTTGGTGGGACCGGGGAGTGGGACCCAGCTCTCGTCGCTCACACACGCCATAGCTAAAGAGCTGAGGCCTAACTAAGCAGAGCTTTGGAAAATGGAACTCCCTTGAAAGTGCTGCGTTTCGTTTAGCGCTATTTATAGTTTCGGCAGAAGATTAATTTTTCTTATACTTTTTTTTCACTAGTTTAAACAGCGCGTCGAAAATCCTTTAATAATATATATATTGTGTAAATCATGTAAGTATTGTGATAGATTTAAAAATAAATAAATAACAAACGTCTATTTTACTGCACAAAAATAGTTTAACCATTTATTAAATTAGATAAGTAAAATAAGTTACCTAACTTAATTTTCAAAAAAAAGAAAGAAAACCTGCTGAACCTGAAAGTAAGTGGAAAAAAAAAAAGGAGAAAAAAGAAAATTAAAAAAAATGAAGGGATACATGGCAACAAAATAAGAGAGGATGAAATTACTGTATTAAAATCATTGGCACTTTCAGGGGGTGTTTGGTGTATGAGTTTAGCTTGAGTTGAGTTGAGATTTTTAAGTTTAAATAGTAATTTTTGTTGACTTTTTCAGAAAAGACAAAAATTTTTTTCAGAAAAGATAAAAAACATGATGAAAAAAATACAGTTTAGTTTAAAATGAATGAAGATACCAAACAGGTCATCAATAATGATAAAGACAGGGAATAAAATAGAGCAAAAAATGAAAAAATAAGTGGGAAAAAAAAAATAATGATTTGACATGTGTTAAAATGAAAAGAAAGTAATTTTTTATCCTTTTATATATGTTAAGATTTTAAAGGAAAAAAAAAAAAGAGAAAAATGTAAGATGAAATAGGAGGGAAAAAAATAACAATGCAGGGGGGCAAATTGTGAAATCAAAGAAAAAGCTAAAAAAAAAAAACGGAGAAGCAAAGGAAAAAAAGGAGGAGGAGGACGAAAGGCAAGCCACTTGTAGGAAGGGAAAAAATGAAAGCAAAAAAAAAAAAAAGAAAGAAAGAAGTAACAAACGGAGAGAAGCAAAGAAGAAGAACAGGGAGGAGGACGAAAGGCAAGCCATGTGTAGGAAGAAGAGGCATTGCACTTTCACACTTTCATATATGTTAGGATTAGTATTAGGATTAGGATTAATATAAATCTAATTTTTGTGTTATTTTTAATTTAATCAAATTAATCTTTTATGTTTCTCTTGAAGTTTTTTTTTTTTTTTTCTGTATTTCAAAAATGACAACTTTGTTTAGTATAATTAAAGTTAAACTAAGTTAATATTCAAATGTGGAAAAAAGTAAACAACTTTTGTATGTTAAATTTAAGTATGGAGGATGCTGATAAATTTATCACATAATTATTCTACAGTCAAAGAACATGGTTTTTTTAGAATGTAAAAAAAATGAGCGTGATATAAATATAATGAACACATTAGTATTTTAACAATAATTATTACTGATAATATAAAATAAAAGATCTTATCGTAAAATTTGTTAATTATAAAGTTGAAGTTTAATTAGGCTTCTATTTTCTAACATCATTCCCTTAAGGAAAGGATTAAGTGACCAATATGAATGGTTCATATCATTTTAGTGTGGCAGCCTGTGGCCATTTTAAAACGGCTTTGGTTTTTTTTTTTTTTTTTTTTTTTTTTTTGGTTCCGTGCAGTTGCTCTCCTGCAGTTACATTCTCTGCTAGAATCAAAACGACATGTGTTGATTGATTGAGACGTTTTTGGAAAAAGAATTAAAAGGTGGTCTTATCTAGTTCTACTCTTTTCAATTAAAAGTCAGTAGCCAAGTAAAGTTTTGCTACCATTATTACCTTCGTCTCTTCTCATGAACATATAAATAATAATATTTGGATGTTGGAGAATTAAAGCATATATTATATGTGTATGTGTCCTTTTAGTTGTCGTTGGGATCAAATGTTAAGCATAAATGTGATTCACCTGATCTAACTTTTAGTCAAATTCATCTAATATGCTGGTACATCCGTTAAGATTTATATATTTTTTCTTGTCACCCAATGAATTTAAAATTAGATATTCTAGTATCTTTCTATAAGAGGTTGTTTGATTAATCCGTTTGAGTTAGAATTTGAAAGTTATTTTTGTTAGAGTTGGGTTGAGATTTAGGCTATGTTTGGTAGGAATAACGGAGAGGAGGAATGATGGAGTATGTGAATGATGGAAATAGTTGTATGAATCCTTTATGTTGTTTGATAAAATGGATGAATAGTTGAAAGGATGTATACTAATTTGTTTTGAAGTATTATATTGTCCCTTTCTAATTTTTTTTTAATAATTTTTTTGAAAGAGAGAATTGTCTTTTCACACTCAAATGGAAGGAGAACTTGCATTCTTCTATATTTGGAAGGATGCAAATTGGTGGGCCCGGATAAATGAAGGCCACTCCACCTCTCCTCTCCCTCCTGTCCTCTCTCCAATCAAACAAGGGATGATGACTCTCCCTCCACCAGTCTCCATCCATTCATCTCTCCCTCCAACCAAACATACTCTTAGAATTGTATATTTGGTTGAAAATAAATGATTTGGAGTTAAAAAGTGTAAAAATTTAAACTGTCTTCAGAAAAAATATATATCAATATAGATCTTATCTTGTTCCTTTCAAAATTATATAGAATTTAAAAAATCATCTTATTTCAACTTAAAATAATAAAATTGTAAACTTTTAAATGTTAAATTTTTAAGTTAGAAATTGGATATGTGAATAGTAAAGCTGAATTCACTTAAAAAAAAAAAGACAAAAAACAATTGAAATTATTTGATCAGGTTTGTTTGGTGTTACAATCCAAACCCTATAATTGCAATCTAATTTTTATCTTTTTCATCAGCTTCATTATTCACACAGTTTTATAATTCAAACTTTAAAAGTCCATAACTTTGCATAGACAAGTACAAATAAGATGATTTTTTTTTTATATAAAAATTACGTAAAATTTCGAGACGAACGAAATAAGCTCCATATTGATATTTTTTTTTCCGAACACATTTTAAGTTTTTAAACTTTTTAACTCAAACAATTTAAGTGTCTTAATAAATACAATCAATTCAAATCTAAATTCTAGAATCCAAACTTTAATACTAAACGAATGCTTCAAAGTGAACCAATCAAATACACGCTAAGATTTGTATTTGACTAATTAATTATCTGATATGAAGCTTATAGTGATAGTAGTAAAACTAGTTCATTCAAGGTCTCAAGAATTTTGCGCTAAAAAAAGATAATCGAAGACATCGTAACAGTAACACCGATATATCTTTTTTCTCTTAGAAATTTTTTTTTAAAAAAAAAGGGTGTACTCAAATCGAAAAGAAAAGAAAACAAAGATGCGGTTGATCGAAGAAGGAGAACCTAGTTGACAGTGATGGGGACTTGCAAGTGGGTCCCAAGTCCAACAAAACCAATTTGATTGATGAATTTACAATATAGATGGTGGACTCACTTGCAAAGCATAGTATAAATGGAGCTTTCTACCAAAAAAATAATATAAATGGAGCTTATATGGATTGAAAAATATTTGAAAGCACTATCAGTGATAAATATTATTATAATAGACGGACGATCTTATTAATAAATTTTATGCATAAGATTGATTTTATATTAATAATAATGTTTAATATTTTTGACATCATTTAATATTATTTGTGTGGGTCTATTATTTATTTGTACTTAAATATATATATATATATATATATAAATTCACAACGGTTGAAAAAAAAAAAATTTGTCCACAACCACAATTGCAAGCGTGCTTGACCTTTAGATCTTTTAGCTTTTTTACTTTTTTATTTTTTTTCCTTTTTTATTTATTATTATTATTTTTTAACGGCTGTAGCTACGCAGCCTTTACTGAGATGGCCCCAACTATGGGTTAATTGAATGAGTCACTCAAATTGGACTCCATTACATATCTATATTTTTATAGACCAGAATCAGGGCACAATCAACTTACCTTAAATGATGGAAAAGTCGACTAGTTAGTTGACATTTGAATTGTTTGTATTAGGTAGAACTAAAAAAACTTTAATCAATCAAAAATAGAAAAAGCATTTACACGATACAAATTCAAAAACTATTATATTAACATGACATAAAATTTGACACTAGATCAATATGATACAAAAATAAAATTAAAAGTTGTATCATATCTATTTAAGTAAAAAGAATTTGTGTCATATTAATTACTTAATTAAAGAAAAAAATGACTATTTTGATAATTTTCTCATATCATCATCTAATATCTGAAAAAATATTAGATGATACTATTAAACAATTTAACTGGTTATACTCTAAGCGCTCTTATATATATATATATATATATATATATAAACATGTTACAGCCTTAGCTTAATATGTATGTATGTACGTATATATAATTAAATTGGTCACTTATCAAAAAATATAATTAAATTGGTCGTTTATTTGGCTCTCATGCTCTTTGTAAAATAAAATTAAATATTGTAGTCAAGTAGAGATAAAATGATGGAGAGTGATCTTGAGAGATATGATCTATAGTGACCTGTTATAATTTTACAAGCACTTTTTGTATTTCCACTGGTAACGTTATTGGGTTGAGCAATAATTGTAGTCCTTGGACTTTTTATAGTAAAGAATATTATTAATAAAACGGAAGTTGAGCCCTCTCACGACAAACAACAGCCTCACATCAGTGCCTCTGTAGGTCTGCTGTGTCAATATCTATCGCCGAAAGGGGATGCGGAGGATTGAATGTGGTCCATATACAAGGCCAGAGACATTCTCTATTTTTTTATTTATTTTTGGGCAATACATATATATATATATATATATGAGTGCATACATATATATATATATGTATGTATAATGTATGTAAGTATGCGTCCAATCATTGTCACTCAAAAAGCATGATTCGGAGTTTATATTCTCACAAGAAAAATGAAAAGAGAGAGAGAGAGAGACAAATGGCTTTATTTTATTTTATTTTATAAGAGAGAGAAATGGCTTTAATTAGTTTCGGAATGATGTCAATGTGACTCGCACTTTGTATTATTCCTCTTTTTTTTTTTTTTTTTTTTTTCGTTGCACTGGTTCGTGGTTAAACAGTAACAAGCCTGTTTGGACTATCGTTTTAAACATACAATTAAAAAAGAAAAAGAAAAAAAAAAAGAAATATGTAATGCTTTCTTTTATGAAAATATAATATTTACCGTTTGTTTTGTGAATTTAAACCTATGATATAAATGTGATATCAATTTACTATCTTATGAGGAAATTGGTTGATAATACACAATATAAAGCTAACCAATATCAACCATTGGATTTTGGGGGGAAAAAAAGAAGAAGGAAAAATCTAATGCTGCAAATTGTTATCTTCGTCCACACCAAACAGGATACATTTTTAGCTTTCAAGAATACAAGCGTCAACTCTTTTCTCACCGCACTTCTTATATGTAGAATCGTAGATCATAAGTAAACTCTCCAAATTTATTTTGATACTCTTCTACTATTGAATATTTAGTGGCATAGTCTGCTTTCTACTTCATTGAAATTATATGGTTTTCAAAAATTACTAAAAGAATTAAAAGGCATATGGTTTTTGAGGTATGTGAATTGTTTTTTTCAGAAAAGTTTCATGCAACAAAATTAATACTTGATATTATCAATGACCAATAAAACATAATTTAAAAAAAGTCTTATATGAAGTCTTATCCAAGTTATGAAGTTTTCAGAGGAAAAACTTTTACTACAAAGTCATATTTTAGGACTCCAACAAAAAAAAATTTTTGAAGATGGAAACTTTTCTGTAAGAGCATCTTAACATATGCTGAAGAGGTCTAAGTGATCAAACTTCCTTATAAATAGTAGAGTAATTGTGGAAAATGCCACAAAAATAACTAGGGGTCGACTTTCTGTCGTCAACAAAAAGCTATGAGAAATTCTGCCACATATTCTCTCGAAGAAAAATTTGTGTTGACTTTTTTGCCCCTCTAGGTCTACAATTTCTTCCTCTCCTCTTAGCAGGTCCAAGTAGGAAAAGAGTTCATTAAGAAGTAGGATATACAATATAACAATGAATCAATTCATTTATCAAGATTCAATCGTATCAAATTGGGAGGAAGTAGGTTTAGTTTGACCTTTCGCTCGGATGTAAGACTCTCCTTTGTATTAGGTGGTTGGATTTGTTACTTAGGGCCGATAAGGAGTTTCTTCGGGCTCTTGAGGGTGAAGAATCCGTTATTTTGTGATAAGTTAGATTTGTTAGTTCGGTCAACTTCAAAGAAAAATGACTTTTTATGATTCTGATACTGAATCGTGAGGGAGGAAGTGGTTTTAGTTTGACCTCTCATTTAGATGTAAGACTTTTTTATTGTACATAAGGAGACATGAAAAATGACGAGAACAAATATCAATAAAAAATGTAAACAGAAGTAAAAAGAGATAATGCAAGCATCCAAGACTTGTCTTGTAGTGCCCCTAGGTTGCTGGAATTTTTAGTATTTTAATTTATAGTACAATATCTATATGTATGATGGTCGATACCTATAATTATTATTTATTAGAATTTTTAATATTATGACGATATATCTCTAATACTTTGTTTGATATTTCAACTTAACTCTAATTAAATTATACTTTTTAATCTTAATTTTTATCATTTTTTCTGAAAAATCAATAAAAATTATAACTAATTTTTAAAAAGTCGATAAACTCTAACTTAAAAATTTTATATCTAACCGATAAATCATACGTAACCTAACTATCTTGAAAGGGAATCAAATGATCATTAATATCTACTGCTGGTATCTTAATATGATAGTAATAAGGAATAAGGATACATTTCATATTTTTAATATGGTGAGAGAACAATCTCTCCAAGTACTTTTCTCATAGAGCGTAAATCAATCCAAGCAATGGATTTCTGGCATCTCTCTCAACTGCCGAATTACAACCATTCGTGGCGCGCACGCAAAGGAAAGTTTGGGCTGTCCACTAGGCACTACGTAACAGGGCTTGGGCTGATTATCTGAGATCCAAGTCAGAAAAGAAGTCAACAACAAAAAGCAAAAGAAATAATTACAAAAAAAAAAAAAAATTCATTTTTACAGTTTCGTTTTAAAATATATTTATTTTTTAATAATATTATGTATATGTCTATTTTTTCAGAAATAAATGTCTGTAATACTTATTTTGTAAAGTAATTATAATAAATATAAAATATTTACTATAAAGATGATGATTCATACTAAATAATAAACACAACACAAAATATTAACGATAAAGGTTGCTGAATATTTATACTTTTCAAATAAAAAACCAATGAATTCTTTATGAAAAACCCTATTTGTTTATATAATCTACTATAAATCAAAGGGTTGTCATTTATGTCTTAACCAATAAATTGAAGAATAATACAATAAATGAAATCAAATTCTTTATGAAAAAAATACTATTATTTATATAAATTAGTTGAAATGAAATCGAACATATCTTTATGATAAAGACATATTCATTATAAGAAATATTTTTTTGAGATTTTTTTCTTTATTTAGCCTTTTCTCATTAATGTAAAATCTGATTTTGAGAAAATATTCTATTTTTTAGTTCATTATGAATATTTACACCTTTTTTACAATAAAATCAAAAATTTTTTCAAAATTTTCTTTTTTATCAATTCTTTTTGTAATTTTATTAAATCAACTTTAACCCTATTTGGTAAACATCTTAGATTCCTTTTTTTTTTGTTTCCTTTTTCGTAATTTCTTTATTTGTTAATTCTCCATTTTTTTTATGAACAGTAAAATTGTCTTTATAATTTCTCTTTTAGACATTTATGTAAATAAAAAAAAAAGACATTTCAAATCAATACCTCTAATTTGGACATCTATGTAAATAACCCAATATGACACAAAATTAAATTAAAGTTAACTAAAATTTGTATCATGTTGATCAATGGATGAAAAAATGTGGCTATTTAGGTAATTTTCTTTTTGGGGATAATTAATTACAATAAATAAAAGGTTTTTAAAATAATTTATAAAAAATTAATAAATAATTTATTAACAAATTTATTATGTAAGTAATCTATTTACTAAAAGAAATTTTTTTGGTTTATCTGATAGATTAAGTATTTTGTTAACAAATTTGATATTTACTTTAAATATTTTTAAAAACTACTATTTACTTTAATCATTTAATGAAAATTGTTATTTAATCATTAAAAAAACTGCTATTTAATCACTATCGGATCAGTCACACGGTTCTTTAAATTTATTATTTTTTGAGTGATTCAGATTATCTCAAAAAGAAAATTTTTAGATTATTGTCTCATTTATAATAATTTCAGTTCTTTTACCTTCAATAAAAGTCTGGAGTGTCAAAAATTCAGGCAAGAGGGTCAAAAGTATGTACATATCTATTTGAATGGCTATTTTCACAATAATTTTTTTTTAAAGCATGAGCATCTTGGGGGGTTAACAAATATTATTTGTTAAACAAGTGAATCTAAGCACTAGTTAATTACCTTTAGGAAAAAAAAAAAGTACTTGTTAATTAAGTGATTATTTGGTGTTGGGGCTAAATTAACCTGGAAGGTGTAGAGACTTGTCCAGACGTAATTACTTAAGTAATTTACCTAAAAATCATAAATATTTGTTTCATTTTATTTTTGCCTCTGACTTTTTTGTTTTGTTTTGGGATCTAAAGAACAAAGCTATTAATAGCTCAAGGAATGAGATCCGACTGTCATTAAATTACGGTGCATTTAATTTTTTCAGAAATCCTGCGGTCTTTTGAGAGCCACTTTTTATTTTTATTTTTATTTTTTTTAGCAGTCGGTGTAGTGTGACCAATGACAATAGCAAAGCCCCATATTTATAAATAAGGAGAGTATAAATTAAGAGAAATTCTTTTTTTTTTTTTTAAATTTAATTCTTATAACTAGAGTTTCTATTTTTATTTTGTTGTTCAACATGGTAGAGAAAAAATTTGTCTTATATTAAATTTTAATCAGTACTTTACTGTGGCGACAAATAAGGTTCACATGTACGTTGATGTATGTTAGAATTAATATATCAATATTCAGTGGCACATTGGAATCTCTGCAGATCACGGTATCATTAATATCACATTGAAAAACGGGGATCCCTTGTATTTTAATTTGCATATTTAATTCGGTTAATCCCCGAATGGTTGTCTTTAAACTTTCGCTTTTTGATGAATTATTTCATGAATTTTTGTTTTTTGTTTTTTGATATTTTGGTCACTAACACCACTAACATCAAAATTTAGGAAAGACTGACAATAACATTCTAATAATTGAATAATAACTCAAAATTCTTAAAAAATTGTTATATTAAGGATAAATAACACCATCTCAAAAAAGGGTAAATAACGAAAAAGATAACATTTAGACTTAGGGTCCGTTTGGTAAAACGGTTTGAGTTAGAAATTTTAAGTTTAAATAGTAATTTTTGTTGACTTTTCAGAAAAGACAAAAAACTTTTTCAGAAAAGACAAAAAACTTTTTCAGAAAAAGACAAAAATTGAGATGAAAATTTTGAGTTTGAGTTGGTGAAGCAAACGAAGCCTTAGTATAACTTTTTTTAAAAAAAAATTTTAAAGTTGATGCTATCAAGTATTCAATGCATGACTATTTTTATTAAATTTCAGAAACCCTTTTGAATATGAATTCACGTTATAAATGTTATATTTAATATGATAATAATTTAAATATCTATTAATAAAAAAATAATATTTTAAAATAATAATAATAAAAATAAAAAATGACAACTCACAAATAAAATTTAATGAAAAAGAAATAACAGTGCTATTTATATAGCAATCCATTTACTAATAAAACTTTTATATAAGGCCTGCCATTGACTGTACACATGAGCCGTAAGGATAGCTTATTTGGATTAAAAAGTATTATATAAGGCTTTGTCTGTAAGCCCCCACTATTTTTTGGTGGACAAGCCCAGCACCACGTGGCAATAAAGTAGGCTACAATCGTATGTTTGCAGGTTTTGTGTACTTGAATGTACGGTATTCATTTTCAGGATAGTTTAGAGAGACATCTGAATATACTATTTTATAAATTATGTTAAAAATATATGTTTGAGGGATAAAATTTTTAAAAAAATTATGTGATATAGAAATAATACAAAAATTTGAAATATGTTTAAAAAAATATATAAAATAAATATTGTTTTATTTATCTCATCGATGTAAGTATTTTGATATAAAATTTATCTTAGTTCAATTTAAAATGAGAAATTTATAAATTTTTAAAATTTAAATTTTTTAAATATAAAAAAGACAAAAAATTTAATATATAATTGAGATTTTAAAATCTAAATGATAAAATATCATCTAGAGTTGCGACCCAGAGAGCCCTTAATCGGAAAAAGTTATTGAATTATCCGAGGAGATGAATGCATATTTGTAAAATCAGATCATAGATTGATAAAAGTAATTGAAATGCATGCAGCTTTAGGGTAGAATGGTAATTTCACACTTTGTCAGCATTTAACATTGATTATGGAAATCATTAAAGTTTTTTGGAGAGTCATAAAAGAATAGCTACCCGTTAGTAATTTTGTCAAAGTGGGAGATTTGGGTTTTTGGTTGTCGTTTTTTGGTGGTTTTATTTTACGACTTGACGTTTTATTCCTCAACTTGACAGCTATTTGGCGGACAAGAATTAGCAGAGGTAAGCAGAGGTTTGCCCCTCAATACCCTTGCTCACTCTCCACCGTCCAATCACTCTCTTTCATCAGTTAATTACAAAACAAAAAAATTAACGGCTCAGATTAAGTGGGGGATATGACCCTCCTTTAAAAGGAAAAGACTCGCCTTCCTTCCTTCCTTCCTTCCTATCCGAATCCGAATCCGAATCCGAAATATTTTTCTACAAGGATATTACCAAAAATTAGTTCAGCGACGGAAGATTACGGATTATTTTTGAAGTTTATAATATTCATTGTCTGTTGTCAGTTTGTCCTTGAATCACACGTTTCACGAGGCTACCAAACAAAAAACCAAACGTATGGTTGTCGTTTGGACGTACTTATCTTTTTCAAGCTTTGGTTATTATTATTAAGTGCATTAGTCCATGATAAAACTCCCTCTTTTTAATCACTTTGACATTATGAACCAGTATAATTTTCTTATCAAAAGGTCATGGTCACGCTTAACTTGTGCCTTGAACCAATATTCTCGTCACTACTCTAAGATCCTCTCCGGCGACTCCGAACCGCCGCCGGAGTCATGGAAATCGATGGAGGGTCTCGTGCGGTGCGCGGCCAATCACGTGCCGCTGTCTCCGATCGGGTTCTTGGAGCGATCGGCCAAGGCTTACAGAGACAACACATCTCTCGTCTATGGTTGCTTGAGGTACACTTGGGGACAGACTCACCAACGTTGTCTCAAAGTTGCTTCTGCTTTGACTGATCATTTGGGAATTTCCCCTGGTGATGTGGTGAGTTCTACTTGCAAGTTACATCCATTTTGTTTTTTGTTTTTTTTTTTTTTTGGAAATAAAATTTTGTTGCTTTATTTAATTTACTAGTTTAGCTGGATTTTTATTGCACTCTGATCTATAGAAAGGAAAGAGAGTAAAAAAAAAAAAAGTAATAAAAAAGGATAGGGAGACGAAGGGATGGGAAATAAGAACCGTATAAATGATCATTTGTGGCCATGATCGCATACAGGTTTAAACAATTTGAATAAAAACTTCAAATTTTTACGAGAAAAAACTGTAAAAAAATAAGTGAATAAATTGCCGGATCTAATGGTAAATCCAAATATGAGGGGCTTTTTTAATTATTATTTTATACGTTGTTTGAGATATATGAAAACAGAAAAGGAGTGATTTAGGTTTTTTTTTTTTTTTTTTTCGTGTTCTGGTGATCAATTTTGTTGCTTTGTTTGCCCGTTTAGCTGGATTTTTAGACTCTGTTCTGTATTGGAAGGAAAGGGGGGAAAAAAAAAGATATGGAGAGAGAGACAGGGATGGAAACAGAGAACCGTATAAATGATCATTTTATCTTCTTATGTTCTCGGAGAAAAAAAAAGAAAATTACCTCAAAAAAAAAAAAAGAAAAAAGAAAATAAGATTTACAGAATTGTATTATTGCTACTCCAAGGATAAATGAAAAAAAAAAGGGGTAATTTACGAATTTATTGATAATCCAAAGCCAAACCGTTTCCATTTGATACCGTTGGATTTTTGTTTATGCGAAATTGGTGGCGGTCTTAGTCCTTTGGGTTATTGACTCCCAAATGATTAGAAGACTCTATTAATTAGACAGATATTTTCAAAACGAGCTTTATGCTTGCTCAAAGATTATTGTGCTGAGAAACTTTCCTATTACTCTTCTTAAGTTTCATCAGATTTGTCCAATTGATAGAATCTTCTAATTGATGTTTGTAAACTTTCCATGTATAATTATAATCCAGTTTTTGTCTTTTTTCTTCAGCTTTACTATTTATATAGTTTGGTAATTTAAATTTTAAAAGTCCATAACTTTGCATAGATAAGTTCAAATGAGATGATTTTTTTAAAAATTACATAGAATTTCGAGACGAATAAAACAAGTTCCTTATTGATTTTTTTTTTCCAAATACATTTTAAGTTTTTACAGTTTTTAATTTTAGCAATTCAACCGTCTCGATAAATACACAATCAATTTAAACCCAAATTCTATAATCTAAATCTTAACACCAAACACATGTATGTTTAGTTAAATACAATTTTCTTGTCAATATACACACACACGTAGAGAAAATACAGAATATAAGAATTGAATGAAAGTTTTTTTTTGTTTGAATTTGGGAATGAGAAATTCGAACTCTGTACTTTTAAAAGATGTCATGTGTAGTATTAACGTTAGACTATGCCTGTAACCACAATTGAATGAAAGTTACAAATAAAGGAAAAATTACATTTAAAAAGAATTAAATGAAAAAGATTCATATCCTATACATCCAGCTTTCCTTATCTTTGTATGGATAGATTTGTTGTAATTGCTACTTTATAATGAATAATTTGTGATTAGTCAACTCCTTGGTTGGTGGGATTTGTTTCTATCTGTCAACATCATCACACGTTTGTAATCTAATCTGATTGCTATACGATAAAGCTTCCATATCATTTATGCCTAGTATTTTAAATGTTCTTTTCTTAGTATTGTACCATTGGTTGTAATTTCATTTTCAATTTATTTTTTCTCTGTCAAATATTGAGAGCGATCATATTATTTTTTTCTTTAGATAATTCCTTTACACCCTGTCTTACATTTCTTTTCCTTTCCTGTCTTGTTTAATTAGAAGTTAGAAGTTATTGTGATCTCCATGTCTACAAATTCAGGTGGCTACATTTTCGTACAATCTGCCGGAAATATATGAGCTCCATTTTGCGGTCCCGATGGCCGGAGCGGTTCTTTGCACGCTAAATGCACGCCATGATTCGGCCATGGTCTCAACACTTCTTAGACATTCAGAAGCTAAAGTCATTTTTGTTGATCACCAACTACTCGAAATCGCTCGTGGAGCGCTATATCTTCTCTCCCAAGTCACTGACAAAACCACACCTCCTATCCTAGTCGTACTCACCGATGATTCTGAAACCTCGCCGTCTCCGACAGTACCTTCAAATGTACACGAGTACAAAGATCTTTTGAGCATGGGAAGTGACAAGTTTGAGACAAGACGGCCGAACAGCGAGTGGGATCCGATCAGCATAAACTACACCTCAGGCAGGGCAGAGCTTTTTTGTGTGTCATGTTTTTTGTGAAAGTAAATTAATTGGAGTTCTCACTCGATAATTGAAATTATAATACTACTATCCTTATTTAATAGTTGAAAATTTCAATTATGGTTGTTGGAAAATTTTTCAAAGTATTATCTATTTTTTTTTAAATTTTCTGACTCCATCATTGACTTTCAGGCACAACCTCATGCCCCAAAGCCGTTGTCTACAGCCATCGCGGGGCCTATCTCAATAGCTTAGCCACGGTTTTGATGCACGGCATGGGGCAGATGGCGGTGTACCTGTGGACGGTTCCGATGTTTCACTGCAACGGCTGGTGTTTGCCATGGGGCTCGGCGGCTCAGGGCGCGACCAACATATGCATCAAAAAAGTCTCTACCAAGGCCATATTTGACAACATATCACTCCACAAAGTTACTCACATGGGAACCGTCCCAACCGTGCTGAACAGAATTGTGAACTCCCCCACCACCGACCGAAAACCGCTCCCTCACAAGGTGGAGGTCCTGACAGGTGGCTCCCCACCGCCACCCCAGGTACTCTCGAAGATGGAGGAGATGGGGTTCCGGATGAACCACATTTATGGTCTCACGGAGACCTATGGTCCCGGGACTAATTGCGTGTGGAAACCGGAGTGGGATTCTCTCCCATTGGAAGAATGGTATCGGATCAAATCAAGGCAAGGGGTCCACCATCTAGGGCTAGACGATGTAGACGTGAAGGATCCGGTGACAATGGAGAGCGTGCCACCCGACGGGAAAACAATCGGGGAGGTCATGATTAGGGGAAACACCGTGATGAGCGGATACCTCAAGGACTTAAAGGCGACGCAAGAGGCTTTCGCGGGTGGTTGGTTTAGGAGTGGAGACCTTGGAGTGAAACATGAAGACAATTACATACAAATCAAGGATAGGAAAAAGGATATAATGATTTCAGGAGGTGAAAATATAAGCTCGGTTGAGGTAGAGACTGTTTTGTACAGCCATGAGGCAGTTCTTGAGGCTGCTGTTGTGGGGAGACCAGATGACCATTGGGGGGAGACTCCTTGCGCTTTTGTCACACTAAAGGAGGGATTTGAGCACGCTAGTGGTGAGGAAATTATCAGATTCTGTAGGTGCCGTTTGCCTCATTATATGGCTCCAAAGAGTGTCGTTTTTGGGGAATTGCCTAAAACTTCGACTGGGAAGATCCAGAAGTTTATTTTGAGGGAAAGAGCAAAAACCATGGGAAGCCTTTCTTGAACTCATTGGAAGGCCGCATATGAAAATAAACAAAGCAATGTGTACATTTGTTGCCATAGATTCAACCATAAAAAAGCCCGAAATTTTCTGTTTCGGATCTTCCTAATAATTCATCAAAAAATATAAAGATAATTTGCAAGTAAGATTTGTGTTGTTTCATTGGATCTTTGGTACACTGCTGCAATCAATTTGTGGATCTTCAATGATTGTTGATTAACATTCTGAACTCTGGTTTTTGATCTGTTTTACGAGAATTTTTGATAGGGAATTAAAGAGATACTCTATTGCTTTATTTTAATATGTTACATGTATGATCCTGTCAGTCTTATGCATACTTTCTTATCTTAATTTTATTTTAAAGTGAATTTGCTCAGATTCTAGAAATTTGCAAATAAGCCTTGTTGTGGCATTCCTTTATATATATATATATATATATATGAAAGTTGGATACAAGGATTTTCAGTACAATATTTCTTCTATGCCTGGGCTTATTATTTTGGAGTTTATTAAACATCTCTAATTACTAGCAAGCTAGCTGATCAGGCGGTGGGACGTGCAGGATAATCTTGGAGATTAAGTCGGATGATGTAGGGATAGATAATGGAACCACAGTAGAGGTGATTTCCAATCTTGACACCAGTTGAGATTAGTTTCAATGCATGATCATAATAGTGGTAAACCGGTTTCCCTTCCAAATCAACAGCAAAAACGCCACCATTCTTCTCCATGCTTGGTCGACCTATGTGCCTCTCCAAGATCGCCGTTATCTTTCGAATGAACGGATATCTCAACGCCAAATTCCAAGCCGGGGTAGCTTCCTGCAAATTACGCGCACACACGGGACAAAAAAGGGTTTAGTTTTCGTAGGAAAAGAAAACTTATGGTAGGATTTAAAAAAAAAAAAAAAAAACCCCCCTATTGGTATTCTGCAGTTTCTAAGAATAATAAATAAAGTTTGTGTTTTCAATGGAGCTAGATAGAGAGTTCTGATGGCTCAGAATCTGCACAAAGTCCGATAGTATTTTTTTTTAATCCTACCACAAAATTCTTTTAAAAATAAAAAATAAAATAATAGAATCCCATCAAATAGCTAATAATTAATCTACATGTCTTACCGCAGCCAATGCAATCCAATAGAGGCCTTCCCCGTCATAGCGGATGTTGTCAGGCATGCCTGGCAAGAGTTCGATAAAGGGATCGACTCTTCCTTTTCTCTCTCCTTTTAGGTGGTATTTCCTGCACCTCCTCCTGCAATGTCAACAATCCAAAAGAAAACTATTGATGTCAATTAAAAGGAAATGATTTATCACCGTTTATATATACATGTCAATGCATTAAAATTGTCACATCTATAGTGATGGTGAGATCCTGTAATTTTACCTTTTAGCATGCGGCAAATATATTTTACAGTTAATATGTGAATCAACACATTATTAATAGTATTTATTCAATAATCCAAACTAAACTAGACCCGCGTTTAAACATGTCGGAGAGATGGTAAATGAGCGGGAAATAACATACATGATGGTCTCACAGAAGATGACGGAAGACTGATCGGGTGAAACCGCGACTCCATTGGCAAAGTAGAGGTCACGCACGAGCACTTTGGTTTGCTTGGAGGAGGGATCGTAGCTCATGAATCTGCCGTTGGGGTTGCCCTCCAAGAGGTCCCACACGTGATCTTTCAACGAGTATTTGTGTGAAGCATCTGTGAAGTAAATCATGCCATCTTTTGCTACATCCACGCCGTCTGTCAACTTGAATTTTAGACCCTCCGCTTCATCAGTCAGTAGCTCTACAACCCTTTCTTCACTTATGCTCAATAGCCCCTAATAAATATTATATATATATATATATATATATATGCCACACAATTATTTCATTTGTTCATAAACCATATGTGCGAATCTTTATCTTTTTATTCGTTTTGTTAACAAATAAAGAGATTCTTTGGTAAGAGAGATATATATATATATATATATATAAAATAAATAAAAGCATAACCTTATCAATAATGCACAGTTTTGGATCGATGTCGAAACTAATAAAAAGGTATATTAACTAAAATAACTTAATGACGATCTGTTGATTCAGAAAATAGTAATAGAATGTTTTTTCCCCCATAAATGAATACAAAATGTCATCCAAAAAAAATATTAGAAGCTATAGAAGTCATCCAAAAAGTTTTTTTTCTTTTTTTCTTTTATTTTTATGAAATGGGTCATCTAAAAATATATATAAACTAATTGTATGTGCAGAAGAAATAAACAAAACAAAGCAAAAATTAAAAAAATAAAAAATAAATTTTTTAATTTTAAATTTTTTATTATAAAATTATCACGTAACTGGCTTAGGACCCTCCACGTGGTAGACGGGAAAGAAGAAATAGAAAAAAAAAAAAAAAGACATTATCATAAAAAGACAAAATAACTTAATCAAATTTTTGAATAGCATTTTGGGGAACTTCACTATTTTAGTATAGTTATGAATATATCATTAAAGTAGTACTGTTAATACGATGTAGTATTACACTATAAAGCATAAGTTTCCTTTATTTTATGTTTTGTCAATATCATTAATTAGTGTAAAGTAATGGGATACCTTTAGTGTCTTACATCATATAAGGTGACCCCCAATATGATTTGTCATTTGATAACAGGTGGGGTCCATCTTACTAAATAAAAAAACAAAACAATTTTATTTTTTTTATCCACCTAATATGGTGAGGGCACCTTAGCTTTATTCCATTAATTAGGATGATAAATTAAGATTGGGATTGACATAAACAAATAAATTTCATATGGTTGTCACACTAACTCCAGAAAATACAAACAAAAAATACAGCACACATATGGACAATCAACTTTATAAAATATCATTACCTTTCAACTAATATCTCTAATAAGTCCAAGGATCCAAGTAGGAATTATTGTTTTATATTGGAAGTGAGATCACATTGCTAATTAATTATTAATTAATTGAAGTATGTAATTTAGACGTGACATAATAGTTCCTCTAATCAAATCTGTTGTTTTTGCTTTTGCATATCATAATTTTAAATAATAAAACAGATTTGACTTTTAAAGGTGAAAGATCATAGTGTTCGATAATTAATAAATCAATTCCCGAGAGGCAAAGGTAGACCACTTATTATTATAATAAAAATAATAATAAAAATAAAATAATAATAATAATAATTAATGGAGACTATCTATAAGGGTGATCAATTATATGATTCTTCTTTCTCACCAAAAAAAAAAAAATTATATATATATGATTATTTACTTAACCATTAAAATTCAGGTGGTAATTAATTCTCAGACTTGTAAATTTCAAAATTTTCAAACTTATTGTACAAATTTTACGTGTCGATTTCTAATTATGGAGGGAAAAAAATTTCATGTTTTATAAACTAATTAGGTAGCTTTTTTTTTTTTTTTTTTTTTTTTTTTTTTTTTTTTTTCCGGTTAGAAGAAAAGGTTTGATTAGAAGAAAAAGGTTGCTAACTAGTTACCTTTTCTGTATCCGCAACAATAAGCTGATTTGCATGGCCAAGAGCGAGGCCGAGCGGTCTGCCTCCTGTGTTAACCCAGTTGTCGACCACCGAGTCGTTCAACCCGACCCGCTTGACCCACCCGTCGACGGTGCCTGTATAAATCACGCCCGCCTCCGAATCATACGCCAAGTCCTCCGCCGCCATCAGAGCCCCTACGCCGACGAGCTCAGACCCCCGGAGAAGGCGGTCGTTGCGAGCCGGCGCTTGCGCAACTACTCCTTCCAGCTCATGGACGGGCAACCGAGCCGGCTCCAACGGCTCAAGTTGATAGAAAACCAAAGCCAACGCCACGGGAAAGGCTATTGCGAAGAGGAGGAAATTGAAAGGCCAAGAAGTTTTTGTCTCTGTCTCTGTCTTTGCCTTTGTCTTCGTCTTTGTTTCCGCCATTAGAGAAGCTTGATGATAAATACTGTTGAGCTTCAAAAACTCTTTTGGAGATGTTCGTTCAAGATCAGGACTAGTCTCCGCTTATATGTACATATATGTACACATATATATGTTTGACCAATTATATCTTATCACTAAAAATATCAATAGTCAACGGATCAAAATGGACCACATAATTATATTCATATACTTTTATTTCTTCATCATTAATGATTTATCGTTAAAATAGTAATATGATAAATATTTATAACTTCGAGGAGAAATTATTTTTCTGACAGATGTTAGAGGGTCGGTGGTCACGAGTTTTTTTTTTTAGGAGTAAAAATTAAGATTTTAAAATTCGAGTGAAAACATGTATTCCTATTCAATAGAAGATGACTTGACTCCTAATTACTTAATATACTAAAAGGGTAGGGAATCTTACTGTTTAATGAATAATAATTATTACATAATGAATTTATGTTTTTGCCCTTCAAAACAGTGGCTTCTCTTGGATCAGCATAGTAAAATGCCCATTTTACCCTTTTTAGGATATTTTGCCGAACAGTAATTTACTATTTACTGAACAGTGAAGCTCTGTCATTCACTATTTACTGAACAATAATTTTACTATTTAATATACAGTGGATTTACTGGTTTTTGTACATATTTATTTTAATATTATTATATATATCAAAGGAATTAACCTTTTACCGTTTAGTGAATAGTTTTTTATTTTTATTTCTTTTCTATTGCTGCTTGCTTTATTGTTTAGAGATTAATGTAATCTTTTACTGTTCAATGAATACCATTTTTTTTTTTTGCTGCTACGGCTGTTGTTGTTATTGTTGTAATTTTTTTTTCTTCTGCTACTACTTTGCTAAGGTTGTTGTTTTTTTTTTTCCCTATTTTTGTTACATTACTTTACTGTTCAGTGAATACTTTTTTTAACTTTTATTATTTTGTTACAGTAAAAGGTTATAATATTTCGCTGTTTAATAAACAGTGAATTTTATTTTATTTTTTAAAATTTTTATTGCTTTTACTGTACAGTTTTTTTTTACAGTAATACACGATAACTGCTTTTTCTACATTAAATTACCGATTTTGTCCTTATCCTATGTGCTGATTTTAGTTTATCTAAAGTGGAAGGACGGTTTTGTCTTCACATATTTTACTGTTTTATCTACAATGTAGAGACTTTTTTACCCCTCTGATTTAATTGGTTTTCCTTCATCTACAGTGAGTTTACATTTTTACCCCTATTATGCAGAAATTGCCAGCTGTCTACACAATATAATTACCGTTTCACGTCTCTTTTTTAGTTCCTTTTCTTTTTTCTTTTTTCTACAGTGTGTTGCCGGTTTTACCTCTATTTTGAGTTTTTTTTTTCTTTAATATTATTTTTACCTTTTTTTATGCTAAATTTTAAACATTAAATTCTGATCTATTGTTGTATTATGTTTTTACTCATTTTGTCTTTTTATTTTATTTTATTTTCAAATGATTTTTTACTTTAAATTTTTTATCTTTATTTCAAAATTTTTTTTTATCTTTTTTGTTTCTTTTGTTCTATTTTTTAAGGGAGAGACTGTGGTAGAGTCTTTCCCAAATGACTCTATCGATAAAGTCAGTTTTTTAACCGTTAGATTTAAATCGAACGGTTGATATATCATGAGTGTACCATATTATCATACACTTTACCTCATTTAAACTTTTTCACCCAAAATCTTCTCCATCGCCGGTGACCTTTCCGCCGCTGGCGACGGACGCCGGCAGCCCACCCCGACGCCGGCGACTCACCCCCAACTCCGGCGACCCACCCCAGACCCCCCACCACCGGCCGCCGGCCCTTTCTCTCTCTTCCCCTTTCTCTCTCTTCCCCTTTCTCTCTCTTCTCCTTTCTCCTGCTGCCCCCCACCCCCGGCCCCCCCCCCTCACCACCGGCCCCGACCGCCCCCCACCCAGCCCCGGCCGCCGGCGACCCCACCCCTCTCTCTCTTCCCCTTTCTCTCTCTCTCTCTTCCCCTTTCTCTCTCTTCTCCCGTGGCCCCCCACCCGCCCCGGTCGCCCCCCGCCCCCCCTCTCTCTTCCCCTTTCTCTCTCTTCTCTTCTCTCTCTCTCTTCTCCCTCGGCCCCCCACTCAGCCCCGACCCCAACCCTGGCCGCCCCCCACCCCCCTCTTTCTCTTCCCCTTTCTCTCTTTTTTCTTCTCTCTCTCTTCCCCTTTCTCTCTTCCCCTTTCGCTGGGGGGGCTGGGGCGAGCTGGGGGGGTTGCCGGGGGCTGGGGCTGGGTGGGGGGCGACCAGGGCTGGGGCCGCGGGAGAAGAGAGAGAAAGGGGAAGAGAGAGAGAGAGAGAGAGAAAGAAGAGAAGAGAGAGAAAGGGGAAGAAAGAGAGAGGGGTGGGGTCGTCGGTGGCTGGGGCTGGGTGGGGGGGGGGGGGGGGGGGCGGGAGTGGGAGGCAGTAGGAGAGAGGGGAAGAGAGAGAAAGGGGAAGAGAGAGAAAGGGCCGGCGGCCTGTGGTGGGGGGCCGGGGGTGGGTCGCCGGAGTTGGGGGTGAGTCGCCGGCGTCGGGGTGGGTCGCCGGCGACGGAGAAGATTTTGGGTGAAAAAGTTTAAATGAGGAAAGGTGTATGATAATATGGTACACTCATGATATATCAACCGTTCGATTTAAATCTAACAGTTAAAAAACTGACTCTACCGATAGAGTCATTTGGGAGAGACTCTACCACAGTCTCTCCCATTTTTTAAGGACCCCCCCTTTTTTTTAAGGATTCTGCATGCAATTTTTTTTTTCTTTTTTGTTTGTTTTGTTTTATATTTTAAAAATCATTTTTTTTTAGTTTTTACATGTATATAACCTGATAAATTTTTTTTAAAACAGTAAAAAAAAGGAGAAAATGAGATATATATTTTATTTTGTTATAATGTTTTTTTTAGGGTTAGTTTTTCCGGTTCTTTTGAGTTTAAAGATTTTTGTTCTTTTTGTTTTGTTTTGTTCTTTATTTTTGTTTTAATTTTTTTCTTTAAATGAGTATAACTACAGAAATTTTTTTTCTTTTTTGCCTTTGTTTTCGTTTTTATTATTGTTAGTACTATTGTCATTTTGATTTTGTATCTTCACTGTTGAGAAAGATTTTGAGAAAAATTATATTTATTATAATTATAATATTTATTTTAACCAACTGTTTTTATAATATAATACTCAATTTATTTATTTATTTTTTTCCTTCATTCCCCATGCATTGCACGGGTATTAAACTCGTTCTACACTAAAAAGGTTTTTTTATTTTTTATTTTTTATTTGGAAAGGAAGGATTATTTATTTAGTTACATATGGAGTGATCACATTAAAATGATAAAAAATTTTTGATAAAAATGTAATGGTGTGATCATATTAAAATTATAATAAAATATAAAAATTTAACAAAAATGTAAGGGTTCAAAATAAATTATATATTGGTGATGCTGATAAAATATTTTTGAAACAAATAAAGAATTCTTTTACATGGAAAAAAAGGAGATTTTTTTGTTAAAAAAAAAAGAATTAGATTTTCGAGAGAAAAGAAAAGGAGATTTTCACGAGAAAATACTTACAATTACATCCCCTTTTTCTTTTGTTAAGCATTAAAACAAAAAAAAAAAAAAAGAAGAAGGAAATGTGACTCTAATTATTATAAATTATTAATTAAAGAGAGAAAGTGGAAAATAGCATAATTTATATACCGGACAGAAAATTATAGCTTAATTTTTTAGGGAGTGAAAATAATTGCATAATTTAGTTTTCAATTACATAGAAAATTCCCAAAATACCCCTATCCTTCCTTCTCTCTCCCAGAACACTTGCCTTCCCCGGCGCCATCACTGTGCACTTCAGCGTTATCGCAGGTGACTTTGATCGCGACTCCGTCAGGGCGAAATCGCGGTGCCACCGGAAGGAGCTCCCGACGGTCGGCCTTGCGCCTGCTGGAATCGTGCAATCGCGGTGGTTTTTTCGCAGGCGACGTGGATCACGATCTTGTTGCGACAGCTGATTGGTTCCGATCTGCTTCACGAGCTCGACCTCCCACAATGGCAGGAATGGCGACCCAACCGCCACCGGCGACTCGAGCTCGTCGTCTTCTCTCTGGCGATGGCCTCTACGTGGGGGTTTTTTTTTAGGGAAACTTTGAGTGGGTTTGGGTTAGGGATTTGGGGTAGAACTAGGATTTTTCATAATTTGGGGCTAGTTTTAAATATAAATAAAAATTATTTTTCAAATGAAGAAAAATAAAAAGAAAAAAGAAAAATAATGAGAAAAATAAAATATAATAGATATTTGTGAAGTGAAAATAATATTAGTAAATATAGTTTTTCATAAGTGAAAATAATCTTAATAAATTATTTTCTTGTAAATATGTTATTTTCAGTAAGAAAATCTAATATATTTTTTAAATATATTATTTGATTAAGTGAATCTATTTATTTTCTGAAAAATATCATATTTATCTTATAATTTTCTAATTTTAATTTACTAGAAAATTCTTTTAGTAAGAAAATCTTTTATTTTTTTTTGTAAAAATGTTATTTTCAGTAAAAAAATAAATATATTTTTTTAAAATATCATATTTACTTTATAATTTTCTAAGGTAGATTCAGACGGTGAAGAGAGAAAACGGCGACAACCTCGCCATTGCGTCGTCCACCGGCACGGCAAAACTCTGTCGGAGAGAGAGAGGTATATTCAGACCAAGAGAGAAACGGGGAGGAGAGAGAGTAAATGGGGAGAGAGAGAGAAGATCTAACTAAAAGGGTAGAATAGGAAAAGCAAATTTTTTAAAAAAAGTTAACACAGACTATAATTTATTATGATTTTAAAAATATGCTATAAACGCATAAAATATGCTATATAAGTCATCATTTACCCAAAAAAGTTAAAAGGGCCCAAACTCGTAGTGGGTTCTAATTATGATACGCCCCAAAACACAAAACCCTTTTTACCAAAAAAAAAAAAAAAAAATGATATATCTGACAAAATTGAATTTGATTAGCAGTTGTTTTTGTTGTTTCTTTGTTGAAAGTCTTCGTTCGTGTTGTTTTCTCATTGTATTGACTCATCAAATAGTTTTTGCGTTTTGAAAATACCAAAAGATCACGCTATTAAGAAAGCGAATTAAACATAAACAAGACACGTTACCAGATTAATGACGTATATAGATAATAAACACAAGGAAGTCCCACCAACACAGCAACATAAAAACAACTAAGAAAGAAAAAAAAAATCAAATTTCATTCAATAAACAATGACTGACATTTAAAAATATATTATATATATTTACACACACACACATATATATATATATATATACATATATTATGTCCACACATTTCATCACATCATAATTTCACAACGATTGCATGTGTACCCTTATCATATTATCAGTCCAATTATATATGTATATACATAATACATATATATTTTTGTGCTTGGATAATATCATTCATATGATTGCTTATTTATGAAGTTAACGTTTTTCAATTGCGTTGTTTATATATGTTGCCGGGGTACCATTCGATATAAAAGTTGGAAATTTTCTTTTTATTTTTTATTTTTTTATTTTTTTATTAAAAAAAACAAGTACAATAATTTTGGAGTATTCCTTTATTAAAGGGGAACGCATCTATAATTTAATTTAATTATTGAACGAAAGCATATAATTATTTTTATTAAACAGACTAACAACTGAAATTTTACAAAAATTCCACATTCAATAAGACTTAAAATTTAAAATAGTTGTACATAATTCCAGTGGCCGAAATTCGGTCGTGCATGTACAATAGTTATAAATTTTCATTACTAAATGAGAGTATAAGTATAATTCTTTCTATTAAACAAGGACATATAATAGAAATTTCCAAGAAATTTTCACATATAAAACTTTAAAATTTACGTGCATTCATGCCAATATTAAACTATATGTGGCTCCATCACTGCCTTTCTATTGAATTTGCAATAAAGTTGTGTGCTATATATATATATATATATATATATTTGACAGTATACATACTCATCTCTAGCGATTATTATATAGAACAGTATTAAGAGACACCAGTAGGAAATGACCATCCCATGATATGGGTCCACACGCATATTAAAATCCACCATTTACTAATTGTAGTGCTTAAAACCAAGGGGGGTCATGTCCCAAGTTTTTTTTTTTTTTTTTTATTACACAAGGTTTGGTCGGCGTACAAGCTGGGACTATACTAATGAAGCAGTTTTGGGGATTATCGGAATGGACCATGTAGAGGCTGATCAAGAGAGAAAATATTTTGATATATATATATAAATATATATATATATGTGTATATGTGTGTGTGTGTGTTATATATTTGTAGGTTAGAATTATATATAAATCTGTAGCGCTGATCAGGTGGTGGGACGTGCAGGGTAATCTTGGAGATTAAGTCGGATGATGTAGGGAGAGGCAATGGAACCACAATAGAGGTTATTTCCAATCTTGACACCACTTGAGATCAATGCCATTAATGCAGGATCATAATAGTGAAAAACAGGTTTCCCTTCCAAATCAACAGCAAAAATGCCACTATTCTTCTCCATGTTTGGTCGACCTATGTGCCTCTCCATGGTCACCGTTATCTTTCGAATGAATGGATATTTTAACGCCAAATTCCAAGCCGGGGGTAGCTTCCTGCAAATTTTCCGCTCACGCACACACAAAATGGTTTTAATTTTCATTGCAAAATAGAAACAAGAATTCTACGCATCTGAACATCACAAAATAACCATCTAAAAAAGTGTATGTTTAATGAAACTAGATCAATAACGATAAGATATTTTTTCATATCATGCTTCTATGAATTAAGAAAATCCAATAATAACTCGACGTACCGTAGCCATTAATGCAATCCAATAGAGGTCTTCCCCGTCTTAGCGGATGTTGTCAGGCATGCCTGGCAAGGGTCCAATAAATGGATCAACACTTCCTTTTCTATCTCCTTGTAGGTGATATTTCCTACACGTTCTCCTGCAGTATTTTCATTGGAAACGAAAGCCAGAATTGTTTTTTTTTTTTTTTTTTTAATACAAGATTTTACACCATATGTCTAGTGATGCAATTGTCACATACATGCTAATTTATTAAAACTGTCACACATTAATAATATCGGACTCTATGATTTCATATTTTGACAGATAATAATTTTATTCTATTGCATATCACACACAATAATACATCGATGCTCTAGACCCGCAACTAATTAAATAAATATTGTGAATGAACAACAAACGATGTAATTATTAAAAAGAAAGAAAGAAAAAAAAAAAAAAAACGTACATGAGGGTCTCACAGAAGATGACGGAAGATTGGTCGGGCGAAACAGCCACTCCATTGGCGTAATAGAAGTCATGCAACAGCACTTTGGTTTGCTTCGTGGATGGATCAAAGCTCATCAATCTATATGAATAGGGTATTTGGTGAATGAGTTGAGTTTGAGTTGAGTTAAAATTTTTAAGTTTAAATAATAATTTTTGTTGATTTTTTTAAAAAAGACAAAAAACTTTTTCATAAAAAGACAAAAAAAGTACAGTTTAACTTGAGTTAAACTCAAGTGCCAAACAAGCCATTGTCTTTCAAGGGGTAATTATGTGAAGAATCTGTGAAGTATAAATCATGCCATCTTTTGCTACATCCACGCAATTTGTCAAATTGAATTTTATACCCTCTGCTTCATCACTCAATACCTCTATTACCCCGTCTTCACTTACGCTCAATAGCCCCTTATTATGAGTAATTACACATAATTATTTTGCTTATTTATAAACCATATACAGAACTCTTGAATTTTTTATTCACATTTTTCTTAATTAAACAAGTAAAAAAACCTCAAATGTAGTACATGTCCAATTTTGAATTGTTAGAATATTATTCGGAGTTTGTATTGGAGTTCTGTATGTACAACTAATAGAGCTTGATAAAAGTAATTTGAAGGTTCAAAACTATATAGTGAGGACATGATAATCAACATAGTTAAACGTATACTTTGTAGCCTACCAAAGAATTCACAGCAAATAACCTGAAAAAAAAATTAAATGTTATATAATCTTCCAATAATCTCGTTTTTAATCATGTACCAATTAATGTCATTTAAATGAGAAAAATATTAATGCTAGTACTTCTCTAAAATTGAAAACTAGTAAAACTTTTAAGGTACATGTTTGGTTTATAAGTTTCAACATGAAGTTTTGATTAAGTTTAAATTTTTATGAGGATAAATACTATAAAAAAGTTTGAATTATAGTTCAAACTCACGAACTATAAATAGAACAAGTATTTGTAACTCACGAACAAGTATTTTTTATAGTATTTGTAACTATAAAAAAGTTTGAGCTCTACTAGCATTATTTTGGGATTGATTCAAGTTTGATTATTCTTAGAAGTTTGATTATTATTAATATTTTTTGGTCTATAAATAGAACAAGTATTTGTAACTTTCCCATTAGACTTTTGATGACTATGAATTGAATACAAATTTTTTCTCCCCCACTATTTTATCTTCTTCTCTCTTTCTTCAATCACTCTTCGTCCTACATGGGATTGCTACATCAATAATAATAGATTACAATTATTAAAAAAAGATGACAACTTAGAATTTGTATAAAAATTAAATTAAAGTGAATATCTATATCATTACTCGTAATTTTAGTAGAATAGGAGTAACTATATTCTAGTGCCATTAATTAATTTATTGATCGAAGTAGGTTTAGAAGGTGACATCGTATTTAACTTCACCTATAATGAACCTGTCAAAAGATACTTAAAAAAAAAAAAAAACGTGAGTGAGATCATAACGTTCAATTATAATCAATTTCCAAGAAGGCAAAGAAGGATCATTTATAATTGCAAAAATAATTAAAAAACCAACAATGACAGCAAATATTTCAACAAAACAGCAGCGTCTAACTAATATTATCTTTCATAGTGATCGCTCTCAATTAACCATAGAAACTCATATGATAATTAAAAAAAAGTACTAGTAAATGAAAAAAAAAAATTCATTCCACAAATTATATATGTGTCGATTTTTAATTAGTAGAAAAAGGTATTTTCGCGTTTTAGTAATTATCTCAATTAATAATATTTTTTGGCTTAAGTAATAAATTTAACTAGGTAGCTAATTTATTACCTTTTCCGTGTCAGCAATGACAAGCTGCTTCCCATGGCCAATGGCCAGGTCGAGCGGTCTGCCCTCGGTGTTAACCCAATTTTCAACAATCGAGTCATTCAACCTGACTCGCTTGACCCACCAATTGGCACAGCCAGTGTAAATCACCCCGCCTCGGTGTCATACGCCACGACCTCTGGCACCACCAGAGCACCGACGCCAATGAGCTCCGACCCACGGAGAAGGCGGTCATTACGTGCCCGCGCATGTGCAGCCACTCCTTTCAATTCTTGGAGAGGCAAATGAGCCGGCTCCAACGGCTCAAGTTGATAGAAAATCAAAGCCAGCGCCACGGGAAAGGCTACTACAAAGAGGAGGAAACTGAGAGGCCATAGAGTATTTGTCTCTGTCTCTCTCTTTGTGTCTGCCATTAGATAATTAGATCTAGGGCTTTGTGAGCTGATCAGCTAATTAGCTTCATTAACTCAATCCCAGTAACGATGGATATATATATATATATATATATATACACACACACACACTTATTAAGGTCGCACCTGTATATAATGGTCAATAAATAGGGCGGCTTAAGGTATGTTTGACAAATTTGTGTAAAAAAATGGGCCACATGTTACATACATATATGTAAATTTAATTTCTCATATCTTCTCTGCGACCAAAATATAAATATTTCTTCTCAACTAATGTCATCCTGGTATATAAAATTTGTGTAAGATTAGTTTTCATTCTGGTCATATTTGTCCGATAAATAATATATTTTTTCGTACTCTTGTAAGTATTAATTGATAACCGTATTGTATAATGTATGTATCTATAACATTATTTTTAAAACTTTTACCGAACTTATATGTATCAATAAAAAATGTTATATATTATTAAGATAAGTATTACATGTTATACATCCAAATGTAATATTGTCGCAGGATTAACTATGATTTGCTTGACAATAAAAATTTGTAATTTATGTTATAGTCAATCAGCAATAAACTAGTAAGTGATCAATCATTGATCGACTATTTAAGAAAATTGATTGATCATTTTAGAAAAAGTGCATTTTAACTAATTTTTAAAAACATCAGCCATTTATTAAAAAACTTCTTAAAAAAAAACTAATTAACTTTGAATCCTTTTTCATTGTTGATAAAAATGCTTTATAATAGTTTGATTAATTTTTTAACAGTCTAATTTTTAATTGGTCATGCTAAAAATTTACAATACGTGATCAGATTGTTGAAAGATTAATCCAACGACTAATATAACAGTTTTTATCGATGTTGTAAAATAAGAAATCCTATTGTCCTAAAAAAAAATTCTCTTTTATTCAATGTTTCAAATGAAAAATTTTCAAAATCAAAGAACAAGATATCGAAGATCAAAGGTAATGTAGAGGTGAGACAGTAATTTTTAATAAAAAGTCAAAAGGGCCATATCTGAGGTGGAAAGTTGAATTTAATGAGCAGTTGTGTTTGTTGTTTCTTTGTTGTAAGTCGTCGTTTTTGTTGTTTCTCTTTGTATTTATTGATCAAATCGTATTTTGTTTTTTTGAAAATAACAAATGATTTACGCTATTAAGGCAACAAATTAAGCATATGGACAAGAAAACATTACCAGATTAATGACGTATAGATATTAGATACAAGGAAGTCCCACCAAACACAAACACATGCAAATACACAACATATTATCCCACTTAAAAGAAAAAAAACACACACACACACACACACACACACATTGATTGAGTCAACAGCAGAGGCAGAAAAGGATTTCAATGGGGGCGATAAATGGAGATAATCTTCTTTTTTTCTTTTTTCTTTTATTTTTTCAAAAATAAGGACATGGTTATATATTTTTATTATTGAACGGAGATATATAATGACTATTTTTGTATAAAATGAGCGCATAACTAAATTCCACATAAATTTTTAAAGTCAGGACATAATTTTAATTTTTTTAATAGAATGAAAGGATAACTAAAATTTTACAAAAGTTTTAAGCTTAAAAATCAATTTTCTAAAATTTGAATGAGGACGCTTATCTTAATAATTTATATGTAACGACTCCATCACTGTATATTATATATATATATATATATATATATATAAATGTTTCATCACACTATAGTTTCACGACCATTGCATGTGTATTCATTCCATAATATTGGTCCCTACCGCATATAATATATGGTTGCTTATTTATGCTGTTTACGTTTTTGAGTTGGATTGAATGTCTTAAAAATGTTATATCTCCATTATTAATTCATCAACTCTTTTCCTTTTGTTTTTGGCACTGAAAGCAATGATATGCACAGTGTAAGTAATTACAGAAAACTATATAGGCCCGCCCCTCAACTAATATTGATCTATATCGCTTCAAATTATAAGAAAAGCATGACTGTGATAGATAATCGTTTCCACCAGTAAACTTGAATGAAAGACTCCACATGAATAATCATATATCGAGTTTTGAAAACAGACACTCAAACAAGTATATCAACAATTGAGAACACGCATGATATTATTTAATAATAGCTCTACAATCGATTGAAACATCTGATCGATCAGGAACTAGATAACACAAAAAACCACTAAGAAAAATAAAATAAGTGACGGATATAAAACATATATAACCTGATACTAGAAAACAAGACAAACACACAACTGATTGTTTCTCATTTTACTTTCTATAGGCAAGTATACACATAAAGAGACTCGGTATTCCTCTTTAATTACATACTTGTACGGTTTGATAAACCCTGAATACTTAATAGGTACTTATACGTACATAATGGCAGAGCTTCGGAATTTTTTTAGTAGGGCATAATACGAAAATCCAAGAGGTAATTTTTAAGGGGGTTGCAAAACTCCAAATTTGCAAAATGATAAATTAATTATCATATTTTAGCAATACATCGATAATATTCTTAATTCATTTTTTAAATTTTTATAGCTTTTGCACGGATCCTTTCTATTGAATTTACAATTAAAGTCGTGCCACAGATTTATACATGTACAAAAATATATTATATATATGTATATGTGTGTGTGTGTGTACGTATACTTGTCCTGCAAATCTGGACCATAATAATGGGAAGCTCGGTTTCCCTTGGAATCCACAACCATTACCCCACCTTTACTCTCTTCTTCATCACGTGGTTGGTTGGCCAATATTCGACCAGACCATCATATTCATGCCTAACCCCTTGCCAGCCATACTCATGTATCTGTGTGCCAACTCTGAAGAATTGCTGCCATCTCCCTGTACCCAATAATTATACGACATTTATAGTGAAATCGAAAGCAATAGATGTTATCGTTACAGACTTATCTAGCGGTAAATTTAAGCCCATTTTTAATATTAAAATCTAAGGCTCCGTTTGATTAAACAGTTTGAGTTGAAATTTTTAAGTTTGAGTTGGTTGATTTTTTAAAAATTAATTATAATTTTTGTTAACTTTTCAGAAAAAAATAAAAACTGAGATGAAAAATTTGAGTTTAAGATGTTTCACCAAACGGAACATAAAGTTCAGATTTCTGCCTATAAGTTCAATATACGTGTACATATACATATATATACATATATATATATATTTATTGATTTGAGAGGCTTCAAATCTCCTAATTTGAAGAAAGATTGTAATTAATCAAACACAAATTTAAACTGAGCGTGCGTTTGGTGTTAAGGTTTGGATTGTAGAATTTTGATTTGAATTAATTGTGCGTTTATCGAAACGTTTGAATTACTGGAGTTAAAAACTGTAAAAACTTGAAATGTGTTTAGAAAAAATATATCAATATAGAGTTTGTTTCATTCGTATCGAAATTCTATGCAATTAAAAAAAATCATTTCGATTGGACTTATTCATGCAAAGTTATGGACTTTTAAAGTTTAAGTTACAAAACTGTGTGAATAGTGAAGCTAAAGGAAAAAGACAAAAATTGTATTATAATTGTATGATTTGGATTGTGCATCTAAACGTATGCCGAGTTCTAAAGATTTTACGAATCCTCAACTTTCAAGCTAAAAAAAGGAAAAAGGAAAACAAAAAAAGCAACAAATGTTGTGCACTCAATTTTGAAAAAATAATGTATTTGGTCAAATGTTCATGTACAATCACTTCTGATATTGAGGTCTAGAGTTCAGAAAACAAGAAAAAGGAATTATAAAAAGCAACGAAGTATTGCTAGATAAGATGTGAAAATCCTAAGTTTTGAAGAAATTTTGTACTTAACAAACAAATGATATTTTTCTTTTGTAAGTATTATAGTTAGATGAAAAGGGAAGAAATATACATACGTACATATACATATACATATACATATATACATATACATATACATATATATATATATATATATTTAAGAAGAAGGAGAAGGGATTGACCCACCAAAGACAGTGCAATCCAATAATGGCCTTGTACATCATATCCGATGTTATCAGGAAAGCCCGGCAGATAAATGAAATTATACACACTTCCTTTCTTCTCTGCTCGTATGTAATACTTCCTACATCTCATCCTACAAGCATAATAGTTAATTCACGTTTAATCTTAATTATCAAGAAATAACTTCCACATTATTAACCTCAAACAAAGCAAAGAAACACACTAATAATCAAGCTCATTATCATTTAACCTACTTGGTGGTTTCACAAAAAAACGACCGAATTTTGATCAGGCGAGACGGCTAATCCGTTGGCAAAGTAGAGGTTGCGGAGTAGAAGTTTGGTCTTTTTGGTGGTCGGATCATAGCACCATAATCTGCCATGAGGCTTTCCTTCCAATATGTCCATAAAAAAGTTATTTAAGCTGTATTTATAGGAACCTTCTGTGAAGTAAATCACCCCATCTTTTGCCACATCCACGCTGTCCATCAGCTTGAAATTTTTATACTTTGTTCCCTTTGTCAACACCTTCACCTTACCCCCTTGCGTTACATTCAACAACCCCTGTTACACACACACACACACACGCATATATCAAGTTAAAATTCCTGGCTATTCTCATTATAATAAGTTTGGTATACGGGTGATTAAAAACCAAAAAAAGAAAAAAAAAAGAAAAAGAAAAAAAAAGACCTTTTGAGGATCAACTTCATTGTGACGTCCGAAGGCGATTCCAAGTGGTCTCCCACCCGTGTTGACCCACTTTTTAACCACCGTGTCTACACCTGACTCGTTCATCGTGACTCGCTTGATCCACCTGTCTCCACATCCGGTGTAAATGAGCTTTGAGCTCGAATGATTTGCCACGTCTTTGGGCCCTTCCAAGAGTGTCAATCCCACCAGCTCCCATGGGAGAATAGGGTCATTTTGTGTTGGCTGACGAGGGGTGTTGCTCGGCAGCCTACTCAAGGAGTGAACTGAATGTTGAGAAGGTTCGCCGGAGTGCGGTTTGTAGGGTATGGCTGCCACCATGAGAAAAACATGGAACTGATGAACCATAAGGAAGACCTTGGAATGAAGAAAATGGGGCTAGTTAGGGGAAACGGGTTGGAGTTCTTTGACTCCGACATCGATTGTTAAGAGTGTTGAACTTGGAAAAAGAGGTTTATTTGGGAAGCCTATGATCTGCATTTTGTAGGAGTAACGTCCATCAACTCACAAGCAATGTATGAGTGGTCTTGTAACTGTCTTGTAATTAAGAAGTTAATTTCCATTTAAAGTTTCTAACTGCTTGGAAGGAAATCCTTCGGTCTGGTTAACAAGGATTCACAGTAATCCCACAAAGTGGAAAATTATGCTAAATTTTGACGTGTTTTGTAGAATATAACCTAGCAATGTTAGAGACAATTCTCACGTTGAGAAGTGAGCAAAAAATATTATAAATGATGGTGATTGATGATGAAAATTATCAGCCCTTTGGAGGTTCGTGAACAAGTGATTGTCTGATCATGAGCAAGGAATATCCGTGTTTCCGCTAAACATGACGTGTTAAATTCATAATCCACCGGAAAATTCATCAGAAGGAAGATAGCCCTGCAATTTGCCTCAACTTCTCGTATGAGACCCAGAACACAAATTGCCAAGGACCAAGCCTAGCCCAAGTAGGGAAGAAACCCTTCCACAGTGCTCTAATTCCTTCAACTTTGACAGTCTTAACCAGACAATCATAAGAACCCTTGTAGACAACCTTCTCATCCTTGCCAACCGCTTGATTCATCATTCTTGTCTTCACTACATCGGCCGGACAACTCAAAGTGGTGGCCGCGAGACCCGACATTACAGAGGCTAAGGTGTGAGCGTATACGTTGTCCTCCGCTATCTGATTCCGGATAACAAAATGCTTTGCGTGATCATAGCAGGCCAATTCTCCCATGTTCACCAAGAACGCTCTCTGGACATTCGGAAAAACCCCTCGCCAAAGGCCTGCAAACCCTTCCGAACGGACAATCTTGCTCAAAGCATCAAAGGGACCGGAGTACCTAGGCGGAAGGCCTTGGCTTGCGATACGACCATCGGCTTGCATCCTCACCTTGACAAGATCAGCAGGGCTTGCCACTACCTGTACTACTAGCCGCAAAGTGAAACAAACGCTTAAAACATTTTTCAAACATTTACAAGTACAAGGAAAAAGCACCAAGCTTTATAGATCATTGGCTTTAGTTAAATTCACATTTGGATACTTTAAACACATTTATATACAGAAATGTAGCATAAACTCTGCTAAACCATAGAGCAAATTTCTTAAATCAAAGTTGCATTTGACTTAATTTCCTATATTAAAAAAAGGGCTAATCAGAAATGGGAAATTAAAAACTTCACCTTCAAAATTGGGAAACGAACATTAAAAAAAAAAAAAAAAAAAAGAAACTTTGTACCCTGCTAAATCAATCAGTTAAGCTTAAATTGAAATGAAAATGTCTTATTTTTGGTGTTGCATCTATCAAATAAGCTTAATAATCCCCTAAAGATCTTTTTTTTTTTTTTTTTTAAAACAGAATTACCTGAGCGAAGACGCCGGAGAGGCCACCGAGGAGGGCTTTGGAGGAGAGAGAAAGAGAGGCACCACCGCCGTCGGTGTATCCAAACAGAGCTCTCAAGTGCTCGTAGCCGACGATTCGAAGAGGGGTGTAGAAGAGGTGCCTCAGAATCGCCGGAGAGAGGCCCTTGTAGAGGCCGAGAAGCCCTTGGCGCCGGACGATCTCCCCCGCCACTCCGACGGCGGTGGTGGGGCGAGTGGCGGAGGGGAGAGAATGCTGGCCGTGAAGCTGGAGCCTGGTCTTCGTCAGGTCCAGTGGAAACGTCGTCGTTTCCGCCGCCATGGCCGAGATTGAGGTCAGGGCGATCTTGGTGCTGGTTCGTTCAACTCCGTTTTGCTGGATCTTCATCTTCAAGTTCATGGAGTGAGAGAGAGAGAGAGGACCAACAGAAACGACACGACAAGCGACATTGGGAAATCGACTGTATTTGAGTTGGGCCGGAGAAACATGTCGTTTTGAAACAACAACGACGACTTGTCGTTTACAGTTTTTAGCTGTAAACGACACTAACGTGCTATGAGAGCAAGGGAGAGGCGACATGTGTTGTGTCTGACGGGGTTGTCTCTTGGAAAAAATGGGCCGCATTTGAATTGGGCCTTGAAAGATGAGAAACATGTCGTTCAAGAGCAACGATGACATGTCGTTATAGCCGTAAACGACATGACGACAAAAACGATTGCATGCTGTTAATAGTCATGAAAACTAAAGGGTAAATTTCGGATGGTCTTATTTTTTCTCAATAACTTGAAATGAAACAAAATTCCCCATGAACATATCATATATCTTTTTAAGTTCTGAAACGAGAAGTTGAATAGATATTTTCAAAATACGAAAAAATCAACAAGTTTCATGTTAAGAGGTTGTGGAGTAGTAGTTCGGTCATTTTGCTGGTTGGATTATAGCTCCATGATCTTCCATGGGGCTTGCCTTCCAGAATGTCAAACAAAATATAATCTAGTAAACTATGTATTAAAAAAAAAAGAAAAAGAAAAAGAAAAAAAAAAGTTGTTTGTAGAACTTCATGTCGTTTTTATATGGAGGAAATTAAACGACATTTCCGTTCCCTAGATGAAGTTACGAGTTGCTTTTACTTCTTTCCCATTTCAAAGTGCTATACCTTCAAACAAATACTAGAATGAAATTCAAACTACTGAGAAACCGTCTAAGTTAGTTCAACTTTTCATCATAGAAAAAGAGAGTATAACAAACATCAAAATAACCCAACTAAATTGACAAGTACCTTCTAAAAAAAGTTTTATATGCTAAACCCTCCACTCAATTTTATTAAAAAAAAAAAAATTACACAGAGAGGCGTACAAATTTAAAATTTATAACTCCACTAACATGCAACAGAATATTAAAATATCAGAGGAATATGCCAAACCTAGCAAGTTGGGTTGAGCTGGGCAAGCTTGTCGGGTTCGTCAACTCCCTTAGAGACGTATTATATATGAATTATATATTTTGATTTCGTTTGACATTAATAACTCTCACATGCACCAATCCAAAGTATGACATTTTTATAGTCTATACTTTTAAACATGTAGTGCAACTAGCACAAAGACCAAATGGTTTGTTCAATTCATGAACTACTATATACATATATATGTATACACACACACACACACATGTCGAGTTTGCAATGAGACCACAAAAGATAAAGATCACAAAAAAGTAGAGAAAAAAGTTCATAATGGTGGAATGAATTCATCAGAGTGAGTATCTTTTTGCCATTATTAGCATAAATATTCCTTCATGGTTATCTTGAATATGATCTCATCACCCTAACGTAAGCTAAGTCAATACTTTTACTTTTTATATTCGTATCACATCCATATATATATATATATATATGTATATATAACGCACTTATGGTGTTCTGAGTCAGAGCATTAAATATAGATACATATACATGCATTTGAATACCGTATACACATATTCTATATGCTAGGCTATATATATTTGTCTGTGTGTGTGTGTGTATATATATATATGTGGAAGACCAAGACCTTGGGAGGAGTGGCTAGAATTCTTGTAGAGACGTAATGAAGGGGAGTCTTGTGAAGTGTTCAGCAAACTACATACCCTTATCACCAATTGGCTTCTTAGAGCGAGCAGCTCTTGTTTATGGAGATGAGACTTCCATAGTTTATGGTTCGGTCAGATTTTCATGGAAAGAAACTCACCAACGATGTCTCAACTTCGCTTCTGCTCTCGTCCAGTTAGGGATCTCTCGCCATGATGTTGTAAGTATATAAATATCACCTTTTTTCAAGTATATATATGTGTGTGTGTATAAAACTCTTTTAACTCAATATTTGGTGCTTAATTATTGTATTACATACGTGTGTATATGTATATGTGCAAATATATATATATATATATATATTTGAATCGGGTAGCCTAAAGTGTTGAGAAAATCCCAAGTAGTTAGATTGATAACCCACAAAACTTGTTAAAAGTAGGAACTTCATTTTCACAAACTTTGTCCATAAAATACTTTGTAAATTTATAAAAAATCATGAATATGCATAACTTTAACTGTAATATCAAACATACCCTTCTCGCTTAAAGAATGCTATATTCCACAGAAAAATTTTAAAAACAAATGTTAAAAAACACCAGTGATGTTCAATAGAAAGTAAGTCTCTTACAACTCTATTCTTTATTAATTATGATTTTTGCCATCACTGATATTTAAAAAATATATATTTTTAATAAATATGTGTTTCCTATGGCCATATATGCGTGTTATTGACTAAATGCATTGATGGAATTTTGTGTATATTTGTCACAGCTTATAAATGAGACATTTATTTAAGCATTTTATTTAAAAAAAAAAAAAAAACATAGCGCAGCCTATAAATTATTTGAATATTTCTCTTTGTAACTAATGGTAAACCCCTATATCAAGAGTGGTAATCCACTAATTATTTTGAATAATACTGAACATTAAATATTCCAGCCACCACATGGGAAAACCATTGACTATAGCTACAAAACCGCGCTGAATTTTGCAAGTCAACAGATATTGATGAGTAATATGAATTTGTTGTAATGTTTTCATAAAAATTCAATTTTCTATATCTATAAATATATACACATATACAAATATATATATTTATATGTGCATATATAGGTTCTGTATATCTGACTGATCGATGGACTAAAAAATTTAGTCATGACGGAGATAGGTATTAATTTTTGGCAGAGAGTTCAATGGATCTACATACGTACTTCAATTATTTATGAAGATATAACATATGACATATGAATTTTTTAAGGGACATAGGACATATTTTAATATGAAAAGAAGGATATAGAAGTTATTATTTAATTGTTTGTCCTCTAGACTTTTATTTTGCTCGAATTTTGCTCGTAAGAAAAGCCATACTAGATCAATATATATAACTAAACTAACCAATGCATGCATTGCGACATGTCATTGTCGACTCTGCGTGCGGGGCCTTTATTTGTGGAAAATAAGCAAACGATATTAGGGGGAAAAATAAAAAGAAACTAGTTTTATTATTATTATTATTATTTTGCTGAACAGAAACCAGTTTTATTTAAATTGACAAATCACATTACACACACACACACACACATATATATTATTAACACAAGACATAATTAATGTCTATATATATACGCGTATATATTATATATTGACACAAGACAGAATTGAGGTCCATATTATGCGAGTTAATCTTCAATTATTTGAGTCTAGTCTCCGGCTGCTTTATTAGGGTAGAGGTTATTTCTTGTTTTGACCATGGCATTGACTGTTTTCAGTTCTCTTTCCTTACGTTTTAATATTATTGTAATTTTTTTTCTCCTATAATAATATTGAGTTGGGTATTTGATAAAAAATGATAAGTGTTTTCATTTCTCTTTCTTTTCTTCTTTACCATTAATCTAATTTTCTTTTTTCTTCTAATAAAATTGAGTTACAAATTTGATAGAGGACTAGTTTATTTGGGATATATGTCAATTGAATTGAAATGTGTTAACGAATTTTGATATTAGTAACTTCTTCTCTTTATTTATAAAATATATATTTACATATACTGAATTTGATGTTAAATTCTATGCTTTTTTATATAATCAAATATGAAATTATTGTTAAATTATATTAATTAGATAATTTTTGCATGCTATATGTATGTTTATGTTATACATGAAAAATGCTAAACCAAAGCGTGCTAAAGCTAGCTAGTACAATGATGATAGCACTCAGTCAAAGTCAATAAAAGACAAATAAAACGTACTTATTGATCATCCACATGTGAACATGCCTACACTATAATATGTCGACATTTTGTATAGGTATATTGGTGGGTTGTAGATGTCATGCCGAGCAATCGCTTTGAAAACGTTTTCTCTCTAGTGCACTATATGTGCGCCCACAACCACAAATAAAATATATATTTATATAGACTTATTTATTTATTTTTATAAAATATATAACTTTTATTCAAATTCAAAGTGCTTGTATTGGATATGTGAAAACGCACTAACAGAACAACAGAGCATGCGCGAAGGAAAGGAGCACATATATATCAAACAAGATTTACACTTCTCTTCTTCCTTTACATTTTTGTTTTATGTTCCAGAATGTAGTATACCTTTTCCTTTCCACGACATTTGGCTTGGTTAACAAACGAGGAAGATTCAGTGTATCAATTTGCTATGCTTTAATATACACATATATAAATATATGTATATATATGTCTATATTTGTATAGTCGATGCACAAATTGTCCCACTTAAAAAAAAAAATAAAAGAAGAAACCAAATGGTCATTAGTGCATTATACAAAAGCAAAAGAGAATGCACTCAAGGTATATATAGGTCGTCCTTATTGGGAAAAGCAATCCATGCAATATTGAAAGTACACTTCTAAAAGGGGAATGTGTCTTCGTTTAGTGACGATAAGTGGGCTTGTGTGGTCCTCTACACCTCCACCAAACTTTGCCAATTGCACACCCAAAAAGAATAGATTATTAGACCTAATAGTTTATGAGAGTTTGAATCATGAGTTTGAGCCAAAAAAAAAAAATATATATATATAAAGGATTAATCTGCTAACGTCACTATTGTGACACAATCCCGTTATCAGATGATGATCACCAAATACGACTTGCAATTATATGCCTGACGGCTAATGATATTGTCTTTTGAAATATATATCTGTGCGGAAAGGTGAACTCATTTATAAGCTAGGTGCACTTTGTGGGATTACACTACTTTTCTTCATCCACACTGATGATCATGACTAACTTTTAAATACAAGATTCTCCATCACAACAACATGCCTCTTGGATAATTATATAACACCCACTGCTTTATATATATATATATATATATATATATCTTTTCTACTCATTTTATTGATGTGCATATGAACATCCTTTCTTAATTTGTCGTCTTCTTCTCTCACTTTTTTGGCATTTTCGTGTTCTGTCACTATCTCTCTCTATTTTTTTTTTCTTATCGTTTCTCTACTTTGGTAATATATACACGTATATGTTTATATTGCATATGACATAAGATTTATAATGACTTATTTATCAAAAGTACTTTCAATTTCTAACTTTTTGCAAAATCTCTTGTTGCTTACCTGATGCATATAAGATTTATAATGACTCTTTTTTCAATCAAAAGTACTTTCAATTTCGAACTTTTTGCAAGATCTCTTGTTGCTTACCTGATGAACAAACCCCAAGAAAGTATTTTGTAACTTAAGAATATCAATTACCAAGATAAACTAAAACATTAATTTCGTGTTTTGTACATTGCATGACTTGGTTGTTGATGAATTAATTTTCCCTTTTAGATATTTTCTAAAGGCGTTAGCTAATTTCCTTTTGTAATATATATGAAGGCCGAGTTATATTCGTCTTAATTATATGCGCGGGCATGCCACTATTTACATGACCCTATCTTGAATACCTTTGAGAAATTAGGATTTAGTATCGAGTATTTGAGATCAATCATAAATAGAAAGAATGATCGTACCTCCAAGTTAGGTGCACTTTATGGAATAAATTAATGAACTTCATTTTTTCCTCTCTACTTACTAATTTATTTTAATGCAACAAAACTTTCCAGATATCATGATATATATGCATTGTAATTTTTTGGATTTGTTAAATAGACCTCCTACATACTCGAATCCTTCATCGCTGCACAATGTAGTTGATTAGTTGGTTTCTTTCTTTGCTGTCTTCCTCTCCCTCTCTTCATTTCCAATCATATATCCTTATGCAATTTAATTAGCATAATTAATTAAGGCAAATCATATCATATATTTTTCGTTATTTCTTCATTGCATGACTAAGTTGTTTATCATGTGAATATAAATCAAGTAGTATTTGTCTCACTTATTAAAAACACAGAAAAATACAACATAACTGCAATTATTCCCTATTTTAACATGATTTAACGAAAAATTATTACAAAGGCGGGTAAGTAGGACTAATTCAAAATTCGACAAAAACTAAAGATGCTATTACTTATGATCGATCTTGGTATTTGTACATGGAATTTATAATTAATTTAGTTTTTCTTGAGTGGAGAGCAGGTTGCGGCCATTGCACCAAACGTTCCAGAATTGTATGAGCTACACTTTGCCGTTCCAATGGCCGGTGGAGTTCTCTCTGCCCTCAATTTCAGGTTAGACGAGACCATGTTGGCCCTCATATTAGTACAATTGGATGCCAAAATCATTCTTGTTGACCAGCAATTTGTTCACCTCGTCCTCAAAGCCCTCAATACCCTAAGCAAAACTGCACCAAATTTCAAGCCACCAATCCTTGTTCTAATTCCGGAGTGCGACCGAAAATCATTATCATCATCGTCGTTGTCATCTTCTTCTTCTGATACCAACGGTATTCATGAGAATCTTCCGAGAGGCATTCTTGACTACAATGACCTGATTGAACCGCGAGATCATGAGTTTGAGATCATCCGGCCAACCGATGAATGTGATCCGATTTCGGTGAACTACACTTCAGGCTCAACGGGAAACCCTAAAGGGGTTATATACAGTCATAGAGCCGTATATTTGAATTCATTGGCGACGATTCTGAACATGGACAAGAGACGAGTGCCGGTCTTTCTATGGACGGTCGACATGTTCCGGTGCAACGGTTGGTGTTATCCATGGGCGATTGCTGCCCTAGGAGGCACCAATGTTTGCCTCCGGAGTACTAATCTCTCCGCGAAGATCATACTCGATGCGGTTTCCCTCCACAAGGTGACGCACTTGTGCGGCAAGCCCGTGCTTTTAAACCTACTCGCGGAAGCGTCGGATTATAAGCCATTGGCGACAAGGGTGGACATTGTCGTTGCAGGCGCATTGCCGTCGCATCGAGTTCTGAACCAGGTCACGGAAATGGGATTCAACATCAGCCATGGCTACGGCATGACGGAAGCCCTAGGACCGGCAATTATCGAGCCTTGGAGACCCGAATCGCAACATTTTCGAGTACTAATCAACGGCACTGGCAAAAAACAAGCGAAGAATACTACGAAACGCCTCGGAGAAAACCTCATGATCATAGAAGGGTTTGACGTAAAAGATTCAAACACAATGGAAAGCGTCCCGAACGACGGGAAAACGATGGGGGAGATCATGTTAAAGAGCAACGCTATGATGTCGGGGTATCTGAAGAACCCGAAAGCGACCGAGGAGGCCTACAGCGGCGGATGGTACCGGACGAGAGACGTCGGGATTCGGCATCAAGACGGGTCGATACAAATGAAAGACAGAGTACAAGACATAGTGACTTGTGGAGGGAATTTCATAAGCACGCTTGAGGTTGAGGCTGTGCTATTGAGCCATCCAAACGTGTCGGAAGCTGCTGTTGTGGGGCGTCGTGACGAGTGTTTGGGAGAGATTCCGTTTGCTTTTGTCAAGTTGAAGGAGGGCTGTGAAAGTGTTACTAGCTCTAAAGAGATTTTAGACTTCTGTGGGAGTAATTTGCCTGCTTGTTATATGGTTCCACGTGATGTGATATTCGGGGATTTGCCTGTTAATTCCACGGGGAAGGTGCAGAAATTTGTTCTCAGGGACCGGGCCAATATATGTTAGTTTTTAAACTACTCTTTTATTATGATCTGAACAAGAAAAAGTAGTAATGCTCTATGGTTTGTTGGCCTTAATTTATTATATATATGGCAGTAAAGACTACTTATCAACTTAACTTTTCTGGTCATTTGGGTGAGTGCTGAATGATATTGATATATATATATATATATATGTACTTGTTTTTGGTGGTTTATTTATCGAATTGATGTATGATCGACAATATATATGAACCTTATTTGATTTGTTCTCTGTAATATATATAGGATATATTAAGCTTGCGTTTAGTTCACCAATTGGAACTAAATTTTTTGGGTTGAAATTGTTTGACTTTTTAAAAACTAGTTAAAATTTTAATTGATTTTAGGAAAAAAAAAAGATAAAAATAAATTAGAAAAGTTTAGTTTCAACTGGTGAACCAAACGGACACTAAATCACGAGCCCTAATGTAACTTTTATTATGACTTCATTGGTCAACGGCAATGAAACATGTGGCAAGTAATTATTGGATCTGGAGAACTGGCCCAACAGCCAAGTATTCAATGTATATTTATGTACTTTTTTGGTAATGCTACGACACCAACTGCTTTAGTTAATGAACAATACTAAAAACATAAACTTTAAATCTCAATTTTTGCATTAATTTTGAGAGCGAAGGCTCAATTATCCGGCACCGGGGATCGTCAGAAACTTGGCAGAAGCAAGACAGCTGACGTACGAAGGTGTTCATATAACGTGGAAGCAGGCATAGAATCAGTAAAAGAAGTTGAGAAATTAGAGCTGTCAGAGCAAATTGCAATGGAGGATACATAAAAATAATGATTCCGAGGGTGGGAATTAATGTAAATTCAAGCATGGTTTTGGAGATATATATATATATATATATATATGAACTGTAGGTGTGAAAGGAGGGATCAGTCTTTGATTTCTACTCGGATTTGGAATATATAGGTTGCACCGATTGCGTAAAATGTATGTCCGACCCCCCAGCACGACACCATCCAATTTTGATCGAACAACTATCATTTCAGTGTCGTTTCTATCTGATATATTCAACTACCGCACAGAACAAAATATTGTTCCTAATTTTGAGTTGTTATTTTGTATTGATATTTAGTATCATATTGATTAATAAAAAAAAGATTGTATATTCATATTAAAAGAAGATGTTGTATGTTTATTATTAGAAAGAATGACAATTCAAAATTGACATACTAAAGTTGAGATTAAACTTGGATTATAAGTTAATTATAACTACCATGCATCGCGACTTGGAGAAGTAGTGAAACTAGCTAGTATCGATCTATATACATGTGTGTGCAATATATATTTTAGTACACCTGCTCAACATATGAGTATTCCGAATAACAATGCTCAGGACCTATTCTAATTTTAATTTTCTGATATCAATTCTTGAGAATAAAATAACAATTTTCTATATATATAATTATCATTACTAGTGATTTTGAATTTATGTATATCTAATTTCAATTTAAGAAATCTCATTTTATCCAATTTTGTATTGGTCATTTAAATTTCAATTAAGTTTGTTAATAATGCTCCTTAGTTTATGGACGTAGGCACATTATTACGTTAAATTTTCAAGTTGTCTTCTTCTATTTATTTTATTTTATTTTATATTGATTCCAACGAGTAATAATTCATGATGATCACCCTTGACAACTGCCCTCACGCGCCCCCGCCCAACGCCCTCCCTCGATGATTGCCGTCACCCCCTTCATACGCCTCTATGGCCAGCAATGAAGCCAACCATCTACCTCAGTGAGGGCGTGTATAAGTTATAATTATTATTTTTAAATAACATTAAGAATAAAATGATTTTATTACAGAATTTTTGCAGAACTAACAAATACATATAAATAATTCTACAAAGGATATGGAAAAATCCCTATCAATGGGGCCTTATCTTGAAAACTGTCAGACTTGTATAAAAAATTGTTTGTTTGACATATTATTTGGATGTAATTTTGACCTGTAAAATGCACCACTTCTGTTACTGCTTTGTCATCTATTGTTGATTACGGTTCAAGATTAGAATCTTTATTTGGAGCTGCATGTTATGGGAACATATTAGGAAAAAATAAATATTTAATTCTTATGTTATTACATTTATTAGTAGTTTTTAATTAATTATATTTATTTTTTATTTAGAAAATTTATTGATTTTATAAGATTTAATAATCCACAGTATGTAAAATCTTGATATTTATATGGAGTCCGTTGTTAATGCTCTTATTACTATTTTCTCTCTTCTACTAGTTCCTAAACGTAGGCATACTGCCGAATTGCATTAAATATTTGTGTTGTCTTTTTTCTTTCATTTTCTTCTTTACCAATTTATAAGATATATAAATTAAGTATTAATTCTTTTATTAGAATTTTTTCAAAATTTGCTATGTCCATAGTATAAAAAAAATTTACATGCCCCATGCGCTATGGCTTTGGCCTTTTCTATTCACTTTCAAAAGAAAAAAAAAATCTACTGTTAAGTAAAATATTGTGACTAACATGTCGAAGTAGATAAAGTTATGCATTGATATATAGCTATCTGTAACTTCCTTTTCAATCAATAATTACATGGATATGATCAGTTATAGACCATATTATTATTATTATTTTTTTCCTAAAAATCATTGTGATCGATCTGACTGTAAATTATTTATGTTCCATTATTTTGAGTTCATAAAAACAATGATCTAGCAAGCCATTCAGGCCAGTCCTACATTATTCACAAGTCCATTTCCGGTCAATAATTTCCTGGATAAAATTACTTATTGTGGTTCACTTATGGACCACAGTGTTACTTCTTTTAAAAGATCTTGTGGCATGATCTGTTTATTGATTATGTGTGGTTCACAAAATTAAAAAAGATAGAAACAGAAAAAAGATAATACATAAATCAAATCTGAAAAGGAAAAAAAAAAAAAACGTGTAATAAGAATAGAAACCCAAAAAAAAAAAAAAAAAGAGTTTAGAAAAGGATATAGGTAAGAAGCACTAAAGGGGAGGGAAGACGTGTAGGCCGTAGGAGTATAAATACAAACAGAGAAAAAAAAAGGGATAAATTATTCATTTAGTCCCTAAATTTTTAATAATTTTGTGTAACTTTAGTCTCTGAGCTTTTTTTTCGTAGTTAGAAACTATTAAAATATTGCTATAATAGTCCTTTTTGTTAATTTTTGAAAGGAATCCATTAGTAACTTGGTGAAAAAGTGATGCTAACTAATGGATTCTATCTAAAAGTTAATAGAAATGATTACTGTAATAACATTTTTAATAGTTTATAGTCATTTTAGTTTCGAAATCCTAAACTATTAAAATGTTACTACAATTGTCATTTTCGTTAATTTTTGGATTGAATCCATTAGTTATTTTAACTAATTGGTCAAAAAGTAATGCTAATTAATAGATTCCATTCAAAAAATAACATAAATGACTTAATGTACGTAGTAATATTTTAATAGTTTAGAGGTATTCCAACTACAAAAAAAAAAAAAAAAAAGAAGAAGAAGTTAAATGATCAAAGTTGCACAAGGTTGAAAGTTCAGGGACCAATCAAGTAATTTACTAAAAAAAAAATCAAAATGTTGAAAACTGAGCACTTGTGGGAGGCAAATTAATCCTGGACTCAATACTTCAATTAGGTGATTATTTTAAAAAGTAGCGTGAAAATTTTTTTTTAACAAGAAATGTGCCCCCACTATTATGAATGTGACTCAGCGTCCGTACATGATCTTCTTTTCTATCCAAATTTATTTATTTTTTTTTCTTTTGCTTAGTCACATTTGCAGTGAAATTGTATACTTAAAGTCTCTTTTTATCAGAGGCATTCTTGTAATAAATTGTTTAGATTAAGAATTTAATCTTGATAAATAAATAAAAAAAGAAGAAAGAAGGGTAAGGATTGTAAGAGATTTGATCAAATAATGGAAGAAAATTTGATGACATATATACCGTTTGGATCATCGTTTTGAGATTATTTGTGGATGTAATATAAAAAATTGTGTACATGTATTTTCTCTTAAATTGAATTTATTATCTAAGCTTTAATTTTTCAAATGTATGGTCCAAACGTGGACATTAAAATGTGTAGAATTTTGGAGATAACCCACGCAGAGGGGGTGAATTAATTATATTGTGTGGATGAGAGAAAATTTTACTAGTGTATGTGTGTGGAAGAGTATGGATTTGGACCTAGTGAATAATTTCCCCTACATGGTTAGACAGGAGATTGTGGTCGAGTTAGATTGTAAGTTTAATTAAACCTCATAATTTAAACAGTAAATTTAAATCTTTATGAGACAAAATATTACATAATTTTTTTTTTGAAAAATAGATTTACAAGGTATCTAGTTAATTCCGTAAAATTTACTAACTCGGTTGGATAAGTCCTCTTCCGTAGCATTGTTAGCCAGGAAAGCAAAGGTCAACCTTGGCTATGTGCGCATTAGTCACTGTGACCAAGTGCTTATGGTTTCCATGCATTATAACAGGAAGGGGGAAAAAAAAAAACAGAGTGCCAAATGTATCAACTCTTAGTATCCTATATATATGGTACTTTTCTCATGTGATAGAGAAATTTATATACATTGGTACATCGTGTATGTATATCTATTCTATATCTGTATCTATACAATATTTAAAAGTATGAAAATATGATATATCGGTTTGCTTTGCCAATTATGTCTCCAGAATTTGTACTGTATTATATTGTTATCGTGAATTGAATTCATTTATCATAATATCACAGTTAAACTTTTATATATGGTAATGAATTTTAGACTCTAATCCATTGGCATAACACGTTATATATATATATTGAATAACGTCATCTATTGAATTAGCTTCTAGGGATTAATTATACTCCAGTCTATTTATTAATTCATGATCTCATTTTTTGGTTTCGTTCACGTTTTTGGACTATTATCCATTTATTAATTCTATTACACTTGTTTTCTTCTACTTTGAAATTGAACTTGCATTTTCAAGGTCACTACCAAAACCTAACGTCAATTTAGAGTAGGGAGACTAAACGATTATTATCGATCAGAGTGTTATTTACTTTTTTAACACTGTCAGGCATTCCGAAAAACCGTTACTCCGAAACACGTGAGTTATAAAGTTGGGGCTTCCGGAAGCCACCCTAAGGTGACCGTACAAAAGTAATCATCTTGATTGCACTTGCTGGTTGCTTTATGTAGTAATGTTTTGGCTTGCCCCACTCAAAAGGAGGAAAAATAGAAAAGAGAAAAGAAAACAATTTAAAGTTGTTAGGATGAAAAAGTCAGCTTTCATTTAGTATTACAACTCCAACTCAAATTTTTTATCTCAGTTTTTATCTTTTTTCTGAAAAATCTAGAAAATTATAACTAATTTTAAAAAAGTAAATCAACTCCAACTTAAAAATTTGAGTTGAAATTGTAATACCAAACAGAAGCTCAATGTCGACGGAGTTATCGAGGATTTTGATTTACGAATAATGTCGATTGAAATGTTGATGTCGATGAATATATTGAAAATAACGGAGACTCAAAGAAAAACTTATAATGTTTCACTAAAGCTTTACAAAATGTAAAAACAATACTTAATCTGAGCTAATTTTATAACAAAAAACAATACTTTTTTTTTTGTTTTATCAAATATGATAGTTATATCGCATAGTGTAATAAGAAATCATAATAATTATACATTGATTGTAATTTCAATATGATTTACAGACTCACTAACCATTACAAACAAAATACATTAATATATAATAGAGTACAAAGAAATTAATTAAATGTCAAACATAAAACAGAATATACGAGTTTTGAGTGTCCTTAATACTAAAATGAGTTTTTAGCACGTTGAAAAATATCATATATATCTGTGCTAATCTTGATCTAAACAATTCATTTGCCATAAGATATTACCTTTGAATTATTGTTACGAAAGTAATTGTTTATGTGTTACATGTTTGTTTCTGGGCCTCTTCCAATTATAATCCATAACTTAAATATTATTGACCTATCCAACTTGATGAGTAGTTTTGATGGATACATAATGATATCTCGATATCAATTTATAGTGGAGGTTATTCTAATATAGCGAAAAAATTGTTTTAATTGTGTACTTCTAAACTAGATCCCATTTAAGAATCATAAAGTGGATTATAATCGTATGAACTTTGTTCGATTTCTAAACTCATGGAATCAACTAATGTGTCGCATGCACCACTCAGGGTGAGACCTCAAGAGAGCAGGAACTGGAACGTCACCCTAAATTAGCCAACATCTCCACCCTATTCCGTCTCATATTCAACACGTCTATCTTGAAGCAGGAGCAAATGTCCTTGCCTCCATTTCTCGTGAGGTGCCCCTGCCACAGCCTCATTTCTCAGTTTCACCAACAAAATCCTAAGCGGAGACAGTGAAAAAGAGTAGAAGGACAATGAGGAACACACAGAGCGAACGAAAAAGGTCGGGAAAATTTCTTAGGAGAGTTGGATCCGAGTCTGGATTTAGAGATCCAACATGAGCCCTTTTTTACTCCAGTTGAATGAGGAAAAAAAAAAAAAAAAATTATGATATCTTACATAGGGAGAGATTTCGTTTTTTTTTTTTTTTTTGGGATTTAAAGTTTTGCTCTTTTGCATAAATCTAAAGAGTATATGTCAACTATTGTTCTGACTAAAAAACTTATGTAAAATATTTTAATTGTAAAAGTCCAAAACCTAGTTTTCTAACAGCATCAAAGAAGGTTAGTAGCCATTTCCCAAATGAGAATTTTTAATTGGGTTCTTATATATCCGTGTAAGGGCTGGAGAAAAATAGCTATGGAGCTCAAAGTCAAGTGCCCGATGGTGTTGGAGCCGGAAAAGACGATGAAGAAGGCGGAAGTCGTGGAAGAGCGCGCGACGCAAGGAAAGGCAGCAGCGGCACGCCCCAAAATCTAAATCTAACCCCGCCATTTCGCGGTCCTCCAGGAAGAAGGATGTCAATGTTGGCGCCGGAGCCGAAGAGTGGTGTGGGAGTCGGAGGATGTAGGGATAAGGATTGGGAACGTCCATTTGATGATGTTCTATCAAGGTGAAGGTCACTCACCGAATGAAGAAGAAGACCAATAGATAATTAAAAAAAAAATCAAATATATTGTGTTAACACGTATGGATGGATGAGTTGGTTAGTAAGATATATCAGTTTTAAGATCTCATCAACTGAAAGATCGGAGATTCAAATTCCTAACTAATTTAGTTAAATGTCCCTTGTTGAGGCCTTGGGCCCGACCCTTCGGCCTGTAGGCTCGGCGGGGCACCTGTGCCCGGAGGCTTTGCGGCGCGGCCTGTGGGCTCGGCAACAGGACTGCAGCCCAAGCTCTCCAACCCATCCCGGGAGGCGTCGTGGCGCTCGCGCCCGGAGGTTGTTGGTACCAGGGTTTGAACCCTAATACCCTTTAAGAATGCGGACATCCCCATCCACCGAAGCCTACGGGCCGAAGGGTCGGGCCCAAGGCCTCAACATCCCTACTTATGTGAATTTAAAAAACAAAAAATGATGGACCACTTCTAACAAAAAAAAATCAAATACATGGTGGGCCTCTTGTGAAGATTCTCTTGTACTTAAATGTAATGTAACGATAAAAGCATGAGAGAAAAACATGGGTAAACAGAAAAGAAAAATAAGAATTGGGAACAGTGAAATATTAACTGGCATTATTAGTTGATGTGTCTAAATATATTTATTAAAGTTGCTGGTTCTACACCAGTCAATAATTTTGGCTCAACTTTTTACTCTTTTATGCGCTAATTGTTTTCCCACCCTTCGATTGACTCTTGAAAAATAAAAAATTTATTTATATGCAGGATCAACGGCTCTTATGTTTTACGATCCGGTTGCATATTTATGAAACTGGGACTGTAGTCTTGCCCTTTATTTTATTTTATTTTATTTTCTAACATATAAAAGGCAAACTGCTGCCTCCCTCTTATCTGCCACGTTGCATCCCATTTCGTTTCTTTTTTTTTTTTCCCCTTTGTTTTTCTTTTTTTCCCGTTTTGTGCTCTTTTTTTTTTTTTTGTGAATTTGTGTTTTTTCCTTTTTAAACCCTTTTTCTTTATATAATTTATCTTTTGTGTATTTCCAAATAAATCCTCGCTTAAGAATTTTTCTTACATCTTTGAAATAATATTTTATCAAACATGATTTTTATAATTATCTCTTACTCTCTCTCTCTCTCTCTCTTTTTTTTTTTTTTCCCTCCTAATTGCGCGTTATTAGTTTTTTGACTTTTTTGTATAGATTCCCCATGAGCTTTGTAAATTTGATCCTAAATTATTTTTTATTGGTGATCAGGCACTTGAACTTATAATTATTGACATAATCTGTTAAGGTTAGTTAAGATTATTAATTCTCCCAAAAGCTTAAACTATAAGTAAAAAATATGTTAACAAACTCACTAAGTTATGTTAGATTGCTAAATTTTCTAGCTTAAGTTGTAGTTACTAATGAGGGGGCACAACGATTAACTAGGATGCCTTTTCTTTCTTAAGATTTTTTTCTTGTCAATAAACTATCTCTTAATAGAATTAGGTAAGGTATTTTTTGTCATAATATCGACATTTCTTCCTTAGACCAACAAAATAGACATAAAAATTGGGATGATTTAAAAGTTCTTTATAAGGACCAGCAGGTGAAGGACTTTGGAATAGACCTACTTAGCAATCCGGATCTTGTTGCCACAGACCCGATTGTTTCATTTGAGACAGCCTTCTGGTTTTGGGTGACTCCGCAGTACAACAAACCATCATGTCATGATGTTGTTATTGGAACATGGACGCCAACTCCAGCTAATATTGCCACCAATCGGCTTCCGGGCTTCCGTTTGAGCACCAATGGAGGTCTCGAATGCGGCCATGGTCCCAATGCTCAGGCCGTGGAAAGAATCGGCTACTATCTGAGGTACTGTGACTTGCTGGGAGTGAGCCCTGGTGATAACTTGGATTGCGATAATCAAGTGTCTTTCGCGTCTGGTCTTAGGAACCCAAAAATGCCGTTACTCAAAATGCCTGTCTACCAAGCATAATTACATACATATATATATATATATATATACACACACATATATATATAGGGCAAACATAAAATAAATGATGTCCCCTACTGTTGGGAGAATTAGCCCCGCCTTATATCTGCCGTGGCTTTCTCGTATCATGAGAAGAAAGCTTGTTATTTGCTACGTAGTATGGTACTGCATGTGCCTAATAAATAAAATAAGCACTGTACATATGACAGTCTTTTAGATCCTATATGTGTGTGTGTGTATACATATATATACATATATATATTATATACTATTTTAACAGATAGATCAACTGGTATTAAGTCCGCTTAACCCGTCCAAACAAATTAGTACTTGTTAAGCAACTAACTATCGTATAACCGAACTTCCTCAAATTAGTGAAAATAAAAATAAAAAAGAAGCACAAAATATCCAAATTACAAATTGAAAGAGCAAGGTAACTAAGACGAAATTAAACTTTTTTCTTAAGTTAATGAAAAATTAAGTAAATAAATAGTTTTTAAATACTTATCTAAATAAATGGTAAAAAAAAAATTTTAAAAATGATCGTTAATCAGTAATTGATTATAATTGATCATAATCAATCAGTGTAAAAAATATATATTTATATTGATCAACTATAATTACGGACCAGCGGGTGACGCATTAGGAATAGACCTACTTAGCAATCTGGATTTGGTTGCCACGGACCCACTTATTTCATTTGAGACAGCCTTCTAGTATTGGGTGACTCCACAGTACAACAAACCATCATGCCATGATATTATTACTGGAATATGGAAGCCAACTCCACCTAATATAGCAGCCAATAGGCTTCCGGGCTTCGGAGTGACCTCCAACATTATCAATGGAGGTCTCAAATGCGGCCATGGTCCCGATGATCGGGTGGCTGACAGAATCGGGTACTGTGGCTTATTCGAACTGAGCCCTGGCGATAACTTGGATTGCTATGATCATGGTTCTTTCGGGTTGACTCTTAGGAGCCTGAGGCCGCCATGGGATACTTAAAATGCCTGTCGACCGGGCATAATTGTACGCGGGCAAGAATAGAATAAATAACCCCTACTAAGGGGAGTATTAGCCCCATATATATATATATATATATATATATATATATATATATTGTCGTTTCTGGCGCATGGCTGAAGAAAGAAAAAGGCGCATCTCTAGTTTCCCAATATCTCAAAGAACACAAAATTCAAGTCTGAGGCAAAAAGATGTTACTAACCAAGGGTTTTGAAGGCCCAATAAACGACATAGTTTTGCTACGCTAAAACTAACAAATAGAAATAATCTAGAAACAAAGAAACGACAATATCGGTTCCATAATTGCAAGTCTTCAACTTTTAACAAAAACGACTTGCCACTATCTTCAAAGACCAAATAAAACGACTTGTCAATAGTTTCCTACATCAGTTTCTCGTTTCAAGAGAAAGCTAAGTTATTAATTTGCTATTACTATGGTGCATGTACCAAATGCATTAAGCACCTCAATCTATGCAGCGTGGTTGTGCCAAGAAGAGAACGTTTATTATAAGAACTATCTAGCTTTAAATATGAAAGTCTTTACGCTCATATAAATATGTATACATACATATATATATATATATATATTGTTTTTAACATATAGAACAATTGATATTAAGTCCGCATAACACACCCAAACTAAAATAGCACTTTTACTTATGAAACTTATCATATATACCTTTTTACATATAAATTATGATGACATATAAATGGGTAAGTACACCAAGACATTCTAGTTAGAATAAATAACCCCTACTAAGGGGAGTATTAGCCCCATATATATATATATATATATATATATATATATATATTGTCGTTTCTGGCGCATGGCTGAAGAAAGAAAAAGGCGCATCTCTAGTTTCCCAATATCTCAAAGAACACAAAATTCAAGTCTGAGGCAAAAAGATGTTACTAACCAAGGGTTTTGAAGGCCCAATAAACGACATAGTTTTGCTACGCTAAAACTAACAAATAGAAATAATCTAGAAACAAAGAAACGACAATATCGGTTCCATAATTGCAAGTCTTCAACTTTTAACAAAAACGACTTGCCACTATCTTCAAAGACCAAATAAAACGACTTGTCAATAGTTTCCTACATCAGTTTCTCGTTTCAAGAGAAAGCTAAGTTATTAATTTGCTATTACTATGGTGCATGTACCAAATGCATTAAGCACCTCAATCTATGCAGCGTGGTTGTGCCAAGAAGAGAACGTTTATTATAAGAACTATCTAGCTTTAAATATGAAAGTCTTTACGCTCATATAAATATGTATACATACATATATATATATATATATATTGTTTTTAACATATAGAACAATTGATATTAAGTCCGCATAACACACCCAAACTAAAATAGCACTTTTACTTATGAAACTTATCATATATACCTTTTTACATATAAATTATGATGACATATAAATGGGTAAGTACACCAAGACATTCTAGTTAGATTAACATCTCTTTAACATCTTCATCATTTTCTCATCCTATTATTTATTAATAAAATTAAAGGTCATTGGTAGGAAGTGCGTGGGTCTGGGGCTGCAAAGCTCTTCGCAAACCTCTCGGCCTCGCCATCGAAGCTCTAGTTCAGTGATGGCCGGCGATGAGGGGAGTTGGTAGCCATGGAGATGAGAGTTCAAAAGTTTTTTTTTCCCCTGCAAATATTGATTTTTTTCTGCAATCCTATGTGCCAGTTTGTATTTTATTTATTATGCACCTTCAATATCTTAACCTAATATGAGTGGTTTAAAAATGATAACTACAGATAGAACATATAAGAAAAGTTCTCTTACAGACTCTTCCTAATAAACGTAATAAGAATTGATCAAAAAAAGAGAGAGAGAAAAAAAAGATAACTTATTGATTGTTGGGTAAAAAAAGGATAACAGTTATAACTTTATTCTAGGGACTTTTTTGGAGAAATAAAAAAGGTGCAGTAAATAATAATTAAAATCTAAGTTGGTTGGTGATTTAAGAAAAAGTGTGGGAAAAGGAGATTAAAGGATGTCCAAAAAGAAAAAAAAGTTATGCCACTTTTTAAAATAATCACCAAATTGAAGTACAGGGTCCGGGATTTGCGCCCCCACAGCAAGTACTCAGTTTTCAACATTTTGAATTTTTTTTTCTCGGTTTGTAATTACTCCTACGGCCTACACGTCTTCCCTCCCCTTCAGTGCTTCTTACCTTTATCCTTTTCTAACTTTTTTTAAAAAAAAAAAACTTGAAAATGGAAAAATTCGAACTCTATATTTGAGATGGAGTCAGATGTAATATTATTGCTTAGTTATACTTGTAATTACTTTTTGATTTCTATTCTTCTCGCACGTTTTTTTTTAATTTCAGATTTTATTTATGTGTCCTCTTTTTTCTTTTTCTATTTTTTTAATTCATTTTTTTTAGCTCCTATATGTTTGTGAGACAGTTCTTTATTCTTCTATCTTGGTACTGCAATCCCCAATATTTACTTTGTTATTCGATTCTTAATCCTTCATTTTTTTTAATTGTTTTTAGTTCTGACGTAGTAATTTCTTATTTACTGAATTCAAATCAGGAATGTCATTGATGATACATCTGTTTTTCTAAATAATTTTTAGTTATAATATGATGAACTAGAAACAAGGTTTGACCACTTTGATAATTCCTTTTCACATCGTATTATGATCGGCTTTTTTGAGAGGCACTGTGCTATTATGGAAATGGACGCTGGAAATTAAACTTCATTACTTTACACTCAAAGCTCTCATTTATCTTTCATGTCATTGAAAAATTCTATTGACCAAGAATATTTGGACAGCGGTCGATATAAGAACGCCTGTTTTTAACCAGACTAGTATCATATATATATATATATATATATGCTTTTCTCACGTGATAGAGAAATTTGTATATATTAGTATATCGTGCATTCTATTTCTATTTTGCATTTATATCTATACAATATTTAAAAGTGTGATTATGTGATCTGTCGATTTCCTCTGCCAGTTATTTCTCAAGAATTTGTACTGTATTATCAAGTTATTGTGAATTGAACATCTTCTCTTTTTAAATTAGTTTTTAAGGATAAGTTTTATTCAAATTCATTTATCATAATATCTGAGTCATCAGATTTTTGCATATAATAATAAATTTTAGACTCCGATCCATTTACATGACATGCTTTATATGTGTATTGAGTAACCTCACCCATTGATAGCTTTTGGGGATTAATTATACTCAAGTTCATTTATTAATTCATGGTCTCATTTTTTTTTTTTTGTTTCGTTCATGTTTTTCGACTATCTTATCCATTTATTAATTCTACTATACTTGTTTTCTTCTACTTTAAAATTGAACTTGTATTTTCAAGGTCAGTACGGAAACCTAACATCAAATTGAGTAGGAAGTCTAAATGATTTGTATCAATCATAGTATTATTTACTTTTAACACTGTTACGCGTTCCAAAAAGTCCTAACTCCATAACAACACGTGTTGTAAAGTTGAGGTTTTTGGAAGCCGCTCTGCTTTCTTCTTCTTCTTCTTCTTTTTTTCCCCCTCTGTACCCACAAAAAGAGGTGACCGTAAAAAAGTAAACATCTTGACTGCACTTGCTGGTTGCTTTATGTAGTAATGTTTTGGCTTGCCCCACTCAAAAGGAAGAAAAAGAGAAAAGAAAAAAGAAAACAAGTAAAGTATGTCACTTATTTGGATGAAAAAGTCAATGTCGACAGAGTTGTCGAGATTTTGATTTACGAATAATATCGATGAATATATTGATATCGATGCTGATATCGATGGATATCTCAAGAAAAAATTGATACTCACAGAAAAATTTATAATATTTTGCTGAAGCTTTACAAAATGCAAAAGCAATCAATACTATTTTGTCTGAACTAATTTTATAACAAAAATATTACATTTTTTTTTTTTTACAAATATGATAGTTATATTGCATAGTATAATAAGAAATCATTATATGCATTAATAGGAATTTTAATATGAAATTACATACTCATTAGTCATTACAAACAAAATACAATTAAATAATAGAGCGCAAAAATTAAATGTCACACATAAGAGAGAATATACAAGTTTCGAGTGTCGTTCATATTAAAAAGAGTTATAGTAGGTTGGAAAATAAATACTATGTGCTGATCTTGATCTAAACAATACATTTGCCACATGATATTACTCTTGAATAATTCTGAAGATAATTATTAATGTACCATATGTTTCTTAGTCTCTTCTAATTATTAACTCATAAATTGAATATTGTTGATTTATCTAACTTGATGAGTAGTCTTAATGGATATGCAATGAAATCTCGATATCAATTTGTAATGAAAGATATAACAATATATCAAATAAACCATTTCGATTTTATACTTTTGAATTAGATCTTATTTGAGAACTATAAGAAGGATAATAACTGTATGAACTTTGTTCGGTTTTTAAACTCATGGAATCAACTGATGTGCCACATGCACCACTCGGGATGAGACCTCAAGAGAGCAGCAACTGGAACGTCAACCTAAATTAGCCAACATCTCCACCCTATTCCGTCTCATATTCAATACCTCTATCTTGAAGCAGGAACAAATGTTCCTGCCTCCATCTAGGCATGATCACTACAATACAAGTTAATGGACGAGAACTTATAGTTTCATAATTGAGATTAGGAAGCAATTTGTTTTTTCTTTTGTAATTTATCAAATATTTAACATTTAACATCTTAAAGTAGCTTGTGGGATCCACAACTGTAAGTCAACTACATCACTACATCACAATTATAAATTAATTATAATCATCTGTTATTGATTATATACTTTATCCTGTTATATAGCAGTAATTACACTAGCTATTATAACAATAGGAAGGAGACGCCAATTTGATTAACAATTAGTGTGTAGAATCATGCTTCTGGGCAGATAATAATTAATAAGATTACGAATTTAAGGGAGTACTAATTAATAAGTATTTAGCACCGGTACCCTTAAATTTGTTACCTTTTAGTAACTTGCCCATTAGAGTTTTAATTTTGTCAATTTATTTCTTAGACTTGCTAAATGTTTGCAGTGTCTGTCAAGATATATTGCCGGATCTATCAAGACATGTCAGTAAATGCATTTTGGATTTTTAGTGCAATGCCATCAGCGACACTATAGTTGGGCTCCTTTCCCTGATGAAGGGCAAGATCATCATTTTGTTATCATGAAAAATAATGCCCTTCAAACTAATCATAGAAAGTGATATCTCTTGTGGTCGATCTATCAATGGCATTATGTATATTCACTTGTTGCGTGCATATTAGAAAAAAGGTAGTCACTAAGGTGAGTCCTATATCAACGGGGAGTGAGGATTTTTAGTGACTTGTAATTACCGCAAGTTCTCTTCTAGTGAACAATTTTATTTGGAAGTTATAACTTACTGGGGTCCGTTAATATTATTCCTCCTGAAGGCCGTTGTGGTCGATCTATGTATTCAGTTGCTATGTGTATACAAAAAAAAAAAAAAAAAAAAGCCATCAAGGCGAGTCCAATGAGAGCTTCTAGAGCCACAAGTTCTCTTTTAGTCAGCAGGTGATATAAATATTTAACAATATATATTTAATGATTTAACAAATGATAATTTTCTCCTTAATATTAGGGTAAAAAAGATGAAAGTGAAAAAAAAAGGTGGTTTGGAGGTAGGTAGGTTAAAAAACTTGTATATATAGACATGATCCAGTTCTCTCCTCCATGAACCACACCTTGTTATAAATAATACATTATCTTTTGCTTACAAACAAATAGGAAAAGATGCTGATCAAGATGATCAACTCAAGTACTAGTCTTATAATCTTGTCCTTTGGCTTGTTGCTTGTGGCTTCCACGGCCGAAGGCTCTGAACAATGTGGGGAACAAGCTGGCGGTGCTTTGTGTCCGGAGGGCAAGTGTTGCAGCATCTTCGGATGGTGCGGCAACACCGAGAACTACTGTGACCCTGAATATTGCCAAAGCCAATGCCACACTCCTTCTCCTTCGCCGCCGCCACCCTTTACACCGCCACCTCCTGTCTCCCCCGATGACATAAGCAATATCATCAGTGAAACTCTCTTCGACAAATTGCTCGCCAAGCGAAACTCTCTAGCCTGCTCCGCTGACGGCTTTTACACATACGACGCTTTCATTACCGCCGCGAGAAGTTTCCCCGAATTTGGTGCTACGGGATTTTTCGCAACTCGTAGGAGAGAGATTGCGGCTTTCCTCGCACAAACTTCTCATGAAACTACAGGTACTACTTTACTTTATTTGGTTATTCTGCATGTCTACCTATGATTGGTCAATTTTTGTTTTTGTTTTTTTTTCCCCCTTTGAAGATCGTCCTTTTACTTTGGTTTGCGCTTCAGCTTTGATTTTTTATTTAATTAAATTGATTTGTCAGAAATTTATTTTGGGATAATTTTTTATTCTCATCATTCATATAATTGTACATACATATATTTTTTAAGACCCGTTTGGGGGAGTTTTTAAAGATGAAGTTTTGGAATTATAGACTTGAAATAACAAAATTGTAGACTTTTAAAATTTGACTTTATTTAAACGTTTAGAAATACAAATAGTGAAAAATAGTTCGGAACTGAAGAAAATGATTAAAAAAAATGTTTAGAAAAGATTTTGAAGGTGTGCCCCTAAACAGGCACTTATATAGATATATATGTACGCTTGTGAATCTCCTTTTGAATCCCTATAAGTTGCCAGAGGGGAGATTGTGCATATTCTCCTTCTATTTTCACGTTCTTGTTTAGATATTTATAATTTGAGTATTTCAATTATGAGTTACACATAAACATATATAGACATATTTGTAAAGTGTTTTGACTACACGTGTACGTAGGTGGATGGCCTGGTGCACCGGGTGGTCCATACATCTGGGGATATTGCCATGTTAGGGGGTTAATGACCTGGAGAGACTATTGTGTTCCCAGTAGTCAATGGCCCTGTGCTCCTGGTCAACAATATTATGGCCGAGGACCCATTCAACTGACTTAGTAAGTAATTCTTTTTATTTATTTATTTATTTTGAAGTAAATAATGAGTGAGAGGAGCTAGTATCAAAGCGACTCATAACATAAGTTATTTGTGGTTTACTCTTAATTATTATTATTTTTTAACATGTTGATAACTTTTTGAAATAGCAACTACAATTACGGGCCAGCGGGTAAAGCACTCGGAATAGACCTGCTTAAAAATCCGGATCTTGTTGCCACAGACCCGGTTGTTTCCTTTAAGACAGCCATCTGGTTTTGGATGACTCCGCAGCACAACAAACCATCATGTCATGATGTTATTGTTGGAACATGGACGCCAACTCCATACGATATAGGCGCCAAAAGGTATCCGGGCTTCGGTGTGATCACAAACATTATCAATGGAGGTATCGAATGTGGCCTCGGTCCCAATGCTGAGGCGGCGGACAGAGTCGGCTTCTATAAGAGGTACTGTGACTTGCTGGAAGTGTTCCCCGGAGATTACCTGGATTGCGATAATCAAAGGTCTTTCAAGGACGTTCCTGGGAACCCAAAAAGGCCGTTACTCAAAATGCCTGTCGACCAAGCATAATTACATGTATGCATATAGGGTGAGCATAGAATAAATAACATCCCCTACTGTTGGGAGAATTAACCTCACCTTTTCTCGTATGATGAGAAGAAAGCTTGTTATTTGTGTCGTACTATGGTACTGCATGTACCTGATCAATAAAATAAGCACTACAGGTACTACTTGATTATATGTGCACATGTGACATGTCTATGCATGTTTGCTCGGGGATTTTTAGTTTACATTTAAACATCAGGTTTTGAAAAGTCAACCAACTCAAATTTAAAAATTTCATTACAAATCAGTACACTAAATACACTCTTAATTTTTCATTAAAGATCGTCCTTTCACTTTGATTTACGCTTCGGTTTTTTTAATTAATTTAAATTGTGACAAATTTATTTTATAATGTGAGATATTAATAGTTGATATCATGTAAATAGTACATTTTAAAATGTTTGAGGTGTATAACATATTTATGATAAATTATTTATTAACGAATTTTGTTATGGCAAGTAAATAAATTATTTATTATAAATATGATGTTTATCATAAACACTTTATTTACAAAAATATTTTTTAAGATAATTTTGTCATAAATATGCTTCATAAATGTATCATTTACCGTGATATGCTATTAACCATCGCCCAAAAATTTTTATGCTATTTATTTTTATTGTTAGAGGTTTTTGGCTTATTTTCTTCCTTCTCCCTTACATATATATATATATATATATATATATGATTAATTATAAAATTTTCCCATGAATTATAGTCCTTGTAACAATTTACCTCTTAAATTTTAAAATGTAACATTTGTTCCCCCTAAATTTTGAAATCGTAACAATTTTGCCTCCTACCGTTATCTTTCTGATGGAAAAACTCACGTAACATGCACATGAAGTGGAAATGAATTATAGACTTTGTAACACTTTGCCACTTCAAATTTTGAAAGGTAATATTTGTTTTCCTCAATTTAAGTTCTGTTAACAAATATAGTCCTTCTATATGATTTTATTCATATTTTGTTTTTTAAAAGTCATTCTTATTTTTCTTATAGTTTTAATCAAATAACTTAAAATATGTATTCGAATAGAGAGTAAAATAATTAGGGGTGAACATATTAACCGCAAACCGATTTGCACCGGATCGTGCCGCTCGAATGGTCGGTGACACGTCAGCACCGACCTTGTCGGGCGGTTACCTGAACCGTGAATGTTAAGGGCCGAGCAGTTGCGGTTCTACTGGTTTGTGTGCGAGTGGTAACCGAACCGCACCGAAAGTGTGAAAAAAAAAAAAGAAAAAAGAAAAAAGAAAACCTAGCCTCACTTCTCTTCTCTCTTGACTTTCACTCAAACAAATCATTCCCCTTGACACTCACAATCCGCGGTGCCTCCTCTGCCCCCTTTCCTCTCAGTCCTCCGCCTCTCACTATCTCACGGCCCCCCCACAAGCCCCTCGCGGTTCACGCACCCCTCCCCCCTAAATTCAGTATCCTTCCATCTGCCAGCGACGACCACAGTAGCCACCGAGCCGAAAGCCCCATCCTGCTCCAACTTGCAGAAGCTGTTCTTCACTTCTTCTTGCCTCTTGGTATGAAATCCTTTTTTGGTTATCTTCATTCTTGGAAAGCTTTGGCCTTTTTGGTATTTTATGGGGCTTCTGTTCATTGGGATGTTTACTTCTTATTCATCGAAAGAAAAAAAACTTAAGGGAGAACAGGCAAACTAGCATATTGTAAGTTTCAGATTTAACAAAGTAGCAGGTTTACGAAAGGTACAAAATTATAGCATATTAAGGTTTCAATTTAATGAAAGTTCCCAAAATGCCCACCGTCCGTTCTCTCCTGTCGCCGTCACAACTCCGGCACCGTCGCAAACGAGGTCACGCCAGCTGAAATTGCGACGCTGAGATCGCCAACCAACAGACGCTGGGGAGATCGTTGAAGCTGTAGCCAGAGATAACCTGAAACAATGGAGGATCGTCCGAAAACTGCGCTAGAATTGCGTGAAGAGTCAAGCGAGAATCACGCTAAGAACCACGCGATTCCTCCGGGGACTTCCTCAGAAGTAAGAATCTCCGGCAAAGCACTCACCATGGAACCCAAATCGCCTTGAAAAATCGCGAACCAAGTATGGGAAAACACGATTTGCCTCCACCTAGTATTCGTCGCCGCCTCATCAACCTCCTCTGTGAGATCGCCGGCTGTCTGTCGCCGACTTCGCCGTCTCCAACGATGGCGCTGATTTGGGGGTGGGAGTAAGTTAGGGTTTATTGCGGGCTAATCAATAGAGATCGCCGTCTCCAACAGATCTCCGATGAGATCACCGTCGCGAGCTCCATCGCCGACAAGAGGTTTGAGCCCATCGTCCCGGATTGTCGACAGCGACAATGTTTTAAATAGATCTAGGGTTTCATTTGGAATATTGTAATAGAGTCGGGGTTTTTCTACAATTTTTATAAAATGATTATTTATTGATGAAATAGTCAATTTTTTAAGGAAATAAATGCAGCAAGTAAATTGACAATCTTTGTAAATAATTTAATTTAATATGTTATTTATACATATATATAAAGTAAATCCTTGAAAAATCCATTTATTTACTGTAAATAGATTTATGTAATACTATAAATACAGTGTAAAATATAAAACATCGAAATATCAAAAAGTAAACAATTTTATAAGGAAATAATGGTATTCATATTATTTTCAGTTTAATATGTCTTGCCTTTAATTTTAGTTTGTATGATAAATCCAATTATTTACTAAGAAATAATGGTATTTATATTACTAAAAATTTTGAACTAAAAACGCAACATTGTTGGCTAGGTTCTCTGTCCACAACCGAACCGACCGAGAACCGCCCAAAACTGGAGTCGGTGTGGTTTCTATGGTTCCATCTAGGCTACGGGTGGCTTTGGTTTCCAAACTGGGCAAAACCAAGACAGTGGTTCAGTAACCGCCCGACTAAAAACCGAGAGAACCAACTAAATTTTCACCCCTAAATATAATAATTATGTATTAAATATCTCAACAATCATATTTAATAATTTTGATATGTGTAATTTCCATCCAACAAAGTTACAGAAGGACTAAATTTGTTAACAGAATAAAGATTATGAGGAACGGATATTATGTTTTAGAATTCAAGAGGTCAAGTATTACAAGATTTATAATTCAGGGGAAATTTTTATTATTAACCTATATATATATATATATATATATATATATATCTAGGGAATCTTCTTTTGAATCCCTGCACGATCAGTTACAAAAGGGAGATTGGGCCCTTACCCAAGTTCTCATTTATTCATGCATATTTTTTTTCTTTTTCTTTTTTTTTTTCCCTTCTATTTTCACGTTCTAGTTTAGATATTTATATTTTGAGTATTTTATGAATTGTGAGTTATATACATATATATATATATATATATATATACTTATAAAGTGTTTTGACACGTGTAGGTAGATCGCCGGATGGTCCATACAGCTGGGGATATTGCGATGTAAGAGAGATATACCAGGGCGACTATTGCACTCCTAGTACTCAATGGCCCTGTGTTCCCAGTCAACAATGTTATGGCCGAGTATCTATTCAACTGACTCAGTAAGTACCTTTTTTTTTTTTTTTTTTTTTTTTTCACTTTTAAAGTAAAGTAACGAGAGAACAACTAACATTAAAGTGATTTAATTACATAAATTATTTATGGTTTGCTCTTAATTTTTTTTAACACATGTTAATAACTTTTTGAGACAGCAACTATAATTACGGACCAGCATGTGAAGAAGTTGGAATAGACCTACTTGGCAATCCGAATCATGTTGCCACAGACCCGGTTGTTTCATTTGAGTTACAGCCTTCTAGTTTTGGGTGACTCCGCAGTACAACAAACTATCATCTCATGATGATATTATTGGAACATGGACGCCAACTCCAGCTGATATCACCGCCAATTGGCTTCCGGGCTTCGGCGTGACCACCAACATTATCAATGAAGGTCTTGAATGCGGACACGGTCCCAATGCTCAGGTGGCGGAATGAATCGGCTACTATCTGAAGTACTGTGAATTGCTGGGAGTGAGCCCTCGAGATAACGTAGATTGCGCATATCAAATGTCTTTCGCGTATGGTCTAAGGGATCCAAAAAGGCCGTTTCTCAAAATGCCTTTCTACCAAGCATAATTACACACACACACACACATATATATACACACACATATGTAGGGCGAACATAAAATAAATGATGTCCCCTACTGTTGGGAGAATTAGCACCGCTTTATATATGTTGTGGCTTTCTCGTATCATGAGAAGAAAGCTTGTTATTTGCTATGTACTATGGTACTGCATGTGCCTAATAAATAAAATAAGCACTATATATATATATATATACATATATGACAGTCTTTATGATCCTATTTTTATATATATATATATGTGTGTAATATATACTATTTTTAACTGTTAGATCAACTGGTAATAAGTCCGCTCAACCAATCCTAACTAAATAGGTACTTGTTAAGCAACTAACTATCGTATAACCGAACTTCCTCAAATTAATAGAAATAAAAATAAAAAAGAAGCACAAAATATCCAAATTACATGTTAAAAGAGCAAGGTAACTAAGACAAAATTAAACTTTTTCCTTAAGTTAATAAAAAAATTAAGTAAATAAATAATTTTTAAACACTTATCTAAATAAATGATGTAAAAAAAAAGTATTTAAGAAAATGATTGTTAATTAGTAATTGAATATAATTGACCATAGCCATTCAATGGAAAATATATATTAATATTGGTCAATCAGTCAATTAGTAATTGATTATTTTTATAAAAAATGACTATTTTCCTAATTTTACAAAACCTTGTATCCACATATCCCTTAAGTTAATTATGCTTCCATATATATATTTTTTTTACCTTAAAATTGTTTTTTTAATACAGATATAACCACAAAAGATTTGGAAATAAGTAATAACACATCCTAATTTTTTTTTTTTTTAGGATAAGTCACCAAGTTTATTTAATATTATTAATATCAGAGAGTACAAATGATCTCAAAACAACGGGAATAAACTTAATACAAAACAAATCACTAGAGTTAACAATAGCCAAATTAGCTAAAAAATGGGCTACAACATTCCCTTGTCAGGTGGTGTAACAAACGGAGCCACGTCTAGCATTCTGAATAGCCTCCTAAATATCAGATATATCACTTCTGAGTCTGGAGATCTAGACAAAGGCTGTTGAATGGCCCGTACTACATTTAGTGCATCAGATTCCAGGACCCAACAGTCAAGACGGTAATAGGCAGCAAGGACGGGTGCTTGTCGACTGTAACCCGTTGAGCCCCCACTCTCCAAGCGCTCGGTTACACTCCTGTAGTCCCCCAAAACTCTCCCTGCCCTTTCTAACTCCCCCTTTGCCTCCAAACACCTTCCATAAAAAAACAAGATCATTTCTGTTTGTCCACATGCTCCAAACCACCGTGACAAAAACAGCAAGATCTTCTACCGAACAAATCGAAGCAAGAAACATACAAAAAGATCGACAAGGCCCGTTGTCAAAAAGACTAATTTAAAAATTAAAAAAAAAACCATAGGAATTTGATCACTTCAAGTTATTTGAAGCTAATGGTTGTTTTTATCATTTTTATAGATTTTACGTACATAGAGCCACATTTGATAACATTTTGATTTGATGTAGTATTTGGTGGAGAATGTCCAAGTACATTACTGCTATATATATATATATATATTCAATTAATTGATTAATTGACTTAGCACCAATTGCTTATTGACTTTTTCTTGTTATATAATTGTAATTAATGACACTAGTTACTAATTGTTAGAAAAATAAGAATAAAAATTAGTGATTGGAGTACTCATAATGTTAACTTATATCATAAAATTAACCAATTCGAAAATGAGATCAGCATGTCGTTATGTAGGAATGCCAAAATTGATTTAATTAAAATCTACATAGTCATTTTTAGCTGTAGTTTGAATTTACTAGTACTGATTTTCAATTTAAAAATTTTCTGGATTTTAGGATATTTTTTATAGTTTCAAATATTGGATAACTCAGAAGATATGTGATTGTAATATATGTCTTTTACAATTACAAAGATTTTGACCACTTTGATTATTCCTTTTCGCATTATATTTGGATCGGCTTTTTTTTTTTTTTTTTTTTTTTTTTTTTTTTTTTCTGAGAGGCACTGTGGTATTCTGGAAATGAAGGCTGCATGGGGATAAACTTAATTCGTATACTATACTCAAAGCTCTCATTTCTCTTCCACATCGAAGCCCATAAAGAGTAGTAGTACTTAAAATCCAACTGAACAAGCACAATTGGACAACGGTCAATATAAGCACGCCAGTTCTTAATTATACTAGTACCATAGATGGAACTTTTCTCACATGATAGAGAAATTTTCATATATTAGTATTTCGTTCATTTTGTCTATTTTATACAATATTCTATACAATATCTAAGGTCTGGTTTATTTTGTCGGTTAGATTTTAAATTTTTATATTAGAATTGATTGATTTTTAAAAATTAATTAAAATTTTTGTTGATTTAAAAAAAAAAAGATAAAAACTGAATTAGATTTGTCATTTTTCTTTCATGGTCTTTGTCCTTCTCTCTCTCCCACTCATAGTCGTTTCATTCTTTTTGTTTTCTCTTAATTACCATCGTCAGGCATCAATTACACCGCCAAAAGTCCAAAACCATATGAGATTTGCTTCTTTTTCTTTCTTTTTTTTCCCCACCTTTCTTTCCTCAAGACAAATTGACAAACAATACAAATCAAGTATGAAAATTTACATTAATTTCCATCTTTTTAATTTCCATATTTTTCATGTTTCTAATATCTCCTAACTTTTTTTTTTTTTACTGTTGTCGCTATTTAAAATTTCTATCTTTATTTGTATCTCTACTAAATTTAAATCCTGAATCCATATTTGAGAAAATATTGTAATATGACTTTCTTAAAATTCTAACTATTGTTGCCGGATTGTTCAGTAAATGCTTTTTGGGGTTTTTAGTGCGACGCCAATGCCAGCAACACTATTTCCGGGCTCGTTTTCACTGATAAAGGGCAGGTTCGTCATTTTACCACATAAATATGACGCTTTTCAAACTAATCAGAGAAGGTGATGTAAATGTTTAACTAGATATATAAATGTTTAACATGATCTGAGAGCCACTCGAGGATTCGCCAAAAAAAAAAAAAAAGAAGAAGAAGAAGAGCCACTTCTGGACACCCCGACCCACCTTTCCTTTTCACCTTTCAGGGCTACTATAACTTCTGATGCCAAAAATTTTTCCTCTCACCGTCTTGTTTTTTTTTCAAGAGTAGTGTTAGAAACATCAACTTTATTATTAATTTTTATGTATCAATTTATGTGGTGGTGAGTTATCAATTTTCTATTCTTAGATACAATTAATTGATGTGATAATATTTTAAACACTTTTCAATTAAAAAATATAGTTCGTATATCACAGAAATAGGTATTCAAAAGTTAGAATTACTGTTTCTGGCATTTTTTTTCTTTTAATTCGTTTCTCTTAAGACTTTATAAATACTAGCATATACTAATCTCACTTTCATTTTCGATATATGATGGTGACAAGAATAATAGTTACACCAAGACATCCTTATTAAATCATTATCCTTTCGGCATCCTCATAATTACCGATCATTTTATTTTATATCTATCAGCGGGAATGGAATCGGAAGGTTGTGACGTGGGGCGAGAGTTTTGCAATCGATGGAATCTCGAGCCGATTTTTTTCCTCTGAGTTGTGACGTGCGGCAAAATGGTTGTTTCACATAGGGCGAGAGTTTTGCAATCGATTTTTTTTTATATATATATTAATGGCTTGCTCTTGTGTTTTAATTTTAATTTTGTAATAAAAGAGGTAGTTCCCCCATCTCAGGTTTGTTTTTGTGTGTGTGTTCCACTTGAGTTGTTTTTTAGCAGTATATGTCTATTGGTTCCGCTAGTGTTATGGCTAGGCAGAGTTTGTTGCAGTCTCTATGCAGCAAGTGACCGTCTCTCGATCGATCAGAATATTCTATCGATTGTTTTTTTTTTTTTAGAAAGAGCTTTGTACGCATATGCTCGATTATAGGATTGCCGAGGAATTTGAGAAATTTTCCTGTCATCAGGTCTCGGCTTATGTCCTCCTCATGAGTTTTATCAGATTTTATTGGTGGAATCGATTTTAGTCGGAGATTATGTCTCTTGTTCCACAGAGTTGTTTTTAAGGATAGGTATATGGTGTTTTTTTTTTTTAATAATATTTTCAAAATTAACACTCAAAAAATCAATACCAAACATAATTTCAAATATAGTCTTAACACATTTCTTAAAAAAGTATATTTAATTAATAATATAAAAATACATTCTCCATCTATTTTAATCTAGATGTGTCTACATATCTTATCATGTTCGTCAAACTATGTTTAATAAGGTTTAAAGATATCTACGTGAGGCTTAGAATCTTAATTATACCAGAAAATAGAACACGTTCACAGAACTCTCTTAAATTTTTTTTTATTCATTTTTCTTTTCGGAGATGTCCTCCCAGTACTACATCTTCTCTCTCTCAGGATCAATAAAATCATGGGGTACTTACTCTTTTTCTTTTTTATTTTTAATTGCTTTCCAATCTTCTTTTATGAATAATTATTTTTGAAATTAAAAGACGAGTTACTTTAAAAATAAATAAATAAATAAATAAAAGACAAGTTAATACCCACTACTCCACCTTCTTTCTCTCCCTCATGATCAAAAAGTCATGGGTATAGTTCCTTTGTCCCACACTATTCCACGCCACCATCCCTAAACTCTTCTTCTTCTTCTTTTTTTTTAATTACTTTTCAAATTAGAAGACACGTATAAATATGATCTATTCTTCTTCTGTATTTTAACTTACATTTCTTATCAATTAACAGGCATAATCATTAATCATGTTGGGCAATAAAAAGCCGTCTTCAAGCAGCTCATCAACGCGACCAACTTCGAAAACTCCTGCTGTCACGCCGCGTCTTACACGGTCTGCAAACTTTTCCACCCCTTCAAGTTCCACACCTTTACCACCTATTAATGAGTCAACACCTTCCAATTCCACAACATTACCCACTCACTAATCCTTCGATACCTTCCAAATCCACAACAATGCCCTCTAGTTATCAGTCGCAAGAGCATGCAACTGATTGTTCAGGTATATTGAAATTAGATTCATTAATTTAAATTTGAGAGTGCTATACGTATATACATTATACTAGTTATTTTTTATTTATTTTTTATTTTTTAACGTATATACATTATACTAGTTGGCCATATCTTATTAGTCTAATTTGTAAATAAATAACTTGTTGAATGTTGAGTGCTCCTTAATTATATGACTTCGGTACTCGTATAAACATTATATTACTTTTAACTTGTAAATACATTAATTATATCACTTTGGGTCCTCGTTTTTTTCCTTTTTGTTTTTTAAAGTATAGTTTGACACTATTTTTTATGTTTTATTGTTATCATTTCTTTTAGAATCAAGGCCAATGAGAACTCGTGGCCATAATCGAGGGGAAGCTGTACGTCGTTTAGTGGCCCGACAAAGGAAAAAAAACTGACAGTTACATATAGAGGGGGCGAGGTTCGTGTACTTGGAGATAATGCCAATAGATTTGCTACTGATATTGGTATTATAATAAAACACCATGCTCCACTCCAAAGTAGTGGTTGGGGCAAAGTTCTGCCTGAGGAAAGGGATTCACTCATGCCCCGTCTTAAGGTATAATTAATTTTCCAAACGCGTTCTGCTGTTTTAGTACTTGTTAAAATTTTTTTTTATTTAAATTTTTACAGATTTATTTTACTTTAATTATGTTATTTTTTGCAGGACATATTTGAGATGGATTTTGTTTTACAATCTTATTGGAAGGTGATATGCAACGCTTCCTTTTCGAGATAGTATAAGGATTATATATAGAAGCAAATGTCGCATCGTGTACGACGACATTTTTAAATCAGGAAAAAATCCACTACAAAATCAGCCCTCGTTGGTGATTAGAGAGAAGGATTGGAAATGGTTGTGTAATGAATGTTTCTCAGACCCCAAATGGCAGGTAAAACATTTCATGAATCTTCCATTTTTTTGTTACTCTATTCAAACTTAAAAATTAATATGAATACTTATTGTTATAACTATTTTTATATGCGCACTTAAGATCACAACAAGGAGTTCAGAATAGAGCAAATCTTACTACTCTCTATAGAGCTGGATCCAAGTCATAAGCACAGACACTTGGAAGAGCAGGTAATAAACTTATTAATTTGTACTTGTTCATATAATCACACATTTCGCTTATACATATTATCTCTAGTGTTTAGCATTTGGAGGTTTTTTAATAAAGAAAAATAAATAGAATTATCATTAAAAAAAAAAGAAAAAAAGTATGGAAATTAAGAAGAGCATGATCTAATGTTTTCAACAATTTATGATTCGGATTTCAGTTTTTCCTTCATCTTGTTTGTTTGTTTGATGGGAAAATTTAGATTGCGGGTTAATTTTGTTAAAAGCTCAATTGTGAGATTTTTTTTTTGTGTGTATAATTTAGGGTTAGGGTTAGGGTTAGGGTTTGGGTTTTTGTTTGTTTGTTTTTTTTTTTTTCTACCTTTTGGGTTGAATTTAAGTATTTTTGCGATTTTTGGTGATTTGAAAAAAAAAAAAATTTAAAAAGTTGAACCCAGGCAAAAATATCTGGCTTCTATGAAAAGATGAATTTTGTGTGGTGGAAAAGTGTTAATCCGAATATTCTCATGAATGAGCGCGACTGTTTTGTTTTGACCTGTTTTTTCCTTTTTTGTTTTAATTGAATTTATATTTTGTGTAATAACTGCATAGAACTGTAGAAAAAATATTGTTTATTTCGAGTTAAGAGCAAAATTAGTTATATATTTTGCAGTAAATATGATAAAGTTTGTAGTCATTCAGATTTCAAATTTAAACCAAGGCCCAAGCTTTGTTGAGTAGGCTTGTTGAGCCTTAGTATGATTTGGCTTCTGCTTTGAAGTCCATAGCAAGTCTTTCGGAGAATGCTAATTTTGTATAATTTCGGAATTTCAGGTCACAGCTTGGGAGAATGTTTTAATTAATTTATCATTTTTTTCCTGATACTTTGATATGGCTATTTGTTTTTCTTTTGTTGTTTAATCTCTAATCCAAAGAAGAGTGTGCTTCATTCATTTTACCACTTGCTCTTATTCTTGAACGTTTCTTCCCTGAGAAACTATAGCATGTAGCATCTTTAATATATATAACATGTTTTATAAATTGGTAAATAACAATACATCTTAAAAATTCAATTTAAAATAATTTCTATATTCTAGTTTTTCTATTGTCACAAAATGTGCAATCATCTGTGCAGACAAATATACAGACTGAAACAGAGAAAATTAATGGAGTTGGGCGTATTGAAATGTATAGAAGAACTCACTAGAATACTAAGCATGGATGGACCAGCAATGAAGTAATAGGGAACTATATGTGTAATATTTTTAGTACTTAAATTATAGTTGTTCTATACATTGTATATGCATATGTTGAAATTTTAATTCTTGTTTTTAACTTTTCAAAAGGAGATGGTAAAATTGAAAAACTAGCAATCTACTCAACTTGAAGGGAGTCTTCGGGAGTATGCAAGTTGATGAGGCGGCTATTCGTACACAAGTGCTTGGTCTAGCAAAATGTGGGCACATACCAGGTTTTGGATCCGTTCCTCCAAAAAAGGATTTGATTGAGTTATCGATTAATTCTCGAGAGACTGAGTCTCATAAAAAAATTGAGGACCTATCAAAAATGGTTGATGACTTAAGAAGGATGCAACAAGAACAATCTCAGCAAATTAAACACTTAGCTGCATCATTAGACGTTCCAGTGGACCATCCTTCATTTCCACCAAGACCACCCTCGCTGCACCCACCCCCGCCCCCGCCATCTGCTCTGATTCTTGTGGCATAACTGATTTATTATGAAGTTCATAATTTTATAGATGATAGACTTTTATTAATCTATTTGATAATATAATACTCTTTGTAGTTGATTTTTCGGTTTTTTTTTTTTTCAATTTAGTTTTCCCTTTTTGTGTTAGGACATGTTTTATTTTCTACATGCTTTATTTTCTACCACCCATCACAATGTATTCATTCTCGTTCAGTTCGTATGGCGTCAATGAACCAGCTTCATCAAATCTTCTTCTGAGTATTGCTTCTCTCTTTGGTGTGATTGGTGTGGTCACTAAAACTGATTCTCGATGCCGAGTGAAGAACCATTATCTCACTGTGAAGAGGACGAAATCGATCATTGCAGTTATGAGATACTCTCTTACCTTCAGCATCATATTATTCAAAGTCTCGACTATATTAGTAGTCATAACTTTATACCTGTTGCCTTAAAGTGAGCTCTTGATCACTTTTCAAACTTGACATCCTTCTCGAGATACTGAGCCACCTTTGGATATTTTTTACTCATGTTACTGAAATGTTTCTCAAATTTCTTCAAACAGTATGCTTCAGCAGCATTCCTAACATCATCCGGTTTAAATAGGTTAAAACAGTAACATATAATGAGGTTAAAAATCCCTTTGTTTTTAAATTTTTTTAAAATTAATTTTGGCCTTTGGGAGAGAAAGGGAAGGGCTTATAGTAATATATACAAATGTAAAAAAAACTAGATATATAAAAAGGAAACCCACTTGGTAAAAATTGAAAGGCATGTTTATTTTTATTTTTTATTTTTTAATTTATTATTTTTTAAGGAGAACCAAAAAATTTGTTAGCCGAATATGGCTTATATACTTTACCAGTACTTCTTGGAGGGTTTTTTATATATAGGTTGGTATATGCAGATATATAATTATCTTTATGTTTTTTTTTTTTTTTTTCTGTTTTTTATTATTTGCTCTTTCCGTAAGAGGAAAAAGGAATGATTAATTTGAACCTTTATCTTGTGTTTATTTTTGGGTCTTTTTTGCCATGCATACAATTTCTACTAAACTATTACGAAAATTTCAACCTATAACCATACTGTGGCAAACAACCTATAATTGTTTTTTTATTTTTTGACACGATATGGAAATGGACAAGAGTTGGATTTTCATCAAGAATACGTTATTCTCCAAGGAGTACAGAGACGGAGTCGACCACTTCATCGCCAAGGCAAATGATCACATAAATGAAGAAAACAAGACACGTTGTCCCTGAGTTAAGTGCTTGAACCATCATTTTCATGAGTTACTAACAGTTAAGCGTCACAATCTTGAGTACGGTTTCTCGGGGCATTATGTAAATTGGAACTTTCATGGAGAAGAAGACATCAACTTAAGTTATAATTTCCAAACTGTTGAATCAGATGTTGGGGAAGACGACGATGACGAAGATGATAATAGTGAGGATGATATGGCAGAAGCGCTTAAAGATACAGCTGGGCCGTCGGGGGAGTAATAATAACGATACTACGGATCCAGATGATTACAACAATACAAGTAATTAACTTGTTTGATCAACTGTTTACTGAAATGCAGAAAGAGTTGTATCCTGGATACATAAAGTTTTCGAGCTTAACGTTTATTGTTAAGTTGATACACATAAAGGTGTTGAATCGTTAGAGCAACAAATCATTTGACATGTTACTAGAACTGCTTAGTGATGCATTTCATTCCAAGAACCCATTACGAGGCTAAGAGGATACATTGTCAATGGGGCATTAACCTATTGTTCAATGTATTTTTGGAGAATAGAAACACGCTTTAATCGCCTAGATCGTAACTTGGATCATGGTGCAATGCGAAGGCCATCAACACTGTCAGTATTCAACCAACATAGAAGGCCATTTGGGATGCAAAAATCCTTCCAACAGACAGAAAATCAACATAATGGAATACATTGGTACATTTTGAATAATTGTGTTGAGTTGCAACCTTATATTGAGTAAGTTTATTCTTCCGTCCATTTATAAATGTTTCTTGTCAATTAGTATTTTCATGCAATTTGAATCTTAATTTCAATTTTCTTGAAAACATTGAACATGCAAGGCTATTACGATCAAGAGGGGTCCAAAATATACTACAAACTCAAAAAGACGATCGATTTTCCAAGATGGCTTGGGGATAAACTAAGTTTTGTCTAATTATTATTAACTTTAATTGTTTTTGAATCATGTCCGTCCCCATATTCATTTTAACTATGTACAGATAAAACATTTATATCAACAACTATTTACGGAAGTGACAGACGATCGAATTGTATGCACTTACATGTCGACCGAGGTTTCTAGTTTTTCCATATACTGGTTGCATGGTAAATGGAGTTTGCTTCCGTACAAAAACCCGAGATGAGAAGCGTGACACACAAATTGAATCAGAATACGGTGGTAAGCAATGTAATTTCTATGGGTATATCAAGGAAATTTGGAAAGTGCAATACCTATATTGGCACAAAGTGATATTGTTTAAGTGTGCTTGGTATAATTCTGTTGATGATAGAAAAAAGCATACAGAATTTCATACAACCAGTATCAATGTAAGCTCGTAATGTTACAAAGATGATCCTTTTGTCCTTGCAACCCAAGTTAAGCAAGTCTATTATTTAGACGACCGGAAAAAGGGCAAGAATTGGAAAGTGGTTCGGAAGGTAAATCATCGACATATTTGGGATACTCCATCAATAAGTAAAAGTGGTGAAGACGGTGGTGAGGAGGACATCGTTGTTATCAATGCAGAAGCTTATCAAGAAGAAACCTCAAATGACGTCAATGTAACATTTGATTAATTTCCATCTTTTTCATTTCCAGATTTTTCATGTTTCTAATATCATGTCGCTTTTCTCCTAACTTTTTTTTCCCCTGTTGTCCCTATTTGAAATTTCTATATTTATTTATATCTCCATTGAACTCAAATCCCGAATCCGTTTGAGAAAATATTGTAAAAATATAACTTTCTTAATATTTTGACGATTGTTGCCGGATTGTTTAGTAAATGCTTTTTGGGGTTTTTAGTGTGACGCCAATGCTGGCAACACTATTGCCGGGCTCGTTTTCCCTGATGAAGGGCAAGTTCGTCATTTTACCATACAAAAATGACGCTTTTCAAACTAATCACAGAAAGTGATGTAAATGTTTAACATGATATATAAATGTTTAACATGATCAAAGAGCCTCTTGAGGATTCACCCAAAAAAAAAAAAAAATAATAATAAAAAAAGCCACTTCTGGACTCCCCGACCCACCTCTCCTTTTCATCTTTCAGGGCTACTGTAACTTCTGTTACCAAAATTTTTTTCTCTCACCTTTTTTTTTTTTTTTTTTTTTTCTCTTCTTCTTCTTCAAGAATAATGCTAGAAACATCAATTTTAATTTCAATTTTTACATATCAATTTAAATGGTGATGAGTTATAATATTTTTATTCTTAGATACAATTAATTGATATGATAATATTTTAAATACTTATTCAAAAGTTAGAATTACTGTTTCTGGCATTTTTTTTCTTTTAATTCATTTCTCTTAAAACTTTATAAATATTAACATATACTAATCACACTTTCTTTTTAGATAAATGATGGTGACAAGAATAATACTTACACGAAGGCATCCTTTTTAAATCAATATCCTTTTGGCACTCTCAAAATTACCGATCATTTTATTTTATATCTACCCGTACGATTATTTTTCTTTAAAGCTTTGATCAAATTCATGCACCTCTCCAATTAAATAATAACAATAATAATAATAATAAAGCGTTGTTTTTTCAAAAAAGAGGAAATATTACACTAGAAAAAGTTATAGTTTTTTTAAACGTGGTTTTGGAGGTAGGTAGGTTCACAAACTTGTATATATAGACACGAACTAATAGTACTCTCTTCCATGAACCAACTTCTTATAAATAATAAATCTTTTGCTTAGAAACTACTAGAAGATCAAGATGTTCAACTTGCGTACTAGTCTAGTAATATTGTCCTTTGGCTTGTTGGTAGTGGCTTCCAAGGCTGAATCTTAGTATTTTCATGCAATTTGAATCTTAATTTCAATTTTCTTGAAAACATTGAACATGCAAGGCTATTACGATCAAGAGGGGTCCAAAATATATTACAAACTCAAAAAGACGATCGATTTTCCAAGATGGCTTGGGGATAAACTAAGTTTTGTCTAATTATTGTAACTTTAATTGTTTTTGAATCGTGTCCGTCCCCATATTCATTTTAACTATGTACATATAAAACATTTGTATCAACAACCATTTACGGAGGTGACAAACGATCGAGTTGTATGCACTTACATGTCGATCGAGATTTCTAGTTTTTCCATATACTGGTTGCGTGGTAAATGGAGTTTGCTACAGTACAAAAACCCGAGATGAGAAGCGTGACACACAAAATTATGGCATTTTGGTTGAATCAGAATACGGTGGTAAGCAATGTAATTTCTGTGGGTATATCAAGGAAATTTGGGAAGTGCAATACCTATATTGGCACAAAGTGATATTGTTTAAGTGTGCTTGGTATAATTCTGTTGATGATAGAAAAAAGCATACAGAATTTCATACAACCAGTATCGATGTAAGCTCGGAATGTTACAAAGATGATCCTTTTGTCCTTGCAACCCAAGTTAAGCAAGTCTATTATTTAGACGACCGGAAAAAGGGCAAGAATTGGAAAGTGGTTCGGAAGGTAAATCATCGACATATTTGGGATACTCCATCAACAAGTAAAAGTGGTGAAGACGGTGGTGAGGAGGACATCATTGTTATCAATGCAGAAGGTTATCAAGAAGAAACCTCAAATGACGTCAATGTAACATTTGATTAATTTCCATCTTTTTCATTTCCAGATTTTTCATGTTTCTAATATATCATCTCTTTTCTCCCCCACTATTGTTGCTATTTGAAATTTCTATCTTTATTTATATCTCCACTGAACTCAAATCCCGAATCCGTGTAAGAAAATATTGTAAAAATATAACTTTCTTAAAATTTTGATGATTGTTGCCGGATTGTTCAGTAAATGCCTTTTGGGGCTTTTAGTGCGACGCCAATGCCGGCAACACTATTGCCGGGCTTGTTTTCCCTGATGAAGGGCAAGATCGTCATTTTACCATACAAAAATGATGCTTTTCAAACTAATCACAGAAAGTGATGTGAGTTATAATCTTTTATTCTTATATATAATTAATTAACATAATAATATTTTAAACATTTAATAATTAAAAAATATAACTCGTATGTCATATAAATAGGTATTCAAAAATTAGCATTACTACTTCTGGCATTTTTCTTCTTTTAATTCATTTCTCTTAAAACTTTATAAATATTAGCATATACTAATCTCACTTTCTTTTCAGATAAACGATGGTGACAAGATTAAATAGTCACAGGAAAACATCCTTATTAAATCAATACCTTTTGACACCCTCATAATTACCGATCGTTTTATTTTATAGCTATCCGTACGATTATTTTTCTTTAAAGCTTTGATTAAATTCATGCACCTCTCCAACTAAATAATAATAATAATAATAATAATAATAAAGCGTTCTTTTCTCAAAAAAGAGGAAATATTACACTAGAAAAAGTAATATATTTTTTTTAAACGTGGTTTTGAAGGTAGGTAGGTTTACAAACTTGTATATATAGACACGAACTAATTGTACTCTCTTCCATGAGCCAACTTCTTATATAAAAATAATAAATCTTTTGCTTAGAAACTAGTAGAAAAATTAATAAGATGATGATCAAGATGATCAACTTGCATAGTAGTCTAGTAATATTGTCCTTTGGCTTGTTGGTAGTGGCTTCCAAGGCTGAACAATGTGGAGAACAAGCTGACGGCGCTTTGTGTCCTGAGGGCCTGTGTTGCAGCAACTACGGATGGTGCGGCACCACCGACGCCTACTGTGGCCCCGGAAATTGCCAAAGCCAATGCCCCGCTCCTTCTCCTCCACCGCCTCCGCCTCCACCTCCGCCTCCCTTTACGCCGCCACCTCCTGTTTCCCCCGATGACATAAGCAATATCATCAGTGAATCCCTCTTCGACGAATTGCTCGCCTATCGAAACGATCCAGCCTGCCCCGCCCGCGGATTTTACACATACGACGCTTTCATTACCGCCGCGAGACGTTTCCCGGAGTTTGGTGCCACGGGCACCATTGAAACTCGTAAGAGAGAGATTGCGGCTTTCCTCGCTCAAACATCTCATGAAACTACAGGTGCTATTTAATTATTAGTTGATTATATTGGCCATTTTTGGTCATTTTTCGTTTAAAATAATTTCTTTGATGCTCATTCTTTTCCTTTGGTTTGCGCTTGAGCTTTTATTTTTAATTTAATTACTCTAATTTATATAAATTTTATTATGGGATTAACTTTTTTTTATAAGGTGAAAAATTTATAGCTGAGATCATGTTGTACAGAATTCTAATACTTTGGTTATTTGTTCTGTATAAATTCATATAATTACACTCACACACACATATATGTGTATACGCTTGCGAATCTACTATTTTTTTTCCTTCTATTTTCACGTTCTTGTTTAGATATTTATATATTGAGTATTTCATGAATTGTAAGTTTTATATACATATATATATATATATATATATACACACACACACGTGAAGAAAAAAAAAACCCAGAATACTCTCAAAGAGACAATCCCACAAGACTATATAGAACACAATCACCAGAAAAGAAATTAGAAGAAAAATTAAAAAACTTTATTGCTGAGATTATCTTCAAGTTACATACTCTACTTTTCCTCTAAAGCTAGAAAGAACTCCCAAGTCTCTAACTTTCTCTCTCTAGAACTCTTTGTTTTCACGTTCTCTCTCTTTCTGTACAATAGCCTCTCATTCACTTAGCTTCTTTAAGACTCTCTCCTTTTATCTAGTCAACAAGTCAAAAGACTTTAATACCTAAGCTAGCTATTCAACAAATCCTACCTAATAAATGGTACACCTCAGCAACAACCACCTAGACTAATAAGTTGACACCTGGCATTAACAAATCTCCACCTTGTCAGCTTTGATTCCATTCTAGCTTTCCTTTTCAGTCTTGTCTTTCCTAGGTACTTCAGAGCCCTGCATATTTGACAAGCAGCAAACCTAAGCAATATTGAAACCTTAATGCTGGCATTGACTTAGTAAGCATGTCAGCTGCATTTTCCTTTGTAATCACCTTCTTCACTTGCACCTTCCCATTAGACAGAACTTCTCTATTGAAATGTAGACTTACATCAATGTGCTTTGTACGTTCATGGAACACTTGGTTCTTAGACAGAAGAATAGTACTTTGGCTATCACACAGAACCTCCACACTGTCTTGTTGAAAGCCCAACTTTCCCAATAGTTCTTTAAGCCATAAGGCCTCCTTAATTGCTTCAGTTAAAGCAATATATTCAGCCTCTGTCATGGATAAAGCTACAACATGCTGCAAAGTGGATTTCCAACTTATAGTACAACCATTTAGTTGAAAGACATATAGCCTGTAAGTGATCTGTGTTGATCCAGATTTCCAACATAGTCAGAGTCCATATACCCCATTATCCCATTCTCTGCTCCACCTGCTTCTCCATACACCAAACCAACATACGTGGTCCCTTGTAGATACCTCAAAATCCACTTTACTCCTTGCCAATGCTGCTTCCCAGGATTGCTCATAAATTTACTAACCACACTTACTGAGTAAGCTAAGTCTGGTCTAGTATAGATCATAGAGTAAATTAAACTCCCCACAGTACTTGAGAAAGGAACTCTCTGCATTATTTGTTTCTCCTTATCTATTTTAGGCGAATCACTAGATGAAAGCTTGAAATGTTGAGCAAGAGGTGTTGCAACTAGTTTAGCATTTATTATGTCAAACTTTTGAAGGACCTTCTGTATATAACCCTGTTAAGAAAGGCACGATACTCCTTTCTTTATATCTCTAGAAATTTGCATTCCTAGGATCTTTTGAGCAGGCCCTAAATCTTTCATATCGAACTTTGATTGCAATGTCTTCTTGACCCTCTTAATCTCAATCAAGTCTGAACAAGCTACCAACATATCATCTACGTAAAGCAACAAATAGATGAATCTTTCGTTTCTCATTCTTTTAAAATAAACACAACTGTCATGAAGATTCCTTGTGAAACCTGATTGTAATATGAAATCATCAAACTGTTTGTACCATTGACGAGGGGACTACCTCAAGCCATACATAGGTTTCTTCAAAAAACACACCATCTCCTTTTTTCCTTGAACCTCGTAACCTTGAGGTTGCTTAATGTAAATGGTCTCTTCAAGCTCTCCATGAAGGAAAACTATCTTGACATCCAACTGCTCTAATTCCAAATTCTGTGTAGCCACAAGTGCCAATAACACCCTTATTGGAGTATGCTTGACTACTGGATAAAAAACCTCTGTGTAATCAATGCCCTTTCTTTGGGTAAATCCCCTTGCTACCAGCCTAGCCTTGTACCTAGGCTTCTCAACACTTGGAATGCCTTCCATGAGCTTGTAAATCCACTTACAGGTAACCAGTTTCTATCCATTAGGCTTTCTTACTAACTCCCATGCCTGGTTTTTGGATAATGACTCCAAATCCTCATTTATGGCTTGTCTCCACGATTCTTTATCTAAGCTTGTCATAGCTTTTCATAGCTAGTTGATTCCTCTAATTCTTCTGCTGTGCAGAGTGCAAAAACAATCAAAACGATGTAACCATACCTAGTTGGAGGCCTTAGATCCCTTATTTGTCTATCCCTAGCCAGATTATAAGTCTGCTACTGCACATCTGGCTCCAGAGCTGGTTGATCAAACACCTATTCTGGTTCACTACGTTGTTCATCTACATTCTCCACCTCAAGCTCTATATCCCCTTCTGAGACTCAGTCCGTGCTTTCACCTCCCTGTTACTTCAGATCTTTGTAAAACTCAGTCTCATTAAAGGTCACATCATGGCTAATGACCACCTTAGCAGCACCTGGTTCTACATACCATATTTTGTGTCCCTTAACACCCTCTGGATGGCCTAAGAAAACACACTTCTTGGCTCTAGGGTCTAGTTTACTCTGCTTAATATGAGCATAGGCCACACACCCAAATATCTTTATATTGTCATACTTATGAGGCTTTCCTGACCATATTTCTTGAGGTGTCTTAAACTGAATTGCAAAGAAAGGACATCTGTTTGTCAAGTAATAAGCAATCTTAATTGCTTCTGCCCAAAATGTCTTTGGTAGACCTGAAACTGAGAGCATGCATCTAATCCTCTCCAAAATAGTCTTATTAAACCTCTATGCAAGACCATTCTATTGAGGGGTACCACCAACATTATGTTGTCTAGCCATCCCTTTCTCAGTGCAGTAGTCATTATACAACCCAGAACGAATTCCAGTCCATTGTCTGCCTTTAACCATTTCACTGTCTTCCCTGTCTGGTTCTCGACTAACAACACCCTATTTTTAATGGTTTCTAAAGCATGGTCTTTATATTTTAAAATAAACACCCATACTCTACATGAATAATCATTAATAATAGACATAAAGTACTTTGCTCTACCTAGAGATGCAATCCTAGATGACCCCCACAAGTCTGAATGCAATTAATCCAAAGCCCCCTTGGTTCTGTGCTCACAAGTACCAAACTTGACTATGCAGGCCTTCCCATAAACACAGTGTTCGCAGAAATCAAGCTTTCCAAGTTTCTTCTTAGCCAATAGCCCCTAATTTCCCAACTCTTGCAGGCCCTTTTCACTCACATGGCCCAGCAAATAATGCCACAAAGAGGCATAATCTGATATCTCCTTAGATATAACTTAGACACTTCTAATAATAATATTTCCTTACAGCATATACAGCCCATTAACCTGTAGCCCTTCATGAAAACCATTGATCCCTTCAAAACCTTCAAGCATCCATTTTCAGCCTTGAACTGAAAGCCTTCCGAGTCAAGAGTGCCAAGAGAAATTAAATTTCTCTTCAACTTTGGTATATGTCTTATACATTGAACAACTTTCTTTGACACCCATCTATCATAAGAATAGAGACAGTACCAACACCCACCACTTTGCAAGCCTTATTATTTCCGAGTAGCACTTGACCAGAATCTTGTTTTTTGTAATTAACAAACCAAGATTCATGTGGTGTCATGTGGAAAGAACACCCTGAATCCAACGCGCAGTCATGTTCAGCTTTTAATTCATACATAGTAAGTATCTCCATGCTTTCATAGCCATTAGAGACAACATCAGCATCCTCATTTTTCTTGAGCCTTCTTATTAAACTTCTTCTTCTTATTTGGACAGTCACACTTAAAGTGTTCTTCTTTATGACAATTGAAGTACTTGAATTTCCCTTTTGGGTTGGACTTTGGTTTCTGGTTATCTTTGAAATCTCGTTTCTCTGGTCGAGCCCTTATCACCAAAACTTACACTGATGAATCCCCTGAACTGTTAACATTATCCTCTGCTTTTTTCTTGAGTTCTTTTGACATCAATGCCGATTGAACCTCCTCTAGAGTCAAATAGTCTCGGCTATATATCAGAGTATCTGATATGGTTTCATAGGAACTTGGTAGAGATTTCAACAACAACAATGCTTGATCTTCAATGTCAATCTTAATATCAATGTTTTCTATATCCAAGATTACCTTCATGAACTCATCTACATGTTCTTCGATCGTTCTCCCCATGAGAATTTTGAAAGTATGTAGTCTCTGTTTCAAGAATAGCCTGTTCGTGAACGATTTTGTAATGTAAAGACTCTCTAATTTCGACCATACTCCAGTGACGGATTTCTCTTTCGAGACTTCCCCCAAGACTTTATCTCCCAGGCATAGAATCAACGTGCGATGAGTTTTATCCAAAATCTGCTTCTTTTCGCCATTTGGACAGCAATGACGAGAGATTTTTCTCACCCCCATGTGTGACTTCTAAACCCTATTGAACAAGCAAAGCCCTCATCTTGAGTCTCCACAGCCCAAAATCGATTTTGCCGGTGAACTTTTCGACATCATACTTAGTCGAACCCATTCTTAAGTCAGAACTGGCTCTGATACCAATTTGTGAAGAAAAAAAACCCAAAATACTCTCACAAATTCCATAAGATTATACATAACACAATCACTAGAAAAGAAATTAGAAGAAAAACTGAAAAACTTTATTGCTAAGATTATCTTCAAGTTATAGACTCTATCTTTCCTCTACCAGAAAGAATTCCCAAGTCTCTAACTTTCTCTCTCTAGAACTCTCTGTTTTCACGTTCTCTCTCTTTCTGTACAATAGCCTCTCATTCACTTAGCCTCCTTAAGAGACTCTCCTTTTATACAGTCAACAAGTCAAAAGCCTTTAATACCTAAGCTAGCTATTCAACAGATTCTACCTAATAAATGGTACACCCCAGCAATAACCACCTAAACTAATCAAGTTGACACCTGGCATTAACAATATATTCATAAAGTGTTTTGACATGTGTAGGTGGATGGGAGACTGCACCGGGTGGTCCATACAGCTGGGGGTATTGCTTTATTAGAGAGTTAGGCGACCCGGGTGACTATTGCGTTCCTAGTGATCAATGGCCCTGTGTTCCTGGTCAACGATATTATGGCCGAGGACCTATTCAACTGAGTTAGTAAGTATTTTTTGAGGATAAATAATGAGAGAGAACAATAACATCTAAGTAATATAGAATATAAAAAATTATTTGTGATTTGCTTTTATTGTTTGTTTTAACGTAGTAATTAACTCTTTGAAACAGCAACTACAACTACGGGCCAGCGGGTAAAGCACTTGGAATAGACCTACTTAGCAATGCGGATCTGGTTGCTACGGATCCCTTTGTTTCATTTGAGACAGCCTTCTGGTTTTGGATGACTCCACAGTACAACAAACCATCATGTCATGATGTTATTACTGGAGTATGGACGCCAACTCCATCTGATATAGCGGCCAATCGGCTTCCGGGCTTCGGAGTGACCACCAACATTATCAATGGAGGTCTCGAATGTGGCCACGGTCCCGATGATCGGGTCGCTAACAGAATCGGCTTCTTTAAGAGGTACTGTTACTTGTTCGAAGTGAGCCCTGGCGATAACTTGGATTGCTATGATCAGCGTTCTTTCGGGTTAACTCTTAGGAACCCGAGGCCGTTATTTGGGATACTCAAAATGCCTGTCTACCGGGCATAATTGTATGCGGGCGAGAATAGAATAAATAACCCCTACTAAGTGGAGTATTAGCCCTATATATATATATATATATATATGTATATGTTGTAGCTTCTCATTTAAAGAGATTTGCCACTACTATGTTGCATGTACCAAATATAATGAGCACCTCAATCTATATAGTCTGGTTGTGCTAAGGATTTGAACGTTAATTAAAAGAACTATCTAGCTTTAATATGAAAGTCTTTATGCTCATATAAATATATATTGTTTTAACAGATCAGAACAACTGGTATTAGGTCTGCGTGACATATATCCTTACTAAATTAGCACTTGTACTTAATAAACTTATCATATATACCTTTTTATATGTAAATTGTAATAACATTAAGTGCACCAAGATATTAGTACTTGAACCTAACAAACTTATCCGATATAAATTTTTTATATGTAAATTATAATTACATGAATCAATAAGTGCACGAATATAATCTAACTAGATTGATATCTCTTTAATACCTGATATTTTCTCATTATGTTATTTATTAATAAAATAAAAAGTCATGTACAAATGAATAAATAAAGGAAAAAAAAAGAAAAGAAACTCAACCTATTCCACTCCCTCAGATTATCGAGAAATGAAATAAAAGAAGCATAAATTTCCAAATTTCAAGTTAAAAGAGCAATGCTTCCATATTTTTCTTTGCCTTAAAATAAATTTTTTTTAAATGCAGATGTAGCCACAAAAGATGCTTAAAGTGACAACACAGTCTAATAATATTGACACTTGTTGGCACCACTAAAAATAATACGATGCGGAAAGTCCGAGTTTCAATATTGTCGGTACCACCGAGCCAAAAAAAAACACTTAGGAATTTGATCACTCACTTATACTCGAAATTAATTGTTGTTTATCATTTGTATTAGATTTTACATAAACATATGTTGCCAAATACGATTAGATTTGGATTTAACGTGATGATTGTATTGAAAATTAAATAAGAAAAATAATAATAAAAAAAAAAGAAACACAAGGATATTTAATTTGGATGTGCTTCTATGAACTAAAAAACAAACAATTCATTAGTGAGTAGCACTATTAATGAACTCCTATATAAATACAAATTACAATATACACAAAAAATGATTTACATATATAGCCATTTTGCATACCTGCGTTTAAAATTTGTCCAATAGTAAACTTATTTACTTGAACAAAATCATTAACTGTCTATATTATATTGACTAACATACTCATACAATTTAAATTAGGGGAAAAAATATTGATAGTAACTCCTACAAATCACTTAATATTTTCAAATTAAAAAATAATAATAATAATAAGGGAGAGAAAATCCCTCCTTTTTCTCAGTGTATAACCGATATACATGTACCAAAAAGCAAAAAACAAAATCAGAGCATACACTTTCCTGCCAAAAAATAAAAAATAAAAAAATAAAATCTTTCTCCATCTTCCCTCTCAGTTTCCCGTTTCACCGTTTCCCCTCTCTCTCACCAAGCAATCTTGTATCTAAGAAGTTCATTGAAAACCCAGAGAAGCCACCTGGGTTCGAGGACGCCCTATTATCTCCATCACCGAGGAGATCGTTGAAAAGATCTTCGCGGGTTAAAGACCTAAGAAGCCACCTGGGTTCTCATAAGATGTTTGAAAAAACTACAGACTATTTGTTTTCTGAATCAGAAGAGCAGTTGGACCACAATGAAAATCAACCTGTACTCTAGAATTCAAGTCATTGAAAACATCCGAGGGGTGCCACCTTCTCCATCACCACGGCAATCCTCACGATCTCATCAGAGATTAATGACCCATCAATAAAGGGCAATATCGTCATTTTACCATACAAAAATGACGATTTTCAAACTAATCACAGAAAATGATGTAAAATGTTTGACATGATATATAAATGTTTAACGTTATTAACGTTTTATGTGGTGATGAGTTATCATCTTTTTATTTTTACATATAATTAATTGATATAATAATATTTTAAACACTTATCAATTAAAAAATATAACTCGTATGTCACATAAATAGATATTTAAAAGTTAGAATTACTGTTTCTGACATTTTTCTTCTTTTAATTCGTTTCTCTTAAAACTTTATAAATACTAGCATATACCAATCTCACTTTCTTTTTAGATATATAATGGTGACAAGAATAATAATTACACCAAAGCATCCTTATTAAATCATTATCCTTTCGGCATCCTCATAATAACCGATCATTTTATTTTATACTATCCGTACAATTATTTTTCTTTAAAGCTTTGAAAAAATTCATGCACGTCTCCAATTAAATAATAATAATAATAATAATAACGCGTTCTTATCTAAAAAAAGACGAAATATTACACTAGAAAAATTAATATATATTTTTTAAACGTGGTTTTGGAGGTAGGTAGGTTCACAAACTTGTATATATAGGCACGAATTAATACTCTCTTCCATGAACCAACTTCTTATAAATAATAAATCTTTTGCTTAGAAACTAGTAGAAAAATCAATAGATGATGATCAAGATGATCAACTTGCGTACTAGTCTTGTGATATTGTCCTTTGGCTTGTTGCTTGTGGCTTATTCCACGGCTGAACAATGTGGAGAACAAGCTGACGGTGCTTTGTGTCCAGAGGGCCAGTGTTGCAGCAACTACGGATGGTGCGGCACCACCGAGAACTACTGTGGCCCTGAATATTGCCAAAGCCAATGCCCCGCTCCTTCTCCTCCGCCGCCTCCGCCTCCACCGCCGCCTCCCTTTACGCCGCCACCTCCTGTTTCCCCCGATGACATAAGCAATATCATCAGTGAATCCCTCTTGGACGAATTGCTCGCCTATCGAAACGATCCAGCCTGCCCCGCTCGCGGCTTTTACACCTATGACGCTTTCATTACCGCCGCGAGACGTTTCCCCGAGTTTGGTGCTACGGGCACCATTGAAACTCGTAAGAGAGAGATTGCGGCTTTCCTCGCTCAAACTTCTCATGAAACTACAGGTACTATTAAATATTATTATAGTTGACTATATTTCGTTATCTTACATGTGTTGTACGTATGATTGGCCATTTTTAGTCATTTTTCGTTTAAAATAATTTCTTTAATGATCATCCTTTTACTTTGGTTTGCGCTTCAGCTTTGATTTTATATTTAATTATTTTAATTTGTCAGAAATTTTATTGTGGGATCGATTTTTTTTTTTTAGGTCAAAAATTTATAGTTGAGATCATGTTGTACAGAATTCTAATACTCTAGTTATTTATCATCATTCATATAATTACATATACATATATATATATATATATATATATATATCTGTACGCTATTGCGAATCTCTTTAACCCAAGTTAGGTCTTTATTCATGATATTGTTTTTATTTTTCCCCTTCTATTTTCACGTTCTAGTTTAGAGATTTATATTTCGAGTATTTCATGAAATGTGAATTATATATATACATATACATATATATATATATTAAAGTGTTTTGGCACGTGTACGTAGGTGGATGGGATACCGCACCGGGTGGTCGATACAGCTGGGGGTATTGCTTTGTTAGGGAGTTAGCTCCGAGTGACTATTGTGTTCCCAGTGATCAATGGCCCTGCGTTTCTGGTCAACAATATTATGGCCGAGGACCCATTCAACTGAGTTAGTGAGTGTATATATATATATATATATATATATATATGTATATATATATTTTCAGATAAATGACAAGAGAGAACAGCTAGCATCTTTGTGACTTGTTTTTAATTTGTTTTTTTTAACATAATAATTAACTTTTCGAAACAGCAACTTCAACTACGGGCCAGCGGGTGAAGCACTTGGAATAGACCTACTTAGCAATGCGGATCTAGTTGCCACGGACCCAGTTGTTTCATTTGAGACAGCCTTCTGGTTTTGGATGACTCCACAGTACAACAAACCATCGTGTCATGATGTTATTACTGGAATATGGACGCCAACTCCATCTGATATAGCAGCCAATCGGCTTCCAGGCTTCGGAGTAACCACCAACATTATCAATGGAGGTCTCGAATGCGGCCATGGTCCTGATGATCGGGTGGCCGACAGAATAGGGTTCTTTGAGAGGTACACTGGCTTGCTAGAAGTGAGCCCCGGCGATAACTTGGATTGCTATGATCAAGGTTCTTTCGGGGTTACTCTTAGGATCCCAAGGCCATTATATGGGATACTCAAAATGCCTGTCGACCGGGCATAATTTGTATGGCGGCGAGAATAGAATAAATAAAATAGCCCCTACTAAGGGGAGTACTAGCCCCATACATATAAATGTGTTGTATAGCTTCTCGTTTCAAGAGAAAGCTAGTTGTTTGCTACTATAGTACTATAGTGCAATATGTACCAAATATAATAAGCACCTCGATCTAGTGTGGTTGTGCCAAGGAGGTTGAACGTTAATTAAAAGAACTATCTAGCTTTAAACATGAAAGTCTTTCTGCTCATATATATATATATATATATATATTTTGTTTTTAACAGATAGAACAACCGGTATTAACTTCGTGTTACACATTCTGACTAAATTAGCACTTGTAACTTAAGAAACTTATCCTATATAACCTTTACATATATATATATATATTATATGATGACATAAATCAATAAGTACGCCAAGACATTTTAACTAGTTAGATCGATATCTTTTTAACACCCTCATCATTTTCTCAGCCTATTGATTGTTAGTAAAATAAAAAGTCATACAAGTGAAATAAAAGAAAAAAAAAAAAGAGCTCATAAATATACCTAACTCCCTCAATTATTGAAAATTAAAATAAAAGAAGCACGAAATATTCAAATTTCAAGTTAAAAGAGCAAGATAACTAAGAAGCTGAGATTAAACTTTTGCCTTAAGTTTATTGTGCTTCCATATTTTTCTTTGCCTTAACATACCTTTTTTTAATAGAGATATAACCACAAAAGATTCGGAAAGTAACAAAACGTTCTAATTATGTTGACACTTGTTGGCACCACTACAAAAAATTGATTTCACGTCGTTTCGTTGTAGGCGTGGAATGTGTACAACATCGGTAAAGAAAAAACCGACATGGTTGGTGACGACATGAAAAGTCAGAGTTTCAACGTCGGTAAACGAACACCGAGCAACAATTTAACAAAAAAAAAATAAAAAATCATAGGAATTTGATCACTCACTTCTAATAATTTAAAACTAATGGTTGTTTATCATTTGTATAGATTTTTCGTAAATATATATATAGCCAGATATGATTAGATTTGAATTTGACGTAATATTTGGTGGAGGATGGCCAAGTACATCACTACGTCTATTCAATTAATTGATTAATTAACTTAGCAGCAATTACTTATTGACTTGTTCCTGTTATGTTTATAGTAGTAATTAATGACACTATAGTTGACAATAATAAAAACAACAATACTTATATAAATTAGTGGTGGGAGTGTTCTCATAAGTTATCACAAAATTAACCAATGAGAAATCCTGATAATCATGCAGTTATTTAGGAAGGGGATGCCAAAATTGATTAATTTGGTAAAAATAACGTACGTAGTCATTTTTAGCAATAGTTTGAATTTATTTGTATTGATTTTTAAACTAGAAAATCTCTCGATATTAGGATATTTGATAGTTTTAATTGGATAACTCACTTGATTATGTAATTATAATGTGTGTACATATATACTTAATTATCCTCATCAATCAATAACAAGTACTAAGCTTCCTTCCTCAAAAAAAAAAAAAAAAAAAAAAAAAACGAGTACTAAGCTATTATTTCTCCAATAGAACCATGCTTCTGAGCAGATAATTAATTAATTCATAAGATAAAGACCATTTTTTTTTTTTTTTTAATAAATGGAGAGAATAACTAGTATCTAGATTTATTAAAAGATGTTAATACAATTGGCACCCTCTAATAACTATCTCACACTAAGTTCCTAATACATTAATTAATATAGTAATATTACGAATTTAAGAGAGTATTAATCATTACTCTTAGTTTATATTCAAATGAATCAACATGTTTTAGAGGTAATATTACAGGTATATTAGATTAAGAATTTAAGAGAGTATTCATAATTACTCCAAAGATTAAAAGAAAGATACATATAAATTTAAATGAATGAACACGTTTTAGAGGTAATATTACAGTTAGATTAGATTAAGAATTTAAGAGAGAATTCATAATTACTCCAAAGATTAAAAGAAAGATAGAGGACATAATTCAAATGAATGAACATGTTTTAGAGGTAATATTACAGGCATATTAGATTAAGAATTAAAGAGAGTACTCAAACTAAAGATTTTTATACTGATGTTGAGATGAGTTTAATAAGGCAAGAGTGGGCTAATTTTGTAATACGGTTCATCCAATATAGTTAGGAGACAATCCATAAATTTTGTAATGTAGTATATGTTTTTGTAATAATTATTGTATATTGTGACACAAAATTAATTACTGATTATCTATTATTTCAATCCGGGCTGTGTAATAGATAACACATGGGATTTGCCACCTATGGAAAATCACATGAATTAAAAAAAAAATTCTTAAACCTACAGTTAAAAACGTTTCCTAATATATTAATTAATCTAGTAATATTACGAATTTAAGAGAGTATTAATCATTACTCTTAGTTTATATTCAAATGAATCAACATGTTTTAGAGGTAATATTACAGGTATATTAGATTAAGAATTTAAGAGAGTATTCATAATTACTCCAAAGATTAAAAGAAAGATACATATAAATTTAAATGAATGAACACGTTTTAGAGGTAATCTTACAGTTAGATTAGATTAAGAATTTAAGAGAGAATTCATAATTACTCCAAAGATTAAAAGAAAGATAGAGGACATAATTCAAATGAATGAACATGTTTTAGAGGTAATATTACGGCATATTAGATTAAGAATTTAAGAGAGTAGTAATAATTATTCCAAAGATAAAAGAAAGAAAAAGGACATATTCATACCAATGAACATGTTTTAAAGGTTATACTACAGGTCTATTAGATTAAGAAATTTAAGAGAGTACGTATTAATAATAATTCCAATGATTTTTAGAAAGAAAGATAGAGAACATATTCAAATGGATGAACATGCTTTAGAGGTAATATTACAGTATCTAGTGCTTAATTATCAATAAGAGGAAATATTAGAGTAAAACAACATAATTAAAAACTCTGGTTTTGAGGTAGGTATATTCACAAGCTCTACAGATAGACACGATCCAATCTCATTCATTAAATTTAATTAGTTGCTAGGAACCTCCAAGGCAGATGTTAGAACAATGTGGACAACAAGTTACAAGCCGATGGTATGCTCATGCTGTGTTTCCGGAGAGGCAATGAGTCTGAAAATTTGCGGAAGTGCGGCGTCATGAAAAATTTTAGAATTTTTAACAAAATTTACAGAATCGTTACTATCGCTAATGCTACTATAACAAACATTGCTATGTACACCAATTTTTAGGCACTCATCATAGAACTTTAGTTGCTCTTGAATATCCAAAAACACTAATGCCTCGTTTGGTGAATGAGTTTAAACTCAAAATTTTTATTTCAGTTTTTATCTTTTTCTGAAAAGTTAACAAAAATTATAATTATTTTTAAAAAGTCAACCAACTCAAACTTAAAAATTTCAACTCAAACCGTTTCACCAAACGGACGGTAAAAGCATTTTAACTATTATGCTCTGAAAAATTCTCAAGTACTCAAAGAGAGTGCCTAAAATCTCTTCTCCTTCTGTAGACTAACATTTTTCTAAAGCACCTACAGTCTTTATATATATATAGTGCCCCTAGGAGTGCTCTTCTTTTCCGTAGGGCTTTGCTGGTTAGAGCGTAATAGTCCACCTCTTTGATCTGTGTACCGTCGTGGATGATGAGAAGCAAAATCGGCTAGATCTCTTCGCTCCGTTTTCTCAGTCAAACAACTTTTTTTGACTTTTTTAAGTATCTTATCACATAGATCTAAAAATCGAGTAGTGGGTTCAAAAAATCAATGGGTAAAATTAAAATTCACGAAAAAGTTGAACATTCAGTGTCATTTACGGATACAGTAATACATAAAGTTGAACATAGTAAAATAAGAAATTGAATGTATATATATATGTCTGCTAAGTTTTGTTTCAAATTATATATGGCATTTCAGAAGGAACATTGGTTGTAGCAATTCAAGTTATCCCCAGTACTCACTCCCAGCATGCCACAGTACCTCTCAAAGAAACCGATCCTCTTAGCTATCCTCTTATCAAGACCTTATCCACATTCCCCTCCGTGGATTACGTTTGTGATCACACCAGAACCGGAAAGTCGATTGGCTGCTACGTCGGCCTCAGTTGGAGTCCATGCTCCAATGACAACATCATGACAAGATGGCTTATTTTTCTGCGGAGTCATCCAAAACCATAGAGCTGCCTCGAACGATATGACTGCGTTCGTGGCTACTAGATCCGGATTGCGTAGCAAGTCCACTCCCAGGGCTTCACCCGCTGCTCCATAGTCAAAGTTGCTGATTTTTCACTGTCGGCGTTAATTATATCTGTGAAGAACAGATTAAAAAATAATAATAATCATAATAATAATTAAGAGGATGATATGACATTATTATGACTTACTAGCTCAGTTGGATGGGACCTCGGCCATAATATCGTTGGCCAGAAACGCAAGGCCTGATTTCCTTAATATGGCCATATCCCCAGGAAAAATTCACCATCTGGAGCATCTTTCCATCCTCCTAATCATCAAAGGAATTTAATTAAATTGTAGTGAATAATTTTTTTATTAAATTAAATAAAGTAAAAAGTAAGATTTTAAAATATTTGAAGTGAATAGTGATTAATAGCAAATTATTAACTTCTAACTAGTAATAGATTATTTACCTCAACTTTCTTTTTAGTGCTGTTATTTACTCCAACTAATTTTAAAAATATACTATTTACTTCGATTATTTACTGTGAAAATGTTATTTTCTTCTTTCTTTCTATAATTAATTTCCCTAGTAACTAATAACAAAATTATAATACATGTACAAAGAAATAATGTTAGAAAAAATGTATAGAAGTGGTATAATTAATACCGGCCAACTTTATAAGTGCATCTTCAATTAAGTGCTAAACAGATGTGTTAATGTTAAATTTTAAAAATTGTTCTATAATTGAGTGCTATCTTTAGTGGTAAATTTGATCGTAAATTTGTCACAAAATATATAATATTATACATTAGAGTACAAAATCTCAAATAATTATTTTTTTAATTTAATAATGAATGGACAAAAATAGAGAAAATCATAATCCAATCTCAATGACTAAGTCTCAAATATTTTATTTTCATACATTTATAAAAGTAACAAATACCACATTAACATTGACATATACATTAGAGATGGTCTAAGAGGACACTAAAAATAAGGTAATTCTTAGGGTGAGAATAGGAATAATCTTTCAAGATATTCAAATTTTTTTTTTTTTGGGCTCAAAGAAATCGTAAGAATCTTGAAAGAATATTCTATTTCTCAAGATTAGGTTAGGTTGGCCACATTTTGCAGTTATTTGAAACCTGCCCCACGTGTATATATTTTCTTTCCTTTTTTTTCTAATTGTAAAGGGAAGAAAAATATAAGAAACTTGAAGATCCACAAGCAATTCCAAGCCTATTTTCAATGCTGCTTTCAAAATTCAACTCACTAAATATTACTACTACATTCTGTAAAATCAATAACGAAAGCAAACAATTTCATCTCCGGAGAGACTACTTAGTTTTTGAACTCATTTGTTAGACATAACGCACATGAGGGGCGACATGAAACGGCCGGCAGTGGGGAAGCAGTAAGACGCGGAGCGCTTTTGGCGCCTTGATGTTGGAACCCTGATCTCGTGGCGACGGAAATGGAGGGAAGGATATTGCTGAGAAGAAAGGGGAGGGACGGTGGACAGCGGCTGAGTGTGTACATATTCAGCTTATAGTACTTTTGTGTACATGCACTATGTTCCGGTTAGGATTTTGTGCAGAAGAGAGGGATTAATGGAGAAAATGAGATCAGGGAGAGAATGGAAAATAGGAAAGGAGAAAAATGACTTCTGAATCCATTTGATTTTCCTATAGTAGTACACACATATGATCAATATTGTACACAGAAAAATATTAGGAACATCCACTAGTAAAAATTATGGATTGCACGACGGTTATTAACAGTCATCTAAAGTTTACACGATGATTAGATAACTGTCTTGTAATCTACCGTCATGGAAGATACCACGACAGTTAATAAAACTGTCATGGTATCTCAATAATCCACGACGGTTCACACCGTCGTCGAATCAAGAAATACGGGTGGCAAACTCCACAAAATTGAGAACTTAATCGTCGTGTAATGGCTGCATTACATGACGGTTTAGTTACGACATGTAATGGCTGCATTAACCGGATTATACGATGGTTTACCCACACCGTCGTGTAATAATCCACTGGATTACATGATGGTTACGCAAAACCGTCGTGTAATCCAGTGTTTACACGACGGTTTTGTCGAACCGTCATGTAATCTTTTTTAAGATGACGGTTTTTATAAAACCGTTGTGTATTTTCCATCGTCTAAGCCAACTTTTGTAGTAGTGATCAACTCTAATATTAATTTGAGTACCAACTTATATGGCATATGAGTTGTCATTTTTTTATTTATAATAATATTTAAAATATTATCATATCAATTAACTGTATCTATTAATGAAAATATGACACGTCAAAAAATTAATATTAGAATTGGTGTCGCTATCGTCACTATTTATTGTGCTTAATTTCGTCACCTACCTTATTAAAAAACTAGACCACACTAATTCATTAAGGACTTGGAGGATATTTTTTAGGTCCACATACCAACAAGCTAGGTTGACGAATAAATTCTTATAAGTAAAACCATTATTGCGCGTGCACGAATGACCATCAAATTCCAAATTCATCTAGAAAACCAATTTCGTTTCACATCAATCCAAAGGTAATTATAGATAATTTCCCATTTACAATTCTTGACACGCCGTGGCTTGTGCAAATTCAACAATTTGCTTTTTGGGGCATGATTGACTATGTAATTTTGAAAGAACGAATTTAGAAGGGAATTGAAAGTGTGACCATAAAAAACTAAGTGTTTTTGTTTTCCCTCCGAACGTACATAAGTGTATACGTAGTAGGATTTTCTTTTTAGGACCGTTTTTTTTTTTTTTTTTTTTTTTTTTTTATAGGTGGCTAATTAATAAATTAGACCATCTTAAATGCATTTGTCTATGAGTCAATGCTATATTTATTACAAAAGAATTTGAAAATTAATAGTATTATCCTACTTCATGTTCCAATATATAATGCTATTTCTAATGTTGTTTCTTCATGTTTATCATCATTATAAAGTTTTATAACTAGTAAAAATGAATCTTTAATATTTAAGTAATTTAGAAATAAAAATATAATAATGATTATATGGAAAAGTGAAGACACTAATTAATAAGAAAATGTTAAATTTGAGATGTTGGCTAAATCTTATGATAATTTGTCATAAAGTTTAGCATATAGTAACTTTAGCATCAAAGATGATACTACATTAGAGAACACTTTTTACATCCAACGGTCAAAATTTAACACTGATAAAGTAATTTAACATTATATTGGAGATATTTTTAACTGAAATACTCAGATGTCAATTATCCTCCCTCATTATTCATTAAAAAAAATTTAAAATCTTTAACTTTTAACCTTGACTTTACCTAAAAGGACCAAGATTAGTCTAATATAAATCTAGAAGATAGAATTCTGATTGATTAATAAACTTATTGATGCTGTCTTCTCATAATATAACACTTTGGGTTTTTGCTGGCAATTGAAGAAAATTTTGCACGTTTGACTAAATGGTCACATTTTATTCATGAAATGGGTTGGATTGATATTAGTCTAGATACAACAAAACAATTATATTTGATCTAAGAAGTACCTTATGTTAGAATTGAGAAATTTTATAGTTTGAATTTTTAGTATTATATTATTTATTACTCATGTCTATTATTTAGGTAGAATACTGTCACCCATTCTTATTAAGAAACTGAAAAAAAAAAAAAAAAAAAAAAGGAGAGAGGAAGAAACAGATGTGGAAAAAACTTTAGAAATGAAAGGGACTAAACGAGAACAATAGAGATCCACTGAAGAAGATCCTTTTCCTTCCCTTTTTTTGGAAGAAAAAGAGGATCTGGAAAAAATCAATGAAACAGAAGAGATACGAGTGAATGGAAAGGGGGAAAAAAAAAGAAGATGAATTCCACTTTAAAGAGACACTATATAAAAATAGACTTGTTTTTGAAACTTATTATCTGGGTATGGACCGGAATTAAGAAAATTTGAAATTTGAAACAATTAAAGAAAAAAAGAGTAAATTAATAAAAAAAAAGTTAATGCATAAGATACATACACTAACTTTAGGAAGAGATATATGAGAATTGGTCACGGTCGAATTATTCATTTGCCTTTAAGACTTTTGGTCAAGTTCTTGACGTGTTATGTAGTGGTTAGCTAGAAACACACTGAGAGAAACGTCATAGTCATGCTTGAATATATGAAAGGAAAATGTTTCACATTATGAATGAGAAATTTCATATTGGAACATGAAACTAAAGGTAAAAAAATAAGAATAAAGTAGTTATTTTAATTTTGTAGAATTTACAAAATTTAAATACTTGACAATTCATGATATTCATGATAAAATCTATATGAAATAATAGAAGAGCAACTTGGTCAAAAGCATTAACCGCAATATGGAAGAAAAAGTCCGCCATCTTCTTTGAACAGACTTTTCTTTTCTCAAAGCTAGCTAGCTAATTAAATCACCCTTTTTTATGTGTGTGTGTGTGTGTGTTGTGTGTAAAATATCTTCTCTAAAAACCAATGCACTATCTCTTCTTTTCAAGTACAGACTGAAAGAAAGAAAGAATGAAGTCTTCCACTTCTATTCTTGTCATTTTGCCCTTAGCCTTCTTGGCAGGAGCCTTTGCGGAACAATGTGGTCGACAAGCCGGAGGCGCTTTATGCGCCAATGGGTTGTGTTGCAGTGGATATGGGTGGTGTGGCTCCACAACCGCCTACTGCGGAAACGACTGCCAAAGCCAGTGTGGCACCAGTTCAACGCCGACGCCTACGCCATCTCAACCAACACCAAGTACTGGCGGCGACGTCGGCAGTATCATCACAAGGTCGTTGTTTGATCAAATGCTGAAATACCGAAACGATCCCCGGTGCCCGGCTAACGGGTTCTATACCTACGATGCTTTCCTCACCGCAGCTAGGTCTTTCAATGGCTTCGGCACTACCGGTGATGATGCCACTCGTAAGAGAGAACTCGCTGCTTTCTTTGGTCAAACCTCTCACGAAACCACAGGTTAATTATATTGTCATTAATTAAGTCTTATTTTTGTCTAGAAAGCACGTTTTTCATCATTAATTAATAATTAGGTTTAGGTGGTTCTTGTTTGTTAATTGTTTTACTAATAATTGTATTCCTTTTTTTGTAGGAGGATGGGCAAGCGCACCGGATGGTCCATATGCATGGGGTTATTGCTTTGTGCAAGAAAACGGCAATAATGATCGATACCGTGGTCGAGGACCTATTCAACTCACTCAGTATGTTTAACTTCCTATTTTTCTTTATGATTAAACTAGTTATAGCATACTTCCTATTTCTCTTTATGATTAAACTAGTTAAAATAACGTGCGTATACAGACTAAAATTATTGAATATTTATTTTAGAAATATAAATGTCAAAGTTTTCAATGATATTTTATGACCAAAATATGAGAATAAAAAAAGACATTTAAAAAAGTTATTAAAGTAAAGAAAAAAAACAAAACAAAAACAAAGAAAGAAAGACATCATCATAAAAAGATAAAATAATATAATCAAATTTTTGAATAGTATTTTTAGGGAACTTCACTATTTTAATATAGTTATATACTAATGCCTCAAGATTTTTTGGACACAGATCATGTTTATTTTTGAATAGTATTTTTAGGGAACTTCACTTTTTTAATATAGTTATAAACTAATGCCTCAAGATTTTTTTAACACAGATCATGTTTTGAATCTTGGTAGAATTTCTTTTGCTTTTTCTTTTGCCTTTAATTTTCCTAGTAACTTAACTGACGGATTTGGTAGTTGCCTTTGTATGAACTTTATCTCTTTCTTTTTTTTTTCCATTAATAAATTTGGAGAGTCATTTTTACTTATAATTTTTCTTTCTTTTCAACCATTATAAAATGCTTCTTTCTTTTTTTTTTCAACTCTTTGATTTTGTTTTATTTTCAGTAATATTAGACTGCAGACTTGGTAAATCAACACAGGAGCTCTAATGGGTGTTATTACAGATTCTTGAAATCTTCTCTCTACAAAAAAAAAAAAAAAAAAAAGCAAACAAACAAACAAACACTAATTTGTTTAGTTGTTATATATGACTCTTTTATGTTGAAAATAGTTATTTAATAGCTATGAACGAAACTTGTGAATGCTACTTTGTGAAATTGTAAAGTAGAAGTTTGATGCTCTATTCGAATCCTGACTAGTTAACTTGATGACTTGAATCAGCGATTACAATTACAACCAAGCAGGCAGAGCAATTGGGGTTGACTTGATAAACAACCCGGATCTGGTGGCCAGAGACCCAGTGGTATCATTCAAGACAGCTGTATGGTTCTGGATGACCCCACAGGGAAACAAGCCATCCAGCCACAACGTAATCATAGGGAGATGGACACCGTCCGATGCTGACAGGTCAGCAGGTCGAGTCCCGGGCTACGGTGTGATAACTAACATAATCAACGGTGGGTTGGAGTGTGGAACGGGTCAAAATGACAAGGTGGCTAATAGGATTGGATTCTATAGGAGGTACTGTGACATGTTGGGGGTGAGTTATGGGAACAACTTGGATTGCTATAGTCAACGGCCTTTTGCCTAATCTGCTACCTTAGTCAATAATGTGAGCTACAAAGTGAATTAAGGAAAATAAGGTTATTGCAGAGAATACCATGTATTATATATGTAATGGGAAAGTTCCAATTTTCTCATCTTTATGATTTGATAATATAACTTTGTCGCATTGGAATGTGACTACCTTTATCTCTTGTGAAATAGAGTAACCGTGCAATGAGAGAGATCATAACTAAAAGTTTTATTATTATTATTATTATTATTATTATTATTATTATTCAATCAAGAAAGAAAAGACGAATTAGAGTAGTTAAATAGTATTTTTATTGGAAAAAAATAAAGTAAATAGCAAGATTTTAAAATATTTAAAATAAATATTGAATTTACTAGATAAATGAAAAATTTACTAGGTAAATAACATATTTACAAGATGTAATTAAATCATTTACTTGGTAAATAGTAAGATTTTAAAATATTTGAAATAAATAGCGAATTTACTAGATAAATAAAAAATTTAGTAGGTAAATAATATATTTACAAGATGTAATTAAATCATTCTACTATTTTTCCTAAGTATTTCAAAAACTTACAATTTACTTCAATTATTTTCTGCAATTTACTTCTTTCTCCCATTAAATTTAGTGCGGGAGATAAAGGAATTGCAAAGCATTAGGAAAAGCACTTTTTCCTATAGTAACGTCAGGTCGTTTTATGATGATCTCATCCCTAAGATATAAACGACATGTAGTTTTCCTGGACAACATCCTTAAACATAAGTTTTACTTTGATCAAATTAAAACCACTTCTCCCCCAAGTAAAAGAGCTCGACAAACCACTTATATATATTTTATATATATATATATATATATATAAACATGTCGTTTAACTAAGATAAATAACACTTTGGTTTGACTTCACAACGCACGACTAAAAACGACATGCTGACTCGAGTAGAGAAACCGACATGTCGTTCTTCTTGTGCAAGTTGGGAATAATACGTTGTTCTCTGAAAAATTTCAGCGATTCGGTCGTTTGTTTGACCACCGATGACAACTGTGAAGTACATATGTAGTTTTCTTGTTTATAAGTCAAATATAAACGACGTTTACGGGTCCCATCTCCGACTCTTCAGAGCTAAAATAATCTTCTAAAATACCTCAAAAGAAAATAATCTTCTAAAATTAAAAAAGAAATAATAGATTCTCCATTTGAGTTTAAAAATTTGAAGCACCCTAACCCTTAACTTTATTTAACTAAATCGAGAAAAAAGTTATAATTAATTACTTTTAGTTGTGATGCTTAATATGAGTGCTGTTCTAAATGTATTTTAATCATAGCACCACTATATATATAAAAGAACTTTCAACCTAGAGTTTTTGCTTCTGCAAAGGTTGCATCTTTGATCTCTAGAGGAGACCTGTTTAATTCCACATGACAGTATAATTACCGTCTCACATTTTTTATTACGGACACTTTTAGTCACAATTTTTTTATATGATTAAATGTCATTTTAGATTGTGACTTTTTTTTTTTTTTTTTTTGGTTTCTAATTAAGTTTTTCCCAATGACTTTTATTAATAAGGTTTTTAATGAGTCTATTACATAAATGATTTCCAAAGGCGAAATTCTAGCCTTTTCTTTTGGCATCATGCTGGTCAGTGGTCAATTAGGGTTTTGTTAGCTGTTTAGCTGGTATATTAACGTTTATTTCAGAGGCCTTGTTTGGCTCTTATACGACTTTTCGTTTGTTGATCATGTTTTAATTTATATGTAGTTCCTTTCTCTTTTCTTTTAATAAATATGGGTTGGGGGCTTATCATGCAATGAGAGTTCTCTGGTGTCAATTGTCTTCCCTCTTCGTTAATATATTGAAATGTTAATATTATCTTTAACAAATAATTTTTTGTTGAGATGTTAAAATAAACTTTATTGGTGGTACCATATATACAGCTTTGGATCTTCGGATCATAAAAACCAAAACAAAATTATGTTAACTTAGCAAAAAATTAGACTAGATCTTTAACGAAGTAGAAAGTCGTAGTACGAATAGGATTTTTTTTTTTTTTTTAATCAGTTAGCCTTGAAATTAGTCCAAGGACGGTGATATAAGTCAGTCTTTTTTTAATGCCATTGTGTCGCAAAGGTATATTTGACGTGCAATTTGGACTACGCGTACAGATCACAAATTCTTGGTAGAACAGTTATCTTGACGTGTTTTAGGGGGTACCAACACTGAGAAATCAGAACATAAAAAACATTAATAGAATATTCAAGCAATTTTGGTAATTAAACCAGTCAAGCATACATGGTAATTGAAGAAAGAGTCGTCAGTCAACTCTTTTGAACAGAAAAATTCTTAAAAGAGGAAAACCGACCGGCTAGCTAGAAAATCCCTATAAATTTCATCTATAAATATCAAAGCACCGTGTATAACCTTCCCAACTAAAAGAAAATCTAAAAATGAAGCTTTCCACTTCTATCGTTACGCTCTTGGCCTTGGCCTTCTTTGTAGGAGCCTTTGCGGAACAATGCGGGAGTCAAGCAGGAGGCGCTTTATGTCCCGGCGGGCTCTGCTGCAGTGAATACGGTTGGTGCGGCTCCACACCCGCCTACTGCGGAGATCGCTGCCAAAGCCAATGCGGCTCCGGCGGAGGTGAAAATCCAACACCCTCTCAACCAACCCCAACGGTAGGCGGCGCCGGAGATGTCGGAAGCATTATCACCAGCTCCCTTTTCGAGGAAATGCTCAAACATCGGAACGATGGGCGGTGCCCGGGTAACGGGTTCTACACCTACGATGCTTTCATCACTGCGGCGGGTTCTTTCAACGGTTTTGGCACTACTGGTGATGATGCTACTCGTAAAAAGGAGCTCGCGGCTTTCTTTGGCCAAACCTCTCACGAAACCACGGGTAAATATTTTCAATTCATAAGTTTATTTTGATTAAGTCAGAATGTTTCGGTATGCTTACTAATTTCTGTCACCATCAATTATATGGAAAAGTAATGTTTTGCTTTAAATTGTTAGAAGATGGACTAATGAGAGTTTAGATATATTCTAAACATAGACAGGAGGAGTACTTATATTATCATTTGTTTGGTGGTTTACGATTGTTAGACTAATTATTATGTCTGTACTTTCTGTAGGAGGTGGCGGGTGGCCAGATGCACCAGATGGTCCATATGCTTGGGGATATTGTTTTGTGACCGAAAACAACAACAATGATCGTTACAAGGGTCGAGGACCTATTCAACTCACTCAGTACGATAATTTCTCATTCAAATTACTTTTGATCCTCTTCTTCTTCTTTTTTTTTTTTTTTCCCCCACTTTTTTTTTACTCAATTTTGACGTGAAAGATTTAAATTTTACACCTTAGATTTAAGTCGTGTTAAACTATTGTCAGATTATAACCTGTAACCACTAATCTTCCTCTATCTAATAAAATTACAAGAACTCAATGTCACTTTTTTTTTTTTTTTTGGTAGAACAACTCAATGTTACTTATTCAATACAAATTCGACTTAAATCTACAAACAAATAACATTATACGTAGTAGATTTTCTAATAAACTCATACTCTGTCAATAATTTTTTGTTTTGGCAAGTTGCTATAGAAACTAGAATTGTGACAGATCTTTTTTTACAAGTTTTTGACCGGTTGGCTTAATCTGTACCAGTGACTACAATTATGGGCCAGCAGGTCAAGCAATTGGGGTTGACTTGCTGAACAATCCGGACCTAGTCGCCACGGATCCCGTTATATCATTCAAAACAGCTATATGGTTCTGGATGACCCCACAGGCAAATAAGCCGTCAAGTCACGACGTCATCGTAGGGAGCTGGACACCATCTGATGCTGATCGGACGGCCAATCGAGTCCCGGGCTACGGTGTGATCACCAACATAATCAATGGCGGCCTTGAATGTGGAAAGGGTCAAGACACCAGGGTTGAGGACAGGATTGGATTCTACAAGAGGTACTGTGACATATTGGGAGTCAACTATGGAGACAACTTGGATTGCTACAATCAAATTTCCTTTTAAGCATTAGCTTGCTCGTATCATGAATTAGTTACTAAGAATAAATTGAGAGAGAGAAATATTCTTGGAAAAGATTATGAGGGAAAAAGAATACCATGCAATATATGTTCTTGGGAAGTTCTACTAACTATGTTCTTATATTTGATCATGAAAAATCCACCAAAAATATTTGATATTGAAAAACACTATTTACTTATTACAATGGGATTTCGCGTTATACTTCTTCTTACTTGCGAGTGAAAAACAAAACGATGGATGGAGAAAAGAGAGTCTATAGAATATACTTATTTTTAGGTCATACAAAATATTTTTTTTAATCTGTAAATAAAATAGAAAAGGGAGAAAATAACGTATAATTATAATTTACCATGAGCTTGATTAGGAATTATATACAATAAATTTAAGACGACAATTTAATAAAGAGCGACAACAACTGAGAAAACAATTAACTGCAACATCCGAAAACGACAACAAAAGGAAAAACAAAGAACGATAATCATTGGAAACAGACAATTATCTCAAAAACGACATCCACTGGACAAAATTAGAAAGAACTGCAAACTGACTATAAATGACTGCATCAAATGGACCAACAAAAAACTGCAAACTAAAAACGACAATAACTGCAATTGCAGTCGATTCGGTTATCGTACGACGCATAAGGTAAAAATGGCAATAGTCCAAAAGGTCTAGTGAGGAGAAACGACCGAAAGATGACAATGATTCCGCCAAAAAAGTATGTTGACAGTATAAATTAAAAAAAAAAAAAAAAAGAGTAAGAAACGACATAATAAATACATGGACAACAGAAACGACTTACATATGAGAAACGACAACTTCAAAACCTGATAGCCAGAGTAATAATAACCTTGGAAAAAGAGGCATGAAACAAAATAACAAAAACGACAATAAACATACCGATGCTAATTGCAAAGACGTCATTACTAAAAACAACAGTAAATTTTTACAAAGGTTTGTAGCCAAATTTTATAAATTGATATATCAACTACCAAATTTATATTCAGTAACCTAATTCGACTAACATTAGCAATATTCCTACTTCTAAAGGGCAATTAGTCTTGATAAGTCTAGGCTTCTATATAACCCCCCCAATGATGTCAATAAGTAGACATTTAATTAGACTCAAAAAACGACATCAACTGGACGAAGAAAGAACACTAAGCATCTAAAAACGACAATAAATGCACAATACATCAAATTAACAAGCTGCAAGGAATTGCCACGAAAACATCAATAATATTTTCTATAACTAAATTAAATTACATAATAAAAAAAATTAAAAAAAATTACAATACATACAATTATGTAAAAATAACTAATTATTTGTTTACACCTTTAGTTTAGGCGCCTCAACAAACTAAGCAGTATCATGAAAATTGTTTGAATCAAAAACCTGCAATTAATATTTATCCTTCCTCTTAATTAATAATAGACTTTTTCTTCAACGTTTTCTTCCAGATTTAGCTACCATGACTAGATGAAGGCGTTTTTTTATTTTTATTTTTATTTTTAATTTATTTTTATGACCATCGTCTGGATTATGATCATTCATGACCAATATCATAGCAACTAAACTCAGAGGAAAGGATTGAAGAATAAGATTTTCCTGATATGCACCATCTTTATTGTCCGCGGTAATTATTAGAAGACGGAACAAAGAAAACCAATAAGTTAAAGAGTGAAACATGAAAACGAAAGAGAATTTTGGCTTAGGGGGAGAATATATAGAGGTGCCTATGACTAGTTTATCAAGCAATTAGTTATCTTGAGGAATAGAAATCCTAATGTTAGTCAAATTAGGTTCGTTACTAAATTCTATTACTGTTTTTAACAGTAAAATGAATTCGATAGTTTGTATGAATTTACAATGTGTCTACGTGTACTAATTTTAGTAGAATTAGGTTACAAGAATTATATTCTTGTTTTTGTAAAGGAAAACAAATTGGATATAGCTGGTATATCAATATATAAGTGAAAACCTTTATTCCCTTCACTATAATATTTTGAATGAATTGTGAAAGAGGATAACTGATATCGAGATTATAATTTGACTAGGTTGGCACCCACTTTACGATCTATCTTTTATCAAATCCTCACCTCAATATTATTTAAAAAAAAAAAAAAGAATTACAAGAGTAAAGAATATCTGCCACATAATCAAAACAATGAAATCAACTATATATTCTAAAATGTTTTCGGGTTTTAAATTGATATACCAACAATCAAATTTATTTTCCTTTAAAAAACAAGAATAGAATACAGTATATAGCATTAAAACACGTAGATATGGATAGCAATTATCAAATTTAATTTTCTTTATAAGACAAGAATCGAATTCAGTAGCCTAATAATTGACTAACATTAGCAATTTAGCAATCCTACTTTTAAAGGGCAATTAGTTTGCTTGATAGGTCTAGGCCTCTGTATAACCCCCCAAGCCAAAAATCTCTTTTATTCTCAAAACACACAAGAACAAAATGCGAATTAAGTTACTGAAAAACTATCAAGGAGAAAAATGTAGACCACAAAAAAAAAAAAAAAAAAAAAAAATCCACAGCAAGTTGTTGAAAGAGCAATTATAAAAAACAACTTTCAACTAAAAGAATGACATTATAGTACACAAGAATAAAGTAGAAACATTATCCGATAGATAACCATGTACAGAATGGATAAAACAAACTAATAAGGACAATGAGTAGATATAGATATCTCAAAAAACGACATCAACTGGACAAATAAAGAACAGTCAGCATCTAAAGACGACAATATATATACAATACATCAATACTGACAAGCTGCAAGGAATTGCCATGAGAACATCAATATTCCTTTAAGTAGCTAAACTAAAATACATAATATTATGTTTAAAAAAATTACTAATTTGTTTACCCCTACCTTTGGTTTAGTTATCCCAACAAATTAATTTGTATGATGAAAATTGCTAGAATCAAAAACCTGCGATTTATATTATCCTTCCTCTTACTGGACTTTTTCATCAACTTTTTCTTCCAGATTTTGCTGCCATGACTAAACGAAGATTTTATGAAATCACACAGAAAGGTCCAAAGTGCAATTCAAACCTGTTAATCAATATTCTAGCTCGAATTTAACTCAAAAATTACATGCAAAATGAATTTCAAGCAAAGCCATACATAATACATCTCAAAAAACGAGGTCAGCTGGACAAAGAAAGAACAATCAACATCTAAAAACGACATTAAATACACAATACATCAATATTAACAAGCTGCCAAAGGAATTGCCATGAAAACATCAATATTCCTTTAGATAACTAAATTAAAATACATAATAAGATGTAAAAAAATTACTAATATGTTTACACCTACATTTTGTATAGGCATCTCAACCAATTATCATGAAAATTGCTAGAATAAAAAAACCCTGCAATTAATATTATCTTCCTCTTAATTACTAGACTTTTTCTTCAATTTTTTCTCGCAGATTTCGCTGCCATGACCAAACGAAGGCATTTATATATATATATATATATATATATATATGTTTTTTAATTACCGTCGTTTGGATAATGATCATTCATGACCACTATCATAGCAATGAAACTTGCAGGAAAAGATTGAAGAATAAGATTTTCCTGATATGCACCATCTTTGTCGTCCACGGTGATTATTATAGAACTGAAGACCTACAACATGTTTGAACAAAAGAAAACCAAGAAATTAAAGAGTGATTAATATGAGAATGAAAGATATTTTTGGCTTAGGCCAGATTATATAGAGGTGCCTATTACTTCATGTTTACCAAGGAATTAGATACTCTTTGAGAAATAGAAATCCTAATGTTAGTCAAATTGGGGGGTTCATTACTAAGTTCTGTTACTGTTTTAGTTTTATGAATATATATACAACATAATGTGTGTGTCTATGTGTTCTACTTTTAGTAGAATTAGGTTTTACTAAAAATGTTTTTTTTCAAGTTTTCAAAATCCAGCCTTCGACACGTAGACAGATTATATTGAGACCAATTATATCTACAACTTGCCAAAAATAAATAGTAACAGAATTTATGAATGAACTTTAGTTCAACTAACACATAAACAATATAATCTCCCCTAAGCCAAAAATCTCTTTCATTTCCACAAATCTCATATTTCACTCTTTTCTATATATGTTTTCTTTTCTCAAACATGTTGTAAGTCTAAAAATGATGGTGCAATATTTAAGAAAATTCTTCTTCTTCAATCTTTTCCTCCCGCTTCAGCAACTCTGATGTTTTCGCGAATAATCATAATCCGAAGTATAATAAATAAAATAAAGTAAAATTAAAATAATAAAAAAAATGCCTATCTTTAGTCAGAGATGCAGCAGCAGGAGAAAAAGTCTAGTAAGAGGAAGGAACACCATTGAGATTATTCATGTAGAAGAGAACGTATGTTGTTTTGGTTAATCTATGGTTTCTTTTTCTTTTGTGCCTATGATAACTTGTGATGATTAATTAGTGTTAGTTTTCTCTGTTTGTTATGTTGATTTGATATCTCTGTTGGACTAATTATCAAATTAAAGCTTATGGCCGTTTTTGGATGCTAACAATTTTCATGATAGTGCTTAATTTATCGAGGATAAAATGAAGCGGTAAATTCATTTAAAAAAATAACAAACTTAAAAAAATTAAAGACTTAAATAATTAATTAACAATTTAATATAATATTACGTATTAATTCTTGTTATCTAAAGGAAGACTATTGTGTTCATGGTAAAATTCGTTGTAGCCTGTTAACCAAAATTTTTGTTTTCTCCCACTCCGAGTCCATAATTAACATCTTTTAATAAAGTCACATGTGTAAAATTATTGTTCGACAATTTTAATTTTAAAAGTTTATCTTTATTTGAATAATTTCAGTTAAATTTAAATTTTTAAAAGATTATTTTTATTTAAATTATTTTAGAAATTTTGAATTCTAGTAATTTTTTTTTGTTATTATCAACTTTAGATAGAATTGTGAAAGGACTTTATATAAAGCCTTTCACCTTATTATTTAGTTCGGTTTTAATGATTATTAATAAAATCATTTATATATATATATATTACGATATTTTTTTGAAAGTCAAGAAATTTGTGCTTATTTTTACCCTACATTTGGTTTAGTTGGAGGTTGATGTGCTTTTATAGAATTTTTACTTTCACTTTTAGTAAAAGAAGAAGTTGAAACTACAAGTAAAAATTACAAATTTTAATTTTTCAAATAATTATTTAAATGCATTGGTGCATATGAAAATAACTTTTGAGCACTTTTATTAATACAATATTTTACATCTTAGTTTCTATAAAGGATTTTTGGGGTCTCCAGAATGATTACCAAAAAAGTCATATGTCGGCAACCACTAGTTGGTTCAATTTGTGTAAACTAGATTTTATTGCTTAAAAAAAAATTTCACACATATACGACACGTCGTTTTCTGGAAACGACACAATTCCATGAGTTGAAATTTGAAACGACGTGTAGTTTTAGTACCAAAACATCAAACTCCGAACTACGCCGTCGCCGTCATCCACCCAAATCTATGCTCAAGTTCCCTGGATCTGTAAAACCCCGAAAAACCTCTCTGAACCCGGAACTGAAAGAAAGCTGAAAACCAAACTAACCAGAAGAAGAAAACGAAGAGGAAGAATATGAAAATGGGGAAACTTCCAACTTCACTTCGCGCGGCAGCTTCAATTTCCCGACCTAAAAAAGCTCCGTCTTCTCTGGTGTCGGAGTCAGCTTCTCCGATGCCGGCCAAAACCAGGCCTTCTGCTATATCCCCACGAACCCACGTCGACGGCGAGTCTTCCAGAACCCCCTTCAAGTCCCCAGACCTCTCTGCCGCCAAATCGCTCTTCAACTCCATGGTCGCCACCCCCGACCTCCGTCTCCACAACTCCTTCCTCCAGTCCTACGCCTCAATCTCCACCCTCGACGACTCCATCTCTCTCCTCCGCCACATGATCAAATCCCACCCCACCTTCTCCCCCGACCGATCCACTTACCACATTTTACTTGCCCAGTCCTGCCGCGCACCTGAACCCACCCTCGCCGGCGTCCACCGGGCTCTCAACCTCATGTCCGCTGATGGGTTCGCCCCTGATAAGGTCACCGCCGACATCGCGGTCCGGGCTCTAAGCTCTTCTGGCCGGATTGATCATGCCCTCCGACTGTTTGACGAAATGTCGCAGAAACACTCGGTACCCGATTCCTACACCTACAACTTCGTCGTCAAGTGTTTGTGCAAATGCAGGTCGTTAAGCACGGTTTATGAGTTTATTGATAAATGCCGAAGCTCTCTCGGGTTGAAGCCTGATCTTGTTACGTACACTATCATCATTGACAACGTGTGCAATACCAAGAATCTCCGTGAGATTACGCGGTTGGTTGGGGTTCTCGGCGAAGAAGGGTTTAAGCCTGATTGTGTTCTTTACAATACGATCATGAAAGGCTACTGTATGCTTAGTAGGGGAAGCGAGGCGATTGAGGTTTATAACAAGATGAGGGAGAACGGAGTGGAGCCTGATCTTGTTACGTACAATACTTTGATCTTCGGGTTATCAAAAGCGGGACGTGCAAAGGAAGCTAGGAAGTACTTGAAGATCATGGCGGAAAAGGGTCATGTGCCTGATGTTGTGACGTATACCTCGTTGATGAATGGACTGTGCCGCGAACGGGATGTGTTGGGCGCATATGCCTTGTTGGAGGAGATGAAAGAGAGGGGTGTTGAGCCGAATGCGTGCACCTACAACACTTTGCTTCACGGGTTTTGTAAGGCGAAGATGATGGAGAAAGGGATTGAGTTGTATGGGGAGATGAAGGCAGCTGGAATGGAGCTCGAGACGGCGGCTTACGCCACCTTGCTGAGGGCGCTTTGTAGGCAAGGCAAGATTGCAGATGCCTATGAGGTGTTCGATTATGCGGTCGAGAGCAAGAGTTTGACTGATGTTTCTGCTTACTCCACGTTAGAGAGTGCACTCAAGGAGGTTAATAAACTCAGAGAATAGGACTTGTACCTTTTTTTTTTTTGAAATTATGTATTGTTCTCCATAAATTGAATTACTTGGTTGCTTATTTCATAAATTTTTTTTTTATGAATGCTTATGTCATAAATTTAACCATTATGCCATAATGGTTCTTCGTTCTATATTTACAATAGTGATTTGCCTAAGGATTCAAATGGGATTGAAGGAAAAAAAAAAAAAAAAGAAGAAGAAGAGTAAAGAAAGAAATTGGAGATCCTCAAGAGGATGATATTATAAGTCCAGAATGTTGCTTATTTTGTTACATTTGGATAATGGGTTTTGTTATGCCCGTTTCATTCTAGCTCAGCCAAGCATCAAGATGGTTCTTGTGTACATCTCGCGCCAGTATAAAGAAAGATATGCTGTGAAAAAAACAAAAAGAACCATGAAACGACACCTAAAACAGTAATCAACAATAACAAAGAAAAAAACGACAAAACAACAATTGGTAAGCCACAACACTCATGCAGAGGCACGCGAAAGATGATAGAACAAAAAATGTGAGGACAATAAAGGAAACAACGAGCACTTTGAGAACAATTAAGAAATTTTGATACGACATTGCAATTTCAAAACGACATAGAGTTTGAGAACGACACCAAAAGGATAAAACGGGAAGAGCTTGTACGATAATAAAACGACACGAAAAATATAAAGTGACCATAGGCAATGAAACGACACGAAAAATGTAAACGGCCTGCAAAATAAGAACGACGAGAAATTAGAAACCGCATCCAAAGAATATACGACATCAAATAATGACAAGCATACTGAATTTAAAAAAAAAAAAAAAAACCAACACCAACGTAGAAATTGAAGAATAAACTATCAAGCAAATAACAATAGAGAATGAAGAAATATTCACGGTTTTTTTTTTTTTTTTTTTGACAACTGACAAACATTGGTGAAGTTGAGTGGGACACGTGTCACCACTCACATTTTGAAATTTTTAATTTTACCTTTGTTTATTTATTTATTTTTTGTACAAGTTCTCAGTTATACCCCTATTTAATAAGAAAAATTAAAACCGTTGTCCCTATTCAATATGTGATATTATACATATACATATACATATACATATACATATATCATGCTCCCACTTAACGAAAAAAAATATATTTATAATATTATTTATAGTGCCCGAGTGAAAAATTTTATTGGCTTCGGCAGACATATGTGTTAGTTACTTGTGATCGTATACAAGAAATGTTACAAATGCAAAGCTCGATTACTAGCATAATAAGCTCCAAGAGTGAACAATGGTTCAGATGTGCATGAATTAACATAGCCCTCCTTACAAATAAAAGACCATTAGAAGCACAATTCTCAAGCTTATCGTGTCTAGACAGGCTTCACTCCTGACAAAAAGTTTTAATTTCCATCGTTATATTTTAGAGGTACACTTGACCATTCACACAATAATTAATTAGAATTAGTAGTAGTTGTTACATCTTGTAAGATATTTTCTGGTTAATTAATTTGTTTCTTCAAGATTTTGGGGATAGTTTCTTTTGTCGTTTAGCTCTGACCATCTCTAAAAATCGTATCAAGTTTTGATACGAAGAAAAGTTGTAGTAAGACAACTTTACAGGTCGAAAGATATCTCGGTACCCAAATACATTGATTTTGACCCCCCACAAAACAAAACAAAAAAAATAAAAATAAAAATGAGAAAGTTTGGAATGAGCATGAATAAGATCTCTACCGTACAAGAATCATTTGAATCAGCAATATTGGTGTGTTTATACGAGGACAAATGGGTACAAGAAAATAGTGGAGCTCTGCTCCACTTAATGTTTTTGGAAAATGTTTTTCATAAGTTATAACATAGTCGATACACGTATCATTATATTAAAACCGTTACATAACAATATAAAAATAAATTATAAATATTTTCTTCTCACATATGTGGTAATACATCATCAATCATGATGAATAACAAATTGCTTTGATTTTTACGAAAAATATGGTTCGAATAGACAATTTGAGGAGGAAAATAAATTCTCATGTAAGATAAGATAGGTGCAATGCCCCACTCCAAGATAATGTAGGGAAAATCAATAAGGAGACACACAGAATCATGGGCCTCATTTTGGTTACGAAATGGGCATGTGATGTAAATCGGTAAAATGAGAAGAATGCCTTGGGATTAGGCTTTTTTGTGACACAAACTGCCAACAAGCTGTCTCTCCACATTATAAGATGTTTTACTATAATTTTTTATATGGGATTACAACATTTCCCAAGATATTCATACTATATAAAATAAATGTTTCCTTGTCTTTTTAAAAACAATTTCTCTGCACCATATTGGTAAAATATTCAATGGAGGAAAAAAAAATATATATATATATATATATATATATTGAAAAGAAAACAAAAGGTTTATGCTTTCATTACTAAATGCCATATGGTACGTAGCGATACGGAATTTATTGCAGTGCCTACATGATAAATAAACAAACAAACAAAACAAAATTCAGAAACAGGGGAATGAATTTGCAAAAGAAACATCTTGATTAGTTGAACCCTAATTATTTTCTCAAATCAATCCTAGATTTTGAGACCTGAGGGTCTAGATTATATATGCTAAATCTTGTCTCAACTTTGTTACAATTATCGACTAATTAATTTGCCTAACATTAGTAGTTTTCCCCTTTCCTTTAGGCCATTGTCCTCGGTACTTTGCCCTTGTTCTATAAAACTATTGCAATCATCAATTTGCCAGCCTATTGAGGTAGATAAACAATTCAATGGGACAATGATTTGAGTTTTGGTTTTGAGGTAAATGATTTGGGGGGACAAAAAGGCATACGGCTGTTACCACCTGTACATTTATGTTCCTTACTAAATCATTTTTTAATAAAGGACCAAATTAAGCAACCGCCCATCTCATAACCATAGAGATTAGAGACAATATTAAAGATTTAGGAGGTTCAAATTGTTGGCAATAATTGCAACAAAGCATCTTCAACAGTGGTAGGGTGGGCCACATTGCTACCTTTATGCGAACCGTACAGAATTGGCACGAACAGGACCATTTATGGAGGTATCTTACAAAGTTTTACTTATTCTATATGGAGAAAATTACATAATTCTCCCTTGGTTTTAAGTAAAATGCAAAGTTGTATTTTGAAACAAGTTATCTATCAAAATGGCAATCTCTTAAAACCTCATTCATGATGCATGATTCGGTAAAATTAGATAGGAGGATTGCTAAACCTTTTTATTAGCTGTGGGAGAAAGGATTTGTCAGGATAAACTTATCTAATTTTATCACGATAAGTTGGTTAAAATAAAGAGTTTTTAATGATAGGAACTATCCTTTTTCATTATCGTTAGGAACTGCAGTTTTACTCGTTTGATTAATTTCTTAAATGTCTGATCTGTGACTACCCACATTAATATTTATAATACACGATACAAAACTGTTCCTACTCATAAGTCAGACCGTTAAAAAATTAATGACAAAGGATAGGTTTTGCATTAGAAATCTCCTAAAAATTATTACAAGAGAGAATTTGAGGAGTTGACATCATAAAGGGATAGTTTTGTAATTTTCCAAGAATGCATTATTGAACATTGAAATTGTGATAATAATTCCCTTGTATATATAGACTGAATATCATGTGGGTGACCAAGCCACTTTCAAAAGAGAGTGATCTTCCGCATTTGCACACAAAGATAAAGATGGCAAGCTCATCTGCAAAACCCACAAGGTCAATTAGCTTGCCCTCTAGACTACACCCCAACTCCCAAAAGATTGAAGCACAACTAAACAAGCTGAAGACTAATTGGGAATCATCATTCTCTTCAAAGGAAACTCCTCTAGGAAGTGACAATATTCAATCCGGCTTGGCTGATCTTGCAGGGTTGTATGGTTCTATAAAGGAACTCATCCACTCCCCGTCGACCCAACAAGCCCTTCTCCAACACCATTCAAGAAAAGTACTCGAAGGGGCACTAGACGCGTCGATCGGATTGCTAGACGCTTGCGGCGCCGCGAGGGATTTGCTTCTAAGAATGAAGGAAAGTGTCCAAACCCTCCAATCAGCCCTGCGCAGGAAGGCTATAGGAGACTCAAGCATAGAAAGCAATGTCCAATCTTATATCAACTTCAGAAAAAATGCGAAAAAGGAAGTCTCCAAGAGCCTTAGGGCATTGAAAACCATGCAAAATGCCCAAGCTTTCCAAACCCTAGATGTGGATCACCCTCGACAAATGGTGACCACATTGCTGAGAGAGCTAAGCGCCATTGCCATCACCATCTTTCGATCCCTCTTCGTGTTCTTATCCGTGCCGGCGGCGACAAAGGCTAAAGCGAGTAGCGGATGGTCCTTGATCTCCAAGCTGTTGGCGCCTACGTCGTTTGCGACATCGGAGAGAGGACACAAGATTTTTAACGAAGTGGGCAGTGTTGACATTAGGCTCTGGTCCTTGCAAGGTCAATTGAGGAAAAATAGTGGTGCCAAGATTGACGTGGGAATGGTGAAGAGGAGATTGAAGAGTCTTGATGTTTGTGTTGAGGGTCTTGAGGCTGGATTAGACTCCTTGTTTAGATGCCTAATACAACATAGAGTGTCTCTCCTTAATCTCCTCACGCCTTGAGGAATTTTGTTGTGTTAGTAAAAACTAGTATATAGATGAACTTTGGAGGAAAACTCCCATGTTCAACAATGTAATTTTTTGTAGTGATTTTTGTGATATCGGGAAATGTTAGAATGAATATTCTTTATTCAACTTAAATATATATCTTCTTTTTACAATATTTTTTTTTCTTTCTTTTTTGCTTCCTATGAACATATCTAGAGGTAGTCCAACATATATATATATATATATATATATATATATTTGGCCGAGATTAGTTCGAAATATTTGTTAACTCTTTTTTTTTAAACCCAAAATCTGTTCTTTTTTCGAAGGTCTAGAAATCAATAACAAGTTTGTTTCTAACTAGCCCAATAACAAGTTTCTTCCAAACCACCTTGTCGTTTTGCTCATAGTTGAGGAAGCGAAAGGACCTTCAAAAGAAGTCAGTCATGATTAATTTCTCTGATTTCTCTCGTTGTTTTCTTCTCCATCGAAGGTTCGCGGTTTGTTTCTACTTTATACGAGAACAAATTTACTATTTATTTAGGCTAAACGGGACTTACTCCCACATCGGCGGCGAAAAAAATAAAAAATAAAGAGAAAAGAGAAAAAAGAAAAAAGAAGAAGTTGTTTATACTATCCTGCAGGAGGCTAATACGTCATTCTAGTAAACAACAAACAAAAAATAAAACGACAAATGTCGAAAACAAAAACAAACGATGAAATGATTAAACGATTCGTATACGACAACAAATGACAGAACGTGAAGCAAAAACCCATCCTCAAATCAAAAGAAAAGAGATAAACGACAAGAACTTTCTGTATGGCACTAAATTAGGCAATAATGAACTGGAAACCTACACAAAATAAAGATAACCCTTACAAATCAAAGATACGAGGACAAAATCAATACTTGTAGTTGTCGACGAGCACTAAATTCTATGAAAAAAAACGATGAAGACAACAACTGCAAGGAGCAGGACTAAAATGAGGGGAAATAAAAAACAAATGAAACTTAAATGAAAAACGACACAAACGAAGAAAACGACAAGAATATTAAATACGACAACGAAAAGAGAAAATGACGTTTCAAAATTCAAAATGAGCTAAGGTCATGAGGTGTTTCTCCAAAACAAAATTGCCGGCTCTATTTTCATTTTCATATGAAAACTTAACGGCAAAAAGAAAATAGCGAAAACAAACCACGTACAACAATAAATACGAAAACGACAACAAATGAGGAAAACTATATCCCAAAAGATAAACGAGATCAAAAGAAAAAAACGACATGTATATTGAATGATAAAACTAAAAGACAAAATTAGGTAAACGACAAAAAAGAATTTGACAGCGCCGGAAACAATAAAAACAACACCAAAAAAATAAATATAGAAAAGCATAGGATAGGAAAGGAGAACATATAAGGGAAACGACGAAAAGTGGAACAAAAGGCATGAATGAAGAAAACGGAACACATATGAAATGACGACAACAAGTCGGAAACGACAAAAAAGAAACCACACAAAGTCGAGTAAACAACAACAAGAAGCAAAGGACAAGCAGTTTGAGTTGGGAAAAAGAATTAAACAAACGACATCAGCATCTAAACGACTCCGTAAATAGTAACTCTGATTTTGCAAGTTGTTCCGAGCCCGAGCTAGAGATCAGTACCTTCTGTAGCAATCAAGGTAAACGTGATTTCCTTAAACTCTCCGAAAGAGGAATTAAGGACCGAAGCCGCGAAGAGAGGTTCGCATTCAGGATTCCAACAATTTTGGAAAACGACAGAAAAATAAAAGCAGTAACGACTGCGTCTTTGTAGTTTACGCCTTTTTCAGTACATAGCTTGTACAATGACCTCCGGTTAAACTTGCAGAGTGGCCATGTGGGCAACAAGTTAAAATGTACTTTCTTTTTTCTTTGCTCTATATTGAAAGTAATTAAGGACTTGTGTGCCCATTTAACCCCAAATAGTCAGGTTATCCGATGCATGAGTCCATATTCGATGTTTCATTTTCCTGTCTCAATGACAGATGATAAGTCATAATATTGTTGAAGAACAACTAATGAGACAAAAAATCCAGAACAACAGATGTAGATTCCCTATAGCATACTATCGGGTGGAGACTCGAACCCCCTACCCTCATGGTAAGAAGTCCAGAGCCTAACTGATCTATCTTAGTTGTCAATGTCATGTTCTTTGCTTCTAGCATTAAATTCTTTAAGTTAGAAAATAAAAATAGAAAAAGGAATTGTTAGCAAAAAGTTCAAACAGAAGCAAGCTCGGAGTAGTAGCAAAACAAAGACAGCTATATATACAAATATAATACTATAAGACTTTCTTTTTTCTTTTTTTTTTTTTTTTTGCTTGAAACGTATAATAATACAATATTCATAAAGATATTTTAATATTACTTTCTCTAATAACGGATTAAGCCTCTGTTTCACATAAATAATTTAACATTTTTGTATTCTAACATCCGCCGGCAAATGCTTATTGTCTTCAACGTTAGATAATTAACTACTAATTCTTTCCAAGTCCTGAAGTTCAGCCAATATTTAACAAGAAACCAATAATTCCAAAACCATATATGTATATATAGATATACATAAGAATGAACAATAGAAGAATAATTGAGATGAATGCATAAATTCTTAATTAAATGAACAATGATATTTATTTAATATTTATTAATTTGTGAAGTCGCACATTGCTCCACATGCATGCAACTCAAGGATTCACACCCCAAAAATTCAAAAAAAAAAATTTTTAAAAAAAAGAGCCTTAAAAAATCATCATGTGGTGGTGGCAGAAGAACACACGTAGAGTCATAATAGGCCATGTCTTTGGTATATATAAGAGTGAGATTATTTAATTTTTGTGGATTTATGGACTCGTGCTTATTAGCCATTCACTTAATTGAGCCATGGCCGTCCAATGGTGGTGGTTTCTACCATAAAAGCATATTCCAATGTGAATCCCTTCCCTTCATGCAATAATGCCCATTTTTTATGCTCCTAATTGAACTCTTGACCTTGCAATTATATTGCCGAATATGTATATAATTTTTTTTTGTTGAGGTCTTCTTTTGCATTTAGATGATAATTGCTAGAGTTCCCAAAAAAAAAAAAAAAACTTATAAATTATGGAAATTAGATACTAATCCAGTTGGATATGAGTTTATATGTCTCTATTGATAATGCGTACATCACCTAAATTGTCTCCTTTGATAAGGATGGAAGGCCAAACCCGGTACATTGTAAGCACTAGATTGACGTATTATTAATTAGGATATAATTAAGTATGGTTAGAAAATATAAAGCTTATGCTCTATTAATTAATTTGGTTCCCTTGAGATAATCTAGCATAGATTCACCGTCCCTAAAAAGAAATAAAATAAAATCCCGCTTGCCTAGATATTACCAATTACAATACAAAATTTTTTCACATATTTTTCACTATAAAGTCCTTGATTGTTTGTGCGACTGTCTAATTTGACATGATAGAGAATATTTTTATGAATATAAGTTGATGTGAGAATTTCTTTAGGATTTAACATTCATACTTTTCCGAACTTCTTGTGATTTGACATTTTTGTTTAAAATTGTAATTTTAGCAATTTTTGAATCGACAAAGTAGTAGCAATTAACTCCCAATATTGTCAACGGGAGTTAAAATTTTGATGGAATAATTGTAGTTTTATAGCACTTGTCCCTAAATATTATATTTTTGGCAATATTGACGTCCCTCGATTAAGTCCCTAAAATTTAACGTCGTAAACATTTTGGAGTTTGTTGCTATATTTTTTTATAAAATAATTATTACATTAAATTGTGAAAAAAAGGTAAAGAACGCGCGTACGAAAATATATATAAAGAGAATGGCCCAATTAGTGCCACAATATGCTTCATCGTCAGCATTGATTGTATCCATGTGAACAGCCGTAGTCTAATCTTAACCTGCATGTATCTGTCCAGTATATGAACCAAAGATGTGCCTTTTGCCCTTAAGATATACATGCAATGCATTTTACGACTAATTATAAGACTAGTACTCATTTTGGCAAATTACAAAATTCTTATTAATTATAACATTGCAATTTGCAGAGAAAAGCAAAAGGTAGAGATCACTACTGTTGGGGACAAGAGGAATCATGTCGTCTTAGATTAGATGTACATTGAGCATTTGAAATATTGGGTACTTGTTGCATCACGCCCATCCCAAAATTCTGGCCACTTTCTGAAAATTTTCAACATTTTTCTTTAATTTTTAGCGTTTTTTATTTTTGGGTTAAGATCAATTTGCAAGGTATAATACATAGGAATATATCTACTGTCTAATGTCTCCTTGTCTCCTATATTAGGACTCCAAACTGTCCCACTAACCAAGATAACATTTGGGTGTGCATATAAATATGTATATATAAATATATAAATAATTCAATGCAACTTAAGATAAACTAATCCAAATATAGAATAAACCATTACTAATGTGCCCCCCATGAACTTGTTCTTGTCAGCCAAGATTCATGGCCTATAGTTCATATTCAATGCTAATATACATGTCTTATATTGAGCTACGTCCATTAAAAATATTAAACTTCAAATAGCCCTGTGGTTCTTTGAAGCAGGAGAGGCTCAAATACTTGTTGTTAGGCATGCACAACCTTTTTTTCCCTATTAAAATGAATATTATTGTGTCGTGGTTTGACATGTGAGATAGTGAGTAAAATGTTGAATGACTCCATTTCTACTTAAAAATCTACTAATATCAAAGTTGACACTTGTATGTGAGTCCCAGTTTTTCTTTGAAAAAAAAAAAAAAAAAGTTGAAAAGGTGTGTTTTAGCCTATAAAGTGCAGACACATTTGGATAGTGAAAAAACCTCATCATAACTACTAGAAGTTCTCAGTGATGAGATGCTAGTAATAGTATTAAGGATGATCAGGGACTTTAAAAAATAAAATAAAATAATGACTAGGGAGGCAAAGAAGCATAGAGCACTAATGGCTTGTACCCGTTTTACTTTTTCAAGACGATACCAAACTTGTTATTGAACCTATAACAAAAAGGGGTTAAAAGAATATTATTGTATTATTAAAAAAAAAAAAGTTGAGAAGTTGAGAAAATGTTGCAATTCCATTCCTATTCTAAATCTACTCGTCTTAAGTTAACACTTATATGTGGTCCTAATTTTCTTCATAAAAGGATGTGTACTTAAATCTACATACACATTTAGATAAGATAAAACCTATTCGGGACGAATAGGATTACTTTGTGAGATAAAAGTATGAATATTAAGGACGATTAGAGATAATTTAAAAAAATAAAATAAAATAAAAAAGAGTAGGCAAGGAAGCATAGAGCACTAATGGCCCTGTACCCGGTTGGTTACGTTTTCAAGAATATGATACCAAATTTGTTATTGAACCTATAACAAAAAGGGATTAAAGAAAAGACTTAAGGTGGCAGTTTGTTGGCCAAAAATGATACAAGAGGTATCAGAGAGGTTGGGGTGACCAACAGCTATCACATGGCACTTCTTTCCTTGGCCCTCGGAGCTTCAAAAACCAACTAAAGCCTTCCTTTATATAGAGATCAAACAATTTCTTGTTTTGCAAGCATCACTTGTGCATTTAAGAAACCTTGACAACTCACAAATTTTAGAAAACAAAAACATGGCAAATCAGCCTGTTAGATCCATTAGTTTGCCCTCTGATCGGGAACACCCTTGTTCGGTTCGGATAGAGGCATTGTTGAACCACCTAAAATCCTTCCAATTTTCACCGTCGGCTCCATACGAATCCGAGATCATTCACAGCAGCCTGGTTAGCTTGGCAGAGTTGTATAACTGCGTGGAGGAGTTCATGAACTCTCCAAGCACGCAACAAGCCTTAACGCCCGCCAAGCACGCAGCAGGGAAGCTAGTGGAACAAGCGCTCGAGGGCTCCATCACATTGCTTGACTCGTGCAACATGGCAAGAGAAATATTGATGACCATGAAGGAACATGTGCAGACCCTACAATCCGCGCTACGCAGAAAGGGGTGTGGTAGAGACTCGAGCATCGAGAGTTCTATCCACGCTCATCTTAGCTTCAGAAAGAAGGCCAAGAAGGACATTGCCAAATGCCTTGGAGGGCTGAAGAGAATGGAAATTGCCAACAACGTCACTACTACCTCGTCACCTCCCTTGGATCTGAGCCAAGATCTCCTAAACATAGTCGAGATTCTAGGCGAAACAAGCGACATTACCATCTCCGTCTTTTGGTCTCTTCTCAAGTTTTTGTCCATGCCAACATCTAGTGCTGCTACAAAGGCTAAGGGATGGTCATTGATCTCAAAGCTAGTGAGAACGAGATTGGTGCCGTTCGAGAAGGAAGAGTCGAAGATTGTGAATTTGACGGCGAATATTGACATTTCCCTTCAAACTCTTCTAGGGAACATGCAGATCAGCAATGAAGTGAGAGTGGCTCAAAAGATGTTGGAAACACTGAATTTGAGCAGTGAAGGCCTTGTGGCTGGACTAGATTGCATGTTTAGATGTCTTGTTCAGAATAGGGTGTCTTTGCTTAACATCCTCACTCAGTGAAAAGGAAAAAAAAAAAATGTTGATTTTGATCAAAATCAGCCTTTGTAAATCCCCTGATGTTTTTTGTTGGTCATGGCACGGAATCCGAATTTTATAGGACTTGCTATGGTTCTGAAACATATATGGTTGTATGAGAGTTTGAGTTTGAATTTAATTTTATTACAATTAAACTGGCAATACAATTTTGATTTTCTTTCATTTCAAGGCCCAATTAGATCAGTTTTTTCCTTTCTTTCTAATAGTTGACTGTGTACATGCAAATTTTCCCAGAAAATTTTGCTAAATAACTTCCCTAGCTTTATATATAAACTCCTTTGTGAAACAATAACCGTATACAAAAATAAGATAAGTATTCACATTTCAATTTAAGGGTCTAAATTAAGAATGTTATTTCAAAACTTGCTAATTTTGTAAGAATCTCGCACTGAATAAAAAAACTAATAGTAGTGGGTTTTTTTTTTTTTTTTTCCTTTCTTTACCTTTTATGCATTAAGATAGTATTTATACTAATCTCTCGTAATGTAAATGTAAATTGGGGATACCTAATTTAGCCTAACGGTAATTTCACACCTGACTCTGTCTCAAAATATATAGTTTGAATCTCCCACCTCACGTTCAAAAAAAAAAAAAAATTCCAACTCGTTTGGGAAAAATTAAAAATTTATGTTGATAAACGTGGATTATGCTGTTCAAAGTTCTTGGAAAGGTAACAACAAAAACAAGACATAATAAAAAGCATATGATATAGGTGCAAAACTAACCAAATGGTACTGTGAGTTTTAGTCAGAGACAGCTCATGATTCATTGAACAACTCTTTCCTAGTCTCCTAGGTTCAGCAGCCGATGATATTAAGCTTTCTTAAATAAACTAATATTAGACCTACTTTCAGGGGGAAATAAAACTAATATATATACACTATTTCTACAGTCCCTACATACTTAATATAAAATGAATGAAAAATAACAACAATCCAAAAAAAAAAAAAAAAAAAACGGAACATTGCACATAATAAACATGAAAGATCTATTTGCTAGTGAAAACTATGATCTTTTCATCCCGTATTTAATCTTTAAAGATTATGGGATCAACCTTCCTTACCATTCGACCGGTTAGTTTTCGAAATTCATGTGTTCTCTATGTCAGATATTAGATGCTTTTTCCTTCAAAAAAAAAAAAGAAAGAAAGAAAAAAAAGATAGTAGATGCATTTATAATTACTTTCATGCCATCGGTATACAGCAGTCAGTTTATGTTGTTAACTTCACTGCAATATATGATACATTACGTGCATTTAAATTCCAGTCACTTGTGTACAAACAAGTGGAAGATCCTTTTATTTGTCAAAATCCCCATTTAAATCATGTAGAATTACAATACAGATAGTTTTTTTATGTTAATATATAGGAAATATGACTTTTCTAATAATACCGATCTTAGAGCTTTTTTGATGAATGAGTTGAGTTTGAATTGAGTTAAAATTTTTAAGTTTGAATAGTAATTTTTGTTGACTTTTTAGAAAAGACAAAAGGTTTTTTCAGAAAGACAAAAAAAATTTTCAGAAAAAGATAAAAATTTAAATTTAAACTTGAGGTTTGAACTTGAGTTCCAAACAGAACCTTAGTTTTATTATGTTAATATATAGGAGATATGATTTTCCTAATAATACCGATCTTTCTGAATTTAATATGTGTTATGTTACGTTTTTTATTGTATAAAGAATATTATACAAAATAGCATATTTATACACACTAATGGAGGATAATAGCATATTTGTAAAAAGTAAGGAAAAAAAACAGCTTTTTTTTTTCTAAATTCCAGATTTGCCCCTGGCTAATACTATCCTCTTGCATTTTTTTCGACAGCGACAAGCTTCGTGATGCTCCCGTCGGATATGAGGATGAACTGCCGGAGATCTGATGTCGAGCCACGACATAGGCCTCGATTGCTCGCGATTCTACCACCGACGACGGAGGCGACCTCCGGCGTGGCGAGGAACGGACAAATACGATAGCGTGGCCTCGCGTTTCAAGCGCTCCCTCAAGCTCGCGACGTCGCCGGTGACTATGGCGGAAACGCGAGCTTCAGATCTGTAACGGCTCCTTCAGATCTCGATCTTCCAAAGGTGAGGACTCGCGATCTTCCAACGGCGAGATCTTGCGATTCTCGCGTTGCTCTTGCTTCTGGAGTTTCGTCGGATGTCGCTAGTGCTCACGGCGAAAATCGCGACGACGCGAGGTGTGCCCGACGACGAGATGGAAAACGTCTGGGGGCGACGGTGATTTTCGATGACGTCTGGTATGGCTAGCAATGACGGGGCTACTTCGGTAATTTTGAAAAAAAAAATGATATTATTTTTCATGTTTTTTAAATTCTGCTATTATTTTCATCAATTCCTATTCCAAAATATGTTGTTTCCCTTCTGATCCCTATTAGATGACTGCAATATTAAACAACCGAATTGGGCTAAATGTACGACTACAATGTTGTTCGGCTTTAGATTTAACCAACAGTCTTAACAAATTGGTGTTGACAGATGAACATCAATGAAAAGTAATCAATCTGATAGTATTTTATTCTTTTTTTTTTTTTTTTTAAAGAATATCTCTAAACTCTAACGGAACTGCATTACACTGCTCTATACAAATATTATTCAGCTTTAAATTTTCACTTTACAAAGAGGTGGGACCCAGGATTCGATACTCTAATATGAGCTTAAACTTTTTTTTTTTTTTTTTTGCTTAAACTCTAATATGAGCTATTATTCTATAATTGTTGGGTAATTCAACGCACTGAAATTTTTTTTTTTTTACTTATTTGTTTAATGATGAATTATCCTCACCTGTAAGAGAAATGATGCTTTATTACTTAAAAAAATGTTGATAGTTTATAACTATAAGCCACGTCATTCCAAATCTTGAGTAAAAGAACGGTTCATCTTTTAAAAAAAAAAAAAACACTTTTTTTTGCTTTATTTTTTTTTTTACAAGAACATTTAGGGGGGGGGGGGGGGGGGGGGGGAAGAAATGTTGAAAAAACAAAATTTACGGTTCTAAAAGAAAGTTTTGAAAATTAAAGAATACTACTCTTAGAATCTCTCTCTATTAAATATAAGTACATTTTCATACAATTAAGCATGCATTTGACTAACTAGTTTGGACTTAAATTTTTCATCTTAATTTTTATCTTTTTCAAAAAAATAAAAAAAAATTATTATTAATTTTTAAATAGTCAATCAACTCTAACCTAAAATTTTTATTTCAAACTGATGGATTAAACGCATCTTAAACTGTACAAAATTTAGCATTAAAAAATAAATTTCCAACTAAAAATAAAAATTGCTTACTATTTCAAAAGTAAAGTATTAAATTTCCTTATTTTGATTATATATAATTAATCATTTTGCTTACAAAAATTATGGTGTATATTACAAAAATTTTTCTTACAAAAACATAATTGAATTTTTGGCAGAATTCCTAAATTTTTTTTTTTGTTTTGCTCGTTCCTAAAATGATTATTTACTCCTACTTCCTTTTTTTTTAATAAATAAATAAGGATCTGATAGTGATCCTGTTATTTTCAGGTTTTTTCAATAATACAGACAGAAACATTTTCTTAGATATAATAAAGTCTGATCATTTATACTAATTTTTTTCAATCGTCTATTTAAAACCTATCATATTATTACCAATCCAAATATCAACCGTTGAATATGAAATAGGACCTAAGAAGGAATTAATAGGATTAGAATCCAGATGAATAAAAGAGAACTTTGTCAACCTAGCCACTCATGTGGGTGTGTTTACTCCTACTTCCTTGTTGCATAAAAGTTTGTTCCCGAATTAGCGGGTGCAAAAATTCCCATCAAAAATCAATGAATGAAAGAGCGCCACTTGTCCAAGATATTTGACTGCCACACAATTACTACCAAATCCCAATTCCCTGATTTCGTTTGTAATTCTCCTGACATCCACAGCAACACGCGTCAGGCTACCATAAACATGCGTGTCATACTTTCACTATGCCAAGAAATTAATCAACCAACCAAAAATTAAAACTAAATAAAACTAAAAATTATGACCTTATCTTTGGAGTTTTGGATAAACCTTACAAAGCATATTATTATACATTAGCCGAAAATGATATATATATATATATATGTAGAGACGCCACCTGTACAATCCACTCGTGCACACAATATAATAGTACAATTCACTCTTAATAAAGCACCGATGATCTTGGTCTTGGCTTTCTAACTACCATGAAAACACTCACTACTTTATTGTACATATATATATATATATATATACACTTTTTATATATATATTTATATATGTATAGATCTGGATCTCAAATTTCTTAGAAATCCTCTCTTTCTCTCTGTCCATCACAGACAAGCCACGTACTGCATAAGTAGGCAAGTAAATATTGATAATTTGAAAAATGGAGGGTAATGTGGCAACAAGGGAGGCAAAGATAGGTGATGACGCCTCCTCTCCTTATGCTCTCTTTGCATTACAAATCCACAAAACGACAACAAAGCCGGTAATAATATTGATTGTATATGGCTTGACTAATAAACCCTAGAGAGGCCCTTTTATATATATATATATAAAAACAAATATCAAATGATTAGCAATATATGCCTGCCAAAGCCGTGACAATCTAACCGAACTTGAAGGAATCTCCCATACATCCATCACATGGTCTCCACATTTTACGTCAATTACTTTGTTCTCCTCTTTAAAAAAAAAAAAACACCTTAATGTGTTACCTAGATATATAGAGAGGTCATAACAATTGAAAAACCAAGAAATTCAAGAAAAAGAAAATAAACTTGAACAACCAAAAACTATGGCAACAAAGCAACATGTTAGATCCATAAGTTTGCCTGCAAGGTCTCATCCAAGCACAGCTAGGGTTGAAGAACAGCTCAACAAGCTCAAATCAATGGAGGCTAATTATTCTTCAGCGCCATTTTCTTCAGATTCTCTCTCTCTTTGTCTATCTGGACTCGGAGCGCTCTATGAGTGTGCGGATGATCTTCTCAACATGGGGTCAACCAAACAAGTCCTAAGCCAAAAACGACACGAAAAATGTGTGGACGAGTTGGTGGAGGGACCGGTCCGGCTCTTGGACGTGTGTGGGACCACAAGGGACGTGTTGATGCAAATCAATGAGCATGTTCAAGCCCTCCAATCTGCTCTCCGGAGGAGAAAGGGAGACTTTTCCACCTTGGAGAACAGCATCACAAGCTACACCTGCTTCCGAAAGAAGATGAAGAAAGATGTCAAGAAGTTGGCCAACAAGTTTGACTCTTCACTATTTTCAATATCATTACCACAAGATGATCACAACAATGACCATTTCTACGCTGTGATCAGAGTTCTCAGACAAGTTTGGGCAGTGAACATCTCCATCTTCCGATCTCTCTTGGGGTTCTTGACTTTTTCATCAGGGTCAAAGTCAAAGTCAAAGTCAAACATCAGAAAGTGGTCTCTTGCTGCGAAGTTGATCATGCACAAGGGTGTTGTTGCACGTGAAGAGAGGCTTGTTTGTGTTAATGAGTTGGAAAGTGTGGATGGTGCTCTTATTTGCAGTATTGCTACAAAACTTGGTGATGGTGAGAAGATTCAAACGGCTCAGAAGAAATTGGAGGCTTTGGAAAATAGCATCCATGGGCTTGAGAGTGGTTTGGAGAATTTGTTTAGGAGGTTGATTAAGACAAGTGCCTCCCTTTTGAATATAATCTCTCAATAGGGAGTTCTCATATATATATATATATATATCTATATATATAGGCATGCATGGCCTACATATATATATATATATATATGTATTTGGTTCCCCTCCATAATCCTGCAAGGCATCCACATTTTAAAGGATTAGCTTTGGGATTTCAATTTTCAGTTCAGCCTATGTACATGTATTCGAGTTTATATATAGATATTAATAAAGGGTACTTACACAACAATTAAAATTGTTTATTGTCTCACTCTATTCTATATATCTTATTTTAAATTTATGTTTTCTGCTTGAGTGTATATATACATATATAAGAACTAAATTGGCTTCTAAGTTTCAGACCCTTTGGTTCAACAATCCAAATTTTTTCGAGGAAAAAGAAATTCAATGTGAACAAAAAAAAAAAAAAAAAAAAAAAAAAAAAAAGGGAAAAAGGAAAAAGGGATTAGTAAGGTGCAACTTAAATGCCATGCATGTTTAGTGTTAAGATATATTTGTATATATGTCTAAGTTTGCATTCTATGGTCCATATTAATGCATATATATTCATCAAGACATGTAGTTGTTTATGTGCATGTATCTGACCTGTACATGTTCATCAACAAAAAAGAGCATCCGCAATCCTTTACTAACAGGCCAAATAATTGCTTTTAATTTGTTATTTATGTTTATATTATTTGTGTGTGTATATGCGTATATTCGAACGGAACAGCATTTTCTACGTTTTGGAGTTACCTTCAAGAAATATTCTTACACTGATTTGTCCCAATATTAAGAGAAAAAATTTAAGATTATCTCAAATCTTTTATATAAATTTAGCATTCAAGATTATCTCATATCCTTTACCACCAGGCAAAATAATTTCTTTTATTAATTTGTAATTTATGTTTATATTTGTGTGTGTGTGTGTGTGTATGTATATTTGAACGGAACACCATTTTTTACGTTTTTGGACGTTACCTTCAAGAAATCTTCTTACACTGATTTGTCCCAATATTAATAGAAAAGATTTAAGATTATCTAAAATCTTTATCTTCATTGTTCTAGAGAATTCAGTTACCTTTGGTTTCCTAGCGGCTTACAATAAAAGCTAATTTTATATGCACAGCACGTGAAACTTCAGTGACATCATACAAAGCCAACCATATAAAGCCAACCGAAAATTAATATATATATATATATATATATATATATATATAACAAGAAAACCTAATTAGCATGTTATGTATATGCAGGGCTTTCCATAGGTCATTTTTCGCCATAGGAACTAATCACTAAAAGGAAGCTCACAATGTTGGATTTTAGCACCCCAAAAATAATAATACTAAAGTAAAGTAAAGGTCACAAGGGGGTTTGGTCTCATTTATGCATTTCTGCTAATACTAGGATTTTCAAGATAGTATTTTCACCAAGCTTCTCATTTTGTTTCTAATTATGACATAAAAAAAAAAAAAACAAAACTTTGTTTAGTTGTTATAATTACTAGCATGCTAGGCAGGGCTATATATCCATCCTTATAACTAATCAACAAAGGAAGCTTACAATGTTGGTTTTTAGCACCCAAAAATATAATAAAATAATAATAAAGTAGTAAGCTCACAAGGGTACTTTTTTGGACCCATTTGATATATATCGTTAATTTCAAGATAGCATTACCCTAGTCGTAGTCAATTACATCCAAAATATAAAATCATGAAGGGACTGAAAATGGCTCAGAAGTTTCAACTTAGAAGCTTCAACAAAAGAAATTAGAAAATAAACTAATAATATGTTTTAAGTAGTCCACATGTATCACGCTAAGTGGGTTAAAAAAACATGTTATAAATATATATATATATATATATATATAGGTATGTATGTGTATATATATTAGACGTCTAGCACGTGTGTGTGTGTGTGTGTGTACGGAGAAACTTTCATTTGTTTACTATTTTTGACATCCTTTTTCACTCCACCAATTAAAGTTAATTTATTGAGACATGTGATATCTCTTAATAATTTGTATCTTTTACCTTTGTTTCCTTGCCAAGCAAAGGCACCTCATAAAAAGGTGAAATGTTTTGTCCGAAAGCAACCATGTTTCACAACTTTTTAATTTCTTTCTTGTGCAGGTAATTTTATACATGGTCCCACATTTATTATTATTTTTTATTCCTTGAAAGCAAGTTCAATTGCATTTAGACAAATTTACAACTCAAAATCTCATTTTCTAAAGACCAAATGCATTTCTAGAACTCATTTGGGTCGCTCAGATAAATAATTGACAAGGTACTTCTTTCTTTAAATCTTTTGGAACTTACGAACGTAAGTCACATATTTGTTGCTTAAACGACACTTAATTTTAATTCAATCCACGCGTCCATATTACCGTACATATTGCCTCATTGTTTATGAGTTTCACGTGGTCTAATAGTGAAGTGTAAAGTTTCACTCAAACTACACAGTTGGTTACTTAAGATATTTTCAGACATAAATTGAAAAAGAAAATGCTTGAAAAGATTGAAAAAGAAGTCAATAATTCAAGAAGTATGTACATAACTAAAATCAGCTGTTTGGTTTTCTAACAGTTTTTAATATGTGGTTGCAGACTAATTAGGATTTGTTTAAGAGAGTTTAAGCTTTTACTTTTAATTAGTAAAAGAAGAGAAATAAAAATTATGATTTCTTAGTAATTATTATGAGATCAAAATAATTTTTAAAGTTTTCTAATAAGTAATAAAATATTAAAATGTGATTTATAATGTCTAATTTAATCTTTGTTACAAGTTTTAAAATCTGTTCGGAAGAGCTTTTACCAGAAGTCATATTTTTTGACTTTGACAGAAAGCTCTTTTGATAGATCATCCAAATACTTTCAGAAACTGCTTTTGGACCTAGTAAACTAAAGGAAACTTCTAGAAAGCTTTATTAAATTAACAAACCCTTAATCTAGGGATAATTTTGAACTCACCAGTCTAAATTTCAAATTCTCCTACCCTAAATTCGAGATGGAAAAAAATTAGTGTTGAGGAGGATTAATGAAACCAATATGCATGTGGTTGCAAATATAACCTAGTTCACACCTAACTCCGTCATAAGATTTAGAGTTCGAATCACCAACCTTTAAGTAGTTCAAAAAAAAAAAAACACCATTATGCATAAGAAACATCGGACGGTTACCTCACAATACCCATAACCAAGCTCTAGGTACTCACATCCTGATGCATTTCTACTTGGCAGGTGATCATTGAAAGCCTTGATGTAAGCATAGCCAAACACGCCTCTCATGCAACCCTTTAAAAAAAAATGTTTTATCATGTCTTTTGAATGTCAACCTCATTAATTTCCCATCTTCATGATATGAAAGCTAATTAAAAATACAAGTAGGTGATCTTTCAAGATCTTTTGATTTCAAGAGACTCAAGGTTTCTCTATTTATCCATACCCATAGATCTTTGGAAGGCCGTCCTTCACTTAATATAGGTAACCAAATTCCAATGAATTTGACCATGAGGGTGGCGGTGGCGGTGGCGGCAATGCATGGAAGCAAGAGAAAAGAGGGCAAATGAATCTAGCTTTTTCTGGTACAAATTAAAAACAAGACCCCATTTTTGAGTTACACCCTCCCCAAATAGCAATCATTTTGTCACTTAAAATAGGGGCCATAAGTAGTTAGTTGGGTGAAGACGTGACAACATAACTTACCAAAAAGAGCCAAAAAGGAGAGGGGCAAAACAATATATATATATATATATATATATATATATATTGAAAACAAGCCCCTCATCACCTCCCACCCCCACACTCCATTCACATGTTTATCATATTGACATGAGGACCTAAAGATTCTTTTGGTCCCCTTCCACAAGTCCCTTAGGTATAAATGTCTCAATATTGCAAAGATCCGACCTCTCAAATTGAGTCCAGATATCCCAAACTTGCAAAAAAAATGCCTTCGTTCTCCCAAAAGCCATCTTCTCGTTACAACTACAGCATTAGGTCCATTACCTTGCCCGTTAGATCCCATCCCACCACACAAATAGTAGAGCAAGAACTCAACAAGCTTAAAGCTCTTGAGGCCGGTATAGTATCATCTTCACCAAAGGCATCACAAATCTACGAAGCGCTTTCCGGTCTTGGAGACTTGTACAAGTGCATTGAGGACTTGCTTAGCTTGCCATTGACAAGCCAAGCTCTAGCCCAACACCAACAAGAGAAATGGGTTCATGAGTTGGTGGATGACTCACTCAAGCACTTGGACTTCTGTGGCAACACAAGGGAAGCCGTCTCGGCGATGAAGGAAAGCGTTAGGGAACTCGAGTCGGCGATTAGGCGGCGGAAGATTGGAGATCACTCAAGCATTGAGAGCAAGGTCACCGCATACATGTCATTTAGAAAACAGATGAAGAAGGGAATTGGGCAGTCTTTGAAGCAAATGGACAACAATTATGGAGGCTTTCCTCTAGATCTAGATAGCCACTTATGTGCTGTGGTTAGGGTCCTAAGAGAGGCAAGTTTGACCACCAACTCAATTTTTAGGTCACTTTCTTTGTTCCTCTCAACACCCCTTTTGAAAGCAAAGCCTAGTAGATGGTCTCTGGTGTCTAAATTATTGGTCCAAAAAGGAGTAGTTTTAGGAAATTATCATCAGCTCAGTAATCAAGAGAAAGCCAATAATACTGTCAATGAATTAGAAGGTGTAGATATTGCACTTGGTAACTTGTTATTGCAAAGTTGTTCAAGTAATGAGGAAGATGAAGATGAAAAGGTCCAATCTGCACAGAGAAAGTTGAAGGATTTGGAGGGTGTCATTGAAGGCATTGAAAATGTGTTGGAGAGATTGTTTAGGCTCTTGATCCACAATAGAGTGTGTCTCTTAAATGTAATTTCTCAATAGGATGATTGGTCCACCATTTTCCAATTTGTACCATAATTTAGTACTCCCTTGATGAGAATCCACATTAATTAATTTATAGTGCATACTTAATGCTGTGTTGTTTACATACTTTTGCAAAATTTGTGATTTACGTACATGTATCCAATATAAATTTCTCTTTTTTTTAACTAAAAATTCGTACTCTACATCTCTTTTTTTTTTTTTTTTTTCATGATTTCAATAATTTTGCACGGTAGCACTAGAATGGTTGAGTGGGTTACTCTTAAAATTATAGAATGATACCGTTTCTGTTCGTATTGAACAAAACCATCAAATTCTTTTGGTTACAATACTAAAAAAACATGATGACAAACAATATACGAAATAGGGAGAAGAAAATTAACCCAATTGATGAAAAGGTTCCAATTTTTTTATATTTATTAAAAAAAAAAAAAGATCATTCCTAAAAAATACAAATAGTCCAAATTATCCTTTCCAATTTTTTTTTTTTCCCCAAAGAAATCACTAATTGACACTAAACGTGAAAAAAAAAAAAAAAAAAAAGGCATTAGATCAACGGCATGGTGAGATGGTGCTTGGAAGCTTGGGAGGGTGTGTAATGGATCCGTTTTTTAATAAAATAATATAATTAACCCCAAATATAATAAAGGAAAAAGAATGACAACCTTTTAAAAAGAATGGCCTAAAATAAGGATGAGATTTTTTTCATTCTCGCGGGTATCTACCTCTAATAGGATGATTATAAGGTTATGAAATGTAGGCGAGGTGGGTGTTAGGTTAATGTTATCATCAAATTAATAAGGAACGAAAATCATGAGACAGAGAAAGAGATAACACTCTTACTCTTTCTTCAACTTAATATATAAATACCATAAATTTTTGAAATATATACCATATACATATTTATTAATTTGAATCTAATTCAAAAAAGTGTTTAATATAGAATTTATTTTGAGTTCTCATGATATTACAATTTTTACTTAAAAATAATTACTAGTGTATAATAAAAACTCCTACGGAGATTTTTTACCTCAAATAACGTAGAAATGGGACAGGTATTTGCGAGAGAATGTGGGGTTAGAAGAAGCACACCCATCCCCGTCACATCCTAATATCATTTCAAATCCAAAACCAGCATTCACCACAATCTAAAATTAAATAAATAAAATTTCAATAAAAATAAATTAAATAAATAAAATAATAAAAAGAGAAGTTGAGAGTCTGGGCCGAGTTAAGCCCAATTCGATTATTTAGCCCAGTTGATGAGCGAGGGGGAAAAAATTTTCTTTGACCAATTGACTCACCACCCTCGTGACTGTAGAAGATCCCAAGTTGCAACAGTTTAATTATAGTAACTTCCGCATAGGATTCCTCCTTCCGACACAAGCTCCAGCTCACTCACATGTGTCAAATCACATAACGGCTATTTTTTCCCCTTTCGGCAGAAGAAACCTGATCATTATGCCATAAACCTGATCATTATACTCGATTCCAAGAGCTCCCATCCATCTCAGCAGCTGTCGGTGATCAAACTACCTATCGTCCGATCAAAGATCTCTCCTCTCCCAGCCGTCCGATCCTCAACCTGTGCCTGCAGCCATGACCGTGGCGGCCATAGCTTCAACCCACACGAAGAAGCTCGTGAAGCTGGGCGTCTCTCTGTTCCGCAGAGGCTTCAACGCTTCCAAATGGTACTTCACAATCTTCTTTGCTCTTCTGTTTGGTTACCGAGAAAATGTGGTTCTTTATCTTGTTTGCGGAAATGGAAAATGGTGGAACAGCAATCTTCTTTATTCTGCTGCTTTGTAGCTCTTCTGTTTGGTTGCCCAGAAAAGCTGGGAACTGGAGACTGTGTACTGAGATTGTAATGAACTTACTGAATTTACTCTAGGTTTTGTGTTGAACCTCTTTTTTTTTTTTACTTTTTTTTTTTCCTGTGTAGAATTTTAATTAATAGCTCTGTTAATACACTGGTAATGTGTTGTCTACAAATTTTCGTACTTTGATAAATTGCATAATAACCCCACTTTCAATCTTATCAAAAGATTATTATTATTATTATTATTTTTTGTAATAGATGTTTTTTTATTTTTTTATTTAATTTTTATAAATGAGAAATGGTGGAAACAGCAAAACCGCAGCGAAAATGGCGGTGGCGAGGATAAAGCTACTGAGGAACAAGAGAGAAGTGGTAGTGAAGCAGATGAGGCGTGACATTGCATTGCTCCTCCAGTCCGGCCAAGACTCCACTGCTCGTATTCGGGTTCTTACCATCTCTCTCTACCCTTTCTTACTTTTTGTTTATTTATTTATTTATTTATTTATTTATTTATTTATTTAAGAGGAAGTTAAAATTTAGTTCTTGAGAATAATGAGAGTTGTTAACATCTTGACTGCCTAGGTTGAACATGTGATTAGAGAACAGAATGTACTGGCTGCAAACGAGTTCATCGAGCTCTTCTGCGAACTGATTGTGACCAGACTTTCAATCATTGCAAAGCGAAGGTGAAAAAACAAAATTTTGTGTCAAGTGTGTTTTTGGTTGCATTGCTCAATAGAGAAGCTTGATCTAATGTTGAATGTTCCAATCCACAGAGAATGCCCTGCTGATCTAAAAGAAGGCATTGCGAGTTTAATATTCGCAGCCCCTAGGTGCTCGGAAATCCCAGAACTAGGGGCAATTAGGGATGTTTTCGAGAAGAAATATGGAAAAGATTTCGTCTCTGCTGCCACTGATCTACGGCCCAACTGCGGCGTGAATCGCATGGTGAGATTCCTCTTGTTTGTAACTTAATTATGATTTCTGTAGGTGAATTCTAAATTGATGATGGTTGTGTCTTTTTGTAGCTTATTGACAAGCTCTCTGTTAGAACCCCTACCGGCGAATTTAAGTTGAAAATCATGAAGGAAATAGCCAAGGAGTACCAGGTTGAATGGGACACAACGGAAAGTGAGAAGGAACTTCTCAAGCCTCCTGAAGAACTTATAGTATGTTCCTCTCTCTATCTATCTATCTATCTCTTTCACTTGAAGTTCTTTTATGTGTTCTAAAATCGATCTTCTCTCGTTGATCAGGAAGGACCAAGAGATTTTGTCAGTGCAACCAGCTTACCAGTGAATCCAATAGCGCCGAGCCAATCTGTTGCAACTAAAAATAACAATACAGTTACAAGGTAATTTGCTGTCTGAGTTCATGATTTTCTCATAAACTAAAAGGCTATTTCATTATTTTCTTTGACCATCTAATTTGGTTGTTTTCTAGTTCTCCATTACCCGGAACAACAAACAGCAGTGATGGTAGCAACCACATGTACTTCGAAGACTCGGCTGCAGCTGCCAAAGCGGCTGCAAAATGCGCAAACGAAGCACTTGCCGCAGCAAAAGCTGCTGCTTATCTCGCCAACAAAGACTCGAACCGCGCCTCTTCTCAACCAACACCATCTTTTGGTAACAATACCCTGAGCAACAACAATCCAAGCATCAATTTCGGATATGAAAAGACGCTGAACCCAATTGACTCCCAATATATGGATGATCATGATCAGTACAAAGAAGCTTCGGGAAGAGCATTCGAGTCTCGGAGCTTTAATCGGTCCCACTATCCAGGCAATGAGGAGACAATGGTTAACAACAACAACAACAACAAGGACAATGGAAGAATGAATAGGAGGCACAGCTACAACGCCCCATCAGCACATTCGGACATAAAGTTCGATGAATCAGACATTGATGAAGAAGATGAAGAAATTGAAGCAGACACACCACCGAATGGCACAGGTTTCCGGCAGCCTCAGCGGGCCCCACCTCCGATACCGATGAAGAAGGGCTCACCTTATTCCGTTCATCCGAAACTGCCAGATTATGATTCACTCGCTGCTCGCTTTGAAGCTCTCAAGTATCACCGCAAATCACAGCCCTGAAGAACTTGCTTAAACTGGTCCTTTTCAGTTCTTTTGCTTTCAATGTCCTATAATATCATACTATATACGTCATGCATACGAAGATACTAAATAATGCATACGGATACGGTAATGTCCTCGCGAAGTACGGTAATTGTGTCATTTTCTTCGTTTACTATTGATTTGTATTATTGTATGCAAAAGTAATGTAATTCAACACTTAGAAAAAACAAAGTGGATACTGTATCATTTATTTGTGTATGACTTTTGTGATGCCTTGTGAGTTTGGGCGTATCAAACCTTTGACATTTGTTAAAAGGGAAATCCTATGATAAGGCACGTGATTTTTGCCCTGTTTTATGTTAACAAGTTTTTTTAGCTATTGGATTATATTTTTCCGTCGTATGATTCATTCCATTTTACGTACATATTCATAGACCTTACTGCTGAATTAAACATTAACACACACAATCATAAATTTCCGGACAAAAGCGAAAATCGTCATGAGAAGTCATATCCATATCCTTATCCCTCGCACGCCATTACCCTAGGCGGTAGGTTGCTTACCCTTATGCCTTGAAAAACGCTTTACCGATAGGGCAAAATAATTTGTCCTGCCATTACCCTTAGGAAAATAAAATAAAATAAAAATAAAAAGATAGCTTTGAGCACGAAATGTCGGAGTCAACTTCACCTCATTCTGTGTTTTCAAACTACCTGTTCACACTGTCATTATTATTGTATTTAATTCAATTTCACATAATTATGTATTTTCAACTGTTTCTTCAAACTACCCTTAGATCATCTCCAACCGGGCTCTTATTTGGTGCAAAACGTCAATTTGGAGGTGAAAGCTCTCTCCAAATCAGGCTCTACATGTAGCTCTATTTTTAAGCTAGTGAACAGTGATGCGTCCTTAATGGCATAACGATCAAAATTTTTAAAAAATAAAAAGTACCCAAAAGTTTTTTTTATTATTAGTTTAGCAAGAAAATAATTATTGTAAATTAAAAAAAAGGACTATACACAGAATCTTCTCTTTAAAGTAAAATTTGAAATAAACGGATCCAAGATAAACTTTAAATTTGATGTAAAAGTTACACTATTTTAATATAAAAATTATGTTAAAATAGAATTATAATTTTATTTTGACTTTTGAAAAAATCTTTAAATTTTTACTATCGAGGAGGTAAATTTTTTATGAAGATTTTTTCTTTTTGGAGAGAGAAAAATGGGATGACTGAGATGAATGTTGGAAAGCATTCAAGATAAGGATATTTGTACAGGAATTTTTTGTTATTATTTTTTTAATGAGCTTATTGGTTGACTTGGGCAGCGGAGACTGCAGATAAACGACTTTTATGTTCGAGCCTCCACTTAAAAATGAAAGCCAAATACTAGGAATTCAAAATTTTGACTTTAGGAAAAATTAACCCATTATCATACTTGTACAACTCCTAATGCCTAATAATTAATGCTTCATGTGACAGCTCTAGCTCCCATACAACATTGTTATATACTCTGTAGCAAACAAAAATTAAAATAAACTCTAATTTCGTCTATGTTTCAATTACAAGATAACAATCACTCTAAAAATTAAAAAAATTTAAATTAAAAAAAAAAAAAACTCTCCTCAATTCTGTGGATAAACATAGACCATAGGAGATTACAAGTCTTCTGTCCAAATTGGAAACGACCACACATATTGACTAAATCTGCACAAACCTTAGAAAAAGGGTGTGCTCCGCCATTTGCTATTTTTCTAAGTTAAAAAAATTCTTTTTTTTTTTTTTTTAATATTTTACAAAAGTTCATGGTTGTTGAAAAACAAATTTGAGAATTAAATATCCCTCGTCCGGCCTTGGACTTCTCTCTCTCAGGAGTATTATGTTGACCAAGGTAAACTAGCCTTTATAGTATTCAGCCCATGAATATGAACTCATACAACTTTGTATTTAATTAAACCCAATTACCCAAATAACCTTTATAATATTCACCCCATGCATATGAACTTCATGCGACTTTGTATTTAATTAAACCCAAAATATCTAACCATACCAAAATTAGGATTACTTTATTTTTTCCCCCTAAATTTTAGTGCTCTTATAATTTTGTCCCCTCAAATTTTGAAAACTTATGCTGACACCTCTCAAACTATGAATTGTTAGCAAGAATGCCCTTGAACTGTACATCGTTGGCAAAAGCATCCCTTGTGTCATATTTTAATCATGTAAGATTAGGAAAAAACTTTATTTTCCCCCTAAAATTTAGAACATTTGTAACTTTACCCTTCTTAACAATGGTTCTTATACTTCTCGAACTTTAAATTATTAGCACAAAATACTCATTCTATTCATATATATTTCGTCCACTTAAAACTAATATGATACTGGTTTAAATAATAAAATATGACAAAAAATGCGTTTTTGTTAACAGTTTAAAGTTCGAAAGTCAATCTTGTTACCAATTCATATCAAAATTTGGGTGCAAAATTACAAAAACAATAAAAGTTTAGGTGGTAAAAATAAAATTTGTCCACAAAATTAAGGGGACTTTTATATGATTGGTAGCTTGGCTAATAAAGCAAAAGCAGCCAAATTTGTCCATTCAAACAGAGACCTTTAACAATATTAGTCTACATTCCAACAAAACAATATTATATTACATGGAACATGCATGAGCCCTTTTGGTCATACAAAGCTGTCTAATCTGAACCGTATTCGGTCTCCTTACACACCTGTATTTTCGTCACCAATAATTATGTCGTTCCTCAAGCAATTTCCTTGAACCAACTCATTACTTTAGACGCACATATCCCACTATATAAATAACACATAAGTTTGCATGAGCTTTTCCCAAGACTACACATTGCGGGTTTTTAGCTAAAGAAAGCAAAAAAAAAACAAAACCCGCTGTAGGAGCCTCGAGTTCCTATCGTATCTGTAGCTTCTGAGTGTCAGATCTTTTTACTTTTTCGCGTTTTAGACCTTTAAAAAACAGAAGGCTAAAATGAGTCGTCCGGCGAAAGAGATCAGCTCAGCTCCAATAACCCCGCGGCCAGCGTCACCGAACACTACCGCCGGGTCGGCAGCACCGCCGGTGTCCTGTCCGCCGTCCCAGTTCCATTCGCCGTCGCTGTCGAGGTCTCCTCTCCTGAATGGAGAGGGTGAAGAAGGAGCTGTCAAACGTCCAAGCAAGGCTCCGAAGACACCGGTGAGGACTCCGAGGCTGTCTTTAACTCCGAGGTTCATCACTCCCCTTGGTAGCCCCGTCAGGAAGGCTCTGAGGCTCACTAAGCTTGACCCTCAAGACGCTTGGTTGCCCATCACTGAGTCCAGAAATGGAAACAAATACTACGCTGCTTTTCACACTCTTTGCTCCGGGATCGGTATTCAAGCCCTTGTTCTTCCTGTTGCCTTCACCGTTCTCGGTTGGTAAGTTATCAACCTAGTTGGGATGTACAAAATATATATATATATATATATATATATATATCAGTCTCTTTGTTTATACATGCGTAATTTATTGTCAAGCTAGAGATAACAAGCCAAATTTGTTGCGTAACACATTGGGCCTGACCTCAAGAAGAACATGATTATGTTACTATATATACTTTATCAACTTACTTAGATCTTAATTTAATTTTTTTTTTAATGAAATGATCATAATTTGTTTTTTTTTTTAATTTTATTTATTTCTTTCTTAATTGCAGGGCATGGGGAATAATCTGCTTGACCCTAGCGTTCATATGGCAGCTCTACACCTTGTGGATTCTTGTTCAGCTCCATGAGTCGGTTGAAAACGGGGTGCGATATAGCAGATACCTCCAACTCTTCGGCCTTACTTTTGGTACGACTAATTTTTAACCAATCACATATTCAAATGAATAATTCAATTAGCGATATTTTCTATTAGAACTCTACAAATTTATAGTTGAAGAAATTGACTTTACAATAACATCAAAATTAAATGTGATATTACTACTAGCTAAGTACATTAAATATAGTAGATTCTTATCGGTTACAAGGTCACTTGGGCCCACTAACATAAATAATGCACGAAAATTCCATTTAACAATTTTGTTGGGGTGACTTAAGTTAAGGTGTAGTATTTGAATGTCACAGGTGAGAAGCTATCAAAGTTGCTAGCCCTATTCCCAATCCTGTACCTATCAGCGGGGACAAGTTCGACGCTGATCATCATAGGTGGATCGACGGGAAGGAGCTTTTTTGAGCTTATATGTGGGACCGAATGCTCGAGGGAATTGACGACCACGGAATGGTACTTGGCGTTCACTTGTGTGGCCGTGGTGTTGTCACAATTACCAAACATGAACTCAATCGCCGGAGTGTCGTTAATAGGGGCAATCACGGCGGTCGGTTATTGCACATTGATTTGGGTGGTGTCCGTCGCGGAGGGAAGGCTGCCGATGGTGTCCTACGATCCGGTTGAGTCGGGTAGCCAGGTTAAACACATGTTCAGCGTGCTCAACGCCCTCGGCATTGTTGCTTTTGCTTTCAGAGGCCACAATCTCGTCCTTGAGATTCAGGTGTGTTTGATGCTTCTACTTTCTCCCCTTTTTTTGCAATTGTTTAATCATATTGGTCAGTTTCTTGAACCCAAAAAAAAAAAAAAAAAAAAACCGAAATGTTGAAAAGTAGGGAGATTTTTCGATAAAGATTTAAAACGATTTTAATACTCAAAATAATGATATTAGTACAGTAATTAACAGTTAATTATAAAGAGTTTAAAGAAATGTGATGAATATTATATGATAATCCAAAACAACCCGCTGGTAATAGGGATTCTTTTTTTTTTTTTTTTTTTTGGGTTTACCCCCACCGACGAAAAAAGTTAAACTTGAGAAAATTTATTGTAGAAAGAAACAAATTTGCCCATTTTAGAGGTAGGTGACACACTAATAGGTCCCGTCCATTAATAAAAGGTAAGAAAGCAGAGTTATAGGTACCTAAATGAAATGTCAGTTTGGCACTTCATCTGTAGACATTTTATAGACACTATTCCAAAAAAAAATGTTTTTTCTCTCATAAAAATTTAAATTTATTATTTTATCTTATTTTTCAAATCTATACTCCAAAACGGACACTAAATAATAGATAAAAGTTAATGTAGCAACAGAATAATTTGATCAAGAGTTAGAGTGCTTAATAACCTTTGATTTAGCGCGAGAAAAATGGGTTTTATAAAGCGTGGTGCTTTGTTAATTTAGAAGACATAAGTCCTAAAGAACATTTTTAACCCATCAAGAAAACACCAAGTTAATCTTTTTAACCTTTTTTTTTTTTTTTTGACATTTTCTTGACCAACTTCACGTGTTCACATCATAACGTTGGAATTTCAAAGCTTGGCTTTACTTTAGCATTATTCTACAGAGTCTAAAACAGCATACAGAAGACTTTTTGGCCAACTTTATAAGGCCTCGTTTGGAATAACGTATCCAAATATTATTTTATTATATGGATTTTAAATTCTAAACTCTAAATTAAATTTTCATTCTCTTTCATGTTCAAAAAAACTTAAACTTTAAAAGTCTATGACCTCGTTTGGGATTTCAATTCAAACTGTACTTTTTCATTTAAGTTTTTATCTTTTTCTGAAAAAGTTTTTGTCTTTTTTGAAAAAGTTTTTTTCTTTTCTGAAAAGTCAACAAAAATTTTTAACTCAAACTGTACTTTTTCAACTCAAACTCATTCACTAAACGGATCCTATAACTTTCTCATTTCAAATCGAAATGAGATGATTTTTATGTCAAAATACTAGTATCGACAAGACGAATAAGAAAAGATCCATTTTGTATATTTTTTCTGAATACAATTTAAATTTTTATATTATTTTCTATATTATATAATTTTTTTAAAAGTTTTCTCTTTAAACATATATTTTCATCTCAATTTTCAAAACACCATCTCCAGACGTCCTCCCAAACGGGCCATAAGACTCCTTTTTGTATAGTTAAAAACAAGAGAAGAGAGCCACCTGCCCCCCTCTAACTCCTCATATATAGTTCTGACCATCCAAATAGTAATTAGTATTGGTGATATCATTTCAGCTACAGGAGACGCTTTTTCTTAACTTATACTCAAAACAAACGTCATGCACAATTTTCGATCATCAGATTTCGATCGAATTCTGTTAAATGAACGAACTTTTATTTGTCTTCTACTATGAATAATTAGTATTGGTGATGTCATTATGACTACAAGAGATGCTTGTTCTTAACTTATGTTCAAAACCAACGTCATGCGTAGTTTTCGATCATCAGATTTCAATCAAATTATGTTAAATGAACTTATTTTTTCTTTCTCTTCTAATATGAGTTTCATGTGATCATTGCAGGCGACGATGCCGTCAAGTGAGAAGCATCCTTCCCACATACCTATGTGGAAGGGCGTCAGGGTCTCTTACACCGCCATCGCGGCATGCTTGTTTCCCCTTGCAATCGGCGGCTACTGGGCTTATGGCCAAATGGTAAAGCACTCCAAAACTGATCAACAACTTTGCTTTGTTTCAAATGAAATTTCGCCGAGTATCAAAATTGAAATGTGATGCATAACAGTACTCTTTAAAAAAAAAAAAATGTTTGATTTTCTCGCTAATAATGCTCTTTTAAAAATGAAATACAACTAATTATCATTCGAAAATATTGTGTTTAAAAATTGATAAGTAAGTTTGTAATTATTAATTAAAAGTGATACATAACAATACTATTTTAAAATGAAACACGGTCAAGTAATATGTACATTTTAAAATTGAGATGTAAGTTTGTGATTGGTCAAAAACCGATGGTATCACGAATCATGACTAGGGCCACGTAACAATGCTCTTTAGAATGAACTTTCTCGATAACGTTTTTCGTTCAAAATTTGTTTCCAGATACCGGCAGATGGAATGCTGACGGCGCTCTTCATGTTCCACTCGCAAGACGTGTCCAAGTTCATCTTAGGACTAACCAGCTTCTTCGTGATAGTAAACGCGGTTAGCTCGTTCCAAATCTACGGGATGCCTATGTTCGACGACCTCGAGTCTCAGTACACGAGCAGGATGAAGAAGCCGTTGCCGTGGTGGTTGAGGGCCATTATGAGGGCGGTGTCCGGGTTCATGTGCTTCTTCATAGCGGTGGCCATTCCCTTCTTGTCAAGCTTGGCTGGCTTGATAGGAGGCGTAGCATTGCCAGTGACATTTGCCTACCCTTGCTTCATGTGGCTCAAGATCAAGAAGCCTAAGGTGTTTGGCCCCATGTGGTGGCTCAATTGGGCACTTGGGCTCCTAGGGATGGGACTTAGTGCCATTACGGTTGCTGCCGGGATTTATGTTGTCGTTGACACTGGTGTTGAAGTTAGCTTCTTCAATCCTAAATAAAATGAAGGAAAAAAAAAAAAAAAAGGAACAAATTATAGTGGTGTTTCTGATTATCTAAGAGTAAATGTGACACAAAACTTAGGTACATTTCTTTTCTTTTGTTTTCTTTTTTCCTTTCTAACGATTTATTTTGGGGTTGATAAATGTAATAATATATGGCAATGTAAAATTTTAGGTGATATACGAAATATATTGATATTGATCATCTCTTTTTCTTTCTTTCCTTTCTTTTTTGCCCTATGATCAAGTCTTATTATTTTCTTTCCAAAATATCTACCAAATTAGATACATATTCATGGAAAAATTAGGTGAATAAACAGTTTTAAACCCTTATTTAACCAAAAAAAAATGATCGAATTTTTTTAATTAGGAAAGTCCATCAGTAATTGATCATATAATTAAATAATGCTAAATATATATTAATATTGGTCACTACGTCAATCACTAATTAATTATTTTGAAAAAAACAATGACTATCTTGCTAATTCACAAAATTTCGGCCATTTATTAAAAAATTTCTTTGATAAATGACATTTACCCACATATCCTTATATTCATAAGTTTTTGATCCTAGACAAGGTGCTTGACCAAAGAGCTGCACCCAAGTCTCAGGCTTCCAAAGCCAAAACAGAATTTAGGAAAGTAATAATAAATAAGTTTCAGGCTAAATAGTCTATGCTTATTGGGGGACTACGAAAAGAAAATAATAGTTGAATTTGCCCCTTTTGGGTTTTTATATTTAATTTGCAAATGGCAGACAACTTGGCAGTTGGTACTACTTTGACAACTTTCACTTGCGTGTTCAAATCCACTCACTGACTAAAACAAAAAAACATAAACAAAAAAAGGAGGAGAAAAGTAAACCTCATGCAGAAGTTATTATTGGTAGTTGGGTAGATAAATTAGTCATTGTGGAAAAGTATAAATGACAAGATTTCCATATGTACATCTGACCAATCTACGAGTTAAAATAGTTGACAACAACAAAATCAAAATGATTGGATTGATCAGAAAATTCTATCTACTCACGCTAAGTCTTCCTTCTAATAAATGAGGACAGATACTGGTTTCAAGATTATTCTGATTGAATTTTTCTATATTATTTTTGAAAAAAAAAAACGATGAAAATTATAATTGATTATGTTACGTCGTTGACTATAAAAATAATAATAATAAAAATAAAAATCACGTGGTGACAAACTAAATATATGTCATAACATAATATAAATTTTAATTGATATATGTCTCTATAATGAGATCCCTTAACCAGTCCGACTTAACCTTCTCTTTTGCCATATCATACGAGCAGCCGTTGCATCGTCCTCCCCAAGTCCGAGGTGGAGAAAATTCGTCCTTGAATCGCCAACCATCTTTAGAAACATAAACACCATGATATAGAACAAGATTTCTTGCATTAAAAGCATCAGAGGTGGTGGGAAAACAATAATTAATTTAGTTAAAAATTTAATTACCCAAGAGTTGGGAGGGGTTAGGTTTCTAGTTTGTTGATTTGGCTATTGTAGAAAAAGACCAAAGGTAGTTTAAGAGTCTTCGGCAAGTTCAGATTTATTGTCCCATTTTTTATGTCTTATTAGTTATCTTTCCAATTAAATTTTGACATCCAGATGAACTGCATTAGTATTTTCAATAATTAACTCCTATTTATATGGTCAAGTTGTTAGATTTAAATGACGTGACAAATTAAAAGTGAAGGGACAAGAAAATAGGGACAACGGCTTGAAATAGCCTTGGACAACTATAAATGAAAGAGTAGTATGTCAACGGATTCTATGAATTAGACCAAAACTCCAGATCCTAAGGGACGACTTTGACATTAATGATAATGGTATTTATGTAAAAATAATGACAATAATAAACTATAGGGGAAAAATGTAACTCCTTTTTCATTAAAAATACAAACATATACTTTTCACAAAGTAAACCAAAAAATCTTATCGAGAAAAACAAACAATGTTGACACCGTCTTAACAAAGTATAGTCAAACTTTTTTTTTTTTTTTTTAGTTAGGCTAAATGCACGTTAACCCATTGCATGCCAACTTGATGACAGCCAGCCTATTTTGAAATTTTGGTTTTTGTTTATTTTCCACTATAGACCACAATTCTTTAAACTCATAATAATATGAATTAGCGTTGACTTGAGTATTATTAGGAGTAAAATACTTCTTAGTTCTCTAAACTACAAGCTCATTTCAATTTCTAAAACAAAGATTTTTATTCAGATTCACAATTATTTGTGTTCTTTTTATTAGGTAATTTTCCATTCCATAAACTTTGATTTGTAGAATACATGAAAATAAATAAAAGAGAATCAAGTTAAATTCTTTGCAGCTTCTCATAATTACTCTTTTTTTTTTTTTTTTGGGCTGAAAACTTAAGAATTTCTACTTGTAATTCTTTCCAATATGCAGAAGAACATGGTTGAATTGGTTTTTGGCATGGCAAAGGAAGTTGTCGAGAAGTTAGCTTCTATAGCTTACAGAGAGATTTCATTGGGAAACAGCCTAGAATCTGACCTGAAGAAGCTTGAGCGCACGGTGTCCGCCATCAAAGCCGTACTTGAAGATGCCGGAGAGAAGCAGCCACTTAATACCGTGAGCTCGACACTTGGCTGACACAGCTTGAAGATGTGTTTCATGATGCCGAGAACTTGTTGGACGAGGTTGAGTGCCAAGTAGTGAGGAGACAAGTGGTTAAGATGCATGCAAAGATCGGTAGAAAGGTACGTCGTTTCTTTTCACGCTCCAATCCACTTGTATTCCGTATTAGCGTCGGTCACAAAATTAAGGAAATTGGAGTGAGGTTAGACGAAATTGCTGCTAATAAGGCTAAATTTCACCTGGTTGAAAAACCTGAAAGAAATGATCATGTCATGATGCATGGAAGAAGGCTGCAGATGACTCATTCCTTTGTTCCTGCTTCTGAGATCGTCGGTAGAGAGCATGACAAAGAAAAACTCGTACATCTTTTGGTGGAACCAGATGAGAAGAGCGATCTCTCGGTTATTCCTGTACATGGACTTGGAGGAATGGGGAAGACCACACTTGTTATACTTGTCTACAATGACTCGAGTGAGTACTCATTTTGACTTGAAAACATGGGTGTGTGTCTCTGATGAATTTGATGTACCTAGATTAGTTTAGGAGATTCTAAACTCTGCAACTAGATCATCGAACGGGGATCTGACTATGGATCAGCTGCAAACTCGCCTAAGAGATGAGTTGAAAGACAGAAGGTTTTTGCTAGTCTTGGATGATGTTTGGAATGATATTCCTGACAAATGGTTTGAGTTGAGAGATCTGTTACTGGAGGGTTCAGAAGGAAGTAAAGTTGTAGTCACCACGCGTAAAAACTCGGTCGCCTTTGTCATGGGTACTGTCTCCACTTACAACTTAGGAGGTCTTTCATATGAGGATGGCTTGTCTTTGTTTCTGAAGTGGGCATTGAAGGAACGACATGACACACGTCACCAAAACCTCGTAGACATTGCTAAACAAATCGTAGAGAAGTGCAATGGGATTCCGTTGGCTTTGAGAACTTTAGGCAGCCTATTGTTCACAAAATTGGATGAACGCGATTGGAGATACGTAAGGGATAGTGACATATGGAAACTATTGCTTGAAGGAGCATCACATTTTGCCTGCACTTCAACTGAGTTATGACGAATTACCGTATTGCTTGAAGCGATGTTTTCTTTATTGTTCGCTTTTTCCCAAAGGGAGAGAAATCTTCAGTTATGAACTGATCCAACTTTGGATGGCACATGGAGTTCTTCAGTCACCTGGTGAGAATAGAAGTCCAGAAGATATTGGTGAGCCATACTTCAAGGAATTATGGTCCAGATCTTTCTTTCAAGAAGTTGAGCAAGTGACTTACTACTATTCATTTTATATGCATGATCTCATTCATGATCTTGCACAATCAGTAGCCAAAGATGCATGCTCGATGTTAAACTCTCCGACTGACAGAGTTTCTGAACGAGTTCGGCATCTATCCATCACATATACTGCCAACAAAATTCCTACTTGTTTGGATAAGTTGAGTAGCGTGCGAACCATTCTTTTCCCAGTCAATGGAGTAGGGCCTTTAAGCAGTTCCCTCATCAATGAGTGCATCGTGAAGTTTAAGCATCTGCGAATGCTGAATCTAAGTAACTCATCATTTGAGATTTTGCCGAGTAACATTAGTCGTATGAAGCATTTGAGGCATATCGACCTGTCACGCAACCACAAAATCAAGAAACTCCCTATTTCCATTTGCGAGTTGCAGAGGTTGCAAACTTTGAGGCTCGAGAATTGTAGGGAGTTACTAGAGCTTCCAAGAGATATGAAGTGTCTGATTCAGCTTAGATTCCTTTCAATTACCACAACTCAGAGGCGTTTTTCAAAGAAAGGAATAGAATGCTTGGCTTCTCTTAGGACATTGTTTATTGGACACTGCAAAAATCTAGTCGCTTTGCCTCATAATATGAGGCACCTAACTGCATTGGAGACTCTGGTGATTGGTGACTGCGAAAACCTTATTTTGACAGAAGAGGACGACAATAATCATCGGAACACTAAGCTGAGCCTTAGGACAGTGGTGTTTGGCCTTTTACCGAAGATGATGGCTCTTCCAAATTGGCTTAGAGGATGTGAAACTAGTTTACAATACTTGTGTATAGAGGACTGTCCCAACCTAACAGCATTACCACAATGGCTGCCTAATGCAACATCATTGGCGAAGTTGGAAATTCATAAATGTCAGGAACTTCTATCGCTACCCGAGGGACTGCATCAACTCGCCTCACTAAAAGAATTGAGGATGTCCGGATGTCCAAAATTGGCGGAATTTGTTTCAGCAGTGGATGCAGATTGGAGTCAGAACACTCATTTTGTAGATCACTAGTGCTGACCCTCAACTTCAACCTCCGGAGCTAGTGCTACAAGTACCTACTTACCACAACTCCGTTGCTGATGTTCAGAATCAGGACGTGGAATTGCAACCGAGTGGTTTCCTTCGTTCTTATTGTTGGAAGTCCATGGCTGCAATGTACCGAAATTGGGAAGGTTCGGCTCAAGATCATGCACTCATTGTTTGATCTTAAGGTTATTCCATCCCATGCTTTTACTTGGGCTTTCATTCTTTGTAATCTTCAACTTTTGTATGTTTTCTCATGTGACTTGTCGTTTTTCCTTTTTCTGAAATCTGATTTGTAATTCCGTATTTCTTATTTATAGAGAGACATATATAGGTGTGTGTGTATATATATATATATATAGGGAGAGAGAGAGAGAGAGAGAGAGAGAGAGAGAGAGAGAGAGAGAGAGAAAAGAACCCAATTTGTAGAAAAGTGAAACCTCATGCAGATGTTACTGGTAGTTGGGTATATAAAAGAATCATTGTGGAGAAGTACTAAGAACGAGCTTCTCCATATTCATCTTCTGACCATCTACTAGTCAAGTCAAACTGTTAGTAAAAATAAAAATTAAAAAAGAAAAATGGCCACCGCTCAAACAGGTGAATGGGTTGAGCGTTCATATTTCTTGCATACGGCTTACATTCAAAACGCTATATACCACGCAGCGCCGCTGAGGCTCCAAGATTATCTTAGGACTCCAACCTCTCCTCTTATAATCTTTCTTTATACAGCAAAAAAAATAAAAAGTAAAAATTGGGCAAAAAAGTCAAATTGGCTAGTCTCTGAGAAGCCTTGGTATATAAATTGTATCAAAACATAATCAATCGTTCATCCGGGAAAAAAAAACACGGTGTGAAAAAATCCAACTCTATCACAATAAAATCTAAATAAATTAATCTCTCTATCCCTAAAATGGGAACCCACAACCAACTCCAACTTGAACCTTCTCTCATACCAATTTTAACAAATGGGACTATGCACTTCTAGAAATGATATGCTCCCAACTATTTGCCTTTCAATGTTTTCTTTTTTCTTTTTTGTTTTTTTGTTTTTTTGTTTTTTTTTTGGAGAAGTAATTGATACGACACGATGTATACGCATAAAATTAGCAACATCGACAGGTTATGCAATCCAAACATGTGTAAGGTCTTGAATTATCCTCCAGTTCTTGGGCAGTAGGCAGCGGCTCCAACTTGTATACACTGGTTTGTGCACAGCAGAAACTGTAGAGATTTCTACATATTCCTTTGCTAAAAGGATTCACTCTTGCAGGAACTCCCCTACAAATCAACATTCAGAAGTTACCGTCAAAAGGTTCAGCCATAACAATCAGTTTGTTCAAGGTTTGCACTAAAATACTGAAAATCTATGCAGCCCAATCAGACCCGTTCAACAGAGCTCTTTACTTATGCTTTTAGGTGGTAGAAAAAAAGAAATAAAGTTATGAATTTTTGGGAAGAGTTCAATTTTGGTAATAAGTAATGAAAATGTCTTCATGAAGTTAATAAAATCTCATTGAAGGTTTGGTACAAGTTTCAAAATCCTCTTAGAAGAACATTCTTGAGAAGCCATATTTTTGTGGTTTTTGACTGGAAGACCATCCAGAAGCATTAAAGAGCCAAAAGCAGTTTCCAGAAAGCAATGCCAAACGGGCCACTATCATGCCAAATTCAAATATGAACACATAGTGGACACAAGATATTAACTAACCTTAGATATGGGATGCGTCTGCGTCTTATGAGTTCAAATGTGGTCTGATTTGTCAAAGCAAGATAGCTGCAACAAGAATTGATTCAAACTTAATTATGCTCGTTAAATACATTATAATTCTTTTTCCTTCTTTCAAGTGTCTTTTCTAACCAAAGCCGGAGCTACAGTAGGCAACGAAATAAGCCAACTGCTTCTACAATAAGACACCCCCTCCATTGGGTCCTCTGTTGTTTGTCTAATATTAAGTTCATTCCACTCAACAAAGATTGAGAAAGAATTGCCAGGTTAAATAATTTACCAAAGTGAGTTTACAAGTATGGAACAAGGAAGAGGAGGAAAGTGTCAAGTCAGAGACAATCTTATACTAAAGGGAAATGCATCAGAAGATAAACGACTTTACCTATGAAAGATAAGCAGGAGAAGGAGAAAGATCAATGATATTGACAAAATAATCAACAGAAATATCACGATTGCAACCTGCCACCTAAACATCAAATTAGGATGGAAAAGTTATTCCTCTACATAAAACAAACAAATAAATAAATAAAACATAGTTATCAAAGACCCAAGCGCCACCAAAATTACAAGACCTTGGAGAAGCAGCCCATAGACCGCACCTCGATGATCTTAAAGTACAATTTTAACGATGAGATTCAGAAATATATAAATATATTCACGACACAAGGATGTCACAAAGATGCTGTACCAAGCTCTTGCTAGATTAGCCTTCAGGTAAGTGATGTAAAGAAAGCCAGTCCACAGGCCCAAAGCTGTTTCTTCAAAAATGTACCACCTATAATATTTTTGTCAACAATCAAAGAAGGTTTTTGTTAGGTCCTTAATTTCGATATACACGATCACACATTAAGAAGCACTTCTGTATGTAACACTTTCCTTAGGAGGTCAAGCAATCAGGCCGTATGCAGAAGGTAACAATTTATCAAACAACTAATCTATCCCTTAAAACAGTTCATTTCTCAAAGCTAAGACCATTTGATAGTCATGGTAGTTCTGCAATGAAGTGAATACTAAACATCGTATAATATCACTACATTTGGGAAAAAAGAAAAAAAAAAAAAAAAGAAATTTAAGATTAAAACCGAGACATTCTAAGGACAACTAGAGTTCAACTACAAATATATTCCTCAACACTATTAGTGAGATATCTTACGAGTGCATCTTACCTAATCTGTAATAAAATAAAGCATTGCCTGCCTCAGATAACGTGCTAGATATCAATTTATTTATCTTGCATATCTCAATATAGGAGGGAAAATACAGTGATGGTAAATGTATAGCACAAAACTCATCGTTACTCACCAAAATTTACAATGATTACCCTGTCCAACACATGTTCCAAGCCAAACACAATGATGATCAAACTGAAGGACGCATTTATCACAATCATGACAGTGCTTTGCTCGTGGAGGCTGCATATAGAAACAAGCAAAAATGTAACAATGTTGTGTTGAAGACAAATAACAGATCATCAGACTAACAATGTATAAGATCTAAACCACTTATTTAACTTTATTTTTTACAACATGTAATGGAATGGTGACATTATTAGCTATAATTCCTCTACAAAATATATATATATACAGAAGGAAAATTAGAAAGAACAATGCCAATAGCTCCATGGCTAAACCTTATCTTTCGGAAGTATATTACTCGGGCTGCTCTTATCCTCCCCTAATACTACAATGGCACCTAATTTAAGAGTTGTCGAAATTTTTCAATATCTTTTATTAAGTTAGCATAGAGAAACAAAGGATTGTGGAGAATCGTGTAAGAAAGTTTAGCACAAGATATGGAAGATGCAAGCAAAAGTTGTAAGTACCTGTTCAACATTACAGTAGGAGCAAGTTAATGTTCTGCAAGAATTAAAGGAACCATCAGTACAATACTTGTGATTTAACACGAATTTGCTGAAATTTGACATGATAACCTTATCAAAGAGAAATCAACTTTTTCCCCCTCAAAAGATCAGAAGTGAATTTAAGTTAATACACGTGTTCAACAAGTTACTAACTACTATGAAGCAGACTTGATCCAATTTTCTTTTTTTCTTTTTAGCACCACAAAAGATTCCAACTCGAGAGGTCTAAGATAAAAAATTCCAACACAAACTACAAAATAAATTATCAAATACAATTACCACTTCAAACAGAAAGCAAAGAAGTACGGAAGTAAGAGAACACAGAACCAAATCCACAACATTGACTTCCACATCTATAGCCATACTATAGTGTTACTACAAATTGGTCAAAATGAACAAATATTTATAAATGGAACAAACCCGTTTGAAATGCCAAATGTAACTGGTTTAAATAGCCCACTGTTTGGCATATTGATGATCAGTCCCTTTTCAAATAATTTTAGTATTTAATCTAGCAGCTAAAGAACAATTTAGGTAAGCATAAATCTGTATCTTAAGCTCAACAATTACCAAAAGCACCTACCTAATGGAGGTTCCAGGTGGATGCATAGCCAATACTAGCTTTGTCCAAGATGTTAAATTATTTCCCACAAGAGCCGACTGACTCGAGTCGGTGGTCTCAACCACAGTTCCATATTTGCTTGGAGCAGGCTGTCTTTGCTCAAACGTTACGAATTTAGAAAATTAAAGAGTGCAACATCCTCAAGAACAAAGCCAAATCTTATGAAGGACCAGAAAGAAAGCATAATACTTACTTTGAGGTAACTGACAAACTTTTATAAATTGCATTTGACTCATTCACAACCCTTATTGCATCAATTACATATCTGCAAACAAAATTTGAAGGGTAAAAAGATCACATACGGCTTAAAATGGAAGACAAAGTTAATGACTTTTAAGGCCAGTTCAAGATTGTTTTTGAAGTCATCTCAAAAGTATATTACGCATAAATCTATTCGAAGCAGTGTGTTTGATAAGTCAGCGTACAAAAGATTTTTCCACATACACCAATGCACCTTTATAGTCATTTTGCAAGCTACTTTTTTGGTTATTAACTTCTACTTCTGCTTCTCTTTTTAACTACAAATAAACAACAATACCCAACTGAGCCCTAAGCACGACCAGAGATCTACATTAGGGATTGGAATTTACCCCGGAGACGAGCTGGAGGTAATAAAGTATTGAACCAATGTGGCAACAAAGAGCAGCAAGTACAGAGAAGTATACCTGAAAAAAATGAATAAAAGCAAAAATCAAGAACTTGGGACAGTAAGAAAAAAAAAAGCAGCAAAGAAGACCAGGGTGTGCATATAGCCAAGCAAATCCAAACTCAAACTCCACAAGTTCAGTCCTATACTTAAATAAACACATAAATAAATATATATATATATATATATATATAATATCTATATATGCATATATAAATGTGCAGTCATAAGCTACAATTCTGCACAAAATCCACTTCATGTATTTGCCATAGGAGATTTATCAGAAAGGAAAAACTGCGAAAACTTAACATACCATGGTTCTCTTTTAGTTTTCTCGATCAAATCTCCATAAAATAGAAAAAGAATACCCACATAGATCACATGAAGAAACACCAACGAAACTTTCAGACCCAAGGCGGATCTCCGAGCTGCAACCAAGTCAACGAAAAACCAAAATCCATCATGAGAGAACAAAAAAAAAAAAATACTGATTGGTTGCTTAGGAATAAACAAATAACAATAATAATTCAAAACGAAAAATATCCAAAAACAACAAAATTCTTGACCTCAGAAAATGAAAACAGCATTTTTTTTTTTTTTCACAGTGTATTTTCTCCCGATTTCGTAACTTTTCTCAGTGACCAAACAGATGACAGCTTAAAACAACAAAAATTTCCAAATATACGATATTTGCAAAAATGAAGCTTACTGGGATCGGAAAGACATGGAAATACGCGAGAACAGCGGTCCATTGATTGATCGATCGAGTCTCGAGAGGGCGCGCATACATTAAGGATCTTCATTAGAACAACCAGAACTCGACAACCCTAGTTTGTTCCATTTTTCTTTCGGTGGTCTTGGTTTCTTAAAAGCCTTCTATTTTTCTCGAGAAAGTGACGGAATTTGATTAGAAATTCCCGAAGCGGTTAAACAAAACAAAATCTCAGTGGAACTCGGGAACCTAAAATTTGAAATTGAATTCAACTATCGAATCTCCATGGACTTCTGATTTGAACTCTCAGAAGATAATCCGCCATCTTGCTTTTTTATTTTATTTTTTTTATTTTTTTTTTTTTGCCCAATGAAGAACATCATGATTTTGATGGTGTAACATTATGATCTGACGGTTGAAATTAATGCGCAATGCCTGTGTAAGTGCAATTTCTTGAATTATAGGCGAAATTATTAACAGCCGTTGGATCTTGAAGACAACAACTAGTCAACGGTTGGAAAATCTGGACCCACTTTACTATAAGTCGTCCAATAATTTAGGCTATGTTTGGTTCACAAGTTCATTTTGAACTAAATTGTACTTTTTTCATCATGTTTTTTATCTTTTCTGAAAAAGTTTTTTGTCTTTTCTGAAAAAGTCAACAAAAATTACTATTCAAACTTAAAAATCTCAACTCAACTCAAACTCAACTTATACACCAAACACCCCCTTAGAGCCTAGCCCGATTATTTATCAAGATGCATACCTGTTCACATTACAATGAAAGAAGATGAATTGAAAAATTCGGTGTCTTGTAACAACTTTGTATGTTTTTAGATTTAGATTTGAATTTTAGATTAATGATTTATATTTGTTATTTAAAACTGAATTTTTTAAGGATCAATGATATTGGACATCTTAATTTTTTAATTCCTTATCAATTTCTCATGACGTAATAAGTATGTATTGATGTGTTTTCTGCGTAATTAGGTCTCACTCTTATAATTTATTAAATCTTTTTGTGATATTATTGAAAATTGTTTTCAAAATTTTTCTTTTGATTTATTTTAATAAATTCTCTTAGATTATTTATGTTCTCTCATGTTAATCCCTTAATTTTAATTTTATATATCGCACTTCTTCTTTTTTATTATTATGTCAATGATTTTTTTGTTAATATTTTATTTTAAAAAAATCTAAAAAGTTGTTTGTTTATGTGGTTACATGCATAACTTGGGCGTTATGTACCTGGAAAACGATTTTGATTGTTCTTCGATTTGGTTGGATTATACGGTAGGATATTTAACACTTTTGTCCGGAATTTTTGTTAAACGACTTCATGTTTTGTTGCTAGAGTACGACTTTATGATAATTTATTAATTTGTTTACTAAGTAAATTATTCTTTGAATTTATAAAGTGCTATAAAGTGCTTCCAAATCCATGATGGTTGAAGTTTGAAGATAACATTTGAAGATAATACTAGAAATTTCAAATAATAACGGATTACATCATGAACTATGATGTTTTACTATAAAAGAACGTGTTTCATGTTGTATATGATAGGTAATTATTCACAAGATTACTCGTTTTAAAATCTGGTACCCAATCAATCCAATTCAATTTATCCAAAAAAATATATAAATAAATGTCCAAAGATTATTGGATTAATTTTGGATTTGAATATTTAATAAATCAATCTAATATGATATATTTTTATGTATATATTATTGAAATGTTCAAAACCTTAGAATCAACACTATTTCATCATTTTCCTCTCACATGTCCTTAACGTCTATGACTCATTGTGCACCGTCGGATCCCAATAAACCACTTTCCATTGTCGAGCCCGCCCACATCGTCAAACTCAAATTCCTAATCTCTTATCTTCCCTCTATTGGATGATTTTAGTTTTATGTATGATAAATGAATGATGAAGGACTAAATTTTTTATCTTGAAAATTTTTAGATAATTTGAGCAACTTTTTCATGGAAGGGGTTCCAATGAAAGCCCTAACTAATCTGAATTGGATTTGATTGAATTGAACCATAACATTTTATTCGATTAGATTGATTGGATTTCAAAATATTATTAAAAATGATTAGACTGGATGATCGGTCTGATCCATTGTTCACCCCTAACCCATTTCATCAAAGATCCATGATCAAAATTTCAGGCACCTAACGAATGGCCATCACATGCGCCTAATTGTCAACGTGAGGTTCAACTCCTCTCACCATGACCGAACCAATTGCACCCAAACCTATAATCTACCCAAATGGTTGAATCTCCTTAGTAAAATGTGTACCTTAATTATTTTCTAATTAGCTCCCTTGTTCAAAATTACCTAAAAGAATATCAAGATGCAACTTTGGAAGACTGAGAAAGGAGCAACTATTTTGAGGACAAGAAAGATTTTTGGAAGGAGTTGGTTATATTTGTACATTTATGTTCTGAAAAAATATCTTTGTGGGCATAAATAAAAGTAAAATAATGAGTGTATATCATCAAAAATACTTACCAACCACAGGTACAATTTGTGTTCTAACCGCAGAATTATTGTGATTGGTGTCCCTCTTTGTTAGGGAATAGCGGTTAAATTGGTTCTATATATTTAATTAAAAAGGAGTTTTCCATAAATCTGATCAGATTAGAGAAAAACTCAATCAACTTGCTTTAATTTGTCAAGAATTCCTTTTTTTTTTTTTTTTTTTTTTTTTGAATTCTCAAATCAGTCAAAACAAATAACCCACTACCAAGCCAAGGTAAATAGTTGAAGGCAGAAACTTAGATATACCTATAAATTAATAAACTAGTCTAACAGTAATTACGCACACAATAATGTTAAACTCTAGATACATGTGTATGGCGTCGGAGAGATGGAGATGGATAGTTTGTTTGTGGGTGATTTTAAGTACAATGGGAAATATGGTTGGGGTTTTGCATGTTTCATCTAATCCAGCAGTACCAGCAATCTATGTTTTTGGGGACTCAACAGCAGATGTTGGGACCAACAATTACTTGCCTGATTGTGGAGCCAAAGTCAATTTCCCTTAAACATTGCATTGATTTTCCAGGCTCTAGATCAACCGGCAGGTTCAGCAATGGCTATTACTCTATTGATTTCCTAGCTAGGTAACAATATTTCTCAACTATTTTCCTTTTGTGTAATTCCTATCATAACATAATTTCTAGTATTCATTTTTACATGCAAATGTTAAACACTTAAACATCATCCCATGCCTTTTCAAATGTTACTTAACAGGTTGGCTAATCATATCACTAAACATGGAAAAAAAATCATTGGCTTATCAAATTATTTATTGAGTCTTAAGAAAGATTCAGCAAAAAGACATAAACAGAGATCTGTATCGTTTGTTTTACGTCAAGCAATATATATGTGGAGTAACTCCCGACAATTTATCAATTTTTGTTATGGTGTAAAATGAGCTCAATTCCTTGGTTTCAATGAGAGCCCGCCATCTTTTCTCTCTTCTAAGAAAGAACACTAATAGTTTCACAAGGAACGTCCTCGGAGGAGCCAATTTCACCTCGAGGGAGCAGGACTTCTCGACATGACCAGAAAAAGACCATATGTATGTAGTATTTATGATATAAGCTTCTTTTGCATATTAAAATTTAATTTTTCTTTTAAATGGTACAAATTTTTGTGTGTCACATGAAAATTATTATATGTAATACAGAAAATGGTAATCCTGATCGCGGAACAAGTACGACAGTTTGCAAAGGTTCGCCAGGTTTACTCCAAAGCACTAAAAAATCAGACGCAGGCTAGGTTCTCCAAGTCTCTCTTCCTCATCAGCGTTGGTAGCAATGACATTTTCGAATATTTTCTTTACAACCAAACAAAAACCAACAGCGGCGAAGATTTCATCGCCCATCTTCTCTCTTCTTACGAAACTCATCTAAGGGTACTACTAATAATTTCACAACTAAACGAGTATTCCTATTTTTTTCCCTCAAATTGTTGTCTCTCTTCTAAAATATAACAAGTCTAATATTTCGATGGCAGACTTTGTTACAACTCGGAGCGAAAAGATTTGGCATCGTTGGTGTTGGTCCAATCGGGTGTTTTCCAATCATATAGATTCAGAGTGCTAACGAAGAGTGTTCTAAGACAATGAACGTATTAACTAAAAGATTCCATTTAGGGTTGGAAGCCGTCATGAAGAAATTGAGCTTAGAAGGCGCAAAACCCATGAAATACTCAATTGCCAAGTCATATGAAATGACACTAAATGTTCTCAACAATCCCCTTTCATACAGTAAGCATACATTTTCAATTATTTATAACTTATATCCTAAATATAAATACTATACGTACAATTCTAAACTATCAAATTACATAGCACTGACCAATCTAAACTTGCACAATCGCTACTTAAGAATTTTCGTTTTAAACTTTTTTTTTTTTTTTTTAACCGTGAATCAAGGTTTAATGTGTTAATAGTAATCGAAGTAAGCATTGATTAATAATTTAAATTTGTAGATTTCAAGGATGGGAAATGGAGTGGAAATGGAGGAAAACTAAATGCAGAAGAACGATGCAAACCAGGTGCAAATTCGTGCAAAGACCGAAATGACTATCTCTTTTGGGACCAGTTCCATCCAACTGAGATCGCTTATAAGCTCGCAGCCATGGCTCTCTACTCCGGTGGTGACCAAACAAACTATCGCTCTCATTAATATCAGTCAATTAGCTATACTTGAGTTCTAATTAAATTTCTATTATTATGGTTAATTATAATAACCTCAATTTTTAGGTTTAGTTTTCCTTCTTGTATGTATATAAAATTAGGGCTCCAAATTGTATGTTAATTAAGCAGGAAATTAAGAGCACTAAAGTCATTGTTTATTACTCTCTTTTTTCTTGGCAGGATTTGATCATATATATTTCTAGCTATTAGATTTAATCAAAATTAAATAAAAAGACATTAAACGGTGTCATTATTTTATTGCTAAGTATTTAAACTATTGTCACATAAATTGATTGCATATTTTAATTAAAAGATAATAACTCACCACCACATGTGTTGATACTCAAAAATTGAGATTAAAGTTGGTATTCTTAGCACTATTCTTTTTTTTGCTGACACCAAGAAACTAACGTCCTGTTTGGGGAATGTCTGGAGATGATGTTTTGAAGGTTGAGTTAAAAATGTATGTTTGGGAAAGACTTTTAGAAAAGTTATGTAATATGGAAAATAATGTATAAATTTGAAATGTGTTCAGAAAAAAATATATAAAATGGTTCTTGTCTTATTCATCTTGTAATTATGAGCATTTTGGCACAATAATCATCTCATTTCGATTTGAAATAAAAAAGTTATATACTTTTAAAGTTTAAGTTTTTTTGAAAATGGAAAAAGGAGAAAGTTTGATATAGGGTTAGAAGTTTTAGATTCAGATTGTATTTTGCAGTCTGGAAACTTTGCCCCAAACGAGCTCTAAACCTCCTTCATGTTCATTGTCCGCAAAACATAGCTCTAATATCATATTAAATGAGTTTGGGTAGAATTCATTCAAAAAACTAACTTAAGATAAAAGAGAGTCAATTCATATTTAAATACCATAATAACTATGTAACTTAATGATATAAGATAAATACATAATCTAACAGCTTGAACCAAAAGTTAGTAAACCCTACTATAATTACTTGAATAATCTCCCCAATAAGTTGGTTGTTTTTGTCCCTCTTTTTTTTTCCTTTCCTTCCCACCATGTAATTTTCAATCATCATTTTGTTTGTACCTTTTTTAATTCTTGAAATGTATAGCTACTTACTTTTGTTAGTACTCATTTAAAAAACAATGCCAATAGCTCATCCCTATCGACTTATTAAAGTTGAAACAATCAATGGTTTGACTTTCAAACAATCTTGAGAACACTTTTCTAAAAATTTTGTTTTAAATGTAATTTGTAACATCTTCCAAATAAAAATAAAAAATAAAAAGACCTTACTAATAAAGCACAGTTATAATAATCTAATATATTGGAAAGAAAAATTATGTATCATGATTTAATAAAACTTGATTAAAATTTTTTCAAAAATTTTTTGATGAAAATATAACAGTTAGATTTGATTTAAATCCCATTAAAAATTATGTAAAAATGAGAAAATCATGTAAATAGAGTATTTGTCATGCGTAGAATTTTCAAAAAAAATGGTTTCCACCGAAAATAAATTCTTCGAAAAGGACAGCATAGTAGACACAAACATGTGGGGACTGTCCATCCTTAGGAACTATAAAAATATCTTTTTTGATTATTTCTTCTCAAAATGGTGGGCTGTTTGTCAGCAGCTGTACCTAATAACACTAAAATATTAAAAAAAAAAAAAAAAAAAAAAACTAGATTTCTGGGTCGTTAAGCTTTCAGCTCGGCTCTTCTGCACCTGAAGAAGAAGAAGAGTAAAAAATGGCTGAAAACAACGACGACGACGGCAGCAACAGAGTAGAAAACGACAGAGACTGGTCGTCTCTGCCGGACGAGATCTGGGCGATGATCAGCGGCCGGCTGGTGTCGTTTCCCCTGGACGTGCTCCGATTCCGCAGCGTCTGCTCCTTTTTCCGATCCCTCTTCCCTCATCCCCCATTCTCCTCCGCCTTCCCTTCCCCTCCCCCTCTCCCCCGCTTCTCCTTCCCCGTCCCCTCCTTCTCCTCCTCCGCCGACGCCTTCGTCTCCCGCACCACCATCTTCCGCCTCGACCGCCCCTTCTGCAGTGGAAGACCCCACCTCGCCGGCTGGCTCCTCAAGGTCCAAGACCCCCTTCCCCACCGCCCCCACTCCGGCGCCGCTGGTGGAGGTGGAAAATTCCGCCTCTTTGACCCTCTCTCCTGCCATCGGATCAAGGACCTCATCACCACCGGCGACGGCGATGGCGATGGCGACGGCGGAGGATTGCACCTCAACGACTTTAGTCTGACGGAGTTGACCACCTCTTATTCCCTCAGGTATTCTGTTCAATTTCCCTAAATTTCCTCTTCGTTTTTGATCGACGACAATGGCAAATTGACCGAATTTGCCCCTCGTTGAGACTATTGTTCGGATTATTGTCGTTTTTAGTTTGTAAGTGTTGTCGTTTATGCAATGACTTTATATGTTAAGGTAGTCTGTACTTGTTACTTTGATATGGTAAGGTTACTGTCGTTTTCTCTATGATTGTCGTTCATCTATGTCGTTTTCTCTCATCTAAAATTCAGGTACGTCCGCGGCTCCGCCTCCATCGGCGGCGTGAACAAGCTGATACCCTCCCCACATTCCTCCTCCACCTCGGCGATCTTCCTCATCTACGACAACGGCAAACTCGGCTTCGCCAAGAACGGCGACGACGGCATAACTCTGATCGACGACAAAATCCTCGACTTCAACGACATAATCCTCCACCGCAACCAACCCTACGTCGTCGACCGCTGGGGCACCGTCTCCTGGATCAACAAATCCCTAAACCTGATCCAGTACTCTCCGCCGCTCTTCGGCCTGGGCCACCGCAAGCATCTCGTCGCCGGCGAGCCCTTCTTCATCGTCGACCGGTACCTGGACGTGAGCCATGACTACCAGTATCCCTCGGAGGCAGGCGTCAACTTCAACGCCCTCCACCGCCACCCTCGGAGGCGGCGGAGGTTCGACGAGTCAGTGCCGAAGACGGTGGACTTCAAGGTGTATAAGCTGGACGAGGAGTGTGGGAAGTGGGTGGAGGTGAAGTGCTTGGGAGAGCAGGCGTTTGTGCTGAGTTATGACTGCTGTTTTGCGATTAGGGCTAAGGAGTACGTCGGGTTTAGAAAGAATTGTATCTATTTTACGGAGCAGTTTGATATGGACTTTGCTCTGAGAAGGTTGGGGCGTCTTGGTGGGTGTGTTTTCAGCCTGGAGGATAGGACCATCGCGGACCTGCCTTGTACTCCTGGTTACTCGCAGTTGTTTTGGCCTCCACCCATCCCCACCAGACTTTGTACCGGTCGGGTGTGAGTTTATATATCATGATTGTGTGCCTGTGTCTCGAATCTTCTGTCCTACTTTTGGTGTCCGTCTAACCAATAATTTTATGTCAGGTCATGTTAAAAAATTTGAAATGCTTTACAAGTGATTTTTTATATCTAAGATGTAACTTTTTTTTTAATTATGTGTCAAAATATAATTGGTTAGACACTGTTCAGGACATCAAAATTGCATAGGAGATGTGAGCTGTCAGTGTGTTTATATATTTATTCAGAGTATTGGTGTTTATTGTTGTATACATATATAGGGGTTGGAATTGAGTTGATTTTGGTATAATAAGGTATATAAAACAATAACACCAATAATCTGAATATACGTACATATGATACGTTTTGATGTTCTTACTGTTGTTGGAAGTTTTTCTCGTTTGTTTTGTTTTGGTTTTTTGAAGGACGAGAGTTTGTAAGTTCTGGGGATGTTTCAATGTGTTTTAATATGTTTGACCTTTTCTTTTAGTTTTTCCTGATAATAAGAATGTAATCTCATTGCTAATATGTTAAGAAAGTTTTTGACTTTCAAGCCTAGCGGTATAATTTTCTCATATTTATGACAACATTAGTTGTAGAGTTCAGTACGTCATACACAAATTAAAAAATTATCACACTGTAATCAATATCAAAATCTAGTCAAAAGTTAAGTTCAAAAAGTTAATATCTTTATTCGAAAGTTTTAAATTAGAGACTGAGTCGGTGTTATATGAAAATCACTTCCGAGTATTTTTGCCCCCTTGAACCGTAAAACGTGCTTATCATGTATCTGAACTATAAAAGTACTCCAAATTCACTTTTTTTTTTGTTCATGTACACCCAAAACATTAACAAAATTATGTGTACGTACGTGTACGTATCTCATGAAAAAGAAAACAGTCACACTTTTTTTTTTTTTTGAAATGAATATAGTCAAAGTATTAGTAATATTTTAGTTTTTTAACATTGCATATATGATAAGGTAAATTGTTAGAGGACTAGTTATCTTTTTTTAAAAAAAATAAAAAATAATATTATTAATAATAATAATAAGAGTAGTTATATGTGGACGAATATTTTCGTTACTAAAAAGTAATAAATTTCATTCCCCAATTTCACGTCGATTGGTATTTTGGCCTGTGAACTTATTATCTTCTCGAGAAGAAGAAGATAAAGAAGATTAAAAAAAAATGGAGGACAACAACAAGAGAGAAAACGACAACAAGAATAAAGAAAACGACAACAGCGATAGAGCCTGAACATCTCTTCCGAACGAGATCCGGTCAATAATCGGCGGCCGAGTGGTGTCGTCGTCGTCCCCTCTCAAGTCTCAACCTTGTGCAGTTACGCAGCGTCTGCTCCTCCTTCCGCTACGTCTTCCCTCTTCCCTCCATTATTCCATCCCCTTCCTCTCCCCCTCTCTTCTCCTACTCCCACTTCAACTCCCTCGATGCCCTCCTCTCCCGCACCAACCTCTACCGCCTCCACCGCCGCCCTCCTTCCAATAAAACGACGATGTTCAACACAACACCGGGGACGGAGCCAGACTTTAAATTCAATGGGACAGACAAAATTACTAAACTAAGAAAATATGAAAATTAATTAATTTTAATATTTCTCACTAAAAATAATAGATAACAAAATAATGTAATTGGTGTTAGTGCATTCATCAAGTTGTAATTTTGATCTCAAAACTAGTAAAGCAAAGAATAAAATATCCTTCCAAAAAAAAAAAAAGAAAGCAAAGAATAAAATAATTTGAAAAATTGAAAACCAGCGGAAAGAATACAAGAGAGGTATACAAATAGGCACCCTTGATAAGAGAAAGAAGCAGAATAGTAAATTTAGAAAAGGATAAGAATCAAGTGAAAGAAACCAACGGAGAAGAAAAGGTTGAATGGCAAAGCTAAACTAAAGAATTTAGAAAGCATAAAAAAAATAAAAATAAAAATAAAAAGAACAATAGTGATATTACGGAAAAACAAATGTGAATTTTCCTTTTAAAAAACAGTGTGAAATAAATAAATAATAAAAAAAGAGCATATGAATTTTAAATGGGTCATTTAAAAAAAATTAGAAGGGTAATTAGTGTTCCCAATAAAATAGGTTAAGAAAAGCCCAAAATGAAATGACTTTGGGGACACAAAGACTATTAGTGGGAGCATAGACCTTTCCAAAACACCAATGTCATGCAACCACTACGCCCCTCCTCCCTCCGTCCATGCGCAACACCCACCACTTCTGGCTCCTCAAGGTCTAGGACCCCCTCGCCGGCAGAGGCCCGCCGAGATTTCAGCTCTGACCCCTTCTCTGGCCACGCCATTAAGGACATCTACGGCGGTGGCGGAGGATTCTATCTCAATAACTTTCTCTTGATCGAATTAACCTCCACTTACGCCCTTTGGTACGTGACCGATTTTTCTTTTTTTTTTTTTTTTTTTTTTTTGAATTTGGGGTGAGGGATCAAACTTTGCCTGTTTAGGTAGAGTCATGTGTGGAATTATCGCTAAATTATATCTGCAACCATAATACTTTTTTTTTTTTTGAATTTGGGGTGGGGGATCAAACTCTGCACCTTTAGGTAGAGTCATATGTGGAATTGTGGTTAAACTATGTCTGTAATCACAGTACGTGACCAATTTCTGATCCATCGTCTTGAATCGATTTTTTCGTTTAAAAGTGGGAGAAAGTTACCTAAATAAATACCTTTTTCATTTATTAAATAACATGACATAAAATTCTCCGTTCTTAACCAATATGACACAATTTTAATTAATTTTAATTTAATTTTGTGTCATATTTATCTAGTATTAATTTCCTATGTCATGTTGATGTAATGGTATTTTAATTTCTTATGTCATGTTGATGTTGATGTAATGGTCTTTAAATTTGTGTCTTTCCCTTTTAAGTTGTCGTTTTTGTTTTGAAGTCGTTTCTTGTTTACTCTCTTCGTCAGTGGCCGTCGTTTAACTATCTAGCTGGCTGATGTTGTTTTCTAGTCATTGTCTTCTTTGTTGGCTGTCGTTTATACTTGTTACTGTCGTTTCTATTTTGTTTTTGTTTTTGTTTTTCTTAATTATTACTTGTCTCATTGGTGTTATTTATTTCCATAATTCGTGTTGCTTTAGTGATACTCTCCTTTTTGGACGCTGGAATATACAGCTAGTGCTTTATTTTGTTACTTGTTATTTTTGATGTTGATGTCTCGTTGTTTCCTTGTTACTGTCGTTTTTCGATGATCTTAGTTTATCTGCTATTCTTTTCGACAAACAACAGATTGTCGTTTCTCTACACAATGTCGTTTTCTTTCTTCTCATCACATTTTACACCAGGTACTTAGGTCACCGCCGCCCCAACATCACTAACGCCGCCAGCGCGACCAATCTGAAGGTGATATTCGCCCCCAACTCCTCCACCATCTCCTCCTCCTCCTCCGCCATATTCTAAATCAGCGAATACGGCAAACTCGGCTTCGCCAAGGCGGGCAAGGACATCAGAACCCTAATAACAAAAAACCACACGTATTTCCAGGAATTCAACGACATAATCCTCCACCGCAACCAACCTTACGCCGCCGACGACTGGGGCAGCCTCCACCGGATCGACGAAAGCCTAAACCTGGTCCAACACTCGTCACCACTCTTCGGCCCCGGCGACCACCACGGCGGACTCAAACATCTCCGAGAATGTAAATAATTGTAAATTTGAATTGTATTAATTCCTGTAATTATTTAGTTAGTTTCCGGATTAGATTTCCGATTTAATTTGATTTGTAAAATCTTAGATTTTAGGAAAGTATTTAGATTAGGAAAGTTGAATTTTGTAAAAATAAGGGCCTGTTTGGCACTTTAGTTTCACTCAAGTGAAACTGTACTTTTTTTTGTCTTTTTCTGATAAAGTTTTTTGTCTTTTCTGAAAAAATTTTTTGTCTTTTCTGAAAAGTCAACAAAAATTACTATTGAAACTTAAAAATCTTAACTCAAACTAAAACACCAAACACCCCGTTAGGGATTTGTGTTTAAATAGGAAAGTTTGACTCTTTGGGAAAGTTTGACTTTTGGGATTTGTGTTTAAATATTCGATCTCATCAATGGAAAGGCCACGTCGTATCTTTCAAAATTCAAATTCTATGTGGTATCGGACAAGGTTAACTCTTTGGGTTCCGTCACTTCTATTATCCAATAGTGAGCTTGGGAGAGAAGGCGTTTGTGCTGAGCTACGACTGTTGTTTTGGTGTTAGGGCTAAGGAGTACGTGGGGTTTAGAGAGAACTGTATCTACTTTATGGAGCTGGGTTTTGATGCGGATTACTCGATGAGGCAGCCTCTTGGTTGGTTTGTTTTCAGCGTGGACGACCGGACTGTGGAGGAGCTGCCCCATTCTCCTGGTTACTCGTGGCTATTTTGGCCTGTTCTTGAAAAAACAACAAGAAAAAAAAAAAAAGAGAACACGTATATTTTAGATTAGATTATATTAGATAAGATAATAGATTAGATTAGATAGATAGAAACAAGGACAGAGGAGGTTTTCAATTTTTATATCAATTTTGATTTTTTAAGACATTTCCAATTCAGATGTCAATGTTATATATATTATTAAAATAAATAAATAAATAAATAAATAATTGCACATGGAATTCTTTAGCAAAAACCCGGAACAAATTATACATGCACTCTCACTCAGAAGTAGGAAAAGAGAAAAATTCAAGATGAAAAGGAATGAAACGTTTTTTGTTTGAGAAATTAATAGAAGAAAAAAAAAAAAAAAAACAATGAAGAACTACTCCTACCAATGATTATTCAATCTAAATGAGACTGCAATCTGCAGTTTCAATGCTCCGACAACTTGTTGATATATTTATTTCCTAAAAATTATCGAAGAACCAAATAACTTCTCTGTTATTAAAGAAAGGAAATTTTTTTCAAATCAAATTGGCAACATTATTATGATGAAAACTAATGAAATTATTTCCTTCTCAATACTCTTTTTCGTCTATAATCTTTTAATGTTTTTAGCTTTTAGCTTAACATTGTCAACTTTTTTTTATGATGAAAACTAATAGTCTTAAAATTTTTAAGTTTGAAGAGTATTAACTTTTTAGGAAGTAGTTATAAATTTTGTTGACTTTTCAGAAAAAGACAAAAATTAAGATGAAAAAGTACAGTTTAGTTGGAGTTGAACTTGTGAAACAAACAAACCCTTAAAGACTATCATTATGGGCTAAGCTGTTTTTGAAGATCTAATTGATAATTATCTAGTAACCAAAATTGTATAACATGGAGAAATTAAAGGCAATTTTTAGAAGGAATAGACTAAACGGAAGAGGAACTTGAGAGAAAAAAAAAAAAAAATCTATAAAAAGAGAATTTGAGGCAAAAGTATAGAGCATAACTTGCACAGTTGAAACCCTCGTGAACTAAAACCAATTACAAAGTGTCAACTGGCACCCTCAGAGTGTTGGAACAACTCGAAGGGAGATTCATACCCCTAGAACAACTACTATCGCGTAATAAGGGCAGTCTCGCTTAACTTATGTATAACACACAATGGAAAAATAAGAAGACTAAAATAAATAAAAGCTTAAACGGTTCCAAAGGTAAGCGACTTAGAGACCATGGGGAAAGAATTAACATGAAAGTTTTTTTTTTTTTTTTTTCAATTTACACCTTCGACATCTAATCTCACTTTATTGAGAATTCAACTCAAATCGACATAAAAAGATCTATAAATTTCATAAAGTTGACACCTAGAAATGTAGTGTAAAAACTAATTGTTTCTTAAACCCCCAAGAACTTGTTGTTTTTGAAAACCTTTTTTCCTTTAAGCTCTGATAACAAAAATGAAACGAGCATCGTGAAGCCTAATAAAGAAACGGTTTGTTAAAAGAGCATCTACTCCACAGTGACTAATAAGGAGTTGGGTTTTCAAAGTTTTTTTTTTTTTTTTTAAAATTGTTCCCAATTTCACGTTTTTGCTTGGGAGCCCAAAACTATATGCTTAAGCTTGCCTAAACAAGTAGCTAAAACGATCACCCACACACCAAAGCTTCTTTATCTAAAGGTAATATTCTCGTTGGTAGGAAGAAGAGAGAGAAACTCATTCAAGGAGCTGTAATTTTATCCACTACAATTCCTAGCTCGGAAAAAGTAAAACATTCTATGATACATCTTATAATGATGTTAACTTAAATTTTCTATTAGTTCCCAAAGCACATTTTTTAAATGCTCAATTTCGACTTTGCTTTTCCATTGTCCTGATCATCATCATCATCATTGTCAAAATAACGTCCTCCTTCTCTCGAAATCGCCCTTTTGACAAAATCAAATCTCAAGTCCTCAACTTACCTTACCTTATGAATCTTATTTAACTCTCTACACTAGAAGTTTAGTTATCAATACTATCGAAAATAACGTCACTCTAGCTGTGATCAATTGCCCATTTTCCTATATCATTCTCTCAAATTATTCACCCTTTTCCTCATGTAGAAATCCTAATTTATGTTAAATATAATAATCAAAATCATCATACAATTACCAAACAAAATGGATGTATCCAGAATTCCTAACAATTCTCTCTCTCTCTCTCTCTCTCTCTCTCTCTCTCTTCGTGGGGTGTTTAGGGTTTTTAGAAGGTGTGCCTCTCGGAGGGCTGGGAACAAACGCCAGCACCATGCTTGCCATCAGTTTTCCAGCCCTAAAGATAAAGATCTGACCATCACGGGGAGGTTACTAGGTGTGGAGGTGACTGCGGGGTTGGGAGTTTCAGCAAAATGGAGGAGGGGAAGGGTCGTGGCTTTAACGGCACTTTCAGGCTGTCTACTTTGGATGTGGTGGTCATCTTCTTGTCTGCGGCTTTTCAAGTGTTGGTAGATTTTCATTTTGTTTTGGTATGTTTGTGTGTAGGTGTAGTAACTGCGTATCATACGCAGATCTGGTTTTGTTTGTTGTTTTGGTGTGTTTGTTTTTAGTCCTTAATAATAATGATGGTCCTCCCATCATCCAGACTCATGGTTTGTTCGCCAGATTTAGATCTTGGCGATTTGTTGGTCCTGCTAGACTTGTGGTTATGCAGGGTGTTTGGTGATCTCTGCGATGTGAGGTCGTGGCTCCTAATTGATTGGCAATTTCCGTCGTTGGTTAGGGCTTTGTTAAGTAGAGCTTGATGCATGCTCGTTTCTGGCATGTCGAAGTACCTTCCCGTTTTCGGCCTCAGACTTGCGCCTTTCCCACTGTGTCAGTTATTTGTACCGATAGTTGAGAGTTATGACCGCATAATTATGGGATCTTTGCATTGTATTATTCAGTTTGTAACTCTTTATTAATTTTAATGCATTTTTCCCCTAAAAAAAAAAAAAGAAATCCTAACAGTTGAACTAAGAAAGAAAAAAGATCTATAAATGAAAACCATATGTAGCTACATGAGCCATAATTATATTCAGGCACACATAAATACAACAATAATACAAAGAGAAAACCTATATGAGCATTAACATCTCATATATTTAAAAGCGTATGAGATTTATAAACAGCTCTAGTACTTGGAAATTGTACTTCCGTACGGTATCGTCAAGAAGAAGTTTCAATCGTATGAAGTGCCCTCTTTGAAAGGTCAGGGAATGAAAAAGAATTGGGAACTTGTTCCCAGCAAAAACCAACCACCTAGTTCTCAGCAAAAACTTTACACTGACCTTCTCTCAAACATTTCAACAAACACTAAACATACATTATTGAAAAAAGTGTATCCAGTGATCACAAACAACAGCACTTAGAGATTAAAAACAAAAAAACAAAAAACAAAAACAAAGATAAAGATTTATTATGCTAGGAAGGTTATAAAATGTATACACATGTTTAACGTGAGAAAGCTATCAGAAAGAATTACCTATAAGTAAGAAGGAAGAGTAGTATAATATTACAGAGGACAATGTTTAAGAAATTGGAAAGGCTAAGTTTTTGATAGAATAAGCTTAAAATAATATTTACCAGATGTTGATATTTGGAGGAATTTCACCTTGGCAAAGAGTTATCGGCTACCAACACCTTTAACTCTCTATCATACTACCACCTTATTTGCGTTAACAAACCACCATCCCCTTTGTTAATTGTTATTCTTCTGGGTCCTGGCGATAAATAAAGGAGTCGGTGGAAGACAACCGACTTAATGGCTTGGGGTTTACGATGACCAATCATATTTCTCTCTTTTTTTTTTATTTTAATTTTAGTAGGAAGAGTAATTGGATGAAACGCCAAAAAGACGACAAAAAAAAAAAAAAAAACAAGAAAACAAAAGGGTATAATTGGAAGAAAAAGTCACACCACAGCTGCCTGGAGATATGATGTTTGTTCTTACATTTTATTATTAAGATCATTTTTTTTAACGTATTTTATTTATGGATAGAACTGTGGTTGAGGATCTCTATCGATAAAGCCTTTTTTTAGACCATTGAAATTTAATCGAACGGTTAAAATATTATTGATATACCATATTTATCATACACCCTACGCCGGCAACTCACTCCCGACCCGCCACCGGCCCCCAGCAACCCCCTCCCCCGCCGGCCCCACCCCACCCCAGGTCCCCCTCCACAAATCTCCCCCAACCCCCCCCCCCCGGCGCCCCCTCGATGGGACCCCCCCCACCCCCTCTCTCTCTCTTCCCCTTTCTCTCTCTTCCCGGCCCACGGCTCCCCCACCCCACCCCACCCCCATCCCCTCATCTCTCTCTCTCTTCTCCTCTCTCTCTCTTCCCGACCCGTGGCCCCCCCCCATCCCCCCCCCCCTCTCTCTCTCTCTTATCCTCTCTCTCTCTTCTCACGTCGGGGGTAGGGGGGCCGCAGACCTAGAAGAAAGAGAGGGGAAGAGAGAGAGAGGGGAGTGGGGGGGGTCCCGTTGGGGGGGGACGCCGAGAGTGCCGGGGGGGGGGTGGGGGGAGGTCGAGGGAGGGGGACTTGGGGTGGGGGGTGCCGGGGGGGTCGCCGGGGCTGGGGCGGGTGGTGGGGGGGCCGGGGGTGGGTCGCCGGCATTGGGGGTGGGTTGCCGGCGTCCGTCGCCGGCGACGAGAAGGTCGCGGGCGACGGAAATGACTTTGGGTGGGAAGGGTAATATGAGGTAAGGTGTATGATAAATATGGTACACCAACAACATTTCAACCATTCGATTAAATCTTAACAGCCTAAAAAAAGGCTTTACAGATAGAGACCCTCACCACAGTCCTACCGTTTATTTATTCTTAAAAAAAACGTGTTTTATTTATTTTATTTATTATTATTATTATTATTATTATGTTTTTTTGCTTTTGATAATTGACTTATATTGTCGTCATCCGACATTCGACACACGCAAGCTACCCCAAACAACACCCACTTGTAGAGAGAGAGAGAGAGAAGTGAGAAAGAGAGAGATGGGGATGGGTCATGGGAGAGCTCCATGGTCGGACCTTCCACCGGAATTACTGGAAACCATCGCCGGTCGCCTCGGAACCAAGACAGACATTTGCCGATTCCGCTCAGTCTGCAAGTCATGGCGACTCTCTGTTCCTCCTTTCAAAAGCCCCTTCCGTTTCCCTCTCTCTCTTCCCTACTTGGGACCCTTTAACCAGCACCACAATTTCTTGTCCCTCACGCAAACCACTCTCTATTATCTTAACTCTTCTTCTTCTTCTTCTTCATCTTCATCTTCATCTTCATGGGGTTGGCTGGTTAAAATCAGAGAAGGACGACATGATCTTCCAAAACACCTCATAAACCCTCTCTCCCCTCACAAAATCAACCCTTTACCACACAGTTTCCCAAGAAAACTGGACTTAACGAATTTTCGGGTCATTGAGCTTACTAAATTTTATAGTTTGCAGTTCTCAAATCTCAGATTCTGTGGCTACAAAGTAGCTTTTTGGCCGTATTCTTGTTGCCCATCTCTCATGGTCCTCGCTCATGGAGTTTTATGGCACTTGCAACTATCAGGCCATGAAAACAAATGGGTTCTAATTGATGACATGCTCTCTCAGTTGTCTTATGAAGACGTTGTTCTCTACAGCGGGAATTTCTTGGCCGTTGATGAGAACCGAAGAACCGTTCTGATCGATCCTTCTTCTTTGCAGATCACGGAGATTGTGCCTCCGATGGAGACTAGAGGAGGCCACAAGAAGAGCTTGGTGAAGTGGAAGAGAGAGCTTCTTTTGGTGGATAGACATCACCACAACAGAAGGGACAGGTCCGGTTATAACAAGGTAGAATTTAGAGTTTTCAAGTTGGAAATAGAGCACAAAAGGTGGGTTGAGGTGAAAAGCTTGGATGATCGGATCTTGTTCTTGGGGCAGGACTGCTCGTTCTCTCTCCCCGCTCGCTGTTTTGGCGGCGGGTGTAAGGGGAACTGCATTGTATTCGCCGATCCAGCTTTCATGGTGTTCAGCTTGGATGATGGAAAACTATTGCCCCTTGATCAACGTCCGGAGTACATTAGCATCTTTTACCCGCCCTCTAGGTGAGCTGATGTTGATATTCAAATGCCGACTATTTGCTTATAATATCGATACAAATTGCACTCCGATGCAGAATGCTAATTTAAATGCTTCCATTGTTTAATCCTCTTAAACTCTTTTGCTTTGTAAAGTGTAAAAGTTTAGTTTTTAAGTTATTGATCTATGTCAACGCGTATGGTTCTTTCAGGGTCTTGTTTCTCAACACACTAACAAGTTTTGTGGCTTATTCCATGTCCTTCTTTCTATTATCTTTTTCAGTTTGTCTGCGAATGCCTTAAATTTCAACATGTATGAAAGTAATTCTAGTGGTATTATCTGTTCCCTCACAAGTTTCTGATATGTTTCTGCTGGAGAATTTGCTGCAGCGTATGAAATTTCATTTACAAAAACAGTCGAACCACAAAAAAAAATAATAATAATAAATAAATAAATTCGGCCACAGTAGTTTCAAAAAGCGAATAAACAATAACCATTATTAGCAGTGATTCCTAGTTCTTCCCGTCCACCGTAAAGAATGTCCAAAAATGGCGGAGAAGAGATGAGCTTGCAAGCATAGATTTTGTTTTTATCGAGTGATCAATGTCAATGTGTAGCCGTTTTGTCTTTTCGCTACATAAGTGATGATTCAACAGTTCTAATTCGAGGAATTCTTGAACTTAATTTGACAAGGTTTATGTTACTCATAATTTGCATATGTTCCTAAAGGAGAATTTCGTGTAATTGAGGACATGGAAGTTGCATAAATTTGCCATGTAAACTAGGACTGGGAAGCATTTACATGTTTTGAGAACTGCAATAGCAGATTGATGAGAGAAACACTTGCCCAACAAAGGACACAACATGAGCAGGTTTTGAGAAGGAAAGAATCTCGTACCACGCTTGGTTGTTCTCGTCAAGTTCGACTGAGAAATGTTCTTCCCCAGCTTGCTAGATTTCAAAGAAAGATGTTGAGTAACATGTTGTGTGGAAGCAAAGGCTCGGGTCAGGCAATTCTTGAAGACAACACTTAGAACTAGACAGTCATAGCGAGTATGAAAGTATTATTGATTTGATGCAGGACAATACAGAAAGAGAGAATGTATAGAGGGAAAACAGAAAGAAATTGGGGAAAATGAAAGAATATTTAGAGAGTGCATAAGAACCCGAGGGAAAAGACTCAAGTTAAAAACTAGATGGAACCGATCAATGTTTATATTGTATATAAGTTGAATTATGTCAATTTTTTTTTTCTTAATTATACTTAAATAGGAAATCAATGTGATTCATTTGACATATTTTGTTAAATTTTTAACCTCCCATAACAAAAAAGATTATTTTACACCTTTAATCCTTTTTAAAGAGCTTAGAAAAACTTTTAGCCACCAAAAAAAATTGTGGACCAAATCGTAACTTAGTAAAAAAGATTAGAGACCAAACGAACAACTTATCTTAATTTACTAAATTTAATGTGACAGTAAGTCTAAAAAATCAAAATCAGTGTGTCATTGGGTTTTTTTTCCCCCGACGTTTGGTAAAATATTTTTAAAAAAAAGTAATTCCATTCAAAAAAACAAAAGAAATGGGAAGAAAATTGAAGTAGAATTTTTAAAGGAAAAAATCTTTAATTATTTAAAACATAAAAATTTGGGAAGAAAGCAATTATAAATAAATGAAAACCACAATTTTTTAAGCTTTCCAACTTCTAACATTAAAAAGCAAAATAAAAAATAATTAAAATAATTAAATAAAATAACTATTTAATCTTAATATAATTATTAAATATATTTAAATTGGACACTTCCTTCTCTATCTCTCTTTTTTTATATTCACACAAATAAGTGACACATATAATCTCACGAGACACATCGATCACAAGGATTTTTAGGTGGAATTTTTTTTTTTTTTTCACACAAGACACAAGTAAGTGACACACACAATCACACGAGATAGTTCAAATACAAAAAATTTAAGAAGAGAAAAATAATGAACTTATAAGCAGACCCAACTAAATTACAACTTAAAAGATAATTAAAGAAGGATGCTCTCTCCGTTTCCTCTCCATCTCTTTCTTTTTTCTTTTTTTTTTCTTTTTTTTTTTTTTTTTACCTCACTTTAACTTTTTCGTTCTCCCTCCCTCTCTCTCTCTCATCTTCTTGCTGGTAATAATCGACTAGTATTTAAAAGAAGACATTATCAGTCATTCATTCAACACGCCCAAAGCCCCCAAACAACGCCACCGCTCGCCTCCAAAATCAACACCCCGTTCATCACTATCACTGTTCGATTCTTCACTTTTAGAGAGAGACACTAGAGAGAGAGAGAGAGAGAGATGAAGAGGGGTCGTTCGAGAGCTGAATGGTCGGACCTTCCAAAGGAATTACTGGAAACCATCGCCGGCCATCTCCAAACCAAGACCGACGTCTGTCGATTCCGCTCAGTCTGTAAGTCATGGCGACTCTCTGTTTCTCCTTTCAAAAACCCCTTCTTTTTCCCTCTCTGTCTTCCCTTCTTTGAACCCATTAACAGGCACCAAGCTTTCTTGTCCCTGACGCAATCCACACTCTATTATCTTAACCAACCTTCACTTTCTTCCTCGTCATCTTCTTCACGGGGTTGGCTGGTTAAGATCAGAGAAGGACGAGATAATCTTCAAAACCACCTCATAAACCCTCTCTCCCCTCTCAAGATCTGCCCTTTTCCTGACCCTTTCCCCAAAACGCTAAACTTGTCAAATTTTCGGGTCTTTGAAGTCGCCAAATGTTATGGTTTGCAATTCCCGAATGGCAGTTTTGGCTGCTTCAAAGTGGCTTTTTCGCCGAATCCTCGCCCATCTCTCATGATCGTCACTTCCGGACTTTTATGGCACTTGCAACTGTCGGCTCATGACAACCGATGGGTTCTCATTGATGACATGATCTCTCCGTTGTCCTATGATGATGTTGTTCTCTATAGAGGGAAGTTCTTCGCCGTTGATGACTACGGTAGAGCCGTTCTGATCGATCCTTCTTCGTTGGGGCTGACAGAGATTGTGCCTCGGATGATTGCTAGAGAAGACCAAAAGAAGCGTTTGGTGAAGTCGAAGGGTGAGCTTCTTTTGGTGGATAGATATCCCGACAAGAAATGGGACAAGTCTGGTAATATCAAGGTGGAATTTCGAGTTTTTAAGCTGGAAATAGAGCAAAAGAGGTGGGTTGAGGTGAAAAGCTTGGATGATAGGATCTTGTTCTTGGGGCATGACTGCTCGTTCACTCTCCCCGCTCGCTGTTTTGGTGTTGGGTGTAAGGGGAACTGCATTGTGTTCGCCGATCCAGTTTTCATGGTTTTCAGCTTGAATGATGGAAAACTATCGCCAATGGATCAACATCCGGAGTACATTAGCATCTTTTATCCACCCTCTACCTGAGCGAATGTCGATGTGTATGGTCATTCTAACACCTTCTTCGATGCCAATGCTGATTGTTATTTTTAACGTATTGTTGTATTTTGAACTCTAATCCAGAATTCTATTTTAAATGCTGACATCGTCTGGTCCTCATTTCTAGATTTAAGTTCGTGATAATGTCGATGTGTATGGTTCTTAAAATGTCTTACTTCTAAACACTCTTTGGATGCAGTTTTTCGGCTTTTCCATGCCCCTATTTTATGAGCTTTTTTGGTTTGTCTATGAAAGCATTCACTTTCAAAATTTATGGAAATAATTCGATTGGTTATCACTGTTCTTCATAAATTTCTGATATGTTTCTGTTGGAGAATTCGCTGCAGTGAATGATATTGAAGTAGCATAAACTGTCGAACCACAAAAAATTTATAAAAGAGATAAGAAATAGTAGTCATAATTATAATGATTCTTAGTTCTTACCGTCCACTGCAAAGAAAATGTTCGAAAATGGAAAGGAAGAGATGAGCTTGCAATCCTAGTTTCAATTTCAATCTAGTGATCAATGTCAATGTGTTTATTGTGTTAGTCATTACGTCTCTTCATTACATTAGTGACAACACGACATGTCTAACTCGAGGAATTCGTGGACTTAATTTGACAAAGTTTTCTGTTAAATTCTTTTTTCTTTAATCTTCTTGCATTTAACTGTACTACACTGATCTGCAAGATGCTACATTTTATTATACAAAAACAGAAGTAATTCCAGTGGAATTATGTGTTCACACATCTTCCTAAAGGAGAATTTGGCGTAGTCAAGGACTTGAAGTTTCAGAAATTTTATGTGTAAACTAGGACCGGGAAGCATTTACATGTTTAAGAACTGCATTTGCAGATTGATGAGAGAAATACTTAGCCAACAAAGAACAGAACACGAGCAGGTTTTGAGAAGGAAAGTATCTCATACCACACTCGGTTGTTCTCGTCAAGGTCGATTCAGAAACACTCTTTGCCAGCCTGCTTACCATCAAAACAAATTCTATCCAGTTTAGAACAAGTCCAAGATAGTTCGAACTATGTGAAATTATATGATTCTTGTTCTGTTTTTTTGGTCAAAGAAATATATTGAGTAACAGGTTGTGTGGAAGCAAAGGCTCAGGTCAGGCAATTCTTGAAGACAAAACACTAAGAACTAGACAGCCATAGTGCGTATGTAAGTATTAGTGATTTGATGCAGGACAGTTAAGAAAGGGAGAATGTAGGGAGAGAAGAGAGAGAGAGAGAGAGAGAGGGAAATGGAGAAAATTTAAAGATAGAAAAGAACCCGGGGCAAAAGGATTTTCTTTTTGTTTTTTGTTTTTTGTTTTGAAATGGAAATTATCAAGATAAAACTGAATACAAACATCAATATGAAAGATAAAACAACCATGTGGTACAAGAGACAAAACACTTGACAGTAAAATTTGATAAAGCTCAGTGAGGAGGACAAAAGCCGAGACCCGGTGATGAGAAAATTTCTCGAATTTCTCGGCATTCCTATATATAATCAAGCATACAAAGTTCTTTTTAAAAAAACATCTACAATCGATGGAATATTTCGATCAATCGAAAGACAGTCACTCACAGTACAGAGACTGCAACAAACTCTGCCTAGTCATAACACTAGCAGAACCAATAGACATATATCGTTAGAAAACAACTCAAGCGGAACACGCACAGAAAAACAAACCGGAGATGGAGGAACTACCTCCTTTTAAAACTAAAATACAAGAACAAATCATTAATATACATATATATATATATAATTTATATATTGGCAATGAAATTCTCGCCCCATGTGAAACAACCACTCCGTCGCATATCACAACTTAGAGGAAAATAATCGGCTCGAGGTAAGAGATCGTCGTACCTATCATCGGATTGCCAAGGTATTGTTGGTTCTCAAACCGCTAGAAGCTTGTCGGGCTAGATATGATCGAGAAACTCCCATCTAGAACCTTCTGAGGGCATCTCTAACCATACTCTAAAATAGAGTTTTACACCAATTTAGAGTATGGGGGCATCTCCAACCCATACTCTATATGGAACTTCAAATATAGAGTATGAACAGTGTACTTCATCTTTGAAATATCACTGTTCATACTCTAAACTACTTTTTTTTAATTAAATTTTAAAGTAATATTTAGGTATTAAATAATATCTAAATGATTATAAAAAAAAATATAAATAGAATATTCCTTTTAGAGTATAATATAGAGTAAATGGGTTGGAGATGAAATAGTTATTTGAAGTGACAGATACTCTATTTTAGAGTTTCTGTATTCTAAAATAGAGTATTTGGGTTAGAGATGGACTGACTCCATTCATGCTGAAATCACCGAACCGCCGATCACCCTCGCCAATCACAAAGGCGGTGATAGAAGTCTCACATAAAAAAAAAATCCTAGATATGAGAAATTTGAGTAAAATGGTACTTCTAGGGGAGGGGGAGTAGATTAAAGTAAAAAAATCTTTAATTATTTACAAAGGAGAAAATTCTGGAGAACGTAATTATCTAGTTTCAAATATTGAAAAGCAAAATGGTGTCAACAAAATTTGAAAAGAAAAATAAATAATTAAAAATAATAAATAAATAAATAAAAGAACTATGTTAAACTCCGTTCAAGTATATTGTGAGATAAAGAGTTAAATAGTATTTTTTTAAGAGAATAACTATAAATTATAAGATAAAATTTTAAACATAATAATAAATAACACAAATAAATTTAGACGATATATAACATCAAAAATATCTTTTTTTTTTCTCCTCTCTCCCAAAACTATACATATAAATTTATTATTAATAAATCAGTTATTATTAATTATTTATTAGAAAACTCAAAAATTTACTAGAAAATCCCAAGTTTATCCATAATGATACATGATAATTTATCATCTTTTAATAACATATTATAAATTTTAAAAATATCTACAAAGGCTGTAATTTATCCATATATTACGCACTTTATTTTCTCTTTGCTGTCATCTTTCTCCTTTACTATTTATTATTATTATTTTTATTTTTTAAAAACTACTTTTCTTTTCCACTTTTGATGTTACTTTTCCCTCCTTTTCTTCAGCACGCCCAAACCCCCCAAACAACACCACAATCGACTTCAGAACTAACGCCCCTTTCATCACTATCACTGCTCAATTCTCCACTTTTAGAGTGAGAAAGAGGAGAGAGAAAGAGAGAGAGAGAGTGATTGAGATGAGTCGTGGGAGAGCTCCATGGTCGGACCTTCCGAAGGAATTACTGGAAATCATCGCCCGTCGACTCAGAACCAAGACAGACATTTGCCGATTCCGCTCAGTCTGTAAGTCATGGCTACTCTGTCCCTCCTTTCAGAAATCCCTTCCGTTTCCCTCACTCTCCTCCCTTCTTGGGAACCTTTTATCAGCACAATACTTTCTTGTACCTCACGCAATCCACTCTCTACTATCTTAGCCAACCTTCCCCTTCTTCTTCGTCTTCATGGGGTTGGCTGATTAAGATCAGAGAAGGCCGAGATGATCTTCATAACCACCTCTTAAACCCTCTCTCCTCTCTCAAGATCCACCCTTTACCCGACACTTTTCCCAGAACACTAAACTTGTCGAATTTTCAGGGTTTTGAGCTCGCTAAAGATTATTACTTGCAGTTGTCAAATTTCAGTTTTTGTGGCTACAAAGTGGTTTTTTGGCCGAATCCTTGTTACCCGTCTCTCATGGTCCTCGCCTGTGGAATTTATGGCACTTGCGACTATTCGGCCATCGTAAAAATTGGACGCTCTCTCAGATGTTCTATGCTGATGTTGTTCTCTTTGGCGGGAAGTTCTTAGCCGTCTGAGTATGGACGAGCCGTTCGGATTGATCCTACTTCTTTGGAGGTCTAGGAGGTTGTGCCTCGGATGATTACAAGAGAAGGCCACGTGAAGCGTTTGGTGAAGTCGAAAGGAGAGCTTCTTTTGGTGGATAGATATCCCCCCAAGAGACGGGGCAGGTCTGGTAATAAGGTGGAATTTCGAGTTTATAAGCTGGAAATAGAGCACAGGAGGTGGGTTGAGGTGGAAAGATTGGATGATCGGATCTTGTTCTTGGGGCAGGACTGCACGTTCTCTCTCCCCACTCGCTGTTTCGGCAGCAGGCATAAGGGGAACTGCATTGCGTTTGCCGATCCAGTTTTCATGGTGTTCAGCTTAGATGATAGAAAACTGTCGCCAATCGAACAACATCTGGAGTACATTAGCATCTTTTATCCGCCCTCTTTGTAAGCAGATGTCAATGTGGATAGTCGTTCTAACTCCATCTTCAATGCAAACACTGATTGTTTGTTTGACGTATCGTTAAATTTTGCAATCCAATGCAGAGTGCTATTTTAAATGCTTACATCGTCTAATCCTGTAAACTCTAAGCTTTGTTGGGGTAAAAGTTTAGTTTTCAAGTCAGTGATCAAGGTCAATGTGCATGCTTCTTTTAAGGTCTTGTTTATCAACACTCTTTGGACGTAGTTTTGTGGCTTATTCCATATTCCTTTTTCTATTGTCTTTTTCGATTTGTCTGCGAATGCCGTAATTTTCAAAATATATGGAAGTAATTCTTAGTGGTATTATCTGTTCCCTCATAAATCTCTGATATGGATGTTGAAGAAACAAACTGTCAAACCACAAAAAATTCAGGCGCACAAGTATCAAAAAGCTAAGAAATTATAGTCAGCATTATAACGATTCTTAGTTCTTACCGTCCACTGAAAAGAAAATGTTCAAAAATGGCGAGGAAGAAATGAGCTTGCAAGCCGAGTTTAGGTTTTAATCGTATGATCAATGTCAATGTGTTAGGCATCATGTCTCTTCATTGGATTAGCGATGATCCAACACTGCTTACTTGAGGAATTTTTGGACCTAGTTTGATAAGGTTTACTTATTCTTTTTCTTTTATCTTCTTGGATTTAACCATTTCTACCCTGAATCTTCAAAATGAACAGTTTATTATACAAAACAGAAGTAATTCTAATGGTATTTTGTGTTCAACATCTTGTATTTATATATATGTTCCTATTGGAGAGTTTGGTGTAGTAAAGGACGTCGTAGTTTCTGAAATTTGCCTTACAAACTAGGGCTGGGAAGCATTTACATGTTTGAGAACTGCATTAGCAGATTGATGGGAGAAATATTTTTGCCTGAGCACTACATATGGGTACCCAACAAAGGACAGAACATGGGCAGGCTTTGAGAAGGAAAGTATCTCGTACCACACTTGGTTGTTCTCGTCAAGTTCGATTGAGAAACGTTCTTCGCCAGCCTGCTCACCACCAAAATAGATTTCATTCCAATTTAGAACATGTCCAAGATAGTTAAACCATGTGAAATTGTAAGATTTTTGTCTCTTTGGGCTGAAAGAAATATGTTTGAGTAACATGATTGGTGGAAGCAAACGCTCGGTTTATGCAATTCTTAATGACAAAACACTCAGAACCAGATAGCCATAGTGAGTATTAAAGTATTATTGATTTTCCATATGTTACGAGAAAAGGCAATGTTTGTAGGCTTAAACTACTTTCGGTTTTTTAGCCTAACATAAGTGTTTAATTTATTACTTTGGTCTCCATCAATGATGCTTCAAAGTGAGTTAGAAAGTTTAACGGTTCAATTTCAATCCGATCAGGCTTAGAATGAGTCTTTGTATGCAGAAGTAATTGAATGAAAAGCATAACATAGCAATGCCAGAAAGTATAATTGAGTTAAGTGAAAAGGCACTAACCAGCAAGTGACCTTGGAGGGTGCCGCTTCCAAAACTGAAAGACGGCTTAACTCGTTTACTTCTTCTCTTCTCATCCACATACACAACCTTAAGGGGCAACATGACCCAGGGCAGAAACTCCTTCACGCAAACACAAAACTTGGCCCCAACTTGAGTTGGAGTCTTGGGGTCAACAAATGCCCAATTCAATCCAAAATGCCTGCAAATTCAGATTCAATGAAAAAGATTACGATGTCTTGCAACAGTCTTGTTTTGTAGTACGGAAAAGTTAAAGGTGGGATAGGGATGGGAGAATTAGTGGATGGATTTTATGATTTTTAGTTGTTTGGTAGGAGGGATTAGAGGATGGAATGGATCTGGTGTGGGAATCCAAATCCGCCGCAAAACTATCAATGTTGATCCTTCCAAAGTTAGAAAGATTGGACGACAGGATCCATACCACGCACAATATGAGAAAAGGTTCTCCTTCCCTTCCTCTGTTTTCCTCGCTCAGACTACATACCTCTCCCTCCTATTTTATTTTCCTCTTACCAAACATTGCCTAAATACTCATTTTTACATCAAAATGTGACGTCAGTATTTCACCTCCAAGACTGAAGAGCGCTCTTGCCCTTTTCGTAAGTGTCAAGACCAGAGCCGACCAGAACGCGTCTATGGTTCAGGAAAAAACCGTCTTGTGATAAACCATTATCTTCTTTGAGGAACGATAGGGGCTTAGCACTAGCTCCTCTGTGTTTAGCATCATAGTTAAAAGTATCTGACCTGCTTATTAACAAACAATACAAGGCTCAACACCAGAAAGTAAATATGGAAAACTCAATGCTATAACAGGAAAACAAAAAAATATTCTCTCTTTCTCACCTATAGCATAATGGGCAATTATACAGTGACACAGGTGAACCGTGTCATCGTGCTTACGAAATACACCCGCCAATAAACATTTGACATTTAAGTGACTTGTCAATGTCAGCTCATGTATTTATACATAAAGAGTCAGACAAAAATAGGGAATGAAATCATGCTATTAAATTCAAATTATATATCATCACAACAAATGGGAAATTTGGAAATCATAACATCTCCTTGATTCTCTATCAGTATAAGTTTGGTCTATTTTGTACTAGAAGGTAGTCACCTTTACCTGTCGATGCAAGACTTCTGGTCTTGTGGAGAAGGCCGAGTCCAGCTCAAGAACACCATCTTCTTCAGTTCTACTTCTCCCAATAGCCCTGTAAAGTAAACGACATGTTTTTAGACAAAAATGCTCAGGTTTTCCAAATTGGGTTTCACCAAATCTTATCATATTCAATTTTTCAGCATGTATTTCTTACAACCAGAGAAAGCAGGGGGACTTTTAAGCGGATACCCATCAGTCAACTGGAGGTGTTGAATTTATTCGCGAAAATAGCAAGCTAAAACAAAGTGAAAGCTGCAAATAAAAAGGGGGGAAAAAATCCAAACTTTGCAGAGAGGAAGATGAAGTTGACTTACCAAAAACCCAAGATAAGAGGTTGAAGTTGAAGTTGAACTTCGAGTTTGTAGTGATGAGAGAGCCGAGTCCACAGACGGAAAGAGTGAATAGAGAGAGAGAGAGATTGCTCACTGATGCTGATGCCGATGCTAATTGGAACTGTTTTCGATAAAAACTGTAGGGCCTATAATAAATCAGGTCCACTAAGAAAAATCTTCCTTTTTTTTTTTTTTTTTCAATTTTACTTGTACAGATTTTCTAGACATGTATAAAATTAAAAAAGAAAAAAACTGAGGATTTATCAGGTGATTTTATGTGTTTAATTATGAATTGTTCACCACCGAATATGATGACGTAGCGTTAATGAATTATTATGATGGATCAATACTCAAAACTTCGAGAAATTGATGGTTCTCTTTAGGACTTTAATGTAACGGTTTATTTTTTATCAGTTTAATACTCGATGGAGAGTGTATGACATCACACCCTCATGTATTGTTACCGTTAACACAGTTGAAGATCTTCAATAAATATTCTTGTGAGCGTCTTACAACCCTTTTGATAACTCATAATGGGTATGTTAATATTGATTGCCCCTTCCCAATCTAGCCAATAATAATAATAATAATAATGATGATGATGAATTGTTCTTTAGCCCAAAAAAAAAAAAAAAAAAAAAAGCAGCTTCGAATTGTTTCCATATTTATGCGTTGCCATAGAAATTGGGTAGCCTTATAGTGATTGCATTCTAAGATCTCATAAAATTTCGGTCTTTTTTTTTTCCCCTAATCAAATTTCTGTATTTAGGCAAGCCATCCTCTAGTTGATCCATATTCAGAAAGAAACTTTAGCGAAAAAGGTTCATGACCAAAAACAAAGATATCCGAATATCGAATATTTTGGAATGTATCAGTTGTGTTCTAAACGACATTAATAAAGAATTAATGACTGAGCATTTCCAGATATATGTTACTCCTGACCTTGGTCAAGCTATCAGCATTGAAAAATCAACAAATTCCCATTGAACTTTTGATATCAGTTCGAGCAAGCTTTTATCTCTCTTTGCAAACACAAGCATATGACCTTCCCCTCAAGGTCCATAGAGAGAGAACCAAATGACCCCACATCCAACCTTCTATACAAAATTTCCATTAAATAAATAAAAAAATAAAAAAATAAAAAAAAACCACCCTCAAGTATGTGTATCATATGTAGGCACACAAAAGCCCCACAAAAAGGAGGAAAAAAAAAAAAACTCATTTTTTTTATGTACATTATTATTTTTTTTTTTTTTTTGGGTTCTATATTCCTAGGAAATACACCTCATAGAGTACATAGAGACAGGAGAATCTACAGCGGGTGCACCGTAGACCCTAGGGTGATCACTCTCTAAACCATAATCCATCATCGGACGGTGCTCCAAGTCCTCATCATGATCGTACACGAACTCCGGGATCTCTATCTCGTTCCTCCTCAAGTGCTCCCACAGGTAGTCAAGCCTGCTCACGTACCTTAACTTCCCGTACAAACTACCACACACGATAACAAAATCACATCCCTTCAATTATTGTCGTCATTATTCCAACAATTAAAATAAATAAATAAATACATCTTTTACCGGCGCATTTTAGCCATTCCCAACTAAAACTGCTAAAATACGCACCAAATTGTTGTTGCCTTCCTTTGTTTCCTTGTTTGCTCATCAAATTAGAATATAAGAGTGTGTTTGGATGGTAAGTTTAAACTTACCATCTCAAAAAGTTTTTTTATCTTTTTCTTTAAAAGTCTTTGTCTTTTTCCCAAAAAATTTTTTGTCTTTTCTGAAAAGTCAATAAAATTTACTATTTCAACTTAAAAATCTCAACTCAAACTGACGAACCAAACGAACCTAAGACTTTTTAAGACTTGTGATATTTTTGTTGGTAATCCAATTCCCAATTAAATCTAAATATAACAAGAATGAATTTGAAATAAACAAAAACAAAATTAGGACTAATTCAGATTTTTAGATTGTTAAAATAAAAATTCTTACGGATGAAAATATAACTTTATAAAAAATTTGAAGGAAATAAATATCACTTTCACTATAACAATTATTTCCAATCGCCATTAGCAATCAAAATAATTACTCCAATCTTGATGTATTTAAAGACTAAATTATGAAGAAATATATTAAAAAATAAAATTAAGTTAAAGAATCTCCCCCCCCCCCCCCCCCCAAAAAGACGAGAAAATAACAATCGCGGCTAAGATTACTCTCCTCAATTAGACAATTACATTGTCGGTTTAAAAACAATAGTCACAGCTTATTTTAGATTTTCACAATGCAAAACCGCTAAATTCCGTACCAAGTGACTATCGCCGTTAATTACACCTTTTGCCATGACATTATAAGAAACAATAATTCAGATCAAGAGACAATAATCCTAATTAAAAAACAATAATAATCCAAGTTAAGAAGAAGAAGATAAAGAAGAGTTACCCTCCGGTGAAGAGAAAACGGCCAAAAGTGGCGAGGAAGAGGCGAGATTGCAAGCCAGGATGAACAAAGTAAACGGCCTCCAGATTCTCCCTAACGCCGATCGGAATCGCCTCGTAGATTGCTCGCAGCGCCGATATTCCCGGAAAATTCTCGCTCCTCTGAACTCCGCTGTGCAGATACACCACCGAGAATGGCTTCTTCTTCCCCAACCTCGGAAATATCCTCTCTTCCAGAAACTTCCTCAGAACATCCACGCTCACCATCCGAGCTTCACAAATCAACCAAAAAAAATAAAAACCTTAATCTCAGCAAAAAGATCCGAAACAAAAAACGAAAAAAAAAATTCATTTCGAAAATTCGTGATAATTACCAGGGAAGAATTTTCCGACGATGCGAAGGATCTTTCGGCCTTGTTTGTCCTTGCCTTTGATCTTGAAAACCTCGAGCTTCTCGATGAGTTGCTCTTGTTCGGATTCGGAGATTTGCGAGGAAGACATGGTTTTTTTTTTTTTTTCTTTCTCGTTTTAGGTCTTTGAATTCCAAGTTTAGAGAGAGTTGAATTGTTAGAGAGAGAGAAAGAGAGAGAGAGAGAGAGAGAGGAGAATGGGAGATATGATTGGGAGTGAGAAAATTACACGGTTGAGGAAAAAGGATTTGTTTATTAGGAAAGAGACATAATTGTTGTTACTGGTCAGAGTTTGATTAAGGTATATTCCAAGGAATCTTCCTTTTTCTGGATATGGTAGACAACTCTTCTACTCTGCGACTCAGGTGTATGGGAAGCTCCCTGTGCGACCGCATTGTAATTTGGGATTTTGATATCAACAGATCTTGACAGTTGATCATATGCTAGGGATTTTAGTATATGAATTTGTGTTATAATAATGATCAAAGGCATATTTGGCAGGCCATAAGTATGGTATTGTATGGTATTATAGCACAACACATAATTTATTTGCCACCATATTATATTATATTGTAATAAGAATTGAGCTTTTAAAAAATAAAATCTAAATCATGATTTCAGGATAAGAATTGGATTTCTGGATCGAGGTTAGGTTTTGAGACTGGCTTCAGGGTGAGGCTTCGAGACAGATTTGGGGTCGGAGCTGGGATTGGATTTTAGGATCGGGTCTGATATTGAGATAAGATGAGAGTTGGTTTTCGAAATGGTTTCAGGGTCTGAGTTATTTGAGATTTCAAAAACTAGTTAAAAAAACTTCTTGAATTTTCAAAAAGAAAAAAATTAAGTTGAAATATTTTAGTTTAAAATGGTTTATAAAAGGGGCTAAATAAGTTTTTTTTTTTTTTTTTTAAAAGAAGGGCTAAATCAGATGAAAATAAATACAAATACTCTTCGATTACCCAAATATTAAATTGGATAAGTGGATGACAAGCCAGAAGTGGATGGTTGATGATTATGTGACTTAAGGTAGCCAAATTTTTCATGGATTGATGCATCATAAGCCATTCACCTTGCAACTTCTATGTTTACGTATTAATGTTTGTGTGTTTTTCATTTTCGCTCCTTTTGTTTTTTTATTTTTTTTTCAAACCTCATGCGATTTCACTTTCTCTTGGAAAACATTTAGAGCCCATTTAGAAGATATCCGAAGATGATGATGTTTTGAAGGTTAGATTATAAATATGTATTTAGAGGGAAAATTTTTGTCATATAAAAAATAGTATAAAAATTTAAAATGTGTTCAGAAAAAATATACAAAACAGATTTTGTCTTGATCATCTTATCATTATGAATATTTTGACATAAAAATCATCTTATTTCGGATTGAAAAATCACTGAGACCAATGAAGAATACTACTATATAAGTAAGAGGAATTAGTTCTCCCCTCCATGATGCTCATTTATTATTATTATTATTATTATTATTATGAGAAATATGAAGAACTTGTCAATTCACTTTTTATTTGTATGCCTCTCACTATTTAATTTAAATAAAATTAGAACTACTTAATTTATAAGGTAAAGAAGACGTCAAAATCAGGAGGAAGTCGTCAAAGATCTATACAACGTGAAACGATCCCTACTTCATTGGACAAACTCCATGGACTCACTACTAACTTCATCAGATTTAAAACCAGATAACTCCTCAAGCTCTGAAAACTCTAGTTCTCCACTCTTTTTCTGCAAGAATTATGATAATAATAACCGAATTTCGATTAGGGTAAATTGAAATATAAAGGAAAAGGGCTAAAAATTGTAGAGGTCTAATTGCTAGATAATTTTGTGGTGGCCCACCTGCCCGTTAATCACCCACGTTGGGAAACCTTCGATTCCAACTAATAAACATTCATTCTCCATTTTCGTTCCTTTGGTGAATCCATTAGGGAAGCATTCCACGTAATTCACCAGCTTTGCTGCCTCGTACCCAAATTTCTGTTGCAGTTATAAACAAAAATGTTATGCGAGTTTTTTATTTTTATTTTTTACTTATTTATTTACTTAACTACATGAACATCAGAAACACCAACGAAAACACTTGGGGCCTTGGTATACAGAACACACAATAAAGCGACCTTAAAGCCTAAGAAATTTTGTGCCTCCGCAAAATGTAAGATAACAAGTTAATACAAAGAGTGGATGTTCATATCGGGGTAGTCCATTCAGAAAAGAAAGATCTTAATTTAGGTAGGTAATTCATGCAGGTATGGAAGCTACCCTGAAACTTGAAAGCGTTTTGATAAGCGTATGCAGGACGGGCTAGAAGAAAAAGCAAAGAGGAGATGACATCGATAAGCATAGTTCATTTTTATCATTCATCATAGAAACATTAGAAATTTAGAATGACACTGCGATCATCAGATAAGAAAGTCTATAAAGAATAGTCAGCGCCTTCATCTCATAATATTGCTCAAATTTAAACACAACTTGCAGAGAATATAGTACCTCTTTTTGCTCCACACAGTGTGAACACCAGAATGCCCCATACATTTTAGCACCTATGGAATTCAGATGCTTTGCAAGAGCAAGCGCATAAGGACTTGATTTTGTTGTTATCTCAGTTGTAAAATATGGAAGGTTAATATCGTCAAGGTTTCTGACCATAAAAAGTTGTTAATAGCAGGGAAATATATCATCAGAGTTTTATCAAGGTTATACCATCATATTCGATTAGGATATAAAAATATTAAAGAAAAGAAGAACACGTTCTTGTTCTTAGCAACAAAGAAGAAATGTGGAATGTTCTATTTGGTCCATTTTTTCTAGTCTAAAAACTTTTCATTTTTTACCATAAACCTAACAAATCTGTAGCCGCAATCAAACCATAGATAAACCATGGCACATATTTTTGGAACTATTAATTAACACTAGAGGCTGTTAAAAGAACAAAGGGTAAATTACTCATTTAGTCCCTAAACTTTTAACCTTGTACAACTTTGGTCCCTGAATTTTTTTTCGTAGTTGGAATGCCCTTAGACTTTTAAAATGTTACTATAATAGTCCTTTCCATTAATTTTTGGATAGAATCTGATAGTAATTTGGTCAAAAAGTGGACTAACTACGGATTCCGTCCAAAAATTAATGGAAAGGACTACTGTAACTACGTTTTTAATAGTTTATGTTCATTCCAGCTACGAAAAAAAAGAACAGGAAATATCCCTAAAATATTAAAATGTTGCTACGATAGTCATTTCTGTTAATTTTTAAACGGAATCCGTTAGTAATTTGGTTAAAAAGTTATGTTAACTAACGAATTCCGTCTAAAAATTAACTTAAAGGACTGTTGTAGCAACATTTTAATTGTTTAGGAACATTCCAGCTACAAAAAAAGTTCAGAGACCATAATTGCATAAAGTTAAAAGTTTAAGGACCAACCTAGCAATTTACCCAAGGACAAGAATATAAAACAAACCTCGGCTCTAGCTAACATCACAAAATGACAGTGAAAGGCTGTGACATCGAATCTATTATACTTTCACAAGATTTCCTTCTACGTGAAATTTTGACATTATGAGTGCTAAACAACAACCTGATGAATAAAGACATAAATATGGTTCCAGATTCAAAAAGAACAAACTGATAAAATGTTTTTAAAAAGAAGCAAAGACCAATAAAAAAGATCAATCACCTTGGGGGCACAGGTCCAAAAGCACTATACGATGAGTTTAGAGTAACAATCACCAAGCTTGCTATACAGAGCTGTAAACCAACCTCCTTTGGAATGTTTTGCCATCCGAAATCCTATAATGCAAGCCCAAAGAAAAATTCCTAGTTACTCTTATTTCGAAATAAACGGGCTGTTAAGTAGAACTGAACAGTAACAAAAAATTTTCAGGAAGAGAGGAAAAAAAAAAAAAAAAAAGAAACTCACCTTTAGTGTGATACCAAATAAGCTGAAGGATAGCAGAACTGAAAAGAGACAGTAGGAGCAAGATGTTCCTGAAAGTTTTGTGGTTAGAATGTAGAGAAAGTAGGCACTTGCAGCTGCCATCGAAGTGGTAGTCCAAAGTAGAATTTGACGGCCATCAGATTCAACCAATCCGAACGGCAAGCTTTTTCGAGTCAACTGCACACCAAGTGCCGCAACCAGACCATAAGAAACCATTCCAATCAATGAAAGAGGAACACCTGGCCAAAAAGGGCAAAAGGGTTTTCAATAGAAACTTTTTTTCAAACAAATTTCTTGCGAAGCAAGTTTCTTCGCCATTTCAAAGCCATAAAGGCATTTCCTTGATTCATTTACGAGTATAATTAGATTAACTACTCGGGTAGGTCAACGGAATTGGCAGAAAAAGCAAAAGGCATAGCGACATTTTCTCAAACACGTTGCCTGCAAAGTAATTCCTTTGCAGTTTGAAATTCACAAAGGCCTTCCCTTTACTTGATTCATATGCGATTCTTTCTTCATTCAATTTTCCAGTATTCTTCATCATTTCAAGAGGAACAACTTGCAAAAAAGGTAAAAGGGCTTTCACAGAAACATCTTCTCAAACACATTTCGTGCAAAGTGATTCCTTTGTGGTTCTAAAATTCGGAAAGACATTACATTTCAATTGTTCATATTCATAAACGAAAATAATTAGATCAGTCATTTCAATTTTTCTCCAACCACCGTTTTCTCGGTAACCAAGCAACGAACTTTAGTGCGAAAAACAATAAGAAGAGAAGAATAATCGGAAGAAGAAAGAGAAAAATACCAAAAACGACGGCGTAATCGCTGCTGAGGACGTCTCCGCAGCTTCCGCCTCCGATGGGGCAAAAGGCGGTGGAGTTGGTGAGCTTGAGGTAGGTCAGATACGTCGTCTCCAGAAGCCCGATCCCTCCGAGCCCTGCGCACAATTTGTACGCCCAGTCTCCCGGAGGAGAAGACGAAGACGAAGAAGACGACGACGACGACGACGACGAAGGTACCGAAGACGACGTCGTTTCAGGTTCCGATTCAGCGTTTTGAGTGGGGTCGGAAGAGGAGCATTTGAGCGGAGGAGGAAGCAGGAGTAGGCTTCTCCGATCCCGATGTGGAAGAGTAGAAGAAGAAGAAGGCCAGTGGAAGTCCTTCTTCTTGAGAAGGGAGAGAGAGTGAAGAAGTGACCTCCGACATGACAGTGGCAGAGTCGAAAGGCTCGCGAAGGTCGCCATTGGCATTGCCTCCTCTTCCCCAGCTGGAGCTCCTCTGCAACTTCTACTCTTTCTTCGGTTCTAGTCCTAGAGAGAGAGAGAGAGGGGAGAGAGAGAGGGAGGGAGGGAGAGGAGAATCAATAATTTTTCATGGGCCTTACCAAGCCCAACTTCAGGCCTTTTGTTTCGGGCCCAAACAATTAAACGACATCATTGAAAAAAACGACAATAAATCCAAAACGGCAACAAAAGCGAAATGACCAACGTAACGACGATAATTATGAAACGACGTCAACAAGAACAACAACATGCGAGAATAACAAGTGAGTTTTATAAATCACGATAGAAGAGAATGAAATAAGAAAGATACCTAACTGAAAAATTGCAAAAGATAAAATAAAACGAAAACGACAGAAGAGATGAAAGATGACAGAATATGAACGACGGCATTGCCTAAGTAAACGACAATGACAGCAATGATTACATGAACTAATGACGAGAATGTTATGTTACACGACTTCAAACGTTGAGCGAGATGAAATTGGAGACGCGACAATGGCAACGGTGATATGTAACTTCACGACATTTTTTTAGAGTAACTTAAAACGACATTGACATCAATAAATGATAGTAAAACAAAAACAACATTAACTAGAAAAAGATAACAAATTCAAATGACATCGTATGTAAAACAAAAAAAATATGACACCAAATTTACCAAGTAAACGTCAAAAGCCACATCAACCAGAAACAACACTACTACAGTATATACGAATTTACCATAAATCAACAACAACTAAAAACGACAATAAATAAAAAGAACTGGTAATCTGAAAACGACATCAGGTATTAAAAGACAGTCAATCAAAATGGTCGATGATGAAGTAAAAACGACACCACTACGAACGACAAAAAAAAAAAAAAAAGGAACAACATTACCCACGTAAACGACAGCAATCAGAGAACCGACAACTTAAAAACGACACGTAACACGATAACTATAAACGACGTCAATAAGTGCAACGACAACAAAAACAAGAACGTCAATAAATTCCAAAAACAACCAAATTATGAAAACGACGCTTGCAAAGTTAACAACGACAGCAACAAAGACGACATCAACAATAAGTTAAAAGGACAACTTATAAATCACATTTAGCACAATAAACGACATCAACCAGAAACTTCTGTTATTATAGTTGACCGGAAAATTTCCCACTTTTTTGGCTGTAATTTTGTTATAAAACTTATGTACTATATTTCTTCTACAAAGTAGTTTTTTTTTTTTTTTTTTTTTTTTTCCCCGCCAAGGAAAAAGGAAAGAGAAGAAGTAGATGTAGATGTTAAGGGACAGGAGAACCACCAACTAATAAAGGGCCAAGTGCCTCGTAGAGTCGTGGGCCATTGACCCACTACTACTATTACAATATCACAGTCACATCCATTTTAGATGAAGAATACATTTGAGTGCGGCTCAATCAATCAAAGAGGAATACTTTGTTTTTCTCCTAAAAAAAAAAAATCAGTCCTATCATCGTTCCATCTTTCACATCTTTCGTCACTTAAAAAAATAAAAATAAAAAATCTGAAGACACATCAATAAAACAAAAATAATTCAATTTTATTTAAATATTAAGGAGGTGTTTGGTGTATAAGTTGAGTTTGAATTGAGTTAAAATTTTTAAGTTTGAATAGTAATTTTTTGTTGACTTTTTAAGAAAAGACAAAAAATATGATAAAAAAAGTACAGTTTAATTTGAGATAAGTTTGGATACCAAACAAACCCTAAACCTACTTACCACTCCAGTCACCACATATTCAATGAAATCTTTATCCTTTTATCAATCCATTCATAATTCATTAACACATGTGGTGTTATGATGATAAGAAAATTTTACTTAAAACTTTTATTTCTATTAATATCCATGTTTGAATTTTGATACGCATATTTTATCTAATTATTAAAAAAAAAAATTATGTATAGTGGATCTTAAAACCTAAGAATTATTAATCGTTAAAAATCTAGTGTCATGATTTTTGTTATCTCACAGGTGATGTTAATGATTCTAATATGATGTTAGGAGAGAACATGAAGATTTTTTTTTTTTTTTTTTTAAATCCATTAGTAATATAAAGATAAACCATTGATCAGAGAGATGGAAAGATAGATAATGTCCAAAGGCAGAAGAAAAGCTTTGAGCCACTCAGGTGATTATGGCCTGGAATGGGTGGGAACGCCACGTGTACATGTGGACTACCAGGCATCGAATTCTGTGCCCAAACAAACCCACTTTTGGATTTTGGCCGTTTCATTCTCAATGACTCCTTCCGACTTATCCTAACCAATCTGTCCCTGTTTTGGGGCTTATCTTCAAACTGAATTTTCAGATTTTTATCCCACAAAAAATAAAAAAAATAAAAAATAATTGCCCATCTCTTTAGACTTTTGATTGCACCTACACCTTGAGATGTCGTGGCACCCATGCCCCCGTCTCTCTCTATCTATAACTATATATGTACATGTATAAAGGTGTATGTATATATATATATGTGTGTGTGTGTGTGTGTATTCCTCACCACCATATTAACCATCTCTTCTCTTGCCTTTCACTCAAAAGCTTATAAGTTATAACAAATATATACACAAACTCACTCTCGAAAAGGAGAAGAAAAAAGCATGAAAGAAATGGCTGCAACGACGTCGTTTGGTTCCTTAGCTTGTCTCGGAACTGGGTCGAAGATTCTACTCCATGGAGCTGATCTTCCTCATCAAACTCTGAATCGACAAAGGTTGTTTGTTCCACTCCGAATCAGGGCCGTTCGTCGTGGCTCTGGAACCAGACGCAACGCTTCTGATTTTGCCATACGGTAAGCAACAAGAAAAGACCCCCACAAAAAAAAAAAAAAAAATTTCTCCTTGGTTTTGAATGTTTTAGGTTTGCTAACTTGGTGTGTTGGTGGTGTTTGGATGGTGGGAAAATAAAGTTCAAAGGCTACTCTGAGAGGGAATCAGCTGGAGGCCGTCGGAGTTCCAACTTCTGTCCCGGTTCGTGTCGCCTTTGAGCTTTTACTTGCTGGCCACCGCTACTTGGACGTTAGGTTGGTTGGTGGTTCTTCTTTTTTTTTTTTTTTTTTTCAAAATAATTACAAAATACAAAATTTTTAACGACAAAAATGAAAACCATTTTTTAGGATTTTTTTTTTTTTTGGGAAGTGAAACCAAGAAAGTGCGTGTGTGAATGATTTTGTGTAGGACACCTGAGGAGTTTAGTGCAGGACATGCCCAAGGAGCTGTTAACGTCCCTTACATGTACAGAGTTCGATCAGGTATACTATTATTACTTGGCTCAAAATTCACAATCTTACCAAATCTCAAACACTGTATTGAACGATTAATTTTGTATATATTTTTATTATGACGTGATTTTGATTAGATCTAATTTTAAAAATGGTGGAAATCTCCGTATTTTGATTCATAATTGGCTGGGAAGTGGCTCAAGTAATGCAAGTAACTGTGATTACTAGAAGGAATATATACATGCAATTACATTAAAATTGTTTGTTATTACTTCACTTGAATAGGGACTAAACTTTAGTTATTTTGTTTTGAAAAATTTGATTTCAAATGCAGGGATGACAAAGAACCCTCACTTTCTGGCAGAAGTAACATCACATTTCAGAAAGGATGATGAAATTATTGTTGTGAGTTCGTAGAGAAAACCCCAAAAAAAAAAATTTATTATAATTAAATAAGTAAAGTAAATGAACTGCTTTCTTTTATTGGGTTATCATTATTTTTTGAATTGAAATGTTTTGGTTTGCTTGGATTTTACAGGGGTGTCAGAGTGGGAAAAGGTCCATGATGGCTGCAACTGACCTTTTAGCTGCTGTAAGTTATACTCTTTTAACTTTTTTACTCTTTTTTTTTTTTTTTTTTAAGTAGCTTTGTTTCCAAGCATTTATTCTCTCTGGTTGTTGGAGTTGAAAAATGGACATTATTCATGGTTTGGTTCAATATCAGCTTCAACGACTTGTATAATGCAGCTAAACATTTTCAAAAGCTTTTTGCCAAAGCCATATTTCTATAAATGCGTTGGAAAAAAGGGCACTTGGAATCTTTTTTCTAAATGCAATGGCTGAAAATGAGTGAAAGTTGGGTGAAAGAAAATGATAGAAAGGATAATTATTTTCCTTTGATTTGATATTTTTGGGTTTTTTTTTTTTAAATAATTTACCCCATTTCCCTTTCAAAATAGACAAAAGAAATTAACGATACTTTTTTATCTTGGACAAAATTTGTGTACTTAAAAAACATCATGGTAGTTTGACCTTTTAAAGTAAATATCATGCCTGAAAATGAGACAAAACCCATATCTTAAGGATTATAGATATAAATAACTCGACAATAATTGCATCTTGTTTCTTAGTTTATTTATTTATTTATAAATTTGCATTAGCAATATTTGATATACATTGGCTGCTTAATGTGTGAGGTGTAATGTCTAAGAGAGCTTTCATATTCGTTTAAACAGGGCTTCTCTTGCGTTACGGACATAGCTGGTGGACATGCTGCTTGGTCTCAGAATTCACTTCCAATGGAGTTGTAGATATATATATATATATATATATATATATATATAGAGAGAGAGAGAGAGAGGGATTGTGGAATCCCCATTGTCGTTTGACGATGTAATAATGTTGTCGTACAAGAGGGAAAGGGATCAAAATTGGAAAATAGAATCAAATAACCAAGTACTCTAATTAGCTATCCCCCCGCCCAAAATATATATATATATATGGAGTGTATAGAAATGTTAACGCCATCACCATGTATATATTCCATAAGAAGGAACCGAAGGAAAAAAAAAAAAAAGAGAGAGAGAATAATTGTCAACTTTGTGGAATAGTGCTTTGCTTTTCATGAAATGTTTGAACATTAGAGACCTCCTAATTGGACGAGGAACTCGTTAGAGGCACACACTAATCCATCATTATCAATTTCATATATATATGTGTGTGTGTGTGTGTGTGTGTGTGTTCTTAGTGTAAACTTGGATCTAAAGTTTATAGGAGATACATTAGTTATTTAAGAGTTTTGATTAGATATTCTTGGAATTTCACTAATATTGTTCCAAAAAATGAAAAAAAAAATTTAAATGAATGATAATTTTATGTAAAATTTTTTTAGAAAAAGTGCTAAATATTCAATATGAAACACACGTCCCTAAAAAACTAATGGGTAAATTGTTTTAATACGTAATAAATTTCACAATTGATTTCACAAGGATGAAAAGTTTGAATCCCTCATTCTCAATTAAAAAAAAATTTGTTTAGTTGTCATTTAATTAGTCTAACTTTTTAAATAAATAAATAAATATCATGTGCATTGCACGTGTCCAATATACCTAGTTTTTTTTCTAAATTTCTTATAAATTATGCAAGGGTAAGAATTTTTTTTGGGTGGAAAATGGTTATGGAATTGCCATTGGAACCATTATTTTCTACACTCATTACAAGCAAAATACACATAAAAGCAATTATATTTGTTTTCCTTTTCTAAGCAAAAGCATACAGTTAATGATTTTAAATATGTGGAATCAATTATTTCACCCAATAAATTGTTTGAATTGAACCATTATTTTTCCAACAAACATTTTTATTGTAATTTTAGTCTCAATCTTAATCTTATCTTATTTTATCTTAATCTTAATAAAAATAATAATAATAACATATATAAAAAAACCAATAACTCTCTCTTTCCTTCTACCTTGTGTTGACTTTTTTTTTTTTTTTTTACTTTTCTTTTTTGCTTTCATCTTTTTTCTTTCTTTTTTCTTTTTCTTTTTCTTCTCTCATTTATCATTTTAAGCAAAATGATAAATGAGAGAAGAAAAAGAAAAAGATAAAAGAAACACTAAGGATGAAAGCAAAAAAGAATAGCAAAAAAAAAAAAGGTTGACACATGACAGAAGGAGAGAGAATATTATTGAATCTTTTATATATGTTAAAATAAGATTAAGATGATATATATATATATATATATATATATATAAATAAAGGTATGAGTGCTTTTTTAGTGTTTTATAATAAGAAGTGACATTAGAACCTTATCACCATCTACCCAAAGGGGGGGAAAAAGCGTACCTTATCACTAGGATTTTGTTTTAAATATATGGTTGTGTTATTTTTAGTTTGATGTGATTTTAATTAAATTTAATGTTTAAAAAAGCATTATTGATGAAAATACTCGAAAATAGAAAGCTCGATTTAAAAAAAAAAAAAATCTTTTTACATTTTCCAGTATGATATGACTGAAGTTTTAATCAATTCTAAGGTCCAAAACATGTACTATTGATAAAAGTTGGTTTTAGCTTCGTTTTTTCATTTAATTTTCTTTCAAGAAAATCTTATAGCAGTTTGAGTCTGGTAGGTAGGGAGTAGAATGCTTCAAACAGAGCACTGAATTTCATCCTGTCACGTTATAGTTTCTGACATTCCACTACCTCCAACCAAACATCTCTCTCTCTCTCTCTCTCTCAAAACATGGTGTCCACATTTCCTGGCTTTCACGCGACAACCTCCTCCTAAGTAACTCCTATAACGAGTGTTTTAAAACCTGAAACAAACCCCAAACTTCAAAGCTTCCAACATAGAACAACAATGGTAACTTCACCGAGTTGGTTCAAACTGTTCCGAATTCGAAAGTCCGTGAAACGGTCTCCGAGAGATATCATTGTCGTCTACGACAGTACCACCCCAGATTCCCAACAACATCAAGCCATTTCCACAAAAGAAGATGAAGAAGAAGAAACAGCCAATTTGCTAGTTTCAACAACCCAATTACATGCTTCTTCAACATTGCAACACATAGTTCTTACCAAAGAAGATATTGCAGCCACCAAGATCCAATCACTTTTCAGAGCCCATCTTGTACTTGTTCCAAGTTCCAACTCATAATCATCGTTGCTGAATTTTTTTTTTTAAATTACTGTTAATTTCAGAAAATAAGATTTTAGCGTATTCTAATTGTTCGATTTTGATCAAGTAAGATTAAATTTACGTTTCTTTTTTTCTTTGGAAGTTCTGATATGATTTTGATGTCACGTGTATATATATTACATATATTTTTCGCTCGACCACAGAATTCTTCATAAATGTTACTGTGCGGTATTCTCACTGTGGCTTGTGATGGTTTTGAAATTTCAACAGGCGAGACGTGCGTTTCAGGCGCTGAGGAGCCTGGTGAAGCTGCAAGCTTTGGTTCGTGGAGCCCGTGTGAGAAACCAGTCGCGCATAGCTCTGCATTGCATGCATGCATTGGTCCGCTTGCAGGTCAGCGTTCGAGCGCGACAGCTGCTCAATGAGGCTGGTGGCAATCGGTTGACCATGCGTTCATAGCTGGCTTTGTTAGATTTTCCACTTGATTAACAGTCTAATTTGAAGAAAAATTGTACTCTTATTACTCAGTAAACTTTGACCTATTTTGTCATTCTTTCTTGTTATTGTTGTCTCCCAATATCTTTGTCTAGTTTAGAGATCACATAATTTGATGTCTTAGGATAGCAATCTCACCAATGAGAATTTCCGCTTATAGCTCCATCCACTGGCATTTGATTTCGTTCTACCTCCTGTTTCGGTACTTTGGAGATTTCCCCGAGAAATAATCGCTTCTCTTGGAGACTTGCTTGACCCTAGCATGAGTGCCTTGCTCTTGCCAAACTTTTCCGCCACAAAAGCGACTATTCTTCGAGAAGGTTTCGTCCCCTAGCATCCCAGGCAAACCTGTTCTGACAAAAACAATAATACGTCGGTGAAACTGCTAATCACCGACGAAAGATGTTTCGTTGAAAACACCAATAATTGACCCCAAACTACACAGCATTGACAGAACACGAAAAGAATCTTACAAATGAACCTTCATCATAGTAATAAACAATCAATGAGAGAAACTGGATGTACTAAAAGCAGATTTCAATATATATCAACGGGTTAGCGACAAGGCCATACGTTAGACAGCTTGGTATGCAGTTTGTGACCTAACCCCAAAATTATCCATAAATCTTGCATACATTGAAGAAAACTATGAGAGAGACACAAGAATCAGGTAAATAAGAGAAGTGGAAGAAACCTCAAGTACAATAACGCTGCTCAAAACCCACGCACAACAAAATACTCAGTACTAAAAAGAAAACGACAGAGTTGATCGTTTGTAAAAGAACTGCACAATGTGAATAACAAGCAATGGGGAAAATGGCAGGCTAAAGTCAGATTTCTTCACCCCATTATCCAGCAACTAGTGATGATTCCATCTCAGGCCTGAAAAAAACCCGTGCCGATCATCTTTCCCATTCACCTGTTTCAAAATCAGAATTCCTCGGTAACTCATTAAAATTGGACAAAATCACAAGGCCTAGCATGAAATGGCAAAGGGATATCCATCTTGCGAAATGTACCTACCTCCTTTGCTATCTGCCGAAGAATCTCTATGATTTCTGAGAAGTCGGGTCTTTGATTGGGGTCTTGCTGCCAGCACCTCTCGAGCAGTTCGGCAAGCCTTGGGTGACTGTTATTCGGTATTGGAGGTCGGAGACCCTGATAAAAATGTCAATTACAGGTGATCGTTGGCAAGAATAAATATTTGATATGAATTTAAGAGGAGAATTTGAAACACCACATACTTTTTGCACCACACCAACTGCCGCTTGTAATGGCGTCAATGAAGAGTATGGGAGCTGTCACAAAATATTTACAAGCTATCAGAGCTGCCGGAAGAGAAGTAGACATAAAACAATAATATGAACATGTTTCGGTGTGGACAAGTACACACATCTCACTTATCTTTCCTTTTTGAAAAAAGGGCACTTACTTGTCCTGTAAGAAGCTCCCACATCACTATGCCAAAACTGAAAATGTCTGCCTTGTGATCATATGGTTTGTGTTCAATCACCTTCAATCAAAAGAACCTTGTGAAAAGATGCTAGGAGAAAGATCATTTGATGCTTCCAACAATGCGGAAAGCATACAAAAAAGGAAGCTCTGTTTTTACGACATACCTCAGGGGCCATCCACCGGTATGTTCCAGTTTCTGCTGTCATGACTCCAGATTGAGCTTGCACTCTGGCAACCCCAAAATCAGCAACCTTAACAACCTGATTTATGACAATAACTGAAGCTTTTAGGCATAAATTTTTATGCAGCCTTTGTCCAATATCTACGTGTTCAATTGGAAATTTACATTTGAAGTGGCAAATGGGATTGGGGGTGGGCCTTAGGGAGAGAGAGACAGACAGACAGACAGAAAGAGAAAAACACAGACGCATCACATGGGTGAGGGGTCAGGAGGAAGATCAGGAAGATCATAGCTATTACATAAACCATGAAACTTCAAAAAGGTATATGAAAATACGAAATAAATTCATGATATAAAATAGGATATATGTAAATAGAGTATGTGATAATGATAAAATTGCATGATACATATACATAGAGAACATCCAATAAAGTAGACCTGATAAAGATAGAAGCATGAGAAATAGCTAACTAAGAACAACAGATCATTTTTGTCTTGAGTTCATTAATTACTACAATCCAAGAAGGGGGAAAGGCCATTGTTTGGCGGACAATTTTTCATGTCAGAAGTCGTGGAATACTTACTTCATTTTCATCCATCAAAAGATTTGCAGTCTTGAGGTCCCTGTGGATTATGTTATTCTGATGCAAATAGTTCATTCCTTTGGAAACATCAATTGCTACTTTCAGTAGAAAAGGAAGCTTAAAGACACCCTTTTGCTTATGCAAAAAGTCATATAGGCTTCCTCTAGACATGAACTCTGACAACATAGATATAAGCATTAAAAGCAGTCATTAGTTGATGTCATGACAATTTCGCATCATTACACAAAAATTGCTTTTATGTATTTATTTATTTAAATATCATAAAATGGGAATTGGTAGATATTTTCAATCGCATCTATAGGTATCACAACCAATACAATGCAAATTTACTAACATAGTGAAATGATTACACGGAAAGAGCAATATCTTCAATCAAGATTCCAAAGTAACAAACAAGAGAGTTGCATATATAAGAATTTACCAGTCACAATGCACAAGTTTGGATGTCGTGTGCAAGCTCCTATAAATTGCACAACATTCTTATGCCGAATTTTCCTGTCAAAAGTCAAGATAGAAAATGATGAATCGTAAAAGAAAAGTGTGAAAAGATTGGAGAAGAATCAGACAAGTTATTATAATAATACTATAATAGTTGTTGCAGGATTAAACAGATACAGAAGTGGTAACAACATTAGCTTTCTAAAGATTTGAAAAAGTGATTAATCTTGATGCATCTCAAATGCAAATCATTTCTATGTAAATAACAATAAGCCAAAGACGGCTATAAAGGAAATTAATCAGTTGATAGATCTATATAACCAAATAGACGTGTTGAACTGAGCCAAGGACCTCTGATTGAACAAAAGTGCATGCAGGCTTTTTCAACATTAGAACATAAGAATGGCTCGATTCTATACATAAAATTTAAAAAGTTGGGACAACTCAAGTTACCCAATTAATAACTATTAGCAGACACACAAACAAACCTCATTATATAAACTTCCTGCGAAAAATCTCGCACCATATCCGGAGTGATACGCTCAAGTCTGAGGACTTTGATTGCAACTTCCTGGCTACAATAAGTGCCTCTGTACCTAAAAATTTTAACAGAAAGATAAGCTAACAAACAGTAACCATCAAGATACGTGCAGATGGTCATAAAACTAGAACTTACAGATCACCATATGATCCAGATCCAACTTTATTCTCAACTTTTAGCAGTCTGGTATCAATTTCCCAGACATCCTTCTCATCTCTCGGTATTTCTACGGAGTTAAGAAATGGTTCAGTTTTTATTGGTTTATGCTCCCTTATAACAGCAACTGGATTCTGTCTTGACCAAGATTGCTCCTGTTAAAGAATTAGCATCAATGAAAAAATGCAAAGTCCGCAAAATTTGTTAGTGTAACCATGAATTGAATTTCTTTAGCAAAGCTGTCTTTCAATTCCAAAGATTTGTTGGTCCAATGAATTTTCAATGTAGATATTGGAATAAAATAAAATTACAGCGACAACATGAAAGTGAGGTGGAGTAAACTTACCTTATATTTTCGCATTTCCTTCTCCAACAAAACTTTAAGCTCCTCAGTTTCCTTGTTGTTTCAAATATTCACACATATCAATTTCTAAGCAAAAGTCATAAGAAAAACAACACTCAGCAAGAAAAAGATATGATTTGGGGGCAGAAGGATATCTATACAGTAGCTTGCAAATTTATACCTCATAAGGCCAACCTACGACAACAAAGACATCCAACGAGTATCCATCACAAGTTGAAAAGGCATGAGCTTCTTGAATGTTTAGTCCAATTTCAGAAAGTAATGAAGTTAACTGAAAATCAATGCTTATAAATATTATCTAGTATAGGTTGAGAAAGGAGACAAGAAAAGACAAAACAAAGAGTAAACTAGGAAGAATGCATTTGGTGTACAGAGAAGGTCAACTACCTCACTAAGGAGCTTAGGCTTGTCCACTGTTGAAAACGTGATCTCATGCATAGGTCTACAAGATTGATAAAATATAATTAACACCCTTTACAGAGTAGCAGAAACTAACGCAAACAAATCCATTCAATGAATCATAACGAAACTTGCTATAAATAAAAGACTGAAGAATCTAATCTAAACTAACTTAAAAAGTAAAATCAAATAGAATACTAGAACAACGGCATCATTAACTACGACAGTTTATAAACAGGGGAGAAGGAAGTAGAAGAGAGGAAAGAGACTATCTCAAAGCATGAATGTAAGAACACTTTGATTATAAGACAGACAACCGAGTACTGCTTATTATTATAAATTATTGTACCTATGAAAGATAGGTCTCTCACTCATAGCAGTATATTATTATAAATTATTGTACCTATGAAAGATAGGTCTCTCACTCATAGCAGTATCTCCATCTTCTCTATTGGCTTGAAGTGCAAGTGTCTCAAGATTAGGCGATGAACCAAAGGTGGGCGGTGGATGGGTCCTGGTGATGGCACAATTCAATAACTAGCAAAAACAAGGTAAATATACAGTAGAACACAAAGCAGGATACATTAAAACAAGAAATGGATAACCTAAAACATCAGTCACAATAAGCCATACCCTTGTCTGCCAGAATGATAAGAACTTTGAGCATCTTCTTTCATTGAAGCATCTGAATGGACAGAGTCAATGGAATTCCCATTGAATACGGGATGAACCTACATCAAAGAATCGATTTGCCAACCTCAAATGAGTATGAATCATTCTCCTGGTTCTACAACAATAACAATTGCATCTAACGAAGAAAATCACGCCAATACTTTTGGTCTTCAATTTTCCTTTTCTTCTCTTTTTATCACCATCATCCTTGGCTAAAAGAGAAGCATATTTTACCTGCACAACTCGAACGTCAAAAGCTGGTTGGTCCACATACTCTTCTGCTAATTTGAGCAATCTTTTATGAGTAAGAACATCTTCTGCCCGCTCCACATTTACATCCAATGCATAACTACATGCCAAGAATCACACCCTTCATAAGCAAGCAATAGGGAAAGAACAGATGAAAAACCGAGTAGAGAGTAAAGAGAGAGACACTGTTTGGTAAAATGCTTGAGAGAGAGAATATTTCTGGGAAATGAGCAATTCAGTTCAACAATCTGAGAGCTCCTTACTCCATATGTAAACATATATGCAATACTCGGGGAAAAAAAAAACAAACAAACAAACAAAGATTCTACAGTTCAACAATCTGAGAGCTCCTTACTCCATATGTAAACATATATGCAATACTCGGGAAAAAAACCAAAAAAAACAAAAACAAACAAACAAAGATTCTACATAAAATTACATCAGAAAATATCTCTAATAATAATTCATGAAATTCTTAGAACCAATCATGAAAGCCGCTGAACTAAGTACTAGACTCAACAATTCCACCCCAAAAAAAAAAAAATGTCACACACACACAATACACTCAACAAGAACATCACATCCAAAACCAAAGCAAACATGAAAGCTTGATCATCCAGTCAATCCTTTATCCTTCCAAAATTTACAAAACAAACATAAAAAAAGAAAAGGAAAAGGAAAATTCAAAGTCGAAAGATGGATTAAGAATCTCAAAACGGCCTCTTTCCGGTAGTTCGTAGCACTGTCAGGAATAAAGATTCCTACTTTCCAAATTCCCGAGAAAATGAACAGAAGAGGAAAAACAGGATTAAGATAATATACCGAGCCGCTAAGCAATTGAAATGAAGCCAAAACGAGTCGAAAAAAAGAAAAGGGAATCTCAAAACGGCCTGAATAGAGATTCCTCCTTTTTCCTTTCACACCTTTTTCCAAATTCCCGAGAAAACGAGCAGGAAAGAAAGAGAAAATTCATCGAAAAAGAAAAGGAAATACGATTTGGATAAGATATGAATATACCGAGCAGGAAAGCGATTGAAGTGAAGCCAAAGCTGATCTTCGAAATCGGAAAGAGCAGCTTCCTCGTAATTCTTGTCCTGGATTCGGCGAAGCACCTCGTTGTAGACCTCGAGCTTCTGCCTCTGATGGCGAGGAGGTGCCGGCGCCGGCGGCTGATGAGAGAACACCGCTCTACTCCCGCAGCTCTCCACGTCTTCTTCTTCAATCGCCATTTTCACACACCAAACCCAAACGAAATGAAACGAAAAGAAACGAAACGAATCGAAACGCAGATTGATTCCTCAAACAGAAATTGATGAAGAAACGCAATCGAAGAAGACGAAGAAGAAGAAGAAGACGAAGAGGACAAGGATGTGACGTGAAGTGAGAGAAAAAGAAGGCAGTGGATGAACTGAAAGAAGGAAAAAAGATTCTCTCTCTCTCTCTCTAAATTTTTGCGTCTGGTTTGTGGCGATATTACGAGTGTCAAGCCACTACACAGTTTTTTGTGCGAGTCTGACGTGGATATCCACGTCATCATGGGCCCACCACGTGATGAGTCATCTTCCTCCCGCGGCCTCCCGCCAATGTTAGAAAAAGTTATTTATTATATGTTTTTTTAGCGGGAAATAAAATTGGGTTTTTTTTCCCCTCCTTAATTTGTTAATTAGGCGTTTCTTAATTATGTATAAATTTTAGAAGTCATGATTTTAGACTGCATTTGACAAAATATTAAAGACGAAATGCATTTTCATAAAAAAATAATAATAATAATAATGTAGTGTTATTTATCAAAAAGCTATATAATAAATCATCACATGTTCAAATATATTTTTTCTTACAATTCCTTTTTTTTCCCCGAAAAATTGAAAAGGATTTTCCTTAAGTTTGAGGGGGCGTCACTAATTGATTATGTAAATGACAAACTTTTTTTTTTTTATTTTAGACTTGTACCTGATCTATGATATAAAATTATAAAGCTTGATCGATAAAGTTTTTATTTTATTTTTATTATGACTTTTCGATAAGTTATAGAACTTTATACAAATCATTTAATTTATATTAAGTCGAAACAATTTAACTATAAGATGAAAAATTGCATGGATTTCATAATATTCTATAATTTAAAACTTAAAAAATAAAATGATTAACACAAAATACACAAAATGGACACTTTATTGGGCATATAACTAAGCTTCTTAAACAAAGGGACACTATTTTTATTTATTTTTATTTATTTTTTGAATTTCAAAGAGACGTTTCTTTTTCTTTTTAAGAAAATGATGAACATACTTTTTTGATAAGTAATGATGAACATGCTTGAATGACTGGAATCACTGGCTTATATATGTTATATACATATATATGTACATGATTTGAGCGCCCCAAAAAAATGCAGTATACATATATGATTAGGATTGCAAAGTTCAAACCAAGACTACTAAATTATTCAACGGACATGAAGGGTTAGCTATTCTTCTTGTTCTATTGATTCTCATCAAATGAGTGGAGTGCGGAGATATTGGCCATGTATATAAAATAATATCTATCGATATCTATATAATATACATATAGCGATATACACCTAAAATATTAGAGATACTTTTATCTCGTTAGTAAAATGTATCACCCAGGAAAGGATTTACATTAGGGTTAGGTGGCATGCCACCCTCAATTTTTTAAAATTCAAATTATATCCTTATTTTTTCTTAAAATTTTGTAATTTGTCCACACTTAAAAGTTTTTTTTTTTTTCCCTCAAATATGTCCCTATTCAAAAGTTTTTTTTTTTCTCTCAATTGTATCATATAACACTTAACTTATTCTTATATTAAACTTTTTATCCTTTAAAGTTATTAATTTTAAAAATTTTCTCCTTATGTGTGTTCTCACTAAGAGAAATTTCTGGATCCGTCACTGTATGCACCTAATCAAAAGAACAAGTTTCTACCTAACCCTTCTTCCAAGTTCCAAGACATTATTATAGATTGCAAAGAATACTATAAGAGTTGCGAGCACTAAAACGTTTTCTTTAATTTAAAGTGAAGCTTATATATACAAAATTTCAAGTAGTGTGGCTCTTTAATATTATAGATGAGTAACGATTTGGAATCATCATTGTACGCGACGTGTTCAATGATTAATTCTATAAATGCCCCTTAAAATTATATATCTAATTTCAATTTATACCTCAACTTTTACAAGCAATATTTTTTTTCCCCTCTTCAACTATATAAAGTCATTCTAAATACTTCCTCCGTACAGAATCCGTCTATAACACCAGTGAAAGTCACTAATCATAGTTTCTGTTTAATTCGTTAGTTGAAGATAAATTTTTTAAATTAGAATTGATTGACTTTTTAAAAACTAATTATAATTTTTGTTGATTTTTTTTAAAAAATTAAGATAAAAAATTTGAGTTTCGATTAAAATACCAAACAAAGCATAGTTACGTAAATGCACTCAAATTATTGTTCTCATGACAAGTTGTCTTCTATTTTTTAAAAAAGTAACATCTCTTGTCCCACGATATAACCTAAAAGTGTTCACTCACAAAATGACTGATATGACGTATTAAACCGGGGTTGATGAAACTCGAAAAGTCACATTATAATAAATAGGGGCACATCCCATTCGAATTTTGAAATTCAATTTTACCCCTAAATTCTTTACAGATTTTCAGTCGTGCATCCATTGTAATAAAAAATTATAATTGTGCCCATACTTTTTTTTTTAAAGCAAAGTCTGCCATACTAAATAATGAAAATGTATATTTATATCTCTAATAATGGAAAATTATCTCTAGTCTTTTTCACGGTGAACCATTGAAAAATATTTACGGTTTTGCCACTGTTTAATGAAGGGTGATTGGATAAGATTACCTTGAGTAGGTTCAATTTTCTCTTTCAACACCTAGTTAATATTGTAGATATATATTGCCAAAAAAAAAAAAAAGAGTCAAATACGATTGTTTTTAAGACAGGAAAAAAAAAAAAAAACGAGAAACAACACACACAAACTACTAATTTTTATTCGAAAAAAGAAAATTATTCAAAAACACACTTTCGAAGAATTATGATCATCATGTAGGAGTTGATTTTTTTAATGTTGGACCCTCTACTAATTGTTGATATCGAAATATGTAATATTTCGAATTGCATATATCCTGCAGGCCGCTTAAGCCTTGAGATATATAATTTGACATTTATATTAAATTATTAATGAGTTGATATTGAGATATATACATATATATATATATATATATACATGAGAAATATGAGTGAATGTGTTTGACGGGGTAAAAATTGGACCCTTTACAGAGAATATAATGATGATCTCTTTAAATCAGCAGTACTACTACAAGTGGGCACTACTATATATCTATACCTATAATTCTATATCTATGTGTGTGTGTGTGTGTGTATAGAATATTCGTGTATAATCTCAATCCTCAGACTATATATTGAATGTTAGGGGGCTAATGCAGTACGATCTTATCCACAACCGATAATGCCTTAAAAAAAAAATCCATAAGAACGACGTACGTCGAAGGGAAATAAAAAAAATAAAGAAGAGGAAATTAAATAAAGGAGAAAGGTCAATTTGTTATCAGTCGTCTCTTGATCTGGTAATGTCCCAACAATGACCTTTGAGAGTTGAGAGAGTGCGTCTTTGCCCTGGTGGTTGGGCCTAGGCCAGTGGAGACCATATGGATAAAAATACAATATATATACACACACACATAAATTTATATATATAGTTTATATGTACGGTGTAGATTTGTACATACATGGATATATATATATATATATATATATATATATATATAAAAGATGAGAGGCCTTATAAAACAATCATCTCAAAATTCAACGTGACGGAGTCAGATTACATGATATTGCTGCACAGAAGGATCTTTTGTATTTATCAAGATTTTACTAGATTGTGATGATGTGTTTATTAATAATAATTACTTCATTTCATATGCATTTATACAGGTTTTCTATGGCATAATTATATATACCAGTGTAAAGCATGTGCTATGTATATGTGGGACAAATTTGAGAAAATTTATCTAAATATTAGAGAAAAATTAAAATAACAAGCAAAAAAAATATACATAAAAATACCCAAGAAAAAGGCATGGAAAAAAAATCAAAAAGATAAAGGATTAAAATAAAAGAAATTATCAACACGAAGAATGACTAAAATGAAAAAAGAGTTGGATCCAAAAAAAATGAAAAAATGATTAAAATGACAAAAAAAGATCTGGGAGAAAACGGAGGACCAAAAAATAAATATAGAAGTAAAAAGAAGGACCAAAATAAAAAAAAAATGGTCTAAAAAGAAAATAAAAAGGATAAAAATGAAAAAAAATTGATCCGAAAATAAAATAAAAAAAGGAATAAAATGCAAAAAAAAATAAATACAAAAATTTTTCGTCCAAAACGAACCATTTTAGATATTCTCACTTTTTATATATGTATGGATGCACTATGTTTTTTTTTTCTTTTTTTCTTTTTTTGTGTGTAGGACTTTTTATTTTCTTTTTAATAAATTTTCCCTTATATAATAGAAGAAATATGTGAAACGCGGTGTACCTATTATCTATGTCTAGCAAGCTCTCTAAATTTTTTTTTTTTGAATAAGAATCACTTTATTAAGCAATAGCATCAATAAAAACAGCATTAGAGATTATAATGGGAGTCTCACTAATTCATACATTAGTACAATTTGAATTGAAACCAAATCTAGCTAGAAGATGAACAACGTGGTTAGCACTTCGACAAATATGATGAATAACTGTACTTGCCACTTGCCTCTCACAAATTTTTTTTTAATTAATAGTACTATTTCTCCTCATAACGAAGATTTTGATTTAATTTAAAAAAGGAATAGTCAATGAGAATTTACTTGTGAGTTATGAGTCATGATCAAGACATATAAATGAAGATTGCCAATTATATATGTCTACTCTTCCAGATTGGAAATTGATTAATTAAGAAGACAAACCGGCAAACATACTATAATATAACTAGTGCTAAATCTTCCATTAAAAAAAAAAAGGGTACTAAATCATTCACCACCATTGTTAAATCATGCCACATACAAAGATTACAAACATATGTAAATTCTTACAGCTATAGGCCTATTCCAAATTGTACATGCTTAGAATTTAGTTGAGTGTGTGCAGTTTAATTATTAAATATTGACATAGATCTCTCTCTCTTCTCTTTCTCTGTCTAACGTATGAGGGTCAGGATCTTTCAATAGTTTTTTTCTTTTAGGGTCGGATTCCGATGACTGTCTTTGGTCTGTCTTCTTGGCCTTAGAGATGAAGATAAGAATCACATGGTAAGGGTTTTGGCAGAGGCGAGCCCATGACAGGAGGATGGATGTTGTAGGAATGAGATAGTTAATGGTGGTGCGTGGTCGTCATACGCTGGGGAAGTCCTGCAGTAGCTCGGCTTCGACAATCAAGTTTTTTCCAATAATGTGATTCGTTTTATCAGCAAATACTCTTTCTGTGTGATTGATTTTTTTGTTTTCTGGTATGTAAGTTTGTGTGTAATAATGATGTTTTCATCGTCTTTTATTTGGGTATTTTATTTCTTTTTGTTATTTATAATAACGGAGGTGGTTTCTCTATTTTCTGAGTTGGTTGTTTATCAGTCAGATCTGAGTTTTAAAGGTGTTATGGTCCCGCTAGAGTTACTTCTATACGGATTTAGTAATGACACTAGTACTACTGAGTCTTTACCCTCGATTGATTTAGAAAGTCCATTGATTGTTGGGGTTTTATTAAAAAGAGCCTTTGAGCGTCATCAGATTTTACTGGTAGATCCGTTCTTGTTAAAGGGTTTTATCTCATATAATATAAGGTTTCTTATATTTGGTATTTTTGTTTCTTAAGTGAGTTTAATAAAATTTTCCCTTTCTAAAAAAAATGATATAGATCTAGAATTATATATTGGGTACTTCATAAATTTTGGCTGCCCGATTTTCATCTAATTGGTTTGAGACATTTTGAGACTAGACTAGAGTAGAGAGATATACAGATTTGACACATGATTATTTATTTGTGTCTTTCTAATAATGTTATGATATATATTTAATTAACTTATTTGAATTGACGTACTCTGAAATTGTAATTAAAAGGATATCTTAAATATTTGTCGTGATGTTATTGAAAAAACATAAATGAGACACGAATAAAAAAACATAGGAGTTGAATCCATAATTTTATGGGTAAATCTCTTCTCTCTCTAAAATTTTTTTTTATTAGAACCATAAATCCCAATTTGAGCAGTCCCTCCAATTCAAAAGGCAGAGAGGGCATTTGGATTTTAAATCCAATTCAGATCCTTGATTTTATGATTTAACCTCTAAATTCCCAAAAAAAAAAAAAAAAAAGGCAAACTAATGATCCTTATAACTAGCCTTTAAAAAAAAATTAGACAGAAAAAAAGAATTATACTAAAAATCCACAAAAAAAGAATTAAGAGAGAGCAGATATATCAAGTCATCAAGGAACCTTTTTTTTTTTTTTTTTTGTTGAAAATATAGGGATCAGTCTGTATGTACATAAAAATTAATGATGGTTACATTTGATTATTTTTTTGAAAGAGATGATGTATGTACGGTTTATAAGCTTCTAGCTAGCTAGTTAGTACTGTAGCTATATGTATATAATCATTTTGTATACAATTTTCTCCCCTAGTTCTAGTTAGAACAATATCAGAATATTAATTAGTTTTTGAGAGAGAGAGAGGGGGGGGGGGGGGGGGGGGGGGGGGGGGGGGGGTGTTGGAGGGCAAAAAAAACGAAGACCGTACTGAGACAGAGGTACTTTGAATAGTTATAACGAGCAGCAAGCAAATTAAGCATGCATGGGTCCCTCCGTCTCGGATCCTTCCTGCCTGATCTTTATACTTATGTTTCTAACAATTTCTTTTAGAAAAAAAAAATTTGCAGTTATTATTTCTTTATATGTATGTATGTATATATATATATATATATGCATATTTATATATAGAGGATGTATATAGGATGAGTCTTGCATTCAGTAAATATATATAGATATGATAGTATAAGGGGGTGTTTGATGTATGAGTTTGAGTTAAGATTTATAAATTTAAATAATAATTTTGATTGATTTTTTCATAAAAGACAAAAAATTTTTGAAAAAAAAGATAAAAAATATAATAAAAAAATACAATTTAATTTAAACTGAGATGTTTATCAAACTAAGTCTAACTTTTTGTCAGAATACTCATGTAACTAGCTGCAGCCTAATCTACCTATAACGTTATATATGTAAATTTATGCAAAACATATTAATTTCATTTTGAAACCTAAAATATTAATGACAAATATCAACACCAAAATGGGACAAAAATATAGGATTGACAGTCACGACCTCATGCCCCCTCTCCGAATTGTGACATTCAATTCTGATGTTGACAATATAAATTACTATCTTTTCCTAATTTTTGTCACTTGGCTTTGTATTTTACTTATTTTGATTGAAGATTCTACATTTTATTTTTTAATTTTCTAAAATGAAAATAATTATACAGCTTTTATTATTTTTATTTATTGTCTTAATGTCATATTAAATGGTTTAATTATGATTAAAAATATTTTAATAACTATACAAATCAATCATTTTCTATATTTGAAAACACAATCATGAAGGATATATATAGGTCAATTTACAATAATTTGTTTCGATTTTAGATTATAAGTATAAACATAAATGAAATTTGTTGTGATTTTAATTCTGAATTTATTAAACCCAAATAAACAGCTGTTTCGAATTTCAAATCCGACATACTCCTAATACGACCTACTCCGATTACACACAAGTTGTTGTGACACAACACACCGTGAAAAGACTTTCATGGAAGAATATATTACATTTTATTTAATGAAAACTACAAAATATAGTTAAAAAAAATTTAAAATTTTACCACCAAACTTGGAGGCCAATTCTTAGCAGTCAACATGGGATGAATTTGTACCTTTTTTTTCTTGGGTAAGGGGTTACGTTACACTTGCATACTAATGTTTCTAACCTTTTTTGAGGCAAAAAAAAAAAAAAAGCAAAAGAAATTCCATCTATATATTTGTTACCTTGCCTTGACCGGTTTATGTAAATATATATATATATATATATATGCATAAGAACGAGTGAGCAAAGAAAGTTAATTTTATGAGATTTAGGGTTTTTTCAACCATTTTCATGATTTTCTCTTCCTCTTCACGAGTTCCATGACTGTAAAGGTTTTCATAAAAAGAACGTACAACACTTATCAATAGTTAAAGAAAAAAAAAAGTAAAAATAAAAAAATCTTCTACAAACCAAACTTTAATTTTTTTGGGTAATCATTTTACAAACCAAACTTGATGCTGTATAAATACTACTGCCATTGCGCCAATGACTTTAGAAGATCATATATGGTTTAACAACAAGGTTCCAGTATATATTCATTTAAAATAAAATAAACCAAAATACTGGTTTTCAGTAATCTTCATATAGTAATATAGGGTCGTGAGAACATACACATACACACACACATATATAAAGACAAACACTATAGCCAGGGAAATGAACAAGAATATGCATGATGAATACTTGAAATAAAAAAGAAATTTTAAAAAAATAACTAAAAAAAAAAAACAATGGGAAACAAACCTTCATTAATGGACTTTAATTTCCTGAGCGAGAGTTTGGGAGAAATATATGAAAGAGCACTGAGATATTGGCACGGCTCAATCAAATCAGAGCTAGTTGAGATCATCATGAATATAAATCACCATACACATACATATACATATATACATAGATATTTATATATATATATATATATATAAGGACTGATGTTGGTTTCTTTATGATGATCTGAGTGAACCAGGCCAATATCAGAGTTACTATTTCATGTGTGCATATGACAGAAGAAGAGCCACTTACATATACATACATATATATATATATATATCATCAATTCAGTGCTTCAACAGCTGAGCACCAATATTATAAAAAAGACTCATGATATTCACATGAGAGATATATACTGTTATTCAATATCTTTCCTTCTGTTTTTCATTTTTCAAACCAAACAGAAGTGAATTTGAGCAACAACAAAGAGAAAAGAGATTGATATATATTGAAAGAAGCAGAAATTGGAGAGAGAGAGAGGGTGGGATTTTGAGAATGTCTGGCCGGGGTTAGGAATTAAGAGGGGAAGGAGAGAGAGAGAGAGGTGAAGAGGGGTCTGTATGAGCATTTAAGACCGCGACTACCAAAGCAGAAAAGCTGGGCCAGTGCATTTACACCCATTATATTCTCTCCTCCACTCTCTCTCTCTCTCTCAACCAAAAACGCCAGGTACTTATGAACGTTAAAATTTGACTCTTCTAATTTACCCTCCCAAAAGTGCCACCACCAATTTGCATTCTAAAACCCCAAAATAACCCTCAACTATATGTCGTCTTTCGTTGCCTTGTGCCTGGCGTGACACGTAAGTGGATCAGGTCCCGTCATCACTTATCAAATCTGACTCTGATATCATGTAAGTGAGCTTGTACTGTAGAACTAATCTTCAAAAGTTAGCTCAATAAAAAGATGATGCTTAATCCACGTATTAATTTAGTGAAGTGTAATAAATTTACAATTTAACAACTATTATTACATGGTAAAAAAAATATTGAAGTTCTCTCTTTTACTAACACATGTGGAGTGATGTATCACTAGTGATAATTGATAGCAGTCTAGACTTTAAAATTTTGGCTCGAAAAGAGGTAAAAAGGGGAACTAAAGAGTAATTTTATTTTTCTAGATGGATCTGATGTATTTAGGCGTAAAATCAGTTTTTTAGTCAAGTGTAACGGTCATCGCATCCCAAAAATCAAAAATACCCTCACCACAATTGATGCCATTAGTCTCGGAATCTTTTTCCAAGATATATATATATATATATATATATTTTATGATTTATATCATTTTTCACATAAAGACGGATAAGACAACGCATAACTCTCATTTAAGGGATTTGTTTTTAAGTAGAACTTGAAATCAAGACGTGGCGTCATATTTTTATTTACGGTCAATATGGTGCCTCACCACTAGACCATATGACGCATGTAGAATGGGCCGATTTGTATCACCAGCTCAGTAATGCATGCGAGGGCATAGTTGTCAGTTAGGGTTTATAGATTTTGATTTTAAGTTAAACTTGAAATCAAGACGTGACGTCATATTTTTAGTTATGACTCATTTTAAAGTGGTGTCTCACCATTAGACCAGATGACGAGGGTAGTATATCCGATATGTATCGCCCGCTCTAGAGCATAATTGTCATTTTGAGTCGAAGGGTTGTTTTTAAGTAGAACTTGAAAGCAGCACAATACGTTGTACTTTTGTTTACAGTTCATTTCAAAGTGGCGCCTCGCCAATACCAGACCATACGGTTTGAGGATTTGTATCACCCGCTCATTAATGTATGCTAGGGTAAAATTGTCATTTTCGGTTTGAGGATTCTGTTTTTAAATATATAACTTGAAATCAAGACGTGACCTCATATATTTATTTATGGTTTATTTCAAAGTGGTGTCTCGCCACTGGATCAGACGACGCGTGTAGTATAGGCCGATTTGTATCGCCCGCCCATTAAAGTACGCGAGGGCATAGTTGTCATTTGGGAGTAGTGAGGGGGAGGGGGTGCTCCATGGTTAAAAAAGGGGAAGGGGATACCAATTTAAAAACTAAAAAAATCTGTGCAAGCAACAAAGAGATCATCCATGATCGTGATACTCACTGTCCTACCGAACCAGGAAGACCACCCAACATTTATTAAGGGAATCTCTTTCTCTCTCTCTCTCTCTCTCTCTCTGTGCAGGGACGGACAGACCGCAACATTAATAGCCAAGCTTCCCGTGAGACTAATTTTAGGACTAGTGCATTGCAATTTAAAACCCATGGCCATCTCTCTCTCTCTCTCTCTCTCTCTCTTTCTCTCTCTCTCCTGATAATATCATAAATAGAGAAGAGAAGAGACCCAATATCAGGCTAATAATGCTGATTATCATTGTCCATTTTTTTTTAATTTGTTAGCAGAGAGCCAGAGACGTTGGGTGAAACAAAATGTAAATGTTTTGAAAACGGAAACGAAAACTACAAGGATATTGGTTGAAATTTGTTGTTGTTTTTTTTTTCTTTTAATTTTAATTTTAATTTTTTAAAATGTTATATGGCTTAACACATATTTTCAAAAATATATATGAACACAATTTTGTATTTTCTTAAGGTATGTTTGACGTAGGTTTGAACATGAAAAATTTTAAAAAGATTCCAAATCAAACGGAGAAGCTTTTTGCATTGATGTTTGGAAGATAGAAGAATGAAAGTGGTTTGGATTTTTAAAAAATGAAAATTATTGAGTTGGAATCTTATACCCAAGTTGATTTCTTTACGGGAAAGTGTCTGAATAATACAGATTTAAAGACCACTATTCTTACATGACACAAAAAAGTAATATTAGATTATATGACATAAAATTAAACTAAAGTAAACTATAATTTATATCATGTTGGTTAAGATAAGAGAATTTATGTTATGTTGATCAATAGATGAAAAAAAAAAGATGGTTATTTGGATAATTTTCTCATTTCTTCTTTCTCTTTAAAAACCCAACCAAACACAAGTTAAGAAATAATTCCTAAAAAATTATTTTTTCCATATTTATATCGAAGGTAAAATCATTTTCAAAATGCTACTTATAAATTACTTTTGCTTGTGAATTTCTCAATGAAGATAAGAGTCAAGAGTCTCCAGAAGTTGAAACTACACGCATGCATTTAGAAATATGGCTGTCAAAGAAAAACTAAAGTGTAGCAGTACAAGAGATGGTGTCGTCAGAGTAAGAAAAAATTTCGGGATGGTATGAATTTAACCCAGTTGATGCCAAAAAACGACTCTACACTAGAAACAAATTGTGCAGATAACAAACACTTACGGGAAAAAAAAAAAAAAAAAATCTATGAAAAAGTTGGGAAATATGACCACATAAAAGTTAAAATATGAGGATAATAAACACTTGTGAAAGTATCTATATAAAAAAAAAATACAATTAGAAAATTTGAATAAGAAAAATTAGAAGAAAAATAGTAAGGAAAAATTTATTGGACAAAAGTTTTAGGGAGTCCCTTGATCTACGGTAGCAAGGCTTAAGGTGGCTTGTTTTGAAAAAAAAAAAAAAAAAAAAAAAAAAGGATTGAGTGAAATTAAGTGTGAAGTTATCCTAGACGTCACTTAATAAAGAGTCGTGTAATATAAGTTCAACGTCTTCTCTTAAAAAAGATGCTGCAAATAATATATATATATATATATATATATATATGTTGTAATAGTTCTCACACTATTAAGTGACAGAAATAAATAGTTTTTTTTTTTTTTTTTAGCATGGAGATTCGGTGAGAAAGGTCAAGATGGTCTCCAAAGAACATTCACCAAAGAAGGATAGGTAAAGTTTTGTAAGTTCACAACTAGTGTCCACTTACTAGTTACAACATGACCTTTGTCTATTTAAAACAGTGAATCTTTTTTTATTATTAAATAACAAATATAACCGCCAACAGATTAGGCGCCTTCTATATTTACCAATACAATATAGCTAGGCCTAGCACTTTTTTATTATTATTATTATTATTATTATTATTATTGAGATAAACAGGAAGTTGGGACCAAAAGTCAAACAAGATATACACCAAAGTTATACCAACCAAAAACAGGCAAGTATAGTACGTTGCTGTAACGCTTATTTTTACCAAGGAATAAAAATAGGGAACAGTTGTCGTTGTAAAAATATTGCAGACGGAATTTATACACTTATATTATCTATATATATTTTGAGATATTAATGATATTAAACATCATAATTAATAAAAGATAAAGTCTCAATTATGGATCTCATGCATGTTATGGATCAGCTCTCTATTTATATATGATTAGACATTATCGGTATCATTTTATCATTGTTTAAATCATATATAGGCATAATTTATATATGGTGTTTCAAAAATAACAGTGTAACATGATATTTATTTAATATAATACGTATTATGTAACACGAAAAAATTAGTTAAATCCTTAATTTTTTATTATCGATATTATTTTGAGTATTTTTATATATTATTAGAAAGGACGATTCTGGAATGAGTGTATGGATAAATCCTATATGTATATTATACATAGATGATGTTGTGCGTTGAAATGAAGTAATAGAGAGGCAAGGGTTAGTTTTTGGTTAGGAAGAGGAAGACCTACAAAAGATTGATGGCAAAGGGTCAGAGCAACTACCACACAAAGTGTACTGCAAATTCAATGAAAAAACAGTGCGAGTTTCGTTTGGACTTGCTTGTACTAATTGTACACACTTTATTACTCTACATTTATCACGCCCTCTAAAGTTAGTTCGTTGTGATCATGACGGTTCGAGGAATTATTACCCCTCATCATTCTTCTTCTTCTTCTTCTTCTTCTTCTTCTTCTTCTTCTTCTTTTATATTTTTATTTTTTTAATTTTACTTTCATCCCTTTTTTTTAGTTGTCACATATATTGCTTGGCTTGTGTTGTTGTTTTAAAAAAAAAATATATATATATATATATATATTTTTTTTTTAAAACAACAACACAAGCCAAGCAATAAACATGAAGTACTATTAAATTGTATTTATAAATATAAGCACTTTTTTATGTTCATATATTATGTAACTTTTTTAACTTCGGCAGGAATTTAAAATCTAGAATCAAATATAAATTTATTGTTGAATTATATTTGCAATCACTCTTTCTATTTGTATTATATATATATATATATATATATATATTTCCCTTCGATAAAGACGGTTTTTTAGTAGTGTCTTCTTAGTTGTTAGTAGAACCGCTTGACGCGTATTTAACAATAATTAGTAGTCTAGTGGTGGCCTTGCAAATACACATTAATCTTGTGAAAATCTCAATTATATATTTGGAACTAAATAACAACAATCTATTATATATTCCCTTTAAGCATAGCAATCTATTATATTAATCAATATGTACAAGCTGGGATATGCACCGCCATCAATAATCATAGGATAAGTTCCATAACTTTGAACTTGCTGCCTTTTATGTATATTATATATTTATATATCGTGAATATATCTAATTAAGTTGGGAATATAGGATAACATTAACATAGGTGAAAAAAAGTTGGAAAGAAGTTATGAAAATATTTTTATCCAAAATTCAGCAGCTGGTCTTACTTAGGTAAACTCAATCTCATGATTGTGAAAAAAATAAACAAGAACAAAAAGCTTTTAGCCAATAATTTGTTGATTCTCCTAAAATTTACCCTAGGAAATGTGAACTTATAAATTATCTATCGAAAACTTATTTTCTTTCTAATTGATAGTTTAGCTCAACTATAAATCCCATTTAATCAGCACTGATGTTATTATATACATGATTCCAAATTATTGGTGTATACAAAAGATTCGTATTTATATGTATATATATATATATATTATTATATATTTTGAACAAGTTTGTTATGTGCATACGTTAGATGGAGCGACTTTCCGTAGAGACTATAAATGCTATCCAACTCATTATTCTTCCCTAAACCAATAAATAATAAAAACAATTAATTGGTGTGAACCAATTAGGTTCGTACAACTCATAATTGCGTTAGAAAGTATTAACTCCAGCCATATATATATATCCGAGGTATGCATTACCTAAACAAGGATTATGTGGGAATAATGTGTCTTCACCAACTCACCAAAAAAATAACACCTTAATTATTGTGAAAACATTTTAAAAAATCAAATTAAATACGTTCCGTTTGAGCAGCTATGTGTGAACAAATCAAAACCCAAAATTTGGACAAGAAAACATGAATGAACGGTCACGATCTAATCAGATGCCTAGCCTTAATTAGTAGCCCCACCCATCTCTATCTTCGGACATGTAAAAAATTTGCTGATAATAACACAATTTTTGGTGGGAGCTAGGGGTACAAAAAAGATAATCGATATTCAATAACATTATACAGTTTAAAATAAATCAAATTTTCATCACGTTCCGTTGAAATCTATGTAGTTGAGGGTTAAAAACTGCAGAGTACTAGCCTACAAAATAATCTTCCTTTAAAAGAGGGCGGGGAAAAAAAACCCTAGTCATGGAGAAAAAATAGAAAGAAACGCAAAAGGAAGAAGTAACAAAAAAAAAAAAAAAAAAAAAAGGAAAAGGCGCGCACATGGAAGAGCCAGAGAGAGACGTCAGACAAAAAGCGGTTGAAATGAAAACAACATGACGAAGATACTACTGGGAAAACAAAACGAAAAGAAAACCATTTGCTGTAAGATATCATGATATACTATTACTAGGGCTTACGTTGTTATATTATATAATATATACACAACTCTACATATTACATATACATACAGGAATCTGTATATGTAGGCGTATATACAGGTTGAGATTTGGTTCTTTACTTCTCGTTTAGTTTCTTTATTTTTTGTATATATAGTACTCACAAGTATATTCTCTTGGTGGGTTTGTATTGTAGATATATATATACGCACACATATATAATACATGATATATATTGATATTGATATGGAGGCATTATATGCATGCAATTAATGGGTCAATGCGTATCAAGGAAAGATCATCATCATCATCATCATCATCATCATCAACAACAAGATTATGATCATCATGATCAAAAGAAGAAAGTAATAAAAGGAAGCGAATTGGAGAGAATAAATGGATGTTTGGGAATGGTTGAAGAGCAGAGGTCCAGGTTCTACATTGCTAGGAAATGTGTGGTCATGCTACTTTGTTGGCACAAATACAGCAAGTACTATTGATTTTTCGCATATTTATTTTTCTTGATTTCTTTTTATAATTTCTTATTATAAATTCCTCCCTGAAATACCTTCTTCTTCTTCTTCTTTTTCTTTTTCTTCCTAATGTAATGGCTTCTTAGTACTGTTAATTGCCTGGAGACTTGTCAGATATTCTTTGAATAAATAAATTGTAATTATATATATATATATATAATTTTTGTCCTTTTATGAGTATTTATTTCTCGATGAGCCATCCATTTATCTTCTACGTACACACACAATATTCTTGCTCTTGCTTCTCTCATGAGCCATTAATATTATTAACTTGTTCAAAGAACTAATTAATTTCTTCTAATTATGTCTTCTTTTGTCTCTTGGGTTCTCCGGGTATCATTAAGGAGCCTAAATAGGGTGATCGTCAGAAAAGGATACATACATTTATATATATATATATATATATATAACGCATATATGTATGTAATTAATGAAATACACATAATATTCGTGACTCAAGAAAAGTTCTCTATTGTTTGTCATTTTTTGTTTTTCTTTCTCTCTCTAGCTTCTTTTTGAGTTAAGTTTATCATGAATTTTTTCAGGTATAGAATTAATTACCGACTCCTAGTTCTTTATTTTTTTTTTTTTCCCTTTACTTTTCTTCTTTTAATGTGCATGTAAATTAATAAAAAATTTTAGTGAGTGTGTTTATGATTTGTAATAAATTGGCGTATCATATTAATTTTTTTCTCTTTTTTTTTAACTTATCAATTTCCTTTTTTTTTTTTTTTTTTTTTTTCCAAAATCACATATTCCCTTGTCAAATTGCCAACACGAACATATACATTTAGAATATGTATATGTGGTCCCCTGTTTTTTGTTAGGGCAATTAGAAAAACGTATGCAAAATAAACGAAGTGGGCTTTGAAAAAGATAAAATATATATTCTTACATGATAAAAAAATTTCAGTGAAATTAAGACATTTAAAATCGACCAAACTCTTCATGACTGAGTGAATGGCTCAGTTTGTATCTCCATGTTTCCATCAAAGGATACAATCCTATTAATTCTCTGCCTCAAAAAAAAAGAGAGAGAGAGAGAGAGAGAGAGAGAGAGAGAGAGAGAGAGAGAGAGAGAGAGAGAAAGACATTTATCACGATGGTGAGAATGGGAAAAAAGTAACGTCTGAAGATCAATTCAAAAAAGCTCTCCATGTATACCGGTCAAAAATTTATCACGTACAATGTTAACAGGCATGGTGCCACATTAATGATTCACGAGGATTTGCAACGAAAAAGTTTTCCCTGAACAATTAATCTCTATTATCATATTATGTCACGTTATTTAATGAAGTGAGATATTTGAATATAACAAAATAAACTATTAAATATTTTACAATTTTACAATTAATAACATGGAGCAATAAGATATCTGAACCTAAATTTACTTCATGGATATATCGTGAAAAAAGAGAGCCAAAGTAGTTATAGGTATAATATGGCGGTAAGATTCATATCTGATTCCATCAAATTGTATGGAGTTCTAACCCCGCATCCCCAAGTTTTTTTTTATATAAAAAAAAAAAAGAGTCTAAAGATTTTGGCCTCGGTAAATTAAAGAGAAAAAAAATACAGAAAGGAATAATAAGAGCAAAAAGATTAGAGGATAAATATTATAGGACTAATGGTTGTTAGGTAGGCTGAGAGATCAAAGAAAATGAGAGAATTGAATGAATGAGAGGTTGAGAAAAACTAATCATCCATTTAACCCTTGTTTTGATCACTCCAAAATTATTATGAGCTTAATTATAAGATCAGAGAATTCACGCGTGACAAACAGAAAAAAATCCTCTTTCTCTTTCTCTATTCTTGTCATCTAAATTATTTACTTCTCACTCCTTTCTTATTGTCATCTTTTTCACCTACCAAACAAGGCTTAAAAGAAAAAACTTATATATTAGAAATAAATAAAGCTTGCCAAGCCAGCAAGAGCAAGTATAGCGCATGATACATTTATGTAAAATGTCTGCGAAGGGACAATCATCATGCATGTTTGCCCATACACGGGAACATGAAAGTAGGGCCCATCCAATATATATATATATATATATATATATATGCATTTGTATACATATAATATTGAAAAAGCCCTTAACTCAGAGAAATAAACAAAGCCCTTGAAAACTATAACTAATTTCGGCATATAAGAGGTCAACTTTTCACAATCTCCCTTGGTTAAATGACGTAATAATTAACAATTTTCTATTAGTATAAATAAATAATTAAGTGGAGCTAGAAACTTTATGGCAAGATTAGACAAATTAACATGAATTTAGTATTACTTTAATGCCTACCGTCCAAACTAGTCGAGATTCTTGTTTAGGCAAGTCCAAATATTCCAAGCAGAATCATAATTATACAGCTGCATCATATTTATACATAAATGTAAATATATATACATATAAATATATGTGTGTGTGTGTGTGTGTGTGTGCATATATATCTTTTTTCTGGCTCCAGCTAATAAAACCAAAATCCTTACCACAAAGCAACAAAAGAATTAAAAGTTAATAAATTATTTAAGGGAACGTCTAAGCACAATGGTGAGAATTTCCTATGGGTATTATACATTTCTAAGCGTCAAAATCACATTATCTTAATATTCTTAACATTTGATTAGAATAAAAACTATATATAATTAAGATTTCATGTAAGTTTAATGATAATTTTACATCTAATTTTAGTATAAGATGAAGAGTTTAAATCCTCAAATTTCTAAGTTCAAAAAAATATATTAAATTAGCATAACATATTTAAAAAAATAGAACCTAATAGTTTAAACTATTAATCATGAGTACTATTGTAACGACACGTGTCTCCCTTTAGTATAATATTGTTCACTTTGGGCCTCGTGCCCTCACGGTTTGCTCTTGGGTTCACCCCAAAAGGTCTCGCACCATTAGGAGGTGGTTTCTTTATTTATGAACCATTACATATATCAATCCACAAGCGATGTGAGACTGCACAGCTTACCCTTTCTCTTTATAGGGACTGATAACTGTCACAATTACCCCTCCTTTTGGGGCCCAACGTCCTCGTTGGCCACACTTCTGGTCGAGTATAATCTCTGATACCATTTGCAACAACCCATGCCTCCCTTTGGTATGATATTGTCCACTTTGGGTCTTGTGCCCTATGGTTTTGCTCTCGGGCTCACTCCAAAACGAACAATATCATACCAAAGGAAGGCACGAATAATTACAAATAGTATTCGAGCCTATACCCAACTGGAAGTGTGGCCAACGAGGACGTTGGGCTCCAAAAGGAGGGGTGATTGTGATAGTCATAAGTTCCTACAAGAAAAGGGTAAGCTGTGCAGTCCCACATCATTTGGGGATTGATATATATGATACTTCATAAATAAAGAGACCATCTCTTAGTGGTTTGAGGCCTTTGGGGTGAGCCCAAAAGCAAAACTGTAAGGGCATGAGGTCTAAAGTGGACAATATCATATTAAAAGGAGACATGGGTCATTACAACTATTGTACTGATACGACCTTTTTTTTTTTTTCCTATTATATCTTATTCCAAAATTCTTCTGATTTTTAGCGTTTGGATCATTTTTTGTATAAATAACATGAAAAGATTAGCACGTCCTAACTATGTTGCCACTAATTAGCAATCGCATCCTATACTAAATCCCCGGCTCAAATTTATTAAAATAAAAGGAAAAGTTTATAATAGTTGGGAAAAAAGCAAATACAACCAAAAAAAACAGAAGCCAAACTACCCATATGAGCTGCGGCGTTTGAGTTAACAAGGAGATTTATTTAAATATACTAACGTTAATTTCAAGAATAAGCTAGCTATCTGCCACACGACACTCTCATGTAATTTATTTGGTGCTATCTAATTAACAATATCCAGCTTCTTGTAATCATCCAATTGGGAACTCGTTTGGAGATACTGGTGGTTAATTAAATGGTATTGAAGTAAATAATTAATTTTTAAGGGGAAAAAAAAAACTCGGTTGAAAGTGATGGACTCTGAGAACTAAGGGAAAAACATTTATGTCGACCATGATCATACATTAATTTCCCAAAAAGGGTATGTCAACATCTTGTTTAGCTCATGAAGTTGTTGAAAAAGATTGGATATGTTGTATCTATGTTAAGCACTAACACAAATTGATTACTTAAAACAAAAGCGACAAAAGTACTTCTCACATTATCATGAGCTCATAATATGCTTCTATTTTACTACATGTATATATTTATTGACCCCCTTTCGAGAATTTCTAACAAGAATTCTATAATAAAATATCAAATATGTTCTATCAGTACAGTTTATTTCGCAGCTTTAAATTATTAGATGCTATCAAAATAACAAAAGTTAATACATATGATCTTCGTACGTAGAGGCTGATTATTTAGATGTGATGTTTAAGAATTGTGTTGTATTGTGTTTAAGATTCTTTTTTTTTTTTTCCCCTTCCTTTTTTGTACTCTGTCCAAGAATTCTCCTTCTAGTTTATTATATGAAACAGTACTATATTCTGCATTAAACATTTTGACCCCCTAATTGTCGAAGAAATCTGTATCTTCTGCATGCATCAGCAGCCGGCATCTAACTAATTTCCAAATTACCTTTGACGCCATAAAAACGTCAAATATTTTGAAGCATATTCCAAAGCTCAACCTAAATTAACACAAATAAAATTATTTATTAAAAAAAAAACCCATCACTCTATAAAATGCAATCCCTTCAAACTAGCCCAAAAATTTCTTCCAAACACCCTCCCCCCACTACAAATCTTAGTTTTAAAAAAATCGGGTAATAAAAAAACAAACCGACGTCTAGACTGGTGACGTTAAAAAATATATCATCAATTCCCTAACCGCTCTTTCTCTCACTTAAAACATGAATAGTAGTAGTGTTTTAGGGAAATATTGTTGTGTTGGTGATGTTTGGCGAGACGAGTCATCACCGGAATGGATGAACAAAGGAGACAATGCATGGCAACTGACGGCGACGACCATGGTGGGCATGCAAAGTGTACCTGGCCTAGTCATTCTGTACGGAAGCATAGTCAAGAGGAAATGGGCCGTCAACTCGGCCTTTATGGCTCTCTACGCCTTTGCCATGGTCCTCCTCTGCTGGGTCCTATGGGCCCACCACATGTCTTTTGGGCCCAAGTTGATCCCTCTTGTGGGAAAACCCGGATTTGCCCTCAGTGAAGGGTTTCTTCTGAACCAATCTAGGCTTGGCAAGGTTCCTATGGCTGATTATGTCTACTACCAGTTTGTTTTTGCTGCCATTACTGTCATTTTGCTTGCAGGTAGGGGTATTTTCCATTCGTTTTAACTTTTTATAGGTTAGGAACTTAAACCGAATCGAATATATTTCTTAGTTCGGTTCGGTTTGGTTTGATTTGGTTTGAATTGTGCGGTTTGGACTTTCATTCAAAGTTGTGAATTTGAGCTGTGTTAATAGTCTATTTGGTAAATATTGGAAATTGGAGGGAAAGAAAATGTTTATTTTGTTTGTTTGAAAATATTGTACGAAATAAATATACCACAATGTTACAAACGAGGATAATAAGAACATTTGAGCTTAGTTGATAATGCTGAAATAAATTAAAGTAAGACAACGTAACATTCCATCATCTAAATAACAAGAAAAGCTACCACAATAATAACAACAATAACAGTGCTAATACTTTTGTTTATTAAAAGAGAAAATTATCTAAATAACCACATTTTTCATTAATTGATCAACATAACATATATAGTTTTATTTTATGTTATACTGTTCTAGTATTAAATTTTTGTGTCATAGACTCATATTGGTCTTTAAATTTATTTCATTTAAGTACTTTTACCTATTTTTTCTTGAAATAAAAAGGGAATTAAGTTTCTTAATATTTGAATGAAAATTCCATACAATGACGAAGCCAAGAAATTTTTTTAAGGGGACTAATAACTACATAGATAAATTTTGAGGCATATGAATTAGATTTTTTTTAATGTATTTTTTTATTTTTTTAGGGGAGACTTCGTGCAGTTTTCTATATATATAGATATACTCATATCTATACATAGGTAAATAGGAAGGAACAAAAGTTGAGGGGGGCTCCCCTAGGCCTTACTTGCCTTTGTTTCTGATTCCACCCGTGCCTTTGTCATAATGTGTAAAGTTTGCATCCCATATCCTAAACTAAATTACTTTGTTTTTATAAATTTAATGCATTAAAAGTTAAGTTCCTTGATCCCTCGGACCTACAGAAATATATTATTATAGAATTTATTATGCTTGAACTAAATTTCTTTTATCATAACCTTGTCAGCTATTTTTTTTTTTTTTTTTTAACGGAACTTTAGATTAGTAGGCATCCTAAAACATTTTTTAAATTTAAAATAAACCAAATCATATGGTATGAATTGATTTTGTTTGGGAGGTTTTATTAGTATTTTTATATTTTAATTTATTACTTTGGCAATTTCTCTTAACACCTCTATTTGCAGGATCTTTGCTTGGAAGGATGAATTTCTATGCATGGATGCTGTTTGTTCCGCTGTGGCTAACCTTGTCATACACAGTGGGAGCCTTCAGTGTTTGGGGAAATGGGTTTCTTGAGAAGTACATTATTGACTATGCTGGTGGATATGTTATTCATCTTTCTTCTGGGGTTGCTGGCTTCACTGCTGCCTATTGGGTAAGGACCTATTTTACATATAATGACATGACAAGGCGTAAAATTTAGAGCCTGTTCGGTATAGCTTTTGCTTATATCATATGTATTTTTTTTTTTTTAATAGATGGAAGATGCGTTTTACTCTGTTTAATTAGAAGGAAAGAAATAGAAGGAAAATAAAATTTATGATGAAAAGAAAATTGAAATAAGGAAATAAAAGATTTTGATTTTCCTTTTAGTTTTGTTGGTATGAGAAAGTGGATCGAAAATGATTTTACCTTCATTTGTATGGTATTGGAAGTGAAACTAAAGGGATGGAAAACTTACTACCAGAAAATCATTATTTTACCGTAATACTGTTAATCATATTTTTATTGGAATTTTGATGGACAAGGATAATTGTATAATTTTACTTCTCTACATTAGTGTCAAACTTTTCTCTCACAAACTCCTTTCATATTTGGAAAGTTATATTTTGGTATGACTCACTTTATAATTCTTTCACCCACTTTTTCTTTCCATCTAAAATTTTATCTTACCAAACATTCAAAATGATCATTTTTCATCATCTTAAAATCCCTCCTATATTCTTTACTTCCACTTTTCACTCAGACCAAAATATCTTTTTAACGAGCTTAATGTGACAAAATATTTATAAAATCTTATAAAAGCTATGGTACACATTTTATGCTCTCTTCGTAAGCTTATTTGGAGAAATCACATTCTTGGAATTTGACCCCAGGTTTTTTTTAGACCCTCTGTAGTTTGTGTGTGACAAAGCCTGATATGCTTAACGTAATTGAGACTGGTTGGTGACATGCCTATCGTTTAGAGTTTTTTGTGTGAATAGAATGAAGAGTAAATAGGTTTTATGATTTTGGATGATGATGATGATGGTCAAATAGGTTGGTCCTAGGTTGTCAAACGACAGACAACACTTCCCCCCAAACAACATAATTCACATGTTGGGAGGTGCAGGGTTCCTGTGGCTGGGGTGGACTGGGTTCAATGGCGGATCGCCATTTGCGGCCAACCTGATAGCATCCTTGGCCATTCTCAACACCCATATCTGCGCAGCCACCAGCCTCTTGGTGTGGATTTCCATGGACATGGTAGTGTACAAGAAAAGCTCGGTGATCGGTGCTGTTCAGGGCATGATAACCGGCCTCGTCTGTATCACACCCGGTGCAGGTGCTCACTTCTCAACCCTTTTGATTTCTCAACCAAAGCATGTGCACTTATAAAGTGAATGTTTAACAACTGCGTTGTGGACAGGGATTGTGGATCCATGGGCAGCAGCACTAATGGGAGTATTGTCCGGTTCGATCCCATGGTATACAATGATGGTCTTGCACAAAAAATCAGCCTTCTTCCAAAGCGTGGACGACACGTTGGGGGTCTTCCACACGCACGCTGTGGCTGGCGTGTTGGGGGGCCTCCTATCAGGCGTCTTGGCTCGTGCCAATCTTCTTAAAATGATGTACGGTACAAGCGTATTGTACTCCATCTCTGGCGGGGGACTTGTAGGCCCCCTCAAACAAACTGGTTACCAGTTGATCGGTGCGGTTTTCATAACTGCATGGAACGCTGCCATTACGAGCTTAATTTGCATATTCATTAGTAGAATAGTTGACCTCAGGATGAACGAAGAGGACTTGGAGATCGGTGATGATGCTGCGCACGGTGAAGAAGTCTATGCTCTGTGGGGAGACGGCCAGAGAACGCCAACCCCTCTTCGCCGCTGGCAAATGCCCCAGACGATCCCTTCCATCTTCCAGCGCCACCAATGAAATTTGTCTTTGTAACGTTAAAAACTTCTTCAATCAAGTTTGAAAGCAGTTTGTTCATCCTTTTCCTCCGTGAGTGCATGATTGTGCACCGCGCCAAAGCTAAATGCAAGTTTCTCAAGTTATGCTGTGCAGTCATTGTCATGTTTGTAAATTCCATGAAAGAAATGCGTCTTTCAAAAGAAGAAAAATGAATATAGTATAAATCTGGCTCCTTTTTTTTTTTTTTTTTGGTTCTTCTGTATATTAGCCTCGACAATATCGCATATACATATATAAATATTTTATAATCACAATATTTCTTACTTGATAAAACAAACTGTTCTACCATTGTCAAGAATAAATGTGAAATCAAACTTAGGAGTGTTTACTGAATCCGTCAATCTACTCAATTCAATCCAATCCAATTCGTTAGATTGGATTAGGATGAAAGACTAATGGATTGGTAACGGATTGATATTATCTTAATCTGAATATTACGGATTTGGTTACGGATTGAAGATTTCTCCATCTGTGCAATCCGTACATATGAAACTTATATATATATATATATATATATATGCTTTTGTAAATTTGTATGTGATTTTTCTCTAAAAAATTTTTAATAAATACATATATGTTGAATTCAGACATTGAATATGTGTCCAATTTACCTTTGAGTTTAATCGATATTTGTTTGTTGTAATACATTGCTATGGTACAATTTAGCTTATAATTCAAGATAATTAAAGACTTGAAGTTAATTGTGTTGTAATTTTGCCGAATTATATTATGTTTAAGTATTTTATTTTAATTCCTAAAGTCTACGGATTAGATCTGTGAATCCAATCTTCAGGACTCTCACGGATTGGTAAACGATTGAAATTTTCCCAATCTGAATGTCATGAATTGACTTACAGATAGAGACCTAATCCATATAATCAGAATCATGAACACCCCTAATCAAACCCATAGATGAACAGAAAACGCAGATGCACAAACCAAAGAATGTATAATTACCATAGGAAGTACTATCTAGTATTTACAAAGACACACTAGGAAGTTGAGCTGAACTATACGATTTCACAATTTTTTTTTTTTTTTTTGGCATTCATAGTTTTACTTTTTTTTTTTCTGGCATATATGATTTTACATTTACACACTTGCGAAGCTGTACATGGTGGAACTCTCTCGTTATGCAGAAATTCTAGAGGGTGTTCCTTTCCTTCAACTGCAGTATTTTCAGTGAAATGATATGCCAAAGGGTTAGAGGTAATACACGTAGGACCAGCAACATGCCAGTATATCAGAAGTGGATAGAGTCTCGGAACTTGGCTAGTGCCCGTGAATCGACTTGCGAAGCTGCTGTAGCTTGTCTTTCCACATGGCTGCAGGAACCATAACCAATTTATTCATTATCAATTGTTCATAAACACAAGCGTCAATCGATCAGAGTTAACTTAATGGCATCTTTGCATCTTCGTAGCATTAAATTACCTGCATCTTTGTATCTTTCCTCTCTGACAGCTAAGTTGATTTTCTTCACCAAACCAAGTTCCTGAGACAAAAAATCTGGGCCATCGGCAGCACTGCAAAAAATATATTAAGGATTAGAGAAACTGTGTAACCAACAATAGCGGACATGAGGCCCCCCAAGCACAGAATGAATACCTGTCAAGAGATACATCATAAGTAGATTTTGTGTCGCGCACCCTGCCCATCCCGTAACTGATTCTAATAGCATCTGTTACAACAATTTGTTTATTCACATATATGGGTGCCTGCATGAAACAAATTTCGAACAATAAGATTATAAGAGTTGGATTAAAAAAGAAAGCATAAATTTGCCTCCTTTTTCCCATTTGGTGATAGTTGACGATCTGTGGTGACAAGATGAAAAAGATTGATATACCTTACATCTGTTTGCCACATTTATGGCATCAGAAGGCCGAGCATCAACACTTAGAATGTCCTTCTTTCCTGGCTGCATAAAATGCGAACCTTGATATAATATGGAAAAGGAATTTCATAAAGTTGCTTTCTCTTGAAGAAGATCAAGGATCCACAAGAGCAAAAACGTGTTCGTACCTTGCTGAAAAATAATCGGGCGAAGTAAGTATTAACCACTCTTTCTGTTATTTTCACCATACTGACCTATAGGTAAAAAGAACAAGAACAAGCAAAATTTAGAATAACTAAAGGATTTCACAAGCCGCTCTAAAGTTTTGAAGTGCAACGGAACCAGTTCACAACCCGAGTGAGGTAAATTTGGATCCCTTTTTATTCTTTTTATCAAGTGGTACTGACAAAAAAGTTTAGACAAACTAAATATGCATATGAAAAGTCCCAAAAATAGACTTAGAAAACAGGACACGATAAATGTACTACTAGTACTACACGAAAAATAGTCCATAAACATCAAAGAGCCATACTTCATAACCAAGCTTTTCCACAAGATTTCTCAGAAACTGGAACTGGTCCGGAGAATCCTGCAGACAAAAGGGTGAAAAACACTCATACTTAATGACAAATAGTGTGAGAAATCAAAAGAGCATGAACAAAAATACCTCATTTTCATCTCCACAGTGAGCATCTAAGAGTCTCTCTATAGCAAATTCACCTGCAAAAATAGCAGAAAATACCAATTATATTAAGGCACATTAACCATTATTAATACTCAGAATGCCAAATTAAAAAATATTTGTGTCGAGGAAAATTTTGAACTTTATATGATTAGCATATTGAAGAACTTTATATGAAGTCCTAATCCAAAAATTTTCAATTTTTATCAAGCTAAAATCTTTCTGTTCATTATCGGAGAAAAGAAAAAAAGGGAATATTTTTCAACAAACCTACAACAATTGGGAGCAAAAAGTCGCCGTCACAAGAAATCTTGAGAAAAATGGTGGGATACTGGAAGCGCTGGAGAAAGGCTGGGCCTATGAGATTGGCATCAGCTCGCGATTCCTTCCTATGGATGGAGAACGGAGACGAAGACAGGTTACGTCTTCTCGAATCTTCCTGAAACCCTCGCCGTCGCATACGGAAGTGCGACGTGGTTTCTGCACTAACCAAACACAAATTTCAGAGAGAAAGACGGAGAAAACGAATGCGGAGAAGGGGGGAGAGCGAGAGAGAGAGAGAGAGAGAGAAGGCCGGGGGGGGGGGGGGGGGGGGACCTGAGAGGAGTAAGGAAGCTTCGAGATAGTCGTCACGGTCACGATCGGGATCATCATCGCCATTGCTGGATCTGCCGCCGCGCGAGGAGGAGGAGGAGGAGGAGTCGCGGCAGCGGACGACGAGGATCGGCCTGTGGAAGTTACACCGTTTGGGTTGGGAAGCGAGCCGAAAACGAAACGCCAACGAGCTCCGGGAGGAATTAGGGATCGAACGGCTGGCATTCGCTCGATGATGATCGGTGGTGCGGACGCCGATGCCGCCGGAGCCTGTACGGACGCATAAGTGAGCTCCGCCGAGCATTCTGAAGCCGACGAAGACGAAGAGAACACGGCAAGAGAGAGAGAGAGAGAGAGAGAGGTGAAGCTGAACTGCAAGGATTGAGGAAGCAGAGAGAGGTAGTTGAAATGGAGAGAGAGAGAGAGAGCCGCTTTCAGACTTGCAACAACAAACGATCTGTCGTCATATCCCCGTTGTCCTTACTCGCTTTTCTTCCCTATTATTATTATTATTATTAATTATTTTATTACAATAATCTTTTTTTTTTTTTTTGAAAAAATACAATAATCTTGATTTTGTTGTTTTGTTTTTTCTTGAAAAATTTTAGGATAAGTCATAGAAAAAAAGACTTTTATTTCTTTGGACGAGAAATGTGAACTTTACACCTTATATTAAAGATAGATGTGTGATTATTTTTAAGTTAAAACTTTAATCATAAAAAAAAAATTTGTTCATTGAACTTTGTTTATGGTTAGATTTGTATTCAAATTTTTTAGTGGTTATAACTTTCATTTTTGATTAGATTTTAACGAGAATTAACATTTGAAAGCATGTCCACTCTTTATAATTTTTTTTTTTGTCTTTATGTTTTTCCTTGTCAAATAAGAGAGAAAATGTACTTTGCAATTATCAATGAGATACGACGTTGTTTGTGTTTATTTGTTTGTTTATTTTAGCTGAGACAAGATTACTTGCGTGTCTTTGATACATACTTTACTTTCGTCAGTTTACTTTATTATTATTATTATTATTATTATTTAGCTTTTACATTATCATTTTTTTAGGCTTCGTTTGGTGAATAAGTTCAAACTGTATTTTTTCATATCAGTTTTTGTCTTTTTCTGAAAAAAATTTTGTCTTTTCTGAAAAGTCAACAAAAATTTTCAATTCAAACTGTACTTTTTCAACTCAAACTCATTCACCAAACGGACCCTTAGTGCGTCAAACAAAGAGCATTAAAGGTGTATTTGGTGTTTGAGTTGAGTTTGAGATGAAATGAAATTTTTAATTTGAAATTGATTGATCTTTAAAAAATTAATTATAATTTTTATTGATTTTTTTAGAAAAAGACAAAAAATCAATCGTAAAGTATAATTGAGTTTAAACTCAACTTATATTCCAAACATAGGCTAAATCTTGATGAAACCGTGTCCCACCTCAATATTGATTTTGATTTTGATTTTTTTTTTCTCTCTCTCTTTTGGGAACTTGTGGCATCTCAATTTTAAAATACTTTTGATTTTGGTATCTCAGTAGGGAGTTATATTTGAACTTTAGTAAAATTTTTATTCCACAATTGCCTCGACAATTAATTTAGTTTAAAAAAAATAAAATAAAATACTTTGAAATTATTTTTGGTGATTTTTTTTTTGGGTGAATAAATACTTTGAAATTATTGCTTTAGTAAGAATTAACCGGACACTTCAAAGAACTAGTTCTAGCCATTAACGTCAGCCAAGTTTCCTCGTCGTTAAGAACTAAAAGGCCCCGTTTGGTTGCAGTGATGGAATGGTAATGAGAATGGGAATGGTAATGGTAATGGAATAGAATGGAAAAGAAAAGTGATTCATTTGTTTGGTTTTGATTTTGCAAACATCATGGAATGAACATTGATTATTATTGTTTGGACGAAAATGCCCTCATTTTCCAGATCTGCATTTTTGTCCCGAAATGATATGGAACCCACGAAAACTCACCGATTAATTACAACTCTTTAAGCTCCAAAAAAACCTACCTGTAAACAACATCGCAAAGTTTCCAATGGGTTTTATAATTTTACGGCAAGCATATAAATTGGGAAGCTCTTTTGCCTTTTAATTGATAGTGGCTTTTGAGGTCTTGATGGCGATCGGAAGGAGAGGCTAGAGGGCACGACAGATCCGGCGACGAGGAGCGCCGGCGGAGGCAAGGGCGACCAACGGATCTTGAAGCAAAATAACCGGAGAATCTGAAGAAGAAGCAATGCGACAGATCGGCGACGAGAAGCGCGATCTATCGGCGACTAGGAGCGGCAGATGAGGAAGAGAAGCCGCACGGTTGGATTTGAGAGGATGTGCGCTGTGGAGGAGAGAGATCGAGCTTGCCGGAGCAACGGTCTTGCTCGGAAAAGAACTACACCGGCCACGGTGGTCGGAGTAATGGCCGGACGGAGGATGTTGTCGTGGTGGTGATATGAACTGATGATATTGTTGTCAAAATACAAAATGAAAACAAAAGGGCAGCTTTGGAATAAAGAAAAAAATGTGACTGGAATTTTCATTCCTTCCACATGAGCAAGGAATGATGAATCAGTCAAAGTGGGCGAATAGTCATTCCTTTGGAATGGGTATTCTTTACTCTTAAGCCAACCAAACATCAGAATTAAAGCATCATTCCTTTCCCATTCCATTCCATTACCTACATTATGAAAAAAAATACCGGACTTTATTTTAAACTGTCAATTAAGTTTTAGATGCTATTAATTTTACATTAGATATGATTTTGATGAGATTAACATTTCAATATTGATAATCATTATGCAAGGAGGCTCTAAGCATCCGATTCTCATTATTATCATCATTGCTGCATTTTTTAGTTAGCCCACTAAATGGGTGGCCAACCTCATCTAAAATACCAAATGACCTGAAAATGTCTACATTGAAAGAAAAAAAAAAAAAAAAAAAGTTATCTAGAAGCCAATAAATATTATAGTAATTACAGAAGAATCAAAAGCAACCGCCGATGGTGGCTAGATGTGCCAATGTTGTGGAGAAATGGTAGTAGTGTATCTGCATCAACCGACAACAAACAGGCAAAAACTCGAATATAATAGGCTCAAAATCTGTACATACACAACTTGGGGACAACTCATGATGGCTCTCTCATAAATATACACACCACTATGGCGAGCTATATGAGCATTTGATGATTTGGGTTTGGTTGACTAATTAGTCAACGTCGCTTGGGAAGCAGTTTTAACAGCTTGATTAGCTCATAAGTGCGTGTGTCACGACCGGAATATAGGCAGAGATCAAGAGGGGTCAAACCATCCTGCACCCAAAATAGAAGCATGAAAAGGATCGAAACGTGATTACAAGCATAGCCTAGTAGTAATTCCACTGACTCCACTAAAATGTATATAGGCGTATATTCGAATCCCCCACCCCCAATTTCCAAAAAAAAAAAAAAAAAAAAGGGTGTTGAAACAAATAATAAATAAAAAGTTAGAGCAACCATATCTTAATTTGTTGCTAATGAAAGATGTGTTAAACAAAAATGATGAAAATTCTCCACTTCTTTGACCTTTAGAAAAACAGAAGTAGAAAATAACACTGAGGCTTCTAAGTGTTTGAGCATGGGTCAAATCAACTTGCCGGAAAGTTTAACAAAAGCAAACATTGTCGAATGAGAAGGACGGCCCATGTTACCTTGTTTTTTAAGGTCTTGTCAGCTCCTTTGATCAACAAAAGCTTAACGACATCTGTTCTTCGTGCTTGAACAGCGAGATGCAATGGTGTCCAACCATCCTGGAAAACAAACAAGATGGAAATATCTCTAAAATAGATCATCGAGATGGGACAAAAAGGTTTAGTAACAACAAAGAATTATCGACCTACATTGTCCTGAAGGTTTATGTCAACATTATACAAGAGGAGAATTTTAATTGCTTGACTGGAAGCTGTTCGGACCGCATAATGCATCAAGGTTGCCCCATCCTGTTACAACAGAAAACAGAAACAGATAAACAAGATGTTAAGGCCATAAATAGATTTAAAAAATTTATAAAAATTAGGCTGAGTGGTCTTTTTTAATCACCTAATCTAATAGATGACCTAACTTTTTTTATTTAGGAAAATAACCGATTGTCATTTTTCATATTTGATCAATTAGTGATTGACTAATGGTCATTCGGTGATTGACTATAAAAATTGGTGATTGACTAATGATCAATCAGTGATTGACTATGAAATTTGGTGATTTACATTATGGTTAATAAGTTATTGACTGTAAGTCAATCACTGATTGACTATTATATGGTCTATTGAAATATAAAATTATTGTTGACCCACCTCTTAATAGCTTAAGCTTTTAAGAAAATTGGTAAACTAACATGATATCAAAACAGTAGGTCCTGAGTTTGAATCCCTGCAATTGCACTCTTTATAACCCCTTCATTATCATTGTGTGTTGGGCCTCAAATATATTTCGGGCTTCTTATAATTTGTGTTGGACTTTCAAATTAATATTTGTCCACACATTTGCTCATTTTCTGGCCTGCACGTGAGGGAGGGGGAGTACTGAAATATAAAACTATTGTTGGCCCACCTCTTAATAGTTTAAGCTTTAGGAAGAATTGGTAAAATCATTGATTAACCATTTAAAATAATTGATAAATCATTTTATAAAAAAGGACCTTTTAACTAATTTTTAAAAACTTTGGTCATTAAAAAAAAAAAAAAAAACTTCTTCAAAAAAGGCTATTTAGCTATAAATCCCAAAAGAAAAATAGACTTGTAAACAAAAACCAAGAACTGGGTCAAAACCAAAGAATAACGGTTTCCACAACGCAGGTTATTCATTTCTCATAAGGATGACACTTATAGCTGAACTGAAGAGAACTCAAATACTTAAAAAAATAATCAAACAAATCAGTAGCTATACTTAGAATCATTTTGCATGTACAAGCTCAGCCTGATCAAACTTACTTAATACTTAGAACATAAGTTTCAGCTAAAGAATGTTGCTTTCAACATAATTATTACTTTAATAATTAGCTAAAAAGTTAAGAATTGGCATTAAACAAGGACAAGTGATGGTAAGAAGAGGCATATACTCACCTTATCACAAACAAAAGGATTAGCTGATTTCCTCAAAAGATGGTTAGTAACAGCTTGCTTTTTGCCAATTATTGCTTTGTGAATAGCAGTCCAACCATCCTGGCATATATAGTAAACAAAAAGCCCAAATGAGGGAGGGGGAAAAAAAGAAAGAAAAAGCCAACAAATATCCAGATTTAAATTGCCAATTAGAAGGCAGTTCATCCAAATACCTTATCCACAGAATTGATATCAACATTATGCTTCAACAGGGTATCAAGAAGGTAAAAAGCTCCTGATGCAGCTAGAGTATGAAGAGGTAGCCATTTGTCCTGCAAAGTTTTTCTTTACTATTAGAAGTACGAACATTAAGCAGAAGAACTAAAACCCAAATAGATTATTTCTAAAAGTCAAATTATTCACTTGGACCCCAAATTAAGTATACCTCCAAGGAACATCTAAATAGCATATGGGATAGTAATGAAACAAGCAAAACTTACCGAGGTTGCAGTTTCCAGATCAGGCATTCGTTTATTTAGCAGAACCTTTTCTTCCTTCGAAAACAATTTCCTGCGCCCTATTACATTAAAAAATGAAAAACTTATCCCTATGGCTCATATCTATTCAAAACAGGGAAATTTACACACCAATAACCATTACCATCCTGAGAAAGTAGCATACATACATACATACATACATACATATATGTGTGTGTGTATGTGTGTGTGTAAGAGGGAAATTTACACATAACCATTACCATCCTCCAAAGGTAGTATACATATATGTGTGTGTGTGTGTGTGTAAGAACCATATATAAACTATAAAATCAGCACTACCCACAACTTCTATCCTAAAAAAAAAAAATTTTAAAAAAATAAAAAATAAAAAATAAAAAATCCATTGCTTCTCGCTGGAATTGAACCTATGGAGTAATACTTTCTGAGAATTAAGCTTCATATATAATAAATTTAAAAATTAAAAAAAAAAGGAAATTTACAAAACAACAAACCATCTTAAGGGGGATTGCTAAAGACTAATAATTGCATACTCTTTGCCTGTCAATTGTCACTAGAATTGGGAAAAATGAAGAAGAGTACCTTCAGATTTCCTCTCAGCAGGGTCATAGCCTCCACCATTTAAGAACTCCGTAACATCATCAAAGCCCTTCCCATAAACCGCCCACCTCGGATTCCTAGGGCTCACTCGGCCACTCGACTTCTCACCATTTCCCAGTCCTTCCTCACCATCTCCGTCACCGTAACTCGTCGGATTATCCAGAACCAGCGGCTTCAGCTGCGCCAATTTGGCCTCGCGGAAAGACAAGTACTCCTCCAAATTCACATTCTTCAACGGCGCCAAGCCATTCCTCCTCTTCTCCACCCTAGTCCCGAACTCCAACTCCCTCGCGATCTTCCGCCTCTCCTTCTTCGTGATGTTGATCTCGGCCTGAATTTCCCTCCACTTGTCCGGGACCAGATTCTCGGCCGGAATCGGAACGTCTCTCTTCCTGTTCTTGTTCTGGTTCTTGTTGTTGCTGATATTCTCCGGCGAGGCTAGGATTTCGCCGGTGGCGTCGTGGGGAAGGAGATAAGGGTCGTCAAAGGCGCCGTCTTCGAAGACGACGCAGTCACCGATGACGAAGTCGTCGGAGAGGGAGGAGGAAAGAGAGAAAGATGGAGGCTTTCTGGGGGAGGAGAGAGAGAGAGTGGAGGTGGGGAGGAGAGAGAAAGGGTGGGAGGATTGAGAGGGTAGTAGAAGTGGGGGGTTTATCAGAGATGAACTCGAGAGCAGCATTTCTCTCTTTCTTGTAGTTTTGTTTTGTTTTGTTTTGTTTTCGGAGTGGTGTCTCTGAAATAGCAAAAGGTCTTATTTTGCCTTTGGTTAATGTCTGCTTTTTGTCGCCAGAAAGAGCCAGCCGCGTTTTTGGGCTGAGTTTGAAGTCCCATCTTTTTTGAGCTGGACCTGGATTTAGATAATTTCTTCACAAATGCCCCCAAAAAAAAAAAATGCATATCTTTCAAATATTACCTCACTTATAATGACTTCAAAATTTTTGTCCTCTTATCAGATAAAATCCTAAATATGCTCACTAAAAGCATTGTTCCCACAAAATATTAATGTAAATATACTGCTTATTTTTATTTTTAGGGAAATATACCTACCAAATATATACATAGAAACATTTTAAGTATCTATCGTAGTTATATCATGAAGCTACCAATATTTATTTTGTGTTTTTATTTATATTAACAAAAATATTTATTTTGTGTTTTTTATTCAAAATATATATATATATATTTTTTGTTTTTTAAGCTTTTTTTGGTTATTATTCTTGTAGGAAACTCGTATGCTCTTATAACATTACAAGGTGCTATCTTAATGTTTTGAAACACAGAAAGATCTTTTTTTTTATTTTTTATTTTATTTTTGGTTGAACAGAGAGAGATCTTTTTGCAACATATATGATGAGTAGCAATAAAATAAAATAATCAGAATCACTATTTTAAAAAAAAAAAAGAGTGTCGCGTACAAGATTAACAAGTACAATTATCCTTACTTCATTTAGACGATTATGTGGATGGGAAAAGGACTGGTTTAGTTTAAACTAAAAATTAACCAGTCAAGAACATCAAGCTCATATACAGGGGAATCCCATGAAATATGTCTCCTTATTTCTACCGAGGGAAACCAGGCATCTTCATTGCGTTTACTACCAGATTAACTTGGTACATAAAGATAAACAATACCCTTAAATCAATCAGATTTATTCAATGCTTACTACATAGATCGAGTCGGGTTGAAACATTGTTATTCATCACCGTTATTAATGAAACAAACAGCAAACGGTAGGAACGATATTATATAATAGGATGGAGCGGGGCTTGAGTTTGAGTGGACACGAGTTCAATTCCGCATTGTACATATAAATAAATAATAATAAAAGTGTCTGCGAAAGACAACTTTTACCCAATCTAACATGAAAAGTCTTAACTTCAACCGAATTAAGCCAAACATACGGATAACATAAACTTCAAACCCAAACAATCCTACCTTTACTTGATTACAAGCAATGCAAAACGCTAAAAAGAAAACAGGCACTCCAAACTAGCAAAAAGTGTGTGCTTAGTAACAAACTCCAGAGCCACAAGTCACTGATTACACTGCATTTTAGTTTTCCCAAACTTTGATCTCACCTACCATAAGGTGACCGGGAACGGTCCCTCCTTGATCTTCCACCGTATGGAGAATGCCTCGGCGAATAATCACGACCTCGGTACGGTGAGCGTCTTGGAGACCTACGATATCCATAGTCATCACGGCTTGACCCTCCACGATATCTACCGCGATCACGATCACGATCACGATCACGATCGCCACGGTATCCTTTTGACAAATTCGAGGACAAATTGTAAGCCTAAATTACAACTAGAAGACCAAGAAACCAAATGAAGGACAATCAATTGTCAATCAAAAAGCATATTGAAACTTACCATAGTCTCTGGTGCTTTTTAATCCAAGATAGTGCCCAGGTGTTGGAGTCCTTGGTCGCTTCCTTCGGGACTGAAAAACAAATGCAAACATCACCCCTTGAAATTTCTAGAACTGGAAATAAGAATGGATCAAACAGAAGAAACAGAAGCAATCAAGAAACAAGCAAAAGATATCTAGGTACACGTATACGCAAAATATTTCTAGGTGTAAAATACTAGCCATTTTGCAGATTCTTAAAATTTTCACAAAAAGAATCGCAGTTGAATCAGAATAAAGGGGGGCAAAACGGCTAAGGAAACTAGTAAAATATATCCAGGCACATATGACTAGTGTCCATGATATGAATTCCAGGTACGAGATACCATAAAAGCCTGATTAGAAAGTTGTTGGTAATGTCCGTTGATTAGTTGAGAGTTGAGAGTTGAAAGTTGAAAGTGAATGCTGAGGTTGTAAAGTTGTTGGGCAATATAGTTGCTATGTTTAGTTGATCACACGCATTTGAAAAGCTGTTTAAGCTTGCCATTGATCAGGCTGTTTCACACTAAAGTTGACATGGATGAACTCGTCATCTTTGATTGCTGCCAACAAAGCTGACGCAACAATGTGTTCTGAATATAACCAGAAAACCTCCAAGTCAAAAAAGAAAGAAAACAACTCAATATTGTTGAACCTTTGCCACTCATTACTCAAGTTTATATAGCTTTACCTTCTCTACAGTTATGTATCTGCCTTCCAGAACTGATTGGTTGAGATACTTAATGCAGCGGTCAGCATCTTCTACGTTGTCCATCGTAACAAATGCAAAACCACGAGAGATACGTGTACGAGGCTCCACCACTAGAAAGCATGAAGCAACCTGGAGAACATGGAAACATCAGCAATAATGCAAAAGGGTGGCACTCATGTGTACAATGAGAAGCTGACAACAAATTAAAAAAAAAAATCAAAATTAAGATAAGAACCTTTCCCTCTTTTGAGAAGTGGTCTTCAAGGTCCCTTTCTGTGACCCTTGTTGATAGGCCAGTCACGTAGAGAGTATTTCCGTGATTCACAACATCAGCTCTGTGCCATAAAACAAAACAAAAAACAAAAAACAAAAAAAAACAAAAATAGATAAGCACCAAAATCACCAAAAATCTGTGCAAACCAGTAGCATTTGATATTAATTATTCAGAGAAATTTAGGGCCATCATTAACAACCAAAAACTAGGAAGCCAAAAAGAGAAAGATTTCAAACTAACCTGCCATGACTTCTAGACCTTGATCTGCAACAGAGAAAAGCGCACACGGCATAAAAATGTGGACATTCAAACAAAGTTCGGAGTCAACAGAAAAGCTAAAAGATTAAATCTAAGAGGTTTCACCATATTCCTGAAAATTTTAACACTTTAATGTCTAGCAAAGGAGAGCGCAAAAACAAACCTGCCATGGCTTCTGGATCGAGATCTAGGCCTTGGTCTTGACCATGATCGAGATCTTGACCTCGACCTAGGTCTCGACCAGGACCTAGACCTAGATCTTGATCTGGACTGAGCTCTCCAAGGGGAAGGGGATTGCGAATGTCTGATTTGTCAAAAGCATGTAACATTAAAATGGGAAATTGGGAAAATAAGATATGAAATTCATGAAAACGCAGGGGGGGGGGGGGTGTGTGTGTGTGTTGGGTTTGGTTTATATAAAGAGATCAGTTATATACTGTTAAAACAACAAAGAAATATCTGACATGTTCTGAAAAAAAACTACTCTCTTTCAATCAAGGTTTTATTTCCAGCTTCTCTAAAATCAAGTTTTCAAAAGCATTTTATATAAAATCATAAAATTTGAAAAATAAGATTTCAACAACGCAAGCAGCGCTTCATAGTGAAGTTCAACGACAAGAAAATGCTATCCAAAAAGAGAGAGAGAAAGAAACATAGACTGCAAAAATAAGAAAGAAAAATCCTAAACTCGTCCTTTTCCACCTCCGTAACTCGTCCTCTTAAATCCTAAACCAGCAACCCACTTTCCCAAATCACAAAAGTCTACATGTCCCTCTGGTTCATGAATATGATTGAATTCCAATTTGGAAGAAAAAAAAGAACACCATAAAAAGAAAACAAAAACAAAACAAAAAGGGGCCGAAACAGTGTGAACTACCATATCTTCCCAATTGCTCATTTTTTTCCAAGATCAAAAATTCAATTTTCTTTAAGTTCAAAAATAACTACGGAAATAACATCTCCTATAAGAAAAATCACGAGCTGCGATGTCTTTTCCTATTCACGATTTTTTTTTTTTTTTTGCCAGAACTCCTAGGTCAGTCAAACCCAAATCAAATGCGTCCAACACAAATGAACATTGAACACAAAATTGAGAACTCATATAAATCCGAATTCGAAAACGAAAAAAAAATTCGATGAAGCTAGTTCAGGGCTTACCTTTTGCGAGGAGAATCCGCCTGCGAAGAATCAAAAGCGCATTGGCTTGTCAAGCTTAATTAACGAAATATCGAGATACATACATATATATATATATATATATATAGAGAGAGAGAGAGAGAGAGAGAGAGAAGCTTACCATTTTCTGGAGAGGAAGAGGAGGGAAGAGGCCTGGAGAAGGAGAATCGAAGAATTAGGGTTTTCGCAGACTTCGAAGGGGATGAAAATGCTTTCGACGCGAACCAAAAGAGCGAGAGAGTGTACATATATATATATATATATATATATATATATATATCTATGTGATTGGTGCGATCTTCAAAATACGTTATGTCGTTTTCGGAAAAGAAAATTGTCGTTTATTTTATTTATTTATTTATTTTATTTTTTTGAGAAAAAAAAATGTCGTTCATTTGGATGTTACTAATTTGAGTGACTGAGTCTGATATACATACATATACAGGAAAGGTCTTCCATGCAGTGACCGTTTTCGTCCGTCTGGTGAACTGAAGCCGTTGGATGCCGAAACCATTGATACGGATGGCTCGCAATTGTTCTTTGAAGTCAAGGGGTAGTCAGTTAAAAATTTGAATATGATAGGTTGTAGGCTGAGAAAAAAGCGTCGTCTAGAGGGAAATGGAAGAAAACATTATAAAAACCATTAGTAATTATTGATACAAACTATCTGTAAATAAATGCCACAAGCTTGTAACTTGGATGGTCGATAACATAAACCTCAGTTTTCTAATTTACATTTCGATTTTTTTTTTTTTTTTGGCCTACTCTTTTTTATTAAGTCTGGCATAGTCTTCACACAGTCATTGCGCCAGTTGGATCACTTGTTCTAAATTTAAAAGTAAAAGTAATGTCCAAATTCGTTGTCACTCGAATAACTCCACTTTTTTATTGTTATTTACCTGGTGCTTTGAACACAAAACATGTTAATTTACTTTTTAGGGGTGTTACTGTATATATTACAGCCTCAATAATTTGAAAACTTTACACAGTTCCATTCTATATATCTTTGGCTCTATCTTACTTCGTCTACTTTTTTTTTTTTTTTTTGACAAACCGGTTTAAACCAAACAATATTTTCATTGGCTGTCAATTTCTACTAAAATGCTTCCTTCAAATCATACATAACTAAAAAACCAACTCTTTTTTTCTGTTATTATTTAATATCATTCATAGCAAACATCACTAAACCAATTAACAAAACTCTAACAACCTCGATTATGTCTTTGTGTATGAAATGAAGATTGAAGTTATTTTTCTTCCACTACTATAGACATTTAAAAATTGAAACTTACATTTCCACACTGTCTTCGCTTTTTATAAAAACAAAACAAAATCTAATGTTAATTGTATTGCTAAAATAACTTGTACAACATCAAACGAGTTTATCTTAATCTCAAAAATATAACCAATTTTAAATTATTAATTCTAAACTCATAAACATTACAACGACATTACTAATAACTAGTTTCTATCAACCTTGATTACTTGATTTCAACATCTTAATTACTTGCTTACTTTCACACCTTTTTTTTTTTACTCGGACCTCAGATCTATATTGCATGACTTCAGTCTCATTTACTACCACTGTATGAAAACAAAATCCAGACGCTACAAGTCCTCGGATCCACTTAAATATTGCATGAAATTTGTCTCATTTATTAGAATTGTGTGAAAACCTAGTAGGTCATACAAGCGTTATACGATTTGCCACTTGAATTACCTCTATACCCTTATGACAATTTCTATCTTCTTTTTCCAACTACTCCCTTAACTTATTCCTTCCATTAACACTAGTTTCCCTTCATTTTTCAGGGCTAGCGGACCCACTACACAGATGCAAATGGGCTTATTTTCTTCGTAGTCCTGACATACCTAGGGTGTAGTACATCACCGCATTCTATCCGCCGTCGGTTAAAAGCCTGGCCCCACATACATGTATGCATATAATCTACATTAACGTGACATATACAATAATATCACATAATGTTTACCATCGCCATGTGGATAGAAAATTACTTGCTTATCATGAAACATATCTGTGAGCAAGTCATAAGCAAATCATGTCAAGTATGTTGGTTCTGTTTCAGCCTTGAGGAGGTGGCACCCTCTGTGGCCGCCATGTTTTAGCCTTTGAGTTTTCAGTAAAGACATTTATTCCAGCAAAAAAAAAAAAGGTTTGTTGGTGCTGTTTTTAGAGATGCAAATTCTAAAAGGATCACTTCTTGCAGCAAGAAGAGAAACCTTCATAACATCAAGATTTTACCTTTCCGTGATGACATCTACAGGACTTTGGTATAAAGCCTCTTATGATTTTACTTGCTTGTTAGAACAATGTAAAAGCACCAGATCAATGAAAAAACTGCATGCCCAGATTATTGTTGAAGGCCATGAGCAAAACCCATTTGTTGCTTCCAAGCTAATTGGCAAGTACATGGAGTGTAGCGACACGAGCATCGAAGTTGCACGGAAGTTGTTTGATGGTTTGTCTAAAAGAGATGTCTTTCTATGGAACATGGTAATTCAAGGTTATGCAAATTTGGGTCCTTTTGTAGAGGCTGTGGATTTGTATCGCCGAATGCGGCTTAGTGGCTTGTCCGCGAACAAATACACGTACCCTTTTGTGCTGAAGGCTTGTGGTGCTATGAAAGATGTGATGAGCGGTCAAGTTGTGCATGGACAAGCTGTTAAATCTGGCCTTGACTTGGATTTGTTTGTTGGGAATGCTCTTATAGCCTTTTATTCCAAGTCTCGGGACATGAAAGCATCCAGAAGAGCGTTTGATGAAATGCCTCAGAGAGACATTATTAGTTGGAATTCGATGATTTCGGGATATACTTCAAATGGGCACGCAAAGGATGCCCTGATGCTTTTCTGCACTGTGGTACGAGATCATACGACTTGTTTCCCGGACCATGCCACTCTTGTAAGTACTCTTCCTGCTTGTGTTCACACATTGGGCATCCAAGTCGGATTTTGGATTCATTCCTACGTTGTACAGTCAGGCATGGAAGTGGATGCTGCTCTGTGCAGTAGTCTTATATCAATGTATGCAAATTTTGGTCGAGTGAGCATCGCCAAAGAAGTCTTTGTTCGAAGCAGAGACAAAAACTTAGAAGTATGGAGTGCGATGATGAGGTGTTACGGAATGAATGGGCATGCGGATGAGGCGCTCAAGATGTTCCAAAAATTATTAGATTTCGGGTTACATCCCGATGGTGTTGTGTTTTTGTGTTTGCTGTCAGCTTGTAGTCATGCTGGTATGGTGGAAAAAGGCTGCGAGATTTTTGATAAAATGGGAGATTTTGGAGTACAGAGAAATGAGAAGCATTATGCTTGTATGGTAGATCTCTTCGGTCGGGCAGGGTTTATAGATCAAGCAATTGAGTTCATCAAAAGCATGCCAGTGAAGCCAGGGAAAGATGTTTTCGGTGCTTTGCTTGGTGCGTGTAGAATACACGGCAACTTAGAACTCGCTGAAGAAGTGGCAGAGAAGTTGGTGTTCTTCGATGCTGACAACGCCAGGCGGTACTTGACTCTGGCAAGAATGTATGAAGAGAAAGGGCGGTGGGAAGATGCAGCTAGAATGAGGAAAGAGCTAAGAGAGAAGAAGATTAAGAAGCTGACTGGTACTAGTTCTATCGAGGGAAATCGCTTTCGTTGTTCATTTGGAGTAGAGGATGAATTAACCTTGGTCAGCTTCATTGAAGTGTGAAACCACCTTGAATTTTTTTGTTCTTTTTAAACTGCAAACGACGAACAGGTTACATAGTCGGATAATTTTCCCCCCATCTCAAGAGCCCTATGAATTTTTTTCTCGAGTTCTTACCGTTACTGGTTTATCTGAAAGCATACGTCCTGATAATTTGCGACTGGTCATCGGGGCTTGTTTAGGTTGTTTATCAAGTCCGCCGATACCACAAAACCAGACATGGAAGCTTCTTATTGTCCAGCTCCTCGAGAATGAATCGTCTCTAGAAACTCGCTAGCTGGGAAGAACACAGAAAAGGATGTTCTTTTATGGAAGCATTGCAATATATAGATAAAAGTATGGTTGTAAAACAGCCTGGGATTTTTATTTTTTATTTTTTTGAAAAAGCGCAGTTCGTCAAAAGTTAGCAATTCATAGATGACTAACCACCAAGTAGATAAATGTGCAAGCAAATGACATATAATATACCAAAAGAATCCACAACAAACCAAGGCATACAAGAAATTTTAGTTCTGATTTACCTCTCCAATTTGGCAGAATAGAAACAGATGAAACGTGCTAGTTCCCATGTTTTACACAAATTTACAAACAGCAAGCAAGGATGAAGAAAAACAAAAAATCAACAAATAAAACAATCAACAATCAGACAGACTCCAACTACTTTGATTTTACAATATCAACATCAATGCCATCCTTTGGTATTTTTTTTTTTTTTTTTTTTTTCTCCCCCCTTGTTTTTAAGCAATCATGATTGGGCATCAAGTAGAGATGGATTACGTGGTTAGCGTATCGGGAAGATGGACGGAATGCGCTCCAAGTACTTTACCACCAACATCTGGGAAATTCTCATATCCAGATAAGGGGCCAACCTTACCATCAGCATCTACCTGCAAAGGATACTTCAGAAGGTGTCCCTGTAATAATGTGAAGTTCTCCGATGTGTAACTCTTCCAGTTTTCTTCAGCAATCTCGTTCACCTTCCTCACACATTCTACACTCTCCGGCTCTTCGAACCACGCATCTATATTCCCAAGATGCTCCGCCCAAAGCGACATCCTATAACCATATACCTGCATATTTTGGGAGTCTAGTTAGAGAATGTTATGAAAGACAGAAATTGAAGAAGAAAGTGTCCTTTTTTTTTTTGGCTATCGGTTTCTCGCCAGTATTTAGCAAGAAGTGTATTCTCTTTATTTCCTCTACTGGGCCGAGCAGGTTCTTGATTGAAACGAAGAAAGCCTCATCAAAGAAAACTCAACAACTATGAACTTCTATGAACTTTCTCGAAATTCTATTTGACCGGTGCATGGTTGCATTGCAATCGCACACAAAAAGGAACTCTTAATCAGAGCCAGCAAATAAAAATAACATCCCCTGCATATAAATTATTATTAGCTAGCTCAAGAGACTAGCAAAAAAATGGGAATCCAAATGACACAATTTAAGTTGGCTCATCTTTTAGCATCCACTTTGGAACAACGATTTCAGAAATTGAACTAAGTTGGTTAAAGCAGGATACGCCGTGAAGCAAAATAAAGAAACCAACGAACCTGACCGCGTGGACGTCTATTCCTTCTTGCCCAAGTGTGATTGGGTTGATATGAACCCATAGCTATCTCAGTGTCTTTTGTACCAGCCATAGATCTTTGGTTGATATTGGCAGATCCCACGATTACGTACTCATCGTCTACTACCATACCCTTAGCATGAACATAAATCATGAATCGCTGAAACTTGTGCGCATCGGTGACCTGGAGAAAATATCAAACACAACCAACATTTTGAGTTTTGTGCAGCTTAAAAAGAAGATAAAAATGAAAACATCATATTAAAGAATTGAAAAACAAAGGAAAGAGAACAAAGACGATTTTACATGAAAGGAACTATAAATCTCAACGCATTTGAACTATTAAATGACTAAACAAAAGGCCATTTCGGGGCTAGATAAATTACCACGGCAGCCTCAGCAGTTAGATCTTTCCCCTCATACTTTTCTCTGTTACCAAGGCAATAGAAATTAAGGTAATCTTGCGGTTTTGAGTCTGAAATCTGCATCGATTTCAATGCCTTTGCAACAATATCATACATCATTTGCATGGTCTGACTCTGCAGAAAGAAACGTTCACAAGTTAGAAATAAGGCTGTCATGCTGTTAACCTTGTAATTTAAAAGAACAAGATTAGCACAAGTCGAAATGTTCCAGATTAATCATCCTGGAAAAAATCAGCAAATGTTATCATTTTCTCTATCCGTTTAAATGGTTGCAGGAAAGCATTCCAAAACTAGATAAATGTAAACCTGCCAATAGAGGATTTCTTGCATGGGACCGGATTTTGGATCACCTTCAGGCCACATTGGTATGACAACATACACTGCAAATCTCTCGTTAGCTTTAATTTTGTTAGCAATCTTCAAGGCTAATTCCATCGGAATAAGATTATCAGCTCCTGTTCATACAGTGAAGGCAAATAACTTCAGAATTGTCGGGGTCAAATGGAAGTCTACGGGACAACTGTGATTACATAATAATCTGACTTAACAAGCCTACTAGCAAGATTTTATATCACTTAGTGTAATAGGAGTTTGTCAGTTTCACCTGCATTTTTGTAATCTGGCCATGCATAGGATGACCCAAGAAAATATTGATTCTCAATATAAATGAAATGCTGAGCAGATCTGATTGCTTGGATGTATCCTGTTTGAATACTTTTATCTATCACCAAACTCTTCGAGCAAATCAAGTTCTGTGATCACAACAGCGAGCACAATCAACTCCACCATTTTCGCTTGTTCGTCTGATTGAAATAAAAAGCACAAAAAATAAAAATAAAAAGGAAAACAAACCAAGGGAACAGGCCCAATATATGTACCTGGGCTGCAGCAGCATCGACGTTTCTCGGAAAGCCTTTTACTGATCCTGAATCAATGGACCGCATAATCTGCAAAAGAAAGAAAGATCTATTATTTTGTTAAAAGAATACAACCAAGAGAGAATGCTCAAAAGAGAAACATATAACATCTAAAAGGACAGTAAGAGAAACACCCACTATCTAACCTGAACATGCCAAGTGTCCTCATCTGTAGAGACCCATAACTTGGGATCATCTTCTGGAATAATTGTAACAGCAACCTTATCCTTTGAACGCGATAAAGTACCATCCGTTGAACGAATAAAGGTACCATCCTTTGAATCTTTTATCTCAGGGACATCAGGACTAAGTATCCATGAAATGCGATCTATTTTTATTAAAGCATCATCACTCCAACGAGAAACCCTTTTGAAATGCAGTATCTCTGTCCATTTTGTCGCTCTCTTCCAACGCTGCTCAAAGTTTATAAGAACATCGTAAGCTGCAGGCCCTTCAATTCTACTGTGCAAGTCATGCCATGGTTGCCTTGGAGCCTTGGCTCCAGCCTAGTTTGTAAAAGGGAAATAGGAGGGAAAACAAATTAAAACAGAAAAATCTCAGCAAGAACAAATCATGAAGCATATAGGCCCTTTTGGTACTTTTGTTTGGATTGTTTAATAATTATATCCTTCAGGATAAAACACAAAGCATTTGCGTTTGAACTCTACAAAATGTTGAAAACTACCATTATATAACACCATGAAAAAAGAGTTCCAGCAGGGACCCAAATAGAAACTGTTTCATGCTTTGCAAAGTAAAATGTGGCATCATCAGGTAGATTTAGCTGTACACTTGTGTGCATAATATTTATTCACGCGTGTATATATATGATCAAATTGAAGCCTATACTAGTCAATGCAAGCCAACTACAGAATTTGACAGGGGTTCATATTTATAGTGGAACCAGTATAATGCTGAAATTGCAGATCACAAACCGTAAACTCCAATTGGCCAAATACTTACAGTAAATGTAGGATTATGGAAATCTTCCTTGAATATTGTGTCAAGATCACGAAATAGTCTATGCTCTGGTGTGTCGTAACGACCATCACAAAGATCAAGACCTCCTACAAAAGCAGTAATCTTGCGGTAGTTTCCAGATGCTTGTGTGTCAACAAGAACCAATTTCTGATGATGAGTAAAGAGAGTTCCAACAATCTGAACAAAACCCATAAAGCAAGTAGATTTAGCAAGTTCATTGGCTTCTTTGAAAGCAAATAATTCCCTGAAATAAAGAAAAACCTTTCACGTGAAACAGAAAAAGTATGCCTAGTGAAAACTTCTCAGAATACCTATACAAGATTTGTTTACAGGGTGCATATGCTCATACATGGGTATATGTCTGTGTATGGAAAAGATCAAAACTTCACCGTCAATTTACTACAATGCTAGATGAGTGAGATAAAAATCATGCCTGTTGTTTGATATAGCTCATCTTACTGCTAGCATATCGAGGCGCGAGCACGCAAATAACTGAGGAATGCTTGAAAAACTTCCGAGTTTCTTCATCATGCGTCTGCATCACTCCAGCCTGCAACCCAAAGCCCAATTCACAGTAACAATTCACAAATCAATTTCCATGTTTGCAAGCAAAGGAATATCACTAATTACATTAGAAAAAAACATAGCTCACATAACATTCAAATCAACAACACAACAAACTCCCGAAGCAATCCATAGGTGGATAGGTCAATGCAACATTATGTTTTTTTTTTTCCATTTAAATTATTTGTGCCACCTCACTATTTTAACTCTCAAGTTTAATGGTTTGTGAATGAAAGAGCTATATTGACACGCAGATAAAAGACCACGGGCTACTTCGACACTTTTAAAAGTTGAAGGCCTACACTGAAGTCTGACAAAAGGTACAAACTTTCAGTACTCCTGATGGTTTTATTTCTCCATTAACCAGATCATTAAATTTAATCACAACAATATTCTCACACAAAAGAAGGCAAAACAATCAGAAACATCACAAGATAATCACAAATTGTAACACAATGGCAGGCAATAATAGATTCTGACCGTCTGGATGAAGTACTTGTCATGTGAAGTCTTGTCATCCCAAACCAACAGCAACACCCTCACGCCTTCCTCCGACTTGTATTTAAGCAACTCACCTAGTGTCAAATCCCCACCTCTCGGCAATGGCCTTGTCGGCTCTCTGACCAGCTTGATCTTATGGTAGATCGACCACCCGGAGATGTAAATCATGTGGTGCGCCTCCGATATCGCATAGCATATATCCTCCCAGCACTTCTCCTGCGTGAAAACCTTTGGACGCCACCGGGAGAAAGAAGATAGAAATTTAGGAATTCAGAGAGACGAGAAGAATAACAGAGAGAATACAAAATAATCACTATCAATTACTAAAGTCTAAATTGGAAATATAACCACCACTTTTTCAATCTTTACTTCAGATATAATAATAAAACAAACTCAATCTAATATTTAGAAAAACTTAACTAAACAAATAATGATATATCACATAAATATATATATATATATATATATATTATATAGTATCTAAATTCGTAGTTTCACATATCTTGTTCCTCTTCATTCTCACCATTCTTCCCTAATATTTTTTCGGACAACCACTTTTTGTGAATACAAAGTTTTTATGGATGAAAATAATGATGACACGCTTTACATTTCTCAATATTTATGATACATTCGCCCAAATATCAATAATTAAAAGTTTCAAAACACCTCGAGCTTTAACTTTACCTCATTGAATATCAATTTGACAGTGAACATAGAAGAAAATTCAAGAAATCAGACAGATAAAGTTTACGAATTTCGCCCAGAGAGAGAGAGAGAGAGAGAGAGAGAGAGAAGTTTAAGAATATTATCATATTCACCTTCCCGCCATCGAGCTTAATCTTCGGAAGCAAATGGTCGACCACATGGGCGTCTTGGTACAACCTGACGGAGTTTCCTTTCCTCAATGGAAAATAAGTGTGCCTCACGCCTTTCTCCTCCGGGTCGCCGGCGATTCCGTGCCGGTAGAGAGGATTCTTCTCGCAAGGAGTGAAGTTCATCTCCAGCAGGAGCGCCGTATCCGGCTTCGGCGGTTTCCCGAAGGAATTCAGGATCGGGAACCAGCCGCTGATGGTCTTCCCGGTAGCGAGGTCTGCGGCGGCGATTCTGACGGCTCCGATCAAATCGGCGCCAAAGAGGTCGTTGTCCTTGACGAGGAACTCGAGGTGGACGACGGGGTGAGCCAGCGGGATGTGGAACCGCTCGTTCCAGGAAGGGTTTTGGGAGTTCTTGATGACTCGCGTGCGCGCCACGGTCGCCTGAGGGACGTTGACGGTGACGTAAGGGTCGCTGGTGATGATCCTGGCGTGGTGGTGGATCTTCCGGTCAGAGCGGCTGCCTCCACCGCCGCCGCCACCGCCGTCAGAGTCGTTGGGATCGGCGGCGGAGCTTCTAGTGGGCCACTTGATGGTGCCGCAGACGGTGACGCAGCTGCGGAGGTGGTTGGTGACGGCGTCCATGTTCGGCAAGTGACGAGCTTCGATGATCCTGAGGTCCAGGTCGCCATGGAGGCAGACTAGCTGCTCCGAATCCGCCATGGAAATTTAGAGAGCAAGAAAATCCGAGGCCGTCACTGGAAGAACTGTAATTTATATAACCGAAACCAAATTGGAGAGAGAAGAAGGAATTGTTGTCTGTCTGATCTGGTGGAGAGTTTCATCAGTTTCACAGAGAGGCTTGTGGATTTGGATTTGGATTTTTATTTTTATTTTTTTGTCTTTATTTTTTTAATAAGGTAAAAATATATATAAATGCGAACAGGGTTTAAAAATTGAAGCATTGAACTCTGAGGTAAGAATTTGGAATTATGTCAGGTGGAGAACAAAACTATGGATACGAGAGAAAATAATTTTATTTTATTTTTATTTTAATCTTCATTTGATTTAGAAATGAAAATTTTTAATTAAAATTTTATTAATTTTTTATAAATTAATTATAACTTTATTAATTTTTAAAAAATAATAAAAGTTAAAATGAAAATTTTCAATTTTAACTAAAACACTAACCACAAATTCAGATAAATTTTAATGAACCGTTTGGCAAACCATCTTAAATTTATATTTTTTTTTTAATTTTCATTTTTTTTTTCTAAAAAGTCAATAAAAATTATAACTAGTTTTTAAAAAATCAACCAACTTAAACCATTTTACCAAACGCACCCTAAAGTAATAAGTCATTGATAGAATTATTATAGAGGGGTCCCTTTAATCCATGAAAGAGACATGAGAAACAAAAAATCCACTTCCAGAAAGAAAACAGAAAAGAAAAGGAAAAAAAAGGTCACGGATTTTTTTTTTCCTAATATCACAAAGGAAGTAGATTTTTTTTTTTTTTTTTTTTGTTAACTTAGCCTTTTTTTTTTTCCCCTCTCTCTAAACTAACTTAGCCTTGATAAGAAGGAAAGAAAAATAAAAGAGGAAAAAAAAAAAAGACAAAGACAAAAGATTTTAATTTCTCTTTATATTATTTAGGAATCGTTTAGAAAAATAAAAAAGTTGAAAAAATTTTTTTTGAGAGAAAAGAAAGAAAATTGTAAATTACTATTTAATTTATCTATTTATATTATTTCATTTTAAAAATTAAGACAAAAAATAATTTTAGTTATTTTATGGGGTAATTTAAGTTTTTCTCTCAATTAAAGAGATTATAGTGGGTCATACTATAAATTTTTATCTCTCATATTTTTCTTTCCTTCATATCTTCCTTCTTTCCAAACAAGTTGTTATGTCATTTTCCAACCAATAATCTCTCCCCCAACTTCCATCCTTCCTATTTTTCATCATATCAAACATAGCATGGATTCAAACTCTTAGCATGTGTTTGGGGTATTCGTTTTGAGTTAAAAATTTTAAGTTAGAATTGAGTTCTGCGTTTGGTTTATTGGAGTTAAAAAGAACAAAATTTTGAAATTTTTTTCAGAAAAATAATATTAATATGGATCTTATTTTATTCATCTCATTTGGATTTGTATATGTAAAGTCATGGATTTTTAAAGTTTAAATTTTTAAATTATAATTAGAACTGTGAATATTAAAACTGAATTGATTTTTCATAAGAGAACAAAACTAAATTAAGTTTTTCAACTCTAATTGATGAAACAAACATAGACTTAATCTCAAGATGTCAATAAATATGCAATTACAGTTATTTAATAAATTACTTATTTTTTATGTCGACATTTTAAAGTACACGATGATTAATTTGGAGAGCTTAACTGATTAAGGAGACCAAGGAAATATCTTATTATTTTGAAGAAAATTTAATAATAACCCCTTTTAAAAATAAAAACTTACATATAATCTTTTTTAATTATCTATTATATAAATATTAGTCTGAAAATGTGGTCACGTAGGGGACGTCTGAAAAATAGGGTCTCATCAGATAAAACATGGTCTCATCAGATGATTAATTTGTTCTTTTGGCCTTTGGACAATTGTCAGCCTGGAAATGAAGCAAATAGATATTTATTATTCGATATCATTTATTATTATTATTTTATTTAGATGGGAGATACGAGTGGGTTGGTGTTATTCACGTAGTATTGTGTCGGTTTCTTCTTCCTTTTTTTTTTTTTTTTTTTTTTTTTAGCTCCCGTTGTTGTATTTGGAACAAATGCTCACTTCATTGGGTGATGTTTGTTGGTTTAGTAAGACTAGGAGACTCTTTTTCTTTTCTTTTTTTTTTTCTTTTTTTTTTTTAAGGTTAGAAGTTTCAATGTTTTTGTTATTTACGGGGGGAAAAAAAAAAGTTTCTATGTTTATCAGCTTTAAAGGGGTTTATATATATTGGAAAGTTGGTTTTCAATCAGTGCTTTTTGCATGGATAATTTAACTGAAAAGTTCTCATCTTTAAAGAGCTTTTTAAATAACCTCCCCGAAATGAACCGACAAAATAAAGAAGTCCCCCCTAATTAAAGTTATCAAATTAATTTAGGGTTTTTTTTTTCTTTTTTTTTTTTGCACATTTGAGATATTTTTATCCTACATGTCGTCCCATGTTGTCATCATTCCAAACTTGGAACTTTTCCAAAGACCGACAATGATTCTGTGTTAAAATAATTATCATGTAAACTACGTTTTGGCAAGTTTAATTAACAATAATGTCGCAAACATTCCAAAAGTAGTACTCATAGCCGCCAAATATTAGTGTTGTGCTAGTGTTTGAGGGTAGAGATGGCCGTTTGGTTTCCCTTTTTGGGATTGTTTTTCACGTAAGCTGGACCCCTCAAAATCCAACAATTTACTATTGAAAATCAAGGATGCGCGTATTCTTGACAAAATTGACATGTATTCTTGATAATGTTGAATTTAAAATTAGTCTGCAATTGACGTTTGTTTGTACTCTAATTTATAAAAACGAGACCAACTTTAGTCGAGAAATTAAAAAATGATCGAAAGTTTATGCTAAAAATTATAATCTCAAAAATAAAATCAATTATAATTCCACTTTTTTTTTTTTTAACACTCAAAACTCAACACAACCATGAAATCATGGTGAAATCCCCGCCCTTGATTTCAAAAAATAAAAACGATGATGATCTTTTTAGGAAAAAAAAAAAAAGAATTTCTGCAATAAGACTGATTAAAAATTAATCTAACAACTAAAATATCGATTTTTACAGGTAGTGTAGAGTAGATAATTCTACCGTAAAAGTTTCATTTAAAAAAATCAAACAAAATTTCAAAAATAATAACACGCCTTTCTCAAAAATTTCCTATTAAAACAAAACCATTTGATGAAAACTTCCCAAAGACTACCCATTTTCTATGTAGTGGGGTCTGAACTTGCTTGGTGTAAAGGGTATGTTTGCACGTTCTGCCATTGTCTTTCAAAAGAGGAAAAGGAATAAAAAATAATAATAATGTCCATTTTTCCCAACATGATAAACCATAAAAAAGTAGATTGAAGAGACCAGACACTACTCTTGAAGAGAGAGTAGTTATTGGTCTTAAGGCTAAGATGTGCTTTTGCATTCTTGCAATGGTACAAAAGTTGGAGATGCCTTTTCTATGTTCTTTGGAATAAAGCCATATGCCTTGCTTCTTCTTTTCTAGGTTGCTTCCTGGCTGTCATATGAAGTTTGAGATTCCCTTTCATAACCCTTTAGAAGCCCTTTTCCTAATCTATCCTAACTTGTTTATTATACATATCTCTCTTGCTACCTTTTTAAAGCCTTGTTTTAGCATATCATAAAGTATTAGGTTATCCCAAAACTCCTGTTTTTTTTTTTTTAATGAAAAATACCATATTGATTGTAACTTGAGTCACTTTCACCATTTCCCTTATTGAGATTGAAGCCATGATCAAAGGGTGGTTCTATTTCAATGGAAAAACTTTTTTTTTTTTTTTGGCACAAATATTTGCTTAATGGGAAAAACAGGAGTCAGATCCATATCTGATCTGAGTGAGAAGAAACCTAATAATATCTTTCAATGGAAAACCATGTTACTAGGGAGTGATGAGAAAGCAACATCCAAGTGGCCAGAATTAAAGAAAGAAATGAGTTCAACACAAACTTTAGTCACACTCAATCTCCCAATTCAATATCTTCAAAAACTATACAACTATCATAGTATATGCCTTTATAGAGAAAAAAAGCAACAAAGTTTCACTCTTTGCAGATCTTAATTAACTTGATAGTGATATTTTTTAATTTATTTTTTTTACTTGGTAAGAAAGTTTCTTCGATGAGTTAGTAAGAGACAAAAGGGAGAACAACATTAAATATTATTCACACTTTTTCCTAAACCTCCATGATCACTTACCACAGTAGGTACAATCACCTTATTGTTTGGATCTTGAGAAACAACTCTAAAACTTGTAAACCTCTTCATCTCACCCAAGGAAGGTACCACTGTTTTCTTACCATTATTTGAATCATCTACCTTATCCTTAGGACCATTATCAACATTCTCTTTGACACATTTTTTGTGTTTCTTCTTGACAACCTTGACGTCTTGTGTGGAGCAGCAAAGCGTCTTGGTATTGGGCTTGGGCTTGGGCTTGGGCTTCTCCTTGTGGGTGACTTGGCCCAAGCAGGAGACCTTGGGGGAAGTGGGCTCGCGAGTGTCGAAGCTGGTGGCTCCGTTCTTGGGCCTTCTTCTTCGGGCCTCGGAGGGAATAATGGAAGTGGAGAGAGGTTTGGAGGAACTGGGCTTGCGGGGGCTTGGAGGAGGACTTACTAGGAAGGTGGTGGCGATTGAAGAAGTGGCCGCATGGATAAGGGAAAGAAGCTTGGCAAGCTTGTTTCTTAAGTTTGATGTTTTTTTCTCCATTTGAGGATTCGCATGTAGAAATGTTCTGTGTTGTGTTTGTCGAAGATTATTTGTCTTTGCAAGTTATGTGCGTGTGTATATGTATATGTTCGGAAGGAGTATGGTGGCAAGTTTGGGAACTAGTAAAGACAAGGTTGTTGACTTTTTCATTGGGTCTGACGCCGGTGGAAACAGCCGGCCTAAATTTAGAACAAATTACAATAACAATAATAAATAAACAAATAAATTAATAAATACAGAAGTTGGTGCCGGCCCTATTTACTTCTTTCTCACCAAATGATTCATGGCACCGCTTTTTTTTTAGCTGTTAGATTTTTTTTTTTTTTTCCTTTCGTTTGGATGGGGTGGGGGAATCAATCTCAGTTGTTGATACCTGAACTTTAAGTTTATTTTCAAACTCGCACTTCATACCCTAAATCTTAAACTAGTCCCTTTTAAATCCTATTATTTTTATTTTTTATTTTTTGCTAAAAATAGAGGAACAATAAGTGTTAACAGAAATTCCAAAATAAAGGATTAAATAACTAATTCAAATTTCAAGGAGCAAAATTAGAGTTTTTAGAATCACTTCAAAACCAAAACTGCCTTTCCCAAATCTATGAAAGGTGATACGTTTAAGAGAAGTGAAAATAACCAGAACATTGAGATAGCATGTGAAAATAATTCTTAAACTATTAAATATTAGGGAAGCTAGCTATGACTAAATATAAAATTATTATTAAAATGCAGAATCGAACTTGCACCCTCACAAACCCAAGCCATACCACACTGTCCCGATGCCATTTGACCAAGTGATCATGACGCGTTAGTATACACTTGTATATTTGCCCTCACGGTCCTTGACTCCTTGTCAGTAGTAATGTAGCTTTGTTTACCAACAGGCAACAAGCAACAAGCTAGCAGCAACCATGTTGCTCTTATGAAGTAATGTGTTCAAGCAAAAAAACGTATCAAAGGAGATATTTCTTCTCTTTCCTAGAAGGTTTTCTTTTTTCTTTTTTTTTTTTTCCCTCCTTGCAATTACTTTTTTCTCCACTAGAATGACAAAATAGAGGTTACAGATGTATAACTAAGTGCAGCAAGTAATCTCCAGGTCTATTATTTGTAATAAACTGTCCTGAATACAAGCTAATAAGAGCTATACCGATTCCTAATTCCTTGACACTTGAAGCATCTGACTTCAAGCGATGACCCAAAACAAAAGATGCATTTAAGCAGGAATACAATTTTAATATCAGTAATGTGTCTTTTAAACTTTTTGAGTCTCGCAGAAAATGCTCTAATGGCAACGGATTGATGGTGTACATATTCAAGTATGATACAAAATGAAAGGGCTCGCAGACAAAGCTGAAGTCTCTCGGTGCACTTGGCCGCAGTTTCACGGATCCAAAGCCCACTTCACGCACGAGGCTGCAAGTGGAATGCACGAACGGATCATTTCGCACTCGTTACACATCCAAATAGTTCATTAATGCAACGATTTTAGGACGTTTAAAAACTGACCTTTGCATAACCCCAGATCACTTGAAAAATCATATGGCCTAACGAGTGCTCCGATTATCCTTGTCATCTTTATCGCTTGTTTGTGGAGTGTATTGGCTCGTTGATGACGGCGAGTAGCCAGGCTGGCTGGGCGAGTACCCTGCACTTGGGCTGCATGGAACACAGAGACAGTTAAGAACGAGTATTAAGTCTTGACACTTCTAAGTCCACTACAGCTTCAAAGAAACGTTTTGAGGTAAAAGAAATTTTGTCTAGCTTACCTGTATTGCGGAGAGCTTGGACTATAGTCTGGGCTAACACCAGAGTTATAGGGGCTGTGTAGCAATAGAAATAGAATTAGAGCGAGTTAAAAAGAGAGATCAATCCAACATCTTGAAACTGAAAAAGAGCTCAAACATATAAGCTTACCTGCTGGGACTGTATGTGGGGCTTGAAGGAGAATAAGATGGAGATGTGGGTGAATAAGATGGTGATGTTGGGCTGCAACAAAAATGACAAGTTCGACGATGAGTAAAATGCTCCACCTCTAAACATCGGTGCCATATCATTGAAAATTTACGAGTATTAAACAGGCCAAGAGCCCGAGACTTTGTTTTGAACAAGCCAACCAAGCAACTTGACTAAATGGATTTAGCACACAACAGTAGTGACTGACTTTCAAGAGCAAGGAAATCGCTGATGCCACAATGAAATATATGCCATTTCCAAGAAAGCTTACCTGTAATTCGGAGATGTAGGACTATATGGGCTAGATGGTGACAACCTGGGACTGCTCGGAGAGTATGCCAGTGACGGGCTGTATTTTGCCGACTGAGGATTGAAACTTGGAGATGTTGGGCTATAGCTGGGTGAGGTTGGGCTGTAACTTGGTGAGGTTGGACTATAGCCAGGAGAAGTGGGACTATAGGCTGGTGAAGTGGGACTGTAGGATGGAGATGTGGGACTGTAGGAGGGTGACGTCGGGCTGTATGAAGGTGATGTTGGGCTGTAGGAAGGTGATGTGGGGCTGTAAGATGGCGATGTGGGGCTGTATGCCGGGGAGGTGGGGCTGTATGCCGGGGACGTGGGGCTGTAAGCTGGTGAAGTTGGACTATAACTTGGCGAAGTCGGACTGTAACTTGGAGAAGTTGGACTGTAACTTGGCGAAGTCGGACTGTAGCTTGGCGAAGTCGGACTGTAGCTCGGAGAAGTAGGACTATAGCTGGGTGACGTGGGTGAATAAGATGGACTAGTTGGAGAATAGGCAGGACTTGTCGGACTATAACCTGGAGAACTGGGACTATACGTCGGAGAGGTGGGACTGTAGCCAGGACTTGTGGGACTATATCCAGGCGATGTAGGACTGTAACCAGGGGAAGTTGGACTGTATCCAGGGGAAGATGGACTGTAGCCCGGAGATGATGGACTGTACCCAGGGGATGAAGTAGGAGAGAAGACCATTCCTCCAACGTATGGAGAGAATTGTGCATCGGATATGGGAGACAAACGGAGATTTGGGCTCAGCAGATAACTTGGTGACATCATGCCCTCGTGATAAGGAGTTCCCGAGACTGGTGAGCGGGAAGGTGTCATGCCAAAATCAAGGCCATCCATATAACTAGGTAGCTGGAGTTCAATAGCATTTTTCAACATCTCATCATTGAGATACAAGGCACAACCTCCTGTACCAATTGGCGCAAGCTGACCCAACATTATATTTTCCGTGACACCCCTCAAATAGTCTGTTTCAGCAAACACTGCAGCATCAAGAAGAATGTCCACAGTTTCTTCAAAAGAGCATCGCATCATTGGTCCTGTGTCATTCCTGTTAATACCGTGACGAGTAATGGCCATCAAGTGTCCACGGTAGGTCATTGTATCACAGAGGATAGCCAGATGCCGGTAATTCACATAAGACCCATCAAAAGATATAACAACACGCAATTCATCTAAGAGTGCCCGACGAACTGCCTCAATACCAAGAACTTCAATGACCTCAATCAAGTGATTGCTTGTTGTTCTCCTTGCGTCAACATCTTCGTGGCAGATGACAGCCAACAGATTGACGCCTTCTGTATCAAGCATCCACTCATTCTCTGGTTTAAATCCATCGTTCTCATCGAACTTGTTAACCTTCCCATGTTTGATAAAAACCTTGTTGATATCTGGGATACCACGAAGAGACATTTCTGTCAGCATATTACTCTCAATCTTCTTTAAGAAGACATCATCCTCGGCAGATTCATCAGTTAAGTCTCCTTTTGGTGCTTCATCATTCATGATACGGATTCGAAGGATCAGTTTTTCAGCATTATCATCGTTGAATATACAGGTCAAGTCGTCATCAAATTCGAGGTTGATCTTCTCAGCAATATCAGCCATACTCAACTTCTTATCCACCATCATTTCACGATTCAACTCTATGCGAAGCAGCCAAGGAGAGATTTTATCCGGGTTTACTTCTTCATCCGGCATTTCATAGTAAGACTTGACAAAGTCGACATCCTCCTCGATGATCGTGCTCATGGGATCCGGATCATACCATACTTCTGTAGCTTGAGTTACACTCCGGAGGGTGGTATACTCCAGCGCACACTGAACTGTTTTGGCTCTCTCTTTGGTTTTACTTGCTTCAGGCTTCAAAAAGACAGAGAGAGATGGAGTTTTGATTCTCTTGGCTACGTTAATAATCTCTCTCAACCTCGGAACACCTAAAGTAACATTCTTGGCACTCACACCAGCATAGTGGAAGGTATTGAGAGTCATCTGAGTTGCAGGCTCACCAATCGATTGTGCAGCAACACAACCAATCATTTCCCCAGGAGCAACAAGTGATTGCAGGAAGCGAGATTCTATTTCTCCAATAACCCACTCAAATGCTTCCCGAGTAAGCCTGTATTCCTCCAGCACCCTTTTGCTAGCAAAAGTACTTCGGAGCAAAATGTTGAAAAACAATGTAGCATTCTTTTGAGCTTCGACACTCAACGGATCATCACCAGGAACAACCTTCAACCTCTCCTGGAGCTTATCAATAGCCTCTACAATTTCCATCGGGTGCATATCAGAAGTCCTTCGGAAGTCAATCTTAAAGGTCTTCTGTGCATTCTGAATGAGCCTCTTCAGGTTAACAGGCAATGGCCAAGAATTATCACCGGTGGTTGCAATTTCTGTTCCGAGCTGGAATCTATCTGATTCAAGTTTCTGAACTTCAGCATCGAACACATTGCGGAACTCTCTAATGGTTTTGAGATCCTCAACATGTTCAGGCAGCATGTATGTTGGGTTCCAATTTTCATTATCAAACTCGTACCTAAAAACCCTGTCAAATTCTCCTTTTTTCATTTTCAGCGAATCCAGTTTCTGAGATTCAATCCAAACAGAATCCATTCCATCTTCCCCATAGAGAAATTGAATAACATCCCCCAATGAATTTCTTACGGTCCCATCATATTTGACCATAATATCCTCCATAGCTTTCACCAGTCTCCGCTGGATGTACCCAGTCTCAGAAGTTTTCACTGCAGTATCTATGAGACCTTCTCTACCACCCATAGCGTGGAAGAAGAACTCCTGCGGAGTCAGTCCTCGCAGATACGAGTTCTCAACAAAGCCACGACTTTCTGGCCCATAATCGTCTTGGGTGAAGTGGGGCAATGTTCGACCTATAAACCCATAGGGAATTCGCTTGCCCTCAACATTTTGCTGCCCCACACAAGCAGTCATTTGTGAGATGTTAATGAAACTTCCTTTAGATCCTGCAGTAACCATAGCTTTAAGATTGTTGCTCTCAGATAAACTCTTTTGGGCACTACTTCCAGCATCATCACGAGCCTTATTCAAGACCTATAGGCACCAAACGTGTTAGTCAACAGAATGCAGACAAAAAGACGATAAAATAAGGTCAAATCAAGTACATTCAAGGCACCTGGTTCACTTTGTTTTCAAAAGACTCTATCATTGTCCTCCCAGGTTCAGCCTCTAGCTCCTTTGCTTGGGCTTTCCTGATAAGCTCTTTCACCTCATTCTTTGCCTTCGAAATTGTCTCATTAATTTTTTCCATTGTTGATGCATCAGCAATTGTATCTCCGATACCAATACTAAAAGCATTCTGCAAAAGCCAATAGTTCACAAGCCACTGTGTGTGACCCAGAAATTTGCGGGCTGCATCTGGACCAACCTCTTCCCTGTATACAACAATATTTTTGAAAATCATACGAATCAAAAAGTCCCAAGTAGAATGGCTAAATATTGCCATGAAATGGTTGCTCTAGATCAACTTTAAATCTAGGATAGAGTTCTTGGTCAACGTACTGGATCAAAAGTGAAGTCCAAATGGAAGAAAAACAAATTCTAGCAATTTCAATTGCCATATATTCACCCCAAATCAGCAATTCTTTGCTTGAGATCTAAACCACTTTTCAACCAAAATGTAGATATCCACTTTTTTTTTTGGCACAGAAGTGAATGTATGGAAAGAGAACTGCATACCATATCACATGTATGAGACTTCCTGAAGATGTCCCAAGAGTCTTCTTGCAAAGAGTTCCAGAAAGCAGTTCTCCCTTCTCTATTCTAACTAATGTATCCCCTGGAGTTATATATCCACTTTCCGCTTCAGAATGCCAGGCAGAAGTTCTGTTCAAATTGATCTGTTTCGGAATAATAAGATTAAAAACTTGTTTTCCTGTCCAAAGAGGCCGTGGCTTCAAAATTGCAGGAGCGGGAACTTTTCCATCGAAGTCCTCCCACCACATCAAGATGTTCATGAAGACATCCTGCACAAAATAGCAGGGATTAGAAGCAAGCAGATTACTGAAATATACCTAGAGTAACTGTGGTTGTCTCTAACCTTCTCTATGAAGGTATCCCTCTTTGTGATTTTCCGACAACCCAAAAGCGTATCCTGGACAATTCCCATTACAGGTCGATTTGACTGAGGGGACACAATGCATTTGGGTACCATCATGAGCTCTAGTACTTCTGCCCTAGTCTCAAATGACTGAGGAACGTGCATATTCATTTCATCACCATCAAAATCAGCATTGTATGGCGAAGTAACAGATAGATTAAGCCGGAAAGTTGAATATGGCATGATCTTGATCCTGTGCCCCATAATGGACATTTTATGGAGACTAGGTTGACGATTGAATAAGACAAAATCTCCATCATTCAAATGGCGCTCCACCTGCAACCAGAAGGCAGAAGTTAAGAAGTGGAACTACATCCAAGCTCCAAGTAGAACCAAATAACACACGAAATCTTGCCTTGTATCCAAGTTCCAAATGATGATCACTGCTCTTCTTCAAGTAACGAAGATCAAGCCTTTGTCCATCATCTCTTATGATATACTTCGCACCAGTTTTACCCGGTGGAGGATGGGGACCATACTCAACAAGCTCCTTCAACCTGATTTCTCAATGAGACACATCTCCCTAGTAGTAAAGATAGAAGAACTAGTATGAAGTAAAAGTTGAAGATGCAGAAGAAGGCTCACCTTTCAATGTTATATGGTGTCACGGTCTCTGGATATGTAAGATTTAATGCAATACTCCATGGCACTCCTAATTCATCAATGTTAATGGTTGGATCAGGAGTGATAACTGTACGTGCAGAAAAATCCACACGTTTCCCCATCAAGTTCCCTCTAATTCGACCTTCCTTCGCCTTAAGCCTACTGCATATTGATTTAATTGGCCTCCCCGATCTCTGTGTAGCCTGTAAGGTGAAGAAAGTTATAGCATATGCACATAAACAAGTTCATGGGTCGCCATTTACGTAAGAGATATGTTATAGTATCCATGATTACAAGCAACCATACCCTAGGCAACCCAGGCAACTCATTGTCAAAGTACGTGGCTATATGGAACTGTAACAGCTGCGCGAACTCGGAAATGATATGAGCAGGTGAACCATTCCTCTCCTGTCTCCTAAGATTTTCATTGTGCCTTATAATCATGGCCAACTGATGAGTCAAATCATCCTGTGGCATCAACAAAGACAAAAGGTCAAAACCAAAACTGAAAAAAACAATACAAACTAAAACGGTAGAACCATTTCTTAATTACAATATAGAACAAAAGGTAAAATAAGCACAAATTGCCAAAAGAACGAAAAAAAGGTCGGTCTTCTTAAGAAGACAAAGAAGAACACGAACAAGAGCAGGAAAAACTTGCCTCGCTCCTGGAGGATGTGTCCATCATCACAGAAGGTCTAACTGGAGGTGGAGGAATTGGAAGAACTTGCAGAATCATCCAATCTGGACGAGCATACTTTGGATTCAAGCCCAGAAGCTGACAATCCTCGTCACTTATTCTCTTCAAAACACTAAGAACCTGAAACGTTTTAAACATTATATGAGTATCGCCTTACGCATTCTTCTGAACAAGGGCAAGAAATGCGTATGAGAGTGTATCAGCAAAATATTACTCTCTCTGCAGTAAGGGTCTGCTTTCTTTCCACAGGTTCAGGAAGCTGTTCCTGGTCATCGGATTTCTTCCTCTGGGATTTGTACTCGGCGACCATTTTCATTCCATCTATTGACAGCTTTGGCTGCTGAGCACCGCAGCCACCACGACTCTTTTTCACAGGCTCTTCAGTTTCTTGACCTTGGACATTAATTTCATCACCACCTTCACACTTCTGTTTGTTCTTGCACGCATCCAAAATCTTTTTAAGCCTATTTTTTGGGTTCTTTATTTTCAGAGCTTGTTTAAACTTGTGGTCCTCCTACAAATGGCAAGGGTAAGAATTAGCTTACTGAAGCGTGAATAGAAAGCAGAGTTTTCATAAACCCTATTGAGGTTTTACCTCATCAACAAGAATTTTGGAACAATTGAAGCAAACACAACGCATAATGGAGAGCACGGTCTTCATGAACCCAATGTGGAACATGGGCTTCGCGAGCTCAAGATGCCCAAAATGGCCGGGACACTCGGCCATGCTTGCGGTGCAAGTCTCGCACTTCATCTTCCTATCAATTGTCCCAAGCCGAGGGTCGCTCAGACCGGCCGGCTTTGGCTTGCCCCCCATCATCGTCTCGCCGTGCTCAATCTGTACAACCGACATTTGCCTCTGCAAAAGCAACAACAAGCAAACACAAAGAAACCTTAACATTAAAATAAAAAAATGAAAAAGATTAAAAGGAAGCTCCAGATCAATAAATAAACCCCAACACACATTACTCCATCCCAATTGCTTAAAAGAAAAAACAATGCTCAAAAACTCCTCCTTTCGTTTTTCTTTCCCATGAATTCTAGCAACCAGAATCAATTAACAAAAAACGCTGAAATATGAGTATGTAAAATATTCCGATAACAATAAACCTAACGCACTCTACTCCATCCAAATTGCTGCAAAAAAGAACTAACCACCTAATAAACTCCTCTCGTTTTACTTTCCCGTGATTTCTCAGCAACCAAACAAACAGGCGTGGTATATTAGTAGAATTAGAACAAATAAAGAAAGACGAAAGATTCGAAAAATTTACGATCTCGTCGGGGCTGAGGATGCCGAACTGGACTGTTCGGACCTTGGCCACCTCCGCCGGCGAGTAGGGGAACCGGATATCCATGGTGATCCGACACTGAGAAAATTTTCTAGGGTTTGAAGATTGAATTCAATTGGTCAAGAAAGGGAAAATTTCCCTCGAATTCTCTCTCTCTTTTTTTTTTTTTTTGGCGCTACAAATTAAATTCGTTTTTCTTTTGAAATTTTTGTATTCTTTTTGCGGTTAATTTTGTAGAGAGAGAGAGAGAGAGGGAGAGAGAAAGAAAGCTTGGAACTCTCTTGCGCGGAGAGACTCCGAACAATCAAATGGAAATCTGAGCCCCTAAGGGTATATTTATAGACGAAGAGGAGCTGATCGAAGGGGTACCGACTTACATGAAAAGACGAAACTACCCTTTACATTTTTGGATTGGGCTTCACCGATAATGCTCTCTTTTCTTTGGAGTCTGGTCCCGTAGACCAATCGGGCTTGATCCAGTTCATCCATCTGGTGGGCCTGACAGTCTTTCTGAGCTTAGGCCGAACTTTCGATAAACGAAAAAAAAAAAAAAGTATTTACACAAAATGACCTTTTAGTACCCTTTTAAAATATGTCTACAAAATAACTTATTTGTAAATTTGAATAGATTTTGAAATTCAATAGTTTTCCTTTCCACATTTGCCCTTTCACAATATGTGTTGGAAAATCAATTTTTTAAAAAAAAACTGTAATTTGTGAATTAAATGCACCTTTAATTTTCCATTTAGGAAGATTAAACTGTTTTTACTCTTTTTTTAGAATTTCCATTATAAATGGGATTTTGTTTCCATTTTCGTGTTGTTTGGGGGGGGGGGGGGGGGGAATATTCTATACTTTTCTTTCTTTTTTTTTTTTTTGTGCAAATATAATTGGTGTTAAGTTATTATGTTATGGACCGTGTCCATATAAGGATTAATGAGTTAGTGTGCTTAAAAAACAAATATTAAGGTCATTACGATAATATTCTCGAAATAACTCATACTTTTATAGATTAGTTATTATTGTATTGCATTCTTTATCATCTATTAGTGCTTGTTGTATTTTTTTTCCCCAATAATTACTAGCGTCGTAATGACTATGTCCTTATAAGAATTACTGACTCGATATATATATATATATATATATATATTTTTTGACATGATAAGTCGACATGCTTTTAATAACCAATGTTGAGGTCATTACGATAATGATCTGTTTTTTGCGACGAATAATTACAAATAGGTTTAATAATAGATGAACATTATCATTATAATACATTCTCTGAATCAATTTACATTACAGACATGGTTTATACCATAAGGACCACATTAAATCACAAAAGGATTTCATAGCATATCCATGCCAATGTCATGGTGGTGTGTTTGCCTTTGTGTTGTCATAGTGTCAAGCTTGGATCATGAGAAGATCTCGACTGTTTGTTTTGTTCATAGAACCTGCGAGAATGTTGATAACGTTAAGGACCCAAAAATTTACAAAGAAAAAATAACAATATACACAATGATCAAATCCTTACTTTAATGTCACAATCGACTATCCTTATCACAAATAGAATCAGTCGGTATCATATTAACTAAGCTAATAAATAGATTTACATGTTCACAGAGAATTAATAGGAAATTAAAAGATGTACACAAAATTGACAGTTTTCATATAAAATCAATTCCTAGATTAACACAATAGAACCCAAATCAATGTCAGTGGAAAAAGCAATTTAAATCCCTAATATATCTTATATATTGACCTAGTCATCAACTAAGAGAACATGTTTTGAAATACCCTTATGGTATTACCATACCACATGAACCCTAAAAGTAATAAATATGGAAGCGTTTAGAAAATATGAAAGCAAAAATGAATCCATGTCATATTGGCCTAGTCATCGATATTTGGCAATCAATACCTTTATAAAACTATATTGACCAAGTCTATACGAAACAATAACATTATATTGACTGAATCAATACCCATATGGCCGAGTTCAAATTCCTAAAAACAAACCTAAATTATACCAATTAAATAATTAATTGAGATCATGAAGTCTGAACAAGCAATTTTCCTGCATATGATATTGACCCAACCCATGCCTGTTGCAACATATTAATATGTGTGGTAGATGGAATCACCGATGGTCCGTTATTTGTTGAAGCAATGCGCACGGATTATCTTGGGGAGGGGGATGCCGACGCACCTTTATTTGGTTTTGAGGCTTTTTCGGGCATCTTATGTGCTGAGTTTTTCTTCCCCATGGTCGAAGACATAAATGCCAGAGCGTGGTTGCAGTTACGCTGGAGGGAAAAATGATGAAAATCGTTTTGGAGAGGAGAAGAGGTAGGAGGAAAATCGTGAAATTGTGGTGTTTGGTTTCTAATATCTAAATCCCACAAATTTTGGGAATTCTAATATTTGAATCTCTGAAATTGTGCCTAAAAATTAGGGCACAATCAGATATGCTTTTCCCACTCAAATTAGATCAAGGGGTATTTTTGTCAACATAATATGAGTAGTTTCAATTTTTGTTCAATTTTGCTAATAAATTGATAGCTGGGCATTTTTTAGACGTAAATCTCTAATTCAGTCATATATGTAAATAGTCCAAAAAAAAAAAAAAGGAAGAAACTCATAGTCAATAGATTTAGAAAATAATTAAAGTCAATTGTAATGTTTTATTATAACATTTGTGGTAAATAACAGATTTATAAGATAAATAAAAATTTTACTAGCTAAATAACATATTTACAAGACGTAAATGAATTATTTAACTAGTAAATTTGTTATTTACTCCTTACCATTTACTTCAATTATTTCCTAAAAACTACAACTTCTTTCTAAAATAAATGTCCCTTTTTTTGAACTTAAAAAAAAAAAACTTATTTATTTATTTATTTTTTTTACAGATGTCATCTGAAATTTTCAGATTTGACAATTTAGTCCTTACTTTTTTTTTCTTGAAAATTAACCTCTTAAATTTATGTTTTCTTATGTCCGTCCATTTGATCAAATATGTCAAAATTTATCAGTTTTTTTAATATGACTTGCACATTATAGTACAAGAAAGGAATTACTGTCTTTTTTCACTTAATTTGACATAATGACTTTGAAAACTTAAACATAATTCAGTTGTAACTTTGTACCAATTTTGTACAAAGAAAATTGTACCAATTTTGTTCACTCATAATAGTTTCTTTTTAGGCTCTTTTTTTTTTTTGGGTACGGATATCTCTTGATTTTTTTGAAATTTGATCATTCAGTCCTTGAATTTTTTGTTTCAGGACAATTAATACCTCGAGCTTATAATTTTTGACACAGTCGGTCTTTTTTTTATTATTATTATCAAATCTGTTAAATTTTGAAAGGGTTTATATATATATATATATATATAAATAAGACTTGCACATTATAGCCCAAGAAGGACATTGTTGAATGTTTTTACTTATTTTCTATACAAACACCCTTTAAAACATTAATCTAGTTCAATTATAGCTCAAAGTTCAATTATAGTTCAAGAAATTTACATTGCAATTAACTAAAATGATATTTATAAAAAAAAAAAACTTAATGTGCAATATATGTGAAAAAAGAAAAGAAAAGAAAAGCCATAAAAATATAACAGATTTGAGTAAAAAAGACTGACACTACACAAAATTATAAGTTTAAGGGGTTGATTGTCAAGGAAAAAAAAAGTTTAATAACTAAATTGTCAAATTCAAAAGTTTAGAGGACATCCATACAAAATAACATTCTTTTCATTATTTAAAATAATTTATGTCATTAGGAAAATGTCCCAATCTTATCCAATAAAAGAGGATAAGAGTAAAGAGACACGATAGTCAAATTCCTTAGAGTATCTCCAATGCAATGCTAAAAAGTTATGCCGATGGTAAATTTTAACATGTAGATAAAAAAAAAAAATACTCTCCAAATGAGTGTTATATTTGATATCAAATTTTCCATATACTAAATTTTGTGGCATATTTACTATAAGGTATGATCACTGTCAAATTTAACATTTGATTCTTATTGAGTGTTGGCTTGACTTTTATCCTAAAATTATGATAATAATTTTTTTCATTTTCAATTTATTCAAATAATAAATGTTCACTTTACAAGTTAGAAAACATAATAATTATAACAAAAAATAGAAATAATATTAAAAATAACATTATACATTAAAATATAAAGGAAGAAAATATGATTTTTTTTATTTTTTTATAATTAATATAATATTGGTACAGACCAATGCTATGCATCAACTGCTATAAAAAGGTTTGGTACCCGGAAGAGGAGAGGCATGCAATTGAAAAAAACACTCATAAAACAGAAGGAGAGACAAAGGAAAAAAGAAGAAAAAACATGGAGAGTAAGAGCAAGGTTAGCACGGTGTTGGTTATGGCTACACTAGCTGTACTACTTCTGGCCGCAGCCTCTAACGTTCCGTTGGCGATCGCTAGCCGTTTTCCGAGCGCTATTGAGCATCCCTCCGGCCGCCAATTAGCCAATGGCATTACCTGGCCGTCGCAGACAGAGTGCCCTGAGAAATGTGATCCGGAAATAGGGTGTGGTAATGTGGGTTGTTTTTGCTATTCAATTTATTACGAAATCGACAAATATTACTATGGGTGCGTGTCCACCGGGGTGGTTTAATTAATATTAAAGCATTTGAGGATCATCAACTAGTAGTGAACTGGTATCTGAATTTCCATAAATAAATAAATATATATATATATATAATAAACAATGTTGTCTCTAAATGTGCGGTTTTTTATGGCTTAAACGAGAGCAATCTGTATCAATACATAAAATATATGTTGTTTGGGTCCAACTACATATTTGTTGGAAGGCTTGAATGCGTTTTTATCAATAAATAATCACGGGATATTAGTGAAGGTGTGACTTATGTTACACTCCATGCTTGCTACATTTATGTTCTTCATTGTATTTTTGTTTTTCATTATAGATAGAAATTAAAAGGCTATTACAATTAAGGATTTATAACTAAATAGCCTTTTTTTAATAAGTTTTTTAATAAATAGTTGATTTTTTTAAATAATTAGTTAAAAAGTTTTTTTTTTCCTAAAATGATTAATCAATTTTCTTAAATAGTCAATCAGTGATATTTGATCATTTAATAGTCAATCAGATCATTCACTGATTAACTATGACATAAATCACCAAATTTCATATTCAATCACTGATTAACTATGACATAAATCACCAAATTTCATAATCAATCATTGATTGATCATTAGTCAATCACCAATTTTCATAGTCAATCACTAATTGACCATTAGTCAATCACCGATTGACCAAATCTAATAAATGACAAACGGTCATTTTCCTAAATAAAATTAAGTTGGGTCATCTATTAGATTATGTGATTAAAAAAAGTCACCCAACCTAATTTTCCCTATAATTAAAACACATGCGGCTTTGACGTAAGGAGGCGTTTTATATAAATATAGATCTCTATGTCAGTCTAATGCTCCATTTGGAATACGGGTGTAAGATGAAGTTTTAAAGTTTAAGTTGGTTGACTTTTCAAAAATTAGTTATAATTTTTGTTAACTTTTCGAAAAAAAAAACAAAAACTGAGATGAAAAAACTTAGGTTCATACCTGAGAGGCAAAGCATGCTGAGACCCTTTGGTATAATGACATTGAAAAGGGGTTGAAATGGACTTTGAGGATGTAGAATTCCGTCAACATTGTTGATGAGCCGGATTTATATTGGTGAATCGAATACAATCATCTTGACATGATGCTAGTTTAAGAGTCATTTTGATGTTTTTCAAGTTGTTTTTAGTGTGTTTAAGTAGGTTAGGAAGCAAAGGACTCTTCAAGTAAATCATGCGAATTTGGTGCAATTTCTGCTAGAAATAAAAGGGGGAGAGGGAGAGGGGGGGGGGGGGGGGGGGAGAAAGAAGGACAGAAAGCCAAGGTTGCAGCCCTTGAATTGAAGGTTGTAACCCTGAAGCAGAGCCAGTCAACACCAAAAGCCAAGGCTGTAGCCCTGGAATGTGAAGACTGTAGCCCTAAAGACTTGCAGAGTCAAAGCAGAGACTGGGCACTGCAGCGTTGGAATTGTAGGATGTAGCACTGGACTGCAGATTCCTGAGAGCCGACTTTGGCCGTTGCAGCGCCCGAATGTGAAGGTTGCATTCTCGGTTAAAGATGCTTAATTTTGGAAAGTCTTTTACATAGGACTATAAATAGAAGTGATTAGGGATTTTTGAGAGTACTTGTAGTTTTCAGTTTTAGGACACTTAAAAATCTATAAAGAGAAAAAGTCGTCAAGGGGATTGAAGGCAAAAAGAAGAGTTGAAGATTTGGAAAAATTGCTACACTAGTTTTTACTCTTAATCTTTCTTCTTTCTTTATTTTTCTTGTAATTCCAATGATGACGATACTTATTTCTTTGGCATTTTAATTTATTATGATGAACTAATTTTCTTTTCTAGGGTTACAATTGGAACTCAACATATAGCTTGAATTGATTTACTCTCTCCCTTGATATTTTTTAATCATTATTGGATTGTTCATTCTATCTTGCTTATTGCATCTAATTACTTGATCACTAATTAGATTGATTTGGTAAACCCTAATGAACTTGGAAAAGGAAATTTTGTGTTTAGCCTTAGATAGATTGACACATGATCTATGAACAGAAGCCTTGAGTTTACATAGGATAGAAATATACCTATGTAGCATGTGTAACCTTAAAGAGAGCCTACACTTAATGAATCCTTCTTAATTTAATTCATATAGGAATATAGTGAGTGAGTTAAGGGAGTTATTTCTACCTGACCATCGGAAGAGGCTCTTAGATGATTTAGGACTCTTGATTAACAATTCGAAGCGGTTAATTAACTTGGGGAGAGTAAGGAGATTCAAGTGTAATGGTGAGGGAAAATTGTGATCCTAGGTTTTATTCTATTGATTTTCACCTAGTGTTATTTCAGTTTATTTTTGTTATTGTCAAATTATTTTCATTTATTTTCAACCTTGAATTTTTCATTGTTTAAATAAAATTAATGTAATATAATTTTAGTAATTAACAATTATAGTAACAATTCTCCAAGTGAACGATTTTTACTTATCATTATATTATTTATTTATGATACGTGCGCTTGCGTTATAAAAATCAACAACAACTGTTTTATAGGTTGATGGTCAAAACAACAATTTTCGTTCTTAACCTTAAACTAAAAGTAATTGTGTTTACGCTTTTAACCTTTAGGTCCACTAGGGTTTTTTTTCCCCCCTTTTTGTTCCTCCTCTTTCTTTCTCTATCTCCTCCCACCTACCCTCTTTACCACCACCTCCTTCCTCTCACTCGATGATGGCTCCTCGAGACAATGGAGGCCGAGATTCGAAGCTTTATTTCAAAAAAAAAAAAAAAAAAAGAAGGACCCGTGTCTAGAACGTAAAATCAATATGCTAAAAAAGACCGGACAAAAATTTAGTTCAATATGCTGAAAGAAAGAAATTGGAAGCTTTAGTTCCACCTGCTACACGTTTCGACCGTTAACTTTAAGATGTTTAATCCAATAACTCGATCTGTCTTAAATGTTCCCATGCCTTGCCCTTCCATCACAAAATCAAAAACATGGATAGATTCAAGCAGGTGTGGATGTCACGTGCCATTTTTAACAAACGGTATTTTAAACCTTTGAGGAACCCCAACATTACATGATGAGGCTGACTAGCTTTGAACTTCGGCACAACTCATAGGGTCACTTGATAAGTTTCAAATTAGTATGCTCAATTTTTTCTTTTCCCTAAACATTCCACATTTTGGTTGCTAATGGATGCTTTTCTATCTTAAAAAAAAAAAAAAAAAAAAAAAAAAAAAAAAAAAAAAAAAAAAAAAGAGAGAGAGAGAGAGAGAAAAATTGACCCAAATAGTTATTGAATTTTTTAGAAGGTGACGATTTGGTCCCTGTTTTATTTTATTTTATTTTTTGCCGCGACGACCTTGAACTTCTATTTTCTTGGCCATTTTAGTCATTTCCGTCCAAGTCCGTTAAATTTCTAACGGAATGCGTCATGTACGATACATGTGATCTAACATAAGAGGGTATTTTCATAATCTAATAATAAATTTAATTTAACAAAAATAAAAATAAAACTCAAAAACAAAAATAATAAAAAAAAACCCTAAATTTCTTCGCTCTTTCTATTTTCTCTCTGAGTCTCTCTCATCTCTCTCTCTCTCTCTCGAATGGCTTCAAGGTCTGGCGATGGCACATCGGAGACGGAGATGGCGAGTCTAAGGCCTCCACACTGGAGACCAATCTTCGTCAGGGGGTGCGGGGGGTCTGGTTTCGTTGTTCGTCATGCCACGCGGGGGTGGGGGGGCATGTGGGGGATCCTGTCCGAATATTAGTCGAGAGGTGCGGGGGGCCTGGCTTCGTCATGGGCGGGTGTCCGGCTTCGGATCTGTTGGGGGAAGGGAGGGGAGAGCGAGAGAGAGAGACAGCCTCCAGCATCTGGCGTCCGGCGTTGCACTTGTGGGAGAGAGGGAAGAAAGGGAGGAGAGAGAGAAGGGGGTAGGGGTTGGGCTTAACTTTTGAATTCAACTCTCTCTCTCTCTCTCTTTGTTTTTTTAATTGATATAAATTAGAGTATTTTCACCTTTTTAGGGATATTTTCTTTCCAAAAATACAAAATGTGATTTGTGCTTCTCACGTCACCATTGCGTGAGTTTTTTAACAGAACCATACGGAAATAACTAAAATGACCAAGAAAATAGAAGTTCAGGATTGTCTCGACCAAAAAATAAAATAAAACAAGGACCAAATAGTCACATTCTAAAGAGTTCAAAAACTATTTAGGCGATTACTTAAAAAAAAAAAAAAAGGATATAAACGACTCCATAAGCAACGTCAGATGATCGTTTACACATTCCTCAAGTTTTTTCATTTATTTATTTTTTTTAATGAAAGTTATAACTAACACCATATTTTTCTTTCCTTTTCAATTCTAAGTTACATCTGCACATTGCACGGACCGTTTTGTATATAAAAGTAGCCAAATATATGTTACATTTTGAATAATTCAAAATTAAAAAAATAAAAAATAAAAATCAACCATGGGGTGCAACGTCCAGGCTGAGGTATAAAATTTACAAACGAGTTCAATTAGAGCCAAATTCCTGGTTCCATTTTTCAAGCTCTTCCCACTTGCTTTTGTTCAAGCTCGGTCTGATCACCGCCATTGCCTTCTGAAAGTCATCGTATCTTAGCGGTCTTACCTGTTAACAGATATCAACGGTTCAACATGCATGAATTCTAGAATTAAACCAGACGATTCCAACTAAATTCAACATCAGAGACGAAATCAGAACGGACCATAAATAAATTCACCAAATGAAAAGAGCAACTTAGGCCTCTTGGTGATGCATTTAAAATATAACTTGAATAAGAGAGAATCTGAAGGAAGCAACTTTTTTAATCTATAGTTGCAAAATGGCAAATTATAGTACCTGATTGGCCTTCACGGTGAGAATGTTTTCGCCTAATTCTCTAATTGGCATCATAGCAGCTTCTTCACACAAGGCTTGCAGATCACTTCCAGAATATCCTGTAAGGCAACCGCAAAATAGATTTAATGCGACTATATAATCATAATTCTTTTAGTCTGATCGGCTCTCACTCTCCAAAAATTTTGATCAATCTGAAATTCCTCATTAATCATACAAGAATAGTTTTTCCCCTGTTGTTTGTTTGTTTTTCTGTTTTTGGTTTTTGCTCACGGAAAAAAGGGATCATTGGCGCTATCCCATCCCCCATTCCCTTTGTCATTTTGGAAGTCCAGGGACCCACCAATGGCATGAAGAGCACCTGACCTAATTTTACTCGTAAGATAGGCCCAGATTTTACTCTCACCACACACCCAGCGCCGCACTTTGTTTCTTGTGTTTTGCTTACAAGTTTGATATGTTCCTATTGCATTTTAGTCGTGTATCCTTTGGCTATTATATTCTTCCTTCATATATAATAGCGATCATCCTTGAGGAGTTACACCTAGTGCTTCCCCAGGTTAGGTATTAACTCATTTATATTCGTGTTAAAAACCTGAAAATTTGCTTTCAATGAAAAAGTTCCGTCACAAAAGTTACAAAGAACACCTATTTTGGAAGATGCCAAGTGATTTTACTTTCGGTAATTTTTCAGAAAATCGAATTTGTGTGCTCATTCCACTGCAATCTGAAAACTCTTCTAAAGCTATAATGGAAATTATCATTACCTTCTGTCTCTCTTGCAAGTCTCTCTAGATCTTCACCTGTCACGGCAAAAAATAAATTACCATGTCATATATTAAAAGAACAATAAACCACCGAGCTAAATCCAAGTAATAAATTAAGATCGAGTATACAAAAACCAGAGAGCAAGTGTTGATTTTGAAAAGACGAGAAACCAAACAAAAAAATTACAATTAAGGGGAATATTCTCACCGGGTAAGGAGAATGCTTGGCCCTTGAGTTTGTGTCTAAGAAGAACTCTCCTAAGTGATTCATCCGGTAAAGGTACGTATATTCTCTTCACCTGGTTCATAGTTTCATAAGACAAAAGTCGCATCAGTTCACTGAAAAAGAAACTCGGTGTAGATAGAATTATGTAAGCTAGCAACAGGGCAATGAATTGCCAAATATATTTGCCAATATACAAACCAATCTCCTCAGAACCGCATCATCAAGTTCTTGTGGCTTGTTAGTAGCACCTGCAAAATAAAAGAATAATGCATATTCACATATAAGTAGAGTAAATTAAGTCCAGCTTTCCCTATCCAATTTATCTAGGTTGATTTAGTGGGAAATGTTGTAAGAATTTAATTTGGCTCTAGATCTAATTTCAATGTTGTATAAAGATACCACGTTCATCTATTGCCAAGTGGGCAAGAATACCGTCATTGATAAGAACAGTTTGCCTCTTCATAGAAGAAGTAGTACCTTAGTAGAAATGCTGGTCCTATAACTACTTTTCTAAAATTTTCAGTAACCAGCAACAGCTTTAACAAACTGCTCATTTTTAACATCCAAGTGTAGGTGTAAAGTCTGTTAATATGTCCTGGCAAAGCTGAAAGCAAGATTTGATGAAAGTCCGTTGATATTACACATCGATTAAAAGAAATGGTCCCACTCACAGATAATCTTGCATTTAAATCAAACTCACGTACTTACAACATTCTTAGCTGTCCTGGAAGTCTGAAACATAAAGCTTACCAATAACAATTACTAGATCATTTTGAGTAGAAGCCACCCCATCAAACTGTACTAAGAACTCTGACTTTAACCTTCTGCTTGCATCGTTCTCATTAGCCAGCCTTGTTGACATGATACTATCAATCTGCAAAAAAATAAATTATTTTACCAAGGCTGTAGATGTGGCATAAAATCATCTAAACGAGGCTAAAAGAGGGCTGAATGGTTGACATTGGGTCTCAGAGGCTCCTAATTCATGGAACTATCACCTTCAGCATACTGCGAAGCAGAATCAGTAACAAACAACAAGGACAGCAAGTAACGAAATCTTCAGATTAGAGTTTGGAAAATATTTATATATATATATATATAGCTCACCTCATCCATGAAAATTACAGAAGGCTGTCTGGACTTGGCAACCATGAAGAGAGTTCGTACAAGCTTTTCAGCTTCTCCCACCTACTTCAGCAGAAATAAACTTAGTAGGGTTTTATGACAAAATTCATGATGAAAAAGGAAAAAAAAAAAAAAAAACCAGCACTGAGATAAAGACGCACCCATTTTGATGTCAAGGAAGATGCAGAAACATTGAAAAACGTTGCCTCTGATTCTGAAGCAACTGCTTTAGCTAACAGGGTCTTACCATTCCCGGGTGGACCAAAGAGTAGCAAACCTATTAACAAAGCCCAGAAGTATCCTCATGACATAAGATTTTGGGAGCTTTGCTTTCTTAGAGCAGATAAGGTTATGCAAGAGCATTACCTCTAGCTGGCCTTCGGAGTCCTGTAAACAAGTCTCTTCTTTTAGTCGGCAAAATAACCATCTCCATTAAAGCTTGCTTAGCTTTCTCGAGACCAGCTGAGAGAAAGAAACTCAAATGAGTACTGCAATTGATTTGGAATAAAGAAACGATGGAAAAGAACAAAAAATTTGAAGGCGAACTGTAAGGTGTATATAAACCTCTTACCAACATCTTCCCATTTAACGGAAGGACTTTTATCCACTATTGACGTATTTATCATTTCGACCAATTTTGCTTCATAATTCCCACCAGAATCATGCATGGCGGGTTTTGTATTTGCTGTACTATTTATCTTATTCCTCACCACCGGATTGTTTGTACTGGGATGAGGAGACTGTAAAACAGCTTTCCTAGAATTTGGTATTGTTGATGCGACTGCCATCTTCTTTGCAGGAACTAAGGTGTTCTGCAAATATTTTGAATGCAAAGTATGTTAAAACTTAACCAGTATCAAGCTAGACACCCTTATCCACACACGACTTTAGCCAAAATCATAATGAAGATGCAAAACTATGTGTAAAAATGCAAAAATAAATATCCAACTAATGATTCATCATAGCCTGACATCCAATATATCAATCAAGTTGGCAATGTATCTAAGAGATCGAGCGGCACCAGCTACGGATGGTTGCTAAATGCGCAACCATTTTGTCGTATTAGTAAAGGAAATTACAAGAAACACAATCAAGTTTCAAGAGAAGGAGAAAAATGGCATTATTTTTTACAACCACTTCATAGCGAAAAAAGAGAAAGATCAGCCAGATCAATCCATACCTTGTTAATGGATGCCCTACCTGAACTCGAATCTGCAATAACAACAAAGAACGAAAAATAAAATAAAATAAAATAAAATTGGCAAGTATTTTCCCTTTTAATCTACAATTAAAAATTACGACAAAAATTAAAAATAAAAATAAATGAAAATACAAACCTGCTCTTCTACTTAATGTTTGTAATCTCTCAGAGACCTGACCCTGCCATTTTGATATCTTTTGACGATAAGATCCCACCTTTTCTCGTTCACTGCCAAATTTTGTAATCAATTTTCTCAAACCATTTCTAACAATTCAATCGTATATTCAGCCAAAGAAAAAAATGAAGAGAGAGAGCAAAAGAATGTCTTTTATTTTTAATTCTCGATATTTGATTACAAAAACTTTTTTCACATAAACTCCGATCATCTCCATTTGTGATTATGATCAAATAATCAATTCGATAAACTGCTTTTCGTAATTCCCTATCGAAACCGTATTTAACAAGTATTTCCGCATTGAAATTATTAAAATTGACGTAAAATTAAAGGCGATCTGTTAAACCCTAGAACTGCGAAAGACAAGGAATTCCGTCGAGAAATTTTCCCAAACCTGGCGGTGATAAAAGAAGGCGTGGGAGTGGAAGTGGCTTCGAGGAGTATGCGGTGAGCGTTGGTGTAGTGGGCGATGGCGTCGTCGAGAATGCCCCACTCCTCAGCCCTGACGGCCTTGTCGATCTCTTCCTTGGCCAAATCGAAGTAACCCTTGAGCTTGTAAGCGACGCGCTCGTTCGAAATCGAAGCTGTTGGGCGAGCTCCAGCTCCAGCTTCCATGGCGGCAGAATTGGGAGAGCTAGGCTCTGCGTGAGACCCGTTCGGGGGAGTAGAAGAATCGCTGTATGTGGTGGACAGGATTGAGCCCAGAGAATCGACGAGGTCTTTGAAGAAGGACATGTTCAGGGAAATGCATAGTCGTTTGGTGAGAGAAAGTTTTAGAGAGAGAAAGTTGAGTGGAAAAGTATTCTCGCCATTGCCGGGAAAATCTCGTTAGCTTTTCGGCGGATGGAGGCCGAGGAACTGGTGGGTCGAGCCAATTTTGTTTATTTATTTATTTATTTTTTAAAACGGGTGAGTCTATGATAAAACTTTGAGAGTAACTATTGATAAGTTCTTTTTTAAATAATTAATTATCTAGTTAAAATATTGTTTATATATATATATATGATAATTATAAGATAATTATAATATATATTAATTCATAGTATTGTAAATTAAAAAATAATAAAATCATAATAATAATAATAAAATCTGAGAAGGTAACTTGGGTCTTCGTCTTCGTCCAAAAAGTCACAAAAAACCCAAATACCCAGCCAAACCTCATGTCGGCATCTTCCATCTTCCCAGCCGAACCCCCGGCATTTTCCTTCCTTCCATCTTCACTTTTAAAATCTCTTTGTCCCCTCCTCTTCCCAATTTTCACACACTCTCTCTCTCTCTCTCTCGACTCAAGACTCTATCTCTCTTCTTTCTCTCTCCTCGTTCTTTCGTTTTCTCACCCTGCAAATACCCATTTTTCAAGTTTCCATGTGCACGAATTAAATTGAACCAAGTAGTCCAAACTGATTTTCTCAAAAGCTTCTTTTTGGAAGAGTGAGATACTTTTTTGAACCGAGAAACCTAAAAAAAAATTATGGAATTTAGAATAGGAAACTACTTGAGAAACTAAGGAAAAAAATATTTTTCATAACTAGGTCGTTTAATTTTTAATTATAAATCAACTCAGAATCGAGAAAAAAAAAAGTTATGGATTTTTGAATAGGAAACTAACAGAGAAACTAAGAAAAAAATATATTTTTTATAACTGAGTCATTTAATTTTTAACTGTAAATCAACTCGGAACCGAAAAACCTAAAAAAAAAAAATTTAAGGATTTTAGAATAGGAAACTAACAGAGAAACTAAGCAAAAAGAGATTTTTCATAACTGGGTCATTCAATTTTTAACTGTAAATGAACTCCCATGATGAAAATGACCTCGCACGATGCTAGAATTGTGATGAAATCGTGATTTAGATCGTAGGTCGTTTGTTTTTATGGTCGCCGGCACCCTGAGCTCGTCATATTCTCTGGCGATGGCCTCTACGACGGGTCTGGGTTAGGATGTCCTCTGGCCACTGAATTGCATGTTGGAGAGTGCCCAACGAGATTGTGATCATTCTCGCAGGGTCCCGGTGAGATCTACGACGGTGAGGAGAGAGAGATGGCGACGTCAATAGAAATCTACAACTTCTTTGCTAAAGTTTTTTGTTTTAGGAGCTAAAATTTTTTTTAGAAACTCATGAGTGTAAATCTGCTACTTCACCTACTATACTACAACTATTTTCTCATCTATATTTTAAAACAACAATAACTATTAATCATCGGATAAGACACTACCGGTAGTTACTCTCAAAGAGACTCTACCACGAATTCTCCCTTTTAAAACATGTTTTTATTTATTATTCCAAGTTAGAGGTGTTTGGTTGCTGCATAAGAAGAATTTGAGTTATTTTATTGAGGTAGAGTTTTTGAAATTATGTATTTGATTAAAAAAATATTTGGAGTTATTGTCAACGTCCCTTAGATGGATTGGTAGGGCCTCATTCTCTTCACTGAATGCTTAGGTTTTCCCTTCCTCTCTCTATCTCTATCTCTCTCTATAGCAAGTTATACAATTGTTTTCCTAGGTTGTGCCAATTTCTTGTGCGGGTTGTGTTACCGGACGGCCGTTCTGCCGGATGAGAGACAATTCATATATATATATATATATATATATATCAATATAGATCTTAGAGTTTTTAAGTTAGAGTTGATTAAAAAAAAATCATCTCGGTTAATAAAGTTATAAACATCGCTTTCATCGTTGCGTCGTCGTCTCCATACATTACCCAGGACCCCCAGTTACCATCGGCGAAACCCCCTCACCCGCTCGTCTCCAATAGTGAAGCCCATGCCCAATATGCCCAGCGACGATAGGTGTCATGCAGGGTAGGGGTAGGCGGCGGAGGACAGCGGGTCGCTGGTCGGAGCAGGTGGAATGGGCACCAGTGATGGTTCCTTGGGGACTTTTTGTTGTCTTTCTAGGTCTTTGTTTCTCTTCACGTTCCTCTCTCTTTTTTTTCCCCCTCTCTTTCTCTCTAAAGTTTAACTAGCAAAGCAATGAAGTGAGGAGTAACTAACGAGTGGGACCCGCACAAAGCCTGTAAAGCAGCCACTTAAGTGCCCCTTGTACTGCCAGCTCTAGTGGGGTGGGGCACCAGTGGTGCCCCTTGGCTTTACTCTTATGTAAAATGATTAAAAGATGTTAAAAGACACTATGCCATGAACGTAGACCCCCCTCACCGGACACCGGTTATGCATGGGGTTAGGACGGGCTGCTGGCCAAGGAGTTGGAACACAACACATGCCATTTGGCTCCTCAACATTTTACAGCTACTTTTGAAGGACATATTAGATTAAGTACATAATTCAAGGGTATTATGAATTTAATCAAATACTTATGTCACATGTTTCTAAACGTTTAATCTAATTAAAATCCCATCAAAATTAAAAAAAAAAACGAAAAACCAAAAAACAAGAACAAGAACATGCAAAACTGACAAAAATCTAATTTGTATATAAAGGTTCAAAATAGAGTCCTATTGATATGATACAACACCTTACCACAAAATCCTAATATTTGGTCATTTACAATATACATTTAAAGTTTATTATAAGCTTTTAAAATTTATAAATGATGAAGAAATGGTTGGTAATCTTTTAAATAATAAACTCATTATTCAAGTGGTCAAAATTAGTAGGGCGAGTGTCTAATCATGAGCATGGTAAAAAAAAAAAAATCAAAATTTCTAAAATTTCAGTATTTTGAAGGTGATTAAATAATTTTTTTGGCCGTAAGAATTTCGGAAAAAGTATCAGTAAAAGACAATTTTTCAATCAACCCATATGGCATTATCTCCAACTTGTACATTTGTAATTGCTTTCTGAGGACTTCCTGCTTAAAGCATATGCTACCACATTCACTTTATTCGAATGATAATAATTAATGTAATTAGACTTCTTAATCAGCACCAATAATCATATTTGTTTCATATTTAGTTGTTTTGTATAAGAGATGTTTAAATAGATTACACATCTCTTATCATATAAATCATACCTTCATATCTTCAATATAAACGTCACACCTGCTAGCTCAAAATCATGAGTAGAATAATCATTTTTCATAGTCCTTAAATTGCGAAATGTGTAAGTTATAATATTTTCATCTTGCATCAATATACATCCCAAATCACTATTGGAAGCATCGTTATAAACCACAAATCCCTTGTTATTTAAAGAAATAATAGTATCAGAATTCTTACCGATCTATTCTTCAATTCACAAATATATTTGTACCATTAATGCCGTCATGTGAGGTAGAACTTTTATTTTTAAGAAAATCTCTTCTTTTTATGTGATAATCAAGGAAGGAAGCATCTAACACCGTAAGTCTTTATCCAGAAAAAAAGGTCCATAAATCTTCATTGAGATTACCTACATAAACAATTACTAAAACAATCCCAAGTTAACCTTCAAGTCTCGTGAAAATCTTCATATGTTCATCACGTCATACTTATTAAAACTGGGTACGATGCCATTTTATGATATCTTGCATGCTTGTATATGTAAACTATCAAATCAAATACGTCAAGTATTCACTTTTAACTTATAATAACACATATAAAAATATGTGTAAATTACAATACTAACACAGATGATCAAAGCTAACTTATCTCATATTATATGATAGTATAAAAGACTGTCGGGGTTCCTCTCCGTGGATCTTGCATATTAGCTTGCGTTTGATTCGTCGGTTGAAGATGAAATTTTTAAGTTGGAGTTGGTTGATTTTTCAAAAACTAGTTATAAATTTTATTGACTTTTCAAAATAAGACAAAAATTGATATGAAAAAATATAGTTTAGTTGGAGTTAAACTTGATTGCCAAATAAAGTGTTAAAACCTCAGTTAAGTTTATCTATCATTTATAATTTATTGTTTGTGGATAGTTTTGAAGACAATTTGGGCATAGAATGAGATGGGTAGTCTTTCGTGTGCTAATCTAGTCCTCCTCCCTGATTGTCATGTGATTTTTATATTTTGAATGCAAATTAAAAATTATTTAGGAACAGATTAAGGAGCCTGTAGAGATGTATCCATGTTTCCCCCTGAAAATCATTTTCCTGCTTTGCAAAATAAAGAAAATGAGATAAGCAACTAATTAATCAAGGTTTAAATTAATTAAACTTCCATTAGAAAATATGGTTTCCCCTAGATTTTCCCACTCCTATTCCTAACAGTCTACTTTTGTATTTAAATCACTGCCAAACTCCCACATTTGTTCCATCAAAGTTACATTTAATGTTTTCTCATCAAATGTAACTTAATTATAACTATAAGCCAGTGTTATACAATCCTATTATGTGGACAAAGAGTTCGCACTTTATCCTCAAATTTTGCATCCCCTGGTAAATTATTCTCTAAATTACTAAGTTTGACCATTCCTTTTGTAAACTTATCAAACGGGACGGTATGACTGTATGACGACACTGATTACCCCGTTTAAATTAATGATAAAAAAATGTGATTAATTGTTAAAATTAAATATTTAGGGAGTAATTTGAGAAAACATGAAAAGTTCGTGCAAAAAAAAAAAAAATTTACACAAAGCTAATAGGATAATAAGCAAGATGTTCATAATTTGTAATAAATAAAATTGTTATGGCATTTGACGTTTTTTTTTTTTTTTTAGACGTAGAAGCTAGAAGGTAGTGGTTGAGTGGTGGCCAAATGTTTGACATTTCTATATTTCACCTTATGTAGTCCATTATCATAGAGAACTAGCTAATAACAAAATGAAAGGAAAAATAATAATAATAAACAAAAATTCCATTGGTGACTAGATCCACGGTGTAAGAATAAGTATGCCATGGGAAAGGAATATAATATATTTGACAAGATCTCATGTCTACTCCTAAATCATAATGCATCTGGTTAAGGTAACATCTAGGAAATTTTTTTTTTTTAAAGAAAATTTCAGATAAGAATTTAAATTCTACATCTAAGAATGAATGAGATCAAGTGTAATCATATGATTAATTTATTTTTTACTTAAGCAACAAAATTTCTAAAAACATTACCCCATTTAATAAGTTAAATAATAATCTCGACATATAAATTTACTGTATTTGTTTTTTTTTTGGAAGAAAGAATAAAATAACATTTTTGAAAAAAGTAATAATAAATTATATTATACTAATTATACATAGTAATAAATAATATTATTAAATTTATGATCACATAATAAGAAAAAAAATCCCTCCTCCTCATTCTTCTCTTTTTAATATGAAATTATGCACATAAATTTATTGTTAAAAATTAACCGTATATTTAAAATTTTTCAAAAAATCAAATAAAATGTAAGAATTTATCAAAAATATATATTATAATTTATCATCTTTTAACCAACATGTTATAAACTTTAAAAGTACTTACAAAATATGTTATTTGTTATATTTTCTCTTTTATTTTTTTCTCAAATGAAATTTAACATATTAGATGGACCATATATTTTCATTTTTTAATTTTTAAATAATAATTTATGTATTTTTTATAAATATAAAATATAAATTCAAACTCCTCATCTAATATGAAAGTTAAAATAATATCTACAATCACACTGTTTATGCATTGATTGTTTGGTATTAGTATTACATAATTTTGATGATATTAGAAATCAAAATTCCAAAAATCCTTTCTCAGGAGACAAGACAAGCATAGACTTTTTCCTTTTTATATTTATTTATTTTTGTTATATTTTTTATTTTTTTAATTAAATATAAACCAGCGAAAAAGCGTGTACTTGTTCTTTTCGCTTCTTCTTCTTCTTCTTCTTTGTCTTCGTCTTCGTGAGGAGTTTCAGATCTCACTTTGGCTTCAGCAGTTCTCCAGATCGATCTCTAGGGTTTCTTCAGCAATGGCGAAGATTCGGCACTCTCGTCTCCAGTCTCGAAAGTCTACCTCTTCGTCGACGCTCATCTTCACGATGCTCGTCTTCTTCTTCTTCGTCGTTGTCACTCTCGTCACCCTCGGAATCCTCTCCGTTCCCAGCAGCTCCGGCGACTCCTCCACCCCCAAACCCAACGATCTCAGCTCCATTGTTCGCAACAGCGTCGATAGGTACACAATTTCTCTTCCAATTCCGGAAATTTCGATGTCGTTTGACCCTTTTTTTTTCCTTTTTCTTTTTCTTTTTCTTTTTCCTGAATTTGGATGTTTGGTGGTTTTGGTGATTGATTAACAGAAACCATGGAGATGAAGGGAATGGGGAACGCTGGGTCGAGGTCATCTCTTGGGAGCCTAGAGCCTTCGTTTATCATAACTTCTTGGTAAGCTCTTTTTTTATTTATTATTATTTTAATAAATGAAAAAAGTTCTTAACTTTTTGTTTAATTTTGCGTTTTTTTTTTCTCCTTCCGTTTGCAGTTGCTAATTTTATATGAATTTTAGTCAATTTGATCAAAATGTACTCAAATTTGGTGATATTTCTAGAGGTGTCATTTGGTTTTTTCTCATACATTATTAAGAGAATTGACATGGTTAGTAAAACATGGTGATTAAGTTTCGATAAGGCGATGGTCAATTTGTTCTGATTAGTGCATCCCTGGATCCATAGAGGTGGGATGGATGTTTAGGATAAAAAAGAAACACCTCTTGGTTTGAATGCTATTCCTGCATAGATGCATACATCTTAATGGGTGTCAAAAACTTGTTAGAGAGAAATCACGGCTTTCTATGCATCCGCGTCCGTTATCCTCGTTAAACCGATTAGTCAGAATAATGTTACCAATGTGGGGGTTCTTTTTTTTTTTTTTTGGTTTTTTTAGCCCCTTTTATTCAGTTGAGTTTCCGTCAGCATTTTGATTTGATAAATGTAGTCACTAACTGCTTGGTTGGTTGGCTAATTTTGGTAGACGAAGGAGGAATGTGAATATCTCGTCAATCTTGCCAAGCCTCACATGAAAAAGTCAACAGTTGTTGATAGTGAAACTGGGAAAAGCAGAGATAGCAGGTTCGTGTTTATTGCCGTTGTTCCCTTAGCCAACAGAAATGTATTTTGTGATTGGAGTTTCTATTGCTTTTCGTTGGACTCCATTGCTCTTCAACCCCCTACTATCATGCCTGACACGGTTAGTTTACCTTTATTGTACATAGAGTACGCACAAGTTCTGGAACATTCCTGGCTAGAGGACGTGATAAAGTTATAAGGACCATTGAGAAAAGAATTGCTGATTTTACCTTTATACCTGTTGGTATGTAATCATGTCTTCCTTTCTCTTTTGATTTATTTGTATCTTTTTTTTTTTCCCCAAAATGAAATTTGTCTACGAAATTGAAGGTAGTAATTCACTTGCTGTAACTGTTTACCCTCTCTTTTTCGTCGTAACTTTATTTTATGTTATTATCTTAACTCAGTAGTGTCATATAATTCTAAAGTTCTCATTAGACCTACAATGCAACATACAGAGCATGGCGAAGGACTTCAAATTCTCCACTATGAGGTTGGACAGAAATACGAGCCTCACTACGACTATTTTCTTGACGAATTCAACACTCAGAATGGAGGTCAACGTATGGCTACACTTCTTATGTACCTGTGAGTGACTAACATGTTTTCCTAAACTTGGTTCTTGTATAGTTTACTTGGTTTTATTTTTTTAACACTTTCTTCTTCCACTGTGGTACAGCACAGATGTTGAAGAAGGGGGCGAGACAGTCTTCCCTGCTGCAAAAGGGAATTTTAGCTCTGTGCCTTGGTGGAATGAGCTATCTGATTGTGGAAAAAAGGGACTCTCTGTCAAACCTAAGAGGGGTGATGCATTGCTTTTTTGGAGCATGAAGCCTGATGCATCTCTAGATCCATCCAGTTTACATGGTTTGTCAATTTATACAAAAATTAAAAGAACAATCAATATTCTTGAATTTGTAGTTCTACTTTAAATCACTTTTGTGCTGAAATGAAGAAAGAGGGATAACACCGCTTTGTTAAAGGCTGATAAAATAACTTCCTTAAAAAGGTTGTTTATTACGAGGCCATCTGTTACCAATGATATATATTTTCTCCGGGTTTATTTCAGGTGGCTGCCCTGTGATTAAGGGAAACAAGTGGTCAAGTACCAAGTGGATGCGCGTCAACGAGTACAAGGCTTGAAATACTAAGGTAACGTCCCTTGCTTAATTATGTCTACAATATAACAGTACATGTATGTTTTCAAGTCTTGTATGATCAAGTAAAATAGGAACTCCGTTGCTTTTTAAATTATTAGCAATGACGATTGGGTGATTTGGTTTAGGATAAACCTAATTACAATGTAGTCTGGTGTTGTTGAAGAATATTGGGCGGTTGCAAGTGGCCTTTAATCTGGTGTTAACGCTTGTCTGCATTACATTGTTTATGTACTTAAATTGCCTAAAGTTTTCTTGCGACTATTCCTGGCAGAAACACTCATTATTATCTTACTGCTGTACTTCGTTCCGAATCGCAAGCCAGAGCTCCAGAGGTAGTGAACTTCACTTCTTATTTGTATGTAGGTCCACCGTGCACCTTTGATGCTTCACGCCGTGGGACTTCGGTGCATACTGTTGCTCTGCTAACTCACATTTTTGTTTGATGTTGTTTTACTTATTGTTACGATACACACTGTCTGATAAAATAAAAGTTGAAATGTCCCTTTGTGGCAGTTATGAGTCTCGAACAGGTTTAGGAATGGAGATGTTGATAGAAAATTGCCAAGACTACCCCAGTCTAAAGAAGAGCTTGTATTTATGATAAATATATATTGGTATTCTTTCTTTTCTGCTCAAGATAAATTAGTTCTCTTTCACTTGATAAGAGAAGTTTTAATGTTTTGTCTAAGCTATTCAGTCCACTACTTCAAAAACTTCAAATGGGGGTCGTTTTTTTTTTTTTTTTGTTTTTTTTGAGCATTCACGTATCCTTCAGTTTTCTTCAAGGATCAATTGCGTGAAAATACGAGGATTTGCACACGTCACATACTGTGAAATAGTTTGAGAAAATTGTGAAAACAATCTCTCAAATATACTTGTTTCGTAATGCTTGAAATTTTGAACTTTTTTTCCCTCATTTGACTTTTTTTTTTTTTTAAACTTTATGATAAAAAAGGTTAAAAATACCCGTCTAGTCCGTCTCACCTCTTTATTTTTTTCTCACAACAGCTCTCTTTCTGTCTCTTTTTTCACCGCCCCCTTCTCCCCCATTTCCATCTCTCTTTCTTCTCTCTTCACTCCGTTCCTTCTCTCCCTCTAACCCCTTCATCGCTCCTCCCTCTTTCTACGCGCCTCCTTGCTGCTGTTGTCGAGCATGTATAACCGCGATATATCTCAATCAGATCGCAATCTCTCTCTGTCCCTATCTCTCGCTGGCTTTCCTTGACGTCCGTGCTCTCAAGAACTCATATTTTATCATTTAAAAAAAAAATCAATGAGATTATTCAATGTGTTGAATGAATTACATAAAAGAATCTGCGTTGTTTAATTTTCGAGTACAATCGTGTATAGGAGAAAGTAAAACATACCTAAGAAAGAGTTTCACGTTGATTTTCTTAAATACACGAAAAATTGAAGAACAAAATTTCTGCCAAAAGAACATCTCCCTTGAAACACCATTTGATTAACCAAAAATAATTGTATTTTCGATCAAAGCTAATTTTGCTTAAAAATCTCACACCAGGAGAGGCCGAGATGGTGGAATTTATCTAAGGAAAAAAGAAAAGATGTCAACATATTAATTCTCCCAGTCTTCTTCTGAATAAATGATGTGAGGTTTTAGACAATATCATAATCGAAAAGGAATCAGTATATTAGAATACCGTAATTACCCCAATCGAAAAGGAATCAATAGAACTATCAATATTTACTTCCTACATGGACATGATCTTACTATAAAGTTTACACTATAGCCATCCTAATTGCTCTTTCCAACCTACAAAAAATTTCATCGCAACGGTGATTGGAAAATCAAACATGAGATTTCAGATTTCAAATATCAATGCACCGAAATCAAATTGTTCCATGAAAGCGCCTTTGCACCAACTATCAAGCCATAACATAAAAGCAATAAAAACTTGTGATTTTATGGATTGTGGCCTGAAATTGAAAATTCTGCACCAACTTTTTTTTTTTTTTTGGCTAAAGGAAAATTCTGCACCAACTTTAATAGTCAACTTCCAACCCAAGTGACCAAAGTTCCTTTCATTATTTTCCCCATCTCTTTTTTTTTTTTTTTTTTTTTTTTGGGTGATAATAAATATTTTTCCCCATTTGCTAGAGAGCATGAAAGTTCCTTTATTGAAAAATAGCTGGGGCCAGCTCTAAAACTGGCAACCAGTCCGCGATTATTCAGGGGGAGGAATTGGAATGATGCTGAGCTCTCCAAACGACACGCCAATTCAGTGTTTTGAGCTGATCAAATTCCTGATGACATATGGCAAAATGCCTCCGTGGTCAAAGTAAGCAAGTTCAACCTGCGTCAAAGTATCCAGAAGTCGGTTGTAAGATTGCGAAAATATTAATTACATCTTGATAACAATGCCAAGAAACATGCAAAGAATGATTAGACTCGGCTGTATTACCTCTGTATCAAAACGTAATGTACATGTGAATGACTTGCCATTGTCCGTCACCACAGTGATGTCTTGACCAGGTCTAATTTCACTCACGCTGTTCGGAAGATCAATGGTGTGTCGTTCATGGCCGCTTAATCCAAGAGTTTCCGCATCCTCACCGGGCTTAAAACACAAGGGAATGACGCCCATGCCCACCAAATTGCTTCGGTGAATCCTCTCAAAGCTCTTTGCTATGACAGCTTTCACACCCTGAAACAGAAGTGTAGGTGGATTATAAGCATTATCTCGTTCAAAAGACATTTGGACAACATATAGATATGGAAGTTATCAAATGTTGTACCAGTAGCATAGGACCCTTGGCAGCCCAATCACGAGAACTTCCACTTCCGTACTCCGCACCAGCCAAAATAATTGTATCATGTCCTTCGCTCTTGTACCTCTGTAGTGATCAAACAAAAGTTGTTTAAACAGAAATCCAATAAAAACCTATGAGAAATCACTGATGAATATAAGTGCAAATTCAGGGCACTTCACAAGACATTAGCTGAGAGCATAGAAAGTGAACATTTTCTACAAAAAGAACAAAAACTTATTTAGGCCCAACTTATATTGAAGTACCCTACTATAGATATGGTGAAATATGAGGTCGTTACCACTGCAGTGTCAAACACGGACAGTTTCTCCCCAGTGGGAATGTGAATCGTCTTAGGACCAACTTCTCCTTTCAATAGCTTGTTGACAAGGCGAATGTTTGCAAATGTGCCCCTTGCCATCACCTCATCATTACCACGTCGACTTCCATAGGAGTTGAAATCTCTTCTATCAACCCCGCGCTCCATAAGGTACTTGGCTGCAGGACTGTCCTTGTGGATGCTACCAGCGGGAGAGATGTGATCGGTTGTAATACTGTCTCCAAAGTTGAGCAAGCAGTAAGCATCCTTCACTCCATGTGGTCCGGGAGGAGACATAGTCATATCCTTGAAATAGGGCGGTTCATGTATATAGGTTGACTTGGGGTCCCAGGCATAGAGAGTGCCAGAAGGTACAGATAACCGATTCCACATAGGGTTTCCTTGGGTAATTGCTTCATACGTAGCCTTAAACATGTTGGGAAGTACACTGGATTGCACAACCTGAAAAAAAGCACAAGAACGCAACACGATGAATTTCTAATCCTTGAAGCATAGATAATAATCCAATAACCATTTATGCAGTCTCACCTCTGCTACTTCTTCATTGGATGGCCAAATCTCCCTGAAAAAGACCTCCTTTCCATCTTTCCCCAAACCAATTGGCTCCGTTTCAAAATCAATATCCACCTGCAACATCGCCCAAAAAGGAATATATGCACATGAATAACATGAGATTAGCAACACGGCGGTATATAAGACACAAATATTGATCCGCCGATGTATGTGTCTAAGCTGCATACCGTGCCAGCAAGGGCGTAGGCAACCACGAGGGGAGGAGAAGCAAGGTAATTAGCCCTTGTTAGAGGATGCACACGACCCTCAAAGTTCCTATTTCCAGACAATACAGCTGCAGCTACTATATCTGTAAAATTAGACAAAATCAACAGTTTGATCACTTTCAAAAATCCAACAAGCAGCATGTAAATAAGTACCAACTATTAAAAGATATGTACCATTTTCAGTGATAGCTGCTCCCACTGCTTCATCAATATCTCCGGAATTCCCAATGCATGTGGTGCATCCATATCCAACAATATGGAATCCTAGCTCATTCAAATATTTCTGCAATCCACTGTTCAATAATGCATGTTTCAATCAGATTGAAAAGGAGATAAATTTCTTGGTATGGTATTTTTAGATTAGAAAAAAAATACCTTTTCTGCAAGTATTTGGTTACAACACCAGAGCCTGGAGCAAGACTTGTCTTAATCCATGGCTTAACCTGAGAAGTATTAGCAAATCTTGAGCTCCAATTAGTTTACATAAAAGAATTCACAAAATTATCCAGAATTCTGAGACTTGTACGCAGACCAAAATCTCTAGGCTTCGAAGTTGGAACTACTGATCATCTTTTTTCCCCCCTCTTTAATGATGAACAATATGATCAAGCATGAAACAAGAACAAAAAGTAGAAAGCTAACCTCCAATCCTAGTTCACGAGCTTTTTTTGCAACTAAAGCAGCTCCAAGCATTACACTAGGATTTGAGGTATTTGTGCAACTTGTAATAGCTGCTATAACAACATCTCCATGCCTAAGTTGTGCTGGGGTCCCGTGAAACATAAACTCTACAACCTTACTCTGTGACTCTTTTGGTACAGCAAAACCCTGCAATAGCATGCAAGAAAGATAAGCACAACGAGAAGAGGGGAACAATTTATGCCATTAGACCAGATTCAAAGTCTGAAATTCGCTATAGTCTTAATACAGCACGCGGAAATGGATTTTTGAACAGTGGAAGATTTTATAGCAATGTGACATTTATGATACCAACAATACTGTACATAAAATGAAGCCAAGTTTAAGCAAGATCCTAAGCCTTTCCCTAGGCAGTAATTTTGTATTGACACACGGAACAAAAAACTTCACAATTAGTTCTGAGTTACTAGTGAGTGTGACATTCTTTTGGTTCTCAAGCAATTTCAAGAGTCAATTGAAATTTAGTTAGTCTGTAATTTGAAAAGAAATTCTTACCTTGAACCCGACCCTATTATCGAGGCATGCATGCCAATCTGCTTTCATTTCCTTCAAAGGAACGCGATCATGTGGTCTGGAAAAAGTAACCACCCGAGAGTCACCTTATGAAAGATGTGTATTTCATAACTGATGCTTAAATGAGTGTATATCAGCAAAATATATCAAAAAACCTACCTCTTTGGACCTGACACACAAGGTTCCACATCCTCTAGATTTAACTCTAGATAAGAGGAATACACTCTCTCAACCTGGGGCTGAGTTCAGGCAACAATGCTTGGTCAGAAACCATATGTGAAACAATAGTTACGACATTAGGGTTTTTTGCACAAGGCAGTTTAAATGACATACCTCACTATAGTCCACAAACATCTTATTAGCCCGTAAATATGATTCTATCATAGAAATCTACAAAAATACAATTCATCAGCATGTGAAGAAAGTAAAATACTTTTGTCAAGTTTTTTTGAAAAATTACATACAGTATCATCACTTCTGCCTGTCAGTTTCAGATATTGCAGAGTAACATGATCCACAGGAAAGAAGCCCATGGTTGCACCATATTCTGGAGACATGTTAGCAATAGTGGCACGGTCTGCTAAAGACAATTCACTCATTCCTTCCCCTGCAAACAGGAATAGACAGGAAAAATCATTGGGATGAATACTCAAAGAAATTGAAGCTGCAAGAAACTAACTGTTAACAGTACTGATATCACAAGAGAAATATCATTGAATTTGTGGACTTGCCATAAAACTCCACAAACTTGCCAACAACCCCATGCTTCCTCAGCATTTGAGTTACTGTCAGAACCAAATCAGTAGCTGTCACACCATTTCTCAACTTTCCCGTCAATTTGAATCCAACCACACCCGGCAAGACCATGCTCATGGGCTGCGTCCAGAGGAAACAAACAGGTTAGTATGTCCAGATAAAAGTTGTAGAACAAGCAAGTGTAATACAGCAGAATCGAAGAAATACTTCATACAACAAAAATAAAGAAGGGAACGGATATTGCAAAGATCTCATCCAGAGACATATACATACATGGCTTGTCTCAATGAAAAATACAGGAAAGATATCAAAATGATAAAAACAAGTAATGTGATCACGGAAATTAAGCAGTCAGTTACCTGTCCAAGCATTGCAGCTTCTGCTTCTATACCACCAACTCCCCAGCCAGCAACACCCAGTCCATCAATCATAGTTGTATGTGAATCTGTACCAACAACACTGTCAGGGTAAAGCAGGCCACCTCTGCTGAAAACAACTCTGCCAAGATATTCCAAGTTAACCTGTAGTTGAGCATTATAACACCCATTATTCCATGCCGGTGTGCAGGGAGTGCAAAAAGAAATAAAGAACATTGTACAAATGATAAAGCTACAAAGCTGCAAATCATTGTGGAATTACCTGATGGACTATCCCTGATCCAGGAGGAACAACAAGCATGTTATCAAACGCATTCGATCCCCATTTGAGAAAACCGAACCGCTCTTTGTTTCTCCGGAACTCAAGTTCCATATTGGCCTGCACTGCGTTTTCTGATCTTGCCACATCCACCTGGACAGAGTGATCAATGACAAGGTCTACTGGAACCTGCATTATGCAAATGCCAACATATGCATTAAGTCTCCATACATCTTCACCAAAATTGAATAAAGTTCATTTGTGAGAACTTGGTAAGACAAATAAACATTAAGTAACAGCCCATTTGATTCCACACATGGAAATATAAATTCTACTCACCAATGGGTTAATCTTGTTAGAATCACCGCCTAGTTTGTTCATAGCATCCCTCATGCAAGCAAGATCAACAACAGCAGGTACACCAGTAAAATCCTAAGAAACATTTGTCAGCATATTCAGAAACTACTTAAACAATAAATGTAGAGAATCACGTGTACGAGTGAGTAGATTTACCTGAAGAAGCACCCTAGCAGGTTTGAATGGGATCTCAACCAGTTTGGGACTGGTGTTCTCCCAATCAATAATCTTTTCAACATCCTTACTCTTAACTTGAAACTCATCACAGTTGCGAATGGCCGACTCAAGAAGAATCCTAATCGAGTACGGTAGTTTCTCTAAAATGCAAACATTAATCTCCATCACAAGCATGATCTGAAAATATAAATAACGTAAAATTCTGTTCGATGACTGAAAGAAGATTGATTTGATCAAGATGCTTCATTTGGCCACAGAATGGCAAACATGCACGTAAACGTATACTATTTTCAATGTCATAATGTTTTCTACAGTGTCTCTCACTAAACAACCACAAACAGATACGGGAAAGTAAATTCCATAAAGTACTTTCCAAAAGCATTTCCTACAGTTTCTCGCTAAGCATACAGATGCTTACGATTCAAGACAGAATCCTAATCCACTATTGAAGTTGTGTTCAAAAATCAAATCTCAATCACAAAGGAGATGCCAAATCAAAGAAGAGAAAAATCTTTTCAAGTAGAATTCTATTCGAGAACTAAACGTCTATCGACTGGATCAAGATACCCCATTAGGCCACAAAGAATAACAGACACCACTTAAATCATACAATCTTCAAAACTTTCTTAAGATTTCCTACAGTTTCTCACTAAAAAAACACAAACACCAAGCTCAATCACAAGTAATACACAAAATAGAAGCAACCAAAAAAATATATATATATGCGAAAAATTATGTACGATAACTAAAAGATGGTCGATTAGGTCAGGAGGATACTCCATTGGCCACAGAACAACAAACACACACGTAAAAACACACCATTTTCGAACCGTCTCAACATTTTTCCCACTGTTTCTCACTAAACAAACAGAACTTACCGATTCTAGGATCGTTGAGAGCTGGCAAGCTATAGTACTTGCCGAATTCGCCGCCGTCGAGCTTCTCAAGCGTCTTCAAAATGCTCTTGAACGGGTTTTCACTCGCTGCGGTCAAACAAAAACCATCAAAAAACCACAAGTCAAACACCTGAACAAGATTTTCTCGAGAAAATTTCAATGTAATCAGAAGAAATCGGAACTAAAACCGAATCAGTGGCAACAGTACCCATTATGATGGTGATCCGAATTCGAAGAAAAACCAAAAAGGCAGATGAAGATCGGTCCCTCGGAGGGCGAGATCCAGAGACAGAGATGAGAGATCAATCAGAGTGGGTAGGGTTTTGTGGGGGTTGTTGAATGTGGATTTAGAGAGAGAGAAAGTAGAGAGAGAAAGGAAGGGAAATGATGAGCTCGAAGAGGAGGAAGTGACGTGTGTTTTTTTTTTTTTTTTTTGAGAATATACAGTGAGACTTGTCAGATTCCTACACTATTTATAGCATTATATCGTCCTTTGAATCTGTCCCAAACAAAAAAAATCTAGATCAGAGGACTGTTACGGTGAGGGCGTCCCTAGGAGACTATTGGTACGCCTTGGCCTTTGTCTTTTATTTTAGGATTTTTTTTAATTATTATTACTGAATTTTTAGGATGTTGTCTCTTGTTTTTTTTTTTTTTTAACAATTTGAATCATACATATTTGAAATTTAGATCTTAGAATAGAGTTAACAGAAAAATTACGGATTTAATTATATAATAATAATTTTTATTAATTTTACTATCTGCTTATTACTTTTTTGCTCAATTTTTGAGATTTATTTATAACAATAAGGAAGATATCTCATTTTCTTTTTTAGGAGAAAAGATCTGTGTGTAATTTTTAATCATTAGTAACATTAAAATTATGATTAAACTATATTGCAATAATCTTTTATTATTTTTACTCTCTATTTATTACTATCTTGCTCAACTTTTTAGATTTATTTATAATAATGAGAAAGATATCCCATTTTCTTTTTCAGGAGAAAAGTTCTCGTGAAATAATTTTGAATCATTAGTAACATTAAAGTTAATGAAAGTATACGAAAAATTTAAATTCTTATAATTTAATTAGCCCACTCATTTCTTTATATAGTTTTTTCTTTCATATTTATTCACCTGTAATTTGCCTAATCTCTTTATAGTTTTTTATTTACAATTACAGTTTGCCAAATTTATTTGTGAAGAGTCAAATTCGAATTATAGGAAGAAAAAATTTATGTGGCATTTTTCCGCTGTATTGACGTCACAAGCTCGAAAGTCAAAGTCCATTATAATGGCTGACGTTTCTTGCCGACAGACAAACAGAAGGATATACATGTACACTTTTTCTCGAAAAGGGGCAAAAAAAAAAAAAAAGATAAACTAGTCGTCAAAGCAACGTGCCAAGGACGTAGCCTAAGGGGGATGGAAAATAAAAGAAAGGATGAGTAAAATCTGAAAGAACGAAAAGTTTCATGTTGTATGATAAAAGAGAAAAAAATAATAAAAATATATAATTAAATGTATTTTTATATAAATAATTTTATATAAATAAAAAGATGATTATAGATTAAGGTTAAATTATATATTTTATTTATATTTATTTTGTTAAAAATTTTTCATTTATTTTTTTTTTTTAAGTTGAAAGGATTAAAAAGTGGTGGAGTTTATGGATTTTTAATTTTCTTTCTTTCTTAATTTTCTCTCTATTAAACAATTAAAATTATATTTGCTTGTCCAAAATCCCTCATCTAATTTCCTTCATTTTTTTTTCCAACCCGTTGTGCCTTATAGTTTTTTGCTATATAGTTATAGAATATAAATCATAGATATAGATGATAGAAGAATGTATTCCTTAATAAATATTTTTTATTGGAAATTTTTTATTTATTTTTCATGAGAAAATAGAACATTGTTATTGGAAATCCAGATTTAGAAACAAAAATCAATTAAATTTCTATGGACTTTAAAATTAAAAATTAAAAACAGAATAATGAGCTAGAGTGTATCACATAATTATAGTTGCACACTAATTCAAAGTAATATTTTCTAATAATTTCTAAAATGAATTGTGGAGTATTTATGGTGATTTTGACTCAATAATTAGTATATTAAACATTACAAAAAAGATCACAAAGCTCAAAAATTAATATCAGCTTAATATGATATACATAATATACTATAGTCTACGTAATAATTAATCTAAATTGATTTTTTTTTATAAGAATTTATCTAAATTGATTTTTTAATAAGAATTTATCTAAATTGATTTAAACCTATGATTGTTGTTCTCCTTGGGCATTATACATTTTTGAAGTTGGGGTAAGGTTGTTATTGACTTTCTCCCTTTGAAGGAAAACTTCTCACGTATCAACTCCACACTTTATTACTCTCATTCCAATAAATGAAAAGCCAAAGCAGTTAGCCGATTTCCATCCTATAAGTCCATGTGATGTAGGACAAATAGGAAGAGATAGAACGAGATTAAGGGGGAGTTTGTTGAATGAGTTTGAGTTGAAATTTTTAAGTTTTAATAGTAAAACTTTTTGGGAAAAAGATAAAAACTTTTTGAGAAAAAGATAAAAAAAAAGTTTGAAAATCTTAGTTTAAGTGTGTGCACCAAACTCCCGCTAAGAAGAATAGTATCGAGACATATGTATATATGTATTGGAAAAAAAAAAAAAAACCCCTGCTAGAAAGAATAGAGAAACCATTTATTATCCTTTTAAATATTCGTATAATTTAATTAGCCCCTACAAGAATTGAGAAAATTCAACTTTATCCCTATTCGAAGTTATATATGCTTACATCAAATTAAAATATAGCTCCTCTAAAAATTAAGGAATTTAATTAATCTCAACAAAGAGTTGTACCAAAAATTAAATAAAAAAATAAAAAAATTAAACCCTTTTTGAACAAAAATCTTGACTCCGTCACTGGCTACCGTTTGCAGTCATTGTGAAAATAATGCCCTTATAGTTGCAAATTTCATTTTACCTTCAACAGTTTGGAACACTCAGATGCTCCCTCAATATTTTCATGAAGAAGATATTAAAGGCATTCTCCATTTGGAAGAGTTCACTCCATGACGGAAATGTCTTTTTCCTACGGGCGATTAAAAGTATTTGTCTGTGAACATTCTATAATGTAGAGGATTTTGCCGCTATTTTTTTATATTGTCGTTTATTTAGACAGCGAAACGGCATGTCGTTCCTTTGTTTTGCTAGCTATCCTTTTGCATGAAGAAAAAAAGGAACTTGTCGTTTGGTGAGACATCACGGTTCAGTTCTGATATTGTTTCATGCTGATTAAAAAAAAAAATGTCCGTTTTCGTCTTGAAAATAACGACATGGCATTTTGGTGCTTGCACTCCATACAATTTTGAAGTTTTTTTTTTTTTAAGTTTAAACGACATATCGTTCGTTTGTGTATTCACTTGAAAGACAAAGTTGATGTGGTTTCTGTAATTAATGACTTTATAGTTTTTTTTTTTTTTTTTTGCAGTTTCTGTCGTTTTTTAAAATCACATGTGGTTTAAAATGTCGCTCCAGCTATCTATTTGCCAAAAACAAAACAAAACAAAAAACACCTTTTCTTTTTGTTAGCCATGTCTTTTAATTGGATATTTTATCGTCGTGTCAAAAAAGGAAAAGTCGTTTTTTCTAATTGGTAAAAAGGAAATGTCGTTGTTCTTCTTCAAATGAATGATGTTTTCCTGCTTGTATACGACATCCCGTTTTTCTTCCATCAAATACTAAGGGACATGTCGTTTCTAACCGCCGGGAATAGATTTATTCAAAAATTTATAAAAAAAAATTCTCAAAACATTCTTTATTATTATTATCGGGGACTTTTACGATGAATCCCTTTTACTTTTCCCTAGGGTAAAAAATTTTGACCAATAGATTGAAATCCAAGGGCTAAAAAATGTTAAAAGACCATCATAAAATTGTAACATTTACCTAGATTTAAAAAAAAAAAAAAAAACCCTGGACTCCACCCCCTTCAGCGAAAGAAACCGGCTCTGTGGGCCATGACGGTGGGGAATCGAGGACTAGATTCTAGTGGATCTTGGGGAGTGGGGACGTCGTGGGTGGGGGGAGGGGGATGATAAAGGTTGGAGAGAAACGAAAAAAGGAAAAGGAAGGGAAAAAGCACCGAAATATGGGAGATGGAAAATACAACTTTGAGAGACAAAGGAAAGAGAACATGGATTGGAAAAGAAGAGGGCTAAGAAAGGAAGAAGGCATAATTGAAGAAAATAAAAATAACACCCAAAAACGGTACGTTTTGTACTATGAAAAAGTAACAGTAGACTTGTCATCTACTCTGTTATATATTTAGGATATATACTCTTACGTCAACATAATAATGTGCATCACATATCTTAATAATTTGCACAGAAATAATAGCATGCATGTGCAAGCTTTCGTAATTTCTAAATATATACCCATATATTTACTATTGAAAATTGAGTAACTATTGAAAAATCTTTTATATATAGCTTAACATGTTATAGTAACTCATAAAAAATGCAATATCACCAAAAAAGTAATTAAAGCATGCATTTATTTCTATAATTTTATCAGTAACCATCGATGATAACAAAAAATGAGTAACCATAGAAAACTCTTCTATATATTAAGGTTGGCAATTTGTGTTCGTGTGCCAGGTTCAGACCAGCCTAATTACAGCACGATACGATAAGTATGAACACGAACACGACACGATTAATAAATGAGCCAGGAACCTAAATACAAACATGGACCGTTTAATAAACAGCTAGCATGACACGACATGCGAACACGATTACTAAACGAGTCACGATGGGTTGGCACGACAATAAACTCATTTATGACCTATTTAACACGAAAAACCCATTTACAACCCATTTAATACAAAACTGGTTTCTGACTCATTTAACAAGAAAATTTTAAATAAAAAATCACTTAAAATTCTGAATTCACTAACACAAGAAATTCATTATATTCATATAAAATATAAAACTAACAACTAAAATTATCAAATATCCATAATGATTAAGACAAACATATTGTTATTTTTTTGAGGGAGTTAAAGTTCACATTTTTCTGAGGGAGATGGAAAGTGTGTGTGGCTGATGAGGAGACAAGGAGAAAAGAATTAGAGTTAGGCTTTTATATGTTGTTATTTTTATAGTTTTTTTTTAAATAAATTGAGCAATTATATATATATAGGCTCTGAACGGGTTGGGTCGTATTGGCCTGTTTACGATCCATTTACATAAATGTGTTAATCGTGTTAGTCTATTTCTGGCCCATTTATTTTCATGTTAAACGTGTCAATTCTATTTCGACCCAATTATTAAATATGCAGTCGAAACCCATTTATTTCTTGTCATACTCGTATAATATCATCGTATCGTGTCCAAAATTACCAACCTAATTATATATATGCATTTCTATCACTTACTATAGCATGCTAAGCAACTTATTAACCTTAAATATTATTTTTTTAAAATGTGAAATTAATATCTAGAATCATCATATATAAACGAATTAAAATCTAATTCTGACATTTAATGAAATCAACTTGGTATTTAACTATTGGTTCTTCGTGTTTTTTCCCACTGTTATTCAACCTTTTTTTGCTTTATTATAATTCAACTCTTTCCGGATGAATTTTTTTTTTTTTTGTTTTGCTGGTATGCAATATCTAAACATTAGAGATATGTACACTAGCTCCACCCAGTTGATGCTTCCTTTTAACTCCTGTCCCCATCCAAGTAAAATACATATTGTTCATGTAGACAGAAAATAGATAAGTAATGAGTTTTTTTTTTTTTTTTTTTAAATTCAGAAGAGCATTTTTTATAATGATTCTTTTATAACTTAGTTTTATTGATTGTTTTACTTTTTACAAAAAATAAAAAATAAAACTAAAAATCAATGGAGAAAGGAGAAGGTGAGATTAGGTAGTTGTAAATAGTTTCCATAAAAGGGTACGGTTTAAAATCGTTTATAAAGGAAATCTTATTTCATGGGTGTTATATATAACTACTCTTCCTTAAATCAAAGGAAACCCAAATTTATCTTTGAGAAGGGAAAAAAAAAGGGCCTACGATTCCTCTCATCGCCCATGAAACACAATAAAAATTGGATGAGTTGAACATACCAAATGGAGTAGAAATTAATCTTGAATTTACGTTTTATTTAAAAAAACTTAAAAAATCATCATAAACAAGTTCATAACAAGCTATCCATTTAAAATCATATTTAATATTCTCTTTAAGTTCTATAATTATTAATTACCATTAAATGTTTTAATCAACTATTCAATTCATTACACCATCTATTTATATCACACGGTTAAAATAATAATAATTATCAATGATAAATATAAGAGTAATTATTAAAACAACACTCATATGTGTGTGTATATATATATATATATTCTTGTCTTTTCTCATGCATATGTACACGCTAGAAAGTGCTAAAATTAGGTTCAATTTCAAATCCAATCTGCAGTAGAAATATTATACACTAGAAAGTGCTATAATTAGGTTCGATAGGTGCAATTTCAAATTCAATCTGCAGTAGAAATATAGTACGGTAGAAAGTGCTATAATTAGGTTCAATTTCAAATCCAATCTGCAGTAGAAATATTATACACTAGAAAGTGCTATAATTAGGTTCAATCTTCTGCAGCAAAACCTATATATATATATATATATATGGATGTATACAGAGGATCACATGCAGGAAATGATCTTGTGACTTGTGAGAGAGGCTTTAAGCAAATGTGATTTCTAATGAAGATTGGATTTGTAATTATCTAATAATTATCGCACTTTCTAGCGTTTATATGTAATGAAACGACAAGAACAAATATATATATATATATATTATATTGAATTTTCATGACCAATTAAGTTTGGAACTTTCTTGATGACCATCATTTTGACCACAGAAAGGCTCTTCAATATAGGCTGTACATATTAAAGACCAGTTTTTTTTTTCCCCTTTTTTTTTTTTTGGTGGCACGAAGGTATTAATTTGAATAAAACTGTGCAAGTTGCTGGGTATATAGTGTTCTATACATATATAGATATTTATGTGTGTGTGTTTGTCTTTCCCGCCAGTGACAACAATACAGTTCTTTCTTAATTTAATAATCTTTTCCAATTGAGACATTTTTATTATTGTTTTGCATTATCTCTAAAATTATTGCATTTTGTGTGTGTGTGTGTGTGTATAGTAGCAGACTTTTATGAATTGATCATGCAAGGCATGAAAAAGTCCACCATTATAATATCCCTGAGACCTATATAATGTGTTCTGGAGTGCTCAAGCGAACTAATAAAATAATAACAAATCAAATTAGTTGATTCATCACGTCATGATAAAAAAATAATTAAAAAAAAATCTCTTGTACATACTAGACGTAATATCATAGAGGAATTACAAATTTTTTCTTTTTAGAAATAGCGATAACAAAAATTAATAGGTATACCAAAACATACTGATCAAATTAGTGCCTTTATAATACTCTCATCAATTACTTATTTGATACGGAATTAATAATAAAAAGAAAATACAAAAACTTTGACCACAAAAATAAAACTACTCCAAAGAGGACAGAAACTCATAAACTACTACGTACTAACGTCCTAGACAACCTACCCAGATAAGCTTGGTGTCTCGTTAAAACTCATATTTGCCAAAAAAAAAAAAAAAAAAAAAACCAAAGGAAAGTATCCGATATAGGGAAAAAGAATTCATGATCTAGGACCACTACACTGTCTCAAATACGTGAAGGAAATCTTTTTTTTTTTAAAGAACATTCATATCCCTATAAAGAGAATGCATAGTAAATTTCAAAATCAAGAACCACAATTGAAACTGATGATACTGAATCAAAAAATTTACTAATTTATTTACAACAACATTAGCTTCACAAAAAATTATGAGATGTAATTTCTTTTTTACCTTTAATTTACAGTATAATTTTTATCTATCTATGCTTTTAATTTTCTATTTCAATATGCACTCACACAAATAATATAAGGAATATATTATATATGTAGAGACAATTATGTATAGAAATACATACATAGCCGCAAGCCTAACAAATAATAATAATGCAACACCAGACATCAGTCTAGTCTGCTCGTGATCAGCATAAATAAAAAAAAGATGGCCGAAACGAATGCCATATTTGTAACAATTTTTTCTTCATAATGTCATATTATAAGAAATTAACGTCATAAAGCTCGAGCTAATTCCCGATTTCTTTTCGTTGAACTCCAACTTAACTCTATATGTATATATGTGTATATATATATATATATAAACTTATAAACCGTTGACATATATAGAAGTCTATAATGTATACAATTCTCCTTTTTTTTTCCTTTAAATTTAAAAAAAAATTTTATTTTTTACTATATCTTGTAAAGAAAACAGAAGAAGAAATATCTTACTTGCTCCTAACATATATCAGAGTCATGAAGCATATGAATATCTTTAGTACTTTTCTATGCTAATTACAAGATAATTTTTACCTATATAAGCTTTTGGTTTTATATTTCAATTATGCATGCAAACTAATAAATATAAGGAATACAGAATAATTTAGACTGTTACGTATATAATATGTACAACAGTCAGACTAATTAACAAATAATAATGCTGCAACACTAGTCAGCTGGCTTGGAATTGGAAACGAATATATAACAATATTCTTCTAAATATATATTGTAATAAATGTCATATAGCTCGAGCTAGTTCCAGACTTTCTTTACGTTGAACTGCAACTTAATTAATTATACAGACTTATATATATAGATATATACGTCTATATATAATATATGTGATTCTGTGGGATGCAAGGAATAAATTAAATCCAGAACGATCTGGTTTATGTCGTCATGTCTTTCATTATTGAGGAGAATGATCCTCACGATTCTTTTTTTTTTCTTCCTTGTAAGAAAAATAATTGTATGTCCTCATCATTGTCGATGAGTAGAATAATATTACTCGTAATGGAGCAAACACACACGCACACACACACACACACACATATATATATATATATATGTATGTATGCATGTGTAACATATAAAGATATTTTTGTCAAGAAACGACAGAAGAGATGGAACAAGTGAACTTGGATTTTTGAAAGTTTTGAATATAATTATTACTAAATTATTCTTTAAATTGTTTAATTTATGCAAGTGTACGATCTATTTGGCTAGTTGCTAAAAATTATAAATTTTTATGTACACAAAGATATTCTATTTTATGCTTGAAAGACTACAATCCAACACGAGCGACAAGTAGCATGTAAGAATGTAACATATTATAAAAATTGGAGTAATATATGACATATTTATTTTATTATACAACAACTCTATAAAAGTATAACTATATAAAAAGAAACTTATTTATGAAATATTAGAGTCACAGTTTTTCAAAGTTATTGAGCAAGTAATAAATATAAAAAGATGTCGCTACAAACAGTAATTACATTTTAATTTTCCTCCACCACAGATGCAATAATAACAAGAATAGATGATATATTTTGTTTTACTATATCTATGTTTAAGTTTTACAGTTTAAGACTGGTCCTTCAAACCCTATATAAAAATATGGCTATAATCTATTGTTTGATTCCATTCCAATATTAAAGGCAAAGGGTATACACCTTTATATCAATAATATACTATTGACTTTTAATACCGTAATATTAAGAAATAAATACCCAGCTCCACTTTTGTATAATTATATGATAGAAAACAAACGTCGCTTTCTTATATCTCAACTTCTACACGTTATAATTAAGGGCCGAACTTCTATTTATATATAATTTTCAAAAAATATCTTTGACCACGATGCGAGGCGTGTCTATTGTCTAATTACATAAATCCTATCTATTTCCATTATTATTTTCTTGAAAGGCTTTATATATATATATATATATATATATAAAATTTAAGGCGATGATTCAAACTTTACCCCTTAGAATAAAATGAAGTATGAAAATACAACTAAACTATTTATGTAATCATATTTTTTTATACGTAAATTTATATTCTACAAATGAGCTAAATCTTTGTGTTATTTTGATAGGAAAAAAAGATGCATAATCTTTTAGTTTTATCAATACATGTATTTTGTTCTTCATACTCACTTTAAATAATTTGTTCAAGGAAACTGTGTTCAAACACATTATCTTATAAAATGGCATAGACCAATTAGGATTCAATACTCGTGATAAGACATTTCGGCCGATTTCAACGGAATGTGTCAAGCACTTGACACAACTTAATCGAAAATTTTACTTAAGATGAAAGTTTCTTAATCTTTTCTGGAAAACATAAAATATCTATTGACAATATCTTACTTTTTAATGTTGAACGATATTCAAATTCTGCATGGTATTAGCTGACAAGACAATTTTAAAACAACTCAATTATAGGGCATGCTCATTATCCATGGACGTGCCCGATATAAACTTACATGTTGATTGTTTTGAGAGAGAGAGAGATATATATATATATATATATATATATTTTAATGTTGAATGGGCTCAAATTTTGAACATTTTATTATACTAATATACTAAAGGAATGAACACTTTTTACTGTTTTTTTACAGTGATGAACACTTTACATGTTGATTGTTTTGATTTTTTTCTCTCTAATTTCGCTGCCTTAGGTACAGTTCTGCACAATACTGTGCAGTCACTTGCTACAGTAAATAAACAGTGAATGTATAGTAAATGTACAGTAATTTTGACCTTTCTACAGCAAAATAACATTTTTACCCATCATCACTAACTATTTTTTTCTCCGCTACAGTGTTATGCCGGTTTACCCTTTTTTTATCAATTGATAATTTTACCCTTGACTTTTAGTTACTTTTACTATTTGATACAGTATTGGGATAACTTTGTCCTTCTAAAATTATTAATGGATGATTTTACCCTTCGTTTGTAGTTGTTTTTTTTCCTTTGATACAGTGTTATTCCGGTTTTACTATTTTTTTTAGTTGTTTTTCTTTTTCCTACAGTGTGTTGCCAATTTTACCCCTATTTAAAGTTTGTTTTTTTCCTTAATATTGTTTTTGCCATTTTTTTTGGACGCTAAATTTTAGACATTAGATTCCGATTCATTGTTGTATTGTGTTTTTGCTCACTTTACCTTTTTTTGATTTTTAAATGATTTTTTACTTTAAATTTTTTATCTTTATTTCGGATTTTTTTCTGGGTTTTTTTTGTGTCTTTTTTATTTCTTTTGTTCTATTTTTAAAAGACCCTTTTTTTTAGGATTTTGCATGCATTTTTTTTTGTGTGTTTTTTTTTGTTTTGTTTTATATTTAAAAAATCCTTTTTTTTAAATGTTTTTGCATGTATATAACATGATAAAAATTTATTTTTTTTTTAAACAGTAAAAAAAAGGAGAAAATGGGATATATATTTTATTTTGTTATAATTTTTTTTGTTAGGGTTAATTTTTTCCGGTTCTTTTGAATCTAAAGATTTTTGTTCTTTTTTTTTTGTTTTTTTATTTTTGTTTTAATTTTTTTTCTTTAAATGAGTATGACTACATAAAATTTTTTTTTTTTTTGCTTTTACTTTTGTTTTCGTTTTTATTATTATTTGTACAATTGTCATTTTGATTTTGCATCTTTACTATTGGGAGAGATTTTGGGAAGAATTATACTTATTATAATTATAATATTTATCTTAACTAACTGTTTTTATTATATAATACTCAATTTTTTTTTATTTTTTTCTTCTTTTCCCGTGTAACGCACGGGTATTAAACTCGTTATTATCTAACGCGATAACTTTAAGCACAACTCACGCAAGGAGGATGACCACGTTATCTATAAGTGTCCCCAACATTATCTCGCGAGAAAAATTGCTTCTTTAGTTTTGTTTTTTGAAAAGATTGGGTGAAAAAAAAAAAAGAATAAAGTGAGACGGGCACAGTAATCATTTTTTCATAATGGACCCTAAAAAATGTTGTTGATCATATCTTAAAATTTTCATCATTGAAATCCAATTTGTAGTTATCCATAATTCGAAAATCATTGTCCAGACAACTAGCCGTAAATGAATGTTACCATTAGAGCACTTTTTTTTAATAATAATTTTTATAAAAAAAATTCCTCGGTTTTTTTTTTTTTTTTTTTTTGAGTTAGGACAAAATTAGTTAGAAGATTCATTTTATATGACTTGGCATCATATTCTCTGGTCATCATTGTATTAATGAAGAAGGCGTTTTAAAGGAATATTGAATCAAACTGAAATTCAACTTTGAAATTTGAAGATATTACTCCATTCAAAAGAAGCAACTCAAGTACGAAAAATCGTCCACATATATTAACATGAAAGAAACAATTTCCAGATTTTATTAAGGTTAATCAAATGCTCATTAACTAATAGGACTCCATTTAAAAGACTTATTTATGAATTTGTTTATTTTTGGGTACACAAATTCAAGTAGATAACTGAAAACATCACAAATAGGTATATTGCCAATGTGACCCAAATATTTAAAAAGAAAAAGACACACACGTATAGAGACACTATTTACATATATTTTGCTCTAAAAAAAAAATATTAGTGGTATTTTACACTTCAAAAAGCGTCACAGTAAAAATCTATTGGAATCACATATACAGTGGTAAGAGATCTAGTTCAAGAATCTATAGTCACAATCCATAACCTAGAGCCCACTTGCAAATACCTCATGGGTGTGTTGGTCGGAGAGAAAACTGGAAGGAATTAGAGAGATGAAGAAGTTAGTAGAAGGATTTTGACATTCATGATTGTTTGATATGAGAGAAAAGAGGATGAAAGAATTTAGGAAAGGATCTTCAATCTTTCAGAACACCTTAATTTTAATTTCTCCTTAATCAAAGAGACCATTAAAAGGATTACATATCAATCAACATAAAAAAAATGACATCTCATTCTTTTCTTATTTTTTCACACGATGATCTACCACTCTCGCCTTCTTAATCTCTCTTATTCGTACTAAGGGTCCGTTTGGTGCATGAGTTTGAGTTGAAATTTTTAAGTTTCAATAGTAAATTTTTTTGAATTTTCAGAGAAGACAAAAAACTTTTTAGGAAAAAGATAAAATCTTTTTAGAAAAAAGACAAAAAAATTTTTGAAATGATAAGTTTGAACTTACCAACCAAACAAAGCCTAAATACACCCTGTGGCTTGCGCTCGGGAAGAGAGAGAGAGTCCGACAAAGCATGTGGTCCATATCGAAGCAAATACTAGCCAGTGGACCTCATAGATATTTTACTTGGCCTGGAAAAAAAAGAAATTTTAAAAAAGATATATCATATATACACAATTCTTTCGGCTGAATTTTAAACAATTAAATTTACATACTATTTCTTAGTTTTTGTATTTTGTATATATTTATACATTATTTGATGTACATCGTCCTAGAAGGATATAGAAAATAATTAAATTAAATTAAGAAATCGTATCAATCTACCGGAAATCGAAGACGACTGTTTACTAATGTAATAGACCAATCATATTATAAACATATATATAGTAATTACACGCATAGTTAAACGCAATATAAGGTTTGAATTTTCTCAACCAAATTAAATATGATATAAAACATCAGTAAAGTATTTTTTTAGTATTCTATTATAATTATAATTTCTCTCTTCTAAAAAAGATCGAAGATACTTTAGGCAAAAAAAAAAAAAAAAAGATCAAAGATAGATTGGCCAATAATAATAATAAAAGTTGCGTGTTGAAAAGCTCCAACAAAAAGCTACCGCCACCCCCTTGACTCTCTCTGTCACGTTTTTGTGGAAAAATGAGCGATCCATAGGAAAACAAATAAAACTTTAAAATATAAGGGACATCAAATTTTTGATCAGTTTGAAGCATATATATTACGTTTAAATGTTCATAATAATTTTATAAAAAAAATGTTCATACCGGTATGTTTACATTTAAATATAGAATTTATGTTGGCTAAATAAAATGTGTATTTAAATAGTTTTTGTTAAAAATAATATTCAAACTAATATAAAGATAAAAATAAAGTGTGATATAAATTTCTAGAAAATGTAAATTTAGATTTAGATTTGAGCTAATTTTTATAAAATTGTGAAACATTCAAAGAGTTTCACTTCAGTAATAGTTCAACTAAAAGCGTATTATATTTAAGTATTATAATAACTATTCTAATAATTGATCTAAACGGATTATTAGTCTTTAAAAATAAGATTCTCTCTTTACTTCATATAATTCAAAGCGACATAGTATTAATTAAAAAAACTAGATGATAAGAAATTCCCTATTGATTTTTTTTGTAAGTTATAACTTTAGTATTTTAATTATTAAGATTTAATTATTAAGACGTTAACTTTTTCCTTAATCACATTAAAGCATGTGACTAGTTGATAAAAAAGAATAAAAAAGGCAACAAGCAAGAGAATTTGCAAAATTTATTTTAATTTATTTTTTAATTTTAAGTCTATTTTGTCTCATTTTATTGGAAAGTGATTTTCTTTCAAAATGTCAAAAATAATTTTGACATATAATAATACATTGAAGATGCTCTGGCTCAAGTAAAATTATGTACCATTTTAGATTATAATTAATATAACCATTATTCTTTAAGAGCCTAATTTAAAAATAAATGAAAAAACACAATTACTGTAAGGATTTTTGTGGACGAATTAAGCCCTCCTCCATCAACGCGTAAATATTTGTCAAACCAAAATAGAACCTTCTTATCTTTCTCTTTGATCTTAATATGCATTTAGTGTTTAGATTTGGATTGTAAAATTTAGATTTAGATTAATTATATTTATCGAGGTGTTTGAATTGCTGGAGTTAAAAAGTATATAAACTTGAAATGTGTTTGGAAAAAATAAATAATATGGAGCTTGTTTTGTTCGTCTCAAAATTCTATGTAATTTTAAAAAAAATCATCTCATTTAAACTTGTTTATGTAAAATTATGAACTTTTAAAATTCGAGTTATAAAATTATATAAACAGTAAAACTGAGAAAAAAATATAAAAATTATATTATAATTCTAATATTTGAATTGTGTTTAGATTGTACGTTTAAACGCATGCTTAATTTTTTTTAAGAAGAATTATTCTTATTTTTAATTTTATAAAAATTTTGTCTAACACTTGATAGAGAAAAAGGAAGAGAGAGAGAAAGAGAGAGAGTGTGTCATTTGAAACAGAAAAAAGCTTTAAATGCGAGTTGGTTGATTTGGTTTCCTTTCTCCTTAACGAGTAAGCCACTGTATATAACATATACATATACATATATATACACACATATACACACGTATTCATTTTATATCTATATATAAGGTCTTTAAATCTGATGAGTTAAGAAGAATCAACGACACCCATCTGCACGGCATTCAACCTCCTGTGAGCTCTGTGACCAAACCAAAAAATGGATTTTATTGCACACCCTTCTGGTTTTTCTCCTTCTTCTTCTTCTTCTTCTCCTTCGTCTTCTTTTGGGAATTTCGTCGAAAAAGTTAAGGAATTCTTCAATTTCGCCGTCTCTGCGATCATCGGCAACATCTTCTCTGCGATCTTCACCTTCTTCTTTGCTTTAGGTTCGTTTTTTTTTTTTTCCTCTCATTTTTTTGGAGGGTTTTTCTTTCAGCTTTGTTTGCATTTTTTTTAGGGGTTTTGTTTTGTTTGTTTTGTCTTTTTCTCGATCTGTGTCCTGAATTGGGTTTTGGGTTTTGGGTGTTGGTTAAAAAATGTTTTCTCACCATGGGAAATTCGCATTGGAAATGAATTGAATTGAAACCCCAACATGAAAAATCAAGACTTTGGTATGTGGTTAAGCATGTTGATCAAAGTTTAGAAAAAAGAAAAAAGAAGGGAGGGGGGGTGGTTGGTTTTGGTTATTGTCCCTTTATTATTAAAAATAATAATTTTTGAGGTGGAGTTGAGTTATTTGAGGAAAAATGGTATGTGGGTAAGCCATTGTTTTGCTGAATTCAGATTGTTGATGAAAAGTTAAAAATATATATATGTCCACAATCTAGACAAAAGGGTTTTTTGGTTATTGTCCCTAGCCATTGAAATTAAAGACTTTGTTCAAGGCAAAATTGTGTTTTTTGAGGAAAATTAGTATGTGGGTATGCCATTGATTTGTTGAATTCAGATTGTTGATCAAAGTGGAAATGGATCCACATTTAGACAAAAAGGGTTTTTGGTTATTGTCCCTTGTCATCTTGATCAAGCATCTAAAGACAAAATTTGAGATTTTGATTGTGCAAAGAACCTTTTTTTTGTTTGTTTGTTTGTTTGTTTTTGGCTCCGTAAGATTCTGGCTAAATATGCAGTTGTTGCTAAGAGAATTTGAGATTTTGATGATGCAAAGAGTTGTTCTGTTTCATAAAATTGGGACAAAAAGAAATAACTTCTTCTTTTCTTCTTTTTTTTTCAAATGCAGTTGGGACTTTATTAGGAGCCATGACTGGGGCTCTGATAGGCCAAGAGACAGAGAGTGGATTTGTTAGAGGGGCTGCTGTTGGTGCAATATCTGGAGCTGTTTTCTCCATTGAGGTGTTTGAATCTTCTCTTGTTCTGTGGCAATCAGATGAATCTGGTATTGGGTGCCTCTTGTACTTGGTGAGCAATTCAAGCTTCTTTATTCCCCATTTTTGTACTTGTTTTCCTGTTTGTTTAGCTTATAATATTTGGTGATTAATAGAACTTCCATCTTCAAGTTTGAGACTTCTTAAGTAAATGTTTTTATGCGAACTCATTTCAATGTTTTCCTTGATTTTGCAGATTGATGTCATTGCAAGCCTTCTAAGTGGGAGACTAGTTCGTGAGCGGATTGGTCCGGCCATGTTAAGTGCAGTTCAAAGTCAGGTAAATTGTAATTCGTCATGGAAGTATCAAATACAAGTTGTTGATATGCAAGAAAACGATTACTAACTAGTACTCATTTTACTAATTGTTTATATATCAATCTTAAAAACAAGATGGGTGCGGTTGAAACCGGCTTCGACGAGGTCACCAACATCTTCGACACTGGCGGGGCCAAAGGATTGCCAGGGGATTCAGTTGAGAAGATCCCAAAGATCACAATTACCAACAACAACAATGTGGACGCCTCCGGGGAGAAAGTTTCTTGCTCGGTTTGCCTGCAGGTTCGTCAAAACTTTTCCATCTTTTTCTCAGCTATCCTACATTATGGTTTCTAAAATGAGTGAGGTGATGATACACGATGAAAAATCTCATCATGAACATCCCAAGTGCATGTGTGTCAAAGTTCCGTAGATTCTGTAAAACTGAAATGACTGTTTTGTTACAGCTTTCGAAACTTATGTATAGTTTGTTTCTTGAAATCTCAGGACTTTCAGCTTGGAGAGACTGTTAGAAGCTTGCCTCATTGCAATCACATGTTTCACCTACCATGCATAGATAAGTGGCTCCTTAGGCACGGCTCTTGCCCATTGTGCAGAAGGGATTTGTGATTTTGCTTGTGTAAATTACAAACCTTACACCAAAAAAAAAAAAAAAAAAAAAAAAGGAACAGAATTTTTGTTTTTGTTTTTCCTATAGAAATATTTGTGTTTTTGTGCTCTTATCTCTCTCTCTCTCTTTTTTATTTTATTTTTTGTTTAATTTGTATGGTTGGTATGGTGCTGCCCCCACTAGATCCCTCATGTTACATCATGAGTTGATGTATAAAAATTTTGATTTTATGATAGTTTTAATTGATTTTGTGAATATAACAAGCAAGCTATCTTGTGTCCTTCATTTCTTCGGTTGGTTAAAGAAAGTCTCAATCTAACAACTAAAAAAATAATTTGGTTTAATTTCTTTTAGAATTAGGGATACATCTTACATCACCTAAAAGCAGACAATATATTCCAAGAAAAGTTCTGATTTATGGCTTTTTTCTTGACTTTTTTTTTTGCCCTTTCTTGTGATTCAAGAATCTGAAACCAACACATTCTTGTTTGTATTCAGAAAATCTCCAACACTACAAGCTGAAAAATGGCTACAATTTTTAGGAGGATTATAATAAGCTAATAATAATCTGTCAAACTACGCAATATCGAAAAGGTATTTATTAAGAAGTTGAACTTTCCAAAATTTTGAAGCTAAGCACTTATTGGATGTTGAAGGGCTGCTTTTTATGCTTTTTGGAATCAAAATGTCATTTTTGTTTGTCTTAAAGACTAGTTTAAAAGTAGTAATTAATAAATACAAAAGGGTACGAATAAAAATAAAATATAGTCATAAATAAAAGGGGATACAAGACCATACCCTACAGAGGCACAAGGATGATTAACTTGGAAGGCATGCCCTTATCCAAAAGGCCCCTTAAGAGTAGATGGGTCCAGAAATTCAGATATTTTGGTACACATTTAGTCTGTCTGTTGAGCTTTTGGTTAGGTAAGAAGATTTTGGTCACGTTCCATGGCCTCAATAATCTATCTATGACATGTTGAAGAGCCCTGGCAATAAACACAAGTATGAGTTTTAGCTGTAGTGTTTATAGATGGGAGCTTCGTATGATACAACATTATCGTTGGATCTGATCAAAAATTAAAATCATTATCAAAATATAAAAAATATAAAAATAACATAATCTAATACGAATCTAACCGTTCAAAATAGACTCTTATTAATAGGGTAAATACTTGTAATAAGTAATTTTAACTGAGGAACAAAACCATGTTAATGTAAAAGAAAAAAAAAATCCCAATATAAAGATGTATCAGAAATAATTTTATCATTTTTTGTAAAAGATGGTAATTAAGTTTAAAGTTGGTTTTACAAAAAAAATAAATAAGAAAAAGGGTCTTTCTTCCCGTAGGAATGTATTTGGTACATGGAGAGAGGGGGGGGGGGGGGGGGGGGGGGGGGAAAAGAGAGAGAGTATTTGGTACATTGTCTATTCAACTTCAAGTACAAAACTATTGATTAGCTAAAAAAAAAAAGTTCATTTTGTTACCGAAATCGTTTTGTTTTACTGTTTCATTCTGAAATGCTACGTTTGATAAAACGGTTTAAGTTGAAATTTTTAAATTTGAGTTGGTTGACTTTTTAAAAACTAATTATAATTTTTATTGACTTTTCAGAAAAAAAAAACAAAAATTAAGATAAAAAATATGAGTTTGAGATGGTTTATCAAACGGAAACTAAAAGATCATTTTTGAGCTAAAATCTCAAATGGACCCATGTTTATATCGCCAGTAATAACCTCCCTTGAAAAGATGTACACACTACAGGATGTCAACATTTTAATATTCAATGTTGAAAAGTTTTCTTTCCTACCACAATTGCATAACATACATATGGAAAAATGTTCAAATCTTTATCAACGAGACGGGTTTATATATAATACATAAAAATAAATAGTGCATTCTCCTAGATGACTGTGCAATGCTAAATATATATATTTAAGCAAAAAAAAAAACAATATTTTTTTATTAGCTCGTTTTAAAAGCAAACATGTTACGGTATAAGTTATGGCGATAGGTTATTTTCATGTTATCTCATGTATTTTGCTTTTATTTAGATACTATATTATTCATTGTAAAAGTTTTCCAATTTTTTTTACTATTATATTTCATACATAAATTTATTTGTTTTTTTGGTTAGTACTTAATTTTGATCTTAATATACCAAATTATCATTAAAAATATTTAAAAAAATATATGATTTACCTTTTTTATACCTTAAATGTTGCTTTTATTTAAACAGTATAATCTTGCATTTTTAAATCATTAGATTATATTTAATATGCAAATTCATAACTTTTCTCTGTCAATAACAAATTCGAACCTTAAAAACATCAAAATAACCTTAAAAATTAAGAAAATGAATAAATAATTATAAAAATTATGATTTAGATAAGTGTCTAATTATCACTATATTATATATACAATCACTATTATATCATCTTTCTTATTTGTGTATGTTATATCACGAAATCAAGATTTGGTATATTACGAAATGGATTTATTACATGTGATAGTATAAGATTGATTCTTACAAAGGACCGGAAAAAAAAAAAAAAAAAAAACCCCAAATTCAACGTAAATCCTTTTCCTCTAGTCCGGTAAGGGTTTTAGGTCATTCTATGATCCTCAAATGACCTCATTGATGCGGTTGTGCATTTATGGCTTGTCCATGTACTAAAACTTTTCTTTTTTCTTTCCCCCCCCCCCCCCCCCCCCCCCCCCCCCTTGTGAATGTCCATTTATAACTCCGACCACAAATATGATTTAATTTTTGGAAAGAAAAAGAAAGAAAGAAAGAAAGAGGAAAAAAAAAAAAAAAAAAACCTAGTTACAACAATCACGTGAAGCATCTCACATGCTTGTCTACGTTGTTTTTCTATGTAATTGTCACTTAAGCTTTAGGGAAAAACAAGATCAATCTCAGCTTTTAGAAGCCAATATCCTTTCATAAGGTCAAAAAGTTAAATGTCATTTTCCAAACCGCCTTTCGTGTTTATGTAAGAGCTAACGGGTGACAAAATGATTTTTCTTTTCTTTTCTTTTTTTTTTTTTTAAAAAACTTTAAAGAGAGAAAAAAGAGAGAAGTCTTGTACATTTAGTTGGCCAAGTTGTACTTGGGTGTGACACATGTCACGTGGGAGTCTTTGGGACTTGGCTTAAAGATATTGGACCTCAACTTGACTCGTATATTCACCATAACCATCGGATTGATTTAATTGGACCGAATTGATTAGCCGAAAAGAAAAAGAAAAAGACAAAAAAAAAAAGAAAAAAAGTAAATTGTTGGTTGCAATGAGCGAGTTCTAATTAATGCTAAAATTTTCTTGGTGCAAAGAAATTCAAGTTTTCTTGTCTTTTTATGTATAGTTTTGGTGAACTTATATTTAATATTTAAGGAGTCCTTTAGCTCGCTGATCTTTTATTGGATTTTTTTTTCAAAAAAAAAAAAAAACTATATTTATGGATATCTGTCCATTTTGTATATGCATGCATATTAAATTAATTTCGAATAAAATTATGAGGCTCTAACTCTTCTAGAAAGAATAGAGCGTAAAACAATGTCCAGAAAATCCAATGAGAGAACCAGATGTATATATTTTTTAATTTGAGGGAAAAATACAAGTTAGTTTTTAATAGAAATAGTGACACTGATTATCAAGTCAATGCACAAAACAACGACCAAAAAAGACATAACATTGCATCATCGGAGCTAATTTTGGAACACTAAAACTAATCACAAAATTACGTACTTAAATCTAGTACTTATCCATTAAATTGATTAGTTTAACCAATCAAAATATTTACTTTATTAAATTGATGAACAACAATTCTAATAAATATTCACCAATTTATTAGAAAGGTGCATGCCATCACCCCTTTTTGAAATTTTGACCCTTTCAAGTTTTGCCCTCAAATTAGCATCATTAGTATACCTTTTTATTTTTCTTTCTTTTTTTTTTTAATTGGGAATTAATAATTGAAATAGTTAAATCATGAACGCTACTCTTATTATTATGATTATTAAAAATTAGAAAAATTAGGTTAGAAGATAGTCTTTGAACATTTATTCTAAAAATTATTAATATTCCTTTTAAGAAAAAATTATCGAAGATCATGAAATATTTGTTATCCATCCATTAAGTGTTTAATCACTGATTGATCATTGTCAAGAAAATAATTGTTGTTCTAATTTAACAAAACTTAAAAATAATTATTAAAAAGGTCACTCACATCTCTTATTATCCCTTCTTGTTATCGTGATTTTATTAATTTTTTGGGATTGGTCATTAGCTGTATTATTTTGTACCTAGGAATCATCTTACGTACCCGCTTAAAAAATTTCTCTAAAAATCTAATGCAGTCACCAGCAAAACGACACAACTTTCCCTAACACTTTGTCTTGCAATTAGGTGTCACTTTTTTTTTTAAGGAACAGGAAAAAAAAAAAAAAAAACCAGTGTTTTAGTGTCCCTTCTTGGTTAGGAATAAATGATACGCATTTATATGCATGAACAGCTTCAATGAATAGGTAATTAATTTTAAAATGTTGTTTTTGTCCTATATGCCGTCTTAGGAATATTAGACCAAGTCTTTATAATTAGTACACATATTGGAGATTATAATCACTCTTCAAAAGCATATACAGATTTGCATATACACAACATAAATATATCTCATATATTTAAGCAGCCGGCAATATATATATATATATATATAATTTTTTTAACGTGCCCTTTTCTCTATTTTTCTATCTCTTCTTCTTTTCTCACCTCCCTCCCCGCCATTAAAAAAAAAAAAAAAAAAAACCATTTATCATCTTAATTCAAAAATTTAGTATTAAGGAGGAGAGTGTGAATCTATGTCTAGTGGAAAATGGGACTAGGTGAATTCTCAAGAGTGGGAGTTTAATTAAGCTAAGATTAATTAGCACTTAAAACTAAGATTATTTAGGAGAAAAAAATGGCAAATATTGTGAGAGTGGGTTCACCAACACCTAGTCATGATGATCATGATGATCATCCTCATGGTAAGAAACATTTATGGGGTGGAATTGTTATTGGCATTTCGACAGTCTTTCTGGTTGCCTCATTGTACTACCTTTTCAAGAAGAAGCTCCTCCCATCTCTCAGACGTAAACCCCAGTTGTCCCTCATGAACAAAAAAGGTCAGTGACACATATTTTTGTATCTACATATATATAATGTTATTATATATATATATATATAGTGTGTGTGTGCATATATATATATGTAAATACGTGTTATGGAATGAAAATTGTGTAATGACAATACTAGGGACATTGAAAGAAGAGAATAACATGCTGAGGAGGTTTGAGTTAGAGGAAGTAGTGAAAGCAACCAAGAACTTCAGCCAAGAGTGTTTGTTGGGTTCTGGTGCATTTGGGAATGTGTATAAAGGGACCTTTGATGTTGAAGTAACTTTGGCTATTAAGAGACCCCACAATGAGTCATACCAGAGTGCTGAAGAATTCATGAATGGTAATTGAGTTTCACTTAAATTTACATATTTGTAACAAGCAGAAGAAATATATATATATATATATATATATTATTAATCGTAATTATGACTAAGAAAAAAGTACAGAAATTTAATGAAATTCGATGAAAATATAACGGTTTATAACTGTGCAACACCCGTAGCTTTTTTTTTAATTTTTTTTATTTCTTTAAACCATAATAAAGTATGATTTATCATAGGGTTTGGTTTTTTCCCATGAACAGAAGTGAGGCTACTTTCGAGAGTAAAACACAGGAACCTTGTTAGTTTGGTTGGGTTTTGTGAAGAACCCGGTATGTAACACATTTCCAAGTATTTTTCTTACTTGAAAGATTATTCTTGAGAATCATCAGAAAATCAAGTAATTGTTTTAGAAGCTGTTTTTAACTGTGTGATTTATTGTGCCTTCCGTTGATGCTTTATTTTGGACAGGGGCAAAAGGGTCAAAAATTTTGGTTTATGAGTACGTTCCAAATGGTTCTCTGCTGGAGTACATTACTGGTAAGTTATACTTTCCTTTCCATGAGTGAATCAACTTCTTATTCATGACCCAAAAGGAAGAAAAAAAAAAGGGGGGATTTTTAGCTTCTTGTTCATTAACCTTGCAGGAAAAAGAGGGGGTAGCTTAAATTGGACGCAACGAGCAATCATTGCCATTGGAGCAGCAAAAGGTATATAGGAGATTAATTAAGTAGGCATATCTCGATATTCTAACCATCGGATAATATCATATTTAATCATATTAAAAAAACATGCATATACGAAGATATCTTGTTGAAATATGACGGTTCAGAAACAATCTACTCGTAGAATAGTAAAGAATTATTGTTAACTTATAAGTAGACATCATTGGTTCAAAACAAAATTATGCAGGAATTGCACACTTGCATGAAGGAATAATCCCTAGTATAATCCACAGAGATATAAAGCCAAGCAACATATTAGTGGGAGATGGATTTGAAGCCAAGGTGTCTGATTTTGGACTGGTCAAATGTGGGCCCACAGGGGACCAGTCACACGTCAGCAGCCAAGTCAAAGGAACTCCTGGATACCTTGACCCAGCCTATTGCTCCAGCTTCCACTTGACCCCATTCAGTGATGTCTATAGCTTTGGTATTATACTTTTGCAGCTTATCTCTGCCAGGCCTGCAATTGAACTTGCTAAACTCAATTCCAATTATCATATCATAGAATGGGTAAGCTATCTAATATATTTTTTCTTGTCAATATATATATATATATATATATATATAACTTTGTAAGATATGAAACAGATCGTAAAGCAAGGGTTGCTTCATCCGTCCGGAAGGGGGTCTCGTCTGAAACAACAGGCCCTGATTGTTTCATATAAAAAGGATATCAACATTTTTCACTGACATGCGTTTCGCCAATAGAACTTTGTGACCTTACGGTAGATGGACAGTTCCTATTTTTATTTTTTAACGGAATTGATGACATGGGATCATTTCCTTCGACCAAAATGCAGGCAAGGCCTAGCTTAGAGAGAGGGAAAGTAGAGGACATTTTAGACGTGAGTCTTCTATCAGAGCCATGCAACATGAAGATGATGCTGAAGATGGGACAACTTGGCCTGAGATGTGTGGTGAACACACCGAAATTGCGCCCCACAATGACCCAAGTTTGGCAAGAGCTACAAGAGGCCCTCTACTTGGCAGAAAACTTCATTCACAAGCAACCCTCTTGGGATTCCCGTAAATCGGTGGATTACGAGTACTCTCAGAGCAGCTTTGTGAGCATTAATGGGGTTGGATTTCAGAGGTTTCATGTGGAGATGGAGAGCCCCTCCTTTCAGAGCACTGTCTTGAGATGCTTGGAGAATAATAGTATCAGTCATGTGGGTAGTGAGAAGACCAGTTTGAAGGGTACAGATGACGAAAAAAGTAGAGAATTTGTTTGTTGAATCTCCTAGGATCTATATGTTTCTATGGTGAGAAAATGTGCTTGTCTGATTACAGGCACTTTCTGTGAAATTGGCAGGATATGAAATATTTACTCGATTATAATTGATTTATAACATGTACCAAGAGCTTTGTGCGCTATGGATGCTCTATCAGTACTGCATGTTTCTGAACATTATATCTTATTAAAAATTAAAAATCATACTAAATTGACAAAGTCTGCAAAACTGTAGGATTATTTTTAAGGAGGCCTCTTAAGGAAAAATGAATCCATTGTGATAAACTAATAATTGAATATTAGGAGATAGCTAATTAAACTCCAACTTTTCTTTTATGCAATAAGTATGCATTAACTTATGATCCCAATATGCAAAGGAACTTCTAGCTAAGAATTTTTCTAGGTAAATGTTCATTATACTACATTAGAAGTAAAAAAAAAAAAGGCATTGCATGTGAAAAGCCTGAAAACACTTTTCTAGCTCATGTTTTCATTGCCTTCAAATCAAGGTTCTGAAGCTTAATCTTCTCATCAGCCACTGAATTTTCACTGAATGTGACAAGCTGGTCACCATACATTTTCACCGCAGCCTGAGAGAACTCCGCTAAGGACTCGAAAAGGGCAGAAAATCCAGTCTGAAATCCACTCACAGCTATTTGCTGTGTCTCTTGCATACTATTTTGATGCTTCACTTTCTCTGCTTCCACTCTCTTTCTAAACGCTTCCAGCTGCTCCTTCTTCTCAGTCAAGTACTCGACCCGGCTTCTAACATGGATTTCCCCCTCCTGCCCCGAGATCTTTGACTCGAGTACTCGTCTCTCCGCCCTTTGGAATGCCAGAACCTTTCTGTCAAGCTCTTTGGCGAGTCCGTCAACCTTCCTCTTCTGCTGCTGCTCTTCTCCTTGTTTAACCAACAAAGCTCGGACATCCTTTCGGAAGCTTTTCATGGCATAAGTCACTGCCTTGTCTGGCAAGGTATCAACGCAAACCAACCAATCATGACACATTGCAAGTAATGGCGGTGCATTGATTCCATTCGAGCACAATTCGGTTTGAGGGGTAATAACAAACTTGGACAGCCAACCAGCAAGTGCTTCGACGTATGCCTTCTGTGAAGAGACATATGCATCAAAGCAAGCTTGCCAGTTTTGGAGCTCTGTCTCAAGACGAAGCGTGGCAAGCCGGTGTGAGTCGTTGCAGAATTTAGCGTGGCAAGCCGGTGTGAGTCGTTGCAGAATTTCCCAAAGGTTGGACAGTCGAATGATTTCACTTGGTACATGATTTTGTTTTGGGTTTCATGCATTTCCAGCATTATCTTCCAGTTCCTCATTAAGCTGCGGATATGGAGACAGTTCAGGAGGTCAGAATATGTAGGAGATAAATCGAAAAATGTGGTTTGGTTTTGTGCTGATATTTTGGTCTGAAAATCATAACCGTGGTTTTGGTTTGGTTTGCGGTTTAGCCTCTAAACTGTCGAACCAAACCGCTAGCACCCCTAAGAACAAGAAGGCTTATGATCATACTTTCACAAACGAAATTTGGACAATCACTATCTTACCCACGTAACAGCTCAACGAGTTGCGGTTGTAACTCTTGATCTCGTAAGTTTTTAATTCTTTCGGAGATTGATTCGGCACTTTTAATGGAAACCAAGTTTCTGGTGTATAGATGCTTGACTTCAGCCGCAGTTTTGTCACAGCATCTTAGGCCATCCCTTTTAGCCTCCTGATTTCTTAGTTGGGAGCACTTTTGCTTATAAATTTTCCTTGTTTCTTCAGCAGACTAAGCATATATAGATATTAAACATGTTAAAAAGAAGCACACAGCCTAAAATATATATATATATATGTAATTTTTTCAAGGGTAGAGATAATTATACCTCAGACGAATAGGACACGTGCCCCCACTGAAATTATAATATTTTAACTTTTACATGTAATATGTTTGCATGTGCCCTACTTAACAGAAAGCTATTATTGTGTGACCATTCGATTTGAAAAATTAATACAATGTCCCTACTTAATAATAGAAAATTTTAATCATGCCTCCTGAAAAAATATCCACAATGTACCTCTTCTAAAAACTTTTGATATTGTGGCCCCCCCACCGAAAATTTTCTGGCTCCGCCACTGCTTTTTCTCACAAACAAAACATAAAATTAAGGATTAACATTGTACCTTGACCTCCTCATAGAGCTTCTTCTCCCAAGCATATAACCTTCCTAGAGTCAAGGAGTGACTTCCAGATTCCATTCCTCCATAGCTGTCAAACACATCACTCTTCAACTCTGTCCAAGTTGAAGAGCTTTTGGAGCTAGAAGTAGTAAGCAAGCTCTTACAAGAAGAAGACCATGATAAAGTGGATGAAGTGGATCGGCTTCGCGTAATAGACCGGATAAGCTTATTCGGATTTTCTACATCAAAATGTACAAGTTCTAATTTCTTTGAAATAAGCATGGCATTGTTCTAAACAAAATTGGATATGAAAGCTTTGAAAGCAAAGAAGCACAAATCAAGCAAAGGTCTAGAACTTCGAATCAAAAGTTAAAAAAAAAAAAATAAAGGATAATTGAATTGTAGCAAAGAGACACAAAAATCAAACCGAAGGTCTAGAATTCCAAATCAATTATTGCAAGGAAAAAAAAAACTAGGAAAGTTAGAGAGAGAGAGAGAGAGAGAGAGAGAGAGAGAGAGAGAGAGGAAAAAAAAAAAAAAAAACCACCTTTAGTATCTTCTAATGTGGATTGAGCTTGAACCATGTTGGTCTCAAGCATTCTAGAAACATCCAAGCCAGAATCATAGCCCCTAAGGAAGAGGTCCACAACATCCTTCAAGGCCTCCAACAATTCCCTCCCATCATTGGGTGTATCCACCACCTTCATCAAACACTTTTGCTCTCCCTGGCTCATATCGTCATCATCCCCTTTTCCCAAATCACCCCTGACAATATTTTTCTTGACATTTTCACCCCTTTCCTCAGTTGCAATTGCAAATCTCTCTCCTCCATCCTCTTCCAAATCTGGTATCCCTTCTTTCTCTCTCACCACCCCCAAGTCCTCATCCTCACCACCAAACCCACCACTCACCCCAACATCAAAGGGGCTGAAGAAATCCCACTGAAAATCCCTCCTTGGTGGTGGCGAGTTTGGAATGTCTGAAAATCCCATTTCTTGGCCATAAAAATGGTCACATTCACACCCCACTTCTTCTTCTTCTTCTTCCTCGTCACTCTCACTATCATCTTTTTCTTTTTCTTTTTCTTTTTCTTTTGGATATTTTGGGCTTTGTTTTTGGTCTTGTTCGGAAGATATGAGGGTCTCAGAAGTGGGTTTTTGATCATCAGAAGAAGGGTTGAAAGTGATGAGAAATGGAGAGGAAGGAGAAGAGTAACGAGCAACGAAGAGGCGTAGAGCGGCTGAGAGAGCGTAAAGAGAGTTGTTGTACTTGCATTGTGAATCTGCAAGAGCAGACCTGCTCTCTAAAGCCCTTTTCAGCTGACGTTTTCTTTCTCTACAAACCAACACCACGTCTTCTTCTTCCTCTTCATCCAACTTCCTTGACGCAACACAACCCATCTCTCTCTCTCTCTCTCTCTCTAACTGGTTTTGGTTCAGAGAGTTACACAGAATTTTTATTTAACTCTCATATGAGGTTGAGTCATGCTAAACTAAACTGAGGTTTGTAGCTGTGGAAAAGTTATGGCGACAAAAAGAAGAGAGAGAGAGAGAGACAGAGAGAGAGACAGAGAGAGGAGAGAGAGAGAGAGGCATATCGTGTCATATTTTACGTAACTCACTGATGAACCATTTAGGAACCACTTTGGGCTGAAAATGGAGGTGGGGTTCTGGTTCTGTTCTTTCTTTTTGACTTCTTTGGTATCAGACAATTTTGTGTTTGGAAAGCAAGGGGGAAAAAAAAAAAAAAAAAAGAAGAGTTTTTTTCTTTTCCCGGAAATTGATTATGAGACAATGTAATTGTAATGCAACCCATCTATATATATACCAAAAGCATAAACCAAAGTAAATCTCACTTACTTCCCAGCCATTTATAGAGAGATTTATCAACATTTTTCCTGAGACAACAGTGTAACTGATAAGTCAAACTCAGGAGAACAAGACAAAGATTTTTTTTTTTTTTTTTTTTTCACTTTTACTCCCTTAGCTCTCGTGTGATCCGACACTTTTGAACCTTAATTTTTTTCTTAATAATTTAGTCCCTAAATTTACAAAACGGTAAAAAAAAAAAAAATTTATACTATTATTAAGAAATGAATAATTCAGGATTTGAATTCTGGATTATACACTCATACACCGAATCACTTGAGCTAACCCCGAGTGGTAACAAAACCTCAGAATTACTTATGATTAAATTTTAGACAAAAAAAGCTTTTAAAATTTTTTTAAAAATACTTGTGCCATAATATGGTATTTTTCTCTCTAAAATGTACGTGTTCTAAGCTATTTCTTGAATTAGCTTTAAACTACTTAAAATTTTGGTTCTTTAGAAATTTAAGAATAAAATGGTCAAGAAAAACTCTCAGGGAGGAAGATATCATACCACAAAAATATTTAGTATTGTTTTCATTTTTTATCTTAAATTATAGGTTTAATTATATTTTGATCCTCAAACTATATAACATTATAAAATCAGTTTTTAAATTATTAATTTGTTCAATAATAGTCTTTTTCTTAAAAAAATTATTAAAAATTGAACTGTAATTATTATTTATAGATCGAGTGCATTTTAATCGATATTGATTTTAATTTTTGTAATTATAAGGTTGGAATATGAGTATTTAAAGAATTTATAACTTTTAAAATTAAAATATAAAATATAAAACTGCGTAATGACAAAATTAACTTGGTTAAGGTAATTATAATACATTTTTTAACATTATTGGAAGAGAATGATTATTACGAGACAAATGAATAGTTTGAATAGGATGTATTGAAATTTTACTATTAAAATGAGATTTAATTTAGTATAATTCAGAGAGTGAAAATAAAATCGATCCAAACTTTTAAGGGGGTCAAGGCTTAAAACTCTAATCTGCTCTTTTTGCCTTTTTTTCTTTTTTCTATTTGTGCTTAGTTGTTTTATTTATGGTTAATACAGTTTGAGGGAAGACACTAATTGTGACATAAATGAATCTGATTGTCCGTCAATTAAGAGGAAGCTAACTTGAGATTCAGTGGGACCTTCTGTTCTATTAACATGTCATAATTACACTTTTGTCCTTATCCCCAATGGGAACATTAAAAACGACATAACGACATAATATGGACCCCACCACCACCTCTTTGGTACCTCCTGATTCTATTCTTGTTGTTAGTACATGGTGGGGTTAGACCTCATCACAACCGTTGATCAAAACGTGTCATCTGATGATAATAGATCACTGACAGTATGTACTAGTAGTAAATAAATGTAACTAAGATTAAAGTACTTCTGTTTTTTCCGAACAAAGGATGTATCTCATTACCATGAATATTGTAGACTTTTTTGATAAATAAATAAATAAATAAAAGTGGATTTGTCTTCACACTTCCGACCCAATATATAAAAAATGTGGGTCCGGTGAATGAGTTGAGTTTGAATTAAGATAAAACTTTTAAGTTTGAGTTAAGTTGATTTTTTAAAAAGTAATTATAAATTTTATTGACTTTTCAGAAAAAGACAAAAATTAAGATGAAAAAATACAGTTTAGTTAGAGTTAAACTTTATTGCTGAACAAAGCCTAAGCAATAGTTGGAACCACCAATGAATTGATAGAAGATTTTATCTCTGAGCTTTTAATATCTAACTGATTAGGGATTCACAGAGTATCAAAAACAAAGAGAAAATTACTTAAATAATTGTTTTTTTAATTTATTGATTAATATGACACAAATTCTCAATTTTTGATCAACATAACATAAATTTTAGCTAACTTTAGTTTAGTTTTGTGTCATATTGATCTAATGTTAACTTTTTTGTATTATGTTAGTATAATGGTATTTAAATTTATATCATTCAGATACTTTCCCCATCAACAAATAATCGTTAAAGTAATAATATTTGTATGATTCGAATCCCTAACTTGTTAAAAGTGAAGACTTCAAATAAGACCTTTTTTACCATTATGCTACCAATATCTTGATTATTTTTATCACGTTATTATAATTTTAATGTAATTTGATGGTTTTTAAAAAATAGACATTGATTTGATTTTTATTTTTTATTTTTATACCCAGTAACGCAAAATCCTCCATATTTTTGCCTCATGAATGACAAACAGTTTTTATAAAGATTATAAATAGGGTAAGAGAAAACAATTTAACCTATTAAATTATTCTAAATCATCATATGTTATTGTTTTTTTTTTTTAACAACGTTTTAGTGTTAGTTGATGATTATTAACACCAAACACCAATTGAAATTATCCTATTAATACACGATTTTGTATTGCTAAACAAAAAACATTAGATTGGAACGTAAAAACAAGATGTTCGTTGTTCAAAGGTGAATAATAACGAGTGAGTTAAAAGTGGGAGATTAACATTGATGAGAAGGGATTAGGACTTCTAGTAAAACTAAGGCTTTGATTGGTTGGTAAGTTTAAACTTACCATTTCAAAAAAAATTTTATCTTTTTTTTAAAAAGTTTTTGTCTTTTTCCCAAAAAGTTTTTTATATTTTCTGAAAATTCAAAAAAATTTACTATTAAAACTTAAAAATTTCAAATCAAACTCATGCACCAAACAGATCCTAATTTTTGAGGATATTTTTTTGCCAGCAAGGTGGGAAAATGGGCAAAGATTTCGTCCCTGAATTGACAATCTACAGCCTATATAATATAGATGTTTGGCCTCCCACCTTATCAAAAATAGTGACAAATCTTTACTCCTACCAATAATACTTTCACCTTTTTTTTTTTTTTTTCCCTTTTTCTTTTTTCTTTTTCCCCCTTTTTCTCTTTCTTTCCTTTACTTGAATCCATAAACATTCATGGCTACACTTTCAAAAAAAAAAAAAATTCATGGGTAGATGTGAGATTGTATTTAGCAACCTAAAATTCACTAGTTAATCATCACCAGATTGTGTACAATTTCAGGTATTTTTGTTTAGGTTTCTAAGTATTCGTTTGGTTTGTCGGTTGGAGATGAAAATTTTAAATTGGAATTGATTGAATTTTATTAATTTCTCATAAAAAAAATAAAAATGAAAATGAAAAATTTGAATTAAAATATGAGTTCTAACTATACAGTAGTAATAATGTGTGCTGAAAATGGAACAACAATTGGTTGTGTGATGTTACTAAAAGTTCCAGTTGGAGTTTCATGCAGAGAGAAGCTGTAGGAGTGGAAAAATGTGCCCACAAAAAGAGAGGAAAAAAAAAGGGCACAATTTAAAGGAGTGGGCCTCTCTCCTGGGTTATCGTGAACATTCTCAAAGGTCCTCTGCAAAGGAGAAGTGAGTAAATAAAAGTGAAAATAATAGCAATAATAATAAAGGTCCTCGTTATTCAAAGTTTTTCCTTTGTAAAGTTCAGAGTCCTTATGATCCGATTTTGTCTCCTTATTTATATTTTTTTTATTAATATTATAATATATTAATTAAATATATTTATTTAATTATAATATTATATCAAATTAATTTAAAAATTATATTAATTATAAACTAAATCTCTTGCTATCTCTGCCATGCCATATTAAATGAGTGCTTCTTTCATGTTTGTTGCAAAAGCAACAGGTACATGTTTTTACTTTTAAGTGGTTTTAGAAACATATTTTTAAGAAAACTTAATAAGTCAAGATGATTTTAAACTTTTTTTTTGTAAATAATAAAAATATTAAAATGAAAATATAATGTTTTGGCAAGAGTATATTTAGAAGAGTTTGTTTAATAAGCCTCCAATGGTTTTTAGGAAGGGGGGGGGGGGGGGGGAAAACGATACTTTTTTTGACAATTGATTTTTCAGAAAGCCGTTCACAAAAAACCTTGAACAAAATTATTTCCAGAAGAATGTCGTATAACAATATAAATATTGGTTCTGGAATCGAATTCTCTAAGATATAAAGTTAAAAAAGTTTGGTTTCAAGTTTCAGCTCGCTTCTCTAGAATATTCTTTCCTGATTTTGGCTCTCCACTCTGCAAGTTCAATTGTCTCACTTTCTTCTCCAATTATTGTAGAATCCTTGGGGAGAATAAAAGAAAAGTAAACAAAGTCTTCTTTCGTGAACCACTAACTGATATGGGATATGGGTGTGTCCCAACTCACAACTCATCAAACTGTCCAAAAAAAAAAAAACTTTCTTTTCCTTTTTATTTATTTTTCAAAAGTAGACCCCAAAAGATCCTAGCCCCTAAATCTTAAAAAAAAAAACCCAAAAGTTGAAATTTGTTAAAATAAAAATAAAAACCAGAATCATCCAATTACTCCAGAAAAGAAGTATTCTGAGAGTGTTTCGACAAGCCTCCTAACCATTTCGGAGCATGCATAGGAATTCAATTTTCAGGGATGACACTTCATATCAGATTTACACAGGGCAAGATTTTTTTAAAAAAAAAAAAAGGAAAAAAGATAAACACCAGAAGAAAGAAAAGAAAGGGGAAAAATGAAGTAAAATCCGAAGAGAAGAAGAGTGTCCTGAAGAAAGAATCTTCAGCATCAAACTTTGAAGAAATATTTTTCCCTGGTTCTTTCCTTTCTTTTTAACTTCTGCTCCAGTTCTCAAAAACTAAAAATAAAATACATGTCCCCAAGTTAAATGTTACATAGCAAGGTAAAAAATTAATTGACTTGCACCTTCTCTCTCATCCCCCTTTGTGATGTACATATCTGATGGATTACTTTTCGAAGTTCGGGGATTCGGAGAAGGGCACGACGATAGGTACAACAGCAGTTGTGTGAGTGAGCGAACAGGGGTTTCAATGATATCATGTGGTATTGAGCTCCATAGTTGTGGCGGTCTTGGCGGGTATATTAACACCGCCGCCCCTCAGAGACAAAGTTGGGCCCCATACCGAACTGGCTCTGCTCACAAGGTTTGAGTCGAGAAACACAACTACGACCGTAATGTCATCGTGGAAATGCCGGCGAACGCCTCGGTCTATCTTCTTCAAGTCTGAGTACCTCATTTCTCTCTTCTTGGCTGCTTCCTGCAATGCAGCTTTCACAAGCCTCCGTGCGCTTCCCTGCAGGTTAACAAAGCAAGTTAAATTCTCTTTTCCATTCTGTTTATATCAAAGCAATCCGGTTATTTCGTCTGCTGAACTCAATACAAGTAAATCAAATAACATTTGCACGAGTTTCTGCATAACAAACACGAATAAATTTTATATAAATTTTATCTCAAATTCCAGTTAATAAAAAGGCATATATTATCACAGACGAAATATTCAGCCAAGTCCTTTCTAATGAGAACCAGACACACGTACATATCCGATTGATCTGGGTTGGTTCCCGGCCACCAAGATCAAACGGCGACAAAACAACTAATAACAGGGAGGGATTAAACCAAGAGCTACTGGGATAGCCCACGATCAACTTGCTTTCCCAAAAACGAGAAAAGCACAAAAGCAGAATAAGAACCTGCATTATGCTCTTAGAAAGTACATAAACAATGTAATTCGATTCATAAAATGGTTCAAAGACTTCCAACTCTCTTTTCCTGAATTATAGGAGCATGAAACGTCCATATAAATAATAACATCCGCGACTGTGAAACGACTGATGCATCTGATTCGTCATGAGCAGAAACTAATGCCACAATTATAAAAGCTTACCGCTCTCGCAGAAGAAACGGGTAAAGAGGAAAAGTGTGAAAGTAACAATCAATGTATTAAAAAGCACCAATTCGAAATTTACTTGTTACAGCAGTAGAGGAGATACCATCCGAAACATAATAAAGAACCAAAAGATTCAAAGCAATTTTGCAATATCAATATGTGTACTTATAAATGGTGAAGATTACTAGGCCTAGCTAGATCTATAGTTTCTTTTTTATTTTTTGCGTCAAAAAGTTTCATATAGGCATGTCAACAGATCAAAGGAAATTCTGAATTGAATAATAAGGAGAATATCATACGCTGCGTGGGTGATTTTGGACTATATCAACTGCTTCCTGATTGCTAAGGTGCTCCCATAATCCATCCGAGGCAAATATGATAAACTGATCGTGAGGTTGAAGTTCATGCATGGTGATCGAAGGCTCAGAGCTCAAAATCGGTTTTTTAAAAGGTTCTCGGAGACGGAATTTGGTATATAAAGGCTCCCTATTGAACTCCGCCTTTTTTAGGTAGACATCACCAATAGATCTAGAAACCTGCAACAAACATAGTTAAAATACATAAAAACCTTGATCAGATAACACCAAAGATTTTTTTCCTTTTTTTTTTCTTTTGAAAGGAAGGTTAAAGGCCAAAAAAAAAAAAAAGCTGCAACATAGATTTGAAATTTCTTGTTGATAGTCTACAAACCTCAAGAACATGCTTGCCTTTTAATATATATATATATATAAAACGAAATAAGGAAAACAAATCAGGAATTTTCATCATCCTTTCCATGTAGTCTATTTCTCTTCAAGTCCTGTTCTTCCACAAGTATCTGATTAATGCTTAAGGGCAAATCCAGAATGCTCTGTGACATTGTTAATACCCCTTACAGCTACGGTTCAGAAATTTCTTGGAAGATTTTAATGCTTTACACATTGTCACTTCATTAGGGGGGGGGGGGGGGGGGGGGGGGGAAGATTATACGATCCAAGTGACTAGCAAGCATGAAGTCATCAGCTTTACATTTTTGTTATTGTCAAATTCTTTGCACTCAAGAGACCAGCCTTTTATGTGAATCGCGAAGCTGATATGAATTAATGAAAAACTAAGACGTGAAATTGAACCAAACGAAACTGAAAGTAAATCCGCAAACCTTTCGAAAGAGGCTTTGGCCTAAAGACTACATCGAACAGAGCATCTATCTAGAGTAACAGAGTAATCCACTCGAAAGATTTGCGCAGCTAAAAAGAATATATGTATGTTAATCCCCTTAATGCATAGAACAGTAAAATCCATTCCACAATTGTAAACATCACTGCTTGTTACCTGTATCAAACCCTTGACACGCCATACATTATGCTTTAAAACGACGATATGCGAGTCATCAGGGTGCAAAGAATACATCTCTTGTCTCACGGATTCTAGGCCAACATTGTGCTCTGATGACAGCTGGTTGGCAAGAACCTCTCCGGTTGCCTTCATAAGTCTCCCCAAAACAGCACGGGAATCTCCAAGGTTGGCAACATAGAGGGTGCCTCCACAGATCACACCAACGAGGCAGCAGGATCCGACAGCTGCGATTTGCGGCTTCATATGCCATTGTTTCGAGACAACAGACAGAAAGCCCTCTTCTGTGGCTTGATACGCTTTACGGATAACATCAGTTGACATGGACCCTTGTTCTGAAGTAAACCCTGTGAAAAAATTAATATAGAAAACAAAATTAACTTAACCATCATCCATAGCAGTAACTTGATCCTTTAGCTCTAATAGCTAATGCTTTAGGTGTACACTATTAAAACAGCCCTGAAGCCGAGAATACTTGGTTTTCATACAGAAGATAAAAACAGCCAAAACAGTGAAGGAATTCATCATTTATTTGAGAGACTAAACTGGTTCCACCTAATCTCCTCGTAAACATATTTATGCTAAAAGGTATGTTTGGGTTAACATTACTTTTGAGATGCTGGAATAGGTGATCATTTATGTAACGTGATGTCTCAGGACCACCATGGCCATCATATACTCCCACGAAGGTGCCGTAAGGGCCAGAGTCAAGCAAGCTCAACGAACCAGACTCAATCTGGCTCTGATCCTCGAGCAAATTGTTGGCCTGAACGACAGCCATTGAGAATTCACCATTCAAGTGCTGCCCCATGTCTTTGTACCAAAGTAACCCATCTTGCCAGCCAGCTGCATCCGAACCCGTGCGGACATACCGGTCCGAGGACGGCCGCCAGCAGGCCCTCAGAAAGTTCATCAACCTTGATAACATCCCTCATTTCACCCGGGCCAGCCACCTATGCCTCCACATCCAAAATGGATGTATCAACAAGCAGTCCAAAGAAAAACTCCACCTGCCCTCCTTCACCTGCACACCAAATTTTACAGTATAAAAGCAAAATCAGCCACCTAGCTTAGAAATGGAAGAGCCCCATGTAAATAAATTTAGTCTTGTACAACTTAACAACCAAATAAATCATCTTTCAAAATTTCAGTTAACATCCGCACTAGGGTCTAATATCCACAACCGATTGCCATTTCTGTTAAAAAACTGACACTGAAAAAATTAAGCAAAACAAAATCTCCCTCCACATTCTATTCTACAACCATGAAAATTACTCAGTCACACCTAATATTTCAGCAACTTAGAAAAAACCCACATCAACTTAAGGATTCTATTTAACTTAAAACATCCAATATCAAGATTTCAGTTTATATCCCCATTTATAGGGTCTACTACCAAAAACAACAACCTCCATTTCTGCTCAAAAACTTCAAAACAACTACCAAAAATAGATTGCCCAAAAAACAGCCACAGTAAAATCTACCTCTGCACTCAATATTTCAGTAATTTAGAACACCCAATATCATGATTGCATTTTGCAATATCTACACACACACACATGTATCATGATTTCAGTTAATATCCCAATTAGGGTCTAACATCCTAAACCCAACCTCCATTTCTGCTCAAAAACAACTAAAAATAAACGACAGCTAAATGGATTGCCCAAAAATTAGCCACAGTAAAATCTACCTCCACACTCTACTCTACACCCACAAATCATCTAGCCACACCCAATACCAAGTAAAAGATTCAGAACAATTCAAACCCAAAAAACCAAATTAACAATAGATTATAATAATAGCAGAATAAAAGTATTTAAAAGAGAGAGAGAGAGAAGGAGAAGAATCAGATAAACTTACAGTATGATACAATTAGGCTGTTTGATCAGTCAGACGAAAACGACGACGGAGATCTAAAAGAAACAGAGCAATACATGTGGGTTCGAAAGCGTTAGATCTACAGATCGATCAAATCAAACTGGTGGGCAAAAGGGTTTTTTTTCACTTTTTTTTTTTTTTTTTTTGGGATATGGGTCAGGCTTTTTTTTTTTTTTTTTTTGAGGGGGTTTTATTATAATTATTGAAGGAGAAGAGGATGGGGGAAGATAATTGAAGGAGAGCTCTCAAATCAGTGTGATTGGAATGAACTAAAAAATCGGTTTTTTTTTTTTTTTTTCCCTCTGCCTTTTCTTTTTCTTTTTCTGGTTTGGTGATTTTCTCTCTCTGTGGCCTTTCTCAGGAGACAAGCACCCTATAAAAGAAAACGAACATAGCGATGGCTGAAAGCCAGCAATGCATATGGGCAGCCATGGGCTCCACATATAACCAAAGAAAGAGAAAGGAGATAGAGAGAACAAAAATATTAATATATATTTAATAAATTTATATTCATTTGCTGTTGTTTTTAATTACATAAAAAAACTCGCATTAAAATTAATTTATGTTTGGTGAATGAGTTTAATTCAAACTCAATTTAAATTTTTCATCTTAATTTTTTATCTTTTTTTGAAAAGTCAATAAAATTTATAACTATTTTTTAAAAAATTAACTCAACTCAAACTTAAAAATTTTATCTCATCTCAAACTCAATTCAAACACCAAACGAACCCTTAATGTTTGTTTATTTTTAATGTATATATAACGAATTTGGGACAAGGGATTCCAATTTGGCACCTGGATGTGACATTTTTACTAGATTGCATAATATTGTTGTAGTATTACTATTATACTGTTGGAAATCGCTAAATCATATTAAAATTACATTAAATAAAATATATTTAAGGTGTTTTTATTTTTTTAAATGTAAGTTTTAGTACTCCATCAAAGAATTTTAGTGATAATAATATGATGATGATAATGATGATGATTTCGTCTTGTTATTTACTTGGAACTCCTTAGTTTAATTTTATATCATTATTTTAAGCGCATTATAAGTTAGGTCAAATAGTTCTTTCTCTTCCCCATCAAAGTAACTTTCTTCTATCTTTTATTATTTTATTGTATATTTATTTTTTGGGAAATTAAGCTAGGTGATTTATAATAATCACCTAATTTAATAAATAGCCCAACATTTTTTTTTATTTAGTTAAATGACCTAATTAAATTTCATCCACTTTCCCGACTCATCTCTCTCTCCCCCACCTCTCTCTCTCTCTCTCTCTCTCTCTCTCTCTCTCTCTCTCTCTCTCTCTCTCTCTCTCTCTCTCTCTCTCTCTCTCTCTCTCTCTCTCTCTCTCTCTCTCTCTCTCTCTCTCTCTCTCTCTCTCTCTCTCTCTCTCTCTCTCTCTCTCTCTCTCTCTCTCTCTCTTCCCTCTATATGTTTCTCTCTTATTTCCTTTCAACCATTATCGTCGCCAATCACAACCTTTGATAGAGATTGGTGAAGCTGGAATCACAACACCAGGGCAAAATCGTTGTGTCGCTCACGACGGAGAGAGAGAACTCAAATCGTGGAGAAGAAGCCGTTCTTGTCATTGGAGAAAAAAGCTTACGGAGCCTGCGACCCTCGATCGCTTTTATCAGGAAATCATGACGGTCTCAGCATTCTCCGATCGAACTGCAACAAGTCATCACCGTCGTTGTCGCTGTCATCATCGGCACAGCCACTCTCCAATCAATGAGGGGAAAGAGATAGAAGGGAAAAAGAAAGTAGTAGAGAAACGGATTTAAATCTACTTTTTTTCTTTAAATTTGATATGATAAAGAGATAATAATTTAATGGGGTTCTCTTGATTTTATTTGGACACTTTATGGCAAAATTATTATTATTTTTGTTTGTGAAAGAATCGAATTAAAACTCCATTCAAAAGGAAAATAAAGAGGGAGTAGGAGAACCTTCTTAACATTTGTGTTTTTTCTTCCTTGTCGCTTGAAAATTTCACCACATGTTGACAATATTGGTTGTGTTGTGAATAAAAAAAATTTCAATAAACAAAAGTCAATTAAGTTGGATGATATGATCCAATTTGGCCTTTTGACATTATGTTCATGTGGACAAATCTTTGACTTATGGGGTTTCAATGCTTGAGCTTAATTAATGCATGCCACCACTTCACTTTTGTTCTTAGGGTTGGATACAATGTCAAATTAGGGCCATGAAAGTTTTGTTCTAATCCTCATCTTTTCTGATATTATCTCCATTTCAATATATATATAATATATCTCTTGGGGGTTTTAATTTTTTATGATATTCATATAATATAAACAGGTATAGATTAGTTTAATATATTATGTTTTAGGGAAATTGGTAAATATGTGGCTTTCTTTGTATTGGTTGAACTCCAACGATCTGTTTCTTGCGTATTAATTGAGTATTATTTTTGCATGGGCAAAAAACACCTCTAACACCTAAATAACAAACAGTCCCAACACTACAATGTTGTTTTCCCTATCAGGCTGGAGTGAATAGGTGTCCATCTACTAGGAAAAAAGGGGACAGGTGTCATCAACAACAACCCTGCATGTGTCGTGACATTTGTGGAGTTACTCAAATCTTGAAAATTTCTCTGCCTATGAAAAAGAAAGAAGATATTTTCACAACCTTTGCACGTTTTGGGTCAACAATACTCACATTTTTTGAGGTAATCCTTTCATACCACCAAACACATATGAACGTCTTCTTCATACACACACACCATGTGTGTATACATATATATATATATATATATATGTATATATGTATAATCTTGAAGTCAACTGCAAAAGATGATGTGAAAATGTATCGCAAGAAATTTGAGGGAAATATGTGTAACAAAGTGGTTTTTGCATATACATGTAGACGCCACTCCTATAATACGTTATTTGTGATAAATTATAATTATCAAGTGATTTTACTGTAATATTTTTTCGTTATACTTGTTATGTACAACAATATATGAATAAATTATATAACAAGATTTTAAATTAGAATTTCTCATATAAATCTACTAGTTATTACAAATTTTCTAATAACAAGTTGTAAGTAGTCACATAATATAAAGTATTTACACATGTAAATTAACTAATTATTACAATTTTTTTAAATAATAAATTGTAAGTAACTGCATACAATACATTATATATGTGTGTGCGAGCATGTATGTATGTATAGTCTTGAATTCAACCCCAAAATATAATGTCAAAAGTATTGCAAGAAATTTTGAAGGAAATATGTATAACAAAGTGGATTTTGCATTAGGAATTGTTTGTCAATGGCTACTTTATGTGTCAAACTCCTGTTGCGTGGAATCAAGTGTACGAGTTGCACAAATAATAAAGTGATTAGTAAGGTTATCGATCTCATGAAAATTACATTTAAATTTAAGTTAATTATCAAAATTCGTTAACACTATAATTTTTTTAACGATCGATTGAAAAATAGTAAAAATACAAATTAAACTAAATAAAGTAAACTAAAATGACCAAACAAAACCATTAATTAATGGTTTAAAATTAACCTCACTACCTTTTCCAAGTGTCCAATGAAATTATATGTATAAGTGTCCAAATTGATATCTCTATCTAACTTATCTACACACACATTCATTAAGCACACCCTTATTTGATTATCAAAGTGTCATCGGCCTATCGAACTCAACAACAACTAAGATTGTATTTTCCAAACTGATAAATGAATTAATCTCTCCCGAGCATTAAAATTCATAAATCAAATTAACTAGTTCATTTCCCAACAAATTAGATGCATTAAGCATAGAAAAATACAAATGAATTGAATAAAGACTTCATTAATAATTAACCAAATCATTAAAACACAGTTCACGTAGAGTTACATCAAACCCTAGAACTAACAAACTACACAAAACCCATAAATGAAATTAAACATAAAATTAAGCAAATCAAGAATTTAAGTATCATCCAACTACAAAAATAAAAGAGATAAGAAAAATGAATGAAAACCCCAATAATTATTTCCACAAATATTTAAGTATTTCACCAATTTCTCATCTCCTCCTTTTGTTCTTGAAATACCATCTTCCTTGAAATTTATTGAAAATAAAGTCTAAAACTAAAACTAAAAATTAATTTCTAAACCTAAAAATCCTAACTACTATTTTTTGGTTTTTTTCTATTTTTCTATTTTTTTTTTCTTTTTCTTCTTCATTTTCTCTCTTCTTTCTTCTTATGGGTTTTTGGCCCCTGTTCTTGAGTCTCGGCCTCCCAGCCAAGCTCTCCTTCTTTTCTCCTTTTTCTTTTCCTTTCTTGCTTAAACGGCTACTGGCGTGGCCCCTGCCATTGACGCAGCTAGACACTTTGCGCGAATGAAGAGGACGGCCTGGTAGTGCGTTCCAGGTGGCGGCTTCTGGCTGGATGACGAAGTGAGCTTACGTAAGCTCGTAGGCCCGCCAGCAGTGGATCCAGAAGACCTGTGAGTGCTCACGTAGCGAGGCGTGGTGGCTTCTCGCTGGGCAAGGGAGGCGAGATCAGGGAAATACGATGAAGCGCGCGGCAGTGGATCGCCAGAGCTGTTCAAGAGGGACACGTGGCTCTCTTTGATTGGTGTAATTATATTTTCGAATTTTAATCCTTTTTAGGCTATTTTGATGACCGTTTTGTCCCAATTTGAGTCCAAAATTCTCTTTTTATCCGATTTCACCTAATTAACCTACACAATTTATAAAATTAATTATTTAGAAGGGTAAATTAATATCAACATATTAAATTTAATATTAACCTAAATAAAATTACACAAAATTAAAACAAAAACAAAAACTACTCTAAATTGAAAATAAGCAAAATTAAACACAATTAACTTAAAATTAATTAAATTGCTCGAGAATATAATCAATTTATATGCGTAAAAAAGATAAAATAACTCTATTTTATAGAGTTATCAACTCCAAATGTCAAAATGGGCATTATTTAAGTCCACCGACCAAATTAAGATTTTATTTTATTTTTTAGGTGTGCCAGGATGACCGTAGAAGGTTACAAAGATCCTCTCAAAAATTTATATGTAAATTTCATAATGTTTTTGACGCCCCTTGACTAAGGATGAAAGTCATCTCTAAACAATTAATATTATATAAAACAACTCAAGCAAAATAATAACAACAACAACATTAAATCAAACAATATAACAAGTCTGAAACAAAACAGCACACAGTGTATGTGTTTTAGCAACAAAGCAGAATCCAAACGCTAAAAACAATTGGACATAAATTTATTTATTTATTTATTTTAGGAAAGTATGTAAAAGTGTACCCCAAAAAAAAAACATTTTGGTACGGGTAGTGTTAAAAAGGTACTACGCCTAAAAAAAATATTGCAAGTTTAATGGAACTTAATAAAAAATATTCCTTTTCATTGTAGTGGATCAAGAAATAAATAAATAAATAAATAAATAGTCTATAGTTATTCCAATAATTTGCAACTTTGTAAGGAAATAAAAAAAAAAGGATAAAAATCTGGTATGTAGTATCTTTTTATTGTCATACAAGGAAATCGAAATGATTTTCAATTTATCAAAAAAAAAAAAAAAATTTCTACGTTCTTTTTTTATGGAGAATTCTCCAGATAAAAGGAAGAAAAAGTTTTTCTTGCAAAAACAAAAACAAAAACAAAAAGGTGGAGCTTTTAGTTCGAATGAGGACAAAACAAGAAGAGACATTTTGTGTCTCATTGCTCTAATGGCTCCAAGTGCTCTATTTTTCAGTGTCTCGAATTTTTTTGGCTAAATTTTTGTTTGCTTCACGTTGAAGAAATGGCAGGTTTTGCTTGTTGAATCAAAGCATGAGAGAGAGAGAGAGAGAGAGAGAGAGGTGAAATCCACTTTTGGTCCCAAAACTTAAATATCCAATTTTGGTCACTGTTAAAACATCTCACAATTAGTCATCAATCTAAAAAACTTAAAAAAACTATCTTATTGAACTCTTTCTATTGAGAATCTCTTGAAAATTTAAATAAAAAAATGACATATGACAGTTACGTGAAACTTTATCGATATATAAATTGATATCATATGATCGTTATATGTAAATTTCATTAACTTTTTAACAGAATGTTGACGTATAGATTTTAATGAGATAATATTTCATATTAGGGATTATGTTATGCTTTGAATGTCATGGATCAGAAATGAGTTTCACCGTGAGGTTAAAAGGACATTAAAAAAAAAAAAAAAGGTCGAGACAAAAGTCATCTGTCATTGCTTGGTTCACAATTAGGTTAAGCAGAGAGTAAGCCCAAAACTCCCCAAAAAAATAAAAGCCCAAAACTGCACCAGGTCCCTCATATTTCACTGACATTTAGGTAATGATTAGAAGTTTATGACTTACAAGGACACTATGATTTAGATGAACAGGAATAATTGAAAGACTTTGGCAATTTTGACACTGCAAACCTTGTTTGTCGCTTTCAAAGAGTCGCACTTTTGTGTCAAATATAGGCAGGAAACTTAGATAAGATTAAACTGATAATCGCGTAACAGAAGAAAAACCGAGTACGAGAAAAGCAACAGATCATGACTGAAAAAAAAATTGAGGAACAAATGGACTCAACTTTCCTAAGTTTAGAAAAAAGCCAAATAATTTATATCAAACATGAGAATCTGAATCATGTTTGTACGATTATTACATACTAAATGTTTTATAAATGATTCTTTGATAGGGTAAAAAATTACTCTATCAGTATTTCACACTTTTGAATCATATTATAATTTAATACGATAATTCATGATTACGTATTACTATTTAAAGGAGTTTTTTTTTTGGGTTGCCCTATTACAATATCATCCATGTGTTATAATCAAATGGGTAGTGCAAGAAGTGAAGTGAAAGCAATAGTAGTGTCGTGTTAAAATGATTAAGAAGAGAGCTATTCAAAGTCCTGCATGGTGAAAAATGAAAATTGGTGACTGGACATGTCATGTCTGCCATGACTATACACACACCAAACAAGTTCCTTTTTTATGGATAAAAATGGTGACTGGTGGGGAATCCTTTAAATGCATTTCACATGACTGAAAACCCCCCAAAACAAACACAGCTGAATATTTATTTGACTTGTCTATGATCCTTTTCTTTCTCGTCACGTTTTCAAGTATTCAAACTTTCAAAATAATGTTGATGTTAATTTAGAAGGGTATAACAATAATTTGGACCGATTAAATCTTATAATGTTACGTTTGACGTGAGAAGTGTTATGTGAAATAAATATCATATTATATTATTTTATATGTTACAAGAAAAGACTGTAGACAAATCTAGGTACACACGCGTATGTATGCATACTGCTGCTAAGGAGAATCAACCTAATTGGCAATGAGAGAGGAAAATTAGAGTACCATTCATTTCATGTTTGATCTCCGCACGCGCGCTTGTGTGTGTGTGTGTGTATATATATATATATATATATATATCATTTTAAAGAATAACCTTCATGATCAAATAACTCGAATCTGCTATGTTAGACTCGACAGAAATCTCATTGTTCCATAATAGTTAAATAATGGCTCAAAGCTTAGTAGAAGTCATACATCTTATCTTTCAAGACCATTTATCCTAGTTGTCTTCTGACTTGTACAAGTTTCTTTCTTTTCTTTTTTTTTTTTTTCTTTTTTCTTTTTAATTATCTTGAATATTTTTTTAAAGATTGTGTACTCGATCTAGACTTATTCCAATTTGAATTGTATTATAAACTATAATATATTCGAAACTCGAGGCAGACCAATTTTTTTTCTCTATCAAGAACAAACTTAAGTTTATAATTCCACTTTGAAAAAAAAAAAAAAAAAATCCAATCCTTCACGTGTGCTAAACACCACCTTTTTTTCCTCCTCTATGTTGAATTAGTCCAATAGGTTGCATTTGTCAAGAGACCCAATGACATAGAATGGGCCTTCAAATCCCATGGCTATAGAATTGGCCTTATGTTCAATTTTTGATGTTTTAAATTGTGTTTAATTAATAATAAAAAATTTAAAATATTTTATAACTGATATTATATATCTTAAAATCTAACTTTATTTACTAATGTACAAATGTGTCAAATCTCATCCAACCTGTTGGGGCTCCATGTCATTTGGGGCATCCCATGGACTTGGCTAAATAATATATATAAATAAAAAATAAAAAAAAAAAGGGCCAAACGAGGCATGGGATTAGTCTTAAACAGCGACAGGGGTACAAATGAAAAGATTAATGAGAATCTCGGAAGTTTTTGTAAATATTCACACCTTCCAGAAATTTCATAAACAACCCCTGCTTCACCTTTCCTCCGTGTTTTCTCAGCTCGCTTCCACTTTCTTTCCGTCCCAAATTTCTCAGGAACCAAACAATCCCAAAAGCAAAGAGGGGGAAAACCAGAGAAAAGAAAATCCCATTCTTTAGACGATTCTGGAAATCTAACAGAAGCTAATCTCTCTTCATGTTTATCTTCTCGGTCGCTCCCAAGTTCTCCGAAGATCGTAATCCGAATTCCTCTCCAATTCGAATTGTTTTTTCCACATGAAGAGGAAATTCTTCGAATTGGATCTCGTCTACCTCAAATCTCACCACATGAATCCCAAATTCTGGCTATTCGAACCCTAATTTCGCAAGATTTCTCCTCCTCCGCCATGGAATTGCCCCGATTGAGCTTGGCCGCCGCGCCGCCTTTTGCCGCCGCCAATGGAACGAATATCTCTCCTCCTCCGTCTCCCGACGGCGGTGGCGGCGCTGAAGATTTCGGCGCCTGGTACGGCAACATTCAATACCTGCTCAACATATCGGCGATTGGCGCTTTCTTCTGCGTGTTCATCTTTATCTTCGTGAAGCTCCGCAGCGACCACAACCGCATGCCCGGCCCCTCCGCCCTTGCCGCCAAGCTCCTCGCCGTCTGGCACGCCACCGGCCGGGAGATCGCCCGCCACTGCGGCGCCGACGCCGCGCAGTTCCTCCTGATCGAAGGCGGAAGCTGCGGTTTGCTCCTCCCGATAACTGTCCTTTCGTTACTGGTAATGCTTCCGCTCAATCTATACGCTGGGAGAGCTCTGCTGAGCGACGAATTCTCGAAGACGACAATTATCCACATCGAGAAAGGTTCGGCTTTGCTCTGGGTCCATTTTCTTTTCGTTGTGGTTGTTGTCGTTTTAGTGCATTTTGGAATTTCCGCCATTGAAGAACGGTTGAAGATCACTAGGTTTAGGGATGGGAATGGAAATTTAAGTGATCCGACCGCGGATTCCACTGCGATTTTCACCATAATGGTGCAGGGAATACCGAAAACCCTAGGCTCAGATAGGACATTGTTGCAAGAATATTTTCAGCATAAGTACCCTGGTAAAGTCTTTAGGGTTATTTTGCCGATGGATTTGTGTGCATTGGATGATTTAGCCTCAGATTTGGTTAGGGTTCGGGATGAATGTACGTGGTTAGTGGCTCGAATGGACTCTCGGCTTTTACCGGAGGAAAGCGAAGATGAAAATGGAAGGGGATATTCGGATGGTTTTTGGGGTCGAGTTCGTTATCTTTGGAAGAAAGTGCAAAGTTTCTGGGATCGAATCATGGCTAGTTTAGGTTACACGGATGAAGAGAGACTAAGGAAATTGCAGGAATTGAGAGCTGAATTGGAGACTGAACTTGCGGCTTACAAAGAAGGTCGTGCATTGGGCGCTGGAGTTGCATTTGTGGTGTTTAAGGATGTTTACACTGCCAATAAAGCGGTACAGGACTTTCGGAATGAGAAGAAGAGAAGGATAGGGAAATTCTTTTCTCTCGTGGAATTGCGTTTACAGAGGAACCAATGGAAAGTTGAGCGGGCGCCTTTGGCAACAGACATTTACTGGAATCACTTGGGATCGTCGAAGCTATCTCTGAGATTAAGGAGGGTGATAGTGAACTCGTGCCTACTCTTAATGCTTCTATTCTTTAGCTCTCCTCTTGCTGTTATCAGCGCTGTGAAAAGTGCTGGTCGGATTGTCAATGCTGAAGCTATGGACAATGCCCAGTTGTGGTTAGCTTGGGTGCAGAGCTCGAGTTGGCTCGGAAGCCTTATCTTTCAGTTCCTTCCCAATGTGATAGTATTTGTGAGCATGTACATAGTGATCCCTTCTGTTCTTTCCTATCTTTCCAAGTTTGAACGACATCTTACAGTCTCTGGGGAGCAAAGAGCTGCACTTTTGAAGATGGTTTGTTTCTTTCTGGTGAATCTAATCCTCCTTAAGGGCTTGGTCGAGTCGTCATTGGAGAGCACCATCCTACGAATGGGGCGGTGCTACTTGGACGGAGAAGATTGCAAGAGGATTGAACAATACATGAGCGGCTCATTCTTGTCAAGGTCATGCCTCTCCTCACTCGCATTTCTGATCACAAGTACTTTCTTGGGAATATCTTATGACCTGTTGGCTCCAATACCTTGGATAAAGAGGAAGCTTCAGAAGTTTCGGAAGAACGACATGCTTCAACTTGTCCCAGAACAAACCGAAGAGTACCAACTTGAAAATCAGGAAACAGATGGTCTGCAGAGACCCTTGGTGGTTGACAGCAGTTACGATTCTCCTAGGACGAATGAAATGGATTTTCATGGCCAAGATCTCTCTGTATATCCCATCAACAGAACCTCGACGGCCCCAAAGCAGACATTCGATTTTGCACAATACTATGCATTCAATTTGACAATATTCGCACTGACTTTGATATATTCCTCATTTGCCCCACTAGTGGTTCCCGTTGGCGCAGTTTATTTCGGGTATAGATACGTGGTCGACAAGTACAACTTTCTCTTTCTCTACAGAGTCCGAGGCTTTCCTGCTGGGAACGATGGGAAGTTGATGGATACCGTGTTGTGCATCATGCGGTTCTGCGTTGACCTGTTCCTGGTGTCAATGCTCTTGTTCTTTTCGGTCCAAGGAGATTCAACAAAGCTGCAAGCTATATTTACACTTGGGGTGCTAGTTATATACAAGCTTTTGCCTTCTCATGATGATGGATTTCAGCCAGCTCTTTTGGGTGGCATGCAGACTGTTGACAGCATTGTGGATGGGCCTCTTGATTATGAGCTCTTTTCACAGCCTAAGTTTGACTGGGATATGTATTATTCGTAATTTGTACTCTCCTCAATAGCCTTATGTATCCCAAAAAAAGAAAAAAAACACAAAAAAGAAATGAAAATTCTTTCACTGATGTTCATATTTAGTTACATTTCGTCTCTATGAGGTTTTATGCCAATCTTCACTTTTCTTCTTTACTAGGATTCCACAGAATTTTTTTTCCTTATATAGCTGTGGATTAATTAGTTTAATTTTATGTCTAAATTTGGATTAGATTTACTAGTGTCTGTATTCATATTATACTGATATGCCGCACACATCAAGCCTGCTTGTTCCAAAATGCCAAGTGGGGTCTATCTATGTTTACCATTGTAACTCGTGTTTGCTTTTTATCAGGAAAAAGAAAAAGAAAATCTTTTGACTGCTAACACTCCATTTATTGTAGTTTGCTAGTTTGAAGCATGCGCTGTCCACATATTAAACTTATTTGAGAAAATTTATCTATATAGGGAAAAATTAAAATAATTAATTAAAAAGTTGACCCACAAAATAGAAAAAACATTAGGACTTGAAAGAAAAAAAAAACGATAGACATGAAAAAATATACAAAAAAGATAAAACGACTAAAATGAAAAAAAAAATTGACCAATACAAAAAAAGGACTAAATTGCAAAAAAAAAAAAAGGCCGAAAACAAAAAAAAAAAAAAAAGAAAATTGAAGGATCAAAAGTTAAATACAAGACAATTTCGTCAAAAACGGTTGTCTAATGCATGTGCTATGCACATATTAGATATATTTGAGAAAATTTATCTACACAAGGGAAAATTAAAATAATAAGTTAAAAAATAGATCAAAAAATTTAAAAAAAAATTACAAAAGACCTAAAAATAAAAATAAAAAAAAGAAAGGTATGAAAACATACAAAAAAACTGAAATAAAAGGACTAAAATAAAACAAATTGACCAAAAAAAAGACAAATATGTAAAGATGAAATAAAATTGGGCCGAAAACAAAAAAAAAATTTGAAGGACCTAAAGTTAAATACGAAATATTTTCGTCCAAAACGAACCATTTTGGAGGAACTTACTTGAACAGTATCAAAGATTGTGCTTTCTATATATTGTATAGATATAAACATATAAAGCATATTCTAGCAAATAAATGGATTGCCTTAGAACTTCAACCTTTAAAAATAAAAATATTTGTAATCAAAAAAGGAAATTAGATGATTAAATATTTGACCAAAACAAAAATATGGTGTAGTGTTAATTTTACATTAATAAAATTTAATTTTATTATAATGTGTAGAGTTCGAATATTACATTCTTAAATATCAAAAAAAGAAAATGTGTGTGTTTGTGAAATTTTTTTTTGTTTTTTGGTGTTGAGTTTTCCTTGGAAAAAAGAATTGCGGTTAATTAATAGAGAAACGTAAGGAGATTAAAAAAAAAAAAAAACAAAAACAAAAACAAAACAAAATAGCCAAATTATCAGCCTATAATCACTCATGGCCAGGCAAATATGTTAAGCTCTCCTTTTCACCTGGAACACGGTCTGCTTTCTCAATGTGGTTCCACTTGTTACTGATTCTCTCACTCTCATCTCCTCTCATCTCTCTCTCTCTCTGGATGTTGAACGTGTGGTTTATGAGGTCAAAAGAAAAAAAATAAATCATATTAATAAAACTGTGGTTTATCTCTAACATAACTAACCCACTTGAATCGACTGTCATATCAATACCAGAAGTTGAAATCCTGAGCTTACCAACAATACAAAGCCTTACTTTCAAAAAAATATATATATATATACAAAAAATACAAAGCCTTACTTGTGACACACACCACGAGCTCAAAAAACAAACCAACCAACCAAAAAAGGGAAAAAAAAAAAAAAGGAAAAAAAATCATGCATCATTTAGCAGTGAAGAGCAATCTGTTCGACTCCGAACTGGAATCTAACAAGCTGATCGTCTCCGGCGGCAATGACCGTCCTCTTTGTCCGAAGCCTCGGCGACTCGGACCTTCCATTCCCGATTTCCTCAAGCCTCTTCCATGTTCTAATCACAGGTCTTTCATTTCTATAAATTATATATATATATATATATATTTTTTTGGTATACTGATACATAATCTTCCAAGAAAACAAACTTTTTTTTTTAATTTTTTATTCTTTTGGTTTCTGAACTCATTTTCTGAATTTCGCCGGAACAGCGAGCGAAACACCGATCCAAGAAGCGGAATCTTGAACGTCATCGCCGACAAGGTTATAAGGATTTTCAGTTTTTAAACACAATATGATCTGATTGACGATTCTTCTGATTTCTGATCTTTTTTTGTCTTTTGTTTTTATTTTTTTGGTGCAGAACGTTGAGGGAAGAGAATGCGTGTGTTTACCGGCGTGTTACTCCGGTTCGCCGCCGGGAAGGACCGACAATCCTCTGGTTCACGACGTGCAATTCGTACAGTACCAGATGGAGCTTCATCTCTCGCCATTGATGCCGAGCAAGCTTCTCCGATGAGTTTGTTTTTTGTTTTTTCAATCTGGTGTGCATCCGAAAACGACGTCGTAGCTTGTTCTGAAGTTTTGAAGGAAATTTGTTTTCTATAGTTTTGTATTTTTTTTTTTTTGTAGAGCCTTTTTATTTTTTTTCCTTTTTTTAAATAATTACTCTTTTGGGGAGTTCTATTTATTTAAACAGTATATAAGAGCCTTTAACTCTTACGGCCGTTGAGATGTATACTTTGGAGAGATTAATTAATAGAGTCAGATTTGTCTTGTAAATATCTATCAAAACTCCATTTGTTGCATAATTTAGGATGATTTTATCCATGTCTTTTTCACTAAAAAAAATAATAATAAAATTGAAGATTACTTTAAGAGGTTTATGAAAAATGCCCTATTGGTAGGATATAGTTCTTACGAGTCGATTTTCATAATGGGTCTATGATTTTTATATGATTTAATGGTTAAATATCATATCTTATTAGCATGGTATTATATTTTTTACGTCCTCACATTAATTTTCTTTTAATGGTTAAAAATCATATCTTATCAGCATGGTATTATTAATTTTTTTTAGTCCTCACATTAAATTTTGTTTTTTTTTTGTTTTTTTATAATAGGAAGATTAGATTACCCGTGTTTTGTTTACATGTAGTTCATTTTGCAATGCAACGAGTAAACGACATTCCGTTTGTTAAGAACGACACACTTATAGTACACTCAAACATCATTTGCTGTAATATATGACTGCAACTTTTTTCCTAAACGACATAATTTTCTTTTTCTTTGAAATACGACTTTCTTAGCAACCGAACATATTCTTCCGGTGCTTCTTTGTACGACAACAACAAAGCTTAGTTTTTCTTTACTCTCTCTTGGTTTAAGATTATAATCTTGATCCTGCTAGGACTAACTCAATAGTAAATGTGGAGGGATGAGTTTTGGATAGGAGGTTAGGAACTCATAAATCCAAACTTAAAAATGTTTTCATTTATATCTTTAATAGATAAGAGTAATAAAATCCATATTATTAAGAAAAGAAAAATCGTTGCTCCATACTCCTATTTTTAAAGTCTAAATAACCAGGCCACATTGTTTATGTAAACAAATTAAAAAATATATATATATATATACTTATACTTTCACTCAAATATTAACATTTATTATTTTATCGTATTTTACCCAAAGAAAAAAAAAACAGGACTGTCTTGTCAATCAATTATTAATATAAGAATAAATCATTATTATAATTAGAACTAGACTAGATAGGGTGTTTTCATAAAATCTAAATATGTTTTCTTATTTTTTTATTTTAAAAACTGTCTTCTCAATAATATTTGATTAACTTATTAATATATATAAAATTTTTTATGTGATTAAAATTTTAAGTTAAGGTGATATTAGATAACACTGTTATAGGAAAAGCCAATAACATAAAATCACGGAATAACATATCTCCAGTCTCGACTCATTTGAACAGCATATATACTCGTGAAAAAAAAAAGAAAAAAAGGCCATTGTAACTTCCTTAACGGTCATATACAAACAAGGTGGAACCCACAAGACAAGCCAAAAACGGAAAGACATATACCCAAAGTTCTCCACTCAAAGATCACACTTAAAACAGTCCAAAAAAAAAAAAAAAAAAAAGACTCCTGCTTTACACTCCAAGATCTAAGCATTCTCTGATTTTCCCACCACCTTTCACGATTCCCAATGCAAATCCCTCCAAGATTTCAGCTCCCGATTCCAATCACCGTCCTTGCATGAGAAACGCCGTCGTCTCGTGATCTCCAAACCCAAAACAGAACCAACCAATGATTGGTCTGCACCGCAGAAACGACGTCGTCTCTGTCGTCGTTTTCTTCTTCTTCGTCGTCCTGATCAGCCGACGCTGCCATGGCCATGGCCGCATCTTCAGCTTCGAGATGCACCACCGCTTCTCCGACCCCGTCAAGCATTGGTCCCACGGAAAACGCCTCTCCTCCGCCGCCGCCGCCGCCGCCGGTGACGACCTGCCGGAGAAGGGGAGCTTCGCGTACTACGCTCACTTGGCCGACCGAGACCGCCTCCTTCGCGGCAGGAAGCTCTTGGGAATCGGAAACTCGCCTCTCGCCTTCTCCGATGGGAACTCCACCGTCCGGATCAGCTCCTTGGGATTGTACGCCTTCTTTGCCCTAATTTTGGTTCTTGAATCAGGATTTCATAATTTCTTTGTTTTTTTTTTTAAATTGTTTTGGAGACAATGATTCTCCGTTTTCTTGATTTCTCCACCAATTTCTGGTTCTCGATCCGATTTTGGAATTAGGGTTTAATAGTTCTTTGTTTGAATAATTGTAGTCTGCATTACACGACGGTGAAGCTGGGAACTCCGGGGACGACGTTCATGGTGGCGTTGGATACTGGAAGCGACCTCTTTTGGGTGCCCTGTGACTGCTCTCGATGTGCCCCTACCGTTGCCACTTCTTTTGCCACTGTAAACTCTCTGCTTTTTCTTTTTCTTCTTTTTATTTTATTTTATTTTATTTTATTTTTTCAAATCAATTTTGAAACTTTGGGTCTTCAGTGATGGTATTTGGGAATTTTCTTGTTTTCTCTTTCAGTTTTCTTCTTTTCTTTCTATCAGAAAGTCATTAGTATTTAGGATTTTTCTTGTTTTCTTTCCATATGGGATGATGTTGATATTTAAGTGTTTCCCCTTTTGGAGTAGGGATTTACCAAGTCATCTCTCTCTCTCTCTCTGTATATATATGTGTGTGTGTGTGTGTGTTATTTCTAGATTGTGCGAAGTTGCCTAACAAACGTGCCATGTCTACTATAATTAAGGATTAAAGCGGCAGTGTTAAGAATCATGGGTAATTTCAAAATCATAATTGGTTTTAGTTATTTTTGCATGATTTTGATGGATATATTAATAATGCAATTTTTCTTTCCGCTTAATTAATTATTGATGAGACATGATTAATTGTGCCAGGATTTTCAGATTAGCATGTATGACCCTAAAGGGTCATCTACAAGCAAAAAGGTCAGTTGCAACGACAGTTTGTGCACACACCGTCGCCAATGCTTCGGAACATTCAGCAATTGCCCTTACATGGTCTCTTATGTCTCAGCTGAAACTTCCACATCTGGGATATTGATAGAGGATGTCCTGCATTTGAAAAAGGAAGAGAAGCGTCAAGAACTTGTTGAGGCATACGTCACATTTGGGTTAGTTCGGTTATCATCTGGTACGTAAACATCACTCTTTTGCATTTGTAGGTGGTAGTGTAACATGAATTTTGCAGTTGTGGACAGGTCCAAAGTGGTTCGTTCCTTGATGTTGCGGCTCCGAATGGTTTGTTTGGGCTGGGAATGGAGAAGATATCAGTACCTAGCATTTTGTCCAGAGAAGGCTTAATAGCAAATTCTTTCTCGATGTGTTTTGGACAAGATGGAATTGGAAGAATCAGTTTTGGTGACAAGGGCAGTCCTGATCAAGATGAAACCCCGTTTAATCTGAACCCATCACAGTAAGTGGTAATTTCTCATCTACTTTATTCTGATAGCTACTGAAGTAAGAATACTATGTTAGTATGTGCTAGAAAGTCTTGATTACATTAATACTGGCGTCCTTTTCACTTCTTGCAGTCCAACATATAATATCAGTGTTACTCAAATTCGAGTTGGGACATTTCTATTTGATGCGGATTTCTCAGCTCTGTTCGATTCAGGGACCTCTTTCACGTATCTGGTTGAGCCAAGCTATGCAAGGCTTACAGAAAGCGTAAGCACTTGAACAATGAAATGCACCTCACCCCTGACTTATAGATTCATAAATTCTATTCTCACTCATTTGCTGAAACTTAAATCTATTCAATTTATGTTCTGTTGCAGTTCCATTCACAGATCCAGGATAGACGACATGCAACTGATTCGAGGATCCCGTTTGAGTTTTGTTATGATATGAGGTTGGTAATGGTTAACATTTCTCATTCGTATTTCCTTTTAGTTTCTACCTCCGAATCTAAGACTCTTTCTTGACAATGGGCAGTTCCGATGCAAATTCTAGTTTGATTCCTAGCCTGAGGTTAACTATGAAAGGTGGAAGCCAATTTGCTGTCTATGATCCCATCATTGTCATCTCCACTCAGGTAAGTCTCTTTTTAGGCTATTTAGTTTTATTAAATAATTTGCAACATCTTCTAAATATCAATCCTGCTAATGATTTGCAGAACGAAATTGTATATTGCCTGGCAGTTATCAAGAGTGCAGAACTGAGTATAATTGGACGTAAGTCTTAACTCCAAAGTAATGTAATAAAAATATTGTGGAGGAATTTACAAAATTTGACATAAAATGTTAACACTTGTTCGTTTGTCTCTTTTGTTATTGCCTGTTCCTCAGATGCTTAGAAGATAATTGGGGTTACTTTGCCTTTTTTGTCCCACAACGGATAAATGTTTTACGGGATTGTTCACTAAGCTTATATCACCTTATGCTTTAATCTTTCTACAGAAAACTTTATGACTGGCTACCGAGTAGTGTTTGACCGAGAGAAGCTCGTCTTGGGCTGGAAGAAATTTGATTGTAGGTGCCACTTTCATTTTTGCACATACGTTTCACCGTGTTTTTTTTTTTTTTTTCTCTTTTTCTCTGTCTGACCGAACTTTTGTGACCCTCATCCAGGTAATGACATTGACGATTACAATAATTCCCCAGCAAAACCCAATTCTACCACTGTGCCTCCTGCTGTTGCTGCTGGACTAGGTAACCATTCTATGCCAAAATCCGAAAAAGATACGAGGAATAATCAGAACTCGAGCGCTTCCCCATCTAATCATTGTTGTAGCATTCCACTGACTTGCTTCAGATTTCTTATCTTTTTTCTCTGTTACTTTTTACATGGTCATGCTTTAATAGACCATTTTTAGTCCCATAGGTTTTAAATTTAGGTTATAACTCATTACGATTATGGCTTCGCTTCATACTGTGCTTGAGAAAATCTCGAATAGCCTCTGCTTCTTAGCGCATTGTCAATCCCTTTGGTAGTGGCACATACATGATAAACGAGACACCCAAAAACAAAACAGTGCCTATTATGCTCTTTGCTCTTTCCTCTCTTTCTCCGCCCCGCCCGAAAATCTTGCCTAACATAGGTTCTCTACATTGTTATTTTATTTTATATTCTAAGAGAGATGAGAGATCTTCTGTTCTTTTAGCAGACAGGAATGATACATGTATTGTTAATAGCCTTTTCCTCAATGTCAAAAGATTTTTTTCCCCTCCTCTTGTGACTCATCTCATCTAGAATCCGTCTTCATAAATGATTAAATTTGAAGACAATAAGAAGGAATGAAAATCAACAAGTGAAGTCAACACATCTGTTTGAAGCTGTTGGTAACTTAAGTAATTAGGTACTAAGCTTTTTTTTTTTATTAAAAAAAAAAAAGAAGAAAGAAAAGAAAAAAGAAAAAAGTCTTTAGAAATTAGGCATTTAGGACAAAGCCCGGTAGTCAATCTTCTAGAAGACGAAGAATTAGCAATAAATATATTCCTCGGAATTGAGGGGAAAAAAAAAAGAGTATTCTTTGATTAATTAAAAAGATACTCGATTAAATCCATCCATTTTCTACTCCATCATGTAGTAATGGACCAGATAAAGCCTTATTGTAACAACAATATTAATAAATTTACCCAAAAAAATATAAAAGAAATTGAGTTGTTGTTGGTATCTTCTTGTTCATGCATGAATGTGCGCTTAAAGGATAAGCTCTAAATGACCACAGGCTGAGTGTTGAGCAGCCTGAAAAATGATTTATAATAAATTAACATAACAAACGCCAACTAATCCTCAATAGACTTGGTCGTATTTGAAAGGATTTTGGCTTGGTCAACACCCACAAGAATTCTCAATAAAGACTACGGGATACGTATATATAGATGTATAATATATCATGGAAAAGTCAATCATTTATTGGTGGTCAATTGCGTGTTTATTATGTGTGACGCCATTAGTTTAAGTCGTTGTTTCACATGTGTAAGTTTTTTGTTTGTGCTTACTTCGCACGAAAATAAAAGGGAGAACAACAACAGGAAGCGATTTGTTTTCTTATTTATTAAAGTGTTTTATTTATAAAAATTAATAATGAGTCTACTCTTCTTTGATATCGATTCACTGTTTAAGGAAATAAGTGTCAAATTTACTTATATATTCTCAAAAGTTTCTAAGCTATAAGCAAATGATTGTTTAATTTTGTAAAATGATAATTTAATAATTACATTGACAAGATTATTATTGTCAAGTTTAGAAAACCATTAAAAAACGAATTTGATTGTTTCCCACTCTGAAAAAGAGAATCAATAATCTTCATTTTTATTTTCTCACGTTAGAAAGGGAATCGACAATCCTTTTTCTATTCCTTCATTTTTCTTTCGAATAAAATTACATTTTTTTACGATTTGATTATCAGATCCTGTGAGTTAAAACAATAGTATGCGAGAGTTTTAGAGGAAAGTGGAAGGCATATAAACTGAGAGTTATGGATTTTAAATTGAGAAGGATCTAGTCTTAGATTAAGGCAATTGATAAGGTCTTTGATGATAAGATTCATTTTATATGACCACCCTTTTGAAAGAACTGCCAAAACGAAAGGTTACAAGGGATTTTTTTTTTTTTTTTTTTTTTTAGCTCCACTACTTTTTGTTTTGTTTTGCTTTTCCCTTTTAGTCTAAAAAAGACTTGTGAAAAAATATTGGTACACGTGGCTTTCAAAATTTATTTGCACATTATCAAACATCAAATGAAGTTGAAGATTTCTAACTTCATTTTGGAATAAACAAATCAAAGAATAACATGCCAAAGGACTATGAATAAGGTTTTGGTCGTGAAGTCTCCACAAAAACTTGGTAAGGCAATCTTTAGTTAGGCAAGGCTGAAACCGGACAACATGAAATGAAAAAATAAAATAAAAAAATCTTTTTTTATTTAAGGGAGTGTTTGGTGAATGAGCTGAGTTTGAGTTGAGTTGAGATTTTTAAATTTGAATAGTATTTTTTGTTGATTTTTTCAGAAAAGATAAAAAACTTTTTTAAAAAAAAGATAAAAAATATGATGAAAAAAATACAATTTAATTTAAAATAAATATAAATGTCAAACAAACCCTAATAATACGAATGAAAAATGCGAAAAGAGTTTAATATTTATCATATTTTCAACCCTTTTGACCAGGAACTGTAATGGTCCAATTTAATACACAAAAGCAACCTCCTGGTAATTGCACTGGATCCACCGACTGGTTGAAAAAGTCAAGAACATTTTTTTTCCGGCCATATTAATTTTTCCAAATTGGCCAATTGGTCTCACACGTTGTACCATTGGAAGGAATACTAGGTTAAATAATGGTACACCAGTTAGTGTAAAATTAACTTATATTTTCTCAATTAAAAATAAAATAAAATAAAGAAGAAATTCAACAGTACAGATTCACCAGTATCCCATCAGATTACAATTTACAGTTTCTAAAGTCAGTCTCAGCCAATAGAAAATGATCGTTAGCATCACTGCTGATGATCATGTAACATTATTATTACGTTCAAAAAATAAAAGGATATAAGAGTTGCATTTGATATATTAACAAATGAATTTATGATTGGTTTAAAAAATTATATATTATAATTTTCTATATGTTTTTAGACTTATGTCACGGTTTATCTATGGTTCAGATTTTGAGACCCACTAATAAAGAGTACTGTAAAGGAGCTCCATTAAGGTATTTATTTACAAAATATAAACTTTTCCAAATATCGACAATGTTTCCCAGATCTGCTTTTGTGAAATAAATCTTAAGTTTCAAAATCTATTATTTAAATATAACTATGTTTCGTAGGGATGAAAAATGGAAGAAGGAAGAAGGGGAGGGATTTTAAAGTGAAAATTGGAGGAAAAAAAAAGTGTATTTCGTTATAGTGACTTTTGGAAGGAAAAGAAAACAAGAGAGAGGGTTGCCACAAAATTAAAAAATAAAAATAGAGAGAGAGAGAGAGAGAGAGAGAGTCTCTCTATAAAAGTGGCGAGAAAAGTGGGGAAAACTTTGACCCAAAAATTAATCCGATAAAATTACTAAATAAAATCTTTTTTTTTTTTTGAAAATAATCTAAATAAAATCTTTAAAAAATTATATAAAGTAATTATTTCATTAATAATACAACTTATTTTCTTCTTCTTCTTCTTCTTCTTCTCCTTCTCCTTTTTTCCCCCTTGAAAAGTAAGAAGATACTTCAAATAAAGGAAATACAAACATCAATAATGACTCATTTGGCCTCATACTATAAAAAACCCTGATCAAGAAAGATAATCAATTTTACCAACAAATTGCAAAGAAGCTCAAGAAAAATGTATATGTACCGAGTTTTGAAAATAGATACTTAAATAAGTTTTCTAACAATCAAGCACACGCTTAACTTTTTACTTGCAATACCAAATAACAAGAGGTAATATTATTTCTTTTTCATTTATAATACCAAATAACATTAATGAATTACAAAATCTTTTATTTCTCTCTTATTTTCTATCTTACATTTTCCCTCTCTTTCTAATAGGTTTTTTGGACATTCCTGAAAATTCTCAAATGTTTTCTCCCCTAATCATTTTTCAAAGTTCTGAACCCTTTGTTTGGATTACATGTCCAATTTCAGAAAATTGAAATTTTTTTACGAAAGTGTGTTTTCCCTAACTTTTACCATCATTCTCTCATTTTACAAAATGAAAACTATTTCATTTTCAATTTTATTTTGTATGGTAACATCTTGAAAAAAAATAATTTTTTTAAAAATCTTCTCACAATACATTATTTCTAATATCATTTTTTCTTATTCTAAATAACTTTTTATTTTTAAAAAGAAAATTTTTTATATATTTAAACACTATCTCATTTTCAAATTAAAATGACTTTTCAAAAATTTTTCTGAAAATGGACGTTGTTGGGGGGGGGGGGGGGGGGGAGAGAGAGTCATAAAATCATTGACGTGTTGAAATACCTTTAGAATTTTGAAATAGAAAAACCATGGAAAAAGCGATGGTGATGTGTGTGGGATGAATAAATGGGAAAGCTATCAAAAGAAAAGAGGCCATGTGTGAGTACCCATTGAAAGAAGTACGAGGCAAGAAAAAAATAATAATAAAAAAAAAAGTAAAATGTTAATGGAGTTTTAAGCAATGAGTTAATCAACGAATCGAATGTCTGACAACTGGCATTCATCAATTAGGTTTTAATCAAAATCAATTTTTATTGGTAGGATTAAAAAAATATCAACTTTGATGTTGACTTTTTAACGCTGATTCATATAACGTTGACTTGTGTTTTTTTAATTGAGTGATACAGTCTTTTAACATTAACCAACCAAGAGAAGCCAAATTTATGACGCCATCTTTTCCACGAAACACTGTCTGTATATACCTATACATTTATTCATATACTTGTGTGTGTGTGTGTGTGTAGATATATATATATATATATATTCTCATACATATATATTTACAGTTCTTGAATTTCCATGCCTCAAGTCTCCAAGGCAGCTCAGAGATTTATTAGTGGGATATGATGGCAAGAGGGGATGGGTTGTTGTGGTTGATAAGTTTGGTTGTTGTCGTATTGGGATGGGGTTTTCGTGGGTGTAGTGGGTTGGGGACTTATGGGTTCGATTTTCACCACAGATTCTCGGATCCCGTGAAGGGGATCTTGGGTTTTGATGGGGTTGTTCCGGACAAAGGTACTTTGGATTACTACAAAGTGTTGGTCCACGGTGACGTACAAATCAGAGGTCGACACCTGGCCTCTGGTAATGGCGAGCAGACCACTCCCCTCACCTTCTACGGCAGCAACGAGACGTTTAGGATTGCTAGCTTCGGATAGTATGCTCTCTCTCTCTCTCTCTCTCTCTCTCTCTGAACTTGTGCTTTGTTTGATTGCTGGGAAACTGTAGGAAAAGAGGAGGGAAAAACATAATAAACAGAATCTCTGAACCTGGTGCTTTGCTTGATTGGTGGGAAACTGTACGAAAAGAGGAGAGAAAAACATATTAATAAGAATATAGGAAAATTAAAATGGATGAGTTATGTTTATTATCTAATATAATAGAGAGTCTAATTTATTTAGTTAAATTTATGTTTTGTTTAAGTAATTTTCATTTTTCCTCAACCCCTCCTCTCTCTCTCTCTCTCGCCGGCTCGACGTTCTTAGACCGCAGCATCGCAATTGATCTGGCCTCAGATCACGGCTTTGTGGCTGCTTCGGTCGTAGCAGGAAGAGACCTCCCCTTCGTCGCCGCGAGGAAGAGATCGCCGGCTCAAGAGATCTTGTAATCTCCTTGGGTGGTCGCGGTGGGAGGAGATTTGTTCCTCCACGCGCCTCCGAAAGGCTCCGGCCGGTGCCTCTGATTGCCGGTGCAGTGGATGCTGGATCGATCGAGCTCCGATGATGGCGTCCTGAAAAGCAACGACTCCGGCCGAATTGGGAGCAACGCTATGGTGCCGAAGCCGGAGTGGTGGTCCGCGATCAAATCTGCGGTGGCGTGATGCAATCTCCAGCGAGAAAGGGTGCTGGGCAGGGAGAGAGGAGAAAGAGAGAATGGGAAAGAAAGAGAGAGAGAGGGGGAGTCCGATCGAATCCACATGAACTCCTAGCTCGTCGCCCGCGCTCCCGCTGCCCCGCCGCCACCCCCGTCATCATCTTCTCCACAGCGACGAAGCCACACCGCGACGGAGCCAAGATTGTGTGTGAGAAGAGTAGAGAGAAAGAGGCAGTGAGAGAGAGAGAGAATGGGTTGGTTTTTTTTTTTTTTTTTTATTTTTTAATGATAAATCAGTGATTTATTAATAGTTAATCATTAATTGAAAATTTTATGATATTATTTTTGATCAATTAGTAATTGATTATGAGTCAATCGGTAATTGATTATTAAAATTTGTGAGTTATATTATGATCAATCATAATCGATGATTGACCGATAATTAATCATTGATTAACTAATAATTAATCAGTGATTAATTATATAATATGATCAATTAGTTATTGACTATTTATAAAATTAATTAATCATTAAGAGGGAAAAAAAAAAAGCTTTTTAACTAATTTTAAAAAAAAATTAATTTTTTAACAAATTTTTAAAAACTTTGACAATTTATTAAAAAACTTATTAAAAAAAGAGGTCATTTAGTTATAAAACCCCAAGAATATATTTGTAAGATGAAAATAGATTTTTTTTTTTTTTTCAATATTGTGTGAAATCGAGTTTTAATTCTGTACTTCGTTTGTTTGGATGGTGAGAAACTGAAGGATAGTATTTTGGGTTTTTTTCTCCCTAATATTTTGTGAATTTGCAGTTTGCACCATGCCAATCTCTGTGTGTGTTTGGGCTTTATTTCTTAACCGTGTGCTTTGTTTGGCTGGTGAGAAACTGAAGGAAAGGAGAAGCAAGGGGGAGAGAGGAGGGGGGGGGACTGTGAATAAATTTTCAATGTTATTTTGGTTTTTTCTTTCTTCTTTTTGGTTATATTGTATGAATTTGTAGTACGAATTTTGTCAATTTCTCTCTCTCCTTCTAAGAAAATGATTCTAATCATTAAAAACCTGTTTCATCGAACATTATGAAACTAAAAAGTAATTTAATTTATCATGAATAAAAAAGCAAGGAAAAAACAATAATTTTCCTTTTCTAAGGAGTTTTTTGACGCACATACTTGAACAACACTCGTGATAAAATTCTTTTTATGACTTGCATCTTCTTAATGTTATTTTATCTTTTAGTTTTGGTCTCATATTGTGTGAATTTTGCAGTTTGCATTATGCCAATATTTCTGTGGGGACACCGATCTCATCATACCTTGTGGCCTTAGACACCGGAAGCGACTTGTTCTGGTTACCTTGTGATTGTAGCAGTTGTGTTAGCGGTGTGAAGTTATCAAATGGACAGGTACACACGAATAACGATTGACTTTTATTCTGATATACTCAATGATTGAAAAATCGATATTTTTATCAGTATTTTAGTGAAAATTTTTGTATTTTAGAAGTACCGATATGAAAACAAGGGTGTCGTATATTTTCCGTAAATTTTTCATAGAAATTTCCGTAAATATCGATTTTTACGTAAATATCGATTTTCGTGAAAAGTGTATTGGTAAATGACAAAATATTGCGAAAATTTCCAAAAATTTCCAAAGAAATATCGATATAATATCCTTAAAATGTCAATCATAATATAATTTTTTATCTTTTAGCATAATAAAATTTATGATTTTTTTAATTCACGCTCAAATTTTTTATATATATATATATGAATAAATAATAGAGATTGAGAGACATGTAACATGTTTAAAATTATATAAAATAAATACTCAAATGTCATATTATCTTAGTATCGATGTTATTTCCACTAATAAGATCTTGCAAATACTTTCGAAGATTCTAAAAGCTATTTTAATATTAATTTTTTCTTACCATGTATGAAAAAATGAATGTAATCTACAAATATTATGTTACGTTTTAATGATTTTACTTAATTAGTGAATGTCAGCTTATCGTTTATTGTATTGTGTCCTATTCTTACCATGTAAATTTATCAAATACTTAGTATTTAATTGAGAGTTTCACTTAATTTATGTATTATTAACTATATTAGAGTTTCATAAAATTTTATTTAAAACTATAGTATTTTAAATGAATTTCTATATTTTTTATATTAATTTCCATCGATATCGATATTTATGTAAAATTTAAGTACCGATCTTTCTACAAATATTGATATTTTCATCCTTGGATCTACCTTATACTAGTGGATTTCGTGTTGTCCATCTGAAGAGATATATTATACTCATGCCCAAGAGCTACTCTCTAAAATTTTTAATTTGCCTTTAATGCGGTCTTTTTGATTTGAGCTTATTTTAGTTTGGAGGGGCACGTATTTTTTTAACGATGCACACCTTATTGTTACTCTTAGACTTTATCTCAAAAGGCCTCTTTGGGCCATTTTTGTCTCAAGGGATTGAAGTTTGTCACAATCACCGTGACCCATCATTCGATAAGCGTCATGCTTATCTTCGATTTATATTACTAATGGCATGAATTTACCATGAGAGTTTGTGATGAACTGTAATCAAATCTTGAAATGGCTACAAAACAATCGAAGAGAAAAGATAATAGTGACGAGCGCCCAATTGCGTATAGCATGGCCTAATATATGTCTTGACCTTCTGAACGGTGCTATTCTAACAACAATGACCGTACTAGAAACAGAGTACTAACTTGAAGAGGTTCCCAGGATTTAAATAGAACTCGGTTTTAAGAGGTTTGGTCAATTGAAGTGTGACTTAAGAACTCTAAGTAGCTTTCTTACTATGTTGCTTTCTTCTCTCTTACACAGATAGTGGATTTTAATATCTATAGCCCTAATACTTCATCGACGAGCCAAAAAGTTTCTTGCAACAGTACCATTTGTGCACAAAGGCAACAGCAATGCGCTTCAGCAACTAGCGATTGTCCTTATCAAGTCGTGTATCTTTCTAATGGCACATCCTCTACTGGGATCTTGGTCGAGGATCTTTTGCACTTGTCTACTGATGATGATCAAACAAAAAATGTTGATGCCCTGATTACTTTTGGGTGAGTAGTATTCTAATCGCTTTGTTATCCTAGAGATGCTAGTTATCTGAGATCTAGCCATTTCACATTTCCCTTTTCCTTCTTCACGTTTTCATAGCGCCGCGCCGGTAATGTGTTATTTGATTGTAGAGCCAACGGAGAAGAAATAGAACTAAGAGATGGTGTAATAGAGCCAATTGCCAATTAGAGAAACCAAGGGGAGTGCAAAGCGTGAATTCGATAGAGAGAGCAAGAACTTTGAGGATATAAATCTGAAATCTCATTTTTCATTCATCAAACAAGCCCCAGTTGACAAAACTATTCCTAGGCCTAATAGATTAACATAATCTTCAATCCTAGTTAAAACATAACTAAATATTAGAGACATTCAATTCAACGTCCTAATCTCCAATAGTTGTCCTTCTATGCAGTTGTAATCTTCAATCCTAGTTAAAACATAACTAAATATTAGAGACATTCAATTCAACGTCCTAATCTCCAATAGTTGTCCTTCTATGCAGTTGTGGTAAGGTTCAAACTGGTACGTTTTTGGACGGTGCAGCCCCGAATGGTTTAATCGGGCTTGGTCTGGATGATATATCCGTTCCTAGCATCTTAGCAAGAGATGGGCATACTTCAAATTCTTTTTCCATGTGTTTTGGATTGGATGGTCTTGGCAGAATCAGATTTGGAGACAATGGAAGTGCAGACCAAGGAGAGACACCATTAAATCTCAGACAATCACAGTGAGTTGTCCCTGCTTAACATATTCATTTTAGTTTTATATCGATTATCTCTCAGATAAGTCATTAGTTGCACGCTACTTGATACTGATTTTCCTTTGTGAATGATATTACCAGCCCAACTTACAACATCACTATCACTCAAATAACTGTCGGAGGGACGACTTCTGATCTTGAATTCAATGCAATTTTTGATACCGGTACCTCATTTACATATCTGAACGACCCTGCTTATACGCTGATCACCGAGAGTGTAAGTGGTTTAAGTAGTATATTTCTTTCTATTATCTCGAGCTTCAAAATTTGTGAATTAAACGTTATAGTTTTTGTTAATCTTGCAGTTTAATTCCCTGGCAAAAGAAAACCGGCATTTAAATACTTCTGACACCCCTTTCGAGTATTGTTACGACTTGAGGTCAGTCATATCAAAGATAAACATTTTCTTTCCCTCTTCTCTACAATCATTAACTTGATTTAGCTGCAGATCAAACCAAACGAGCATTACATATCCCCGAGTAAATCTTACGATGAAAGGCGGAAATCAATATAGCGTCTTTGAGCCAATTGAACTGATTGCTCTTAATGTAAGTGCTTCCCTATTTAGAATATTTATATCATATAGTTCTAGCCCTGAATTCGGTAACTAAAATGGATTCATGTGATCCGCAGAATGGATCGGTCTACTGTCTGGCTGTTGTCAAAAGTGGAAATGTGAATATCATTGGACGTGAGTATCTGTTTTGAGCTTCTCTTTGCTTTCTTTAACATGTATGCATTCTACGGTATCATTTTTAAAATTGTACTTTGAACTGGTCAATTGAGGACACCAAAGAGCTAATTGACCTTTTCACTAGGGAAAGAAAAAGAAAAAAAAAAAAAAAAAAAAAAAAAAGGTCTCCCTCCAGTTATTTCATTTAATGTAAAGTTAAAACCAATGTCTTGTTAGATTTCTTCAACATTATCTGTTCAGTGATTAACTGTTGCCGATACTAACTGTTCGTCGATCTCCATGCAGAAAATTTCATGACCGGTTATCGTGTAGTCTTTGATCGCGAGAAGCTGGTCCTTGGTTGGAAGCCATCTAACTGTGAGTGAAATTTGACCGTTTTGGATTTGAGTTCAATCACAAACATTTTCCGTGCTGTTTTTGTTTTTCTAATGAACTTGAGAATCTCTCTCCGCAGGCTATGACGAGGAAGGAACCACGACACTGGCCATAAATCCATCGAACTCTCCCGCCATTTCGCCCGCAAGCAGTGTTAGCCCGGAAGTGACATCCGGGACTAGCAACAAGACTGTCATCTCACAAGCTGCACCACCAACAAACCATTCTCCCAAGCGAAACTCTTTTGCATATGCACTCGTACTTGTTATTATTTCTCCATTATTTGTCATTTTTTGAGCATTCTTTCTCTAGTGATGTTTACTCAGCCCCTGTATCATATTGTGTTGATAGGTGGAAGTCCCTTAGCTTCCTACTTTCAGGCATGTGTATCCTTGGTATAAAACATGGGGTTGTATATAATTATTTTGAATTTTGATTACGAGCGAAGACATTGACATTTTTATGTTACTATCATATTGTTGTTAACCATGTTTTGTTTTTAATATTATTATTTTTAAAAGGAATATCATTACAGTTCTTACTGTTCTTTTTTTTTTTTTTTTTTTTTTTTTAACTACTGATAACTATTAGCTACTATTATTTTAAAAGCTGGATTATTCTTTTAACCAATATAAGTGTTTGTATTTATCCAATGGTAAATGGTTAAATTAACAATTGCTATCAGTAATGAAAAATAATTGGTTGCAGACATAATTCTGATTATAAATCCAAAAGCCATGGGTATTGGCTTTCATTGTCAAATGTCATGGCATGGAGTGAAAATATTTTTTTTTTAAGGACTTTTTTTTGGGAGTGGAGGAAATGAATTTTAGAAAAGTTCACATTACATTTTGCATTTCCTACGCAACTCTATTATTCAATGTTCATTTCTGTAATCCGTCTGTCATAATGTCAGCAAATAACAATTTTAGCTATAGGTACAAACAAAAGAAAATAAATATTTTTTTTAAAAAAATCAAGCAAACAAAATTGGACCTTAAAACGACAAAACCAGAACCTATATAAAGTTACCATAATTTCCCTATTTCTCAAGTCTACCAAAAACGTCCTCATCTTAATCCCCATCAAAACTTTGTTGGATATCGTTTCCACCCCCTCAACACCTACTTCTTTGTATGATGTTAAGAAGGATTACTGTCCTCTTTCAGTACCCTTTCGCTTTTAGCTTTTAACTTTCTTGGTTCATCGTCTCACGACGATGCATGCCGGTTAGACGGTAACTTAACTTGCCGAGATTTCATCTTAACCGACTTGAGCAATGTCGATAATTCGTACTTCTGTCTCTTTGAAGACTGAGCATCAGAATTTCCTCGCTCGGTGCTGGTGGCCTGCGGTTCTGCAGGTACTAAACTCTCCCTTTCAGCAGATTCTTCCTCGGCCTTCTGCTTTCTCACCACTACTTGCCGAGCATAAGTAGCACTCCTGCCAACACCAAACTCAAAATATTAGATACCAATCTGGACCTAAGTAGTGACATGACTATAGTTGTTATGAATTAAAGTCACCTTTTGAACTGTGGGTCTGTGGGATCCATAGCAAAGTCGGGCGATGTGAAGAGGGACGAGAACCGCGGGTCATCAGCAATAGGTGGTATTTTCTCCTCTTCCATGGCTTCTTTAACCTTTCTGCCACCTTTGCCCTTGACCTTCTTAGGTTTCAAATTGTAGCCCTTCACACTTTTTTCTCCAACGGTATCATCAGCAAGTAGTAGCTCAAGTTCATCTCTGGTTGCTTCGGTTTGGCCATTAGTATCATCTTGTTGCTTTTTGCTTTTAGCATGTTTCCTGTTCTTACATTTTTTAGCTGAAGGCTCTTCGACGAAAAAGTCACCTGGTTCTTCTATAGCCTCTTGATCAGTATCACTACTTTCATCCTCTGATGAATGCTTAGACCTGTTCTTTCTACGCTTCTTTCTCTCTCGTTGTTCTCTGAGCTTGGCCTCCCAAACTGTTTCTTGTTTCTTATCTTTCTTTTCTAGAATGCGTTTGCTTATATCCTCCAAGCCAGTATTGAAAGTGACCTCCATATCTTGGCCCTCTTCTTCATCATCTCCATCTGAAGCATCGCCGCCGGACTGGAGTAAAGCACGGTACATATCCCGCTTGTTTTGCTTTTTATCCTCGTCACTTTCACCCTCGTCAGAAGCAAGAAACTCACCGACTTCAAGTTCTTCAAGCTACATGCAAATATAGTATCAGCATAGAGCAAAATATAAAATTCTAAATGATGGATACAAGGCATCAAGTCCGTCAACGACTCTGTCAGAGGAAAATTCACACTAACAGAAACAGTGGCAAAGAGTCCATTAAGCATACTAGTGTGGTCGTTGCATGTTATGCTAGTATGAAAAAATAAATATAGTTAAATTATACTGTCGATAAATGGAAGAGAATGTGCAGTGGAAGACATGAACTCCACAGAGTAATAGCTATAAATCAAATGTACCAACCTGATCAGCGTTGAAGTTCCGCTTCAACTTCTTTACACGATCGGGTTCATCCTCATCCCAAGAAATATGTATTTTACTTTGTTGCAGAGCTTGAGTTTGGAAATCCAAATTCTCATAGTTTGCAGGTGCCTGAGTAATAGACTAGTCATGATATAGCCAAAATAAGGATAAATTTACCTACATTACATTGAAAGTTGGAAAGAGGGAAGGGGGACTCCTTTTAACTTATTAACATGACTTTTAGTCGGCACCATTTTTCATTAGACTGCAATCTTTTACGAATCCATGAGTACATCAAATTGCTACCAACTGTTGGAGAAAAACACAAAGAACCTCATAACTTCTAAAGATAGAAAAACGTACCTCTGTTGCAACGTCCCGAGGTGGGTGTTTAAATTCCATGGAGTCGGGAATAAACCTCAAATCAAGCACATTTGATGATCTTTCAAACTCAGCCCCATCACAAGCTTTGTAAAGGTAATCTGCCGTGGCAACTGAATCACATTCCACCACTGCAAAGTAATACCTGGGGAAGAAGACATATCAACAGAAAGTACGTGAACAAAAAATTTAAAGGTGAAATAAAGTTAGTAAAGAATGATAATGTCATACAGCAAGCAATTCACAGAGCCAAAGAAAAAGCTGGAAAATAGAAGGCAAGAAACATCATGATATAATAACATATCATCTGTTTATTTCTTTGCATGTAGTCCTTTTCCCCTTAAAAAAATAGTACAGGAGAAATGTCAATGCTCCACAACAAATCTAGCAAGAACAATTGCACAACATACGGCACAATGTGAGCATGAAAAGTTAAAAAGAAAGTGTAAACACTGCTCACCTTAGCCTGCTTCTCTCATAAGCACGCAGCTTCTCATTGTATCTCTCGTCGTCGTCGTCACTATTATTCTCACTTTCATCATCAAAGAGACCAACAGGACCATGAACTTCTTCCTCTTTCATGCACTGAAGTCCAAACTCAGATGGATAGACAGTTACGGATACAATTTGTCCATTTGTGGGCAGAAATGACCTCAGTATAACATACAAGTCAACAGCCTATAACACAAGCAAAAATTTCAGCTAAAACTGGATAACTTGATTGCAAATCCTAAATTAAAAGTTAAACCCCTGAGAATTCCGTCTGAACTATTGATACAAACCCAACTAGGTCAAAATTCTCTCTCTCTCTCTCTCTCTCTCTCTCTCTCTCTCTCTCTCTCTCTCACTCTCACACAAAGAAACGCAATATTATAAATTCAACAGGAAAAAAAATCAGCTAAAGAGTGATACACTTGATCGTTAAAAGGGTATTAAATCAAGTAAAGATGCTAAACTCATGACTCATGAGAACCCCATCTCAACTACTGAATAGGAACCCCAGCAGGCCATAATCTTTTTTTCTTTTATGAGTTTCTCACAAAGAACCCATAACCACACAAAGTCGATGAGAAACATTTTCAACTACTTACTGAGAATACAAACCTTTAGAGGCCACAATCTTTTCTTTTTTCCTTATATGTTTCTTGGGTTTCTCAACGAAGAACCAAACTGATAAAAACAAAATAAAATAAATAAAGAAAAAGTAGAGATACAACCCTTAACATACCTCCAATCCATGTTAAAAACAGCAAACTTATGGGACTTCTAAAAAAAACAAATAAAAAAAATAGCAAACCAATGGGAAGTAATGGTGCATACCTTGACATACTTCCAGTCCATGTTAACAACAGCAAGCCTGTGGGTTTCCTTATCAATTTCTGGTATTTGTTCCTCCTGTCCAAACGGTAACTCAATTTAATAACAGAATTCAACCACGTTATTCCTAAATTAATTATAAATTATGGAAACTAAGAATACAATCCCAAAATTCATTTTCAACAAAATGCACACACTTTTATCAAACTCACATAACAAAAAAACTTCAACTTGGTTAATTGAAATTTTTAAAAAAAATTAAAACTAAGAATTCAATCAGAAAATTCACTTTATAAAGAAAATCTATGCTTTCAACTAACTTAGAAAATAAAAGAATTGAAACTAATTAATCGAAAATCAAAATTCAATTATCGAAAACTAAGAATTCAATCACAGTATTCAATTTACCAAAATATAAGAACTTTCGTATGAATGAGAACAATTCAAAATACCGGTTCTTCAGGTTCATCATCCAATTCCATTCGAAGCAAGTCGTCATCATCTTCATCCGTGTCCAATTCCAAGCCCTCCGCTTCAATCTCCTCCAACTCGTCGCTCTCCAACTCATCTGCCGACTCAGTATCCGACTCTTCTCCTCCGCGTTTCGCCAACTCCTCACTCTTCCCCTCATCTTCCTCCTCCTCTTCTTCTTCTTCTTCTTCTTCCTCTTCCTCTTCTTCTTTCGGTCTGCTTTCTTCCATTCGATAGTACTGGTGAAGGAAATTCTGCGAGTCTTGGTTCTTCTTAGGCTTGCCTCGCTTGTCGACCGGAGCGGCGGAGGAAGCGAACCTCTTGTCCGTGAAAACGCGGTCGAACCGCGAATCAATCTCCACCTTCGCCTTGTGCTTCGGAGCCTTCTGGAAGCGAGGGTCCGAGTGCACGGACGCGAACCGAGAGTCCGTGATGATCTCGTCGGAATCCGAGACCTTGTTCCGCTTCTTAATCTTCTTAGCTTTCTTCGACTCCCCCATTGGCGGCCGGAGAAGCTTCGCCTTCGAGAACTTCATCTTAACAATGGCCGCTTTGTTAAAGTTCACAGTTAATTCTCTTTCTCAGGTTTTTCTCTTTGGCTTGAGAGTGTGTTTGGTCGGAGAGAAAAACCCGATAGAAAGTAGACTCCTCTTTCTTGTTAGGGTTTAACAGCTGCTTGGCGGTTCTGAAATGGAGCAAAAAGGATGTTTGGATGTGCGGTCAACTGTGACCATACTTTGGTTTTGATACTCATTGGATTTGGGCCTAAACAGTGGACGTTGGTGGGCTCTCTCGGCCCAGTTTATGTAATTACGGCATTACGCTACTGATTCATGCCTTTTTTTTTAAAAAAAAAGAAAAGATTCATGCGTTGTTGAATTGAGTTATATATGGCGTGGGGGGAAAAAAGGTAAATAATGCTTTTCAGTAAATAATTAAAATAAAAAACAGATATTACAAATAGTTAAAATAAATAACAAATTTAGTTGTCGGAGTAAATTTATTTAATAATTTACTTGATAAGTAATTTATTTATTAGAAATTTATCATTTACTTAGTAAATTTTCAATTTATCTAATTAATTTTCTATTTATTTCAATTTTTTAAACAATATTATTTATTTAAACTATTTTCGTGGAAATTCTATTTACTACAATTGCTGAAGAAAAACATATTTTGTCACACATGAGATTGGTTGGTAACTGTTGAAATTACTGGTGTCCACCCGATTTTCCCACAAAATACTAAAAAATTGTAAAATTTAACCAAAACACGCAAATTCCAAAAAAAAAAAAAATCTGAATAATCCATAAAAAAATTACAAAAACTTCAAAAGAGATTAGCATCCACAAATTTGAAAAAAAAAAAAAATCCAAAAACATCACGAAACATTGAACCTCAAAGGAGTTGAAGGGGGCAACTCTCCAAGGTAGGTGCAAGGCAGCGACGACGAGTGCCATTATGCAGTGATGAGCCACCTCGTGTAGTACAAGATCACGATCTGACGACCCCGCGCATTGGATCACATCCTCGCTACCTTGCTATCTTTAACCGTTGCCACAGAAAAACCGAATAATTGTGAAATTTTCAGGAGTGCCCTTAAAAAACTCGTTTCAAATTTTAGTCACGGATTCTAAAAACCGGAGATTTCTGTAATATAAATAGTCTCGATCATAGGATAGTAATTGTTGCGTTACTGAATTTTATACTACATTTGATAAAATCTATATTAATTTTTTTAGAGATTTATATTGAATTTCGATACTAGTAAAAATTTTTTTAAGTTTTAACGAGTAAATGAATAAGGTATATGGGAGGCCTCTCCGATAGAGATTCCTAACTGCGATACCATCTCAAAATAAGGTTGGTGTAGAATCGAGTATTGAGAGTAAAAAAAGAGAGGGAACAAGAGTGAGGAAAGCATATTTGTTTCAGTTTTGCAAGAATATCATCCCTAATTTTAAATCAAAAGACTTTGCAGGCTACTAACTTTTCAAAGATGTTATAGTCATATTATATAGAGTAATTGGTCGAAATGGTCCATGAATTCTTTAAGAGGTGACACTTTATTCCCTGTTCTTTTTTTTACCGTGCTGATCATAAACTCTCTAAAAATATGATGATTTAGTCCTTTACGTCCACATCCGTTAAATTTCTAACGGAATGAGTCAGGTGGGCCATTACATAAGCTTAATTAACCTTAAAAAGATAAAAATACCCTTATTCATATCAATAATATTAAAAAAATAAAAAAATAAATAGAGAGAGAGAGAGAGCAAGAGAGTTAAACTCAAACCCAGCCCCCCCTCTCCCACCCCCATGATCCGATGCCCACCTTCACAGTTATCAAGTTCCACCCCCCCGGCGTCTTCATTGTCATCGAGCTTGGCCCTAGTGCCAAACACAGATCTAGGTGCCCCCCCCCCACCCCCCACGTCTTCGCCGTCGACCCAGGCCCCCTCTTCCCAGACGACGAGCCCCCTACGAGACCCTAGGTGCCAGATATGGTCCCCCCCCCCCCCCCCCCCGACGACGGTCCCCCGCCATACTCGGCCCTTCTCGCCCGATGACGATCTCCCCGCGGCCACCCCCCCACCCCCCACGTCTTCGCCGTCGACCTAGGCCCCCTCTTCCCTGATGACGAGCCCCCTACGCGACCCGAGGTGCCAGATATGGTCCCCCCCCCCCCTCGACGACGGTCCCCCACCAGACTCGGCCCCTGTCGCTCGATGACGATCTCCCTGCGACCCCCCCCCCCAGGCGATCCATGCGCCAAATTTGGGCCACGCCTCCCCTTTATCCCTCTCCCTTTCCCCTTCGCCGTCGCGCCCCCCCTACCCCTGCTTTCTCACCTCCCTCTCCCTCTCCCTCTCCCTCTCCCTCTCCCTTTCCCTTCGCCGTCGGGCCCCCTTTCTCCCTCGTCTCTCCTTCCTCCCTTTCCCTCTCCCCTTCATTGTCGCCTCCCCCCCCCCCCCCCTCCCCCAGGAGTTTGTTGATCTGGTTCTGAGATATGAAGAGAGAGAGAGAGGAGAGTGAGAGAGAGAAGAAAGAGAAAGGAGAATAGGAATTTTGTTTTTATAATGTTTTTAAAAAATTTAATTTAATTAATTATTATTAGAGAGTGTTTGGTGAATGAGTTGAGTTGAAATTTTTAAGTTTGAGTTGAGTTGACTTTTTAAAAAGTAGTTATAAATTTTGTTGACTTTTCAGAAAAAGACAAAAATTGAGATGAAAAAGTACAGTTTAGTTGGAGTTGAACTTGGTTACCAAACAAACCATTAGATTACTAAAATATCATTATAAATTAGATCACATATATCGCACATTGTTCATTCCATTAGAAATTTAACAGATGTAGACGAAAATGACAAAATCGTCACATTTTTAGAAAGTTTAGGATCAGCACGATTAAAAAAGAAACAAGAACCAAAGTATTACCCATTAAAAAGTCTAAGGACTATTTAGGTCAAGTACTTAACCAAGCAACGAACACAAACAAAATAAGTGGGGACTGGGGAACATGGTGGTTAGGGATTAGATTAAAGTTGGCTAATTATGGCTACCCTAAGGCCTAAGACCCGCCCTGCTAAGTTGTAACCAGCAAACGTTAGACTTCGAAACCAAGCTTTGGAAAGCACTAATAATAGTTTTTATAATAATAATTTAAAAAAAAAACCCTATTAGGAAACTTTGATGGCTCAATTCTAACCACTTTTCAGGATCAATACCTTTACAAGATCGTAAAGGTTCATTTTTTGCCCAAGTGTAAATTTGACTGTTTGCTTTAATGAAGATTTAGATTCCTCTTCAAAGCAATTAAAGCCACACGTGACAAAAAAGCTTTTGAGAACTGTAAAAGTAAAGGCATGGTTCATTGGATTACAGGTTCAAAAAATAAATTTAAATAGTATATTTAAATTTTTGATATAAAATTTTGTAAAAAATTTTATGAATGGTATTTAAAAATAAACTTCAAACGGTGATCTAAACGGTTATTTAATTAGCTTTAGAATAATTGTGGGGTTCTTGTGGTGTATCTGAATTTGACTGTTTACATTGATGATGATTTTCCTAGGAAATTAAAAGGGGTAAAAATAGGTGTAAAGATATTTTAATATTCACTCCTTTCGGATAATGACAGCTTATTCTTGTTGGCTTTTCAATAATTCAATGAACAAGGATGGCATGCAAAATAGGTGGCGAAAATTTTGCAAGAATAAAATGATGATGCATGCAATATTTCATTTGAAAATTTGATCTAAAAAAAAAAAAAGATTAATGTAGTGATAAGGGGAAGGAAAAGGCAAAAGGGAATGAATGATTAAGCATTGCATATAATCATTAACTCAACACTAGAAATTCATAGAAACCAAATTTTTTTATTCAAGTGATTTCATCATGATGTCTAGGAACGCATGAGCCATTCAATAATTAGTACCTTGAACATCAAAGAAAATAGCCAAACAAGATTTATATAAAATGCCCTTTTTTTTTTTTTGGTTTATTCTCTTCTACGAGGGATACATAAATAAAACACACATATGCTTTAGAATTTGTACACAACTAAATAAAATCGCACAATAGTACTACGTATGATGACCCAAAAACTTGGATGCACTTTTTGGAGAAAGTATGGCAAAACAATTTTGAGAATTCTACGGTAGCAGAGTATCATAGTCCTATTTAAAATTTTTAAATCTGAATCAGAGCATTTAATTTTGTATTTTTTTATTTTGATGCGATTTTAATTAGATGTTAAAATTCAAAAATATACATCATAAAGGAGAAAGTACCTTTTTTTTTAGAACTCGGAGACATAGAGATTCAAACTTCGCATTTTTTTATGAAGTCAGATATGATATTACTGTTAGATTATATATGCAACCACTAGAAAACTCCATTTTTGATGTGACACAAATGGTCATCTAGTATTGGTAGATTCAGAATGTTTGCTTCAATGTTACTTATTCATTATTAATAAAATTAGTTTTCTAATTTTAACTAATTCACAATCCGGGGCCACATTCACTATCTCAATCAAGCAGTAGTAATGATCTCTTTTTCCCCCTATATAGATATCCTTGTAGTCGGCATTGATTTTCACTAGCAAAAGTTGAAAAAATAGAAAGAAACGAAGAAAGAAAGTTCCAGGCATGGCTTTTGGTGTTGCCCTCCTGATCTCACTTCTCACAATCTCCTTGTTTTCTTCAGGCAACACACTGAGCTTGAATCACTATTCGAAGACATGCCCGGATGTTGAGTCAATTGTCACGAATGCTATCAAGAGCGCGGCGTCTAGGGATAAAACTATCCCTGCCACGCTCCTGCGAATGCATTTCCATGACTGCTTGATAAGGGTAAGAGGGATAAATATATATATATATATATATATATATATATCATGGAACTTTTAAATTCTTGTTGTTTCCAATGTGAGTGCTCGAACTCTTATCTTTCTTATTGTGTCCATTTTGCTCTCAGGGATGCGATGGCTCCGTGTTGTTGGACTCAAAAGGACACCACAAAGCGGAGAAAGACGCAGCGCCTAATCTTTCTTTGCACGGGTTTTATGTCATTGACAATGCAAAGAGAGCATTGGAGGCTGCGTGCCCCGGTGTAGTCTCATGTGCTGATATCTTGGCTCTGGCAGCCAGGGATGCTGTTGTGTTGGTAAGCAAACATAGCCTTTTTTTTTTTTTTTTTTTTTTACGTTATATCAAATATATTCTCAAACTCATACAAGTCAAAATGTAAAAATGCTGAACAATTTCTCACTGTGATCTGCCTTATTTCTTCACCTTGTAGTCTGGAGGTCCATACTGGTCTGTGCCAAAAGGAAGAAAAGATGGAAGAGTATCCAGGGCGAGCGACATAGCAACCATGCCATCTCCGACCTTTAACATTTCTCAACTGCAAAAGAGCTTCTCTCTTAGAGGTCTCTCCTTGGACGACCTAGTGGCTCTTTCAGGTACAACCCCGTGAATCACATCAAAATTATATCAGAAAATAAAGGTACAAAAATCTAACTAAACTTAATGAGAATGTAACGATGCAGGAGCGCACACTATAGGCTTTGCCCACTGCGCAGCATTCCAAAACAGAATCCACAACTTCAACGCCACGCACGACGTTGACCCCACGTTGCGTCCGATCTTTGCGTCAAAGTTACAAGGCAAGTGTCCGCTTCGCAACACGGTGAAGACCGCCGGTGCCCTGATGGATCCTTACTCGGCAACTTTCGATAACAATTACTACAAGCTGGTTCTGCAGGGGAAAAGCCTCTTCTCTTCAGACCAAGCACTACTTGGCTTTCCCAAGACCAAAGCATTGGTTTACAAGTACGCCAGCTCAAAGCAAGCTTTCTGGCAGGCTTTCACAAACTCCATTGTTAAGCTGAGCAGCATCAATGGTGGACAGGAAATCAGAAAGAATTGCAGGATAGTAAATTAAGGATCTTTTTTGTTAAATTATACTAAACTTCAATATGTCAGGAGTGGCTACTCCATCAATTGGATCTATGTCAATTTGTCTGGAAACGAATAATGCCCTATCGGACCATGAAAACAGAAGTTTGGACTAAAACATCCCATTTTATGTGTTAAGATTATCAGCTCTAAAACCACTGGTTCTCTGAAACCTTCTATGCTTAACAAATCTTGATTGTTTGTTTATCTTCTTGTATCCCTTTAACAAGAGAGCACAACTTAAAAGGGAGAATATCAATATAATAAAAATCTTGTAGTTTCATCCCTTGTTCATATCTAACCGTTTAAATAGAATAAAAACAAATCTGACAGCTAAATGAGGCTAAAAAAAAAAAAAAAAAAATCGAGATTTGTCACGCAATATTTTTGTCTCCCTACTTCACTTAACTACAATATGAGTATATCACAAACCTATGGACTACATCCAAGCCTTATACGATTTATGAATATGTGTGTGTGTGTGTGTGTTTTTTATTCCTTATCTTAGTGTCTCAGCTACTTCAGTGTTCAAAATAATCTCTGCCAATTGAAGGTTGCCACTTAGAGCAGATGCCTTGTGAGGTGGCATGAATGAAAAGCTGTCGAGAAGCTTCACGCACTTCAATCCCCATTTCACCATCAAAAACTCAATAAGACGATGACCACTGCCACATATAATTACAAAGCTTTTGAAAGCAGAGAAATGGTCGATCACGGTGTTAAAGAGTAATGTGCTAAAGTGAAACAACAATCAGAGAACCAAAGCACAACGAGAAAAATACCTTCGATTGTGATATGTTGTTATGAATACCGAGCCAGGAGAGTTTTGGAGCAGGAAAGTGACGGTGGAAAAGAGATTATCAAATGCTTACAACAAAAAATTAATCACATTTCAGTTCTTAAACCATAAATTAATTATAAAAAAAAAAGGGAGAAAAAGCAGCAAATGATAGTACCACTAGTGTCATATAATACATCCGCCCCTAGAATAATTGTTGGAGATAAGCTGAATATAGATTCATCCCAAACTCCCCATGTCAGTCCCAAAATCTGCACCATGGCCAAATCTTCTTAGATACATCTCATAATGTCAGTCCCTTTTGACGTGTTTGGAGAGCAAAAGTTTTTCACTCCTTTTCCCAGCATAGTCATCATTTAAAGAGAGATAGTGTCAAATGTGAATAGCAAAAAAGAAGGGGAGAATGATGATTTTTACATTACACTTGAGCTCATTTAGGCGACACACTCTTCTCATGTTGTCCAGCACCTACAATCCAAAGCAACAAGGCAATGGGACACTTGTTACAGTCTTACGGATATATCAAACGACAGTGATTGTATGAAAGAAGGAACTAGTGAACTAATTACCAAGTCTAGGCATTGCAACTGAGCCAGAAAGTAGAATGGATGAGAACTAAAAGAATACCGGGCGCGTTTCATTTTTCATAATTTGAAACTATTAGTTTTGGAACTGAAATTTTGGAATCAGTCACAAAATTGTGTTTTAATAACCTGTTTGGTGACAGTCGTCGAGTGATATTCATTTTCTTATACAATGTGGTTTTGATCCCCGCCCTACCCCGCCTTATCCCGTGTTGTGTCATTTAACCAAGTGATCATTGACTAGACTGCTGATATGATTAGTAAATTTGAAACTGCTTTCAATTTGTTTTGCCCAAATCTAAAGTTTTTTTTTTTTTTAAATAATTTAGGGGAACTGATATGGAAAAGATGGTTTAAAATATTTTAAGAAATTGAACCGAACACGCTTTTTTTTCCTTCCTTGATTGACAAGTTGCTTTACAATTTTTTTTTTTTTTTTTGATAAGAAGGAGATTTGCTTAACAAATTAAACAGAAGCAAATGGTCATTAGGCAATACTAAATATCCAAATTTCAAGTAGCTAATCTCACATTTTTTTTTTATTAGCTCTAGCTGAAAGAAAAAAAAAATTCAATCAGAGAGACTGTAATATTAGTACCTCTAATCGATTAGCGTCGTCGGTGAGAGTGACATCAGCGCCCAATTTCGCCGCCACCAATCCAGGCAACGAAGTACCTGCTCCAAGCTATTAACACATCTTCATTTCATTAATGCACAAATCAACTTAATTATGCAACCAATATATATACATATATATATACACATATATATACACAGTGAGAGGAAATGAAAATGGAGAAGAAACCTCGAGCACGGAAGCTCCAGCGAACCGCGATCTCTGCTGCCAAACGTACTCGGCCAGGACTACGCTGCACGGCCACACGAACAGTCCATACTCTTCCTTCATGTTCTGCGATTGAAATTTCGTCAGCTTTTCTGCTTTTTTGTTTTCATAGACGAGGAGAGAGAAAGCTAGAGAGAGAGAGAGAGAGAGAGAGAATTTTTGCAGACATGGAAGGACCTCGACGATGGAGATTGAGACGTCCGGTTCGTCCGGTTCGTCTCCGAAGATGTGACGAGATATCGTTGTCATTTCGGCGGCTGATTTCTCCGCCGTGTCGCCGACTTCCATTTTCCGTTTTGCGTCGCTTCACTGAGCCTTCGACAGTCTTGAAATCGCAGCTTTTCGGGGCCTGCATGTCCAGGGCCATTTGGATTGGGCCGGTTAATTTTACAGGCCAATTTTTCTTTTTTTGCTCCACTAGTCCCTAACCTTTACCATGTGTTATATAATTTTTCTTTCTCAGTGAGAGATATACCTAAATAATCTATCCTTTTTTTTTCATTAACTAACATAACACAAATTTCACATTCTTGATCAATATAATATAAATTTTAATTAATTTTAATTTAATTTTATGTCATGTTAGTCTAGTATTAATTTATTATGTCATATTAATGAGTTGATATTTAAATTTGTATCATTCAAGTAATTTCCCCTATATCGGTTCTCAACTTATTTTTCTTAGCATTTAAATCCCTAATATTGTTAAAGTGCTGCATCTGTTAGTCCTTGTGCCATCTTTGGTTGAGTGATCTAATTGTCGAGTACATGAACACCTTAAAAACTATATGAAGTCTACAGATTGTAATAATCAAGTTGGAAAGCCCACTAATCTTATTTAATGCTTGAATGTCAGACTCTTTCAATATCTCTTTATAGCTTTTTTCTTGATGGGACTCGCGTATGATTTTCCTAATAATTTCCTTTTATTTTTCATTCTAAGCATGAGAAGGAGCATGTGTGGATTGAACAAATGTAACCACAAGTGGTTCGTGTACTCAGTAAGTAGCCACTTAACACAATGGTCAACGATTTTTCAAAAAAGAAAAAAATAACTGTTAAACATTAACGTATAGTTAAACATTGATATATTAATTTAATTTTTATCACAGAGTAATGGAGACTTGAACCGCTATCCTAATAGTAAAAAGTAAAGAGCACGATCAATCTGCTTGTTCAATTAGTGATTAATCGAATCATTAATTGAAATATCACAAAGACTAGCACATGGAACACTTTTACAAGTTAAAAGGATTTAAATGCCAAAACAAAAGTTTTAGGACCAATGTGCAACACGGAGTAAAAGCTGAGGACCAATGGAGCAAAAAAAAAAAAAAAGAAAACAAAAAAACCGTAAAGAAGGCTTTGTTTGGTTGGTAAGTTCAAATTTACCATTTCAAAATTTTTTTTGTCTTTTTCCTAAAAAGTTTTTGTCTTTTTCCCAAAAAGTTTTTTATCTTTTATGAAAATTCAAAAAAATTTACTATTGAAACTTAAAAATTTCAACTCAAACTCATGCACCAAACGGACCCGAAATCTTTTGAGTTAAATCATACGGTCTTGTATGATCGGACGATCAAGATAGAAAGCAACGCAGATCAACGGTGGATAGAAAGAGGTGGGGCCACGACAAATTCTCCTCATTACACGTCGCATCGACTGGATTATCACTCACGACTCTCAGTCCCACCCCTAATTCGCTTTCTTTCTGGGATCCTTTTTCTCCAGTGCTTTCTCGAATAAATTACTCCTAATCTTCTTCTTCTTCTCCCTCATCTTGTGACCGAGTTACAGTGTCCGAGTTCACTCAGAGCTCGCTACTCAGCTCTCCAATGGCGCTCTCTCACTATCCAGTTGTCGTCCCAGTTGAAACCTCGATTCACGCGAAAACTCCGGTTCCGGCCTCGTCTGGCTCCGAGATTCTGTTTTCGGTGCCTTTCTCTTCTGCTTCTCTCAGTCTCAGGTCCAAAGCTCGACAACTCCCTATCTTCTCCATGTCCTCTCGGCTTCGCCATGAAGGTGGTTTAATTACTTAGCCAAGAACATTTCCTTTGGAAAATTTAACCTTTTTGTATAATTTGTTAGTTCTTGCAAAATGAAATCTTATTTCTAATTTAGTTAGCTAAGAACTTTTTCTTTTTTTTTTTTTTTTGGGACAAAATTTGGCCATTCATTTGTAATGTTAGTTCTTGCAAAATTAAATTTCCAATTTGCAGAGTACTTATTTTTTTCCTTTTGAATTTTCAGTTTTTGTTTTGTCTCTTTCCGTGTATTTTTACTTAATTAACTTACTTAGAGGTAACTTACCTAGCCAAGAATAATCTTTCGCAAAGTTTAACCTTTTTTCTTTGGTTATGTTAGTTCTTGCAAAATTGAAGTGTTATTTCCAGAGTGCTATCTGTTTTCTTTTTTTTTTAAATGCAATTTCTGTACCTTTTTTAATGACAATTTTTCCAACAAATCAGCTCAGTTGTTGTTTTGTATTACCCAATATATATCAGGAAAATGTAACCTTTTGTATGCCAAATTCTAATTTTTCTGAGTATCATTGCTTCTTTTTATTTATTTATTTATTAATTTCAGTTTTTTTTTTATTTTATTTTTTGCACTGCAATTTTTGAATATTTTAGCTGAATTGATGTGTTTGTAAAATTAAAATATGTATCAGCAAGGGCTCAGCCACAAGGGGCCGATGTGAGTTCGGCTGAAGATGCGTTTACTGGTTTCAAGCATTTGCTGCTGCCCATCACAGACCGGAATCCTTATCTCTCTGAAGGAACTAGACAGGTGAGTACTGACTTGTTACGACCTGAGGGACGGTTAATGCACGCACTGTCTAGACGGAACAACATAATTGTCCTGTGCATATTCCTCAGCAGTAAATTTTCTCGAGGACCTCGTATATTTTCCTAGCAGTTTCTTTTATCTCATTCTTGTAACATATTCTAACTGTTGTTGCTAATTAGCTGATCCTTTTAGATATTGGTGTTTACAAATTAAATTCAAGGGTGATATTGAGCTTTTTTTTGTGATATCGAGCACTTTTTTTAGTAATAAAAAATCCAGAAACTAATGTCTGATACAGTCTCACAAAGATCGGAAATTTTATTTTATGTTTGTATAATCAACACTTTATGGCTCAGGAGTTACTGTTTATTACCTTCCGATTATATGATTTTCATGTATTAATTTATGGTTTGATCTATGCTATAATTTATCATTCGTGAATGTCAATAAGATCCTTCTATGTATCAGGACCTTAGGGATCGCATATACCTAAGGTCAAGGGAAATCGTAAGCACCTATATCGTAAAATTGGTTTTAAATGGAAGATGTGAATATGCTATAAAGTGAAACGGCACAATTTCAATAATCTTGAATGAATTCATTTAGAGCCTTGTGCTTACAATATATGATTCTCATACTAAACAATTCCAATTATGGATCTATCACTTGGTAGAAGGTTCCGGGTCCCGTTGATTTAACTGAGATCTCTTTTCTTATTTGGAGTTTTTTTGTTAAGGACCTCAAGATATGTTGTGTACGAGTTGACCATAATTTGATTGTAGATATCCTTGTTGAAAATCTGAGTGCAAAGTTTTATACAATTTCGCCATGTAATGTTGATCTTTATTTGTTGTAGGATAAAGTGTCTTGAACTAACGCCATTTTTTCTCTTTTCATTTTTCTGATACTTTTTTCTACATATTATAGGCTGTGGCGACAACTGCTTCTTTGGCGAAGAAGTATGGGGCTGACATTACCGTTGTGGGTATGTGCACTGACCTCTTTTCATTGTGTTCTGTATATGCTAGTGTTGGAAATTGAGCAATAGAGGCAACTATTTTGAAGAAGATTTTTAATGGAAGATTTTCAAGGGACATAGAACTTTATGTTCTTTGCAGTTATCGACGAACAACAGAAAGAAACATTTCCCGAGCACGAAACTCAGCTCTCTAGCATCCGGTGGAATCTCTCTGAAGGTTTGTGTATTATCGTTCTTGATATTATGTTGTGGCTTTGATTGCAAATAATTTTCCACAACAACGAAAGATAAAAGGACATATGAGGTGCAACCCTGCAAGGCCTTGTGTAAAATGTTCATCTAAGGTTTTTAAGATGCAAAGGAACAAATCATAACATACTCAAATCCGCTAGGATCCTAGGACTAGGAGGATGGACTCTTGTTATTTTGTTGTGCTTTTGAGGAGGCAATGATAAGATACATAACATCTAAGGATTTTATTTTCAGTTGGGTAGGCCAATATGATCATAATGATTTGGGGAGCCTTCCCTCGTTGGGAGCCTGCATTCTGCTGTTTGTGTGCAGTTAGGCCCAAAAACTGGTGATAGCTGCTCCCATACAGCAACGAACAACAATGAACCCTCAGATGACCCATCTAAGATTAGAAAGGAGATCCTCACTCTTCCAAGATCTGACACATGTACCAAATGCTTGTACGAGTTGTAATCGTTAGTACATTGAACGAAAAATAAAAAACGACGTTGTGAATCTGTCCCAAAATGCAATGAAGAATGAAAGCTATAGGCATCGTGCGATCTAATCTTTTCTATTTCTCATCTTCTTGGGGGTTAAAGCAGGTAGCTCTGTAGCTTTTAAAATAAGGCTAATCTAAACGTGATCAAACTAAAATTCTATTCCTATTGGTGTTTAACTTTCCTGATAAGATATTTGTGTCTTTTGCTACAAAACTTGCGCAAACATTTTTTTTTCTTTTAATGACTTCCCATGCTTTAACCTTAAAAACTTTTTGAAAAATGTGTGTGCTAGGTGGATTCCAGGAATTCCGCTTGTTAGAGCGGTTCGGGGAAGGGAACAAGCCAACAGCGATCATTGGCGAGGTTGCTGATGACCTGAATTTGGATTTGGTTGTTATAAGCATGGAAGCTATTCATTCCAAGCATGTTGATGCAAACCTTCTTGCTGAGTTCATTCCTTGCCCTGTCATTCTTTTGCCCTTATAAATTGTTTGTAGCATTCCAAAACCCAAGGAACTACTTTGTGGCATTTTCTGAGGTCTATTTCTTTTATTCGGAAGGAAAAAAAGAAAGAAAGAAAGAAAGAAAAGAACCACCCTCGTCCAAGATAGCCTTGGTCCTTGGAGAGCTTGTAAATTTCTTCAAGAAAAACATGTATGTTAATGTACCATTTGCTGATCCGTAGTGTAACGCCTTTTTTTTTTTTTTTTCCTCGTGAAAATCAATATTAGAACTTCTTTTCGCATTTTTTTTTTCCTCCAAGACAGCCTTCTTCTTTTTTTTCAATTTTTCGATTTTTATATATTTAAGTATATACTTATTTTAGCAACAATTTTATTTGGACTTGGGAATTACTAATCTAATTTTCACTGCTATAGAACCAATACTAAATAGACTAAATACAAGTAATGATGTCGTTGCCTATATTTGTCGTTTACATTTTTACTGTCGACTGTCGTTCGATGTCCTCTATAAGAAAATAGTCTTGTCAAAAAAGGTGTCGTTTTCATTGAGCGTTGTCGTTTTATGAAAATTTGAAATGCGTAGTAAATGCTACCTTATATATGTAACTACTTGTTATTGTCGTTTTAAATCAATCTTGCCTGATTAAAATGATATGACACCGTTCTGCATAATTATTGTTTACAGATCTCTGTCGTTTATAATGTACGATGTCGTTTACGACGTTTTCATGTGATTTATCTGTTTTGGCCTATGCAAGAGGAGAAACGCGAAATCCCTTTCGTGAGCTCTTATTTTTTTTTAATTCCGTAGTGGACTTTGCTGGTGCTCTATTTGCTAGAGAATGCAATTTAGCTGCCCATGATTCGGTAGCTAAGCTGGGTGGGTGTTTCCGGTTACGAAGCTAGGAATTTTTGTCGGGACTAATAATTATAATAAAATTAAAATTTCGATCATTGTATTATAATCGTCGTTGATGAGTTTTTATGTCATGAGAATGTTCCATAATAACTTCATTATCAAGGTTATTAAAGATGACTTTTCTGATGCATTCCTTAACCAAAGATGAAATTCTAACTTTAAAAAAAAAATGTTCTATTTTGGTAAGTAAAAAAATGGTGTCATTTCAAACAAATATATAAATATTGTTGTCGTTTTTATCTTATGGTTGGTTCTTAAATTTTGCTATTGTTCGTTTTTTACATTTTCATTAGTGCGAATTGCGATGGTACGAGAAAATATTAGGAGTTGACATCGTTTAGCTATAAAGGTTGATTGCAAGGAGGGATTAAAAAAGGTTGATTGCAAGGAGGGATTAAAAAAACAAGCCGATGCCGTATTTTCTGATTATCGTCATTTTACAAAAATTTGTCGTTTGAATCTTTTCTGTTAAACCTTGTAGTTTCCAAATATGTCGTTCTTTAAAAGTTTCAAGTCGTCCCCTTTTAAGTCGTTTACGAGAAGTTCCATAAAGAAGACTTAAAACAAGTAATAAATAGAAAATAGTTATATAGAATTGGAGCCAACCAACGTAACCCAAAAAAAAAAAAAAAAAAAACGACAAAAGAGCCTTCACCACATTCCACAATATGACCCTCTCCAGCCCCATGAAACAATAGCAAAACTTAGGGGGGAAGTTCATCTCCAAACCTCTAGGAAACTATAGAAATATCATTACATTTGATAGAAATTAAACAACCAATTAGGAAACGACATAAAATCAGTTGGAACGGTTGCTGCAAAACGACCCTAAGGCCTTAATAGCCGGTACTCTAAGCACATATTGGTGGTATGCCGCCGCTGCCAATGCCCCGACCAACGGTCCAACCCAAAATATCAACTGTTCACCAAAAATAGAGAATAAATAAATAAATAACATTTGTTTTGTTCATTCAATATTTCAATAATTTTACCTAAAGGTGCATAGTTCGAATTCCCCCATCTCCGGTTCAAAAAAAAGTTTCGATAATTTCTTGATGAGAATTAAAAAGAAATTCTTATTATAAGTTATAGTTGGCAATAAAACGTAAATAAACTTTTTTCGGTAGATTAAAAATTTGCTTGCCATGTAGATTGTCGTATTCTATTCAATCTCGCCTGGTTTCTGATTTGATATGATGATTAGAAAATTATACTTGATTTGATTCAGCGGTAAAAAATTGAACTATATTAGTAATATATGTTTCTGTACATTACTACAAAACTCAAATTTTCTTGACAATTTTTTTGTGAAAAATAAAAAATCTAAATGACAAAAAAGTGCATGTATGTTACGTATAAATAAATATACATGATCATTTGTGTGAACAAAAAAATCGTAACCCGATTGATCCATCTAAAGCCACCCAAACTCAATCTGATTAACCCAAATTCGATTTAAATCCGATCTTAGATTTTGTTTGGGGTCACCTTTGAAAACATAGCTTCCAAAAGTTTTTTTTATCATTTTTCTCTAATTTTACTATTCACTTTTTCAAACATTAAATAAAAAAACTTAAATTTTAAAAGTTCATAACTTTATCATTTTAAGTCAAAAAGAGATGATTTTTTTTTCAATTTGCATAGAATTTCGAGAGGAACGAAGCAAGATCTACATTGTTAATTTTTTTCTGAACACATTTTAAGTTTTTACACTTTTCACTCTAAATAATTCATTTTCACCAAACGCGTATTTTCAAAACTCAAGCTATTTCCAACCTATAAGACATCATCTCCAAAAGTAACTCCAAATGGGATCTTAAACTTAACCAAACTCACCTAACCTGAATTTTCATTGAGTGAGTTTGGTTTCAAATTTCATAACCTGCCATAAACCCAACCCACCCGAACAAGCTTTTTTTTTATAGTTTTATAATATATTTTACTTATATATCAAATAGCTTTTACTATGGTTTATGGCATATATATTTAAACTTGAATTGTTGATATTTTATTTTTGTATTTATTTTATAATAATTTTTAAATTTTGAATTATATTTGATTTTGATTCAAAACTCTATTGTGAATTTGTTATTTTTTCCGCGCATTTCTTATTTAAAATTGCGTCATTAGTTTCATTTTTTATTATATGCTTAACCTGATCAATCTACTTAACCCAACCAGACTTAATTTAGGTGAGTTAATTTTAAACTTTGGGTTGAATGGGTGTGTTAAAAAATTTTCCAACCCAAACTTGTTTTGGTGGATTAAAAAATCCTTAAAACCCACCAAACACACTCGATGTTCATCCCTACCTGATCATCCCAGACTTTGTTATCGTTTTAAATCACTACAGTAAAATTACACGATTGTCCTTGTCCATCAAAAGTCAAACAACAACTGATTAATAGCATCAAGACAAAATAATAATTCTGTCATGGTAAGTTTTCCATCCCTTTCGTTTTACTTACAATACCAAATAAGAGAAGGTAAAATCATTTTCTTTCCACCCTCTCATACCAAACAATTAAAGTGAAAATCAAAATTTTTTCTCTTCTTATAATTTTATTTCCATCATATTTTCCGTTCCCTCCTAGTTTCTTTTCTTCTAACCAACGGAGTGTTAAGTTTAACCACAAAAGGCCAAAAATATAGTAAGGTAAAAACAATAAAAGAAAAGGGGCACAATTGGGGAAAAAAAATTAGGACACTTTTATAATATATATATATTATATATATATATATATATATCTATACAATATAATAGAAATCTTTTTTTTTAGGTCCTTCTTTTCTTTTTTCTTTTTTTACGTAAAATTTATTTATTTTTTCATTTTAGTACCTTTTAAATCAGTTTTTCTTTTTTTAGTCCTTCATTTCATTATTTTCCTTTTTCACCCTAAATTTAATTATTTTCTCATTTTAGTCACTTTTTTATATTGGTCCTTTTTTTTTTTTTCATTTTAGTCATTTTATCTTTTTTGTTTGTCTTAAAACTTTTGATAATTTAAAATTTTTTTTTATATTTTTGCTATTATTTTGTTCTATTTATCTACCCCGCCTGTGCGAGAGCATGTCATTTTATCTTTTTTTTTTCTTTCATCCTATTTTTTTCATTTTAGGGGGTTCTCCATCTCATTTTAAACTAAATTGTACTTTTTTCATCATGTTTTTTGTCTTTTCTGAAAAAGTCAATAAAAATTACTATTCAAACTTAAAAATCTCAACTCAACTCAAACTCAACTTATACACCAAACACCCCCTTAGTCTTTTTTTAGGTATTGGTCTATTTTTAACATTTTAGTCATTTAATCTTTTTGGTCTTTTTTCATGCCTCATTTTTTTAAATTATATTTTTAGGTACTTTGTTGATTTGTTTTGTTTTGTTTTGTTTTTTTCTATTTTTTTCACTTATATATTTTCTCCTATTTAAAAAAATTCTCAAAGAAAGCTCAAAATCAGTTTTGTTTTTTGCCCCAATGTTATTTCATTTGTTTTATTTTAGTTCTTTTTTATATATTGGTCTATCTTAACATTTTAGTCATTTTATCTTTTTGATCTTTTTTCATATCTCTTTTTTTTTATTTTTCTTATTTTCAGGTACTTTGTTATTTTTATGTTTATTTTTTATTTATATATTTTTTTATTTAGATAAATTTTCCTAAATATGTTCCATAATATGCTTTTTAAATAGTAGCAGAGAAGGCAGATAAAGACTATTAAAAGTTTCAAATTCAAACACAAAAAAAAAAAAAAAAAAGAAGGGTCTTTTTTCTCAAGTATCATGGCATATCTTTTTTATTTTTAAAAAATTTTAACTAATCCACAAATATAGATCAGTCTACATATTCATCAAAACAAAGTTTTAAATGACTCGTTATTATTGGACCCTACAAGTTAAACGTTTTTATTTTTATTTTCATTTCAAATATTAAATTAAATTATGGTATAAATATTTAAAAAACCCTAACTAGTAACTACGGTCCAATCATCAAAAATTTAGAATCTTTTTTTTTTTTTTCCTCTCTTTATGTATAGTTCGGATTTGGATGACCTAAACAGCCCCAGAATACAAACAGAATATGACCTAAACTACCCCTGAATGCAGGGGTATTTTAGTAATTTCGGGTGACAAAACCTGACAGGAGAAGGGTAGGGAGAGGGAAGTATTTCACAAATTCACAGCCCAAAGCAAAGCCAAAAGGAGAGAGAAAAAAAAAAGAGGAAAAAAAAGAAAAAAAGGAGAGAAAATCAGAAGAAGAAGAAAGAGAGCTTTCTCTCTCTAGCTCCTCTCTCTCTCTCTCTCTCTGCGTCTTTGCTCGTCCTTGCTTTCTCTCTCCTCTTTCTCTCTCTCTCTCTCCTCTCGGCGATCTGATCGCCCCCAAATCTTTGGAAACCTTCCCTTTATTCTCTCTCTTCACATTACTCGAAACCCTAATTGGCTCTCGCATTCTCTCTCTCTCTCTCTAGAAATTTTGATCGTCCTTGTTCTTCCCCTTTTCGGCCTTCTCCTTCGTTCGTCGATCAACTCGTCGACTGTTAACCCTTGATTCTTGGGTTTTTTTTCCTCTCTCTTTTTTGGGTGTTTGATTGATTGATGATGGCTGCGATCAATACCGTGGGTAGCAATTCGTCGTCCTCGTCTTTGGCGGCGGCGGCGGTGAAATCGCCGCGTCACGGTGGCGGCGGAGTGGACGGAGTCGGAAGCCCTCAATCGCGCCGTGCGTCGGCGAGGTCACCGTGGAATCAGATTGTCCGTGGCGAATCGGAGCCGATTGCGGCCGTCCCGTCCTCGCCTTCTGCCGCGGCGTCGGCGGTTGCTGCTGTGATGGAGCTGGCCATCCCTGCTGCTGCTGATTCTTCTTGCTCTTCTTCTTCGCCGCCGCCGTCTGCTTCTTCTTCCCCGTCTCTTGTGGAGGAGACCGGAGGTGGGGAGAACTCTGAGGGTGGGGGCAGCGGGCCGAACGGCGGCAATGTGGGTAAGCGGTCTGCTTGGAACAAGCCATCGAACGGCGGTGCTGCTGCTGGAGAGGTTGGGCCGGTCATGGGAGCTTCCTGGCCCCCCTTGTCGGAGTCCGCTAGGGCTTCTTCGGCGAAATCGTCTTCTGAGTCGCTGAAAGGCCTATCTGATGGATTGCCTTCTGTCCCTGCATCGCAGGTTCGGTTATTTATTTTTCTCTAATTAATTACGTGTTTGTCTGCTGAGAAAATCTCGAGAAAAACCGATTGAATTCTAAAACGTCGATCAATTTTCTGAATTCTTTTTATTTTCACTCTATTTATAATTAGATCTTCAATTATCAGCCACTTATTAGCATTGTGCGACTAGAGGCGTTTCTTTTATTGTTCTATTTCGTTGATTCAATGTTGGAAAACGAAAACTTTAAAAGACAATTATTTTCTCAGGTTAAGAAATTTTTTGAAATCATGGAAACAGAAATTTGATTATTTGTTTACACTGAAGTGTGAAGCTAAGATTATTGAATTCTTGACTGTGTTTAGGTTCAAGATTAATCTTTCTGATGCTAGAGGGATACTGAATTTTTGTCTTATAAGTGGGTTGTGATTATTTTGGTTTTCTTTACACACTCAAGAAATCATTACTGCATATTAGTTTGGATATTGTGTATATATAAAAATTCATATTGCCCAATTTGTACAGGGTTCTGGAAGCACGGTCTCCACCACAACTACTCCATCTCAGAAACATGCACATCCTGCCTTAACCACAAACCATACAGGGCCTAGTCGTCAGAGACCGATGAGGCGTAGTAACTCGAATGTGTCCTCTAATGGCGGTGTCCCTCAGCAACAAGCACCAGCTGGTCAAGCTGTTGAAATTGCTTCAAGTAACCCTTCTCCTAAGGAACATACACAAAGGAGTGGATTTGGTTCGCACTCCCATGGCAGCGGTGATCACCCACAGCAACGAAATTCATCCAGAAACAGGACTGGCGGTCCTCATCCACGTGGAGATGGTCCTCACCACTACCACCATTACGGGGGCAGACGTGATCAAGACCGTGGAAGTCATGATTGGACCCATAGTAGAAGTTTCAATGGTAGAGACAACCATATGCAGCAGCCAAGAGTTTCTCCGAGGATGATTCGTGGCCCACAGCCACCTCCTAGTCCAACCCACTTTATTCCTCAGCACTTGCGGCCTTATCCTTCCATGGGGTTCCCAGGTAAGCCGACTTTATATTATAGGTTTTGATTTCTCTGACGTGCAGATTTTTCTAATGCCTCTATCCGTTCATTTAGCAGAGTTGGGACATCATGTGGTTTATCTTGCCCCTCCACCTCCGTATGTAGCACCACCATTATCGCCAGTGTTTATGGGTGCTCCAGATCCTCAATTGCCTTCTAAGATTGTTAATCAGATAGATTATTACTTTAGGTGCTGCTTTCATTAATTTCTTTTAAGATAAGCTAATTTTATCTGATGGCAGAAATTTTACCTGATTTCCTTTCTGCCACCGTCCCTTTTTTTTTTGGTTAAATTTTAATTTTTATGGTAAGGAAGCTATGATTAAAAGTTAACAGTGGTTATACTTTCTATTTGTTTGTTGCAGTAGTGAGAATTTAATTAAAGATATATACTTGCGGCAGAATATGGATGACCAGGGGTGGGTTCCCATCAAATTAATTGCAGGCTTCAACAAAGTAAGTTGTTTCAAAATATTTCAGTTGTCTTCATTTACTGTCAGTGTCTGACCAACATGCTCTTCTGTGTTTGTATCTAACTCATGATTCTCAGTTCTGTGTTTCATATGATGTTCATTAGCTTCTACATATGTTGGGTGTTTTAGTTTTCAAACTGACTTCTTACTTTGTGATATTGAACTTTGAGATTATTGGTTTACTTTTCCGTCATATGCATTCTTGTAAATGCTCGACTTATGTTTCATATAGCATAGTATGTGTCTCACTTAGTTTTATATGCGTAATGCATTAAATTATGTGTGTAATTGAATTTATGTGTATTCTCTCTCTCTCTCTCTCTCTCTCTCTCTCTCTCTCTCTCTTTCTCTCTCTCTCTCAACCGACCCTTGTTTGGCCGCCTAACTTCTTGGTTTCCTAAGCAAATCTTTCCAATATTCAACTTAATCTTGGGCTTTAGTTCCTAAAATTTGTACTTCATTTATAAGCAGCTGGCAAATCTCATTCCTTTCAATCTTTATGTGCTTCTTAACTTTGAAGCTACGCGTCTCTGTTGAACTTCTCCAACCTATGTAAGGCTGTGTTCTGTTAGCTTTCTCTCAGTTGATACTGCGTATCTGTTAGCCCATAGACATAAGTTCTGGTCTCCCCCTCCTCCTCCAGTAATGGCTTCCCTAGCGCATACAATCTTGTTTACTCCTGCTGTGTCTCGATACCTTCTATCTCCAATCAATAAAATCTGCTTTGGTGACATTTAGAAAATGTTAAAATGGCTACATTTTCCACACCAGTTATGTAAATTAGTGAACAGGTCAATTGAGTTTTTCTGTATATGTTTCAACTATTGAGTTCCTTATAGAAACTATGAGATGATTTTACTCTTTGTCTGGCTGCTGAGTTAACTTCCAACTACAATTAAAGGGATGGAATTTTCATGATATGTTGACATGGAGGTCAACTTGCAAGATAACCAGTAGCAGCAGAGGTCGTTTTAGGCGGGTGCCCCAGAGGTGGTTTTGGCATTACCATTGTTCTTTGAGATGCTCTCTCTTTTGTTTTGTAATTTTTGTTGCTCCTTTCGGAAGCGCTTGCAATCTGTATTTTGTTCTTGTTATTTAGACTGACAAATTCAGGGATGCTTGTGACATGGACAGCAAATTATTCTAATGGTCCTTCTAGATTTTCTCTCTCTCATTCTATCCCGGCAAAGACATTCTTTAATGGATATTTTTTCAGGTTCTGAATTTGACTGACAACATCCAGCTTATATTGGATTCTGTACGAATGTCGACTATTGTGGAAGTACAGGTATTTTTGCACACCATATATTGAGATATATATATATATATATGTATAATCTGGGAGTGTTGATAGATTTCTTCTCTGATCTTCTTTGCACAACCTAATGCCCCCGGCAAATGTTTTAGCTTACCCAACAAAGGAAGCAGTTGCTAAAATTTTCAGCAACATTCTTACTCACACGAGAAATGTTTTTCTGCTCTAATTTCATTCTCGTTGTCCTTGTACATCAGGGTGACAAAGTAAGGAGGCGCAATGACTGGTTGAGATGGTTAGTGCTACCTTCTGCTCAGTTTCCTACCGTTTCAAGCCCGCAGACTCCTGGAAAGTCGAGCCATGATATGCTGGCAGCTCGTGTTCAGGGCATTGCGCTGGAAGAGAGGAATCCCAACATCAGCAGCAGCGGCCAGGGCAGTTATCAGCCACAGATGCCCAATGGCGATGCAGCAGATCGCTCTTCCTCTGGAAGAAATTAGCAGAGGAAATGTGCAACTCTTGCACATATTCTTTTTATGGGAGAAACGGAGATGACCGACCTCGGTTTGATATGGTGGTTCCAATGAGTATCATAGGATTGCATAACGAAAACATGCCATCTTGCCTGGCAAATACGTTGACACTTAGAAAAGTGGGGAAAGGAAAAATTACTAACTGAGAGGAAAAATAGAAAACGAAAAAAAAAAAAAAAAAAAAAAATTGGGGGTTTTGTGGGGCGGGGGTGGGGAAACTACTATGACTGAAATCTAGTAGCAGGAGATTAGTTTTCTTGATGGGATATTTGTTTGCTTTACCTGGGGTGTTCTTTTTTTTACTCTTTGATATACATGTTATGGTGGGCATGCTTTTTGGTTCTTATCTCGTGGGGAAGTTTTGATTCTGTGTTTCCCCTTCGGTGCCCCTCAGCTGGTTTTTTGAGAATCTTTGGGGCCAGTTTCTCCCTCAACTTAGGAGGGATAATATCGAAGAAAAAAACATGATTTCTGTGGTTCGTTTCTGCATACTGAGGAGGTTGGGGATGGATGTGGCTTTTGCTGGATGCTGCTGCTGCTGCTGCTGCTCATGCTACTGGGTTGCTCCGCCGCAGACGGGATTATCCCGTTCCGAAGGTTTTTTTTTTTTTTTTTTTTAAGCAACACATATTTTCAAAATTCCATTTATATGTATACCTTCTATCTTCAAACCCTTTGAAGATTTTACTGCATAAATGGTCCCCGAGGGAACATACTCCTTTTTATTCATCCGGCTTAGGTTATCAACTGGATGTCGTTGCCATTTAATTTTTCATTATACTTTGGAATTTTTTTTTATTTTTTATTTTATTTTTGGGTAATTGGATTTCTCCTTTATAGATTTATTATTATTATTATTGTTACTTTTGTCTTTGGTTCCCCCTCTCACATGCCTTTCGTTTCACCTTTGAAAGGAAAGGTGACACTGAATTACAGGTAAAACAGGAGGTCATTATTTTTATCTATACATTTATATATAATATAATATATTTTCGGCTTTAGATGGAAGTGAATTATATATATGTTGAGGAGAAAAACAGATTTGAAGGATTGTCCCATGTCAAATAGCAAAATAGCCTCTCTCCATCTCCGAATAGTTATATAGATTTGCAAAATGTGAATGTGAACAGTAATCGTACAAGGATTAGTTGTTTGTTCCTATTTTTCAACTTTTTCTATAGCCTAATATTTCCCACCAATAACGAATTCCACAATACGACTATATAAGTTGTCATATTATGTCATCAATTTTAGTATCCTTTGTTATTTTGACCTAATCTAACACTTAGAAATTGTGGGCTCTTGCTTTTGGGATTGTGTCTTCGTGAGTATGTGGATTTTTTTGGTTGGGGGATTCAAACTTTCTATCTTACAATAAAGATAGAGTTAGTTGTGAAATTATAATAAAGGTAGAGTAAAATATGAAATTATCGTTAGATGATGTCATTTTCCATCTCTTTCTTTGGTAAAAAATAACAAACTTCTTTGGATACCAAGGGGGAAAAAACCTTCTTTGTATATAAAAAAAATTTGAGTTCGGCACAGAGAACTAAGTAGCTAAAATTTAATCTTGCTTTAGATTCTAAATTTGTTTTTTTCAGAGAAAGAGAGGAGGAGGAGGAGGATTATATTCATTAAAAATAGTGCTTTTTTTTATGAAGCATAAAAAATGAGGTAGACATTACAAGAACTCAAAAAAAAAAAAAAAAAAAAAGTTGGCTATAATTGGAAACTGTAGTTGGCAAATCAAAGCTTGCACTCCTTAGAGAAGTAATTCAGTGTCGGGAAAGAAGTTGCAACAAATTTGGTGATCAAATTGGATTACTCTTATCCACCAAATTTAGCATATATGGCCAAAAACCATGAAACCACAACCAACCTAAACATCCCTCAAAGCACAACATTTTATTTACCAAAAAAAAATAAAAAATAAAAAATAAAAAATAAAAAAGAGGGCAAACGGTTATCCTAGATTTTGGTCGGTTCCAACTTGAAGTGGCCAAAACACATGAAAAAGGGAAGGTCATAGATTTGGCAAAAGTGGTTTTCTTCTGTTTTCTTTTCTTTACTTGCTACGGTTCGTGGCAAAAACATTAAAAAAAAAAATTGAAAATAAAAAATATAAGAGTCCTATTCCTACTCCGGCTGGGGTTAGCCCTATACTGCTGGTCTCTACAGTTTAGGGAAAAAACCTATACTTACACACACACACACAGTTCATTGCCTAGAAACATGTGCTGTTGTTTTCGCTTCTACAGAATAGAAGAAGTGTCCAACGGTTACACATATTAATTGCAAGGTTTATGGTTTATTCCAATGGGTACTAGATAAAAAAGTGGCATGTATATACACAAATGCACAATCTTAACAAAAGAATCAGAATCTCGGTTGAGCATTTCTCTCTCTGTAACCCCTCTGGGGAAACTCAATGCTTGTTCATAATGATGAGTCTCGATCAAGTTTCTTTTTTTTTTTTTTTTTTCCTAATTAAAAAAAAAAACCCCAAAGAGATGTGTCATCCCTCTTTATAGTAGCTCCTGGCTACGTGTGCATGCCTTTATCGCTTTGTAACGTAGAAAGTGACATCTTTTGAGTTATTTCCCTTGGTTAAATGGAGCTTCTATTATGGGAATTCATTCCTTTTTTTCTTTTTCTTTTTTTTTTTTAATGGAATTCATCCTTGTTTTATGTTCCAGGAAAAAAATTGTTGATGTTTTAATTGATTTATTAATATTTATATTAAAAATTTACGACGTAATCCAATACAATTAACTCTTAATTTATTATTCCTTTTTTTTTTTTTTTTTGTGGTTTTGGTAACTAGTTATTCCCTTACTTACAGGCAAATCACAATCAACACATGCATGTTTCTTGAAAAGAAAGCAAAAAAAGAGGGACCCTTTGGGCTATAAACCCCGTATCACCAAGAAACTGAAATATGGGATCATTTTTCGCTGGCTTATTTTGTTTTATTTTAATTTTTTTCCTTAAGATTTATTGTCCCAGATTTTCCTGTTTTATTAACTATTTCGATAATAATATTATATCAAATCATCTAAATTTAAAATTTTAATTATATAAAAAAAGTTAAAATTTTAAAATTTTAAAATAAATTAATAAATTATCGTAATATTATTGAAAGGATAATTGTTAAGATATGAATATGAGATAATAGATTCGTATATGAATTATTTGAGGAAGAATTGGGGTGGGGGGGGGGGGGGGGGGGGGTGGTTCTAATAGAATCGAGAAGAAGGCAAAGACAACAGTGATTGAAGAGTCACTAGACAACAAAAGAGTGTGGTGGGACACACTTGAGGAGGGGCTTTGTTTTTTGAGAGTTGGGGGGGGGGGGAAGGGGAGAGGGGGGGAGTGTGGGGGGGGGGGGGGGGGCATGGCAGGGGGAGATGAGATTGAGATGAGATGAGAGAGAGTGTTTTTGTACCGTGAATGATGTGAAAGATTTTCGGACATTTAAATTAAAAGTAAATAAAAAATATTGAAAAGAGAAAAGAAAAGGGTTTGGGACAGAGTAATACAGTGCTGACAGCTGTCAATAGCTCAAAGACTAGACTTCTGGCAACAAAAAAAAAAAACTGTGAATACCTCTCTCTCGATCTTTCCTCTCTTGACCAGGTACGCACGCTCACTTTCAGTTTCAAAGAGAGAGATATATATATATATATATATATAAACTCTCGTACCCATTATCGCATACTATCTGACATGAACATCGATTAGTGTAATTATTAAATTTTAGTTATTATAAATATAAATTTATATATAAAAAATTTTAATTAAAATGAATATAAATTTGTTTATTTTATATTTTTGATATAAATTTTGGGGGAATTTGGTTTATGAGTTTAAATTAAGATTTTTAATTTTTTTTTATCTTTTTTTTTTAAAAATTTTTATATTTTTCTCAAAAAGTTTTTTGTTTTTTCTGAAAATTTAAAAAAATTTACTATTAAAACTTAAAAATTTCAACTCAAACTCATTTATCAAACTCCACATTATATTTTTAATAATTAAAATTCATATTATCCGATATTATCTGATATAGATAGTAAATCAATTCAGGATCTATTTGGTGAATGAGTTTGAGTTGAAAATTTTAAGTTTGAGTTAAAAATTTTTATTAACTTTTCAAAAAAGATAAAAACTTTTTCAGAAAAAGACAAAAAATTTTTCAAAAAAAGATGAAAATTTTTTTAAAAAAAATAAAAATTAAAATAAAAATTTTGAATTTAAACTCGAACGCGAAACAAGCAATATATGTAATATACTATGGTTTTCCTCTTTTATTTTCTAATTTCATTTTGATTTATTTTTCCTTTATTTATTTGTTATTGTTTTGTTTCCAAATGAGTGTTCACTAGTGAGCTAATGACACCAAAAAATAAATAAATAAAAGCTGTCCGTTTTTACACCCCCCCCCCCCCCCACCCCTCCCTCCCTCCCTTTTCTTTTCTCTTTTTTTTTTTTTTTTTTTTTTTTTTCTCTCTCCCTCTTCCAGGACTCTTGGTGCGTATATTTTTTTAACAATGATACTTGTGGTGAAATTCATATTAAAAATTATCAAGTTTTTAAATTTTGTAAATTCCATAAAATTTTAATAATTATTTTATCTTTATTTTTTTATCTCGAATAAATTACTTTTTGATTTTACGATACATTGCACGTTTCATGTTTGAGACACCATTTTTATATGTTATTATGAGAAATTAATATGTTAAATCATACGCAATTTAAAACCATAAATAGTTCCTCATCTTTAGTTTCATGGGTTTTTTGTTTTGTTATTTTAACAGAATTATATATAAAATGTAGATAGTTTGAATCACCGTCTAAAAACTGATTTTGAATATTATTTAATAAAGTTTCTATCAATGTTTTTTCTAATAAGAATATGAATTACTATTCAAACTTAATTTTTAAACCAATAATCCAAATAGATAGGTGATAGTCAAATGATCACCCATATCTGGGGTATAGTTTAGGTTGGGTCTATTGGTGAGAAAGTGCAACAAAATAAAAGAAAACGCATGAGATCTCAAACCAATAATAGTCATGATTCACCTCCATCGACTTTTAGTACTATGTTCTTGCTCATCTTCTGTAGAAACTTTTTCTCTCCTTTTTTTTTTTTTTTTTTTTTTTTTTTGTGGTTGGGTATTTTCAGAATTACATGCTGTAAGGGATTACAATTATGAACATGGATCATATCCTACTTCCTTCAACTGAAGAAAGAAAGAAGGAAGAAAAAAAAAAAAGATAACAACATCTAACTTGATTCTTTTCTTAGCATAATTAATATACATTGAGAGAAGATATTAAAATAAAATAAAATAAAATAAAATAAAAGGACGCCACACCTTTTGTCTACTTTACCCATCTTTTTTTTAAATTACATACTAATTAAATTTTAATTATCAATTTTTTCTTATTACACCCATTTAATTATTTTAAAAAAGTCTCATCAAACCCACTGGCTAATAAATAACCTCTCTTTTTTTTTTTTAAACAAATCTTTTTTACAATTTTCATTGCTTTTTTTTTTGTCGGCTTCTTTCTTCTCTCTCTCTCTCTCTCTCCCTCTCTTCTTTGTTTTTTCAGATAACTTATTTTACTTGAAATCCAATAAAATCATAGTTTTATTTGTGTCCTTTTCATGAAGTAATGTCTACATATATGTGTGTGTGTGTGTGTGTATCAAGTTACTATTCATAATTTTTATTTTGATTGTTGTTGAAAGTAGTTGCTTACAAAGTTTTTAATTTTAATTATATTTTCTAAAAATAAATCAAGGATTTTTTTTCTCTTTTTTTTTAAGAAAAAAAATTCAAGACTTTGAGTTTTTGGGGGAAAAAAAAAAACATTACATCATAAAAAATATACATCTAAAACTACATATTTTACTAGTCTCACTAAATCGTAGTTAAAGTATACTAAGGATATTAGCAAAAGATAAAAATAAAAGTAAAATATGTATATCTAAAAAAAAAAAAAGAACTAATTTCTAAGCAAAAGAAAGACAAAAAAAATAAAAAAAGAATTCGTCGATGAAGAAAAGCAACAAAATTGATAAGAAAATGAATGTTTAAAAAAATAAAGGATTATTAATTAATTGGTGGGTGTAAATGATAAAGATTAGAACTTAATAATAGGAATTTTTTTGAAATAATCCGAGGGAGTGGGAGAAGTAAATAGTTGACATTTAAAATTTAATTAAAGGGTAGTTTAAAAAAGTGAATAGAAAAAATAAACAGAATGGCGTCAATAGACGTCCCCTAAGAAATATTAAATTGAAAACCGTAGCTTGCCTATTTTCTTGAGGAGAATTGTGTTACCTGTGTGAATGGTCAATGTTTAAATGAAATTTTACTAAATTGTCAAAGTAATAAAACTGAAAAAAAAAAAAAAACAAACAAACAAACAAGCACATTTAAAAATTACAATGATTCATTGTTCACATAACTATTGTATGGTTTGGTTAGGATTTTGAAAAAAAAAAAAAAAAAAAAACAAAGATTACAATAGAAATCATCACTCTCACGTTATTCAGACTTTATATCTGGAATCCTAATATTACTGTATAAATAAAATTCAGACAATAAAAAATACTTGAATTAAAGGTCGATCCGATTGATACAATATGAATCTAATTCGATTTGATGGTTTATAACTATATCTACTAATAAGTTATTCTATCATAAATCCATCCATTATAGGCTTGTTTGGCACTCCAACTCAACTCAAGTTAAACTGTACTTTTTTTTGTCTTTTTCTTAAAAAGTTTTTTGTCTTTTTTGAAAAAGTCAACAAAAATTACTATTCAAACTTAAAAATCTCAACTCAAACCACTACACCAAACACCCTATATATGTATATATACAAGAATTTTATGAGGGGGAGTGTAGGGAGGATTGACATTTATTGTGCTCTATTTAAATCCAACAGGGCTTATGAGGTGAATGTAATAATACAATTTGGGAAAAATTCACTAATAGTGTTTGCAGGTTGGATTGCTTGATTTGATAATAAGTTTAACTCAAATTAAATTATTATTTTTTCAATTTTTTTTAAAAATTTTTTATCTTTTTTTAAAATTTTTTTTAACTTTTTTAAAAAATCAATATAAATTATTATTGAAATTTAAAAATCTTAACTCAAACTCATTAATCAAACATCCTCTTAATGATTTTTTTGGAAAACAAATTTAATTTTTATTATATAAAATATATATATATATAACGTGATTGATAAAAAAGATAAGTGAATCATAAAGTAAGTAGGTGTTTATATAAATACTAAAATAGATATATATATATATATAATATTAAAATATAATATACGTCGTTTTCAAATGATGTTTTCAAAGGTACTGTCAGTGCTTTTAACAATGGCTAAATGAGACCCTAAGGTTATAGGGCATTATTGTAAGAGAAAGAAGTGGGCGCTAAACTGTGGTTGACCAAGGAAAATCATTGCTGGGTTGCTGTTCAAAAAAAAAAAAAAAAAAAAAGAAAGAAAGGAAAATCATTGCTGGCTTGAGATTAGATAGAGGCGGGCACCCAAAAAAAAAAAAAAAAAAAAAGGAAGAAAAGACGAGACACTTGGCAATGGGAATTATATGGGTTTCTAAAGAGGAAAAAAAAAAACACACACACACATATATATATATATATATGTATGTATGTATGTGGGTTCCTCAGACCCGTAGCAGCAGCAGCAGCATATTATCCCATGAATAATGCACAAGGTGTTGCAATATGATCTCACTGTCTTTTTCGTCCCTTGTGAAACACGTATCTTTACACTTACAATGTAGTATCTAGTAAGTGAAGATCTTTCATGTTGCCCATTTCATTTGTAACATTATATTTCCTAGAGAGAGAGAGAGAGAGAGAGAGAGAGAGAGAGAGAGTCTTTGAAGCTGCAGAAAACTGACGTTGCCTTTAGTGGCGGCATGTCATCTTCACTGGATAGATTAGTTTTTGTTTTCCTACCCAAAAAAAAAAAAAAAAGATAGATTAGTTTTTTCCTTTTTTTTTTTTTTTAAGTTAAAAAAGATTAGTGGTCTTTCTCTTTCCGTTCCTATCCAACGCCCATTACAAGAATTTATTGAGTTAATCAAACATATAGAATAGTAAGGATCCTCCTTTCATCAGTTAACAATCAATGATGATAATTACGTCCATCCAATATCTAGTTTAATATAATATAAGTAAAGATTTTAAATAGGACCTCTTTATCATCGTATTCAACCGATATATAATGTCGTTATTAGTTGGAAAATATAATACGATAATGAGTCACATGGGGGTTTTTTTTTTTTCATTTTGTTTTTGGTGTCTGATCTTTTTGGTGCGGCAACATTTTCTGTGTTGATACAAGTGGATCAGTGTCATTTCACTTCATTCTGAGACAGTGATATATATATATATATATATAGAGAGAGAGAGAGAGAGAGATGTACATAAATCTGCACATAGTACTAGCACAAAAATTCACATCCACTGGGGTGGTGCAATAAATAAAAAATTAAACAAAAAAAGAAAAGGCCATAATAAGGTGGACCCAGAAAATGCAAAGGAAGTTCCTAAGTGGTATTGGGGTGTCTCTTCTAATGTCCGCCAATACCATCCCCTGCTCCCTCCCCCAATAAAAGTCCCCTTTCTTCCTTTGGTTTTCTTGTCATCCTCCGCCTCTGCCTCTGCCCCTCTGCCTCTGCCTCTGCCTCTGCCATTCTTCCTTTGCCCTTTTCCATTTAATGCAAGCCCCCTCCTCTTCTTCACATATATTTTTAGGTCTACTCTATTTTTATTACTAAACTATCGGATATAGGGTTAGTTTGGTTCGACAGTTTGAGTTGAGATTTTTAAGTTGAAATAATAAATTTTATTGACTTTTTAAAAAAGATAAAAAACTTTTTAAAAAAAAGATAAAAATTTTTAAAGAAAAAAATAAAAAAACTTTTTGAGATGGTAAGTTTAAACTTACCATCCAAACAAAGACATAAACTATGTTTATATTGATTAATTTGTTAAATTGTATCAGGTAATATTTTAGATCTAATCAATTAATCTCTTGAATTATTTCCTCTTCTTTCTCTCTCTCTCTCTCTCGAACGACTGACTGTTATATGGGAGAGTTTTCCTATATTTTAATGAATGATAGTCCATAAAGGAAACAATTAGTATTAATATTATCCTCCATGAGTAATACAAAAGGAATTCTCTAGATAACGATAAAAAATATTCACTGAAAGACTTATAAATGAATCATACGCATTCAAATATACTAATAAAAATAATACATGAGAAAGTGATCTCAAACTCTCTCCGTTTAATACTTTACCGATAATAAACAAGGTCATGCAGTACTAAAGTCTTTGATCAATGACCCACAACAGTACGTAAGCCACCACAGTACCGGTAAGCCTCCACACTTTGTCGTATATATTATACATATTGGACCCTCTATTGACGATGCTCTTATGTACTGCCAATTTATGAAGTAGTGAACCAAATAGTTAACGTTGCAATTCTTTTTTTTTTTTAGCTGAGAACCTACTAGCACTATTTAAAGTAGAGGAACGAAAGCTCATTAAGATTCACAAAACAATTCATGATCATTAGCGTATATAACTACTATCAATCATAAAAAGAAAAATACATAAGAGCGGAGCATATTTTCAATTTGAGTGACACTCAATAATAAAAAATGTGTTCCATAAAATTATACTATATTCCCAACATGCTATATTATAATAATGTGAGACTTTGATTGTCATATTTTTTTACCATACGACTTTAATTCAATAGTCACACACACACACACATATATATATATATATATAACCAATAATAACGATAAATAACAATAAAGATCAACGAGTCATTTTCACGATGATGCAGGCCATTTGAGGTCACCCTAATGCAGCTCTAATGTAAGCCCCTCCCCCACCCACCACTGTACACTATATATATGTGTGTATATATATATATCTTTGCCTATCTCTCTCTCTCTGTCTCATACACATATTCTCCTATATAAACAGTTGAAACCCCAATATCTCCTAGCTACTCTTTTATATATCTCTCTCTCTCTCAATGTTGTCATCATCTTCAGGCGGTGAAGAAATCACCACAAACAGCAATAGTACAAACGCCACAAAAAACAGATCATCAGAGCGGTCATCTTCATCAACTTCGTTCTCTTCAAAATCATCACCCAGTAGAAGAACAAGAAGAGGAACCATGGAAGAGGTTTGGAAGGACATTAACCTCTCCTCTCTCCACGACATGAACATCACCATCACCTCCTCCGATCATCATCATCAGCCGGCACTCAACCCGATCAACGGCCCTCCTCCTCCTCCTCCCAACAACTTCCCTCCGACCAATCTCCACCGTCCAAACAACGTCTTCCAAGACTTCCTCGCCCGACCCTTCTCCAATAACACTATCGATCATCACCTGCACAACAACATTCTGCCTTATAAACCAGCTATGGTGGGGTCCACAACCACCACCACCCAGCTCTCTCCGTCATCAATGGCGGCTTCTCCTTCTCCTTCTGCTTCTTCTCTCTCTCCTTCTCCTTCTCCTTCTTCTTCTCTTCACCACCACCACCACCACCATCATCCAGCCACCGCCTTGAGCTTGAACTCCGGCCCTGAATTTCGCTTCTTGGATGACCCGCTTCATCACCATCACCTTCATGATAATCATCATCAACATCATCATCGTGATCATCATCAGCATCAGAATCATGATCTGCTGAGTAGGCCCCACCACATCATGGCAAACCCCATGAACGTGATGACGACCATCAACCCTTTTGATCATCACTACTCGTCAACTTCTTCTTCTTCTTTTTCGGGGAAGAAGAGATTTCCATGTGATATTATCACCGGTGGTGGTGGTGGTGGTGGTGGTGGTACCGCTACTGGCGGTGATCGGAGACACAAGAGAATGATCAAGAACCGCGAGTCTGCTGCTAGATCAAGAGCTAGAAAGCAGGTAATTAACAAACTTCTTTCTTCTTTTTTTTTTCTTCTTTTTTTTCCCCTTTTTTTTTTCTTTAAATGGTTTCTCTCTCTCTCTCTCTCTCTCTCTAAAATGGTATTTTGTGTTGGTTTGTACAGGCCTATACGAATGAGTTGGAGATGGAAGTTGCCCAGTTGATGGAAGAGAATGAAAGACTCAGAAAACAGCAAGAACAGGTAATGAAATTAAAAAAAAAAAAAAAAAAAAGAGATTAATTTCCATTTTACAAACTTGGGCTTTTATATATATATATATATGATATGAAAATTACTTACTATTTTGATGAAGATTGGATTTAACTAGATTTTTTTTTTTTTTTTGGGTGGTGGTTGTTGTTGGAGCGAGTCCAGTTGTGCCAAGCAGCTGCAGCTCAATTACCGAAAAAGAACAGCCTGCAAAGAACGTCAACGGCTCCATTTTAAGCATAACTAATCTCAATGACTTTCTTTCTCTGTCGAAGCAAGTCCCTTTCTTTTGCGAGTTTGTTGTTATTAGAAGAATTATTAATCCAATCTGTGTCTTTCTAGAATAGTCCTAGTTTCTTATATATATATATATATAGATATATATTTATCTTTATTATTATATGTATAGATGTTTCTTTTATGTTAAACACGCAGTAGTGGTCTTAAGGAAGAACAGAAGACTAGTGATGACTACAACAACTATTACTACTACTACCAGAGCTTTGTAATGAAAAAGAAAGTGTTTTGTTTCCTATGTAACTCCTAAGAGGCTGGAACTTAATTTGGTGGGCCTCTTTCCTTCCTTTGTTTGTTTTATTTGCATCACCATCATCTTTCATATTGACTTGTTCCTTCTTTTCTATTATTATTATTATTATTATTATTTTCATTTTTCACTTTTCAAAATATTCTGAGAGGCTCTCTACTTTTCATCTTTTCCTTGTGGCAACATTAATTTGTGTAGAGCAAGTGGAGTTAACAGAACCAGTTACATGGCTCCAATGGTGTCGTTTTTTGGAAAAAAAAAAAAAAAAGAACAGAAAATTTGGAAAAAAAAAAGTTGGAGAAAAGAGAAGAGATTAAGTAAAGACACTTTTTATTGAGGATACTGGCCATCACTTTCTCAACACGTCTTCTTATCTCTTTATCTTCCTCTAGTCAGGTCATGAGGCAGATTCGTTCTTTGCATTGTTGTGTTTCACCAACCTCTCTCTCTCTCTCTCTCTCTCTCTCTCTCTTTTCTTTTTGTCTTTTTTTGAAATAAATATTTTGGTTTTGTTTTTTCTTTGCTCCTTGTAATGGTCCCCCCATTTGATGCTCTCTATTTTGTCTGTTATATATCCACAACATTTGACAAAATCGATGATCTTCTTTTTCTTGCTTTGTTATGATTGTACTATGGAATTTTACTCATTCTATATCGAACTACATTTTACAAGAACTGGATTCCCTTCTGTCTTGTTTAAAGCTTGTCAAGTTTTGTCAAGCATATCGCATTTCGCACTTAGATATTGACAAGTTTTGTAACTAAATGATATTACATTTTACTAATTACCATGATTGTGAGTTTTAAGAAGGGATAGACTATTGGGTTATTCTCTCTTCGCTTCCCTTTTTTTTTTTTTTTTTTTTTTCCCGACAATAGAATATTATGTTTAGGTATATGTAGATGCCTTGTAGGGTCATTAAAATTGGGCAATTAGATTCATCCATCTTTATATATATACACGCACACATATATACTTAGGCCCGCTAGGCGCCAGCCAAACTCTCAATTGGCAAATTCATCCCAAGTGCAATTCCCAAAAAAAAAAAAAAAAAAAAATGCAATTCATTCATGCATTGAGGTCAAATTGAGAGTTTGGAAACTGGACGGGATGATTGTGGAACTGATGTTGGTTTTGTTTTTTTTTGTTTTTGTTTTTTTGTTCTTTGTTCTTTTTATCTTTCTTCTCATGCCCTCGTCTAGTTTGCTAGCCTACCCTTGAGTCAAGCTAGGTGCTTTCCCTTTTGTGGAAGACAAAAAACTTGCTTAAAAATTGAGGAAAAAAGCTGATGTGGGGTTTGAGTTGGAGAGGTTTATTGGGGGGCATCTGACCTTTTCTAAGGGCACTTGGTGTTGGGGCGTGGAGGTCCTAGTCCAATCTTTGAACCGTCTTTTACTAACACAAGCACTAATCTAGACGACATTTCTTTCCATTTTTATCTTACTTTGGAGGCACTAACTAGTTCCTCTTAGGCACATTTGTCACTTTCTTTGCTGAAAAATGTAATTAAAGACACTAATCCCGACTTTTTTTTTTTATATCAATTCTGAGTGTATCGATAAATTCAATCTTTTTATTATAAAAGAGATAGATATGACAGTCATTGGTACTAAAATAATGATAATTCAAAAATTATTATTATAAAAAAAAAATCGAAATTAATGTTCGTGGCAGAAGCAGTTTTGAATGAAATAAATATAGGATTCAACTGTCTTTCTACTATCATCTCTGTCCATCACAGGAAAGACCTGCTCGTATTAACTAAAGTTGTACTTTTTTTTTTTTTAATAATGAACTTAAATAGTTGTACATCCACATATTGTATCTACACATAGATATAATCTTTATTTACGTACATGGTACTAGAAATGTATGTCTCCACTCTTTTTTTTTTGTTTTTTGTTTTTTGTTTTCTTTTTTCAACTGTAATGGATAAAGGATCCTATTACTACTACTCTACTGCTCATCACAGCAAATCCTTGCCCATATTATTAATAGTAGTACTAGAGTGTATGTACGCACATATTATACAAACATAATTTTTTTTTTTTGGTAAAACATTTCTACAAAAAAGTTGTCCTACTAGGCAAATGTACTGCAAGAACATTCAGGAGAAGGAGAAGGAACCAAATATTTATTTGTGTGTATTTAAAAAAAAAAAGTTGTACTACTAGAAACATATAATAAATAAAAGGTCCCAATTTCCCATCAAAACACAGACGTGATCATGTTATCAAAATATGTTTAACATAATACAATCATGCTTATATTAGCAAAGAGGCCATGAAATTTTCGTACGGTTTTTTTAGGGTTCATTCAAAACATTGATTAGAGTTGGAGTTTCCTTAGTTGAAATAAAAATGTGTTTTTGTTAAAGTGTGAATTAAAAATGAGAAAGTTATAGATTTTTTTTTTAAAGTTCAAATTTCATGAAAGTATATGAGAGAAAGTGAATGTAAATTTGAGAGTTTTAAAATTGAACAGGTAATATTTTTGTTGAGACTGTTGTTCCAAACATGCCCTAAGGCTCGCAAGTGAGAGACACAATAATCGTCGGGAAAGTTTGTAGGGTCAGTCCCAAGTGACAGAAGCCATGGCTCTTGTACATTTGAACGGTTGTGTCACTAGCCACTCCATTAGGGGCTTAGGGGGCCACAAAAAACACTTACTTTTTATTTTTTTGGATCAAGATACAAAGTGGTTTCTGGAGGCAAAGGAAAATCACATAGTAGATGCTTGATAGTAGATACAAGGAAAGTGGAGCACTAAACGCCGTTCATTTTGGATCCAAAACTCCGGTATTGCAAGATATAATTGAACTATAAGTTTTATACCTAATGTTATTATAAGATATAGAATTCGTATTTATTTATACCAAATTAAATAATAATAAAAAAAACTTAAGGGTGCTTATTAGACAATAGAGAATACGGGCAATTTATGAACATAGATGTACAAATAATCCATCATATAGTCAATTCGTGTAGTCATTGGGACAACACCGACTGGTGCCTAGGGGACAGCTGGACAATCCACTTGTTATCTTAATGTCGAAGAGCCTAAGAGAACCACTGTCAGTGCTGTTTCCATTTTCATTTATTTTTATTTTTTGTATTTTTTTTATTGGTTAGTGTTTTGACAATTATATTATGTGCTGAAAAGTGGGCAATGAAGATTGTTTGTCTTTTTTGGGCTTAACCCTATAGGACACACCTTAGCTAGGCACAAACAAGTTGCACTACCAAGACCAAAAGCTCAACTTAAAATAAATGAATAAATAAATAAATTGTTATGTTTGTGAAAATCCCAACAAAATGAGAGAAAAAAACTCCAACAAAAAACATTGAGATTACCGTGTCTCTCGCTTGTAAGACCCAGATTTGAACGTGGTTAAGAGGAAATGAGGTTTTTGAGATTCCTTTTTGACCAATACCAAAGAATTTAGGCTAAGCTAGGATTCTCCATATAATATGAAGTTTGCTTGGCTTTCAACTATTAACAATAGCAATGAAACTTCAACATCTTCTTCTTTTTCTTTTTCTCTGTCTTTTTCTTTTTCTTTTTCCATGCCTAGCTTTTGATCAACACAACACATAGGACAAGGGAAAATGGTCGTGAGAATATAGTTTCAATTCATGTACAGTTTCATAGGACTGAAAAAAAAAAAAAAAAAAAAAAAGAGTTAACAAAGTAAAGCTCACAAAAAACTTAGAAGCCAGCTGCATGGAAAGAAGAGAAGTAGATGAGCATCTCTTCAGTCAAAACTTCCCCTTCATAGTACTTGTCTTCTGCCATGGAAAAGCGGCAAATGGGACACGTCTTCTTGCACGCACTGAACCATCTCTCAACACATTCTTTGTGAAACTTGTGTTGGCAAGGAAGGAGGAGGCTGGTTTCTCCTCCTCCACCTTCTTCCTCTAATCCCGACAAACAAATGCAACAAAACTCGCCCTCACCCGTGCTGGATTCTGCGGCGGACTCCGCTAGCCCCTCCTCAAGCTTCTGCGTGGCATTTGGTTCAATCACCTCACAAGAAGCAGGAGCTTCCTTGAGCCTTGGTTGGCCTTTTAGGCTGATGAAGTTACAAATCAAGGAGAGCAACCTGTTAAGGACCATTTGGTTTGAATGTGGATTAACATTCCCATTAGGCCTATAATAAGAGAGTTATGGTTGAGGGGTGTTTATTTGATAGCAATGGGTCATTTTGTTCTTTTGGTGGATTTTGCTTGGCCAAGAAGAGAGACGATTATTAAAACTTTCCCAACACTCAGTGGTTACACCTAAACAAGAGTGTTACTTTGGACCTTATTTTCCTTATTAATTAATCAGACACAGAGGGTATAAATCTACAAATAAATCCCATCAAATAATTTTTTCATCCTTTGCTTAGCCATTGGTCACACCTTGACCCAACTATGATGGTGTTACTCTACCCATCTAATCGAAAATACCTTTTTGCCAAAATTGTGATTCTTCGTAGAGGTCAACATTGAATATGACCACGAATGAGCAACTCTATTCAACCGATCAGGTTGAACGGAAAAATGCTTACGGATACCACTGGTGTCGTTTAACATATTCGGTTGAGTGGGGTTATTACTCACATAACAGTGGGCCCACTAATCGAAGATTACCCGACTAAATTAAACATGTTCATTGACAAATTTTCTTGGCAGCAAGTATCAGTATCTAAATTAAGAAATTATTAAAATGTTCATTAACAAGCCTCTGTTAAGTCTTTATACCGGTAGGTAGTCAGCAGAAAATTGATGTTTAACTTCCCTGCCTATGAAATTCAACATTGCAACAGCCGAAAATAATCGTCGAAAACTTGTCGCTGAATGGTGATGACCCCTAAAGTTATATTCCGTTTCACTCAAACTACCAGATATCCCAATCAACCCCAAAACAAGAAGCTGGTAGAGAGCCCCCTTCCATCCTAAGTTTCCCTGAGAGAAAAGAACAATCTCAGGGCAAGATTTGAGTTTGTTCGGTATCGTTTTCATATACCAGAAACAAACCCATCTACAAATTTATCAAATTGCTAAACAGAACTAGCTAGCTATGTTACAGTCACGGATACATCAGTTTTCAGATAGAGAAACTTTATCAATGTTTATAAATCAGCGAAATTTTTCGATATTCAGACATGAATTTGGCAAGAATTTTACTTGAAAGACTAATGAAGGTCTTTCTAAGAGGAGCCAAATATGTCATTGTGATATTCCATTTTGCACATGGACAAACAACAAAAATTGGAGATATAATTGTCAGAAAGTGAAACAATTGAGAAAATTAGGAACAAAATCCTACAACGGTAAATTCATAATGAAACATAAACGTCTACAATTCCCATAAGTCAGCCTCAGGAACTGCCTCATATATATATATATATATATATATATTATGACTCACTCTTCACTGATGATTCTGCAGAATCTTCGGGTTTAGGGTCGTCGTCAAGTTCTAGTATTTTGCCATCCTTGGGATCTAAACAAGGGATTCCATCCTTTATCTATCAGAACACAAGTAAGAGAAAATTATTACACAAATAAATCCAAATTAAACACAGTATAAACCAGCTTATAATATGTGTTACAAATTTTATTACCATAATCCAAAAAGGAAAAGTTTTTGCACTTAAAAATACATGATTAGCATAACTAGTTGCAAATTTTCACAATCCTATCGCAAAACCAAAATATTTTAGTTCTCTAATACACCGTAAGTTTTAAAGTTCTGAAAGGAAAAATATTTGGAGTTAAAAACAAATGGATAGTATAACTAGTTGAAAATTTTTCAAAATCTCAGTCTCAAAACCCAAAACAAACATTAATTTCTGATTAATAGTAATACACCTAAAGGTTCAGTTTTTGATCAAAATTATAGGGAAGAAATTATTATAAGATGAAATGGAAACTCACGGGAAAGGAAACACCAATGGCATCACTTATAAGAGAATTGGTTTCCTCACAGAACCTAGTACCAAATGTGAACAAAACAACATAAGATTAAGGAAAGTTGTGAGAAAATAATAAAAATAATAATAATAATAAAGATGAGAAATGTAGAGGTAAAAAAAAAAAAAAAAAAAACCAGAAGACCTCAAGGGTTGTTTGGAAAGTGGGCAGACGAGTATCTGAGAGAGGGTTTTGTTGATGAGGCCATTCCCTGCTTCCTTCATAAGCGTTCTGCTTAGTCTCACCATTTTTGTAACCCCGTTTTTTTTTTTTTTTTTTTGGTAGTTTAGCCTATATTCTGTTCGGTTCTGCTCCCAAGTCCACGCCTTTGAAACGAGATTCATAAGTTCATTCATTTAGCCCTCGAAACGCACCGTTTTACCCTTCACTCCAAGGTTCATTTTTCACTTTGACCCCAGGGGGTTGTCTCATCCTGCCATAAATTAAAATTTTTTTTTTCGGGGTTTTAAACTTTTACATGTTATTATATAGTGCACATATGAAATTAGAAAATGTGTTTATTACCACTGATTGTTAGCATTTGTTTTATAAAATTTCAACAACTATTAGACGTAATAATTTTAATATCAACTCTTAAATATCAAATCATGTAAATTGTTACTTCTGTATTGATATGATTGTCTATCAATTAAAAATTATAATAGGTGTTGTACTAAAATAACATCAACTAATTTTACCAACACAACTCGTCCATTTATGCCTACAAATTTTTGTAAAGAGCTTGTTTGTTTGAAAGAAGAGATGAATTGAGGAATAGAATGAGAGGAATAAGACATAAATTTGACATGAAAGATTAGTAAAAGGGAGGGATTGAAAATTATTCAAAGAGTCTCCCAAAAAAAAAAAAAAAAACCGGAGTTATAGGCGGTGAAAAGCCCCCGTGATAAATAATATGAATCACTCTTAAAGTGAATTGTCCATATACTCTGATTACTGTGACGATGACGACTTGAACCCAAGACATTTAGTCGAGAGAAGAAATACATTACCACCCCATCTAATTACTCAATGATAAAGAGCCATTTATCCTCTTAAGTAAGGGCTTATTTGGGACGCTAATTCCAGATGGTAAAACATTATCTGAATTTCAACTCTAAATCAAATTTTCTCTCTCTTATATTTTCAAAAAACTCAAATTTTATAAGTTCATAACTTTCTCATTTCAAATCAAAATGAGATGATTTTTATGTTAAAATACTGATAACGACAAGACGAACAAGATAATATCCATTTTGCATATTTGTTGGGGTTAGACTTCGTCTTCCCATTACGACGTTAACTACTAACAGTTTGTTTAACGAACGTCGAACGTATTACATTTGGGTCGGACCCAACATTATAACATAGCCTTATCATGGGCAACAATCGATCACATAATTGGGCCAGACCCAATCCATTCCGTTCAAGCTCGAACGATGATCGCTCGTTTAACATGGGCCGGACCCAGTTAACGATTAAGTCGTTACAATAAAACGCTCGTTCACACTCGAACGTCGAACCAACAGATCAAACGCGGTCTCTATATAAGCTACGAACAATGGATCACAATATCAGACTCGTGTCCGAATTAACGTTCGTCGCTCGTATTCGACAGATTGAGACATCTCTCCTATATTCGTCGAACTCAAATATCAACAACGATATTACATCAATAACCGCCAAGCCCATTGTCCGAGATTAAGGCTTACTCTGGTAACCGTCTGTTCAAAATCTCCAATGGCATGCTTACACGTGTCAAAAGGACATTATCTGAAACTGTCCGAAGCAGTTACGGGCTCAGGCCCATCTTCCTCTATAAATAGAGGAAGACCCCCCCACGGTAGGGGTGGCAATACGGGTCGCGACACGACGACACGACTCGAAAACGACACGAATTTCGCGGGTTCGGGTTGGGAAAAATAGGGGGCGGGTCGTGTTCGGGTTGGGAAAAATTGACACGAAAAAAAACGGGTCGTGTTCGTGTCGGACCCGTTTTTTTCGTGTCAATTTCGTGTCACTTTTACGTGTCAATTTCGGGTCAATTTCGGGTCACGTGTTAATTTCGTGTCAATTTCGGATCAAATTTCGTGTCAATTTCGGGTCAATTCCGTGTCAATTTCGGGTCAAGTTCGGGTCGCGTTTCAATTTCGGGTCAATTTCGTGTTGCGGGTCAATTTCGTGTCGCGGGTCAATTTCGGTTCGTGTCGTGTCAACCCGTGACGGGTTCGTGTCGTGTTCGTGTCACGGTTTCGTTTCGTGTTCGTGTCGCGGGTCGTGTTCGGGTCGGAGAAGAAAAAAATCGACACGGCTCTAACACGACACGAACCCGACACGTGACACGAATTGCCACCCCTACCCCACGGGAAAGGGGACGAATTCTGAATACGATTCTGAATATTCATTTTCCTCTTCTGACATACTTTTACTCTGCCAAAACTTCTCCAGAAATCATCTTGAGAATTCTCAGACCTTCATTGTATTCACAAATATTCATATATAGTGAAATTATTCACTGACAGAGGACGTAGCACCTATTTGGGCGAACCTCTTTATTTCTTGGTGTTAATTTATTTCTTTCTGCCTGTCTTTATTTTCATTTTCTGACATGAAATATCTGATCTTGCATTGCTTTGTTAAATTTCACTACGATGTCCAAGGGCCCAGTCAATCGATTATATCATATTTTCTGTATTAACTCCTGTTAAATTTTGACTGTAGAAAACCAGCATCTACAATATTTTTTTCCGAATACATTTCAAATTTTTATACTATTTTTTATATCACATAACTTTTTTAAAAGTTTTTCTTCCAAACACATATTTACAATCTAACTTTCAAAATACTATCTTTCCAAACCGGCCCTAAGAAAATATATAAAGATAATTAGCTAATTTAACTAACTCTTAATTAAAATTGAAAATAGTTATAAATATTTACAAAATATACCGTTAACTATTCGCATCCATGGACATAAGCCATCTCGAGATGAAACGAATCAACCTGTAACACACACACACACGCACTCTCTCTCTCTATATATATATATATACATGTAGACACACACACATATGTATATGTATCTGTCTCCGTCGATGTAGGAACCAGAGAGATTGCAGTAATGCGAAGCTCCATGTGATGGCCATGATCACCACCAACACGACGATCAAAACCAGCTTCCAAATGAATGGCAAGAATCTCTCTCCCCAAACACCTCTTTCGCTTCACAAACTCCTCCTTTCGCTCATCTCACCCTCTCAAACCCACCTTTCCTTCTTACCTATTTTCTTCTTCCTATTCTTCTTCTCCGCCGAGTCAATGGCTTCCGCTTCTCGACTTATGTCCCCTGATTCAGGTACGCCAAATCCACGCCCACTTGGTCACTTCGGGCTCTTTCACCTCCTTCTGGGCGAGAAAATTCCTCAAGTTTTACTCGGATTTTGGCCATGTCGATTACACCATTTTGATCTTCAGATACATAGATGTTCCCGGCACTTTCTGTGTTAACACGGTTTTAAGGGCTTATTCGCTGAGTTTTTGTTCAGACCAAACTGTGATTTTTTACTTTGAATCGCTGAGAAACGGGTTCTCTCCGAATAGTCATACTTTTGTGCCGATTTTGGGGTCTTGTGCGAAGACGGGTTGTGTTAAATCTGGGAAAATGTGCCATGGACAGGCGATTAAGAATGGGGTTGACCATGTGATTCAAATTCAGAACTCTTTGATTCATATGTATGGTTGTTGTGGGAGTGTTGAGCTTGCAAGGAAGATGTTCGATGAAATGTCTGAACGAGATTTGGTATCTTGGAATTCGCTTGTTGATGGGTATGTGAGAGTTGGTCGGGTTGATTTTGCTCATCGAGTGTTTGACGAAATGCCTGAGAGAAATGTGGCGTCTTGGAATATAATTGGTGGTGGGTATTTGAAGGGTGGGATTCCGGGGTGCGTGTTGAAGCTGTTTAGAGAAATGGTGAATTCGGGATTGAGAGGAGACACAACCACCATGGTGAATCTGATCACTGCTTGCGGTCGATCTGGTAGACTGAAAGAAGGAAGATCTGTTCATGGTTTTCTGATCAGGACCGCCATGAAATCAAGCGTGTTTATTAACACAGCTTTGATTGACATGTATAGTAAATGCCATAGAGTGGAAGTGGCTTGTAGGGTGTTCGAAAACATGGCAGAAAAGAATTTAGTTTGCTTGAATGCAATGATCTTGGGGCATTGCATTCATGGTGATCCCTTACATGGGATTAGTCTGTATAATGACATGGCGGGCAAGACAAGGTTAAGATATGGAGAAAGTAGCTACTGTGAGAGTTTAAGCCCAAATGAAGGTCGAAGAGAAACTCTACCTGATGCAGTTACATTTATCGGTGTTCTGTGTGCATGTGCTCGTGCTAAACTCTTAGCAGAAGGCAAAGGTTACTTCCAGGAAATGATTCATGTTTTTAAGATACAGCCCAATTTTGCACATTTTTGGTGCATGGCTAATATTTTTGCTAGTGTGGGGCTTATTCAGGATGCCGAGGAAACCATCAGGAACATTCCAGAAGATGTTGTGGACGTGACATCGGAGTCTTTCATATGGGCTGATTTGCTCAGCGCAAGTCGCTTCCAAGGAGATGTATCTCTGGCGGAACATATTGCAGAGTATCTGATTGACAAGGAACCTCAGAAACTTTCCTACTACAGATTGCTGATGAACGTGTATGCCGTGGCCTGTAGATGGGAAGATGTTGCCAGGGTGAAAGAAATGGTAAAGGAAAAGGTAATTGGGCGAATGCCAGGGTGCAATCTTGTAGACTTGAAAGAAATTGTCCACAATTTAAGAGTGGACCACTGGCAAGAGCCCAATGTTGATTTGGCTGATTTGGCTCAGAAGTTAAGGTCGTCGGGATAGTGAATCAGAGTAGTTGTTTAGTTAGCTAATAGGTGATTTTCGGTTACCTAACTTCACTGCAAATTAGCTACAATAGGTCTTTACTTTATGAGAGTTCTTCCAAGTGGAGTAGATCCAAAGAAAAGGACAACTAACAGCACATTCTAAAAATTTCAAGGGAACAACGGTGGAGGCCTTGGGATGATGAAGAAACTTTGTTCGTCTTGTTGAAGCTCTAAGACTGCAGAGAACTTTTGGACTCTGGATGTGAGCTCAGTGAGCTTAATGGGAACATTTTCTCAAAAATTTTGGATTCCTGTAGTTTATCTTTTGTTACTCAATATTTGTTATGTATTTGATTGGTGTTAAGCTTATAGTCTTGTCATTTCAACAGATTCCAGCTCGGTTAGGGAACAAATTTCCATCAAGCTGCACTGATTACAGAGAGGCATTTTAATCTACAAAAAATAAATGGTGATCTAATAATACAGTTTCTTTCATCTTTAATTCGTCTGTTTGTCTGGTATTCTAAAAAGCCTCTGGTGTAATGCCATTGAAATTACTCTCTCTTCCTATTGAACTATGCTTGGGAGAGGAGAGCAGTGGGAGAAAAAATAGAGTGAAATGATTTTTAGAGAGAATCGAATGGTAGGTTGTTTGATAGATAGGAAAGAAGTGAGAGCGAGAATAATTGAAAGTGTTAAGAGAGTATTTTTCGATAGACTGTGCTTGAATCAATAATTCACCTTTTTGTCCGCATTTCTAAGCCAAAAATAAAACTTATTAATTGGCAAAGTAGTCAATTATTTCTTTCCTTTCAATCAAACAAGATGAGTTCACTAGTCCTTGTCTCCGGCAATTATCTTGGTCAAGAAATATTCACTCGGCCCTCAGCAAAATGTGTCACACTCAACATCCCTACAAAGGCAAGGGGGACAAAACTTATAAATATATATCAAGGTGTACTCAACCCCAATGAAGAGAAATGAGAGAGGAAACAGTGAATTATTTATTGCATTCTGGCAAAATGGGAAACAAGTTGTTTAAGTTCGAATACAAAACTATATATTTAAAAATAATAAATAATATCCGATGTAGTAATTATTGAATTTTCAATCATTTCAAGCCAAATTAAGACGTACTTCTTATTAACCAATAAGTAGTTGAGGTTTGTATTTATAGAGACCAAACAAAAGAAAAAAACTCATTCATTTAATGACCACTAGTAATTCAAAATCGTCAATTACCGACATTGGTAAACGACCTAGGGCAATTTGATTATAATTCAATTCATGATGATCATAAATAGAAAGTTTATATTCTTCGGTCATTAAGAAACAATTTTCTCCACCCTATTCATGGAGAGCAGATTTTGCTCCCAAGTATTGATTACTGATTTTGTTTGGCCACTATCAAAACAAATGAACACCCTTTTTTTTTTTCAGGCCAAGGACCACCTCATCACAGTTAAATATTCATGGTGATAGGAAATCAGCTAAAGGGAACATGAAACAGACTTAATTAACATTAAAATTGATAGAAGGATAAACAAAGACCAATCCTGCAAAATATCCAGCAATTCTTTACATCTCAAGGGGTCCCAAAAGTGAGTGAGCAATCTAAACTTCACAGCCTACAACACTAACAAAGTTACGAACAACTAATGCCTAAAGTAAACCCCAACCACACCCCCCCCAAAAAAAAAAAAAAAAACTTGCATTATAACCCACCACATTTCACCATATTAACCGGTATATCATTCAAAAGCCCACTGATTCTCCCGACGAACGTCCTCCTCTTCCTCCGGAGTAAAGTCATTCCTGATGTTGAAGGTGTTCCTGATCTCTTCCGGCGTCTTTCCCTTGATCATGTCCGCAACGGTCTGGCACGTCAAGTCCAGCAGGTTCTTGATGTTCAGGTAGTTTGCCGCCTGATGAACAAGTTAAGGGAGAGAATGTATGAGATAAAAGGCATTATTAAATCATACCCAAAAATAAAATCTCTAGTTTGCACCAAACTAGAAGCACTGACTTTCATCAAATCCACACAAAATGGTGTTTCATGAGCAAACATTAACAAAAACAATGCAGGAATTCAAGTGGTGAAAATAGACTAGTTAACTTGAAGGTTATTTCCTGGTTTGTCTTTTATTTTGGTCAGCCAATTTTCTTTCATCTTCATATTTAATATTAGCTTGCTTGATTTGTTACTAGCCTTTGTATGTGTCTCTGTGTGTGTGCGAGAGTGTGTGTAGATACATTTGGTTGGAGAGGTTAGCTTATTAGCTTCTTTGTCACAGTTTAGTAAATAAATCAGAAACCCATAAAAATTATATCCCTAGAGTTTATCATGAAAGCCAAACCCACAAAGATCTAAAGGAAAGCTAAAATAAATTCTTAAATATATCACTAGAGTTTGTCAGAAAAATTCCACAATTCCAAAACCCTAGCGTCCAAAATTAGTCCAAAAAAGATTAAATACGTTTCCGCCACCAATCGCGAAGCACAAAACTCGTCACGCTCAACAACCTCTACAAACCCTAAAAATATTTAACAAATCATAAACGAAAGATAACCCTAAGGAACCAACAAAATCAGAGAAAAGAAACGAGAAAATTGAAATCAAAAGCGTAGAGAGAGAGAGAGAGAGAGAAAGGAGCAACCAGAATGAGGTCGAAGAGCGTAGCCTGGTCGACCTTGACGAACTCGGCGTCCCAGAGCTTGAGATCATCGTCGGCGGCGGGGGCGACAGAGGAGTCGGAGTGGCGGTTGCAGTACTCGATGACCTTGGAGAGGATCTTGCTGGTGACGTTGGGCAAGGGGATTCCGTTGTCCGCGCAGTCGTCCTCCACCATGTGCTTGATCGTCTGCGACTGCAGCGCCACCGCCTCCTCCACCTCGAACGACTCCCCGTCGGAGCTCCGCAGCACGATCTTCCTCGCAGACGACGTCGACATCCTACAAAAACGACACCAAATCACACCGGAAAACGACACTCTTTCTTTCTCCCTCTAAGCTTTCTCCTGTGTGTACAGACTCTGGAGAGAGAAAACGTATCTCCCTGAGGGAATTGCTATTGCTGTTTTATACCGGTCGTGGGGTCAGGGGTGTGGTTTTGGGTGTGATCGGTTTCTTGTGCGAATGGATTTTCATACGACACGTGGTGGAATTCAATTGGTTATAAGGACATTTGATGACATGGCTAATTCAGATTTACCCCGATATCCGTGAGAGGAGAGAGCGGGGACGATCCGAATCCGGAGGGTAATTGGAATCCCCTCATGGGGCCCACCCGCCTCGTAATGGAAATTGAGAATTCATTTAATAAATGAATTTGAATTAAGATTTTTAAATTAAGTTAATGATAAGTTAAATTGAGTATTTAATAAAAATTTTGAGTTAAAAAATTTAATTTAAATTAAGTATTTGAATATAAAAAAATTTAATTTGAGTTAAATATTTAATAAAAATATTTGAATTTAAATTTTTGATTTAAATTAGGACTTTATTTAGATGTAAAAATTTGATTTATAAAGTTTAACTCAAACGTCTAAACCAACCCACCAAGTTGGACCACAACGTGCCACATCTACCCCCTTATCTCGCATGCTTTGTCTCAGACGCCCACCATACTTCCCCCCTACCTCCGTTGTGACTCTCTCTTTTTCTTTGTACTTATTTTGACTTTTTATTATTATCACCCTCCCCATTCTCTCTCTCTCTCTCTCTCTCTCATTTCTTGAAGCCCGTTTTGTTTAGCTACATTAGTTATATAAGCCACTTTTCCCCATTAGAGCTGTATCTAGATAGAAACTCATCTTTTATCTTCCTTCTCTCACTCTCTATATTATATATCTCTACCTAGAGAAAACTCTCATTCTAATCGACAAACCCAAAAAAAAAAAAAAACAAAAAAACAAAAAATGATTTCCGTTGCAAACAACTCTTCCCTTGAAACCCAACAACAACAAACGCCGGTGGAGAAAATCATTCCCAACATTCCCACCACCACCACCCACGTTTTCAAATCGAAGAATAATCAGCCAAGTAAAAGAAGATCAAAACAAAGCAAAAACAGGAGAGAGAAACTAGAGAGAGAAACAAACAAAGTGGGTTTATTAACTCACAGAGAGATCCGGTAGTCAAGCTTCAACGTGGAAGGGAAGCTAAGGCAGATTCACATGGGGAAATAGGAAGCTCGTAACTGGGTTGGTGGGTGGGCACGGTGGATGGGCTCACCGGAGGGGATGGTTGCCGGCGGTTGGGGAGAAATCGTAGTCGGTGGGTGGGGGGCAAACTGGCGTAACCGGAGGGGATGGTTGCCGAGGGGCTGGGAACCGTTGCAACACAAATGGGGAGAGAGGAAGAAGACAGCAGCGTCTGTCGCCTGTCGGGGCGCCTCCTGAGGTGCGCGAATCAATTCACGTGGGTGGGCAGGCAACAGTAAACCCATTTCAATCAGTGTACAACGGTTCACAATCCAGTTCAAGATGAACAGAGAAGCCAAATGCACTGAGTTTAGCTTGGACTCAAAAATTTGAGTCCGAACTTGATCACCAAACAACCCCGAAAAGAAAAGGCCTTCATCGGTTCATGTAAATATAAAAATTCGGATATGCCCAAATATATATATATATATATATATGCGGGAGAATAAATATTTAATTATCTAAAACATGTCTTATTTAATAAATTAAAACGACGCATCTTTATAAAAAAGTATAAAATTATGTCACTTTGATAAATAAATTGGGTCCGAAGAAGAATAAAGAATGAGATTTGAGATCAAGAAGGTACTTTAGAACGAGAGAATTGAACTAGTATTAAGATCATTTGGAACCTATAAATAGGGATCGAATCCTTATTTGGGGGATTTTTTTTTTTCTTTTCTAAAAATTCTAGAGAGATACTTTTAAAGAGAGAAACTCTGTGAGTTCTTAGATAGAAAAATTCTGTAATTATACTCAAAAATTTCCATAATAAAGAATTTCATTTGAGAATTCCTTTCTGAATGTAAATTTTAGAATTTATTGTTTGGGATTATTAGTGAAGAAAATCATCGCAATAATATATATATAAATAAATTTGGGTTTTATTATTAGTTGGTTAGTTGGGGTTGAAATTAATTATAATTACTTAGGGGGAGTTTGGTGAATGAGTTTGAGTTGAAATTTTTAAGTTTTAATAATAAATTTTTTTGAATTTTCAGAAAATACAAAAAATTTTTTGGGAAAAAGACAAAAACTTTTTGAAAAAAAGATAAAAAAAAGTTTGAAAATCTTAGTTTGAGTGTGTACACCAAACTAAGATTTTCACAGTAGCGTGAATGAAAACTTAGTTTGACGATTAATGGATTATTATAATTAACTAAAAAGGTTATATGTCACAGTAGCGTTAATGAAAACTTAGCACGAGTGATGAGGCATGCATGCACATCTAATGTGCATTTATATCGCATGAAAGGAAAAGAGCAAGTAAATAATCGTTTTAAAAAAAGTAAATAATTGTTTCTTATTTAATCACATATTTACCTATATGACATGGAAAATGAAATTTTAATTGATCCTACGCAAGATAGAGAATGAAAAAAGGGAAGGTCAATTCTTATTAATTTCTTGCCAATGGAAACAAATGTTGAATTTACTAATATACTTTTAATAAGTTATCATGTATCAATGATTATTTGATAGTGTGAAAAGATATTTTAGTGATATTACATGGATAAGATTAACATTCTAAAGTTTAGAAAACACTAAAAAAAAGAATTTGATTGTTTCCCTTCACACTATATAATACACAAGTAAACACTGTAAAGTTTACTTTCCATTACAATCCTATTATCTTTTTCATTATATTTCTTTAAGATTTGTTAGACATATCCTTAATTCTTATTGGAGAAGCGTGCTTCTTTGGAACAATACCATAGGATATCATATTTTGTACTATGAGTAAGAGCAGTTGCTTTAATTGTTGGATTCAATTTTTAACGATTTAATTTATTAATAAATTATTTTATGTCATGCACTATAAATTTATAACGATTAAAAATCATTTATATGCTACACATAATTATAGAATACTACTCTAAGTACGTGTTTACTTAATATGAAAGAGAAATAGAATATGAATAGTTATTTTCTTTCTCATTTAATCATGCGTTTGCTCGATATGAGAGTTTAAAGGACCTCACACAATATAGAAAATGAGTAAACAAAAATTTTTTTTTTTTTGGCTATCAAGAGATTGGTTCTCAGATTCTATATTTTAACGGGTCTAGAATAAGCAGCAAATACTCAAACGGTTTCAACTATTTTAAGAAGCGTCAAGAAAACATACAGTTTTGTTCTCAGCTAGTAGTTTGACGAATCGGGCAATTTATTTTCCTTCAAGAAACAGTGAGATATTATGGCCTCAATATCAGAGTTAAGTTTATTGAGGTTTTTTTTTTTTTTTTGGTTGGTGAGTTTGACCTGTCCACTAGAATTGCTTAAACACTGCTCCAATGGCTATCAATAAACAGCACAAACCATGATAATAAAACATATATATATATATATTTATATATGTATGTATGTATGTATGACTAGAGAAATAAACGCAAACAACACTATATCATTTAAAGGAGTCTATGACACAGCATGTCCTGAATCTAAAAACTTTTTAAGAGAAGGCTACTTTACACATGAGGTAGAGAATTGATGAAAGTAGAGATCACATTAACAAGTTTTTCACATAAAAAGTGGCAACTGGCCATTACCTACGAATATATATATGTATATGTATCTCACAATAGTTGAACAGTGCCTTTAATCCTTCACTTAAGATTCCATGTATTGTGATGGTGGTGGGCTTGTTTTAGTCTTCTCAGGACCTGAAGTTAGGCTTTCTATATTAGATACCTTGGCAGGTATAAGAAACTGCAAAAGCAAATTTACAAAGGTTAAGGTTTCAGAGTCGATTACCATAAGCACCGCGGATCTCGACTTCTCGCCATTCTTGGACAAGGGCACAGCAGCAACACATGAAATGTGAAAGGAAATCATCGATGAAACCTCCCTGCCAAAAGAGAGATGAAAGATCATGAGGATTCAGTTTTGAAGACCCCTCAATACAGATTGGTACTAGAAATGAAGAAGGGATAGTATTTCCGGACAATGCATCATCTATGTTAAACTCAAGCAGGCAAAATCGGAATTGCTTCATGCCTAAAACTACGCAGAGAGGGGAGACGAAATCTACCGTGATATTCAATGTCTTGCGAAGTTTTCTTCTAATGCAGCAGGTATAGCAACAGCAAGACAAAATCAATGAATATGCCATCAACTCGTTGCAAGCTTCTGCCGAAGCTGATCAACAAAGAAAAAAGAATGTTTTCGGTGTAAGAATCACAGTGTTTATATTAATATCACAGTCAAGCTTGCCTATATTGTTTTGAGCACCAAAAATCAAGTCAAGAACTTACAAGAAAACTGATTTAAATAGTGTGATGAAGAGTGAGAGCTGACTTACACATGTGCCTGTTTTTTGCTACTGTAGCAATCTTTGCAAAAGTTCCACAAGGGTAAAAGAATGTCTTTAAACCTGCAATGCAGCAAACGTCTTTTAGGATAGAAAGCAAAGTTTCAGCAGAACAAAATGGTTGCTGGCCTGATACGTCTTCAAGAAAAGTTGGCAGATTTTTCTAAAACATGGAGAAGAGAGGAAAAATAAAAAAGACTTGAAATCCCATCCATGTTTAAAAACCAAATAGAAGGAATTGACTGCGGTCTTTGGATTCGACTTCATGATTATAATAAGAGCAAGAAGGGACATACACAAAGAAGGTTCTGAACAACACCCAAGTAGATCGGTACTCCATTCTTCATGTCGATGAGAGCCTCTAGTTGAAAGCAGATCGTGTCCAGATGAAACTGAAGAAACGTTTCTGCATATAAATATGGCAAATGTAAATCCCTTCCAAATAATGTATTCAGACATTCAATTGCACTATTATGGCTGTGTGGTATACTAATATTATAAACAAATCAATAAATAAATAAAAACTTACCTAGATGTGACACGACTATCGCTTCTTTTATTATAGTTTTCATCAGATGAATGTTCTTTTTCACTATTGGCGTCTGAATAGTTCCGCTCCATTTTCTTGTGACTTTTTTCAGGTGAATTCTTCTCTGGAGCAGAGTTTGCGGCAACAGTTTCTGTGACATCTATCAAACGCTGAATCACTTCGCATTGATTCACATCGTAATTAGCTTGTGACCTTTGTAGTTCTAGTTGAAGCTTCTCATTTTCCTTCTTGAGTGCTTCTTTAAAAGGTAAGTTTGGGTAGGAGCACGAAAGAGTTTTCTTCAGCACCGAAGCATCACTTTTCAAGGGTTCTGGTTGCAGAATTACATGCTGAATCTTTCTGTCCTCCTCATCTAATGTGTACTCGCATTGATCACTTTCAATGTATTCAAGTCTCTCCTGCAGATTTTTGAAAACTTCCAATAAGAGAATGAACTCGAAATCAAGCTAAACTTTCATTTAATGAAGGCAACCAAGGGAATCAAAATATTCACCATACAAGTTTTTTACTATAAGTCTCTGCCTAAATGTGTAAACATAGAAATTATGATCAGCTTGGGCAACAAAGAGTAGATTGAGCTGCATTGGCTATCAACACAACTGCGTAACAGAAAAGTAAAAATAATCTTGCACTAAGGTTTATTTCCTTAATCAGAAAATAAAAAGAAAAGACTATCCCGCCAGGAAAAAGGCGAATCTGGTTTTTCCAATAAGTTCGGCCGCGAGAGAACTTATCATCCCAGTATGAGAGACATGATGCTGCTGACTACATTCGGCTCCACACAAATCATCATCAATAACCTAATTTTTACGGGTGAATTGATTATTCCAATATGCTAGAAACTACAAATCAAGATCAAGTGCCCAGTATGGGCCATCTTGCACGCTATCGGTCAGCAAAAGGACAAATTCAAAATAACATCAAGTTCCAACAATCTATATCATAATTACATCAACTATTCTACCTAAGAGACTGAAAATGTAAAAGCCGTCTGCATAAAGGAAACATTCTTGTCAGTTTCATATTTTGTAACCTAACTATAGCCTTTGAGTAGATTAGAGATCCAGATTCAAAATATCTTTATCACTTAATTTTGATTCCCCCAACTTCACGATTGAGTATATTTGACTTCCAGCAAGGAGGAAAAGTGTAAACTTCCAATGCAACTTTTTTTTCTCTGGGTTTTTTTTTATATATTTTTTATACCTTATTCTCCTTTTTTTTTTCTTTTTTTTTTCCCCCCCTTCTGGCAGCAGGAAGATAATCCTTTGACAAATGCTGATGTACAGCAAAATAAATCAAACCCATGATTCCAAGCAAGATTTACTAACCCCTATCAAATAATTAGTCAACAAAACCGAAAAACAAGTAAAGAACTTACCAGAATTAAGAATGAAAAAGCAATTATACAATTCAAATATTTTTCCACTAATAACGTCAAAAAATGCTGACATACAGCAAAATAATTTAACAGCAAAATCACAGAAACCCCATGATTCCAAGCAGATCAAATTCTCTCGCCGACAACATAGATCAAATAATTTAACAGCAAAATATAATATTATATATATATATATTTAAAAAATACAAAAACAATAAGAAGGAGAAGAATGAAATCAATACCCTGACTCGAGCATTGTCAACGAGGGTAATGAGAGGGACGAGCTTGAGATATCTATCGATTTCGTTCTGAGCCTTCCTGAACTGGTACACAATGTTCCACCCCATGGCGAGCAAGTAAAGGTAGCTCCGGTCCTGGCAGCTATTGACCAGCACGTACGACCTTCTCAGAGCGTCCTCCAGCTGCTCAAGTGGCTCTCTCGTCTCCGGATACCTCTTCAGCTCCGAGATCTTCAGCTGCTCCAGCAAGTTCCCGATCAGCTTCAGATGCTGCGCGAACTGCCTGCAATTCTTCTTGTGCATCCGAGCCGTGCTCGCCGCCTTCACGATCAGTCCGATCAGCCGAACCGCATCGATGCCAGCGAGCTGCGTGATGTTCGCGATTTCACCAAAATGTTCCCACTGAGACGCCATTTTTTTCAGAGAAATTTCTCGCCTTTGTTAAACTCGGCAATTCAAATCCTAAGCTACTGCATTTTACGAACACATCTCCGGCCAATGATCAGCTCACAAATTCAATTCAAAACCGGCATTTTCTGATGCTTTTTCTGAACCAAAGTCTCTCTTTCACGGTTCAATTGCTCGACATTTGTCGCGAGTTTGGGAAAAAAAAGCATAAATTTTTGGCGGTTTTAGGCTCGGACCAAGAGCTCGGTGATCGGATTTCTCAAGAAACTGCTTTGAACATTCAAGATCTCATCAGGTTCGAAGTGCATTTCAACTGCAGTCAATAACAAAAAAAGGTAAAAAAAATCAGGTAACCGAAAATCTCCAGGATTCTGCTTTACGCTTCTTGACTAAAAACTTTTCAACGGCGAAAAAGAAGAACCAAAAAAAAAAAAAAAGCGAAAAACCAAAATTAAAATTAAAAAAAAAAAATCAGTCTAGAAAAAGCAAATACATTGTTTGCTTTAACTATTCAAGAGCAAGAAACAGACGATTTTCACATATAAATAAAACAACTTCGATTCAAAGAGAATTGTTCACAATCCAGTAAGCTTACGAAGCATTAGAACAAGACCTGAATTTCTTCGCCGAATCTTCGGAGCCTGTTTGACAAAATCGAAAAATAAAAATAAAATAAAAAATAAAAAAATTGATTCAAATTGCAAAAAATCACAATGTGGAATAGAATCGGCTCAGATTAAAAGCAAGAAACAAAAATAAAAATAAAAAAATTAGAAATGAGAATGAGAGACTCACATTCTAATACGAGAGCTGGTTTTTTTTTTTTTTTTTCTTGGCAAAAAAAAAAACTAGTTTTTTTAAGTCAATGCACGAGAGGAAACGTCAGAGTCCGTGAGGAGAAGAAGAAGAGGTCTTGGGGATTGGGAATTGCAGGCATTGCTTTGCGGAAACCAGCTTTCTTCTGGCTTTTTTCTCTGGTTAGAAATTTGGACGATTAACAAGAAAGTAAAAGAAGAAGAAGAAAGCACAAATATAGAGAGAGAAAGCTCAGAAAATTCTCTCTCTTCTCCCTCTCTATCTATCACTCAAAACAGTTTCGGTGAGGCCTGTCCTTGCATTGTTGTTCGCAGTAGTCTCTCTCTTGCTTTCCTTCTCTCTCTCTCTTATTTGGCCGCAAGCGCGAACTCCACGCTAGAGGGGTAAAACTTTAAAGGACTAGAAAGCCCCTGTTGTTATTCTCTTACTACGAAAATGCCATTGCCCTTCCACGGGTCTATTGGCGTAGTCGTCCGTCCTTCACTATTTCTTTTTCATATAAGATGTAAAATTTATCAACTTAGATTAGTTGTACTTTTTAGTTTTTTCTTTCTTTTTATTTTTTTATTTTTTTTTATTTTAGGTTTCTTGTGCTCAATTTGTTTTCATTTGTTTTTGTATGGTCTCTTGACTCTCTTCTTAAATTGATGGTTTTTGTGGAACCAAAATCAAAAAATCAAAATATGTTTGGAATAATATTAATGATACTCACTTTAATATCAATTTATTCCTTTATTAATATAAATATTTAAATAACTGCATCACTTTTTAAAATTAAAATATTCTTAAAAAATCGATTATAATATTGTATTCACCTCTTTTAGAAATTACATTAATCCAAAGAGAAAAAACAATTTAGGGTTTGAAATAATGGTTAGAGTCGAACTTTTACAAGTTGGAAGGAATTTTGTATGTTAGAATTGAAATATGTGTTTGGTTAAAGTGTGAATTGCAAATGAATTACGATATAGAAAAGAGTGTAAAAATTTAAAATGTTAGGAAAAATATATAATATGAATATTGTTTTGTTCCTCTTGTCATTCTGTACGATTTAAAAAAATCATCTTATTTCGATTTGAAATAAAAAAATTGAAGAGAGAGAAAAAATTGAGATATTAATTTGGAAGTATTAAAATTGAGTTAAAAATTTTTAAGTGAAATCAATGTTCCAATGGCCCCATCCCATCTGAATTGATACTTAAAAAGAAATATTAAAATTCATATTTCTAATACTTTTTATAATTTTGTTAAAGAACCTATAAAGATATTAAAAACAGTTGGACGAAATTCAATTTTACATTTCTTATAGAGTTATTTAGTATACGCCAATTCTCATAAGTCAATTTAACGCTTAAAATTTAAGAGAAAATGTGCATCATCATATTGTCAAAAGCTGGACAAAACTCCTGTCTAAGAGCTGGTGAAAGTAAAAACTCCAACATAATTTTTTATAACTATATCAACACTACCACCGGTGATTAATTCTCCTCTTCTTTATCGACGAAATTTATCAAACATGAAAACTTACTAAAATAAATTATATAGCCTTTAGGTAGAAAACAACAATAAGAGCGATCCTAATTAACTAATCTTAGGGCGGGCCTAGAGCCTAGTCTCCACTCTCGAACGAGTTGACTCAGAGAAAGTCGGTGGCAGTAATAATAATAAGTGGTAAAAAAGAATCCAAAAACAGGGGCGTTCCACTACTGGAAAGGGGCTGTGGCGGACAAATGTCCTCATGTGTTAGTGCTTTGCTTTCTTATACATCTTATAAAAGTCGTATTCTTCTACTCTAGTACAAATATATGTATGTAAATAATATATACACCCTAAAAATGTCTCATTTATATTATTTATTATTATAATTTCTGTCCAATATAGCTTCTTTTTTTTTATTATATTTTTCCCCTTCACGTGAGTGTGTGGGTTGGTGTGAAGAATATTCAAGTTCACGGGCTAAAAGAGAATTATTCCCCCGATTCCCAGTTTGGGTAACCAATAACTGTAGTACTATGGGATTGTCTTCATATATTATCATTATTAAACAAATACATTTCTTTTTTGGTTGATAGAAAAAAAAAAAAAAAGAGAACTTGTCAAGGTATTGTTGTCTCCTAAATTTCACTACTTTTGATAATTTTGTTACCAAATTTTTAGTATTTAACTTCGAACTTCTTAAGTAGTTGTCAATCGACTAGAATTACAATGTTACAATCTTTTACTTCTGTTTTTTTTTTTTTTTGTGTTTGGATTTTATAGTTTGTTTGTTTCATCTAACATCAATTTATCTTAAAAAAACTAATTTTTAATTAATTTTTGAAAAATATTTAATTATAATTTAAAAATTATAACTTAAACCGATCAATCAAATGAGAGATTAATTATCGTAGGATAGATTAAAAAAAAAGAAAATAATTAAGAGACTACTAAAAAAAGTATCACAAGATGAATTGAAAAAAAATTAAAAGACTACTACAAAAACGTGAATTAAAAAAAAAAATCTCCTTCTCCTTCTAATCTTTCTGAATACGAAAAAAAATTGCAGTGTTTGGCTGAAGCTTTGGCACCACCTTCAGACGCGTCACCGGACTTCCGACCCTGAAGTTCAGTTCCCAGACTCGTCTTGACATCGGCTTTCTCGTGATGGTGGCTATGTGTGGAGCGGCACATTCATTTGGGCGAATCTAACATGTCTTGGAGGTAGGTTGTCCTTATGGGTTGGCTCTGCTTAGATCTGGCTTTCGTTCGACGGCTGATGGCTTACTATCAGTGGATCTTTATTTTGTTTTATTGTAATAAGGGCATTGATGTTTAAACTCCTTTTGTGTGTGTGTGTGTGTTTTTTTTTTTTTTTTACTTTGGTATTAATGGAGGCGATATCCTCCGCTTATGTCTTCCATCCGTTTGTTATCGGATGTCGTGGTGTGAGTGTCTCCGTTACGTGGGGATTGGTCTTATTTGACTGGGCTAATCCATCAACTGTTTTGGTGTTGTTTAACGAGCAATGATTAAGCTCGAACTTTATGTGCTGAGTGAGTCTTTTCTCGTTTGAGTCTCGGTACTTATATTCATTCATGTATTATTTTGATCTTTACTGGTGGATTTAATTTTTGATTTGAGGTCGAATTCTTTTATATTTGAGGTCATTTTATATTTTATGTATTTTGTTGATTGTGAAATAAAATAATTGGTTCGTTTTGTGTTTTGGTTGAGTTTGAGATGAGATTAAATTTTTAAGTTTAAGTTGGTTGACTTTTTAAAAATTAGTTATAAATTTTATTGACTTTTCAAAAAAAAATAAAATTTGAGATGAAAAAGTACAGTTTAATTAGAGTTAAAATTTATTATCAAACATACACTACTTTAAAAAAAAGAAAAAAAAAACAGAAAAAAAAGAAAAAAAAAAAACTGAATTGAAAACATCAACAAACAATAAACAGGATTTAGCGCCAAAAAAAAAAAAAAGGAAAACGCAGATTCTATTGTAATGAGTAATGACACGCAATCTTTATCAACTGCCAATCGTGGGCCCCACTTTTATTGTGAGTTTGACATACTAGCACATTCCAAGCCACGTGTCGCCATATTGCACTGTCACCCCGTTGACGGCAACCCTATACGATAATTATTGAGAGTGGAATGTCGAAATATTCAGCAAAAAAATAAATAAAAAAATAGAATGTCAAAAAAATTAATGAAAAAAACAAAATAGGGTAAAATTGCGATAAAACTCCTTTTATATATGATCTTATATTGATATAACTCATTTTTAAACCATTAAGATGTAATTGAATGATTGAGAAGTTATTTATATATCATAATTATCATACACCTTATCTTATTTTAGTATAAATTAATAAATAAAATTTTTTTTAAAAAAAGACCACTCATTCCCTTCCCCGACGCTGACGACTTCCCCACCGACACCGGCGACGGATCCCCAGACCAGATCTGCCACTCCTGAAGCCGACGAGCCCAAGCACCCCACCCCCGATACCGACCAGACCCCCCTCCCCTTCGGTGCTTGAGTCCCCCCACCCCCGACGCCGACCAGATCCCCCTCCTCCTAGCGCTCGAGCCCCCGATACAGACCAGACCCCCCACACCCGTGCTCGAGCCCCCCTTCCCCCACCCCTGACACAGACCAGACCCCGTCCCCCCGCGCTCGAACCCCCCTCCTCCTCCCCCACCCCCACACCTGACGCCAACCAGACCCCCTCGCTCGATCCAAACCCCCCTGCGCTTGAGCCCCCCCTCGCCGATTCTTAGGCAAGCAGCTACATCCGGGTGGGGGGTGAAGGACAGACTCAACGTTGGGGGGGAGGGGGGGCAGATCTGGTCGGGAGAAAGGGGAATCTGTCGCCGGCGTCGGTGTGGGGGGGGGGGGGGGGGGACTGGGTTGAAGCCCACGCGAGCCAAATTTAGGTCACGGGGGAGGGGAGGGGGGAGCGAGGGTCTATCGCTGATGTCGAGGGGGTTAGGGGGGCCATTGCCAGCGGTGGGGAAGGGGGTTAGTCCTTTTTTTAATTTCTTTTTTATTATTATTATTTTATTTATTAATCTAGATACTAATATGTGGTAAGGTGTATTATAATTATTATACACAAATAATATTTCAATCACCCGATTACATCTTAACGGTTTAAAAATGAGCACTATCGATAGGGTATATAAATAAGACTCTACCACATACTCTCCCAACAAAATGATAATAATAACATCAAATAAAAGATTTTCGGTGCTAAGTACACTAGAGTTGATTGAGATTTGAGAGGTTGGTAGTTTGATAAAACTGTCTCAATTGGAATTTACCAAAAAAAAAAAAACTCTTTTTAGGGGTTGCTCGTTTACTATTCATCAGGTTGAACCAATTATATAAACTTGAAGAAAGGAAATATATATATATATATATATATAATGGGTAAAACTGTGGTAAATCTTTTTTTATATACCTTATCGATAGAGCTCTTTTTTAAACCATTTCGATTTAATCAAACGGTTGAGATGTTGCTTGTGCATAATAACTATAATATACATTAACACATAATATTATATACTAAATATAAAAAAATAATAAAAAAACTGGTTTCTCAACTAGTTAAACGGCGGCCCCCCGACGCCGGCGAAGATGTCAAGGAGCCCCCCCCAAACGCTGACCAGATCTGGCTTCATAGGGGGGGCACCTTGGCTCGAGCACGGGGGGATGAGGGGAAGGGAGGGGTCGCCTGAGCTCGAGCTCAGGGGGGGCTCGTCGGCGTCGGGGAGGGGGCCTCTTCGGCATCGATGGAGGGGGGCTGGGGGTGCTTGGCTCTTCAGTGGGGGGTCGTCGGCCTGGGAAATAATAGGTATTTTACCCATTTCTTTTTAATTTATTTTTTATATATTATTTTTAAATTTTTTAGTTTATACTAGTATGAGGTAAGATGTATTATAACTATCATACACAAGTAAAATATTAGCTATTTGATTACATTTTAACGGTTTAAAAATGAACTCTACCGATAAGGTATATAAATGAGACTTTATCACAGATTTACCTGAAAAAAATATCTTATGCACAAAGTTTTGTATTTTTATTGAATCGATATCGTATAAAAACATATGCTCATAACGTTTAAAAACGTTCATTACCACATATCACCAGCTATATCATATTGTTATAAGCTCTAATTAATTTAATTATTTTTTTTTTCTAAACGAAGCTCTAATTTTATTTAGATGCTTTTGTTTTCGACAGGAACTAAATAAACATCTATTAGTCACAAGCTAAAATAGTTTGTATTTATTACAATTATATTATCATTGCAGGGAAAAAATAAAAAGTTCTTAGCTATTTCTAATATGAAGGTATAGGATTTAAATCTTTTCCGTTTGAAGTTATGATAAAATAAATAGAAAAATAAAAATCTTCACTATTATGTAAGATAAAAACACTTGGCAAGACTATCGCATGTAGGTTAATGAAACATAAAAACATATGCAAACAAACATGTGTGTACATTTATTTTTGGGTTTGAGTTGCATTTTAGGAAAATGTTCCTTTACCATAAAAGTGACCCACACCAGATGACATTGACTATCAAATTGTTCATCAACTAAAGTAAGGTTAGTTCACAAAATGGGGAAAATATATATATAAATATATATATATATATATATTAATAAATAGCGTAAGGTTTGATGAATCTCAAAATTGATAGCAAAATTTGCCCGTTGAACTAATTTAAACTGACTACTAACAACATATTCCGATTAGTCATTATAAGTTATAACTTATGCCCAAAGTCATTAAATTAATGACTTCGTGAAACCAAAATATCAAACTTACATTTATCATTACTAATTTTCGACACAATAATATTTAGTCATTGCATTTGATGTTATGTATTGGGGTATTTATCAAATTCCCGAATCTGCTTAATCTGCTTAATATAAACCAATCCATATATATATTCGATTTAGTTAGAAAGACTTTCAGAATGAGAAAATCCCAATCCAAAAATTTTGAATTGGTTTGTGGATTAAGCATTTTCCAGTCCATCAAATCCGTGAAATCCAAACTATATATCCATATATTTCCAAGATTTTTTTTTTCATCATCCCGTACTAACTGTTTGCCAGCCCACTTGAGTTTTAAGTTTTATTGACGTTTATTTGTTACGATGGATTGCAGTATTGCTACAAACTACAATTTAATTTATTACCATATTTTTGCTAATGATTAATTTATTGTCATATACTCGGATGTGATTAGGCTGTAACAAGTAAGATTCTATTAAACTATTTCACATTATAGTATGTTTATTTTAATATATATTTTTTCGAATAAATTTACAAGCTTAGTGCAAAAATAGGGATCCAATATTCCTAAATTTAGAATCCAAAGCCATAGAATCCATTTAAAGAAGTCCGTGATAGCCAGTCCAAAATCACGTCTACACGATATGAAATCCCACAAGCTCGTAATTATTTGATGGGTAGAGGGGGATTTTCAATTGATAACAAATGAAGATTTCTTAATGATCTGACTCATTATCGGATTGAATTGGATAGAAGAGATTTTAGATCGATAACAGATGAAAGATTTCCTTCTAATCCACAGATACCTCTAATCTATTACCTATATATTATAAAAACACGAATGTGTTTTTCGTTTTGTATCCAATTGTTATCATGTGATTAGTGTCACGTGGCTATTTACGTGGAGGCTCAAACAACGCAATATGACTCTTTTTTTTTTTTGGTTTATTCAGAGCACAAGCGAAGCACGTGCAATACAATTAGTATATATCCTACCCTTATTTAAAAGCACGAATGTACTTTTTGTCCCGCCTTCAATGGTTGTCAAGTAGCAGTCACATCATCATCACGTGGCTACCTATATGATGGCTCAATTAATATTACGCGACGTTTATTATTATTATTATTATTTTATTTTGCTTTACTTGTCTATTTCACGCCTGCAATACAACTAGTATATATATATATATTATATAAAAGCATGAATGTGCTTTTTGTCCTGCCTCCAATGACTGTCACGTGGCATTCACATCAGTCTAATGTGACTGCTTAGGTGGTAGTCCAGTCAACTCCTTGGGACAAATTTTTTTCTTGTTTTGTTTTACTTATCTATTTCGCATGCACGAAGCGCGTGCAATACAACTACTAATAAATAAAAGTTTAATTTATACCTTATAAAAAAGAAATGAGTCAACAAAACACTTATGATAATGATAATAATGTTTTTGCTAATAGCCATACTGAAAAGCTCAACTTGGCACTGAAACTTCTGCAAAGGCCACATATTATAATGTTCATTATTCTAAAGCTAATTAAAACTAGCCAAAAAAATAGTTTTGGTATTGGAATAGTTTGCTGGCCACCATTGAGGGGGAAAAATAAGAGTGAAAATTTCGGTTTGGTACTGCAACTCTTTCTGTTAATAATATAATACTTTTTATGATTGGAATATCCCCACTAACTTTGTATGTTTTTAACGTTAAGTTTTTAACGTGAGTTATAGAGAGAAACAAATTTATACGAGGCAAACTGTTTTGGTGGTTGGAGTCAAATTGACGTGAGATGGAAGAGACACACCAAATGAAAAAAGAAATAGACCTTTTTTTTTTTTTTTGGGGTTTTATAAGCTGTATTAATGTCCCCCCCAAAAAAAAAAAAGAAAAAAAGAGAAAAAGGTCAAGCATAGAGATTTTAGTATGTGTGACAGCTATAATAATTAAGAATTATTCCTTAATACAAACATATAAGATATTCTGATCAGCCCATTATTCGGATTCTGGTTGCATAAAGCACTATTAGTTTAATATTAGAGCTCAGATTTGGTTCATGTTGGTTTTTCTATCTCAATTATCATTAGAATATTATAAAGATAACATTGTCAATATAATTAATTCTCTGCTTATAGTCTTGTACATAACTAATTAAAAATGTTTAAAAAAAGCCATAAAAGGCTGCTAAGCTGCTACTGCTAACTTATAGCTTTTCTAATTATAAAAAAAAAAAAAAAAAAAAACTTATAGCTTTTCTAATGTTCACGGGTATAAAACTCCATTGAATATTTACAATTATATACGTATAAAGATATGCCGAACCCTATGGCGTAGGTACAGTTCATTGAACTTAACCCCTAAATCCCAATATAGTTTTAAGATTTGTCTTCGATCTTTTTAACAGGATCAGTCCTGCATAGATATAACATATAAATTTTATAAAATATAATACGTGGTAGGATATTTATGTATTTGTTAAAAATTTTCAAATTTATTTTATATAAAATAAATGTTTTATCACGTCTTAATTTTCATGTGTTATTATATTTAGGATTGGTCTTACAGTTACTATATGATCGAAAAATGAAGAATCCCTAGAAAGTTCTGTATTTTATTCCAAATAATTTTATCATGAATGCATGTGTCAAATTCCTTAGATTTTTAACCACAATTACTATATATCTAAACATTTTTTTTTACCCTAATTAGTTATATAGAGGTTTCATGGTATATGTTATATTCTTTAAGATATCATGCTAAATTATGCTAGTTATTACTAACAAATTTATCTTTATTAAACTCTTAATCAGTTTGAAATTGACATATAAAACTGTACGATATTTGTGTAATGTGATAGAAAGGACACATACCACTTAATGGTGTAAATAGTGTCATGCATGTGATTTGTTGGGATTCTTTCAAAGCACTAGAACTTGGAATCCACGACTGATTCATCAAAGAAATAGCCACTAAATTCAGTGTGGAACTAGAGTTTATTCACTACAAAACAGCTTTTGCGGTGGCGTATTCGGTTCAAAAGCTAGCTAAAACTTTTGGGCAAAGGATACTTAAATCAGAAAAAAAAAAAAAAACACATTATATAAATATATATATATATATATATTTCAAGTATATTAAAATTTTATTATAGATTTCTGTGACGCTATTAAACTTTGCATCACTCTAAGTGCTACAAACGTGACTGTGTTTTGTTGTGTTATTTTATTGCATTTAACATTTTAGAATGTTGTGGCATGAGCATGACATTCTGTCATTATCTGGCAAACCTTTCACGAAACACTCAAGTTGTCATTATCTTCTCAATTTATTATTCTTTATTATTAGTACCCCATTTCATTATTTAATGCTAACTAGACTACTATACAGTATATACTAATCATATAAATCTTTAAAATTCAATACAAGGGTGATTTTTCCCAGATAGTTTCAATGATGTGTGTGATGAACATCTCATTTTGTAATTAAGTTCTAAAGATTCTTTTTTTTTTTTGGGTATGTTTGTTTATTTATTTTACGCTTGTATAATAAAACAAATCTTAACTACATTCTTTAGAATTTTACGCGACTTTGCAAATTAAATAATTAAATAATCCAAACAACAAAACAAAGAATGTGACTCTTAGGCTGTCACTATTGATGAGATTAATTAATTTTTAATACAATGTTGAGAAATGCAACAAAGTAGGAGATAATTTCATATGGGGTTGATGGAAAAAGCATAACCAATTATTATTCTCTGCCAAACCAATTAAGAAGTTGGCTTCTTAGTTGTTTTCTGGGACCTTATTCAATTCCATGTCTTCAAAATTACATTTTCTATATGGGAAAAAAAAAAAAGGTTAAAAAGGTGATTAGTAGGTGGTGAGTGGTGATAGTAGGTGGTCAGTCTACTGCTCTTGTGTTGCTAAGCTGGCACAATGTCATACTTGAAATTACACGCACAAGGGGGGAGATTTTGTTTTTTGTACCCTATCGTTATTATGTGGCTTTGAACTATATCATTTTAGTACACTTTTTTTTTTTTTTTTTTTTTTTTTTGTAAATTTCTAGATTTTATTTATGTTGATATGATCGAACGGTTTATAACTGCATCGGATATTGATATTATATTTTCTATATCCTATCACAAAATTTTATTGTCAAAAGAAAGATAAGTTTTATTTAAGTTGTTTTGTACTCATTCAAGCTAAAACCATGGCCTAAAAGTGGTCCTTTCCTACATTACATCCCATGCCTGCATTATCTGTTATTTGTTGTTGCTTTGTCCACCCAGTTTTGGTTGTCCCCAAACTTTTACCCTTTTTTTTTTCTCTCATCTTTTTTTGTTATGGTATTTTTCAAAATTCCAACTAACGTGCAGGAGATTAAGGAGATAATTTCATGCCTTTTCTGACTTTTTAACTTGATTTTAGCAATTTGGACTTGCATGTGCCTTTTAGGAGATTGCCCATAATAATCATGTGGGAAGAATTTGAGGCCCTTTTTTTTTTTTTTTTTTTTTTGTTTTTGTTTGGGGGAGGAATTGCAATGTATGTTGTTGCTATCATTATAAAACAACATCATTATTATCTCCAACTCCTCACCAATCATTTAGATTATTAACTGAAAACCCAAAACCATTTTAGAGGAGAAAAGTGGGGAAAAGAAAAAGGAAGGGGCCGGGGACAAAAAGCCATTCTTGTGTTGAAGGTTGGTTGGTTGTTATGTTTTCATGCTCAATTTCATCCATTTCCAATGGTGCCTGCCATGTGTTTGCCTATGTGTATATCTCTTCCTTTAAAAGGAGAAAAGAATATATATTAATAAATGTCTCAAATTTTGCAGTCGCATAAATCCATCATGCATTATAACGTTTTATTCAAAAACTTGTAATAACTAGTTGATTTATTTATAAATCTTATAACATAGCATCACTAAACTACTAGTGTAAAAGATGAATATCACTAAAAAAAGTTCACATTAAAATCAATCAGCTATTATGATATCATGTAAAAAAAGTTATAATTATCGTTTTATAAAGTATCAGATATAAGACAATGGTTATATCTTAATTATTATTATTTTTTTCTATAATCAAACAAACAACCAAAACAAAAACAAAAACAAAAAGGCCCTTCCTTGTGCAGTTGGGTTTACTAAGAATGATAAGGATCCGGTTAGAAATGGATATCCAGGCTTTTGGTGAACGACAGATAAGGCCCAATCCCAGGGAATCTCCATGAGTTTTTATTTTTTATTTTATTTTTTTCAAATGTCAATTAACTGAAAGGTGAACTATAAGCAAGCGATATTAGCAGCATTTTTTGGATTTGGAATGGATATCTCTACGTATGTAAAGGTCTACGGCATTGTTTACTTCTTAAAAGTGAAGACTGAACCTTGTTTACCTCTTAGAAGTGAAGAATTAATTTATGAGTAGTGCTATACACACCAATTTCAATCTTAATTTTTGAGTATCAATTAATAAAATGATAAGTTGTTATATTTTCTCTACTATATAAATTTTTTTTTTTTAAATTTTAATGACTCACCAACAAAAGAATGACAGCCCACATATTGTTAGTATTTATTATACAAACTGGTTTTTTTTGTTAATGGAAGAATTTTAATTTGGTGAGCTGAGAAAGGGGATTCTCTTCCTCTTCTCATACATCCAACCAAAATAACGGAACCTCTCCCCTCTATCCTTTCCCTCCCTCCATTTATAAACAGTAAAAAGTTCCGGTCCAAGTTGCCAAACACCAAAAAGCCTTGCAGTTAGATCCAAAAGGCCTAGGTATATGGAGGCCCAATTAAGGGCCCAAATTGAGGCCCATTTAAAGGGCTTGACTTGGCCCAGGTATGCCATTAACACATTCGCCATCCATGTCAGCACCCAATTTCATCCAAGTCTTCCACGTGGTATGAAGAACCACACATCTTCTTTCCTCTCTCTCTCTCTCTCTCTAGACTGACCAGTGACCTGTCTCACATTTCCACCCAAGAGAGAGAGAGAGAAACTGACCTCTCTCATATGACATCTTGCTCTATAATTTATGTTGAAATAACATGGTAGTAGAAGTTGTTGAAAAGGAAGATCAAAACAATATATAAAAGTAGTAAATTAATACTTTATTGAAAAGTAAGTTTTATCGAGTACTAATAATTTACCTTGTAAATCCACAATTGTCAAGAGGCAGTTAATTAATAATTTATATCAAGTACACTTCTTCGATCAAAAGATAAATCAAAGACTTGCTAGATTAGGAATTAATGATTTCATATCGTAAAGGTAAATAATAAGTTTTCAGGATTAATTTAGGGCGTGATGTGCGTTTTAATTTCTCATCTTCAACTCAAAATTTTCATATCGGTTTTTGTTTTTTTTAAATCAATAAAAATTGTAGCTAGTTTTTTAAAAATTAACTAACTACAACTTAAAATTTTCATCTCCAAAAGTTACTTAAGTGAAGTTTCAAATTCCATTGCCGTTTTCTTGTGTTTGCAGGCGCTTTTAAGAAGTTGTCGTTTCTCATTTTGCAATGCTGTCGTTTATATGCTGTTGATTTTGGATGTCACTCATACATCTAAAATATCGTTTGTTAATGTTTTTAAAATTTTGTTGTTGCTGGGGTTTTATAGTCATTTTCCCAGTTGATATAACTGTCATCTCCCATTCCTGTCGTTTTTTAAATACCAAATATCGTTTTTGTTGTTTCCTATAGTTATTGTCGTTTTCATAAATTGTAATTTTTGTTCTTAATGTCGTTTTTAGATAAGATATTTTTTCCTTCTGTTATTGCACGAGTTCATTGTCGCCTGTTGTAAACCGATGTCGTTTACCAATTCAAGTCGTTTTCGTATAAGATATCCTCATTATCGTAGCATGGGGATTTATTGTCGTTTATTGTATTTTTTTTTTTAAATGCCGTTGTTTCTTTCTAATTGATGTTTTCTTTTTTATTATTAGCGTAGGCTAACTGTCGTTACTTTTGTCGATCTCGTATTTTTTCCTTGCTGTCGTTTCCTAGATGATATCTTTTTTGTTTCAATTGTTGTCGTTTGTTTTTAGATCGTCGTTGTACTTACTTTCACGCTATCCTCTCTGTCTCACATAAGCATTTAAAAGGCTCATTGACTGCAATGCCCTTATCGTGAAACGCAAAGAAGCGCCATTCACGCGTTATTAATTGAGCCAGAAAGGGTCTTATCTGTACTTTCACTCATTAATTCCATCATGACAATTACCTGATCGGACGGCCCCACTCTCAGCTCCCACCTACACCAAGATCCCACATAACAATTGTAATTCCAAAAATACCCTTACTGAGTATAGAAATAAAGTTCATTGGACCGTACAAGAAAAGTACAAATCAATGGCAGTATAGGCATTTCAAATATTTTTTGGTTTCCCTCCCAAAATGGTCTATTAGCTTTTTGGTTTTCCCTCCCAAAATCTTTAATATCCCTTTCAAATTAAATTAAAAAAGAAATCAACAAATTAGGAATCCAAATCTAGTGACAGACGCAATCTGCGCCGTCGGATGTGGCCCAGTGACCTAAGCAGTGGAGCCAAATATGGGACCCGCTAGGACTGTTGTTAATATTAGCCAATGGAAGGACTCCACGTGTGCACCAGCTAGACAATTTAATATTAATACCGGAAATCGTTTTCTACGGTTTCTTGTTTTTTAGCCAAAAAAAAAAAAAAAAAATTTCCTGAAAAGTTTTTGGCGGGCAAATCCGTGAATTTCAAATAAATTTCAAAACCCTAGCCTTTTTGCTCTCAAACCTCTTTCTCTCTCTTTCTCTCTCTAGGTTCTTCTTTCTTCTTCATCTTCATCTTCATCTTCATCTTCTTCTTCCCTTTTGCGTCTAAAGATCTCACAGTTAGTCTTGAGGTTTGTGCTTTTTTTCTAGTTTATTTATTGATTCTGTAAATTTTTCTGTATTTTCTTCTTCGATTTGACCAGATTTTTTTTGTGCAATAGCAGTTGAAATATGGCTGAGGAATATCACTGATTAATCTCCGACAATGTCTTGAGAACAAGGTAATATGCTTTGTTTGATTTAACTCTTTCAGTTTCTTCCGCATTTTGATATATATATATATATATTTATTTTCAAATTTTTTTTTCGGTTTTGGAATATTTTAGTAGATCTGATTTTGCTCGCTAGTTGAATCGAAGACTTGAAATTGTTTTTTTCAGGTGAAAATCGAGGTTTGTTAAGTATTTTGACTTCGAATTGAAGTTTTTTGAATGGGAAAATAGAGGATCGGATTAGGGAATTTAGAGTTTAATTTGAAAGAGAGAAATAAAATGGGGAAAGTTTCTCCGAAAGAGAGGAATAGGAAGCAGAAGAAGCGATTACGAGGCTCGAGCAAGTATCTGAAGCCTGGCTCTCTTGCTCGGCTTCGGTATAGTAAGGCCTCGGTTTCGAAATCTTGTACTGATCTTGGGCGGAAAAGAGTGGCTTTCGCGGAGACCGAGAAGGCCGAGGGTGACAAGGTTTTGGAAGAGAAGGTCATTGATAGAAGCCCGTTGATGCTGTCGCCGGTGAATTTAGTCAAACAGAGTAGCTTTTTCGGAACGCCGAAGACTCCTCGGTTTGAGGATTGCAAGTCGGAGTCGCGGCTGGAGTCTCTTCCCATGGATTTGCTGGTATCTCTATGCTGTTTGCTTTATTTTCTAACTTGATTATGATTTTATTCAGCACAATCTGTTTGTTTTAGAGTATTGAATTAGTTTTTCTATTGGATGGTAAAATTTCTGAAACTGAGTTTGGTACTGCTGATGCCGCTTTGGATAATTGATAAGCTGGTTGATAACTCTTTTCCTATTTAGTTGACATTTTATAAACTTGTCGTGTCATAACATATTATGAACAATGTGAGATTATTAGTTAGCAGAAATAAGATCCAATTTTTGTTATAATGTGATCTAGTTGGAAACTCGGCATAGTACAGGAACAGATTGATTATTTGCTTGGGAGAACATATAATTAGATGTATATTTTTCTGTTTTTATCTAGAGAATTGGATTTTATCTCTTAGACATTAACACGTATCACGGTTACTGATTTTATATATATATATATTCCCAAAACTTTAGGTAAAAATTCTCTGCCATCTGCATCATGATCAGTTGAGGGCAGTTTTCCATGTTTCTCAGAGAGTTAGAAAAGCCGTGAGTCCCTCTTTCTCACTCTTTTCTTGCTTATCTCAGCTAATGCAATTTTGATCAGATGATGTATAACCACCTTCACATGATTATACACAGGTTCTGATAGCAAGGCAGCTTTACTTTAATTATACAACCCCAGATCGCTCTCGACAGGAGATGTTGAGAACGATAACTCCGCGGCCTACAGAACATTGGCCATTTGTTAGGTAAATCTCCCAAAGTAATTATTACTTGATCTTCATGTTCTTACCCTTTTTAAGTATGTTTACCTTGTGTTCATTATATTTTGCAGCAAGGGAGATGGGAAAGGTATCTGGCTGCCAAGTCCACACACACCAAAAGCACCAAGGCATGGTCCTCGGCCCCCTTCTCGCCTCAAAGCCTCTGAGGTGCGGCAAGTTGCCGCTGTTCTTTTTCAGGAGTCAGCTCTACCTGCTAGATGTATGGTGCCTTCCGTTTTGGCGAAGCCGTTGTGTAAATCACTGGCTTCAAATCGAGTTTTGTTCTACGAGGACGAGTTATGCCAAGCTGTTGCTCAGAATAAACTTAGGTGAACTCTCAGTTACCTCTAGTACTCTACTCTGTATATATAGTAGCGTGATGATGCAATTTTGTAGCTTTGATGGGGGAATGTTTAGTTTTAGGTTATATATGAGACTTCAGATTTTAAATTAGGAAGTGAGAAGTTTGAGGTGATGGTTGTAAGAATAAGACAGTTTCAATCTGGTTTTTCTGTATATTTCCTATATATGTCAAATGGACTTTCCTTTTTCTATTCTACCAGAGTTCAACATTATAGATTTTATTTGAACATTCGAAAATTATAAATGGGGGCAACAATACACTGGCATTTTAACTTTCAAGTCGAGATGTCTCCGAATTCTGATTGAATGTGGTAAATATCTTGCCCTGTTTGGCTTCAACATTTTTGTGTCTCCATTTGTAATATAATTGATTCAACAAACTTTGCAAATGTGTGAGTAGTAGTAGTGCGAGCTAAATCACAGTCTACATAGGAAACTAGGAGCACAACTTTCAAAAGCTTTAACTTCAAGTATAAATGTCGTGCTTGTGGTTTTTATTTTTGTTCTATTTTAAGCATTTCCAGAGATAAAAGTTCAGCGAAAACCAGTTGGTTACCAACCAGTATCTTGTCAGAGGGTGGTTACCAACTGGTGACCATTAATCGGCCAATATCGTCGTGGATACCAGCTGATATCTTCGTTGCCGATTGGTAACTAGTCAGTTACCGATTGGTAACCATTCAGTAAAAGACGGATACCAGTTGATAACCAGCTTGAATATTATGGTGGAGGTGTTCACTAGCTGGTTATCAACTGGTAACCAACCAATATTTTACCGGAGGGGTGGTTGCAATTGGTGACCATCAATCGGTCGATATGGTCGTGGATACCAACTGGTATCTTGATTATCAATTGGTAAATAAATGGTTACCAATTGGTGACTATCGACCGATCGGTATCACCATGGATACTAATCGGTAATTTTAAGGTATAATTGGTTATTTAAAATAAATAAATAAATAATTACAATGAGATGTACTTTATTTCTACTGTTGTTGAACTTTTCTTCTGAATTTGGTTACTTAATCAAACTAGTAAGTATATTTTTAAAGGCAGAATTAGTATGCAATTGAGTGCACTTAAATACATATATAGAACTAGATAGCGCTCTCATTAAGGTCCTGTTTGGGACGTCATCTGAAGATGATAAAATAATATATGGATTTCAAAATTCCAATTCTATGTCAAACTTTCTATTTTTTCTACTTTCAAAAAACTTAAACTTCAAAAATCCATAATTTTTTCATCTTCAAATCGGAATGATATTTTTTATGTCAAAATGCTCGTAATGATGAGAGGAATAAGACAAGATTCATTTTGCACATATATATATTTTTTCTGAACACATTTAAAAATTTTTGTATTATTTTCTATATTACATAATTTTTTCAAAAGTTTTTCTCCTAAACACACATTTCCAACCCAATCTTCAAAATACCATATCCAGATGTTCCCCCAAACGGGTTCTAATTTTACTCCTAAAGGGCATATGCCCTATGTTGGAGTACTTATCCCATAACATCAATATAGTAGTAAGCCGAGCTTTCAATATATGATTGATATATATATATATATATATATATATAGACACACACACATATACAAAGGCACGAGCAATCAATAACTATTTTGTCATCGAGACAAACTCCTTGAGCAGCCTATACATGATATGGGATTCAGCTGAAGGCCAAATTTCGAAAGGAGAAGAGTGGTCACAATCGAAGTTATCTCCAGGGCTGACGTCCAGCAAACGACAATACCTCTCAAAGAAGCCAATCCTAACAGTCACCCTCTCATCACGATTACCATGGCCACATTCACTATGTCCATTGATACGTTTGTGGTGGAACCGAAACCAGGATGCCGTTTGCCATGATGTACGTCGTTAGAAAAGATCGGTTGCCATGTGGCCGACTATAATGTCATGGCATGACGGTTTCTTATCTCGTGGAGTCATCCAAAACCATAAGGCTGTCTCATATGACACGGTCGCGTTTCTGGCCACCAAATCGGGATTTCCAAGCAGGACTAATCTAAGTGCTTTACCCTGGCTCGTAATTGTAGTTGCTTTATGCTTAACAAATTAAAGTGAATACTGACTTCATATATCATAAGGACGTACCCTTGATGAATTCTTAAAAAATAATCGATGATTTACTAAGTCAGTTGGAAGGGACCTCGGCCATAATACTGTTTACCAGGAGCACGGGGCCAATCTTGGCTAGGTACACAAATATTGTGTGTAGTACTTGGGCTTGTGTAGTACATGCGGATCATATATATATATATATATATACACACACACACACACATACATATCTTAGTGATGATATTAATATATATTGTATATAATAGAAAAATGCTGGACAAGCATTAGTTCTAGAGCACAAACTAGCTCATGGCATTATGATTGTTTAAATTTACAAACTTTGTATTATCTTTTATTTTCAGTAATATTTGTTGGGATGTATTGTGTCTATATATATATATATATATGTATATATTAGTTACACATCCTCGTTTATGATCCAGAAAGAAAGAAAGAAAGAAAAATACCTGCGGTTGCATGAGAGGTTTGAGCAAAGAAAGCACCAATCTCCCTCTAACGAGTTTATGATGGAGTTATGATGGTAGCAATATTGCTGAGATCATCATGATCATCACCAAAATGAATATTGCGATTTGAATCTGATAAGGATTGTGACATTGGCTTTGGCAAACATCACCACAGTAATCCTCGGTGTCGCCCCAATATCCATATATGCTGCAACATTGCCCCTCCGGACTTGGAACTCCACATTGTACACCATCGGAGGGTTCTAGCAACAACGCAACGCATAGCTTATTTAGATCATCGTAATCACAACGTTACTAAAACTACAATCACGAATACTGCACAAATCGATCTTCATTGCGATCTTTTCTTCGTAAACAAAAGAGTTTGATTGATTAAGCAGTGGAAATGTGAACCAAAGGCCAAAAGAAAAAAAAAAAAAAAAAGAGTGAGAAATGGGTCCCTGTCAAGGTCACCTCAAAAGGGCACAAATTTATCTACCTATTTAATTGAATTCATCAGGGATCATCATATTGATGATTACAAATAGAGACACCAGTATATTATAGATCTACATTAAACTGAACCAAAATACAAAAAGTTCTTTAGTTAATTCGTTTAACAAAGATATTATATTCTCTTATAGATATTAAGTTATGGATTGACCTTAATCCTGAGTGATTAGTGAACTGACATCCATATGTTATGCAATTTGATCTACCAATGATTGAAACGATTTCATAAATTAAAAACTTGATATTTTGCAACATAATATGATGGACAATTAGGAACATTGTTTCATAGATATGAAATCCACGGCTTCATAATGAATATTAATTTTTTTAATTGAACTGGTGTTGGGAGAGTTGTTCTTTAGATTTCAATGTTGAGGCAAAGAAATGAATTTAATTACTATTAGTTTAAGCCTACAACGACCTCTTAAACTAAGTTTATAAATGAAATTAAGCACACACATAAGATTAATTAGCACATGTAAGCACACTTTTTTACACATCAGCAGATTTTACCCATTAGATTTTATTAGTAAAATCTTTGCAACTGATTTTTAAAGGCATAATTACGGCATATCCTTACAACGTTCAGTTCCTGTTAGAAAAATAATTACTCTGTTTTTGGTTTGTTTCACTTTCGGTAGGGTATTCCCTTTTTGTTTTGTTTTTTTTTTTTTTTTGTCTTTCTCTCTTTCTTTTGAATTTTGACATTGTTCTTTAATTTTAATACGATGCAATTGTTAAAGGGAAAACCATTTTAGTTTACATGTTCTAGCTTTTTTTGAAGTCATCAGTTGCTTCTTCTTACCGTTTTAAAATAAAAAATTGTTTCTAATTGTTTTTTTTTAATATATTCTAAAACTACGAGAGTATATGACGACGTAGGAAGAATTTATGCAAGGTCTTTTGAAATGTAATTTGATGGGAGTCTATAGTGACAAGTTTAGTTGTTGTTTTAAATGTCGTTTCTTTTTTATTTTGCTGTGTCGTTTGTGTGTAGTTCAGATTTTGTTCTATATAGGTATTTTTTTGTGTAATTATAGATGTAACGATGTCGTTCTTGTTATTTTGGGTTGTCACTCGTAGTATTAATATTAATTAAAAGCCTCTGCTAGGCTACAGAGGCAGACTTTGATATTACCAAAAAAAAAAAAAAAAAAAAAACCTATATATATATATATAAATATCGACCCGAAAAGATCACGAGATCTCCTCTACCAGCCATGAATTTGGCTGTTTTTATAGATTTAAATTTGCTGTATTTCATGAGATTAAAATGAGTTTATTACATAGAGAGAGTGCTAGATAGCGCTCTCATTTATTCCACGCTAGTCTGGGGTGCTTATTTATTACATATTCATGCATGATAGTTATAGGAAGCAGCGAGCTTTCCGTCGATACACACATATATATATATATATATATTTATAATGTTTGGACCAGCCTAGTTATATGATATGGGATTCAAAAGGCCAACTGTGTAGAAAGGCACTGACTTGTTGCAATCCAAATTGTCTCCGGTGCTCACTTCCAACAAACGACAATACCTCTCAAAGAAGCCGATTCTATCGGTCACCCTGTCATCACGACTACCACGGCCACACTCGCTAAATCCATTGATTACGTTTGTGGTCGAACCGAAACCTGGCGGATGTATCTTGCTAGAAAAAATGCGCCCTTGCCGCCTGCCCACGATAACGTCGTGGCACGACGGTTTTCGATCTTGAGGAGTCATCCAAAACCATAAGGCTGTCTCAAATGAAACAATCGCGTTTGTGGCGACCAGATCCGGATTGCTAAGTAAGTCTATTCCAAGTGCTTTCCCCGCTTGCCCGTAATTGTAGTTGCTGTTTTCAGAAAGTAATTTAAAAAGATTAACGGTTGTCACACACAATTGGTTCCTGATCAATAATTGTCTAGTTAAAATTCGTTACTTTGATCTTTGATTGTTTAATTTTGACAATCAAGTTTGTGCAATCAAGGTCAAAACACGTCCGTTTACAATCTGTGGCCAAGCCAGATACTACTCAGTGGGTCCCCAATGAAATTTTAAGTTCTTTTTCTAACGGAAAAACTTTGAGGAAATTTGATTGTGTTCATAATAAATTGGGAAATCTATACTTGTGACTCTACTAAAAAACATATATATCATTTTGTTTTTGCTGAAAATATATACCCTACTTAGTAATATAGAATTCTAACTATGCCAAAAATTTATCTCTTTTGTGTTTTATGTTATACCCCACTAAAGGAATTCCTAACTCCTTTATTGTTCCCAATTTGATCAACTTAATTGTCAAAGTTAGATAATAAAAGATCGAAGTGACAATTGCTCAACAATTTATAAGAGACGAATGGTGCCAATTATATATATATATGTAACCGAAAAATTAAAATGTGTCATGAAATATTATCTCAAAATTAAGGGAACCGTGATTAATTCTACAACTAGTGGTACTTTTTATATATTTATTAATTCTATATTATCAGTGGAACTTGAGGATCCGAAAGAGACTTGGAAGACTTACTAAGTGAGCTGAAAGGGACCTCGGCCATAATACTGTTTACCAGCAACGCAAGGCCATTCTTTGCTATGTACACAATAGTCACTCTGCTGCAATAACCTTTTCTTGTTCAAACAATATCCCCAGCTATATTTGCCACGGCGTGCACCACCCTTTCCTCCTACACATATGCCTCAAAACATTATCTAATTTCTCTTTAATAATAATTATAATAATATATTTACTTTTAGATCAAATCATGTCCAATTTTTATGTGTCAGATCTCAATAATCGTACATGAATAATAAAATATGAATATGTAAACAAGTTACTATGAATATCGAATTAAACTTGATGAAATCTGATGACTATAAATTGTTTCCTACGATAAGGTAATTTTTTCATATTCTCTGAAAAAACTCTACTCCATGTAGTTAAAATGGCCTAATAACGATGGAATACAAGCAAATATTATAGATGCGAAGTGCAAGTGAGTGATCAAGTGTACGTACCTTTGGTTGCAAAAGAGGATTGAGCAAAGAAAGCGGCGATCTCCCTCTTACGAGCGTCAGTCGTGCCGGTAGCACCAAAGCTCGGAAACTGACTTGTGGCGGCGAGAAAAGCGTCGTAGGTGTAAAAGCCTCGGGCAGGGCAGCTCGGATGGTCTCGATTGGGGAGCATTTCTTCAAAGATGGAAGGAGTTATGATGGTGCTGATGTTGCTAGAAACGCGAGGATGCGGTGGAACCGGTAGAGCGGAGCTAGAAAAGGCCGGGCATTGGCTTTGGCAATAGCGAGCGTGACAATAGGTTCCGGAGGTGCCGCACCATCCAAAGATGCTGCAACATTCCCCCAACTTACACACAGCATGGCCGCCTTGCTCTCCACATTGATATGCCACCGAGGTTTCTAGCAACAAGGCTACGGATAAGATGACAAGAACTCTCCTCATATTCTTGCTAATAATGCTGATGATCATTTTCACAATTTTCTGGTGATCTCTCTTCATTACTTCATTTGATTATGCAGTAGAAATGTGGTTCATGGATGAGACTGATATGTGTCTATATATATATATATATATATATAGACGAGAGAGTTCGGAAATTCTACCTACCTGGGGTATCCCGTTTTTTTTTTTTTTTTTTTTTTGAGGAGTTATGTTTCTGCTTTTTTAAGTATAGACTAATGCTTTTATCTTTTTCAACTCAGTGTTCTTCTTTTTCTAAAAAATCAATATAACTAATTTTTAAAAGTTAATTAACTATAATTTAAAATTTTCAACTCAAATCAGTATTCAAACACCATAAATAAAAATATTTTTGAAAAATCTAAGTACGTGTTTTCAATAAATCTTTTCGTGTCGAACACAAGTGTTTTCAAATATGACTCACATAACTTTATTAATCCGTAGTTCAGACTTCAAAAGTCATACACAGCAACAGGAAATTAGTACTCTTTATTGCTTTCAACGGACCAAAATTAACAAAGATGAAAAAAAAAAGTAATGCATTATTAAGCATCTTCATTAAGCAAAATACTTTCCGTTCAATTATTTTTTCTTATTATGAATTCTAAAAATAGGAAATTAATTCTATGAAAAAAGGAATTAAATTACATAAAATTAAATTTCAGAATTAGATTAAAGTGTTCACTAATCTATCAATGAATCTATTTATTTAAGGAATTAAATTCCTATTATGATGTCTTCTTTCTAAAAAATTAGAAGGATTGATAATACAATTATTGTAATTACGAAATTATTTTCAAATGAAAAAAATAATTGAATAAGAATAATAATATGCTTGGTATAGAGTTAGTTATTTCCTATTTTTTAGGGGAAGGAATTTATTTTGGTAGGTAGTAGGTAGGAGACAAGTTTCTCATTATTTTTAGGTAGGATAACGTAATTTAATTTCCAAACATAAAAGTAAATACTAGAATTTAAAATTAGGAATTTAATTCATTTTTCTCAAATTGGATTACCCATTAGTAAACACGTTATTTTATTTTATTCTTTTTCAAAAGTCATACACAATAACACAGCGACAGTAAATTAGTACTCATTTTTGCTTTCAACGAGATACTTTCCGTTTAATATTTCGTGATATTATTCATATTAAGCGACTTTACAGGTTGGATTTTTTTCCCCCCTCTTTTTTAATAGGGTGTTTATGTAGACGTTTTAAAAGTTATGGATTAAGCTTTATTAAGCAGATATTTTCCGTTCAATATTTCGTGTTTTTTTTTTTAAGTCATATATAATACAACAACAGAGCAACAGTAAATTAGTACTCATTTTTGCTTTCAACGGTCCTTTAACAAAGAAAAAAAAAAGCATTATTAAGTATCTTTATTAAGCAAGAGATACTTTCTGTTTAATGTTTCGTGATATTATTCATATTAAGCAACTTTACGGGTGGGTTTTTTTTTTAATTTTTAATTTTTAATTTTTATTTAGAGTAATTATATAGACGTTTTGAAAGTTATATATGGTCCAAAATGGGACGAATACAGTAGAAGGATTAGTAATCCTTAAAAAATAAAAGTTCTCTCTAAGGTGTGGCACCAAATCAAACTTCCCAAAACATGTTAGGTACCAAAAAGCATCAACCCAATGGATTAAAGAAGTAATTAAAAGTTCTAATAATTACTTGGCAAATAAAGTTCTCCTCAGAGAGAATGACTAATAAATGAATATTTACATTATGAAAAATGCAAAGGACACTAACTCTAATTTTAATTTTTAAGTACCAACCTATGTGGTATTAGAGTTATTGTTCTTTTATTAATAAGTGTTTAAAATACTGTTACATCAGTTGATTATATCTACTAATAAAAATATGATACATCAGTTGGCACTTAAAAAATTGGGCTTATAATTGATATTCCTAGCATCACTATTAGATTATACATTTACTTTCCTCGTCTTGAGTTTTTGCTCTCTCTATTGTCCTCTCTTTTCCCTCTGTGATTTTACTTCTACCTCCTTAGTGATTTTTTGTTCCATTTTTTTTTAACCTTTATTCTCTCTTCTATCTTCATCCTACATCAATATTTTAATGTGTTATATGTAAAACCATGCAATGTATGCAAATTTTCTTTTAAGTTAGTTTATAAATTGCAGTGGAAAGCGAATATGATGCTAAAATCTGTTGCTTTCATATTTAATACTGCTGTCAAATATATTTTTCCGTAAAAAATTCAACTGATAAGAGAAATCTATAAATAATTTTTAAGTTCGAGAGGAAAAAAGGTTATAAATTAAAATTCTGGGACATTTTACGATAAGGTGGAGGAAAAAATGAAATTTATCCATTTATTTCCTTTGCAAAAGGGAAGGGTCCTTTGCAAAAGTTTCTTGGGAATGAAATTGAGATTTCCGAAAACAATAAAGCAAAATAAGTAACACTTCATATGGATTTAGAGCTAAATTTGTCTTTTTGAAGATAGACGGAAAAGTGATTCTTTTTTTACTTTTTATTATTTTTTATTGAATGATCGGAGAGCAAATATCCTAATTAAGTTCACATCCACTAATTAAGGTCTTCTTTAATTTTTATTTTTTAACTTGTAAAGAAATTTCTTTTTGTCGTTTGCCGTTATCTTTTTTTTTTTTTTTTTATAAAATTAAAAAGGTGATTGTTCATATGGCAACGTTTTGCACTTGTCGTTTTTTTTTTTTTTCGAGTGTTATTTTTGTCCTATTATCTCTGTTCATGGTTGATGTTATTGCTTTATTTCTTTTGTGTTCACGGTATTATTATCGTTTTATTTCGTTTCAGCCTTTCATCAGTTTATACCCCTTATGGTTTGTTGTTTGTTTCCCCTTTCTGGTGACGTTTTATAGTTTGTTGTCGTTTGACTGTTTGTCTTATTTATTTATTAATTAATTAATTAATTTAATTTTTAAAAGGATGTCGTTTTAATTTGTTGCCATTCCACACTCTCCTCTCTCTTTCTGTCTCTCTCCGATGGTCACGTCGTTTTTCCAGTTGTCTCGTCAAATGGTCTAATTAAGATCATTATCATCTTCCGCGCATATTCCCACGAGATTTCTAATCCTTTATAATAACACAAAAAAAAAAAAAAAAAAGAAGAAGAAGAAGAAGAAGAAGAAGAAGAAGTTGTAGTACTACTAGTTGTCTTTCCTGCATCTTCCACGAACATGCAGAGATAAATAAAGGTTGTGCACTTATTGATGTCTCTTTAGCCACTAAGGAAAAAAAGTAATCGTTAGTTAATAATTTACTTGTAAAGCAAGGTAACCTTTTGACGAAATGCAAAGCAAAGGAAAAGATCAGTATACTTGCCGAGGGGCTTCATTTTCTGCTGTGAGATAGATAATCTGGCCAATGATATTCTCACAGATCAAGTATATTATAAAGTTTCGATTATTATAATTATGACTGCTTTACCATATCATGATTATCTACCTAAATTCAAAGTTTCCACAAGGAAAACTTCAAGCGGGTGTTCTTGTGGGGGGGGGGGGGGGGGGGGGGGGTGCCCAACGATTTAAGCGTACGGGAGAGAGTAATTTCTTCGTTCTTTAAACTTGTAGCAATCATAAGAATTAAAAAGTAAATTTGAATAATTTAAATTTAAATTTCTATGAGAAAAAGTTTTTAGATAATGCAGAAAGTATTTTCAAACAGAGTGTATATTCCGTTGACCCAGAGACGTAATTACTTAAGACATGGGGGGATTTAAGCCCCCCCAACCTTTTTTTCCCCCCTCAAAAAATACCCTACAATTTTGAGGAAAATTTCATAATAACCTCCCTTATAAGTGAAAAATTTGCTCATAATATCATTTAATTATCCATTACATAGTATTAATATCCCTGATAAAAATATCTAGCTTCGTTATTGTGTTGACCAACATATAGTTTACAAATGAAATGAAGAGATAGTTGATAAACTATCTAGTTATTAATTGAAGAGATAGTTGAGAATTATGAATTAATATTAAGCAAATGAAACGAAGAGATAGTTGATTAGGCAACATATATTCCACTACTTGTTACTCTCACTTTAGTCAAAAGGTGTATATTTTTTATTTGTTTATTAGTCGATCTGATGTCGTAATTTGTTGAAAGTTTCAGGTTAACATACTGTATTCAGTAGAAGAATTCCAATAGTCCCTCTCAATAACCCCTTACCTCTCTCTTTTTCTAATATTTTCTTTTTTCTTTTTTGTTTTATTTAATTGGGGGGATTGGGGGATAAATAAGGAATTAGAGGGAAAGATATTCCAACTATATATACATATATATTGGGACCTCCCATGCCTTTTTTACCAATCCTCTTCTTAATTACCCCTTTATTTAAAATGAAAAATATAAATACAAACGAGTGGATGATTAAAAAATAATAAATACACCTTTAACCTATTAATTCGGTTGATAAAGAGAAATAATCTGGCCATTTGTTTCCATGTCCATGTCCATTTCAATTCATTCCCATTTCGAAAATATAGTTTGGCTGCAAGATTTTTTTTTTTGAATCTAGGTTTGGGAATATAAATTTGGCTCCATTTCTAAAATTACATCCCAATGCAATGCTAAATTATTGGGCAAATAGTGACTTTGGAATATGCAAAGAAGCACTTCGTGGCTAAGCATCTTTCGGCGGAGAGAGGAAGCGACCATCTCATTTATTATGCATTCAACCTCTCCATCCTCTCCTTGTCCTTCCAGTATTAAAAAAAGTGCCCTCAAATAGAGTACTATTTTTTATGTCAAATTTTTCATATGCTAAACTTTGTAATATATTCGTTACAAGGTATAGTTAATGTCAAATTTGATATATGATTCTTATTAATTGTTACATTAATTTTTTTATGTAATTTTTACAATATTTACATTTACAAAATTTAAATATTAAAAATTCACTTTTACGAGTTTCAAAATATTATAATAATGATAAAAAATAAAAATAACCTTAGAAATAACATTATATATTGGAGTGTAAAATAAGATAATGCTAATATTGGCATAAAAAAATATATTAGAGATATTCTTATTTCACGCTTTCCTAGACCAGTTTTGCAGAATAACATGCATTTTTAAATTTAAAAGTTTCTCTCTCTTCAAGTTTTAAAACATCATAGCTTTTTCGTTTATTTTTTTTTAAAGACGATTGTTTTTTCAATGTGGTCATAATAAAAATGGGAACAAATCCCCTTCCATATACTATATTAAAAATTTTATGTTAACTAAGGTTTTATTAGATTTGACTATACAATATTTTTGAAATGATTGTTTTTAACATCATCTAAACACCGTTTTAGAAAATATTATTTTTTTAGAATAGCACTTTTGATCACACAATTCAAACGTTACTTCAGAGCCAAACAAAAATGACATTTGTATCAATTTTATATTTTCGTCTTAAAATGAAAAAAAAAAAAAATGAATCTAGGAAACAACCGGAACCAATGGTTGCTTTCCGAAAGATAGAGAGAAAATTTTCTTTTGAACTTGGACCTAATTTATTGCCAAACTTTGGAATGCATTGTTTATCGTGTCTCTTTTTTATTTTTTTTATTTTTTATTTTTAAAAATCCCTTTGAAGTATGGTCATTATGCATGCAAATTTAAAATTTCAACGGTAGCAATCTTACTCGTTAATCTATGTTAATCGATGAAAAAAGTCTCAATTCCTTTAGATATTGAAATTTGTCGATTTCCTTCCAAAGACTTGTATGGAAAGGATTGGTGGTGATCTTTTTAATGTATTGTAAGTTAAATGAGTGGGGAGAGAGTGTCATACAAGTGCATAATTTAACAAGCACAACTGTTTAAGGTAGATTTTTTAAAATTTGTTTCTTCTAATTTTAGGACACAATTATACGAACATGGGGGAAATAATTAGTTTTTAAAGTTTGTAGAGCACCTTATTATTTACTTTAGTAACGACTCCATCTTGAGTTCATGTAGAGAGTTCAAATCCCCTTTATCCCTTAATTTTCTTTCCTCTTTTTTTTTTTTTGGGGTTAAAATAACTATTATTTTACAACCAGTAATGTGTTCACGAAAATAATTTAGTGTCGATGGCAAGTACTTGATGTAATCGAGCATCTCTAATAGACCATTAACTTTATATGCCAATGGCAAATTTTGATATTTAGGTTAAATAAAAAAAAGTGCTCTTAATAAAATGTTATCTTTATTGTTGAAATTTTTAAATACTAAATATAGTTAAGGTTAAATTTAACATCTTTGATTTTTACTAATTTATATCTTTTTAATATATTTGATTCCTAATAATTTATATCTTGAATTTTTCATAAAACGACCAAAGTATTTTTATTTTTAAATTTTGTAAATATTACTAAACGTTTATAGTTTACTTTTACGAGTTCTAAAACTTAATAATAACATTAAAGATAGCAATGCACATTAGAGTATGAAGTATGATACTGTTATTTTTCACATTTTTTTTGTCATAAATATAATATTTGCATAAAAATATACATTGGACATGGTCTAGCAGGTGTAAAGCTAAAATAATTGTACTAGCTAGCTACTTGTTCAAAGAAAACATGGTCGGGACCAAAGCTATAAACTAATAGTATGAAAACCAAATACAATTTCCAACAATTTTTTTTTTTTGTAAATGAATTTAATTGAATAAACAAGCATTCCGATCTACTTGATTTTGCATCATTGTAGTTTTTTCCAATAGGAATCGACAACTCTAAAGTTTATTTTAATAAACCTGTACGCCGAATATTAAAAAACTAAAGTTTAATATACCTATAAAAAACTTATAATGTTGTGCGTATTCCATAACAATTTTCATAATTCGAAAAAAAATATAGAAATAAAATCTAATCGCTCAAAATAATTTTTTTTTAATTTACATACCTTAGTGATTATAAGATAATATTGAGAACAACTACGTAAGCTTTATTCAAAAGTTCTGTCATAATTTTAATTTGCATCACAATATTACTAGAAAGCAAAACTAAATAAATAATAATTTGAAAAAGTTGAAAAAAGAGAATGATGAAAGTACTTACAATGGATTATGTTGGTGAGAGAATTAGTAATATCGAATATATACATATTTTGGAAGAGAATGAGAGCAAGAGAGGAAAAAAAAGAGTAAAAAAAGTGAGGACTCAAGCCACAAAAAATTCCAACCAAAACCTAAAAGAACAAAGGGGAAAGAAAAAATTATGCATATATATATATATATATATATATATATATAATGTCAAAATATATAAAGAGAAAGCCGGAATTAAATTAATTGGTGGGGACCACAATTAAAAAAAAAACTGCCCAATAAATTAAAAAAAAATTACGAAAATGAAAATAAAAGAGATAATTATTGTAGTTAGTGGCGGGGGCATAAAAAAATAATTGAAAAAATAAAAATCTAAGTGATAGTTAATGAAAGCACAAATAATTATTAACAGCCATAAATTTAAGAACTTTAAAAAATATATATGATTTTTTTTTTTAGGTTTTCCTCGGTGCAGGTATGTGTCCCCACCATGCTCCCTTACACATTTCATGGGTCCTAATGATCATCTGGATACCACTAAAATGGCCAATATTTAAATCTTTATTTATCCATGCATGCCCTATGAAATCCTAATTGGAGATGCATCTATTTTTCCACGTCAAGAAGTCTATCTAGAGAATGGACTATTTCTACTTAAGTGTAAGTTACAATATATATGCACAGTAAAATGGTTATCTAATTGCTATCAAAATTACCAAGAATGTGAGAGGTAGTAGGTACGCGTTTTCCACTGAGATGCCAAATAATGGTGCTCTTGCACGTGATGAAAACTGACCGTGTCTCACCAACTTGAATGCAATCAAGTAACGAAATACAGGAGGCGTTTCGCATACCCGTTCCAACCAAATAATTTTAATTTTTTTTAAAATTTTTTTCTTCAAAAATAAACTTAATTTCACTATTTAAATATCCTACTCTCACTTAAAAACTCAAATTTTAAAAGTCCATAATTTTATTATTTTAAGTCGAAATGAGATTTTTCTCTTTAAAATTGCATAGAATTTCGAGAGGAGCAAAACAAGATCCATAATGATACATGTTTTTTAAACACATTTCAATTTTTTACACTTTTTAACTCCAATTTCGTTTTCAACCAAACCACAATGTTAAAACTCAATTAAAGTCCAATCAAAATATAACTCTAATTCTCAAACTCAAGCGGACCAATCAAATGGATGCATAATTGGAGCCAAAATAGAAACATGAAAAATTTTGCTATAGCATATTAAAAAAGACCTATTGAATTTTGTTTCTAACTGTTGGGTCTGTACAGTTTTGTCATTGACAGGGAGTGAGGACTTCGAGTGATTTATAAGTGTCACGAGTTCTTTTCCAATCAGTAATTACATGGAAGTTGTAACTTAGTAGGGTTCACTAATTATAAATCCATTTGGTTCTTTCTCCTGAAGGCCCTTGTGGTTGATCTACACTCGTAGGATATGCATATGTATTTGCTTTTGTGTGTGTGTATAAATCATATATGATATTTTGAAATATACACTACCACCAAATTGTAATACTCTTCTATAGAAAGTACCTTCCTCAAACATATTTGCCACTTGAAGGGCGGGATGATTTCCTAGCATTTTGTGAGCAAAATTAAGATAAAGTACGGTACTGTACGAGCTACGTCTAGGACTTTGTGGTAAAATATTGAACTAGAATAGCAATAGGCCAGGTTTGTGTCCTCTAATTATATATGTAGCATACACAAAGTTATCATGGTCATATTTGTAAAACCTTATCCAAATTTTATATGAGAAAACTTGCATCATCAAGTGGAGGAACCAAGTGTACCCATAAGTGAACCCTATTAAGTTACAACTTTCAGATAATTATTGATAATCCTAAAGCTCATTGTGGTCGATCTGCCCGTGAAAATGTACGTGTGTTTTTACTTGTGTATACCAAAACAAACTTGCATCACCAAGTGTAGTACACTAGGCAAATCCAGCAAAAATACTTCATACATACACACAAAGCAAATAGGTTGTTTTGGACTGCAGTGTCTCGTGCAAAAGTGGAAGTGTACTATTGTTTCCTTTTTTTTTTTTTGTTTTAATTATTTTTTATTTTTTTTAAGGTGTTTCTTGTTTCTTGCATTTTTGAAGAAAAGTCAAAAATACTTTTTTAGAACACGTTATAAAGGTCTTTTCTATATAAGTAGAGGAATTGGATATTAATGGCTCAACAAATAGGTTCATTAATTAAAAAAAAAAAAAACCCTCAACTTCATCTAATTCCATGGCTTTCACTCATGTCTACACACTTCTGATCTATTTTTGTCTCCTCCACGTCTTCTCAGGTACTCGTACACGAACAATACCACAGAACACAGCTAGCTAGACATATATTTAATAGTGCTTCGTTGGAATACCTATTCATCATATATTCTAACGCAGTTTTCATATTTTATTGTTTGTTCATTTAAAATTCGGATTATATTTGTATAGTGGAGTAAACAAAATTATGCTTTCGAGACTGTACAGTTTTGGATGGATAAATTTTTGTCCAGTGCCTTTCAATTTAATATACTTTTCATAGTAATATTATAATATGGTGGTCCGGGTAGTGTTAAAAAAGAAAAGAAAAGAATATAGTACAAAAGATAAATATATACTTTTATTTTTACTATGATATGATATCTGTGACATAATCTCTAATTTTCAAAATTAAACGCTCATGAGTACTAGCAAGAAAACTCTACAATCGAATTTATTGTTAAAAAGTTTTCTTTTGCTTATTACAAAGGGGCCACGACCAAGCATTCAACAAAGTTAAAAATCATCAACAAATGCAATATCACAATCTGGCCAGGCATTTTATCAAACAGTTGGTCCGCACAACCTCCCAGTCCCACCACAGGCAGCTTCACCCTCAAACCAGGCAAGTCCTATACTCTCTCCATCTCCACTCCCTGGTCAGGCCGCTTATGGGGCCAAACCCACTGCACCAGCGGCTGCGGTGAAGGCGGAAACCCCACGCCGCAGGCGCCGTCCACTCTCGTGGAGTTCTCACTCAACCGGTCGAGTACCGGACTCGATTTCTACGACGTCAGCCTCGTGGACGGCTACAACCTCCCCGTGATGGTTTTTCCACGCGGCGAGAACACGTCGCGGTGTCAAGCGACTGGTTGCTCTGCGGATTTGAACGTGGTTTGCCCTAAGGAGCTTGGGGTTTTCATGGAGAGCGTGGTAGTGGCGTGCAAGAGCGCCTGCGCGGCGTTTGGCAAGCCGGAGTACTGCTGCACCGGGCCGTATGCGGCGTCGACGGAGTGTAAGGCCAGCTCCTACTCGGAGCTCTTCGAAAGGTGGTGTCCACTGGCTCATAGCTTCGCTTATGACAGGACCACCACTTTCTCTTGTGCAGCCGAGGAGTATGTTGTCGTTTTTTGTCCTTCCTCGTCTCTTTCCCGGCCTTCAAATTATAGGTGAGTATATACTTTTTTATACATCTGTTTCGAAATGTAGGTTTTTGTTAGATTGTAAAGCTGTCACGCATCGTTAAATTATTGAGTTGTTCTGATGTTTATATATATGGATTGAACACCCTTTCTTCTTAAGTTAGCTTTTGAGAATTAGTTCTATCCAAACTCACTTACTTATATGGTATAAAAATAAAATTTTTTAGACAAAAATAGGTTTGGACCCGACTTATTATTTATATGACACGCTAGGCACGAAAGATGATGTTATATTATAAATTTATCCCATATTGTCAAGTTATTCAGCTACTATACATGTAGATTAGACACCCTCTTCTCTTGAGCTAGCTTTTGGGGATCTATCCAAACTCGTTTAACATGATATCAGAGTCAAACTTTTATAGACGATAGTGGATTTAAAAATTGTCCTACATTGATAAGTTATTAGACTGTTATGGTGTATATATGTGGATTAGACACTTCTCTTAAATTAACTTTTGAGAATGAATTTTACCCAAACCCATTTAACATGGAATGCTTATTTCTTTTCTAAAAAAGGGTTTTAATAAGACACAAACTTGTCTGGAAAGATCTTATAATACGAAGATGTAGTGGTTGCTTAGGTGTTTTTCTCCTCTTTGGAGTGGTTTTTGTTTTTGTTTTTTTGTTTTTTTTGTTTTGGTCAAACTTCGATGTATTTTTTTTTTTAATTCTTAGCTTCATGTGAGATGGTTAAATAATAAGAATATTAAAAAGGTACCGATTTAATTCAAATATTTTTATACACAAATTAATCTTTATTACCATCATCTATAAGGCCATATATACCAATACTGATATACAATATCTAGTTGTATGTTTTGGTTTTGCAGGTATTCTCAAGTTAATTTTTGAACATATATTTTTTGGTGAACATATAAGTTAATTAATTATTTATATGTGTGTATATATTCCCGGCCTTCACTATATGTTTTTGAGTGTCCTAAAAGTTGTATTTTACCTTAATATTTGCTCACATATACGGTTACATATGTCTGGCTTTGAGGTAATTAATTTACACCTACTTATTTTATTTTATAGCCTTAAGTATCATCACATCCAATTTCCCGCACTATTTAATACTATATTGTCGAGGTCTCAAAAGATGATCATATTTTGCATTCCCACAAGTTAAATCATTTGTTGAATTTTGAACTATTAAATTTTGTTTTTTATTTTATTTTCCACTAAAAAAATAAAGTGAATCACTTTTGCCTTTCTATAACTTCCTTTTCAACAAAAGTGGGGTGAAAGAGATTCGAATTTATAACTTCCAACATCAATATTCAAGAAAAGAATTGTTTGAGGATGTGAGGTGTAAATATCATCAACAATAACTTTTGTATTTTTTTATCAATGAAAAAGAGCGACTAGTATCCAGAAAGAGTAAAACATCCTAATTAAATTGGCATCTAATAACGTACTCCTTCCTCTACCTGGCTCCCATCTCATTATTACTAAATAAAAATATTTGCATCAATATGGTGTCGTACGTTATCCTTTTCTTTTTCTTTTTCTTTTTTTCTGTTATTTATATAATTAATCTTTATATTCTGATTTATAAGCATGATATTTAAGCATGAGGTTACTAGAAATCAGTTTTGTCGAGATAAAGTAATCAACATTTTGTGGTGGCTGGTGCAGCTTAAATGAGCCAAATAATAACGGGTTAAAGTCACCGCCGGACAGGGTTGAAGTCTCGGCGACGGCGGCCACTACTTTTGAGAAGAAGAAGACCAGAAGTAACAGCGTGATAATTGCTATTGGCAGCGCCGTTTTATCAGTTGTACTGATAATTGCCTTGTTCATAACTAGGGTTTTGAAGATCAGCCGCTTCTATAATAACATGGATCCGCTAAACCCATCTCACTGCCACTGTTGTTCTCTTACCTTGTGTTCTCTAGCTTAATTAATCCGCTATAGAATTAATTAGATGCTGATAAATACTTCTAGCAAAGTGTGTGTATAATATATAAATATATATATTTATATTTATATGGTAATAATTAAGCTCGACAATATCGGTTGGGTGAGCTGATGAAGTCTGTTGTAAATTATTATAAGTGTTTGCCCTAGCTAGAGTGTATGGTGCAAGTAAAAATTTAACAGATGATAACGAAGCCAAGAAGAAATTATATATACATATATATGAAAATCATTCTCGTAATTTCTTCATTTATTTATTCTACTCGATTGGACTAACTTATTTGTCTCCGTGGGTTCAATGATATTATTATTATTTTTTTAAATGATGACTGATGAGAGAAAATAATTGATGTTAAGTAAAAACCACTAACGAACTCATCATTTAGTTATCAGAGTCTATTTTGATTAAAAAAAGCAGCAAAAGAAATTATATAACTTTATCAGAACAAGGACCAAAAAAAAAAAAAAGTTTGTCTATTTCCAGCCATAAAAAGAGCACTCCGTATGGTAATGTTGTGGCTCGTTAGTGTCGTTTTGTCCTCTCCCCCACCAAAGGTGATATGTTGTGTTGGACGAATATTCTAGAATCGATCGTCCATTTCGTGATTATAGGGGGGTTAATATTTAAATATTGACGCAGATTAACTTAATGAATCCCTATATACTAATTTCGTAAGGTCAAGATTGGAGGCTCAACCGGTACTCCTTTTGGCATTCCTCCGAGCTGGCTCCAATTTTTGATGAAACTTTTTTCCATCATGCAAAACAATTAATTAAATAAAAGCTAGCTGGTTTAAAGCCAAAAAAGCTGAAGCTGGGTTTTCTCGCTTTCGTTGCGTTAATTAGAATATGGCCTTTCATAATCAGTCAAACTAGACTTTCTGGAATTTCTTGGCTACGCTACTTACAGCTCCCTTCTCCTAGGAGAAAATGAACTTAGCCCCGTTTGTTTCTCCGATTCAAATTAAAATATTTTAACTTATTTTTATCTTTTTCTGAAAAGTAAATAAAAATTTTAACTAATTTTAAAAAGTCAAATAATTCCAATAAAAAAAAAATTCAACTCCCACTTACATAACAACACAAGCTTAAACACAGGCCTATAAGTTCATCCATCAAACATGTTCCACCCGTTGTCAGCTCTCTATATATAGTGCTATCACTTGTCCTCCATTAACTAAGCTTCCATTTGACTCTCTATTTCAAACATAAAGTTTTTATATCAATTGTTGTCTTTTTCTAAAAAAAAGTCAATAAAATGATAACTAGTTTTTGAAAAATCAACAAATTCCAACCTAAAAATTCCATTCTATACCCATATCCAAACACAAGCTAAACCTTCTACCTATATATTTCTTTTATTTTATTTCCGCTCATCCTTATTTTTGTCAAAAAATTAGGCTTGTTGTCTTTTTTTAACCACCTAATCTAATGGATGACCCAACATTTTTTTATATAGGAAAATGAGTATCTGTCATTTTTCATTTGGTCAATCAGTGATTGACTAGTGGTTAATTAGTGATTGACTAGTTGTCAATCAATAATTGATTATTAAAAATTTGGTGATTTATGTTATGGTTAATATATCAGTGATTGACCATAAGTTAATAAAAAATTAACTATTATGTGGTTAATCACTGATTGAACATTTAAGAAAATTGATTAACCATTAAAAAAAAAGATATTTTAGTTAATTTTTAAAAACTGCGATCATTTATTAAAAAACTCTTAAAAAAAAGGTTATTGACTTCTCCGTCAACACCTCAATAACACTTTTACTATTTCATCAAACTTTTATCTTCTTATTTTCTTATACTTTTCTCATTTTGTCACTTGATCATTTGGTTGGCTCTCAGATTGTTTTTGACAGTTACATGTTTTTTTTTTTTAAATTTTTTTTGCCGGTATTTTTTCCTCCCCAATACACTATATATTCTCGTGTATAAAGGTTCATATCATCTGTAGACGTTTTGTGTTTGGTTGAATAAAATTGGTGAGCTTTGCGATGGATGCTAATAAGGCGGTTTGTTTAGCTCAAGTTGTTGTTATCTTCCTTCTTTGTCTCCTCGACATCCCTGGTAATAAGCTACACATGAATGCTTTGGGTTTAAGAAAAGAATTTTTTTTAAATATATATACATATACATCTGATCATGTGTATGTGTTTCAATGGATCTGAATTTAGGCACGTCTTCGGAGCTGACGATAACGATCAGAAATTCATGCGACGAAACCATATGGCCGGCTATAGTATCCAAACCCGACTCGCCGGAGCTCTCCAAGAACACGACTGGATTTTGCCTCCGACCGGGAGAATCCAAGACGGTCAGGGCTCCAGACAACTGGACCGGCATGCTATGGGGCCGCACACACTGCAGGAGCGACGCCACCGGAAAATTCACTTGCGGGACCGGAGATTGCGGCTCCTGCGCCGTGGAGTGCCCAAGAGGTGCCGCCGTGCCAGCGGCCGCCACTCTCGCCTCCTTCACCCCGAACGGCGGGGTCGGCGAGTACACCAACTCCGTCAGCCTTGAGAAGGGGTTTAACCTGCCGGTGACGGTCGTTCCAAGAGGTAAGAAAGGAGGTGATGATTCGAGGTACTGTCGGGCAGTTGGCTGCGTTGCGGATCTGAACAAGGAGTGCCCTAAGGATGTTCAAATTGTGCTTGGAAACGACAGTAATACTATTATTGGGTGTAACAGCGCGTGCGAGGCGTTTAAGGAATCGCAGGATCACTATTGTGGCCGTTCCAGTACTTACTCTGATCACTTCAAGAGATTCTGTCCACATGCTCAGGCATATCAAAACGACAAAACAAGCAATAGTACCTCTGATTGTGCCTTTGCAGATTACTATGATGTTAACTTCTGCGCTCCCAGTTTTCCTTCAAGTACTCCGTACCGGTAAGGATTATATTCTAACCTACATAGATTATTATTATTATTATTTTTAGTTCTTAATAAATCTTATATATTATACGTTACTTATTGTGAAAGTCAGTAAAATATAATTTTTGAAACTAGACAAATCAATACTATTGGTGTGTGTGTATGATTGACTAAAACAATATTCCCTTGAGCTTGGCTGTTTTTTTTTTTCACAATTTTTTCAGTATGCGACAAGAGATATATATTATTCGGGAAGAAGCTCTCTCTCTCTCTCTCTCTTCTTGCGTGTGTGTTCTATGGTTTGTTGTGAGTGAGTAAGCGTGCTTCACTCTTAGGGCCCGAATCCGGTGTCAGTGCTTGGCTCACCCTTCCACTAGATTTGTTTCTGTGCAGAGTTCGTTGTGGCCTTCAGACTATAGAGTTCTAGCTCTCAAGTGATCGGAAATTTTCATTGATTATTGAGGTCTCAAAAAGAACCTTATGTGTGCTTGATTAGTGGTGTATCGAGAAACTTTGCTATTGTCAGGTTTCGGTATACATCTTCTTCCTTATGGATGGTAGAATCAATCTCTTTTCTTGTGCATTACGGGGTTATTCGTATTATTTTTTAGATTTATAATCTTTGTTTAGTTTAAATACATCTCCCCATTAAAAAAAATCTGAAAGTGACAACCAACCATGGGTAAATCTTATTGATCAAAATATAACAGAAGTGCAAATTGTCTAATTGAAAATTCACAAACATGAAAAGTTTTGGGGGTTATGCATCCAATTTTTCTTAAAGGCAAAAGGTGCCAATGCCATAGTAGGAGATTTGGAATCCGTAAATAAAGTGATTTTGGATACCCTAAATAATTTGTCAATTTGTTTTAAGCGGAGATCAAATGTAATTTTGATTAGAACACTCCCTTCATATATCCACTTGAGTTGGACTGATCAGTATTAAATCGGAACGGGCATATTTAAAAAAAAAAAAAAATCCAACTTTAATGAATCATGATGTTTAGCGTTTTTTTTTTCCCTTAAAGTTTTCTTTTTGAATTTCTTTTTTGATAAAGTAGTAATCACGGTACCTAATTTTAACGAGGTTTAGTGCATGATGAGATAGGATTTAGGAGTCAATCTAAACTAATAGGTTGTTTTTCCTAAATGTGATATTCATTATCTTCTCTCATCATTTATTAATATATATATATATATATATATAATTCCCATATGTTTTTGATGGAACAGTGCGAGTTCGCCAGTTGTTAACAATACAGAGGAGGAGGAGCAGTTGTCCGGTGGCACAAGTACTCCATTGGTGGTCAAAATAGTTGCATCTTTAGTTGGCATCGCCGGGGCAGGAGTGATATCACTGCTAGGGCATTTCATTTGGAGTCGTTATCAGAACGGGGAACACAGTTGTCCATTATGTAAACTAAACCTCAATTGCAGCTGTTGTAACCACTTCTGCAACTGTTGCAACTCATTTTCCGATCCCAATCCCGAACTCGATCCCAATCCCCATCACCACCACCGCAGTATCCAAAACAAAAGGAGCAATATCAAAAGCATGGAGAAAGTGTGACATATGTGCCAGGGAAATTAGGCTTTTCTCACTTGTACGTACGTACGTTGTGACTAGCTTATCTACATGATCTCGGAATGTCGATAAGATGGCTGCCGGAGATCTTTGCCTTCGGTTTTGTGTATATGTGTACGTATTTATATGTACTGTTGGCGAGTTCCAATTGTGCTTTGTTTGGTTGATTTCAGTGTTGCAAAAAATCTAGGTAACATTGTATCTCATATATAATTGGAATATGTTTCTTCTGTGTAGTCTCTTTGTAGTTAAGCAACTAATTGCTTTATTTTGTTTTGCAGAGGGAAGGGTTTGGGTAGGGCTCTCAGATTTAACATATAGGAGTATTTTCGTTTGATTTCTTTTTTTTTTTTATTATTCTTTTTTTAATAACTAAGTGCTAAATAGGTCCCATACTAATAATTGTGCACTAAATTTCCATAAAGGAAAACCACAAAGTGGGGTTAGGTGTGTCGAGCTTTTCTTCAATCTCTGAACAACATAACCATATACAAGATCATACCATATAAGATCTTTTCATAACCATCTCCATGATGAACAATTTTATTTTAGGTCTAATACAACTTTATTTTTTTCTTGCTAACAACATAAAATATTCTAACTGGAATGGAACAATAACATGTCCATATATTGGTGCATTTAGAAAAAAAAAAAAAAAAAAAAACAGCAGCTTTTCTTTGGATAACTACGGAAAAAATGGCATTTTGATAGAAAAAAATAGAAACAGACAAAAAAAAAAAGTAAAAAAAAAAAAATTTATTTTTATCAAATTTTCATGTATTTTTTTTAGGATATGTCTCCTCAAGAATAACATGTTTCCAAAAACAACAAACAAACAAAAGCAAACTTAAAAAGATATGTATTCTGTTAAAATATTTTATATATTCATTTTCCCCTCCTTTTTATTCAGTTAGAAAATAGTGGCACAATTAGTACTCCCTTGGTTATCAAAACAGTTGGGGCTGTACTTGGCACCACAGCGTAGGATTGCTCTCATTGCGGGGACATGTTATTAGTCTTTATCACAGGGATCAAAATTGTTCATTATGTAAATTAAAAGTCATCTGCATATGTTGTAATCACTCATCTTCCAAACCCGATCCTGATCCTAATCACCGCGATCATGAAACTTGTACATTGAGCAAGTCAAAAGTATGGAAAAAGTGTGACATGTAACTGCGCATGCGAGACCATGCTTTCCTCGAGTATATATATAGACGTTAGCACTACATGATTGTGGCAACTACACACGTGCGAGAGTTCTCGGGTCGGGGTTTCGATATGGTGGAGGAGCCGCTTTGCCGCCACCTGCAGCGAGGAGTTGTACAGTGTTTGCCGGAGAGCTTATTTTCTCATGAATATTGTGTTGAATTTGTAGACTTCTATATATAGTGTCGGTTCATTAACAGTCTTGCACTTTGCAGACCAAAATGATTCGTGTCTCGTTGATTTTATTGCATGGAAAAATGTTTGGAATATTAAGGTCATGTTTGAGAGTCCTTAGAATTTTTTTTTTTTAAATTCTACCTTGAGAGTCCTTATATAATTGAATCATGATTCTATTTACTAAAGTGTTTATTGTGTTTGTTCTATGTCAAAAAGTTAGGTTCTGGGCGTAATAAAAGTAAGTTTGATTTAGTGGCGTATACAATACATATATATGATAATTTTGTGCATTACTAAATATAGTATTGTATCTTTTCATTGCTTAATTATAACAATTACAAAATGTTTTTATTATTCTTATTATGGTTTTTATAATTAGACTCCTCCCTCTAGTTCCACTATATTTTTTAACAAGTAAAATTTTTTATTAATTAAACAGAAAAGGAGATAGAGTCTTACAAAAGTTCCCCGAAAGTAAAGAGAAAAAACAAAACCAAAAGCAAACAAATAGAACGGAAAAAAAAAAAAAGAAGAAAAACATTTAGGATTTTTTTTTTTCATTATAAAACCATTCCTTCCATGAGCTTTTAGTTTTAGATGACTTTTTTTTTTTTTTTTTTTTTTGTAATTAGATTTTTGTCCACATATTTCCTCAAAATATCTAGCCCATCCCCTTTAACTTTATATCGACGTTGTGTATACTCTCTCGTAAACAATTTAAATATAACAGAGGAATTGCCTTACTTTTTTATACCTTATAATCGTTGGCTTACGTAATCCAATAATCATAGGTCCAAAATATTAATTTAAATAACACATGCAGCACCTCAAGTTGTATAGGCCACTAAATCTAACCATTTGTTGGAATGCCTTTCGTTTGGCCAATAACTTGCAGAGCTCGTTTGTTGCTCCAGCTAGTCGAGCACTAGATTTCCAAAAACAAACAAATCACAAGTGGGGTTAGGTCATGTATAGATCGAGCTTTTCTACATGAAAAATGAAAATAAATAGAGATATCAATTTTAATATTAACCGTGAAATATCAATTTTATGTTATTTACGAGTTGTTATTTTTAATTAGTAGGTGTTTAAATGATTATTACATTAATTAATTTGTGTCTTCAATTAAAATAGATAACTTATTACCACATAAGTTGGTATTGATCAAAAGTTGAAATTAAAATTAATGTTCCTAACATTTCTCTTTCTACATACTTTGATGAAACGCTAATTTAATTTGTTAAAACCACAAGCATATAAACCTTTTTGCAAAGCGCAATTAATACATTGTAAGGGATGGCAACAGGTGACACAGAGACAAATTATTAGCCTCCCTCACCCTCATATTTCATTCCCCTTTTTTTTTTAATCTGCATGTCTGTCTAATTTAAAGCAGGATCTGGAAATCTCTAACAATCGAGGAAACTATCATTATACTCTATCCATTTATCTATTAAGAAATTAAGAAAAAAAAAATTGCATCATTATCAAAATTAAATGAAAAGTCGATTAAACAGAATATATAAAGATTAGCAGTATATAATCACTAATCTTTCATGAGAACAAATCGAAATCTCATCAAATCCAAGCTCCAACAAAACAAACCAAAGTCCAAAAAATAAATCCAAACTTTAAAAATACGAAGCTAAATTCTTAAAATTCAAGCAAAGAGCTAAAATCAGAAGCATTACCGCTTCTATGATAGGGCATCTTTGAGATGATGAAGCTGCATATATGAGGGGGACAGTCGTTGTGTGGAAAGGAACTTGTTGTCGTTTTGAAGCTATCGAATCTTCAGTCTTAAATTATTTTACTCCGAAGACTTTTTTAATTTGCTTTTGCTTTTCTTATTTTATTTTCTTGTTTTTGGAAAGCAATGCAGGGCTAATATTATAGGAATGCAAATTACATCAAAAAATTAAGACCAGCCGCAAAGGCGAAAAGAAGCAAAACATAATAAGAAGTGTAATTGACCTTAATGGTCCATGAATTATTTAAGAAGTGATATTTTGGTCTCTTTTTTTTTTTTTTTTTGTCGTGCTGACCCTAAACTCTTTAAAAGGTAATGGTTTGATCCCTTCCGTCTGGTTCCGTTAAAAAACTCACGGAATAGTCGCTTGAGAAGCACGCTTTGTACATTTTGAAGGAAAATACCCCTAAAAAAAAAAATGAAAATACCCTTAATTGTATTAAAAAAAAAAAAAAACCTCTACATCTTTCTCCTCCCCTCCCACCCCCCCCACCCCCACAGATTGGAACTAGAGCCGAGGCCATCTCCCTCCTCCTTCCCTCTCTCCCCCCCACGCGATCCCCTTGCCTTAGCGCGTTCTGGGTTTTGCCCCCACCCCCTCTGGTGCGACGATTTCAGCCCCCCCCTCCCTGCCGCTGCGATCTGGGTTTTGAAACCCTCGGTGCGACGGAGATGAAGGTGGAGGGAGGGAGGGAGACGTCACGGGAAAATTTATTAACTTGATCATGAAATTTATTAACTTCAATAGACAAAGGTAAGTGAAACGTTACGGGAAAATGCTGTATAATGTTTCCACTCAAATCATATATTTATTAATATTTTCAACTTAAATTCAGGTTTATTTCTCCCTATGAATGTAAAGGAAAATCTTGATTATTTATTTATTTATTTTTTTTTGCTGGAAAGGAAAATCCTGATTTGTCAAATAAGTAAACTGATCATCACTGCAATATTCGAAGAAATAAGGTGTATTTAACGAACAAATATTACTCAAGCTTCATTCCCCTTAAAAATAAAAAAAAATAAAAAAAAAAACTACTGAAGCGTCATATATAATCCACCACTAAATTTATTACCTTGGAAAACTACGCTTTAAATATACCAAGATGTCGAAAAGCTAACCATATAACCTGTTAATAATATAATCTTGGAAATCTGTGTACATGCTTAAATAATTTAATACCAAGAAGTTGGAAAGCTGAGATTTTCACCTATTTAAACCCTACAAATGCAACAAATGGTTTATTCTTTGTATGCATAATTGGCATATTTGATCTCTCTCTCTCTCTAACGAAATGGCAGCAGGGAAGATAATAATCAAGAAAGAAAAACTCGAATCCGACGCCTTCAACGATGACGAAAATTATGGTCTGGCAGGCTTTTTTGGCGGCGCCTATACGGACGTTCTCAAGGACTGTGGCCTGTCGTTGGAGAGACTGAAACTTGGTCCTCTGAATAGAAAGAAACTTATCGTTCTGAGTCTTGGTGGCCTGCTTTGTCATAGGGTCTACCGATACGACAACTCTGATCGGCCAGCAAATCGTGCTCCAGATTTAGTATATGGAAAGCATTTAGGTATTTATAGAGAAAATTGTGTTTTTTTTTTTAATTTTTTTATTTACTCCCTATTTTTTTATTTGGTTAATGATATTAATTAAGTGCACATATTCTTCGTTTTCCTAATTTTGTGATTTCTCTTTCAGTTTACAAGAGACCTTACTGTGAAGATTTTATCAAGTTTTGCTTTGAAAGATTTGAAGTGGGAATATGGTCTTCCGCAAAGAAGTCAATATATAGAGCTTTTCTATTCTAGCTATTTTCTTCATTCTAATTTGATTTGATTTTAGGTTTTAAAAGAAAATAAACAAATTAAATTACATGTGTCTTTGTTATAATTATGTGTAAACTTTTTGAATTAATATTCATTTTCCTAATGTTGTACATGAAATCAGATGGAATCTTGACACCGTTTTGGATAGTGTGATGAAGGGAATGCGAAGCACACTTTTATTTGCTTGGGTAAGTATTTCTATTTATCTATATATTTAAATTCATTTTTATTTTTATTTTTGGGGTCAATTTTTGTAGTTTTCTAGCTACACTATAGAAAGAGAATTTATTTATTTAATTTAATTAAAAAAATTTTGTGCAACATTATTTTGGTAGGATCAAAATGAGTGCATCGATTCTGGATTCAAAACTTTGGAAAACAAATTCAAGCCCATATTTATGAAGGAGTTGAACAAATTCTGGAATTACAAATCATGGCGCGGAGGGCCTTATTCTTCATCCAACACTCTGTTAATCGATGACAAGCCTCACAAGGCTTTGCTCAATCCTGTAATATGTTTATGCTTAACTTTAAAATAGTTTTTATTTTTTTAATTTGGTTTTTTTCCTTTTTTTTTTTTATTTGTTTATTTTTAAAATTTCTCCGCAGTTGCATACTGGAATATTTCCTACTGAATACAAAGGTTACCATGTTAGAGATGACGCTTTAGGTTCGTTGAATTCATTGCTTCAATAATTCCTTTTGTTTTTATTTCTCTAATTATTATAATTGAATATTACTTATTTGAATTTTGCCTTTTTTTTTTTGGGTTAATTTATTACAGGTCCAAATGGTGAACTAAGGGTTTACTTGGATAAACTGGCGGATGCAGTTGATGTCCCAAGTTTCGTGAAAGAGCATCCATTTGGGCAGACTTCCATTACCCATACACATCCTGATTGGGAGTTTTATTCCAAAATTATTTATCATTTGCAAAACTAACCCAGTTGGAAACGATTTAATGGGATTACATGAGTGACTAGGGCTTGTTATGTTGTGTCTTTTACTTATTGAAAAGTAATGTTGGGACAGTTTTCAGTTTGGAATTTCTATTTTCTAATTTTGAATGACTTTTGTTGTTTGATGACCATTCAATTTTGAGAATTTGGAATATCAAGTCTTTTTTATTTTTATTTTTTATTTTTAAATCTTACAATATATGGTACATGGAGCTTGTTTATTTATATATCTTTTTCCATTTAGGGTTTTTTATTTTTTTGTACCTTCTTCTCTACATAGTACATCATCATTGCAGGTTTGTTTGAATTGCAACTCACATTATGAGCTGTTGAATTTAACGATATGCTTAAAAATTAGGCAATTAAAATCGTTGTAAAGGAACTATTTCAACGGGCTTGAATTACTTTTATTTTGTTCTTTTGGGGCTAATGTAGAGTTAGTTTGGGATTCCTGTTCTTTTATAGTAATTTCTACTTTTACATCTAGTAAAAAGAGGAGTAGAAAGTAAAAGCAAAATTTAGAAATTCTAATTATTGCATATGAAGATATCGTTCACGAAATAACGTAACTTACTACTTATTACAGATAATGGAATTTTTTCCTAAAGAAGGAATAATGAAAACAAGCAATAAGAACCTAGAAAACAGTGCGTATAAGAAAAAAAAAAAGATCAAAGAACAAGCAAAACATTTATTAACGAAGCTATTTAAAAAAAAAAAAAAAAAAAAAAGAGCACAAACAGTACCAGGACGGTAAAATTTTGGTAGCAAAAGAAAAAAAAAATCCATGTATTTAGTGGTTTTATGTCAAAAGGTTTCAAAATTCATAAGGATTAATAAGTTGATTATTGTGGTTTCTATTTGAGGATTTTTTAATAAGAAATATTTATTAAAAAGGTTGTGTTAAAAGTGAAGTAGAGTGTGGGTAGAGGTAGAGCCACCCTAAATTTTTGAGCTTTCAATTTAAAAAATATATATATTTTGTTATTCCCTGATCAGTAAGTTGGCGTTATTTATGGAATAAAAATTCATATTTAGTTAGTGCTCAGACGTAGTAGTATGGCAGCAGCATGCATATAAAATTATTTACATATTAATTAGAGGCAAAAGTCTAAATTTTTCTTTATCTTTATTCATAAAAAAAATGTCAAAACCAATGTCTATATATAAAAAAAAAAAACAATTACCTTTTTATAATAAAAATAAAAAACACAAATTAAAAAAAGGAAACAACAAACTATTTTCCTTAATTAGTTACAAATACAGAAAAAGTGAATCAACATTAAAAGTGTTATGTTAAAAAAAATAGTAAATCGTTAAAAATATGATTACTGAAAAATTGGACTAATAAAAAAAGAAAAAAAACTATTAGAAAAAGGTCACTAACCTGATCAGTTTGTAGATGAACATATATATATATATATATATATATATATGTATGCATGTATAAAATAGATCAGTATCGATTTCCTTTAAAAAAAATTAGATCTGTTTCCAAAACAAAACATGGCAAACCGCAATTCTTAGCATAAAATTAACATTGTCCAAAAAATTAAAAAAAAAATTATAATAAACATCGGGAAACTATGCATGTTATGATCCCTTAGTAACTTAACCGTCTTTCAATGTTAACTAGAGGCCAAAAATAAAAAAGAAAAAAGAAAAAAAAAAAAAAAAGAAAAGAAAAGGAAACTATCCCCCCAAACCCAAAGAGTGGAATGAAGAAAGTTGCCCTGTCTATCTCCAAGGAAACAAACTTCCCTATAAATTGTCATTACCATTAGTGTTCCGGAACATAACATTATTCTGCTTTTTTCTCATATATATTGGGTTTTGAATCATCAGAATCTTTCGTCATTGCAGCGATGAGCGATTGGGATTTTACAATATGGCTCACGAAAGATGAAGTGTTAGCACAATACATGGCTATACCCGAGACCACAGTACGCAGAAAAAGATTAGTAACAAAGTTGAATAACAGTCAAATGGTGTCTGTAATCTTACATAGTATGGACACATGTGAGCTCTACAGTATGAACCTCAAAAGAGCTGCTTGGAACCCCGATGCTCTCATGCTTGTTCCATCTAATGGTCACGCCAACGACGATTCCGGAATCAGACTTTTTCGTGACTTTAATCTCGGAAGACCTGTAAAATTAGGATTCAAATGGGAGCAAGATTTTGTGAAAATAAAAATTTTGAATTAGGACATGTGTATGAACTCTTCTTCTCTTCTTTTGTTTTATTTCTTTCTTTCTTTTTTTTTTTTTTTTTGGAAGATCTATGAATTACTTCTTTGACACATGCATTTTTTTGATATATATATATATATATATATATAGGGTGAGCAGTACTACTTTCATGGAAGGGCTATGCAAACGACTTCGACGAGAATGCTTTGGAACTACTATCTAAATAAAAGTGGACAAGCAATAGTTATTTGTCACTAGCTCTGTCTAGGTTTATTTATTTATTTATTTATTTTTTTGCGCTTACCGGTAGGTTTGAAGTGTTTTATGTTTGGTACTTTTGTTTGCTGGCATTTTTAATATTAATCATTTTTAAGTTTCTATTTTGTTGTTATAATTCATTTGATTTTGCTAATTTTAATATGCGAGTTTTAAATTTTGACTTCCGTGCATGATTCACAAACGTGAAACCTTGGAAAGGAATTATTTTTATTATTATTCAGTATTTTTACCTTAAATCTTGAATACTTTAAAAATAGTTTTCCCATATTTCCTAAAAGACAAAAAGACAAAGTTAAAAGAAAGAAAGATTAAATAGCATTTTCGGCAAATGAAAAGATTTAAGAAATGGCCACCAAAATGAAACAAGATAAAATTTTAGGTAACGAATCTATAAAAGAAAAAAAAGATTAATTTCACAAATGGCTCCTAAATTCTACTCTTAATGTAAAACTACCTAAAACTTTTGTATTGTTATAAAACGGCCCATCTATTGATATTTTATGAAAACTGAATGGGGATTAAACACTTCACGTGAGCTTTAATAATGTAAAAATCGTAACAATATTTTTGATAGGAAAAATGTACTATCAAAATAGTTCTATGACGTAAAGTTTATAGAAAAATTCAGAAGAATATGACATATGAAATAAGACAAGGTATACAATTAAGAAGCTATTTATAAAATTAACCCTAAAAAAAGGGCCGAAAACGAAAAGATTGAACTGAGGTTAAAAAAAAAAAAAAAGCATTAAAGAAGAAGGAGGTAAAAAAAAAAAGAGACCATCATTTATACTCTTACACAAACCAAGAAAACCAAATCCTATTTTAACTCCTCGAAACTTAAACCATCAAACGTGCATGGGAAAACTAAACGTTTAATACATGAAACATATACAAATATATAAAAAAATATATATTTATATATATATATATATAGAGGAAGCCGAAAAGCTCAAGACGATCGACTTTCAAAATCTCTCTTTCTATCTCTATATAGAAGTACAATTGAAACGTTATATTTCTTAGAGAAATAAAAGATGACAGAGAAATTAATAATCAACAGCAGCATGGAAGCTGGCAAAAGCGATGAGGAAGTAGATCAAGATTTGGAAGAGTTACGCGACCTTTCTGATAATTTTCAGAGCCTGAAATCTTTCGAAATTAACATTATTCGCAAAAAGAAACTTCTTGTTTTGGATGTCAATGGGTTGCTTTGTCAAAAGATCTTCCGCTATGACAAAGCCAAGTTACCAAAATCCTCTTATGTTCCTGTTGTCGAATGTGGAAACTTTTTAGGTCCCTAAAACTTTTTTTTTTTTGTTTGCTATGTAATTTTCCTTTTGAGTTTAACATTTTTTTTTTTCGCGCGCTTTCTCTTTGGTAGTTTACAAAAGACCTTATTGTGAGGACTTCATCACTTTTGTTTGGAAGGATTTGAAGTGGGAATTTGGTCCACTGCCTGAGAGTGACTACTGTTAGTATTACATAGATTTAACTATTTTAAAAAGATTAGCATACCGATAGATTTTTTTTTTTTAAATTTCATATCTTTCTGTTAAATTCTCTAACTTATTTATTTTGTTTTGTTTTTCAAATTTACACAATCTCTGATCATAATTTATTTTATCATTTGTATTTTTAATTATTAGAGGGAATCTTAACAGTGTGTTGGAGTGCATCGTGGAAGGACTGAAAAGCAAGCTGTTATTTGTTTCGGTTTGTACCAATAATCATCATGTTCTTTCTTTTTTCATTTCAGAATCCTTTTTCAGTTTATACTCACAAGTAACTATATTGTCCATTTAATTTCTCGCACTGAAACAAAAATAATATTTGGTTTTGAGCAATTTAAATATTTTATAATTTGTGCAAATACATTTTTCTTTGGACCAAAGTCAATTCACTAGCAGTGGATTTGACACTATGGAGAAGAAAGGGAAACCAAATTTTCTCAAGGAGAAGAACAAACTCTGGACTTGCGTAAATTCCATTTATTCAGAGAGCAAATTAAAGTGCAATTCTCCAAATCCACCACTCTTTTGATAGACGATAAGCCTTACAAAGCGCTCCTTATTCCTGTAATTTACCTTTTCTAAGTACTTTGAATATGAGTTTATTATGTTTGAAATATTTATTCAAGTTATTTTACTGTTTTTGAGTTTTGGTCTCTTATGTTTTTACAGCTTTACTCTGCAATATTTCCCGAAGAATATTCAGTAGATCATATCGATGACGATGCTTTAGGTTAGTTTTAATTTTAATACGACTATTAAGTCGTGATTCACTTAAACTTTGGAGTTTTATTTTATTTTATTACTTTGAAAAATAGGTGATTAGGGTTTTAATTATATATGATCAGGTCCTAAGGGTGAGCTAAGACTGTACTTGGGAAAACTGGCAGATGCAGATGATATTCCCTGTTTTGTAAAACGACATCCATTTGGGCAGCCTTTCATAACGCCTTCTCATTCTCAATGGGATTTCTATTCGAAGATTGTTCATCATCTTCAGAAGGCTTCTTGAGTTTCCCTCCAAGATTATGGTCCGAGCCGGTCGACGATAATTAACGGACTTTCACGTTTTTATTTTCTCTTCATTTTGCATAATGGAGAATTTAGACATTTTATGTTTGGTTAACTAGCTTGGTTACATATTGTAGATTTTCAAATAAATACTAAACTAATTTTAACAAAGCGTTCATGTGAAGTCTCTTAGTTAATGGAAAGTGAGTTTTAGAACCAAATGAAAAGAAAATTAAAACAATAGAATAGATATAATTTGGTAAGAATGTGTTAGCCTCGTGTTACGTGATCAGAAAGATGAAAGAAAAAGAGGTCAGCCGCAATGAGATAAAGAAGACACTGCAGAGAGAAATAAAGAGAGAAATCAAAGCAAAAAGCTATTATAATAAAGAGAGAGAAAAGGAATGAAAGGCAGTTGGTCTTTTGGTACTTTTTACAAGCATATCAAACTTTTCTTTCAGAATATTTTTGTTGAGTTTGTCGACTGTCTTGATGAACCAATGCTTTTTCTTGATATGGATTGCATCTCTTTCTTTCTTTTTTTTTTTTAATTTCTTTTTTCATGTTATATTTTTTTTTTGTCAATTTGTGTTTTAACTTTTCTTGTTTTTGACAAGGAATGCAAGACTATATTAAAAAAAAAAACACCAAATAAATAGTTTAATTATTTTTTTTTAAAGTTGAAACCAAATAGGTAATTGTAGGTATGGTATTTTAGTATTTCTCATGGTTGAATTCTGTACCGAATTCTGTTAAGATATAGAGCTCAAATCTCTCCTTTCCTTTTTTTTTTTTTTTTTTTTGGAAAATAAGGATATTGGAACAGAATAATTATTATTCAACTTTTTTAAAAACACAACAATTTTCATCATAATTTTTTACGACATCCCTATGTAAATATATTTTTCTTAGTTATAAATACGGAAAATGTGAATCCATATTAAGAGTGCTAATAAAAGATAATAAATCATTAAAAATATGATTAATGAGAGTAGACTAATAAAAAATAATAAAAACTTCCTTTAAAGAAAATAATAAAAACTGTTTAAATTAAATGGACATTAACATGATCATTTTAATAAAACATATATTTTACCCGGCCGATTTCAAAAATAAAAAAAGGGAGACATTTTACCCTCTATATATAGATGAAAGTATATATAAAATAGACCAGAATAGTTTCAGTTTCCTTAAAAAAAAAAAAAAAAGAAGAAGAAGAAGAAGAAAGAAAGAAAGAAAGAGAGATCCGTTCCTGAAACAAAACTTGGGAAGCACCAACTCTTAGCGTCAAATTGACATTGTCCAAAAATAAAAAATTAATGACCAGCCGCAAAGGCGAAAAGAAGCAAAACATTATAATAAGAATGAAACAAACCCACGCAGAGAACGGAAGAAGAAAAAAAAAAAAAACCTAATTAATGATACTGAACACAATGAGCATCTATGAAACCTAAGGGCCTGTTTAGCAAATGTGTTCAAACCCATATTTTAAAAATAAGGAAGTTTAAATTTAGGTGAGTCAATCAATCTGCAAACATGTAGCCTAATCTAATATAACAAAAAATTTAAAATATTTTACAAATAGAAAGTTTTACATCATTATAAAAATTACTTTTTGCGTTGTAACATAAAACCTGATTATCATCATAGTTATTACTATGTAATTATGCTACGCATAAAATATTCCAATAAAATTGTTATTTTTCAACTTCGCCTTCTATAAACATATTTTGTAATTTGTTTTAAATTTTTGTAAAATAAAACACTTTAGAAAAAAAAATTTTGAATTGTGGGTTTGAATCCATGGACCTAAATAACATCTTAAAGAAAGAGTTCAATTGCTGCCCGGTAATTACTTGTTCCCCACTGTTGATAACACTGATGGAGCCACTCATATGATGAAGTAGTATTTGCCCTCGTTCAACTTTTATAATATTTCAACCTTTACACTTAAATTGTTTAGTATATTAAGAAACAAAATTTTATTTTTTTGTTCCCTTGCTTGAGCTCAATGATTTAAATTTATAACTACGTCCTAAATTTATATAAGGAAAAAAAAAAAAAAAAGAAGATGATGTTTCTAAAGTACCCTGGCTGGTGAGATCTTGATCATGAAATTTATTAACTTCAATAGACAAAGGTTTGTGAAAGGTTACGGGAAAATGCTGTATAATGTTCCCTGTCAAATCATATATTTATTAATATTTTCAACTTATTAAATTCAGGCTTATCTCTCCCTATGAATGTAAAGGAAAATCCTAATTATTTATTTATTTTTTATTTGTTGGTAAGGAAAATCCTGATTTGTCATATAATTTAACTGATCATCACTCAAATATTCAAAGAAATAATTAGGTGTATTTAACGAACAATTGCTCAAGTCCTATAAAAAAAAAAATTATATCTACTCAAGCGTCATATATAATCCATCTCTAAATTTATTACCTTGGAAAACTACGCTTTATATATACCAAGAAGTCGAAAAGCTAACCATTTAACCTGTTAATAATATAACCTTGGAAATCTGTATACATGCTTAAATAATTTAATACCAAGAAGTTGGAAAGCTGAGACTTTGACCTATTTAAACTCTACAAATGCAACAAATGGTTTATTCCTTGTATGCATAATTGGCATATTTGATCTCTCTCTCTCTCTAACGAAATGGCAGCAGGGAAGATAATAATCAAGAAAGAAAAACTCGAATCCGACGCCTTCAACGATGACGAAAATTATGGTCTGGCAGGCTTTTTTGGCGGCGCCTATACGGACGTTCTCAAGGACTGTGGCCTGTCGTTGGAGAGACTGAAACTTGGTCCTCTGAATAGAAAGAAACTTATCGTTCTGAGTCTTGGTGGCCTGCTTTGTCATAGGGTCTACCGATACGACAACTCTGATCGGCCAGCAAATCGTGCTCCAGATTTAGTATATGGAAAGCATTTAGGTATTTATAGAGAAAATTGTGTTTTTTTTTTTAATTTTTTTATTTACTCCCTATTTTTTTATTTGGTTAATGATATTAATTAAGTGCACATATTCTTCGTTTTCCTAATTTTGTGATTTCTCTTTCAGTTTACAAGAGACCTTACTGTGAAGATTTTATCAAGTTTTGCTTTGAAAGATTTGAAGTGGGAATATGGTCTTCCGCAAAGAAGTCAATATATAGAGCTTTTCTATTCTAGCTATTTTCTTCATTCTAATTTGATTTGATTTTAGGTTTTAAAAGAAAATAAACAAATTAAATTACATGTGTCTTTGTTATAATTATGTGTAAACTTTTTGAATTAATATTCATTTTCCTAATGTTGTACATGAAATCAGATGGAATCTTGACACCGTTTTGGATAGTGTGATGAAGGGAATGCGAAGCACACTTTTATTTGCTTGGGTAAGTATTTCTATTTATCTATATATTTAAATTCATTTTTATTTTTATTTTTGGGGTCAATTTTTGTAGTTTTCTAGCTACACTATAGAAAGAGAATTTATTTATTTAATTTAATTAAAAAAATTTTGTGCAACATTATTTTGGTAGGATCAAAATGAGTGCATCGATTCTGGATTCAAAACTTTGGAAAACAAATTCAAGCCCATATTTATGAAGGAGTTGAACAAATTCTGGAATTACAAATCATGGCGCGGAGGGCCTTATTCTTCATCCAACACTCTGTTAATCGATGACAAGCCTCACAAGGCTTTGCTCAATCCTGTAATATGTTTATGCTTAACTTTAAAATAGTTTTTATTTTTTTAATTTGGTTTTTTTCCTTTTTTTTTTTTTATTTGTTTATTTTTAAAATTTCTCCGCAGTTGCATACTGGAATATTTCCTACTGAATACAAAGGTTACCATGTTAGAGATGACGCTTTAGGTTCGTTGAATTCATTGCTTCAATAATTCCTTTTGTTTTTATTTCTCTAATTATTATAATTGAATATTACTTATTTGAATTTTGCCTTTTTTTTTTGGGTTAATTTATTACAGGTCCAAATGGTGAACTAAGGGTTTACTTGGATAAACTGGCGGATGCAGTTGATGTCCCAAGTTTCGTGAAAGAGCATCCATTTGGGCAGACTTCCATTACCCATACACATCCTGATTGGGAGTTTTATTCCAAAATTATTTATCATTTGCAAAACTAACCCAGTTGGAAACGATTTAATGGGATTACATGAGTGACTAGGGCTTGTTATGTTGTGTCTTTTACTTATTGAAAAGTAATGTTGGGACAGATTTCAGTTTGGAATTTCTATTTTCTAATTTTGAATGACTTTTGTTGTTTGATGACCATTCAATTTTCAGAATTTGGAATATCAAGTCTTTTTTATTTTTATTTTTTATTTTTAAATCTTACAATATATGGTACATGGAGCTTGTTTATTTATATATCTTTTTCCATTTAGGGTTTTTTATTTTTTTGTACCTTCTTCTCTACATAGTACATCATCATTGCAGGTTTGTTTGAATTGCAACTCACATTATGAGCTGTTGAATTTAACGATATGCTTAAAAATTAGGCAATTAAAATCGTTGTAAAGGAACTATTTCAACGGGCTTGAATTACTTTTATTTTGTTCTTTTGGGGCTAATGTAGAGTTAGTTTGGGATTCCTGTTCTTTTATAGTAATTTCTACTTTTACATCTAGTAAAAAGAGGAGTAGAAAGTAAAAGCAAAATTTAGAAATTCTAATTATTGCATATGAAGATATCGTTCACGAAATAACGTAACTTACTACTTATTACAGATAATGGAATTTTTTCCTAAAGAAGGAATAATGAAAACAAGCAATAAGAACCTAGAAAACAGTGCGTATAAGAAAAAAAAAAGATCAAAGAACAAGCAAAACATTTATTAACGAAGCTATTTAAAAAAAAAAAAAAAAAAAAAAGAGCACAAACAGTACCAGGACGGTAAAATTTTGGTAGCAAAAGAAAAAAAAAATCCATGTATTTAGTGGTTTTATGTCAAAAGGTTTCAAAATTCATAAGGATTAATAAGTTGATTATTGTGGTTTCTATTTGAGGATTTTTTAATAAGAAATATTTATTAAAAAGGTTGTGTTAAAAGTGAAGTAGAGTGTGGGTAGAGGTAGAGCCACCCTAAATTTTTGAGCTTTCAATTTAAAAAATATATATATTTTGTTATTCCCTGATCAGTAAGTTGGCGTTATTTATGGAATAAAAATTCATATTTAGTTAGTGCTCAGACGTAGTAGTATGGCAGCAGCATGCATATAAAATTATTTACATATTAATTAGAGGCAAAAGTCTAAATTTTTCTTTATCTTTATTCATAAAAAAAATGTCAAAACCAATGTCTATATATAAAAAAAAAAAACAATTACCTTTTTATAATAAAAATAAAAAACACAAATTTAAAAAAGGAAACAACAAACTATTTTCCTTAATTAGTTACAAATACAGAAAAAGTGAATCAACATTAAAAGTGTTATGTTAAAAAAAATAGTAAATCGTTAAAAATATGATTACTGAAAAATTGGACTAATAAAAAAAGAAAAAAAACTATTAGAAAAAGGTCACTAACCTGATCAGTTTGTAGATGAACATATATATATATATATATATATATGTATGCATGTATAAAATAGATCAGTATCGATTTCCTTTAAAAAAAATTAGATCTGTTTCCAAAACAAAACATGGCAAACCGCAATTCTTAGCATAAAATTAACATTGTCCAAAAAATTAAAAAAAAAATTATAATAAACATCGGGAAACTATGCATGTTATGATCCCTTAGTAACTTAACCGTCTTTCAATGTTAACTAGAGGCCAAAAATAAAAAAGAAAAAAGAAAAAAAAAAAAAAGAAAAGAAAAGGAAACTATCCCCCCAAACCCAAAGAGTGGAATGAAGAAAGTTGCCCTGTCTATCTCCAAGGAAACAAACTTCCCTATAAATTGTCATTACCATTAGTGTTCCGGAACATAACATTATTCTGCTTTTTTCTCATATATATTGGGTTTTGAATCATCAGAATCTTTCGTCATTGCAGCGATGAGCGATTGGGATTTTACAATATGGCTCACGAAAGATGAAGTGTTAGCACAATACATGGCTATACCCGAGACCACAGTACGCAGAAAAAGATTAGTAACAAAGTTGAATAACAGTCAAATGGTGTCTGTAATCTTACATAGTATGGACACATGTGAGCTCTACAGTATGAACCTCAAAAGAGCTGCTTGGAACCCCGATGCTCTCATGCTTGTTCCATCTAATGGTCGCACCAACGACGATTCCGGAATCAGACTTTTTCGTGACTTTAATCTCGGAAGACCTGTAAAATTAGGATTCAAATGGGAGCAAGATTTTGTGAAAATAAAAATTTTGAATTAGGACATGTGTATGAACTCTTCTTCTCTTCTTTTGTTTTATTTCTTTCTTTCTTTTTTTTTTTTTTTTGGAGGATCTATGAATTACTTCTTTGACACATGCATTTTTTTGATATATATATATATATATATATATAGGGTGAGCAGTACTACTTTCATGGAAGGGTTATGCAAACGACTTCGACGAGAATGCTTTGGAACTACTATCTAAATAAAAGTGGACAAGCAATAGTTATTTGTCACTAGCTCTGTCTAGGTTTATTTATTTATTTATTTATTTTTTTGCGCTTACCGGTAGGTTTGAAGTGTTTTATGTTTGGTACTTTTGTTTGCTGGCATTTTTAATATTAATCATTTTTAAGTTTCTATTTTGTTGTTATAATTCATTTGATTTTGCTAATTTTAATATGCGAGTTTTAAATTTTGACTTCCGTGCATGATTCACAAACGTGAAACCTTGGAAAGGAATTATTTTTATTATTATTCAGTATTTTTACCTTAAATCTTGAATACTTTAAAAATAGTTTTCCCATATTTCCTAAAAGACAAAAAGACAAAGTTAAAAGAAAGAAAGATTAAATAGCATTTTCGGCAAATGAAAAGATTTAAGAAATGGCCACCAAAATGAAACAAGATAAAATTTTAGGTAACGAATCTATAAAAGAAAAAAAAGATTAATTTCACAAATGGCTCCTAAATTCTACTCTCAATGTAAAACTACCTAAAACTTTTGTATTGTTATAAAACGGCCCATCTATTGATATTTTATGAAAACTGAATGGGGATTAAACACTTCACGTGAGCTTTAATAATGTAAAAATCGTAACAATATTTTTGATAGGAAAAATGTACTATCAAAATAGTTCTATGACGTAAAGTTTATAGAAAAATTCAGAAGAATATGACATATGAAATAAGACAAGGTATACAATTAAGAAGCTATTTATAAAATTAACCCTAAAAAAAGGGCCGAAAACGAAAAGATTGAACTGAGGTTAAAAAAAAAAAAAAAAGCATTAAAGAAGAAGGAGGTAAAAAAAAAAAGAGACCATCATTTATACTCTTACACAAACCAAGAAAACCAAATCCTATTTTAACTCCTCGAAACTTAAACCATCAAACGTGCATGGGAAAACTAAACGTTTAATACATGAAACATATACAAATATATAAAAAAATATATATTTATATATATATATATAGAGGAAGCCGAAAAGCTCAAGACGATCGACTTTCAAAATCTCTCTTTCTATCTCTATATAGAAGTACAATTGAAACGTTATATTTCTTAGAGAAATAAAAGATGACAGAGAAATTAATAATCAACAGCAGCATGGAAGCTGGCAAAAGCGATGAGGAAGTAGATCAAGATTTGGAAGAGTTACGCGACCTTTCTGATAATTTTCAGAGCCTGAAATCTTTCGAAATTAACATTATTCGCAAAAAGAAACTTCTTGTTTTGGATGTCAATGGGTTGCTTTGTCAAAAGATCTTCCGCTATGACAAAGCCAAGTTACCAAAATCCTCTTCTGTTCCTGTTGTCGAATGTGGAAACTTTTTAGGTCCCTAAAACTTTTTTTTTTTTTTGTTTGCTATGTAATTTTCCTTTTGAGTTTAACATTTTTTTTTTCGCGCGCTTTCTCTTTGGTAGTTTACAAAAGACCTTATTGTGAGGACTTCATCACTTTTGTTTGGAAGGATTTGAAGTGGGAATTTGGTCCACTGCCTGAGAGTGAGTACTGTTAGTATTACATAGATTTAACTATTTTAAAAAGATTAGCATACCGATAGATTTTTTTTTTTTTTTTAAAATTTCATATCTTTCTGTTAAATTCTCTAACTTATTTATTTTGTTTTGTTTTTCAAATTTACACAATCTCTGATCATAATTTATTTTTATCATTTGTATTTTTAATTATTAGAGGGAATCTTAACAGTGTGTTGGAGTGCATCGTGGAAGGACTGAAAAGCAAGCTGTTATTTGTTTCGGTTTGTACCAATAATCATCATGTTCTTTCTTTTTTCATTTCAGAATCCTTTTTCAGTTTATACTCACAAGTAACTATATTGTCCATTTAATTTCTCGCACTGAAACAAAAATAATATTTGGTTTTGAGCAATTTAAATATTTTATAATTTGTGCAAATACATTTTTCTTTGGACCAAAGTCAATTCACTAGCAGTGGATTTGACACTATGGAGAAGAAAGGGAAACCAAATTTTCTCAAGGAGAAGAACAAACTCTGGACTTGCGTAAATACCATTTATTCAAAGAGCAAATTAAAGTGCAATTCTCCAAATCCACCACTCTTTTGATAGACGATAAGCCTTACAAAGCGCTCCTTATTCCTGTAATTTACCTTTTCTAAGTACTTTGAATATGAGTTTATTATGTTTGAAATATTTATTCAAGTTATTTTACTGTTTTTGAGTTTTGGTCTCTTATGTTTTTACAGCTTTACTCTGCAATATTTCCCGAAGAATATTCAGTAGATCATATCGATGACGATGCTTTAGGTTAGTTTTAATTTTAATACGACTATTAAGTCGTGATTCACTTAAACTTTGGAGTTTTATTTTATTTTATTACTTTGAAAAATAGGTGATTAGGGTTTTAATTATATATGATCAGGTCCTAAGGGTGAGCTAAGACTGTACTTGGGAAAACTGGCAGATGCAGATGATATTCCCTGTTTTGTAAAACGACATCCATTTGGGCAGCCTTTCATAACGCCTTCTCATTCTCAATGGGATTTCTATTCGAAGATTGTTCATCATCTTCAGAAGGCTTCTTGAGTTTCCCTCCAAGATTATGGTCCGAGCCGGTCGACGATAATTAACGGACTTTCACGTTTTTATTTTCTCTTCATTTTGCATAATGGAGAATTTAGACATTTTATGTTTGGTTAACTAGCTTGGTTACATATTGTAGACTTTCAAATAAATACTAAACTAATTTTAACAAAGCGTTCATGTGAAGTCTCCGAGTTAATGGAAAGTGAGTTTTAGAACCAAATGAAAAGAAAATAAAAACAATAGAATAGATATAATTTGGTAAGAATGTGTTAGCCTCGTGTTACGTGATCAGAAAGATGAAAGAAAAAGAGGTCAGCCGCAATGAGATAAAGAAGACACTGCAGAGAGAAATAAAGAGAGAAATCAAAGCAAAAAGCTATTATAATAAAGAGAGAGAAAAGGAATGAAAGGCAGTTGGTCTTTTGGTACTTTTTACAAGCATATCAAACTTTTCTTTCAGAATATTTTTGTTGAGTTTGTCGACTGTCTTGATGAACCAATGCTTTTTCTTGATATGGATTGCATCTCTTTCTTTCTCTTTTTTTTTTAATTTCTTTTTTCATGTTATATTTTTTTTTTTTGTCAATTTGTGTTTTAACTTTTCTTGTTTTTGACAAGGAATGCAAGACTATATTAAAAAAAAACACCAAATAAATAGTTTAATTATTTTTTTTTTAAAGTTGAAACCAAATAGGTAATTGTAGGTATGGTATTTTAGTATTTCTCATGGTTGAATTCTGTACCGAATTCTGTTAAGATATAGAGCTCAAATCTCTCCTTTCCTTTTTTTTTTTTTTTTTGGAAAATAAGGATATTGGAACAGAATAATTATTATTCAACTTTTTTAAAAACACAACAATTTTCATCATAATTTTTTACGACATCCCTATGTAAATATATTTTTCTTAGTTATAAATACGGAAAATGTGAATCCATATTAAGAGTGCTAATAAAAGATAATAAATCATTAAAAATATGATTAATGAGAGTAGACTAATAAAAAATAATAAAAACTTCCTTTAAAGAAAATAATAAAAACTGTTTAAATTAAATGGACATTAACATGATCATTTTAATAAAACATTTTACCCGGCCGATTTCAAAAATAAAAAAAGGGAGACATTTTACCCTCTATATATAGATGAAAGTATATATAAAATAGACCAGAATAGTTTCAGTTTCCTTAAAAAAAAAAAAAAGAAGAAGAAGAAGAAGAAAGAAAGAAAGAAAGAGAGATCCGTTTCTGAAACAAAACTTGGGAAGCACCAACTCTTAGCGTCAACTTGACATTGTCCAAAAATAAAAAATTAATGACCAGCTGCAAAGGCGAAAAGAAGCAAAACATTATAATAAGAATGAAACAAACCCACGCCGAGAACGGAAGAAGAAAAAAAAAAAAAAAAAATCTTAATTAATGATACTGAACACAATGAGCATCTATGAAACCTAAGGGCCTGTTTAGCAAATGTGTTCAAACCCATATTTTAAAAATAAGGAAGTTTAAATTTAGGTGAGTCAATCAATCTGCAAACATGTAGCCTAATCTAATATAACAAAAAATTTAAAATATTTTACAAATAGAAAGTTTTACATCATTATAAAAATTACTTTTTGCGTTGTAACATAAAACCTGATTATCATCATAGTTATTACTATGTAATTATGCTACGCATAAAATATTCCAATAAAATTGTTATTTTTCAACTTCGCCTTCTATAAACATATTTTGTAATTTGTTTTAAATTTTTGTAAAATAAAACACTTTAGAAAAAAAAATTTTGAATTGTGGGTTTGAATCCATGGACCTAAATAACATCTTAAAGAAAGAGTTCAATTGCTGCCCGGTAATTACTTGTTCCCCACTGTTGATAACACTGATGGAGCCACTCATATGATGAAGTAGTATTTGCCCTCGTTCAACTTTTATAATATTTCAACCTTTACACTTAAATTGTTTAGTATATTAAGAAACAAAATTTTATTTTTTGTTCCCTTGCTTGAGCTCAATGATTTAAATTTATAACTACGTCCTAAATTTATATAAGGAAAAAAAAAAAAAAAGAAGATGATGTTTCTAAAGTACCCTGGCTGGTGAGATCTTGATCATGAAATTTATTAACTTCAATAGACACAGGTTTGTGAAAGGTTACGGGAAAATGCTGTATAATGTTCCCTGTCAAATCATATATTTATTAATATTTTCAACTTATTAAATTCAGGCTTATCTCTCCCTATGAATGTAAAGGAAAATCCTAATTATTTATTTATTTTTTATTTGTTGGTAAGGAAAATCCTGATTTGTCATATAATTTAACTGATCATCACTCAAATATTCAAAGAAATAATTAGGTGTATTTAACGTACAATTGCTCAAGTCCTATAAAAAAAAAAAAAAAAAAAAAGCCTACTCAAGCGTCATATATAATCCATCTCTAAATTTATTACCTTGGAAAACTACGCTTTATATATACCAAGAAGTCGAAAAGCTAACCATTTAACCTGTTAATAATATAACCTTGGAAATCTGTATACATGCTTAAATAATTTAATACCAAGAAGTTGGAAAGCTGAGACTTTGACCTATTTAAACTCTACAAATGCAACAAATGGTTTATTCCTTGTATGCATAATTGGCATATTTGATCTCTCTCTCTCTCTAACGAAATGGCAGCAGGGAAGATAATAATCAAGAAAGAAAAACTCGAATCCGACGCCTTCAACGACGACGAATATTATGGTCTGGCAGGCCTTTTTGGCGGCGCCTATACGGACGTTCTCAAGGACTGTGGCCTTTCGTTGGAGAGGCTGAAACTTGGTCCTCTGAATAGAAAGAAACTTATTGTTCTGAGTCTTGGTGGCCTGCTTTGTCATAGGGTCTACCGCAACGACAAGTCTGATCGGCCTGCAACTCGTGCTCCAGATTTAGTATATGGAAAGCATTTAGGTATTTATAGAGAAAATTGTGTGTTTTTTTTTAAAAATTTTTTTTTATTTACTCCCTAGTTTTTCATTTGGTTAATGATATTAATTAAGTGCACATATTCTTCGTTTTCCTAATTTTGTGATCTCTCTTTTTTCAGTTTACAAGAGACCTTACTGTGAAGATTTTATCAAGTTTTGCTTTGAAAGATTTGAAGTGGGAATATGGTCTTCCGCAAAGGAGTCAGTAGAGCTTTTCTATTGTATCTATTTTCTTCATTCAAATTTGATTTGATTTTAGGTTTTAAAAGAAAATAAACAAATTATTAAATTTCACGTGTCTTTGTTATAATTATGTGCAAACTTTTTGAATAATTAATACATTTTCTTAATGTTGTACATGAAATCAGATGGAATCTTGACACCGTTTTGGATAGTGTGATGAAGGGAATGCGAAGCAAACTTTTATTTGCTTGGGTAAGTATTTCTATTTGTCTTTGTATTTAAATTCATTTTTTATTGGGGTCAATTTTTGTAGTTTTCTAGCTACATTATAGAAAGAGAATTTCTTTATTTAATTTAATTAAAAAAATTTTGTGCAACATTATTTTTGGTAGGATCAAAATGAGTGCATCGATTCTGGATTCAAAACTTTGGAAAACAAATTCAAGCCCATATTTATGAAGGAGTTGAACAAATTCTGGAATTACAAATCATGGCGCGGAGGGCCTTATTCTTCATCCAACACTCTGTTAATCGATGACAAGCCTCACAAGGCTTTGCTCAATCCTGTAATATGTTTATGCTTAACTTTAAAATAGTTTTTATTTTTTTAATTTGGTTTTTTTCCTTTTTTTTTTTTATTTGTTTATTTTTAAAATTTCTCCGCAGTTGCATACTGGAATATTTCCTACTGAATACAAAGGTTACCATGTTAGAGATGACGCTTTAGGTTCGTTGAATTCATTGCTTCAATAATTCCTTTTGTTTTTATTTCTCTAATTATTATAATTGAATATTACTTATTTGAATTTTGCCTTTTTTTTTTTGGGTTAATTTATTACAGGTCCAAATGGTGAACTAAGGGTTTACTTGGATAAACTGGCGGATGCAGTTGATGTCCCAAGTTTCGTGAAAGAGCATCCATTTGGGCAGACTTCCATTACCCATACACATCCTGATTGGGAGTTTTATTCTAAAATTATTTATCATTTGCAAAACTAACCCAGTTGGAAACGATTTAATGGGATTACATGAGTGACTAGGGCTTGTTATGTTGTGTCTTTTACTTATTGAAAAGTAATGTTGGGACAGTTTTCAGTTTGGAATTTCTATTTTCTAATTTTGAATGACTTTTGTTGTTTGATGACCATTCAATTTTGAGAATTTGGAATATCAAGTCTTTTTTTTTTTTTTTTTTTTTTAAATCTTACAATATATGGTACATGGAGCTTGTTTATTTATATATCTTTTTCCATTTAGGGTTTTTTATTTTTTTGTACCTTCTTCTCTACATAGTACATCATCATTGCAGGTTTGTTTGAATTGCAACTCACATTATGAGCTGTTGAATTTAACGATATGCTTAAAAATTAGGCAATTAAAATCGTTGTAAAGGAACTATTTCAACGGGCTTGAATTACTTTTATTTTGTTCTTTTGGGGCTAATGTAGAGTTAGTTTGGGATTCCTGTTCTTTCATAGTAATTTCTACTTTTACATCTAGTAAAAAGAGGAGTAGAAAGTAAAAGCAAAATTTAGAAATTCTAATTATTGCATATGAAGATATCGTTCACGAAATAACATAACTTACTACTTATTACAGATAATGGAATTTTTTCCTAAAGAAGAAATCAATGAAAACAAGTAATAAGAACCTAGAAAACAGTGCGTATAAGAAAAAAAAAAGATCAAAGAACAAGCAAAACATTTATTAACGAAGCAATTTAAAAAAAAAAAAAAAAAAAAGAGCACAAACAGTACCAGGACGGTAAAATTTTGGTAGCAAAAGAAAAAAAAATCCATGTATTTAGTGGTTTTATGTCAAAAGGTTTCAAAATTCATAAGGATTAATAAGTTGATTATTGTGGTTTCTATTTGAGGATTTTTTAATAAGAAATATTTATTAAAAAGGTTGTGTTAAAAGTGAAGTAGAGTGTGGGTAGAGGTAGAGCCACCCTAAATTTTTGAGCTTTCAATTTAAAAAAAATATATATATTTTGTTATTCCCTGATCAGTAAGTTGGCGTTATTTATGGAATAAAAATTCATATTTAGTTAGTGCTCAGACGTAGTAGTATGGCAGCAGCATGCATATAAAATTATTTACATATTAATTAGAGGCAAAAGTTTAAATTTTTCTTTATCTTTATTCATAAAAAAATGTCAAAACCAATGTCTATATATAAAAAAAAAAAAAACAATTACCTTTTTATAATAAAAATAAAAAACACAAATTAAAAAAAGGAAACAACAAACTATTTTCCTTAATTAGTTACAAATACAGAAAAAGTGAATCAACATTAAAAGTGTTATGTTAAAAAAAATAGTAAATCGTTAAAAATATGATTACTGAAAAATTGGACTAATAAAAAAAGAAAAAAAACTATTAGAAAAAGGTCACTAACCTGATCAGTTTGTAGATGAACATATATATATATATATATATATATGTATGCATGTATAAAATAGATCAGTATCGATTTCCTTTAAAAAAAATTAGATCTGTTTCCAAAACAAAACATGGCAAACCGCAATTCTTAGCATAAAATTAACATTATCCAAAAAATTAAAAAAAAATTATAATAAACATCGGGAAACTATGCATGTTATGATCCCTTAGTAACTGAACCGTCTTTCAATGTTAACTAGAGGCCAAAAATAAAAAAGAAAAAAGAAAAAAAAAAAAAAGAAAAGAAAAGGAAACTATCCCCCCAAACCCAAAGAGTGGAATGAAGAAAGTTGCCCTATCTATCTCCAAGGAAACAAACTTCCCTATAAATTGTCATTACCATTAGTGTTCCGGAACATAACATTATTCTGCTTTTTTCTCATATATATTGGGTTTTGAATCATCAGAATCTTTCGTCATTGCAGCGATGAGCGATTGGGATTTTACAATATGGCTCACGAAAGATGAAGTGTTAGCACAATACATGGCTATACCCGAGACCACAGTACGCAGAAAAAGATTAGTAACAAAGTTGACTAACAGTCAAATGGTGTCTGTAATCTTACATAGTATGGACACATGTGAGCTCTATAGTATGAACCTCAAAAGAGCTGCTTGGAACCCCGATGCTCTCATGCTTGTTCCATCTAATGGTCGCGCCAACGACGATTCCGGAATCAGACTTTTTCGTGACTTTAATCTCGGAAGACCTGTAAAATTAGGATTCAAATGGGAGCAAGATTTTGTGAAAATAAAAATTTTGAATTAGGACATGTGTATGAACTCTTCTTCTCTTCTTTTGTTTTATTTCTTTCTTTCTTTCTTTTTTTTTTTTTTGGAAGATCTATGAATTACTTCTTTGACACATGCATTTTTTTGATATATATATATATATATATAGGGTGAGCAGTACTACTTTCATGGAAGGGTTATGCAAACGACTTCGACGAGAATGCTTTGGAACTACTATCTAAATAAAAGTGGACAAGCAATAGTTATTTGTCACTAGCTCTGTCTAGGTTTATTTATTTATTTATTTTTTTTTTTTTGCGCTTACCGGTAGGTTTGAAGTGTTTTATGTTTGGTACTTTTGTTTGCTGGCATTTTTAATATTAATCATTTTTAAGTTTCTATTTTGTTGTTATAATTCATTTGATTTTGCTAATTTTAATATGCGAGTTTTAAATTTTGACTTCCGTGCATGATTCACAAACGTGAAACCTTGGAAAGGAATTATTTTTATTATTATTCAGTATTTTTACCTTAAATCTTGAATACTTTAAAAGTAGTTTTCCCATATTTCCTAAAAGACAAAAAGACAAAGTTAAAAGAAAGAAAGATTAAATAGCATTTTCGGCAAATGAAAAGATTTAAGAAATGGCCACCAAAATGAAAAAAGATAAAATTTTAGGTAACGAATCTATAAAAGAAAAAAAAGATTAATTTCACAAATGGCTCCTAAATTCTACTCTCAATGTCAAACTACCTAAAACTCTTGTATTGTTATAAAACGGCCCATCTATTGATATTTTATGAAAACTGAATGGGGATTAAACACTTCACGTGAGCTTTAATAATGTAAAAATTGTAACAATATTTTTGATAGGAAAAATGTACTATCAAAATAGTTCTATGACGTAAAGTTTATAGAAAAATTCAGAAGAATATGACATATGAAATAAGACAAGGTATACAATTAAGAAGCCATTTATAAAATTAACCCTAAAAAAAGGGCCGAAAACGAAAAGATTGAACTGAGGTTAAAAAAAAAAAAAAAGCATTAAAGAAGAAGGAGGTAAAAAAAAAAGAGACCATCATTTATACTCTTACACAAACCAAGAAAACCAAATCCTATTTTAACTCCTCGAAACTTAAACCATCAAACGTGCATGGGAAAACTAAACGTTTAATACATGAAACATATACAAATATATAAAAAAATATATATTTATATATATATATATATAGAGGAAGCCGAAAAGCTCAAGACGATCGACTTTCAAAATCTCTCTTTCTATCTCTATATAGAAGTACAATTGAAACGTTATATTTCTTAGAGAAATAAAAGATGACAGAGAAATTAATAATCAACAGCAGCATGGAAGCTGGCAAAAGCGATGAGGAAGTAGATCAAGATTTGGAAGAGTTACGCGACCTTTCTGATAATTTTCAGAGCCTGAAATCTTTCGAAATTAACATTATTCGCAAAAAGAAACTTCTTGTTTTGGATGTCAATGGGTTGCTTTGTCAAAAGATCTTCCGCTATGACAAAGCCAAGTTACCAAAATCCTCTTCTGTTCCTGTTGTCGAATGTGGAAACTTTTTAGGTCCCTAAAACTTTTTTTTTTTTTTGTTTGCTATGTAATTTTCCTTTTGAGTTTAACATTTTTTTTTTCGCGCGCTTTCTCTTTGGTAGTTTACAAAAGACCTTATTGTGAGGACTTCATCACTGTTGTTTGGAAGGATTTGAAGTGGGAATTTGGTCCACTGCCTGAGAGTGACTACTGTTAGTATTACATAGATTTAACTATTTTAAAAAGATTAGCATACCGATAGATTTTTTTTTTTTTAAATTTCATATCTTTCTGTTAAATTCTCTAACTTATTTATTTTGTTTTGTTTTTCAAATTTACACAGTCTCTGATCATAATTTATTTTTATCATTTGTATTTTTAATTATTAGAGGGAATCTTAACAGTGTGTTGGAGTGCATCGTGGAAGGACTGAAAAACAAGCTGTTATTTGTTTCGGTTTGTACCAATAATCATCATGTTCTTTCTTTTTTCATTTCAGAATCCTTTTTCAGTTTATACTCACAAGTAACTATATTGTCCATTTAATTTCTCGCACTGAAACAAAAATAATATTTGGTTTTGAGCAATTTAAATATTTTATAATTTGTGCAAATACATTTTTCTTTGGACCAAAGTCAATTCACTAGCAGTGGATTTGACACTATGGAGAAGAAAGGGAAACCAAATTTTCTCAAGGAGAAGAACAAACTCTGGACTTGCGTAAATACCATTTATTCAAAGAGCAAATTAAAGTGCAATTCTCCAAATCCACCACTCTTTTGATAGACGATAAGCCTTACAAAGCGCTCCTTATTCCTGTAATTTACCTTTTCTAAGTACTTTGAATATGAGTTTATTATGTTTGAAATATTTATTCAAGTTATTTTACTGTTTTTGAGTTTTGGTCTCTTATGTTTTTACAGCTTTACTCTGCAATATTTCCCGAAGAATATTCAGTAGATCATATCGATGACGATGCTTTAGGTTAGTTTTAATTTTAATACGACTATTAAGTCGTGATTCACTTAAACTTTGGAGTTTTATTTTATTTTATTACTTTGAAAAATAGGTGATTAGGGTTTTAATTATATATGATCAGGTCCTAAGGGTGAGCTAAGACTGTACTTGGGAAAACTGGCAGATGCAGATGATATTCCCTGTTTTGTAAAACGACATCCATTTGGGCAGCCTTTCATAACGCCTTCTCATTCTCAATGGGATTTCTATTCGAAGATTGTTCATCATCTTCAGAAGGCTTCTTGAGTTTCCCTCCAAGATTATGGTCCGAGCCGGTCGACGATAATTAACGGACTTTCACGTTTTTATTTTCTCTTCATTTTGCATAATGGAGAATTTAGACATTTTATGTTTGGTTAACTAGCTTGGTTACATATTGTAGACTTTCAAATAAATACTAAACTAATTTTAACAAAGCGTTCATGTGAAGTCTCCGAGTTAATGGAAAGTGAGTTTTAGAACCAAATGAAAAGAAAATAAAAACAATAGAATAGATATAATTTGGTAAGAATGTGTTAGCCTCGTGTTACGTGATCAGAAAGATGAAAGAAAAAGAGGTCAGCCGCAATGAGATAAAGAAGACACTGCAGAGAGAAATAAAGAGAGAAATCAAAGCAAAAAGCTATTATAATAAAGAGAGAGAAAAGGAATGAAAGGCAGTTGGTCTTTTGGTACTTTTTACAAGCATATCAAACTTTTCTTTCAGAATATTTTTGTTGAGTTTGTCGACTGTCTTGATGAACCAATGCTTTTTCTTGATATGGATTGCATCTCTTTCTTTCTCTTTTTTTTTTAATTTCTTTTTTCATGTTATATTTTTTTTTTTTGTCAATTTGTGTTTTAACTTTTCTTGTTTTTGACAAGGAATGCAAGACTATATTAAAAAAAAACACCAAATAAATAGTTTAATTATTTTTTTTTTAAAGTTGAAACCAAATAGGTAATTGTAGGTATGGTATTTTAGTATTTCTCATGGTTGAATTCTGTACCGAATTCTGTTAAGATATAGAGCTCAAATCTCTCCTTTCCTTTTTTTTTTTTTTTTTGGAAAATAAGGATATTGGAACAGAATAATTATTATTCAACTTTTTTAAAAACACAACAATTTTCATCATAATTTTTTACGACATCCCTATGTAAATATATTTTTCTTAGTTATAAATACGGAAAATGTGAATCCATATTAAGAGTGCTAATAAAAGATAATAAATCATTAAAAATATGATTAATGAGAGTAGACTAATAAAAAATAATAAAAACTTCCTTTAAAGAAAATAATAAAAACTGCTTAAATTAAATGGACATTAACATGATCATTTTAATAAAACATATATTTTACCCGGCCGATTTCAAAAATAAAAAAAGGGAGACATTTTACCCTCTATATATAGATGAAAGTATATATAAAATAGACCAGAATAGTTTCAGTTTCCTTAAAAAAAAAAAAAAAAAGAAGAAGAAGAAGAAGAAAGAAAGAAAGAAAGAGAGATCCGTTTCTGAAACAAAACTTGGGAAGCACCAACTCTTAGCGTCAAATTGACATTGTCCAAAAATAAAAAATTAATGACCAGCCGCAAAGGCGAAAAGAAGCAAAACATTATAATAAGAATGAAACAAACCCACGCAGAGAACGGAAGAAGAAAAAAAAAAAAAAAAAAAAAAAAAACCTAATTAATGATACTGAACACAATGAGCATCTATGAAACCTAAGGGCCTGTTTAGCAAATGTGTTCAAACCCATATTTTAAAAATAAGGAAGTTTAAATTTAGGTGAGTCAATCAATCTGCAAACATGTAGCCTAATCTAATATAACAAAAAATTTAAAATATTTTACAAATAGAAAGTTTTACATCATTATAAAAATTACTTTTTGCGTTGTAACATAAAACCTGATTATCATCATAGTTATTACTATGTAATTATGCTACGCATAAAATATTCCAATAAAATTGTTATTTTTCAACTTCGCCTTCTATAAACATATTTTGTAATTTGTTTTAAATTTTTGTAAAATAAAACACTTTAGAAAAAAAAATTTTGAATTGTGGGTTTGAATCCATGGACCTAAATAACATCTTAAAGAAAGAGTTCAATTGCTGCCCGGTAATTACTTGTTCCCCACTGTTGATAACACTGATGGAGCCACTCATATGATGAAGTAGTATTTGCCCTCGTTCAACTTTTATAATATTTCAACCTTTACACTTAAATTGTTTAGTATATTAAGAAACAAAATTTTATTTTTTTGTTCCCTTGCTTGAGCTCAATGATTTAAATTTATAACTACGTCCTAAATTTATATAAGGAAAAAAAAAAAAAAAAGAAGATGATGTTTCTAAAGTACCCTGGCTGGTGAGATCTTGATCATGAAATTTATTAACTTCAATAGACAAAGGTTTGTGAAAGGTTACGGGAAAATGCTGTATAATGTTCCCTGTCAAATCATATATTTATTAATAATTTCAACTTATTAAATTCAGGCTTATCTCTCCCTATGAATGTAAAGGAAAATCCTAATTATTTATTTATTTTTTATTTGTTGGTAAGGAAAATCCTGATTTGTCATATAATTTAACTGATCATCACTCAAGTATTCAAAGAAATAATTAGGTGTATTTAACGAACAATTGCTCAAGTCCTATAAAAAAAAAAAAAAAATCTACTCAAGCGTCATATATAATCCATCTCTAAATTTATTACCTTGGAAAACTACGCTTTATATATACCAAGAAGTCGAAAAGCTAACCATTTAACCTGTTAATAATATAACCTTGGAAATCTGTATACATGCTTAAATAATTTAATACCAAGAAGTTGGAAAGCTGAGATTTTGACCTATTTATTAAACCCTACAAATGCAACAAATGGTTTATTCCTTGTATGCATAATTGGCAAATTTGATCTCTCTTTCTCTCTCTCTAACGAAATGGCAGCAGGGAAGATAATAATCAAGAAAGAAAAACTCGAATTCAACGCCTTCAACGACGACGAAAATTATGGTCTGGCAGGCCTTTTTGGCGGCGCCTATACGGACGTTCTCAAGGACTGTGGCCTGTCGTTGGAGAGGCTGAAACTTGGTCCTCTGAATAGAAAGAAACTTATTGTTCTGAGTCTTGGTGGCCTGCTTTGTCATAGGGTCTACCGCAACGACAAGTCTGATCGGCCTGCAAATCGTGCTCCAGATTTAGTATATGGAAAGCATTTAGGTATTTATAGAGAAAATTGTGTGTTTTTTTAAATTTTTTTTTTATTTACTCCCTAGTTTTTCATTTGGTTAATGATATTAATTAAGTGCACATATTCTTCGTTTTCCTAATTTTGTGATCTCTCTTTTTTCAGTTTACAAGAGACCTTACTGTGAAGATTTTATCAAGTTTTGCTTTGAAAGATTTGAAGTGGGAATATGGTCTTCCGCAAAGGAGTCAGTAGAGCTTTTCTATTCTATCTATTTTCTTCATTCAAATTTGATTTGATTTTAGGTTTTAAAAGAAAATAAACAAATTATTAAATTTCACGTGTCTTTGTTATAATTATGTGCAAACTTTTTGAATAATTAATACATTTTCTTAATGTTGTACATGAAATCAGATGGAATCTTGACACCGTTTTGGATAGTGTGATGAAGGGAATGCGAAGCAAACTTTTATTTGCTTGCTTAAGTATTTCTATTTATCTTTGTATTTAAATTTATTTTTTATTGGGGTCAATTTTTGTAGTTTTCTAGCTACATTATAGAAAGAGAATTTCTTTATTTAATTTAATTAAAAAAAATTTGTGCAACATTATTTTTGGTAGGATCAAAATGAGTGCATCGATTCTGGATTCAAAACTTTGGAAAACAAATTCAAGCCCATATTTATGAAGGAGTTGAACAAATTCTGGAATTACAAATCATGGCGCGGGGGGCCTTATTCTTTATCCAACACTCTGTTAACCGATGACAAGCCTTACAAGGCTTTGCTCAATCCTGTAATATGTTTATGCTTAACTTTAAAATAGTTTTTATTTTTTAATTTGGTTTTTTTCCTTTATTTTTTATTTTTTTATTTTTTAAAATTTCTCTGCAGTTGCATACTGGAATATTTCCTACTGAATACAAAGGCTACGTACCATGCTAGAGATGACGCTTTAGGTTTGTTTAATTTATTGCGTCAAGAATTCTTTGTGTTTTTATTTCTCTAATTATTATAATTGAATTATACTTATTTGAATTTTGCTTTTTTTTTTTTGGGTTAATTTATTACAGGTCCAAATGGTGAACTGAGGGTTTATTTGGATAAACTGGCTGATGCAGATGATGTCCCAAGTTTCGTGAAAGAGCATCCATTTGGGCAGACTTCCATTACCCATACACATCCTGATTGGGAGTTTTATTCCAAAATTATTTATCATTTGCAAAACTAACCCAGTTGGAAGCGATTTAATGGGATTACATGAGTGACAAGGGCTTGTTATGTCGTGTCTTTTACTTATTAAAAAGTAATGTTGGGACAGTTTTCAGTTTGGAATTTCTATTTTCTAATTTTGAATGGCTTTTGTTGTTTGATGACCATTCAATTTTGAGAATTTGGTAATATTAAGTCTTTTTTTTAAATTATTTTTTAATCTTACAATATATGGTACATGGAGCTTGTTTATTTACATATCTTTTTCCATTTATGGTTTTTTATTTTTTTGTATCTTCTTCTCTACATAGTATATCATCATTGCAGGTTTATTTGAATTGCATTTCACATTTATGAGCCGTTGAATTTACGATATGCTTAAAAATTAGGCAATTAAAATCGTTGTAAAAGGAACTATTTTAACGGGCTTGAATTACTTTTATTTTGTTCTTTTGGGGCTAATGTAGAGTTAGTTTGGGATTCCTGTTCTTTTATAGTAATTTCTACTTTTACATCTAGTAAAAAGAGGAGTAGAAAGTAAAAGCAAAATTTAGAAATTCTAATTATTGCATATGAAGATATCGTTCACGAAATAACGTAACTTACTACTTATTACAGATAATGGAATTTTTTCCTAAAGAAGGAATAATGAAAACAAGCAATAAGAACCTAGAAAACAGTGCGTATAAGAAAAAAAAAAGATCAAAGAACAAGCAAAACATTTATTAACGAAGCTATTTAAAAAAAAAAAAAAAAAAAAGAGCACAAACAGTACCAGGACGGTAAAATTTTGGTAGCAAAAGAAAAAAAAATCCATGTATTTAGTGGTTTTATGTCAAAAGGTTTCAAAATTCATAAGGATTAATAAGTTGATTATTGTGGTTTCTATTTGAGGATTTTTTAATAAGAAATATTTATTAAAAAGGTTGTGTTAAAAGTGAAGTAGAGTGTGGGTAGAGGTAGAGCCACCCTAAATTTTTGAGCTTTCAATTTAAAAAATATATATATATATTTTGTTATTCCCTGATCAGTAAGTTGGCGTTATTTATGGAATAAAAATTCATATTTAGTTAGTGCTCAGACGTAGTAGTATGGCAGCAGCATGCATATAAAATTATTTACATATTAATTAGAGGCAAAAGTTTAAATTTTTCTTTATCTTTATTCATAAAAAAATGTCAAAACCAATGTCTATATATAAAAAAAAAAAACAATTACCTTTTTATAATAAAAATAAAAAACACAAATTAAAAAAAGGAAACAACAAACTATTTTCCTTAATTAGTTACAAATACAGAAAAAGTGAATCAACATTAAAAGTGTTATGTTAAAAAAAATAGTAAATCGTTAAAAATATGATTACTGAAAAATTGGACTAATAAAAAAAGAAAAAAAACTATTAGAAAAAGGTCACTAACCTGATCAGTTTGTAGATGAACATATATATATATATATATATATATATATGTATGCATGTATAAAATAGATCAGTATCGATTTCCTTTTAAAAAAATTAGATCTGTTTCCAAAACAAAACATGGCAAACCGCAATTCTTAGCATAAAATTAACATTGTCCAAAAAATTAAAAAAAAATTATAATAAACATCGGGAAACTATGCATGTTATGATCCCTTAGTAACTGAACCGTCTTTCAATGTTAACTAGAGGCCAAAAATAAAAAAGAAAAAAGAAAAAAAAAAAGAAAAGAAAAGGAAACTATCCCCCCAAACCCAAAGAGTGGAATGAAGAAAGTTGCCCCGTCTATCTCCAAGGAAACAAACTTCCCTATAAATTGTCATTACCATTAGTGTCCCGGAACATAACATTATTCTGCTTTTTTCTCATATATATTGGGTTTTGAATCATCAGAATCTTTCGTCATTGCAGCGATGAGCGATTGGGATTTTACAATATGGCTCACGAAAGATGAAGTGTTAGCACAATACATGGCTATACCCGAGACCACAGTACGCAGAAAAAGATTAGTAACAAAGTTGAATAACAGTCAAATGGTGTCTGTAATCTTACATAGTATGGACACATGTGAGCTCTACAGTATGAACCTCAAAAGAGCTGCTTGGAACCCCGATGCTCTCATGCTTGTTCCATCTAATGGTCGCGCCAACGACGATTCCGGAATCAGACTTTTTCGTGACTTTAATCTCGGAAGACCTGTAAAATTAGGATTCAAATGGGAGCAAGATTTTGTGAAAATAAAAATTTTGAATTAGGACATGTGTATGAACTCTTCTTCTCTTCTTTTGTTTTATTTCTTTCTTTCTTTTTTTTTTTTTTTTTGGAAGATCTATGAATTACTTCTTTGACACATGCATTTTTTTGATATATATATATATATATATATATATATATATATAGGGTGAGCAGTACTACTTTCATGGAAGGGTTATGCAAACGACTTCGACGAGAATGCTTTGGAACTACTATCTAAATAAAAGTGGACAAGCAATAGTTATTTGTCACTAGCTCTGTCTAGGTTTATTTATTTATTTATTTATTTTTTTGCGCTTACCGGTAGGTTTGAAGTGTTTTATGTTTGGTACTTTTGTTTGCTGGCATTTTTAATATTAATCATTTTTAAGTTTCTATTTTGTTGTTATAATTCATTTGATTTTGCTAATTTTAATATGCGAGTTTTAAATTTTGACTTCCGTGCATGATTCACAAACGTGAAACCTTGGAAAGGAATTATTTTTATTATTATTCAGTATTTTTACCTTAAATCTTGAATACTTTAAAAATAGTTTTCCCATATTTCCTAAAAGACAAAAAGACAAAGTTAAAAGAAAGAAAGATTAAATAGCATTTTCGGCAAATGAAAAGATTTAAGAAATGGCCACCAAAATGAAACAAGATAAAATTTTAGGTAACGAATCTATAAAAGAAAAAAAATATTAATTTCACAAATGGCTCCTAAATTCTACTCTCAATGTCAAACTACCTAAAACTTTTGTATTGTTATAAAACGGCCCATCTATTGATATTTTATGAAAACTGAATGGGGATTAAACATTTCACGTGAGCTTTAATAATGTAAAAATCGTAACAATATTTTTGATAGGAAAAATGTACTATCAAAATAGTTCTATGACGTAAAATTTATAGAAAAATTCAGAAGAATATGACATATGAAATAAGACAAGGTATACAATTAAGAAGCTATTTATAAAATTAACCCTAAAAAAAGGGCCGAAAACGAAAAGATTGAACTGAGGTTAAAAAAAAAAAAAAAGCATTAAAGAAGAAGGAGGTAAAAAAAAAAAGAGACCATCATTTATACTCTTACACAAACCAAGAAAACCAAATCCTATTTTAACTCCTCGAAACTTAAACCATCAAACGTGCATGGGAAAACTAAACGTTTAATACATGAAACATATACAAATATATAAAAAAATATATATTTATATATATATATATATATAGAGGAAGCCGAAAAGCTCAAGACGATCGACTTTCAAAATCTCTCTTTCTATCTCTATATAGAAGTACAATTGAAACGTTATATTTCTTAGAGAAATAAAAGATGACAGAGAAATTAATAATCAACAGCAGCATGGAAGCTGGCAAAAGCGATGAGGAAGTAGATCAAGATTTGGAAGAGTTACGCGACCTTTCTGATAATTTTCAGAGCCTGAAATCTTTCGAAATTAACATTATTCGCAAAAAGAAACTTCTTGTTTTGGATGTCAATGGGTTGCTTTGTCAAAAGATCTTCCGCTATGACAAAGCCAAGTTACCAAAATCCTCTTCTGTTCCTGTTGTCGAATGTGGAAACTTTTTAGGTCCCTAAAACTTTTTTTTTTTTTGTTTGCTATGTAATTTTCCTTTTGAGTTTAACATTTTTTTTTTCGCGCGCTTTCTCTTTGGTAGTTTACAAAAGACCTTATTGTGAGGACTTCATCACTTTTGTTTGGAAGGATTTGAAGTGGGAATTTGGTCCACTGCCTGAGAGTGACTACTGTTAGTATTACATAGATTTAACTATTTTAAAAAGATTAGCATACCGATAGATTTTTTTTTTTTTAAATTTCATATCTTTCTGTTAAATTCTCTAACTTATTTATTTTGTTTTGTTTTTCAAATTTACACAGTCTCTGATCATAATTTATTTTTATCATTTGTATTTTTAATTATTAGAGGGAATCTTAACAGTGTGTTGGAGTGCATCGTGGAAGGACTGAAAAACAAGCTGTTATTTGTTTCGGTTTGTACCAATAATCATCATGTTCTTTCTTTTTTCATTTCAGAATCCTTTTTCAGTTTATACTCACAAGTAACTATATTGTCCATTTAATTTCTCGCACTGAAACAAAAATAATATTTGGTTTTGAGCAATTTAAATATTTTATAATTTGTGCAAATACATTTTTCTTTGGACCAAAGTCAATTCACTAGCAGTGGATTTGACACTATGGAGAAGAAAGGGAAACCAAATTTTCTCAAGGAGAAGAACAAACTCTGGACTTGCGTAAATACCATTTATTCAAAGAGCAAATTAAAGTGCAATTCTCCAAATCCACCACTCTTTTGATAGACGATAAGCCTTACAAAGCGCTCCTTATTCCTGTAATTTACCTTTTCTAAGTACTTTGAATATGAGTTTATTATGTTTGAAATATTTATTCAAGTTATTTTACTGTTTTTGAGTTTTGGTCTCTTATGTTTTTACAGCTTTACTCTGCAATATTTCCCGAAGAATATTCAGTAGATCATATCGATGACGATGCTTTAGGTTAGTTTTAATTTTAATACGACTATTAAGTCGTGATTCACTTAAACTTTGGAGTTTTATTTTATTTTATTACTTTGAAAAATAGGTGATTAGGGTTTTAATTATATATGATCAGGTCCTAAGGGTGAGCTAAGACTGTACTTGGGAAAACTGGCAGATGCAGATGATATTCCCTGTTTTGTAAAACGACATCCATTTGGGCAGCCTTTCATAACGCCTTCTCATTCTCAATGGGATTTCTATTCGAAGATTGTTCATCATCTTCAGAAGGCTTCTTGAGTTTCCCTCCAAGATTATGGTCCGAGCCGGTCGACGATAATTAACGGACTTTCACGTTTTTATTTTCTCTTCATTTTGCATAATGGAGAATTTAGACATTTTATGTTTGGTTAACTAGCTTGGTTACATATTGTAGACTTTCAAATAAATACTAAACTAATTTTAACAAAGCGTTCATGTGAAGTCTCCGAGTTAATGGAAAGTGAGTTTTAGAACCAAATGAAAAGAAAATAAAAACAATAGAATAGATATAATTTGGTAAGAATGTGTTAGCCTCGTGTTACGTGATCAGAAAGATGAAAGAAAAAGAGGTCAGCCGCAATGAGATAAAGAAGACACTGCAGAGAGAAATAAAGAGAGAAATCAAAGCAAAAAGCTATTATAATAAAGAGAGAGAAAAGGAATGAAAGGCAGTTGGTCTTTTGGTACTTTTTACAAGCATATCAAACTTTTCTTTCAGAATATTTTTGTTGAGTTTGTCGACTGTCTTGATGAACCAATGCTTTTTCTTGATATGGATTGCATCTCTTTCTTTCTCTTTTTTTTTTAATTTCTTTTTTCATGTTATATTTTTTTTTTTTGTCAATTTGTGTTTTAACTTTTCTTGTTTTTGACAAGGAATGCAAGACTATATTAAAAAAAAACACCAAATAAATAGTTTAATTATTTTTTTTTTAAAGTTGAAACCAAATAGGTAATTGTAGGTATGGTATTTTAGTATTTCTCATGGTTGAATTCTGTACCGAATTCTGTTAAGATATAGAGCTCAAATCTCTCCTTTCCTTTTTTTTTTTTTTTTTTGGAAAATAAGGATATTGGAACAGAATAATTATTATTCAACTTTTTTAAAAACACAACAATTTTCATCATAATTTTTTACGACATCCCTATGTAAATATATTTTTCTTAGTTATAAATACGGAAAATGTGAATCCATATTAAGAGTGCTAATAAAAGATAATAAATCATTAAAAATATGATTAATGAGAGTAGACTAATAAAAAATAATAAAAACTTCCTTTAAAGAAAATAATAAAAACTGCTTAAATTAAATGGACATTAACATGATCATTTTAATAAAACATATATTTTACCCGGCCGATTTCAAAAATAAAAAAAGGGAGACATTTTACCCTCTATATATAGATGAAAGTATATATAAAATAGACCAGAATAGTTTCAGTTTCCTTAAAAAAAAAAAAAAAAAGAAGAAGAAGAAGAAGAAAGAAAGAAAGAAAGAGAGATCCGTTTCTGAAACAAAACTTGGGAAGCACCAACTCTTAGCGTCAAATTGACATTGTCCAAAAATAAAAAATTAATGACCAGCCGCAAAGGCGAAAAGAAGCAAAACATTATAATAAGAATGAAACAAACCCACGCAGAGAACGGAAGAAGAAAAAAAAAAAAAAACCTAATTAATGATACTGAACACAATGAGCATCTATGAAACCTAAGGGCCTGTTTAGCAAATGTGTTCAAACCCATATTTTAAAAATAAGGAAGTTTAAATTTAGGTGAGTCAATCAATCTGCAAACATGTAGCCTAATCTAATATAACAAAAAATTTAAAATATTTTACAAATAGAAAGTTTTACATCATTATAAAAATTACTTTTTGCGTTGTAACATAAAACCTGATTATCATCATAGTTATTACTATGTAATTATGCTACGCATAAAATATTCCAATAAAATTGTTATTTTTCAACTTCGCCTTCTATAAACATATTTTGTAATTTGTTTTAAATTTTTGTAAAATAAAACACTTTAGAAAAAAAAATTTTGAATTGTGGGTTTGAATCCATGGACCTAAATAACATCTTAAAGAAAGAGTTCAATTGCTGCCCGGTAATTACTTGTTCCCCACTGTTGATAACACTGATGGAGCCACTCATATGATGAAGTAGTATTTGCCCTCGTTCAACTTTTATAATATTTCAACCTTTACACTTAAATTGTTTAGTATATTAAGAAACAAAATTTTATTTTTTTGTTCCCTTGCTTGAGCTCAATGATTTAAATTTATAACTACGTCCTAAATTTATATAAGGAAAAAAAAAAAAAAAGAAGATGATGTTTCTAAAGTACCCTGGCTGGTGAGATCTTGATCATGAAATTTATTAACTTCAATAGACAAAGGTTTGTGAAAGGTTACGGGAAAATGCTGTATAATGTTCCCTGTCAAATCATATATTTATTAATAATTTCAACTTATTAAATTCAGGCTTATCTCTCCCTATGAATGTAAAGGAAAATCCTAATTATTTATTTATTTTTTATTTGTTGGTAAGGAAAATCCTGATTTGTCATATAATTTAACTGATCATCACTCAAATATTCAAAGAAATAATTAGGTGTATTTAACGAACAATTGCTCAAGTCCTATAAAAAAAAAAAAAATTATATCTACTCAAGCGTCATATATAATCCATCTCTAAATTTATTACCTTGGAAAACTACGCTTTATATATACCAAGAAGTCGAAAAGCTAACCATTTAACCTGTTAATAATATAACCTTGGAAATCTGTATACATGCTTAAATAATTTAATACCAAGAAGTTGGAAAGCTGAGACTTTGACCTATTTAAACTCTACAAATGCAACAAATGGTTTATTCCTTGTATGCATAATTGGCATATTTGATCTCTCTCTCTCTCTAACGAAATGGCAGCAGGGAAGATAATAATCAAGAAAGAAAAACTCGAATCCGACGCCTTCAACGACGACGAAAATTATGGTCTGGCAGGCCTTTTTGGCGGCTCCTATACGGACGTTCTCAAGGACTGTGGCCTTTCGTTGGAGAGGCTGAAACTTGGTCCTCTGAATAGAAAGAAACTTATTGTTCTGAGTCTTGGTGGCCTGCTTTGTCATAGGGTCTACCGCAACGACAAGTCTGATCGGCCTGCAACTCGTGCTCCAGATTTAGTATATGGAAAGCATTTAGGTATTTATAGAGAAAATTTTGTGTTTTTTTTAAAATTTTTTTTTTATTTACTCCCTAGTTTTTCATTTGGTTAATGATATTAATTAAGTGCACATATTCTTCGTTTTCCTAATTTTGTGATCTCTCTTTTTTCAGTTTACAAGAGACCTTACTGTGAAGATTTTATCAAGTTTTGCTTTGAAAGATTTGAAGTGGGAATATGGTCTTCCGCAAAGGAGTCAGTAGAGCTTTTCTATTCTATCTATTTTCTTCATTCAAATTTGATTTGATTTTAGGTTTTAAAAGAGAATAAACAAATTATTAAATTTCACGTGTCTTTGTTATAATTATGTGCAAACTTTTTGAATAATTAATACATTTTCTTAATGTTGTACATGAAATCAGATGGAATCTTGACACCGTTTTGGATAGTGTGATGAAGGGAATGCGAAGCAAACTTTTATTTGCTTGGGTAAGTATTTCTATTTATCTTTGTATTTAAATTCATTTTTTTGGGGTCAATTTTTGTAGTTTTCTAGCTACATTATAGAAAGAGAATTTCTTTATTTAATTTAATTAAAAAAATTTTGTGCAACATTATTTTTGGTAGGATCAAAATGAGTGCATCGATTCTGGATTCAAAACTTTGGAAAACAAATTCAAGCCCATATTTATGAAGGAGTTGAACAAATTCTGGAATTACAAATCATGGCGCGGAGGGCCTTATTCTTCATCCAACACTCTGTTAATCGATGACAAGCCTTACAAGGCTTTGCTCAATCCTGTAATATGTTTATGCTTAACTTTAAAATAGTTTTTATTTTTTAATTTGGTTTTTTTCCATTATTTTTTTAAATTTGTTTATTTTTAAAATTTCTCAGCAGTTGCATACTGGAATATTTCCTACTGAATACAAAGGTTACCATGCTAGAGATGACGCTTTAGGTTTGTTTAATTTATTGCTTCAAGAATTCTTTGTGTTTTTATTTCTCTAATTATTATAATTGAATATTACTTATTTGAATTTTGCTTTTTTTTTTTTGGGTTAATTTATTACAGGTCCAAATGGTGAACTGAGGGTTTATTTGGATAAACTGGCTGATGCAGATGATGTCCCAAGTTTCGTGAAAGAGCATCCATTTGGACAGACTTTCATTACCCATACACATCCTAATTGGGAGTTTTATTCCAAAATTATTTATCATTTGCAAAACTAACCCAGTTGGAAGCGATCTATTTAATGGGATTACATGAGTGACAAGGGCTTGTTATGTCGTGTCTTTTACTTATTAAAAAGTAATGTTGGGACAGTTTTCAGTTTGGAATTTCTATTTTCTAATTTTGAATGGCTTTTGTTGTTTGATGACCATTCAATTTAGAGAATTTGTTATATCAAGTCTTTTTTTTATTATTATTTTTTAATCTTACAATATATGGTACATGGAGCTTGTTTATTTACATATCTTTTTCCATTTATGGTTTTTTAATTTTTTGTATCTTCTTCTCTACATAGTACATCATCATTGCAGGTTTATTTGAATTGCAATTCACATTTATGAGCAGTTGAATTTTACGATATGCTTAAAAATTAGGCAATTAAAATCGTTGTAAAAGGAACTATTTTAACGGGCTTGAGTTACTTTTATTTTGTTTTCTTTTGGGGCTAATCTAGAGTTAGTTTGGATTTCCTGTTATTTTATAGTAATTTCTACTTTTACATCTAGTAAAAAGAGGAGTAGAAAGTAAAAGCAAAAGTTAGAAATTCTAACTTATCCCACTAAATATTAAAATGAATTGATATTTATGCAAATGACTTTTTCATATTTTTATTAAACACAATATTTTATTGTAGTTTTGTAAATGACTTTTGGATACTCCAAAAGCATCACTAAACTACCATATGAAACTGTCCTATTTCTAAATCTTGTCTTTTGTTTCATTACAGTAAATTATTCTTTTCCAACCTAAGTGAAGAGTTGTAAACCTCCAAACCCGAAGTTAATAATGAATACATGAAGTAATTAGCCCAGATGTTTTTACAGAAGAACAAAACAATCGTAAAATGTTCTGTCTTATATTATTGCATATGAAGATATCGTTCACGAAATAACGTAACTGACTACTTATTACGGATAATGGAATTTTTTCCTAAAGAAGAAATCAATGAAAACAAGCAATAAGAACCTGGAAAACAGTGTGTATAAGGAAAAAAAAATTCAAAGAACAAGCAAAACATTTATTAACGAAGCTATTTAAAAAAAAAAAAAGAAAAGAAAAGAAAGAAAGAAGCACAAACAGCACCAGGACGGTACAATTTTGGTAGCAAAAGAAAAAAAAATCCATCTATATATTTAGTGGTTTTTCTTTTGCTAACAGTTAGGTCAAAAGGTTTCAAAATTCATAAGGATTAATAAGTTGATTATTGTGGTTTCTATTTGAGGATTTTTTTAATAAGAAATATTTATTAAAAAGGTTGTGTTAAAAGTGAAGTAGAGTGTGGGTAGACGTAGAGCCACTCTAAATTTTTGAGCTTTCAATTTAAAATATATATATATATATATATATATATTGTTATTCCTTGATCAGCAAGTTGGCGTTATTTATGGAATAAAAATTCATATTTAGGTAGTGCTCAGACGAAGTAGTATGGCAGCAGCATCCTTATAAAATTATTTACATATTAATTAGAGTCAAAAGTCTAAATTTTGCTTTATCTTTATTCATAAAAAAAATGTCAAAACCAATGTCTATAAAAAACTATTATCTTTTTATAATAAAATTAAAAAAACAAATAAAGATGTTAAAAAAAGGAAACAACAAACTATTTTCCTTAATTAGTTACAAATACAGAAAAAGTGAATCAACATTAAAAGTGTTATGTTAAAAAAAAATAGTAAATCGTTAAAAATATGATTAATGAAAATTGGACTAATAAAGAAGAATAAAAACTATTAGAAAAAGGTCATTAACATGATCAGTTTGTAGATGAACGTATATATATATATATATATATATATATGTATAAAATAGATCAGTATCAATTTCCTTTAAAAAAAAAATTAGATCCGTTTCCAAAACAAAACATGGCAAAGTCCAATTCTTAACTCAGATCCGTTTCCAAAACAAAACATGGCAAAGCCCAATTAGATCCGTTTTGGAAAAACCGTCGTGGTAGGGTCCGCCGAAAAAAAAATTTACGAATTCATTTTATTTTCCACGGGTGGCAAATCCGGAAAATTTAACTCATAAAATCAACATTTTTTCTGAAAAATTCCTAAATACGTACCTTACCCAATCAATTTTAAAGCAATCTAAATCACAACGACAATCAACAATCACCGAAAGGACGGATTTTGGACATTTTTCTACGAAAAATTCCCAAATCAACAATCAACCAAATCAACATTTTGGAAGGAACATTTTGGACGGAAATTTCACAATCAACAACCACAATCAACAAAATCAACATTTTAATTTGGACGGAAAATTCCCAAATCCGTGTCTTACCCAAGCAAGATACATTTCAACTTACCAGATTGTCGAGCATGAGTACGGGCTGAGTGGTAGAGAATGTAGGGGACGAGAGAATGTAGGGGAAGGAGGAATGGCGGCGAGAAGGAGAGGAAAAAAAGCTCGGAGTTAGAGAGAGAGGGAGGAATGGCGGCTAGAGAGAGAGGGAAAAAGGCTCGGAGTTAGAGAAAGAGAAAGGAACGGCGGCGAGAATGTAGAGAGGGAGCGGAGAGAGATAAATGGAGGGAGGATATGGGCGGCTTTGGATTTGGAGTCAGAGTTTGTATTGAGAGTAAAAAAGGCTCGGAATATAATAGGGTGGGAAAGAGGGTATTTTTTTGGGTTTTAATATACGCTCCAAAAAGTTGAATAATTTCAAAAATTTTCAAAATTCCCGCCTTCATACCTGCCACGACGGTTTTTGGAAAAAAAAAAAAAATAGTCGTGATAGGGTGAAAAATTAAAAAAAAAAAAAATTTTGACCTACCACAACGGTTTTTTCCAAAAACTATCGTGGTAAGTCAAAAAATAAATTTTTGGCCTATCACGATGATTTTTCCAAAAAACGTCGTGGTAGGGTGAAAATTTCAAAAAAAAAATGAAAAAATTCCCTCATTCGTACCTCCCACGATGGTTTTCAGAAACTGTGTTCAGCCTCATGTTTTTGCCTAACTTTTCACGATCGTTTTTTAAAAACAGTCGTGGAAGTTCCGTCGTGGAATTCACATATTCTGTAGTAGTAATAAGTATATATGAATAGCTACTTACCAGGAATTTGGAGGAGAATAAGGATAAAGATGAAAACTTGAGCGAAAAACTTGACAGTCATCGAATCCACTATAACCATAGAGATCTGCAGCCAAACCAATTAAAAAATAAAACGAAAGTTTATTCAACAACAAACAAATAAATAAATAAAAGAACAAAAAGATCAAGCAACAGATTTCACAGATTCAATCCGTAGGAAAAGATAATTAAATTAACATTAGGTTTAAAATAGTATTTAAAAAATGGTAAAAATCCGTTAGGGGCCTTTTCGTAAAAATAAATATAAAAGATAAGTTGTTTTGAATATGTGAAGAGAAAGATGTAGTATGAAAAATAACGAAAACTATATAACCAAGCTAAACTCTTTTAGTATTTGTCAAAAATAGAAGAATGTGATCATCAGGAGAAAAAAAAGAAGATACAAATTAATTACAAGAAGAAGGTATCGCAGAGGCAATTATACCTTCACCTCAAGCAGAACTTAGTGAAAGCGTGAGAGAAGAACATAATATATATAATTTCACCAAGTCAGCGATTGGCGCGTGGAATTAATACGTATGCACCAACGAGTCAACGACCCAATAGAGCGCGCCAGATCCGCTATTTAGTCCACATAGAAAATGAAGGGAAAATGGGCCGCAGACTTTGGGGGGGTTGTAGAAGTGCTGCGGCTGAATATTGGATTTTTCTATCTTATTTTATTATTTTTTAATTTTTATAATTTAAGAATATTTGAATATTTATTTTATAGATTTTTATTTTTATTTATGAAATAATTTTCTTTTCTAGCAATACAATCTAGTCGAATTATAATTATTTGAGTTTTTCTATTTTTAATTGATTGATGTTCTATTCTAATTCTGTGTTTAAGTATTTTATTCTGTATTTAATGCTTATAAATGCCTCATCACCATTTACATGAATCGGTATTTAATTTGAGACTAAGAAGTGACAATTAAATAAGTCCTTATTTAATTCACCATTAGATTGTCATAAACTAGAGATAATTATAAAACTTGTACAGCGTTATGAATTTCTAGTTCTTAATAAATTGTGGTAAGTTTAGAGTTTGAGACCGAGATATGATAACTGACTTATTGTGAGATAAATTGTTTTAGCGTCCGTTTGAATCGTTTGTTGGAGTTAAAATTTTTAAGTTGGATTTGGTTGACATTTTAAAAACTAGTTATAATTTTTGTTGACTTTTCAGAACAAGACAAAAATCTAGCAAAAAAGTATAGTTTAGTTGGAGGTAAACTAATGTGCCAAACAAAACCTTAATACTTGAAAAAGATTAATGATTATTTTAGTGAGATTTACTGGCAATATAGGGAATAGAGTTGATTAATTGGATTAGAGAATTTAAATATAATTAATTCGGTGAAATCAAAAACGCTAAATCTTTAGTATTTTAATTCTTTTCGTATTTTGCAATTTCATTATTTTTGTTTAAAAATCTCTTTTCGATTATTCAAATAAAGTTAGATTTAATTTAATTTTGATCATTAATAACGACAATCATCGTAGAAGTGATACTTTATTTGTCACTTTATTACTTATTATGATATTATGCACTTGCAATATTTTCAACGACAATGAAAAAAACACAAAATTCGAAACAAGCTAAAGTGGCCATCAAAGTAGACGGTTCTAATTAACTGTTTAAGCCTAACTGCCCCATGAGAATAAAATAAATAGTAGTACTATTTGGCACGAATCGTGGATATCCACGATTTACATGGAATTGTTATAAAAGTCCTAAAAATGCACTTATATTCATGTCATTTATTAAGTAATTTAAATCTGAATTAGATATTTCCATCATTTTAATGCAAAATATTTAATTTTGAAAATATTTAATTTTAATTTTTTTATTTAATAAACTATTTATTTTGAATTCATTTTATTGTGTGTTTATTTTTGGATTACTTCATTTTTCATTTCCTTTTCTTTTCTTTTATTTTCTTTCCTTTACGCAGATGAGTGCCTTTCCTCAGCCTACCGCCACATTTCGCTTCTGCAATCAGTAGCAAATAGTCGCTCCAGCGCTACCACGTGGCCCCACAGCTTCTTCCTCCCCTATGCGTGAAACCAGCCAGCCAACTCGCAATATGAAACCTCTCAACAGCTCACATTCCTTTATGAGGTCCTATCGGGATAGGTAGGCCTAAGCCTTTCCCCTCCCCCGGACCGAGCAGTAGTTCCCCACGGCTGACAAATAGGATTTTAGGCCATAAAAAAAGGGCACCGGCCCCCATTCTACACCCTCACCCCCCCCCCCCCCCCCCCCCCCCCCGGCCGGGATTTTTCTTTCCTTATCTACGTGCGCAGTTTTTAAACTAGTATACATAAAAAAAAACCCTAAAAAAATAAGGAGAGTTATTATACTTTATCTCAAATCATTCAAAGCTAAAGTTTGTTACATTTTTATACAAAATTGGGAATCTCTTTATAAGTATCTATATAATACGCTACTGTGTTTATGCCACGGTAAAAAGGGGGTCTTTGCACAGCTCATGGGGTCTTAGGCGAGTGTGTCTCCTAGAATCGGCACTGTTCAGTCTCATATCCCATTACACAATTATTATTATTATTCTTTTAATCAGGAAGATTTCAAATTTGTACTTACACAGAGACGTAGACAATTGTGGTCTAGTGGGGACCACCCCTCAAAAAAGAAATTTCATGTAACATACATATACATATATATATATATATATATATATATAATGTGCAACGTTAAACCTTTTTTTTTTTTAAACGCTCCCTAAAGATTAAAAATCTAACATATCTATACACCAAATTGATCCATGAAGTTATTAATTAGCGTTTCTTGACAAAAAAATTATGGCTTCATCACCAATAAGATGTCTACAAAGACAGCTTAATTAACTAGTGTTGTACCCTCAATTTCGACGGAAAGGTCAACTGACTTGCAATGAACTTTCATATGACGAACCTTTTCACTAAGACAAATGATTCCACACGTCATAAATTAGTTAAGATCCAAAAGAACTTTCAATATTGACTTTGTCACGTTAGAATATTATGCCAATTAAAATGACGTTAGAATATTATGCCAGTAAAAATAAAGTGGACGCGCCATAAGAATTTTATGTGTGTATATATATATATATATATATATATTTTTTTTTTTTTTTTTTCTTTCGGTCAAATGACGATGCTCATCTGCAACACATGATATTTTTAGTCCATAATTTGATGCACTAATGATATTGGATTAAATTTGTCGCTAAATTAAGAGTTAAAAAATCGAGAACTAACATGTCACTTGTTAATATGTTCAGGGACAAATTGCATAGTTACTCAAGTCTAAAATACAAGACAAATTTAAATTTTTCCTTTAATTTATCAATTTCCTGTTCATTAACACTTAAATTCCTTCTCTTAATTAACAAGATCAATGTTCTATAAATTCTGTCATCTTAAGTGCTTAACAATATATCGAAATGAAACTGATAAGAATAAAAATAATAATGATGATGATGATATGATAATAAGATATAGTTCGAGTGCAAGAACTCCTTGCTGAAATAGCGGTATCTATCTTTTACTTTTGTTTAAAACATTTGTTTATTTATTTATATTTAGACACCTTTTGTGAAATCGAAATTAACTGGTAGAACGACAGCTTTTACAAAAGACAGTATAAAAACGACAATAAACACAAAACAACGTTAACTACATGAACGACAACCACGTAGGAAAGAATTTTGTATGCTCTATGTCGTTTTTCATTATTCTTATCATTCTGTCTAGCTGTTCTTTGATGTGAACCTAATTACTTTTCTTTTCTAGTCGTTTTACTTCAAAACTAAGTCTCGACTTGAGAGAATTGCCAAGTTCAATGCGTTTACTAATGATGTACATGTACACACCAATCAGAATGGGTCACGTCATAATCAATTGGTTGCCTCTTGATAATCTTCAACAGTATCCTTCGTCTTTTCTTCCATTGTAGAGGTTGGTCATGGCCAAAACCCCTTCAAAGATAGTGATTAATTGACAACTCTTGAAATGTGGGTCCCAAGAGTGCTTGCGACCTCACTCCTATCCCCACTGCCACCTCCACCAAATGGTTAGGGCTTTAGGTCTATGTTGACCCCTTCTCGAGGGGGGCCGGGTCTTAGATCGAGACCTTGCCCACCTCGAGCGGGATTCTAAATCTAGACCTTGACCCCGTTAGGGGATGGGGGTGGAGGTCTGCACATCTTGATATGGACCACAAACACAATGAAAGAAGTTAATACAATTAAAGTATTTTATATTAGTGGACATGTATGAATAATGAGGGGAGGAAAATTAATAAATAACAATTTGACTTGTTCTAACAACAATCAAGTCAACTTTCTAATGACTAATAATTGAGCCTTTTTTTTTTTTAATTGTTGTGTTAAGTTGAGGTGAATAAAATTAATAATCATATGCCAAAATTTGATAATTTCCATTGGCGAGACAGGGCAGGCAATATCTGACAAAGAGTACCCAACAACCAAGCATGCTAATGATGGAGGACTATGGTATATCAAATACTTTATTGAAAAATTGACATTACCATAAACCTCTATTGCCAAATGCATATAATCTTGTGCCCTCAAAAAAAAAAAAAAAAAAAAAAAAAAAAAAAACAAGAAGAAGAAGAAGAAGAAGCAGCCTATAATATTTTGTCAAGAAAATTCATAAAGCTTCCCCAATAACCATTATTATTTTTTTATTTACGGTATGGTTCTATAACTTTTATTTATGAAAAATATTTTCAAATTTTAAATTAGATAGTTCCTACCGAACCCTTCCTCTACTACTTGCTGAGCAGTTTTTTAATTATCAGTTTTTCATGTGTATTTCTAGTTTAATAAATTAAACTCCCTTTTCACCATAGATTGAAATCTACAAATTAAAAATTTTTTTTACAGTATTAATTTATTGTTCAAATCTATAATCGATAATCCACTTAAAAAGCAAGTACTTTTTGCGTCTCTAGTATTGACTATCATATCAAATATATAGTAAAATAGTAAATTAATTTTCGAATCTAAAAGTTTTTTTTTTTTTTGTTTGGCTAATTAAAGCAAAGGATCTAAAAGACAGCTGCGGGGAAACACAAATAGAATTGATAGAAAAAGTATTGACATTTATAATAATTTATAGTCTAAACGCAAAGACACGTCCCCAACATACTTCTCTACATGCATGTGAATCACATCATCGTTACTGATGATCTGCTTGTTGGTTTTGACTCTGTCATATCATTGATATATATGGTCTGATCATGTTTCTTTATTGTATATAATATAGTTATATTTATATATTTATATATTCATATTCAATCCAACTTGTCATTGCTTAGCTTAATGATTAGGTGGGGCGTCTTAATTCATATAACAATTTTCCCACACAGGTCAACAGTCAACTTCCTCTCTTCCCTAATTGTGCCTTAAAAATCCTTATTTAATGCTTCAAATTATGAGCCTAGTCAATAAAGATTGGTCATTAATTATTACACGCCCTATCTTCTTCTTCCTTTGTATTTTTTCCCCTAATAGTTGTCCTTTTCTTTTCTTGATAATTCTAAACCAAACTGCCGAATTGCTAATAGAAAATTGCATGAAAAGTACTAGTCCTATACATAAAATACAGCACGATGCCAAAAATAATTAAATCATATTCCTTAAACCTTAATATTAACCAATTTTTGAACAGAAAATACTAAAATTATTAATATTTAAAGAGTTAAAAATCTTTTCGATCAAAATTAAAAAAATAAGAATCATATCATTTTCTTATAAAAAGATCAAGACCATTTTCGTCAATTACATTAAAAAAAAAAAAAAAAAAACCTTTTTGGCCCTCTCTCTCTCTCTCCCTCTCTCTCTCTCAACCTCCGTCGAAAACTGGAGCAAAAAAAAAAAGTTCTCTCTCTCACCCTCCCTCAAAAAAAACCAAAAATTGCTCTCTCTCTCTCTCTCTCACTTGTGGACCCCACACTCCTCCCGTTTTCTTTCCCAAGTCCCACGCATCCCCCCGTCCCTCCCTCCCTCATTCTCCTATCTTGAGGGGGACAAAACGACCTAAACGCGCGTTTTGGACGAAAACAGTAAGCCTTTATGACATTTTTATATATTATATAGATATATTAGTTTAAAAAATATATTCGATGGAAATAATTAGACATATTTAAAAATTATTATTTAAATAAAAAAATAGATTAAAAATCAACAAAATACTTAAAATGAAAAAATAAAAAATTTTATTTTGAAGACAATGTTTTGATATTTCAGTGAAAAGTAATTTTTTAAATCAATGTGATTTACTTATAATTAAATGTCTAAAAGAAATTAGAAGAAAACACAAAATTTTACAAAATTTTCAAAATAGAGAAATTATATTTAAATTTTAAAAAATAAATACATTGAGATAATTAAATTATATTTTATGAAATTTTAGATATATAACGATTTTTTTCTTACTTTTTAATAAATAGATCATTAAATATTATGTTTTCATTCAGTAAGTTAGTTGGAGATGAAATTTTTAAGTTGGAGTTAGTTGATCTTTTAAAAACTAATTATAAAATTTTATTGACTTTTAAAAAAAATAATAAAAAATAAGATGAAGAAATATAGTTTAAAACACTCCGTTATCTTCATCTTCCTTTGTTATTTTTTCCCCCCTAATAGTTGTCCTTTTATTGATAATTCTAAACCCAACTGCCGAATTGCTAGTATAAAATTGCATGAACAGCACTAGTCCTATACATTAAATATTGCACCATGCCAAAAATAATTAAATCATATTCCTAAAATCCTAATATTAAAGCGACTAAAGCTCTTGTAGAAGATTAGTACCAAAACAACTACAGACACCTTAAAATGTCTACAATGGCAGCTTTCAGTTCTCTAACTCTGATCTCTCTTTCTCTCCTTCAATTCTTCTTAGGTATTCATGCACATATATATATACATATGCATATATTTATGAATATATATTTATGTCTTTTTTTTAATCTAAAAATTTTCATTTTGTACGACACATGCAGGAACTAACGCAACCACACTGACAATCACAAACAACTGCAACGACAACATATGGCCCGCCGTTTTACCAAACTCCGGCTCGCCGCCGCTCTCTCCGTCCGGCTTCCTCCTCAACCCCGGCGTCTCCCAAACTCTACCGGTCCCATCGGCCTGGTCCGGCAGCGTGTGGGCCCGAACCCACTGCGCCACCTCCTCCACCACCGCAAATTTCTCCTGCGCCACCGGCGATTGCGGTTCTTCCACCGTGGACTGCGGCGGGACACTGTCCTCTCCGGCCACCGTAGCCGAGTTCACAATCAACGCGCCGTCCAGCCCCGACACGTATTCCGTCAGCGTCGTCGACGGCTACAACCTCCCGGTGACGGTGGTGCCCACCGGAGCGGCCGGGAGCTGCGCCACCGTGGGGTGTTCGGTGGATTTCGGCTCGGCGAGTTGGCCGGCAGTGCTCCAGCTGAGCTACGGCAGCGGAAACGAGACTGTGGGGCTGAAGAGCGCGTGTGAGGCGTTCCAAGAGGCGGATTATTGTTGTAATAACAGCGATGGAAGTTACTCGTCGTCGAACATTACTTGTAAGCAAAATTCTTACTCGGAGCAGTTCAAGAATTGGTGTCCACAGGCTCGGACGTTTGCTAATGACAACACCGGTACGATCTTCACATGTGAAGCAGAGGATTACGTCGTCAACTTCTGTGCCCCTCCTACTCCTACTTCTTCCGGTTACCCTTATAACCCCACCGGCGTCAGCGGGTAATTATAATTTCAAATACACCCCTGACTTTCGTCTGATTTGGAATTCTAGTCTCACACAATTATTATTATTTTTCTTTTAGAAAAGTCTCACACAATTTTTTCGTTGCGATTTAGTCTTTAAATTTTTAAAATAATTGCCATTTGACTTTAATTGTTAACCAAGATCAAATTTTGAACAAAATATTAATTTTTTTTATCACTTGAACCTTCAAATTTCTTGTAATTTGATACTTTTTTTTTTTTCTATAAAACTCTATTGTTTTCAATTTAATTCCTGAATTAGTGCCAATATTTCTTAAAGCTTTTCTAAAAAAAATACTTGCTTAAAAAAAAAAAACTCAGAGACTAAAAATTGTCAAGAAAAATATAATTTTTTCATTGATCAAGAAAATAGTTAGGGATGAAAGTGTTATATGACACCAATAAATAAATCAACAAGTATAAGTGTCCAAGATCCTTATAATTAATTAAGATCCTCAACTTAATGATTTTAATTATTATTTGCGGTTGGAAAGCGGTATATATAAACCTGTTAGGTAAGCACTCCTAATTGAGGTTATATATGACAATTGGAGGAGTTAATTTATTGCGTTGACTTGATGGAGAAATATCATAAATAACTGCCCTATGAGAAAGTAGTTTCGAAATTAAAAAGGTCTAAATTTAGACTTTATTGCTATGCATTTTACCCCCTTAAAATTTTTTTTCTGGTAATTAACCATGGAATTTAAAAAATTATGTAACAAACATGTCCAATTGATAGTGATGTTATTTTATTTATTTTTATTTATTGAAATCGATATGTGATATGCACATTGAATCAATAATAAAGAGAATGTAAGGTCTTTTTTTTCTCAATCTTAATTCTAATTAACCCAAATCTATTTCTAAAACAAAATTTTCTATTACCGATTAAACTTAATTAAAGTTTTTTATTATTGAATATAACAATCCTAAAATAATATTGGTACACAGTTCTATTCCAGAGGGCCAAGGCTGGGTTAGCATGGATGGCGACAACAACAGCAGTGACTCCAAATTCGGAATCATCATCGGCGTCTCGGTCGCCGTGGTAGGGATCATCTTGCTGTTGGTCTTATGGCGTTGGTGCTTCAAATCCGAGTGGGAGTTTGGCGAATGCTCCTGCAATTGTTGCAACCTCTTCTCATGTTCTTTATGTTATGATTCAGATCATATTAAATGTTAGATATCCACTGGTAATTATGTTAATGATATATCACTAGGTTTTTTTTGTTGGCCAGTAATTTGTTTCTGGTTCTCTTTCTCATAATTGTTAAAAGAAAGTGGTGATTATATTGCAGAAAATACTTCTCCTCATGATTATTTGTATATTTATAGTTGATTTTTGGCGTAATAATAGTTGAATATTCCGTCGATTGCAGATTTAAAAAATAAAAAAATAAAACTTTGTACATGCTTGATTATAGGATTGTCGATGAATTTAAATAATTTTTCGGTTACTGTGTCTCGACTTATGTCCTTCTCACTGAGTTTTATCAGATTTTACTAATGTAATAGATTTTAATCGAGAGTTGAATCTTATGTACTACATAATTTATTATTTTGTCTTTCTTATTATATTTGAATTATGTTTTAGTTTGAATGATCATTTTCCTTCACAAAATATATATATATATATATATATATATATATATACACACATTACACAAAAGTCTCCATCAAATAAACAAAATAAGGGTGCTTCTAACCACCTTTCTTCTTCTTTTTCCGTTCTTTAATTTATTTGATTAGTTTTTTAGTTACAAGGAAGTCCACGACCAATAATTCACTAAAAAAACAGATACAACCTAACTTGAATGGTAGCATTTCTACCAAACAAATAGAAGTTTATCATACTAGCAAGTAGCCTAGTCATTGACTTACAAATGCATACATATTAAAGGGAAAAAAAAAACTATAATTGATAAGGGGAAATTACAAAAGAGACCTCACAAATATTTGAAGAGAGAGTAAGTCCTAAATGAATTAGAAGAATTTGTTGATCTTGTTGTGGAGGACAAGACGTGTGAGTATTTCGTAAGCTTTTTGAGAGGGATGATAACTGTCCCAGAAAACGTACTTTGAGGCATTGCTGCAAGTAGTTGTCGTATAACGGTTACACAAGATGCTGACCTCTATATTTCCTGTCCCGCAACATCCCTTGGTCACAACTTCAAACCCTGATGAAGACCATAACCAAAATTATTTTTTTAAACAGAAAAATAAAATGGTGTCGAGTTTTTAACAAACAAACTACCTTTTCACTATCAGTAAAATCTGTAATTTTTGTTATTAGATTCAATTTTCAACAATCTTATTTATGAATAAGAACATAAGCCGATTTATGCGTAGATAGTCCCATTGAAAAATGATACATTTCTATAAAATTCTAAAAAATTATAACGTATATTAACAATTGTGATTGCAGTTTTATATAGTTTATATTAAGATTCAGAGTTTAAATTTCTCCTTGATAATTCAATATATATATATATATATATATGTGTGTGTGTGTATTATTATAGCAATTACCATAGTGAGCAGGGTTTTGAATTATGGAAAGCAAAGGGTTGTAGATGTCAAGGTAGACAAGCCTTGCTTGAGAGAATTGTGAATTGAAGGAATCCAGGAGGGAAGAGAGCTTGGAGTTGAAGAGAGATGCAGCTTGGTTGGGTGGCTCTGAACAATGTCTGAAGATGTCTCCACTCAGTGTTCTCTCAGATGGCAGACACCCAATTGGTGGCAGACTTACTACTCCGACCCTCCTTCCTCCTTCCTCATAAAGACCCTGTCCCACATTGTTTTTTTCCACATTATTTTAAGAGATAGGAAGTTTCATTTCTTATACGTCTTTGTATCTCTCATTTTTTTTTTAAATGAAAAAAAAAAACTTTTTTTTTTCTTTTTTGTTATGGTACTCTATATATTTTGGGCTGACAATTTTTTTTTTTGGCACCAATGGTAGGGAAAAATGCTTAATGACATTACAAACACCACTGCTAATAAAAAGGTGGATCTCATAAGATGAAACTTACAGATGAGATTCACCTTCTATTAGTTATTATATATAGAGACTGTATCTCTCTGTCATTAATTCTAAGACTCATTTCAACATATTAGCTTCTTTAAGCAATATCACTATATATATATATATATATATGTAGGCAATTTGGTATGTAAAACACACCTGTAAGAAATCTGAAGCTGAATTAGCCATGAGACCAGTGTAAGCTTGAATGTCATAGTGGGGTCTCCTGAATGGGCCTAAAAAATAAGTATTTGCAATGTCGTTTGCTCCTGAGCACACTATGAATATGCTCTTGGATATCATCATCTCTAAACTCCTCTCCCCAACTGCTGCCTTTAACTTGCTCTTGTACTCTCTGAACATCTCTAGTTGATCCGACAACGATAAAACCGACTGATAACCGAAGTGGATTCGCATGACTTTTACGATAAATATGATGTTTTAAACAAATCTAAAGAGGAAGAGAGAAACGTACCACAAATTCAGCGGTTAGGGGGTCATAACCTCCTCCTCCTGAGGCAAAACTCACTCCGGTTAGAAGGTCTTGCAGCTGCAGATTTGGATCTAGGTAGGCAGGCACTATCTTCTTGACATTAAATATTTCAGCTGACAAATTTATATAACAAACTTGTCAAGAAATGGAATCAAAATTAACTGATAATCGAGACGACATAGGCAGATTTGGATCTAGATAATGTGACGATAAAATCTAAGTCCACCTCTAACGTGTTTAAGTCTAAGAGTTTGATTCCCGAACCCAAATTAAAAACTTTCTTTGCATTTGAAATTACTGAAAAAATTGGGTAAGGAACAATAATTTTGGTCATGAAAATCGAAAAACAGGATTGTTAAATTGTCATTATTGTTACTAGCTTAGTACATGGGGATGTTGTAGAAGTCAAATTTGGAATGTGAAGAAACATGTTGAAGCTACCTATAATGTCGGAAGCAACTCTTCCATTGCTGAACCTGCCAGTAGGATATCCTCCAGGGAAGTCCTTTCCATAAGGTGGGAAATTGCATTTCACCACGGTTTTGATGTTGTTGTTGTTGTTGCCGGGATCCACAATAGAATCTCCGAAAATGAACACCGCAGGGACGGTTTCATTGGAGGGAAGTGATGTCGTAGCAGCACCATTGTATTGGCAGAGTGTGAAGAAAATGACTACATTGCAAAAAACTCTTGGTAATGAAGAAGCAGGAAGAGATTCTAGTGAGAGAAACCTCATTGTTGTTTGTAGCTAGGGATTGCTTTCGGAGCTTCTTCTAGTAGTGGGAGAATTCAGCAAGTTATGAAGAAGATATCCTATAAATATTGTGTGTTTCTGAACCATCAGATTTTCATCATGTTTTGTTACATTTGCGTACTTTTTTGATCTAACGTGATTATCATGTAATATAACGGTTGAGAATTACGCAACATAATATTTTAATGTATATCTTATTTATGAGCCGAGGATGGTGTTTCTATGGGGTAGTTGTTAGATATTTGGTCCATTACTATCCTGCCTAACCAGTTAACTTTTCAGCAGGAAAAGAAGACAAGTAAGTATGGCTGACATGGAGCTTACTAAATGCTGTTTCTTCTCTTTTTTCTGTTATTGGTTAGATATCATTTTCTTTGAGAAATTTATAGCTTAGTCAAACAACAAGAACATGGCTGTCCATAAAGAGAAAATCCAGGTCTCAATCTCACTTCTTAACAACTTTTTGCCACTTCATACCAAACACTGGAATTTGCAGAGAGTAATATTTAATTTTGGGCCAATTCTGTAGTACCCACACGTCCGATTTGAAGCTGTTGGCTACATTTATTTTTTCAATTTCTTTGAAACTTTTTTCTTTAATATCATAGTTATAGCTATCTTTGAACATGTAGCTGTTGTTGTTGTTTGGAATACCTTTTTCTCGACTTGAAATGGAAAGAAAATTTAATATTGTGGGCATCTTTTTTTTCCAATGTCTTATAAACTTCTATTTCTGAAAAAACTATCACTGTTAAATAACACATGTATAAGTATATGTGACTAACTTTAGGTGATGAGTGGAAAATCAAAATAGAGGCTACAGAAGGGAAATTGAGTACAACATTTGGAATTAGGAGAACTAGAAGAACTTGTTGATGATATTGTCGTCCAAACCAAGATGTGTGAGAATTTCATAACTTTTCTCGGAGGGGAGATAAGTGTCCCAGAATATGTACTTGGAGGCGTCCCTGAAAGTGTGTACGGAATAAGGATTGCACATAATGCTCACTTCCATATTCCTTGTCCCATAGCATCCCCCGGTCACCACTTTCGAATCCTGAAAAATCGTAATCAAAATTGATGGTGAAACGGGCTAACCTTCTACTTCAGTGGGAGTACATACTAGTTTTTAATGTCTTTTATTCGGAAAAAAGAATGTAAAGAATGTTCTTCTTTTTTCTTGTTGAAATAGAAAACTTATAAGAAGATGAACTCCTTCTGTTTCAAATTACTTTCAAGGCCAAAGTTCATGGTAATTACCATAGTTGTCTGGGTTATGAATCAGGGAAAGCAAAGGGCTATAGACATCCAGGTAGACAAACTTTGCTTGCGGAAACTTGTTGGTTAAGGAATCCATAAAGAGGAGAGTTTGGAGTTGAAGGGTAATGTTGCTTCGTTTGCATGCTCTGAACATCTGAATATGTTCCCACTCAGTGTCCTCTGTGATGGCACACACCTGATTGGAGGCAAACTTAGCACTCCTCCTCTTCTCGCTCCTTCACCATAAAGATCCTGCCCCACTTTTTTTGCTAATTTTTTCGAAAATATGTTGTCTTTTTTTTTTTTTTTTCTTTTTTCCTCATGAAATATTCTCAGCAATCACATTTTGCCAACGGATTTTATTACTTACAAGTAAGAAACTTGAAGCTGATTCAGCCATGAGATCGGTATAGGACGGAATGTCGTAGTGTGGTTTATTTTCTAATAGTGGTTGTGAAATAAGAATTTGCAATGTCATCACTTCCTATGCATACAATGAATATGCTTTTTGGACAGTATGAAATCTGATCTCTTTCCTCCAACTGCTGCCTTTAACTTGGTTTTGTAATCTTTGAACAGCTCCGGTTGGTCCGACAACGACAACACGGACTGGTGAGAAAAATGAACTAAGATGATTTTCAACATATTGAAACAAAAAATTGATGTACAAAGATTAGTGAGAGTGAGAGAGAAAGAGAGACCACAATTTTAGCTGTGAGAGGATCGTATCCGGCACCTCCTGAGGCAAAACTCACTCCACTAAGTAGGTCTTGCAGCTTCAAACTCGGATCTAGATAAGCAGGCAATGTCTTCTTGACATTAAATATTTCAGCTGATCCACAAAAATTGTATAGAAGATTCTTGATCCAGAACAATATGGAGATTTAGTGGTCGTTTGGATCACCGTCTAAATACTGTTTTTTGACATTATTTAAAAAATTTTCTATAGTTTTTTCTCTTATAAAAATTTGAATTTACTATTAAATTTTTTTTTTTTTTTTTTTAATAGCTTCTAACATATTAGTACTAGTATTACTATTACAACAGAGAGTATGTCAAGGCTAAGCTATGATGTCTGAAGGCACTCTTCCATTGCTAAACCTTCCAGTAGGCTTTCCTCCAGTGAAGTCCCTCCCATAAGGTGGGAAATTGCATTTGACCAGAGTTTTGATGTAGTCGTTGTTGCCCGGATCGACAATCTAATCCTCCGAAAACAATCACCGCCGGAACGGTTTCATTGAAGGGGAGTGTGTTGGCAGCAGCACCACCATTATGCTGGCTGAGCGGGAAAATTAGGACGCAGAAAGCTTTGAAAAAGAAGGAAGCGGAAACACATTTTAGGGAGAGAAACTTCATTGTTGTTGTTGTTGGTTTATTATGTGCATTTACATTTTTTGTTTTTTGTAGCTTGTTCTAGTGCATTTTAAGGGCAAAGAGAAAGGTAACTCATTTTTGTCACTGTGTGAATAATCATTTGGCTGGCAATTTATTGGGCTCAAAATGGTACTCTTATTTTCTGTGTGTTAGGTGTTAGATATTGGTCCATTTCTCTTTAGTCTAACAAGATCAAACTCTTATTAAATGCAATATTGTTCACATGGCGATAGTAGAAATTAGATGTTGGTCCATTTCTCTGTATAGCCATGTGAAGCTTCTTATTAAATGCAATTTCTACTATCGGATAGATAATATTTAAGACAAGTTTACCATTTGGCTAATTTCTCTATGATCCATTAGGGGGTTCAAAAGTTGCCTTTCACAATCCAATCCCAAAAAAAAAACAAACAAACAAACAAACCCTTTCCATTACTAAAACAATAATTTGTATGTGTATAAAACCTTTTTGGTATATGACAATTCGATCTTACATACATATCTCCTCACACATGTAGGATGTATTATGGTATTGTTTTAGAGATTCATTGAAAAAAAAAAAAAATGAAATCAAATTGTGGTCGGTCCTTGTGCCACTTCATTAATGATGTTGAAATGAAAGCTCACTTAAGTTCTTAATTTTTTTAAAAGCTCACTTTAGTTTCATGATTGGGTAAACTTAGAAGGACTTCAATTGAGGACTTGCATATAATTTGTTGTCCTCAATCTACCACGAGAATTTGAATTCTTTAAATTAACACCATAATCCTCAGTCTTAACATTCATATTAACAATCTTTTATCCAAAGGAAGCATTCATATTAACAAATCCCACACCAACAACTTGGACACTATTACGAGCCTTAAAACTCCACAGAGACCCGTAACCGATGAGCTGTATCTTTCAAACTCCTCCACGTGTCCATACAGACACGTGTCACCTTCCGACAGCTACACCCGAAAACATTTTTGGCGGCGTAGTACAATACTCAAGCTCATCACCTACTTACCCTTATTTAGTCCATCTCACCAAAAGCAAAAAAACAATTTGTTATTATTATTATTATTTTTTTTTCTGTTTCGCCTTTTCAATTTGTTTCCAAAATGGGCTTTCTGAATCACACTTCGGATCTCTGTGATTGCTCTCGTGGAGACTCTAAAAAGCTCAAAAAACGCAAGCAACTACAGGTACGTACATAATTAACCTTAAAAACCCAGTTTTCTTTTTAATGTTTTTAATCTATTTTTTCAATTTAAGTTTTTTTTTTTCTTTTTTCTTTTTTTTTTTTCTTTTTTTTTTTGTGGGGCTGTGAATGTAATAAAATTAGAGAGTGGAGATAAAAGTGAAAATAGACTGCCAAGGGTGCGAGAAGCGGGTGAGGAAGTCCGTGGAAGGAATGAAGGGAGTGACGCAGGTGGAGGTGGAGCCCAAGCAGCACAAGTTGACGGTGATCGGGTACGTGGACCCGGACAAGGTCCTCACACGTGTTAGGCATTGGACGGGCAAGAAGGCAGACTTCTGGCCCTACGTCCCATACGACGTCGTTCCGCACCCTTACGCTCCCGGACGTACGACATGAAGGCACCCGCCGGTTACGTGCGGGACACGGCGGAGAACCCCGAGGCCTCCTCTCTCGCACGTGCCAGCTCCACCGAGGTCAAGTACACCACCGCCTTCAGCGACGACAACCCAAATGCTTGTGCCGTCATGTAACAAAAAAATGTGATTGATTTTTGTTAGCATGCTTTTCAAGCAAAACGTTACAGTTGAAATACGGTTTAAAACTAGTAAGTTGTGATTGAGGGAATTTTTTTTTGAAGAAAATTTCTACCGTTCAATAGATTGTATGACATGTGTACGGTCTATATCTTTGTTGTATTTTTTTTTTTTTTTTTGGTTTGGATGGACTATGGAGTGTTTTGGTTAGAATAGAATGTATAGAAAGTGTTCTCAGCAATATAAATAAATATAAATGCACGCACATATAGAAATGGAACATATTATCGATTCTCATTTTTTTTAATGAATAAAAAGAATATGGAGTGCTCTTATTATTTTTAGGTTTTCAGCTTTATAAACAGAAACCTCTTTCTCTATATATAACGGGAACCTCTTTCTCTATATATAACGGGAAGACGGATTTTCTATATTGATTTCTCTTATCAGCCATTCAGAGTCTATCATACCATCACCAAATTAATACTTCAACAGTATTTTTGCTCATGATGTGTTGTTGATTCTCGATTTGTAACCATAATTAGCGCACTTGTATTATATGTTGGCTAGCATAGGTCACTCATATTTATTTTTGCTCACTTGTACTATATGTTCATGATGTGTTGTTGATTATCACTCGTATTTTTGCTCACTAGTCTATCATATCATCACCAAATTAATACTTCAATAATTCCTTTGTCAAAAATTGAAATCTGGGTTGAAAAGTAGGAATATTTTGGTCGTTATAGAAGGGGAGCTGAGATGACAATATTAGTGAAGAATATGTAGTATCTCTATGTTAGTACTCTTTTCGTCATTCCTCGCGTGTATTGGCATTCGGTTGTTGAGTTGATAGCAATAGTGTGGTCTGTCATGGGTAGTAATTGTTTTTACTTTAGACATAAATAGTGAAGCCCTAGTTAGAGACCAATGTTTGTCTAAAATGGCCAAATCTATGTTAAATTGTCTTTAATTGTTGTCTGTCGGTCTTTTGTCTTCATTTGTAATTGACTGGTATTAACGTTACTGTTTTGAATATTCTGATTACTGGTGGGTTGTAATGTTACTGGTGTTGAATATAAATGAACTAGTCAACAAGAGCCAAATTAGTGATTGGCTTTTATTAATGCTAGTACTAGTTAATACCAATAGGAATGTGGTAAAATATTGAATGTCTGCTATCGTTATGAGATCAATATTTTCCTCTTATGCTCTGTCTGAGAAATGTTGGAAAATTTCTCTTCAGTGTTACCCCTCTCTAGATGTTCCCTATAGTATGTGTTGTATATTTCTTCTCTTCGTTATTTTGTGTGTTTGTGTGCGTTGGACTCCTTTCCGTTATGTACTGATTGTCAATCATTCTGGTAATTAAAAACTACAAAGAGAATGAGAGAAAGCCAAGAAAGACAAGAAGAATGAGAAGAAACGGGAGAAGAAAGAAAAGGATAAGGCTAGAGAAAGTGGAGAGGTTAGAAAAGAAAACCACGGTCGCAAGAAAAGGCACAAGGACGAGAGGCACCAAGAAGCCAAGAAAGAACGAGATCACGATAAGAAAACAAAGCTCGAAACAGAGAATCTTGAGAAGAACAACCTTACTGAAGAACATGGGCAGCCGGCTGGTTCCCAAAATTCTTCTGATAGTACTCTTGACAGCAATAAAAGGCACAAGCCATGCTTGCCGCTCGAAAGCTGTCATAACTCTAGTGAGTGCCTTTTAGTTCCTTCCTTACGTGGGGAAGGCTATTTTCTTGTTAGGTTTGTTTGCTTCACATGAGCAAAACTGATGTTCTTTCTTTAACATTTTATTATTGATGTAAAGGAAGCATTATTCAGATCTGATTACCTCTTCAACGCCATAAAGATCCCGAGATATTATCCAGCAAGGAACAGCCATGCTCCTCCTCAGGAAGGACTCATAATGCCTTCGATCAAGGTACATGTGTACCTGCTTCTTGGCAAGGCAGAGAACAAGGATAACATCATCATCCCTGTTCTACTTCAACCAGAAATGCGAGCCAAGAAATCAAAAATTTCAGGCTCGACAAAGAAAAGCTTGGCCCCACAACCAAACCTGTCGGCCTCCCTCACAAGGTTGAATTGGTTCCCACACCGAGCATATCAACCCAGCTCAGTAGAGAAAAGCACTCTCACACAACCAAATCAGTCAACTTCTCTCACAAGGCTGAATCGGTTTCCACAACGAGTAAATCAACCCAGTAAAGCAAAGAAAAGCACTGCCCCACAACCAAATCCGTCAACCTCTCTCACAAGGCTGAATTGGTTCTTACACTAGGGACGTCAACCTACTGCCCTCCTCCACCAATGGTATCTAAGTTCCAAGACCTATTCGAGAACTAGGTTCCACCTCCGATGCAAGATGAGTGCACGGAATTCGGTGACGAGACATGGCTCTTCGAGTTGAAGCAGAACTGCAACGACAATGTTGAAAGATGCAAGGACGGCAATGACATGTTGAGCAATGAGCCCTCAACTCTTTGGTCACGGGCGCAATTTTGGCCTGCGGTGGATATATTTACTTTGCCTTATGCAGCACCATTCTGAGGTTGTGATATAGAAGAAAGAAGCAAAGACAAGTGAAGAGCTGATGAGAGAGAGATAGCACCAATGAGCTTTTTGTTATTTTCTATGCCAACTAAATATGTTTGAAGGGGTTGTTACTAATACCATGGCGGAGTCTGTTCTTTTGTTGGTGAAACGACTCGAATTTTGTGAGGAGCGTGGAGATTGAGAAGGGAAAGGGAAGCATTCTTTGTGGTTGGGATAATATAATATTTGATGTATTACAATTCTTTTACAAATGAAATATTATATATATGGTCATAAGATTTTCGTGATCTTTCTTGTATTTATAATTTCTTAACCATTTTACTATTTTGAGCAATTATCTTCTTCTTCTTCTTCTTCTTCTTTTTCGTCTTCTCTTTTTCTCTCTCTCTCTCTCTTAAAGTACTATCATCAGTTGCCGATTATTGTTCTGTCATCAAGAAACATGCCTCTGGTCCATTAGGCGTTGGGCCATTCATCTGACAACAGTACTCTTAGCGCTGAAAGTCAACTTATTTACTTATAAGTTACATCCCGAATAAGAAAAAGATTCACATAATAAAAAGAAAAAAGATTCAACCCCATATGGACTCCACTAGATAGGTCTCAAGTGGGATCCGGTCCCGTCAATAGGACTCATCAACTTGTTATTGATACAAGTGGTGATAGACGGAAAACTCACAAGTTTTATTGGTGGAAAACAGAGCAAAACTATCATGATTAAATTGGTAACTGTTTTCAATTGTCGTATTAAAAAAATTTGACAAATTTCTAGTTCAGAATGGGTTATTTGCAAGATTGTCATATATTTGACATCTCTTTATTTTTATATCCATTATAATATAAAAAATTAATAATTTTATCATTTTATAATATTAAAATTAATAATTTTCATGTTAAAACGGATAAAATTATTGTGAGGTACTCAAAATATGACTCTTCCCTAATTTTCTCTTTTATATATATATATATATATAGGAATATATGTATATATCCAACTCAATAACGAGTAGACCGAGTAGTCCTACATATACCTATTTATTGCCAAGTTTTAGACTTTTAGTTATCAAATAACGTGATATTTTCTCTTTCCATGTATTTGAAACCTTCCTTAAAGTTGTGTTTGATTGGAGGGAGGGGAGGGAGGGGGGAGAAAAAGAGGGAGAGTACCATATGCTATAATTTTTTATTACCATATCAAATTATTTTATTTCACCTTTTCTCTTTATTTTAAGGGAGAAAGAGGGAAATATCATATTTTAAATATGAGATAGAAAATAATAGCATAATTTTTCAAGTAGTGAAAATTATAGCATATTTTGGATTTAGTTATAGTAAACTATCAAAACTGTATTCCTCTTTCTTCATACACCCAGTCATCATCTCCATGCTTGCCGAACCTCAGAGCCTCACCAGATTCACAGTTGCACCGAGAAGACTCACTGGCATCGTCTGTGTAACCTCCGGGAAGCGAGACTATTGCGATCGTGGACCTCAGTGTCGTCAGCTAGGATGCCAACGTCAACCAGTCAACGTCACCATCAGAATTACGGTGAGCTCCTAGCGAACCTCTGGGATTTGTCGTCTCCGAGATCTCCACGAGAAATTCCTAGATCCTAGTAAAATCCGACCTCGGGAGGCGCCCTCACTGTCAACGGCGAACTTGTTCCGATGTTGGTCTCTCTCTAGAATGCACGATGGCGCAATCTCCCACGCAATGGTGTCGCCTCTTCCGATGACGATGATAGATTCGTCGCCAATCTCTGGTTGTCTATGGTGAGATCTAGGGTGAAATTGTTTTAGGTTTTTTTTTTTTTTAATTTGGGGGTTAGGTTTTCTAATTTTTAGGGCTAATTTATAATTTTTATAAATCTACATAGCATTTGGTAAGTACAAATAATATTTGGTAAATACAATGTTTACCAAATTGGGAAAACAATTTTATTGTTGTTTTTTTGTGTAAATTAAATATTTCTTAGAAAATCCGCTATTTACTGGTATTTTAATCTGAAAAACAAAATATGGTATTTAAAGCCAATAATTCCAAATAAAAATCTTTTAGATGTTTCATTAAAATATGATATTTCCATGTAAATCAGATATTTTCAAAATATTTTTAATTTATTAAATTTCATTAAAATATGATATTTTTAAATAAATATGGTATTTTCAAGTAAAACTAGTATTTTCAAATAAAAATCTTTTCGATATTTCAATAAAATATGGTATTTTCAAGTAAACCCGATATTTTCATAACATTTCCAATTAAAATACAGTACTTTCAAGTAAATCCAGTATTTCCAAGTAAATATGATATTTTCAAATACAAATCTTTTGGATATTTACATAATAGACGGTATTTCCAAGTAAATCTGATAATTTCGAAATATTTTCTAATTAATTATATTTCGTTAAAATATGATATTTTCAAGTAGATATGATATTTTCAAATTTTTCAATATTTCATTCAAATACGTTATTTTGAAGTAAATATAATATTTCCAAAATATTTTCAGTTATTATATTTCATTAAAATATGATATTTTTAAATAAATCCGGTATTTTTGAATAAATTTTTTTATATTTCGATAAAATACGATATTTCCAAATTATTTTTAATTAATTACGTTTCATTAAAATACGGTATTTTCAGGAAAATCTGGTATTTTTAAATACAAATATTTTGGATATCTACATAAAATACGGTATTTTCAAGTAAATCTAGTATTTCCAAAATATTTTCATTAATTATATTTAATTAAAGTACGGTATTTTCAGGTAAATTCAGTATTTTTAAATTGAAATCTTTTGAATGTCTACATAAACTATGGTATTTCCAAGAAAATCTGATATTTCCAAAATTAGACGTTTGTCTTAATTTTATAAAGTAAATACATTAACTAGTTATCCCTATATTTTTAGAATTTTCATAACAGTCCCAACCCAAAATCTAACCCAAAACCCTAGATCTAACTTCTCCAAGTAATAGCCGCAGCTGCTGCCGTCGTCACCACCGTCGCCGTTGCTAAACGTCAAAAGCTCGATTGATCTACCAACAGAGAAAGCGACCTCGCAACCTTAGCCACCGCCAACGCGATCACCAATCATTGGAGATTATAACTCCATCGCGTGGAAGAACGAGACACCTTGTCAGAAACCGTCACAAATCCAACCATACCTGCAACAAAATCAGAGAAGAGATCCATCGAGGTAATCTTTCTGCATTCTCATTGCTGGCTTCATGATCCCGATATTATTGCTTGATTTGCCAGAGAGCAGAACAGTCTCTCATCAGAGCGGTGTCCCATGATCGAACAACAACACGAGAGAGAGAGAGAGAGAGAGAGAGAGAGAGAGAGAGAGAGAATGATATCTCCACCACCATTCTGATGTCGAGATAGCAATGATCACTCCATCGCCTGCGCACCATCCACCTGCAATCAATGAGAGAGAGAGAGAGAGAGAGAGAGAGAGAGAAAGAGACATAGGAGAGAGAGGGGTAAGAGAGAGAGAAGTGAGAGAAAAAGGAAATGGAGCATGTGGAGGGAGACAAGGGTTTGATTGAAATTAAGAAAAAATTAAAATTAAAATATGCTATAATTTATCATCATTTTTAAAATATGCTATAATTTCACAAGTATCTTTTAAATATATTATTTTATATTATTTCTCTTATTTTAATTGAAATGATATATTTTTTAAATGACATGTCATGACATTAATAAAATGAGTTCAAAGGGGAATGAATAAATGAACACGCGAGTCCAAATGTCCAATTAACGTCCTATACACATAATTGAGAAAATTATCCAGATAATCATATTTTTTTTTATCTATATATTAATATGATACAAATTCTTCTTTTTTAATTAATATGACATAAATTTTAGTTTAATTATGTTTCATGTTAGTTTAATGTTAATTTTTTTTTAATTATGCTGATGTAATGATAATTTAGGTGCTTTCCGTGTATGACAAGCCAGGGTCACGAAATGCGTGGTCAAAGCCCACGTTCTCTATGGGCCCATGACCGAAGCTTTGCCCGATCTGAGAGTAAACCCGACAAAACGACCCGGACCTCGAATAACGCTCGATCCGAAAAAGTCTTTTGGACTGTTAGCCAGGCAGTTGGAGCCCCCAACGCAGACGAGTCAAGCTCGAATCGAAACGCAAACTCACCTAGAGAGAGAGAGGAGAGAGAGAGAGAGTCTGGAGAGAGAAAATGATGGCAGACGGACACGAAGACGAAGAGAAATGGCTGGCCGCCGGGATCACCGGCCTCCAGCAGAACGCTTTCTACATGCATCGCGCTCTGGTAAATTCTCTCATACCTTGATTCCCGATTGATTCTGGGGAAAATTTTTCCACGAAAACCCTAGCTCTTTTCTCAGTAAGGTCTTAATTCTCTTCCTCTTGGTGTGGAATCTTGTCTTTTGTTTAGGATTCGAACAATCTCCGAGACGCCCTGAAATATTCCGCTCAGATGCTCTCCGAGCTTCGGACCTCGAAGCTTTCTCCTCACAAGTACTACGAGCTCTGTGAGTCCTTAGATCAACGATCTGGTCTTCTTCAATTGTGTGATATTTCGTTAATTCGTCGCTTCAAGGGTTTCCATCTTGGGAAAATTCTGTGGATTGACATAGATTTTGGTTCCTGATTTCTGTTTGGTGCCTCAGATATGCGAGCATTTGATGAATTGAGGAAACTGGAGATGTTCTTCAAGGAGGAGGCTCGGCGCGGTTGCTCCGTTATCGATCTGTATGAACTTGTGCAGCACGCCGGCAACATTTTGCCCAGATTGTAAGTGATACCTTCTTCAAGACATAAATTTTAGTAATTTTTGACGCTTTCTATTCATCTTTTTAGAGGCTTCAAGATATGTTTCTGTCCTTATCATACAAATATTTGATTTATTGATTATGTATATGGGAACGGGATATTCATTTACATGTTCTTGCATTAACTGAAGCACCTTTTTTTTGCCCTAAAGAAATGGGGTAATAAATCAACGATTAGTTATATACGATATCTACAGGCAACATGGTACAGTTCGTGAGATGGTAGACCCGTAAAGGATGTTGTTTTTTCTGTAGCATATGTAGTTAGCTATAAGTTTCTTGTTCAAAACTTTCATTGTAATGATATTATATTTCTTAAGCTATTAGTTTGAGAATTAATGCTTTTCTGGTCTTACATTTTCATATGTGATTTGATCAGGTATCTCCTTTGTACTGTTGGATCTGTCTACATCAAATCTAAGGAAGCTCCTGCTAAGGATGTTCTCAAAGATCTTGTGGAAATGTGCCGTGGAATTCAGCATCCTGTACGTGGGCTCTTCTTAAGGAGTTACCTCTCCCAAGTCAGCAGGGACAAATTGCCTGATATTGGTTCTGAGTATGAAGGGTGAGGATGATTAAATAGTTTGTTTGTTTGTTTGTTCGTTTTTTTTTTTTCTTTTTTTCTTTTTTTCAATTATCATTCAAGATATGCCCTTTTGTAACCTTTATGGCTGGGCCGTTAATTTGACCTGTAATTTTCTGGGTAAATGCTAATAGAAAAAGAAGCGTAGTTTGTGCATATGTATAGAACCTCATCTAAAGATGGTTTCCTTTACTTCTACAGTGATGCTGACACTGTCACGGATGCTGTAGAGTTTGTACTTCAAAATTTCACAGAAATGAACAAACTTTGGGTGCGGATGCAACATCAGGTTGGTTGATACTATTATGGTGCTCTCGTGTTTGGACATGCATAGGTACTGCAATGCTTGCATGTCTTGGAGGTAAAATTTATCATGAGGGCATGATTTCTGGTCATGCAGGTGTTGTAGTGATTGTGAATGTTCATACTCTTAGCTGATCCTGAGTTGAGGATTGCTATCGGGCTTTCTGGTCTGCAGGGACCTGCCCGGGAAAAGGAGAAACGGGAGAAAGAAAGGAGCGAGCTACGTGATCTTGTAAATCTCAGTAACTGATAGCTGGTTGGTTTTGCTGCAATACTACTGTGTACATGTTGGGCGTGCACTTACAGAAGGCTTCTCTATTGTCCCTTTACTTTTATAGGTCGGGAAGAACCTCCATGTCCTTGGTCAGATAGAGGGTGTTGACCTTGAGATGTACAAAGAGACTGTGCTTCCCAGAGTTCTGGAGCAGGTTGATACGTTCAGTTTATGGTCTTTAATTTTAATGATTACGAGATTATGCCTCATGGAATCTTATTCAGTAGCTTTCACTTTAACAGGTTGTCAATTGCAAAGATGAGATTGCACAATTCTATCTGATGGATTGCATAATTCAAGTCTTCCCTGATGAATATCATTTGCAGACTCTTGATGTACTGTTGGGTGCTTGTCCCCAGCTTCAGGTTGGTGACATTATTGGTTTTTATATTATTTCTGGATTTGTTTTTGCCACTTTAGCATCAGTTTTCGTCATCAATTCTTTTCATAGACGGAATTTAAACTTGTGGTCTTTTCTCATTGCTGCTTTTTAGTTGTTGTTTACTGGTCTTACCAAACACTTACAGTGAATACATGTTAACAAGAAGAATTTATTAAAAGTGAAAAAGAAGTCCATCACAAACTTACATTTACTAATAGCAAGTTTATATTTGATTAAAAACAAAAAAAATAGATTATCAAAAAAGAGAGAGAGAGAGAGAGAGAGAGAGAGAGAAAATAAAATATGACTGATTAATCTTTACAGTTTGATACAAAAGTTGATCTTGTGCTGACGTAATGCATGGTGAAGTTGATGCTGTAAAGATTTCTGACACCATATTTTCGTCATGCATTTGATTTTCTTTTTTCTTAGTTGTTGACTTTGTTTTTTGTTTCTCAGCCATCTGTTGATATCAAGACAGTGCTATCCCAGTTAATGGAAAGGCTTTCAAATTATGCTGCTTCAAGCACAGAAGTCTTACCTGAGTTCTTGCAAGTAGAAGCTTTTTCTAAATTGAGCAATGCCATTGGGAAGGTAATCTTGTGTGGCCTTCAAGATTTTTAGTTTAGATGCTATTAAGTATGTTTACTTTGCCAATCAAATTTTGGTACCTTTTCATTTGTTTTTACAATGTTATTGTCTCTGATTAACTCCACTTTTGAATGACAATTGTCTGACATTGCTCACGGGTTTGTAAATTTTGTAAGGTGATATGATGTTGTTCAATGTGTTTAAATTCTTTTGGTGAATATGGTAGTATGGTACTTTGATTTTTAAGCAGTTCAACTTTTACTTCATTTATCGGTTTCCTGCTTGATTTTTATTATTGTTGCCCTCTGGTCTTGCTTTCTTATGAGCAGTCCATGCTTACTCTCAGGTATGTGATGCTGTGACCCATTAACTGCCTTTTTGTTTGATTATGGAACTGATTATTTACAGCTGTTTTTTTTATTGAATTTGTTTATTTTCTGATCAAAAAAATCCTGTTACATGTCTGACATCTTATAGATTTAATTGTTCATTTAGATCTCTTACCTTTAGTTTTTCTCTTTGTTTCTCTAGGAAGAAGAGCTACTTTTTCTTACTCATATGTCTTGTATAAGGGTATGGAATATTATATTCAGCGATTGATTACACGTATATACTACTGCAGGTGATAGAAGCACAAGTTGACATGCCTACCGTTGGAGTTGTAACATTATATTCATCGCTTCTTAAATTTACTCTACATGTACACCCGGATCGGCTTGATTATGCAGATCAAGTACTGGTATGTTTATATGGTTAGGTTTTCATACATGCTAGTCCTAGATGGAGGTTTGCTGCATATTTTCTTTTGGCTGCTCGTATCCATTTTAAATGATAATTCCTTCTGTCTGTTTTGTATTAGGGAGCATGCGTTAAGAAACTTGCTGGCAAAGGGAAGATTGAAGACAACAAGGCAACAAAACAGATTGTCGCACTGCTGAGTGCTCCACTTGACAAATATAATGACATCGTCACTGCCTTGAAGCTTTCAAATTATCCCCATGTGATGGAATATCTTGATAATGAGACAAATAAAGTCATGGCGACTGTTATTATTCAAAGTATTATGAAAAATAAGACTCAAATTTCAACAGCTGAAAAGGTATAGGATGACTCATTGTTGACCTCTTCTTTTAAGTCTGCTTCTTAACAATGCGTGATTAATCTTTCTATAGGTGGAAGCATTGTTTGAATTAATAAAAGGACTCATTAAAGATTTGGACGGGACTCCTGATGACGAGGTGAATCTTGTTCTCTTAACCTGCCATACTTATTTTTCAGCAGTTGCTTCTTATGCTTTTATTGTTCTTAATTGATTTATTCATAAAATACTTATACTTTTTGTTGGATTGTAAGCTAGCTAATGCATTTTTTCTGTCTAGTTTTTGTAATGTCTGTCCATACTTCAGGGTGATAGATGAAATATTTCTTTCCTTTTTTTTGTCTTCCAACTCTAGGTTGATGAAGATGATTTCAAGGAGGAACAAAATTCTGTTGCACGACTTATTCAGATGCTTTGTAACGATGATCCGGAGGAGATGTTTAAGGTACTTAGTGATGCTTTTACAGGTGTTTCTCCTTATTTGAGGTGAATCTTTCTCTGCTTATTTTTCAAATAAAAAATAAAAATAAGGAACTGATACGTATTCAATCTCAGTGAAGATGGAGAACAAGTAGCGACAATAATTTTAAGTAATTAACTTTATAGTTAGTATTAGGTCTCGTGTGTTACAATTTAGGTCTGTATATATTTGAACCTTGTATATTATGATGTTCATAACGTTTGCATTGGATTGCAGATTATATGCACTGTGAGGAAGCATGTACTCACTGGAGGACCAAAGCGTTTGCTTTTTACAGTTCCTCCTCTAGTTTTCTCTTCTCTAAAGGTTTGCTTCTTTTTGTCCAACTACTCCTTGATAGATGTCCTATATATGTGGAACAGTGGAAATGATATGTGTATTTGAATATACTAAATTTTGTCAAGTTGCCATTGGAATTTCTGAAGCAGCATATTAATTGTCTGTTGTCTTTAGCATTAGTTCTGACACTGTATTCTCTTGGGTGTGCAGTTGGTTAGGCAATTGCAAGGCCAGGACGAAAATCCTTTTGGAGATGACACAACCACACCAAAGAAAATATTTCAGCTTTTAAATCAGGTATTTTATGTCCAAAATGACTTTGTAATTTAGGTATTCTCATTAAAATTTTCTCTAATGCATTAGAGAGTTAAAGAGATAATATCTATTCTTTTTTGCATTGTTATGAATTATGATGTCAAACTCTTTTAGACTTATATTTCTTCTTTGTATATATATTCAATTTTTATGTGTACTGATTTCAGACTATTGAGGCTCTGTCAAGTATTCCAGCACCAGACCTAGCATTACGATTGTACTTGCAATGTGCTGAGGTAAAAGTAAATGTTTATGGTATTCATTTTATGAAGGGCATGGCCGAGATTATTCTAACTTGTATTTGCATCGGTTTTGTGTATATTAGGCTGCAAATGACTGTGAGCTAGAGCCTGTTGCCTATGAATTCTTCACCCAGGCATATATTTTATACGAGGAAGAAATCTCAGTAAGTTTAGCTATAACCCAAGAACTATTTTTTTTTTCTTTCCTTCCAGTATCTTATACGGAATGTAAGCTGTTTCTTTCTTATTTCTTCCATAGGATTCAAAAGCACAGGTGACCGCACTACATTTAATAATCGGGACTCTTCAGAGGATGCACGTCTTTGGTGTTGAGAACAGGGATACTTTAACACACAAGGCCACCGGGGTAATTATCAAGAAACTTCTAAAGCAGTCTCAAACTCTCTCTCTCTCTCTCTCTCTCTCTCACAGCTGGATAACTAGGTCTTTCAACTGAATCGTATTATCTTTTCTTCTTTTCTACAGTACTCTGCAAAACTTTTAAAGAAGCCTGATCAGTGTAGAGCTGTTTATGCTTGTGCACATCTCTTTTGGGTTGATGATCAGGAAAACATGAAGGATGGAGAGAGGTGAGTTTCCACACTTATGGTATTTATTGGCCAAAATTATGAGTCTTGCTTGGAAGCCATGTATTCTATAGGAGACTTCTAAGTTTGGATATTAAAGGGGAAAAAAAAAAAAAAACCCTATCTGTTGGGGGGGACAAGTTCAACTCGATAGATTTTCAAGCTCCATATAGTTATTTTTCTCTTTACTCTGATACGACTTTAATTTGATATGAAGGTTTAGAACTGTGCTCTATTGGGTAGGGTATTTTCTTATACTCTACCATAAAATTCGCCATGTCTATACGCTCTCTTGTACTTTAAATTTAAAATTTTTACTATGATTTTTAACCAAAAGCTTTCCTTTATTCTTTTTACCAGGGTCCTGATATGCCTAAAACGTGCTCTAAGAATTGCAAATGCTGCTCAGCAAATGTCAAATGCTGCTCGGGGCAGCACAGGTTCTTCGACACTCTTTGTTGAGATACTAAACAAGTATGGTTCCGACTCTAGTCATTTCAAAGTTTTTGATAATTTTTTACTATTAACTTTTGTCCCCGCCTCTAATCATGGAAGATAGATAGCCTTACCTATATGTATATCTGCAGATACCTCTATTTCTTTGAGAAGGGTAACCCGCAGATCACCGTTGCTTCAATCCAAAGCCTGATTGAGTTGATCACAAATGAAATGCAAAGCGAGTCAACCACACCAGATCCAACCACAGATGCTTTCTTTGCAAGCACATTGCGGTACATTCAGTTTCAGAAACAGAAAGGCGGCGCTGTTGGAGAGAAATATGAGCCCATTAAAGCTTGAAATTGACTGATGAAATGAGATGAATTATAGGTGTTTCTTCTTTTTGTTTTTGCTGTTCAGAATGGATTTTTTTCATCGTCTTTTTTTTCGCCCCCATCCCCCCCGCGACTGTGTGTCCGATAAAAGCCAGTCTTAAATACCCCTTTAGCCATTGTAGACAATCATTCGATCATAGAAAGTTTATAAAGTTGTGCTACTTTTTTGGTAAAAAAGTTGTGCTACTATAACATGCAACATTCCCTAAGCTTTAAAATTCTATTTGTTTCACAGTTTTTAAATCATTCCCTAATAAATGCTTGAATGATTATATCATCTCATGAATGATTAAATCACAAGAAAGATAGCAATGAGTTGGGGTAGCAATCCCGTATAACTCACTCTTGCAAAACGGCCTGCAAGGAGAAGGGACTCAAGAACTTATAAATCACTATTCACTACCTGTCGTATGATCTTTTCACACGAGATATTTTCACTAACCTGCCAAATAAAACAAAAAATTTCTCATGATTGCAAGTATAGTATATCGGTAATTTCATACATGATCATAAGATGTCTTCTCATCCCAGTTTTAGAAATAAATAATAAAAGCATTTCTCTTTCTTGTTTCATTAACCTGTTTAAGTATGGTAAGTTTTTTTGGTCGAGGTTCGGGATACTCACATCTGTTTGTTTGATTAGTTCTTTTGAAAAACATTAAAAATAAAAATCACAAATAGAACTTTTAAGTTAAAAGGAAAGGACAAATGGTTTTGAATTTATCATGTACTATATGTCAGTTAACATATTATAACACTCGGCATCAAGTAATAAATTAATAAATAAAATAATATTGAACAAGGCAGGCAATTGAGTAGGGTCAGGAACCTCTAAATCCGCCCATGTCCTGTAATCCGTAGGTAGCAACAGGTTAAAATGTCAATCCACTTACTCCATTGACCGGTTTAGATTGAATTTAACCCGATTTCATTCTTGCGGAAAATTGAGCTTGCGTCTAAAATTGTCATCACCAATCCAGATATCAGTACCAATAGGGACCAAATCGCGAATATACGATCCCAACCATCAGTTGTCCTATCCTCATCTTTTAACACTGATCGTTCTTTCGCTCTGCTTCTCAAGAGCCTCTTGTAAAGGCTTAGATTTTGAGACTGTCAACCCCCTTAAACACGTAAAAATTGTAGAGTTGCCATGTGTATGTAGTATCAATCTTTGGGATCAAATACATTGGAGTGAATATGTAAAGTTTTATGTATGCATATATATATATATATTCATATATATATATATAGGTAAATTCTACAATGAGATAAGGTAAGATCGGATAAACAAGAACGAGTGGATTATAAAGGTACACCAAATTATATTTTTTCCTTCGACACTTGATTATACTTTAAAAATAAATAATAATAATAATAATAATAATAATAAAACCCTCTCCTCGCCATTCCTCACCCTCCTCCATCGACGACAGCGAGAACGCCGGCGAGCCCACGACGGCGAGAACCCCGACGACACCCAACCCCACGACGGCGAGAACGCCGACGAGCGCAGCGCCCAATCCCCTTCGTCCCCTACCCAGCGCGACCCACCACTGCCGAAATCTCCCCTCACCACCGTCTGATTCCCGCCGTCAGTCGTGGGTCAAGCCTTGCCCGCCTCTCGACCTTCCAAACCTCATCACCGTCGCCCCTCCACGGCCATCACCGAGCCTTTTGTCATCGGCCACCTGGGCGAGACCCTCTGTAGTGGGCTCGCCGAAGTTTTGTGCCCACCCTTAACTCGTCTCGATCGCGAGGAAGAGGAGGCGGGCGAGGGGTGTCGAGGGTGCAGGGGGAGGTTGCGACTCGCGTGGACTACACCGGCGACGGAGATGGCTAAGAACCGGGCCGGATCTCTATTTTCCAGATCCGTCCGCCATGGGGACGCCGACCATCGCGGTCCGATGCCTCCGTCGTGAATCCGTCCTCGGCCTCCCCACGCCGTCGACGCCATCTGAAGATCGCCCTCGTGCCGACGGTTGTTGGTCCGTCGTGGGTGTCGCCGGTATTGTCCATGGGTTTTTTTTTTTTTTTTTTTTTAAATCTAATTGTGAGATTACAGTTGTGTGTGGGAGGGTTCACATTAATTAGATGGTCTTTAACCTTTCTTGACCCTTTAATTTTATTCTGATGGTCAGAATTTTTTTACCCATTAATGGGGTAAAATGGGGAGGTCTCGTAGAACTCCCCTTTTAACACCTTTTTTTTTTTTTGTTTTTTTTTAACAAATTATAATTTGAAGGAACCAAACGCATATTTTAGCTCAACCAAATTGACAGGACAGCTCGTCCGTGATTCCTGCAGAAACTTTAAAAATCCAAATTAAACCGAATTACATGTGTTTGTGCTACCAAACGATGACTGTAGTGCATATTTTTGGACGTATTTATCAGTTAGATAGATCATTGAGGGTCTATTTCCATGGTTGGCCATTGTCGACAAAAGTTCTACACCAACATCTCTGTCCATTCTCGCACCACATTATCAAACCTTTTGGCAAAATGTAAAACGACAGACAATAGTATTTTCATATTGAAAATAATATTGCAACTCGCCAACATAGTTACATTTAAAGTACCATACATGTCTAGACAATACAGTGAGCAAAAATTACAAGTAGAGAAATTAACTAAGAAACCCATATCAATTGCCAAGCCCTTTTTAATTTAAAAAAAAAAATTTAAAAGCACAACACAAAGTGTAATAGAACATAACTGTGTCCATTAAAAAAAAAAAAAAAAAAAAGTTGTTATCCTAACTGGGATGTTCCAGTCTATTTTAATACATAAAAACAATCAAAACCTGGAGTTAAGAGAAGGTCGGCAACCAAGCAACTCAACAATAAAGAATCACAACAATTCCAAGGAGGAACACCACACCAAACCACCTGATGCTTTCGGGTTTCCAAAGTACATTGTGCGGGGTGAACAACATAGCTGAGGAACTCCGACTTCGAACAGTAAGAGAGGAAAAGGAAAAGTCAGGGAGATTAAAGGCAGAATGGATGGCTGTCGTCTTTACACCTTCTTTTTCCAATCACAATATGGAGCATGCCTTTTGTGCTTTGCTTTTCTTTTTCTTCTGCTTCGGTGGTTGAAGGACAACCCTTATAGCTGCATCAAACACTGCCTTCACATTCTGCACATACAAGCCAACTTATCAAGAAAAAGGTCCTATGCACCAAAAACAATGCACAAGCTGGGCAAGTAAATACACATACTTGCTGCGTTTTCGAACTGCACTCAATATAAGCCGGTGCTCCAATAAGTTTCCTTAGCTCCTCCCCCTAGAATTGGATAAAAAGTTCAACGTTAAAAAAGATGAGCAAAAGGTGTGGAACTAGATAATCTGTTAGAGCATGGCAAAGCAGACAATTTTCACCTGAGCTGTAGAAATAGGTACGGCACCGGGATGGTCTATAAAGAACTGCTTATCATCCCGAAGATCTGACTCGGTGAAACCAAAAAGGAGAGGGAAAAATAGTGAGAACTTGTACTTGGTAGAAATGTTATTGATGGCACATGGTTAATGCAAGAAGTTCCATTAACTAATGAATCTGGTACCTAACAAGCAATCAACGCTATGAAATGAAAATGAACCTCATCATGGAAAAGTATAGAAACACTTTAACAAAATCACCGTAGCAGGTGATTACTAATTAACTCCACTCATTACAGCTGATTAGAACTAAAAATAAGCCAATTTTATATGGAGATTTCATTAGAAAGGATGGTAACCACAATGGAAAGAGGAAATTTTACCAAGTTTCGTTCCAACAAGAATGATTGGAACACCAGGTGCATAATGCTTCAATTCTGGAATCCACTGGAGAGAAACACAAGCAATGTATAAGGAGACATCAGCATATTAAAAACACTAGATATGAATGTGAAGAAAATGACACCCAACATGAAAACAAAGCCTGACCTTCTTCGAGACATTTTCGTAGCTTGCTTTGCTAATGAGAGAGAATGCCAGTATAAAAACATCTGCCCCGCGATAACTCAAGGGTCTTAACCTGTTATAGTCCTCCTGTCCTGTTCCATAGAGAACAAATTCAGACCCAGAAGAGAAAACCCATTTAACACAATCTGCAAAAATATATCTAATAATGCATAGTTACCAGCAGTATCCCACAATCCCAAATTAACAGTGCTGCCATTAACAACCACATTTGCACTGAAATTGTCAAAAACGGTTGGCACATAATCCTGTTTCCACCAGAATATAAAAAAAAAAAAAAAAAAAGATGATGATTAGAAACATTTTTCAATCCATAAAATACCATTCTCACAACATTATGCCGGACAAATCATAATTCAATATATACTCAGGACAAAAGAAAACATTGCAAATTTGCAAGCTACAAGTCATTAAAACAATTCATGTAACTATCTGATCACAAAAGGAAACCAATTTTATTTGCATTCCTTGGCAACAGAGAGAATAAATATGTGTGTGTGTGTGTGTGTGTGTGTGTATTTCTTAATTCGAGCTGGAATAGAACAACTTCCTATAAAAAAAAAAAAAAGGTAATCTTGGGATAAATGGTTTAAATCAAGAGAAAAAGGAGAGAGAAAACCAAGAAAACAATAGAATTTCTTGAAAATAAAGAGAGGAAATTTAAAACAAAAAATAAGGAAAAAAGGATATGAATTCATTGACGCAATTTCCTTCCATTTCAACTCAAATTTTCCATACAAAACCACGAAAGCATATTCTACTGAAGAATTCAAGACATAACTAACATAATCTCAAACTTTCTCCCCAGGAACTCATGAGCTAGAGAGAGAGAGAGAGAGAGGGAGAGACCGTGGGGAAGGTATTGCTGGTGTACGAGATAAGCAGACAGGTCTTTCCGACAGCTCCATCGCCAACCGTAACGCACTTGATGAACCTCGAAGCGCTCATCTTCCTATGTTGTTCGTCGTTGTCGTCTGAGTCAGTCTCAAAAAGCTCTTTCCCGAAAATAGAGAAAAAGAAAAAACCAAAGCCTTCTCAGATCTTCACCTGAGGGCTCGATCTTCTTCTTCCTCCTTCTCTTCCTCTTAATCACGCCGCATCTGTGCAATCCACAACCAGAAAAAACACGCTGAATTTCCAAACCCTAACCCTAGCTTCCCAAATGTGAAATGCGAAATTGGAGAGAAAGAGAGAGAATTTGGGGAAGAAATTGAAAGGGATTTTTATGTTCGCCCCCAAATGTTTGTTGCCGTTGTTGTTTTGGGGAAAATTTGGTTGGAGAAGAGAAGGAGATCAAGGAGAGAGGAGAGAGAAACAAGAGAGAGAGAGAAAGAGCAAAATGGCCGGGAAATAATGCCGTTGAAGCGTTCGTTGAGCCAACCAATTTTCGCCAACAAACACCCCACCCCCCCTCTAAAAAGTTGTCGTTTTTCTTTTCTTTTCCTCTCTCTCTCTCTCTCTCTCTCTCTCTCTTCAATTTTTTTAGTTTCTATCATATTTTTGGTAAATATTATAATTAAGAACCAAAAAAAAAAGAAAACTTTACTTTTGTCCTATTAATTTTTTTTATTTACTAACTATTTTATATGTTAGTGTATGTATTAAAATTATTGTACCATATTATACAAAATAATTCCAATTTATACATCCATTCGTAAAAATTTTATTCGATGGTTAAAAGAACTTGCTAATATGAAAAAAATAAAGTTCTTGTAACATAATTTCTATTTATCTTAAAATCTATTTTTTTCAACTGTTTTGATCTCCAATTCTAAAATTGACGCTGACTTTTTGAAATTTTGCACAAGTACTTACATGTCTCATAGCATGATAAATTTGTTATTTTGCATATGTAGTCTACATAATTCTCGACATGGTCATTTAAAATCCTAAAATTAAAATGTTTTATCTCAACTTCGTAAATTCTCAAGTTGCATGATCTCTGTTGAATTTAGGATGTATATCAAAATTAAGATCATGGACTAAAACTAATAAAATAATAATAATATGTAGGAAGTTCAAATCCACTCCATTTTCTAATAAGGGGTATGGTAGAAGATGAACGTGCATGTTAGTTTATCCCAAATTATTTTATTTTATTTTGTTGTACATTTTGGAATTCTTTAAGCCTATAGTCTATTTTTAGTTGTTTAACAAAAAAAATTTTTTGGAAGAATGAATTTTATTTTGGACGTATATGAAGATAATTAATAAGACAGTTTTCTTAGAGCACCAATGTTGTCTAAGTGTCCACCCAATCCTAGGTAGACTAATTTGGGTGAATATGGATCATGGAGGACAATTGTGGACATATAGTTATATACAATCCCAAATATGATTGTATATATATATATATATATATACATACTTTTTTAAAATAAAAAGGACCAGACAAGGATAGGATAAGGGAAAAAAAAATTTGTATAAGGTTAGGAGAAAAATAATTATTTTCATGTTAATGAGGGAGTTGTTAACTAATAGCTATCCTTAAAAGATATATAACATCCTATTCATGGTACTAAGCACTAATCCATCCTAATAACTCACTTTTTGATTGAGCTCTTTCAACTAATCATAAAAAAAAAAACCCCCCACTTTATAAGCTCAAAGTGGAGATGGGAAAGTTGATTATGAAAATGCTTCTTTTCTATTTATTTATAATATAAGTTTCACCTATGATTTTAAATATTTTGAGAATGATAAAAGTTGGTAGAAATAATAGGAAGAGCAAAACTCTTTGGGTTAGAGTTGGGCCAACTCATACCATTTTTCCCATACCAAATCTAAGATTTTTTTTTTTTGTTTTTTTTTTTTTTCAGGAAATAAAGACCATCTTTTTGTTCGACCTTTTAGCACAAAATATTTCCTTTTCTTCTCACCTTATTGCCTCCCATGAGTTAATTACAGCTTTCTATTCATCATACAAATAATGTAATTTTTTTGGGTCACGTGGAGAGAAAGAATGAGCCCCACCATTATCGAATAACAGTTGGTGAGACTTGGTCAGTGTCCAATAATCCCTTTCCTTCCTGGCAGTTGTTGTGTCACCTTGAGAGGGCTGTATGTAGTAACTGTAATAATTGAGGAACAAGAACCAAGGGACTTGTTATTTTTGCTAAAAATAGACAACCAAAAAAAAAAAAAAAAACCCCAAACGCAGAGAGCCAAGAGTTGGGCCTTTCTCATTCCGCAGACATAGCTGAACGACAATTTAAGACCATGTTTGCCTCCAAGCTCCCTCAACAAATCACTTCAGTTGTAGTTGCCAGCTTTATAGAGAGAGAGAGAGAGAGAGAGAGAGAGAGAGAGAGACATGAATGTGAGGGAGGGAAAATGTGATTAGCGAATAGCTAAGTAAACATCTCATGTTAAATTCAATCAAATCATATTAAAATTTAAAAAAAAATTACAAAACCTATAAAAATCTGATACAAATCTTACAGTTAAAAACACAACAAAACCCTGTAGATAACACCCCACCATAGCATTCTCTCTCACTGTTTTATTTTTTATTTTTTATTTTTTTTTTATAGCACTTCGAAAATTTCATTAAGAATTACAACTTGACAAAGGCTATTGTCGATACAAGTTAGTTCTAGGGTAGAATATCTACATCTGAGCATTATATTTAATCAAAATCACATTTGAATAACGGTTTGTGTTACAGATCCAACAGGTAGCCTAAATAGGTGTAAAACTGACAGTATTTAATCCAAATCTTGTAGTTTAAATTATAGCCTTATACAGCCATTTACAAATAAATAGGAAAACAAAGAGAGAAAGCAATCAATTTAAGCAAGAATTTAAAGTACAAAATATTAGGATTTATTGATCACGCTACGGTTTCTAGAATTATACAAATTGGTAAAGGATATGATTGGCTCAATATGGATTTATTGATAAATTCATGCCACATTTTCTAGAATTACAACTTGGCAAAGGCTCTGCCAATACAAACAAATATGGGAAAACCAATAGAAAAGGTAATTAACTTACGCAAGAATTTAAAGTACAAAATATTGTTACAGAACTTGCCACGGAATTCGGAATAATTTTCACGCCGAGTTTTTTCTCTTGATTAGGACTTGCAAAATGCGTGGAGCGTTTCATCCAGAGCTTTTCTATCATAATCGCCTGTAAAAACACAACTGCCTAGAGGGCCTTTCAGAAGGATGAGTCTTAGAAGTCCATCAGCTACCTTCTTGTCAACCTGCGATTCTAAAGAATATGAATACACCAAAGAGTTTAAGAGAGAGATTATAGCAATAGCAGACTCGTATTATTTTCCTTACCGCCATTACAGACTTGAACATCTCTACAGTCAAAGTATCAGGAGGGGCAGTAGGTAAGTTAGCTTGTTCTAGAATGCTATAAACTCGCTTTGCAATCGAATCATCAATCCATCCAAGGCGGTAGGACATGTCAACAGCCATAACCTGAAGATTGATATCCAAGTTCCTTCAACATGGTTCTTACTTACATGTAGTAAAGGAGAATGTTAGGTATGAAATTACCGTGCCAGCGGCAACAGCCTCTCCATGAAGCCACTCCCCATAGCCAAGTCCCGTTTCTATAGCCTACACAGGACATGCCGAATCATAAGGATAAAGAGAAGACGACCCCAAAAATTGAAAATAGAAAACAAAAAACAAAATTAAAAAAAAAAAGTTGAAAAAACAAAAAACAAAATTAAAAAACAAAGAAAATTTCATTACATGCATATATGGATTTAAAGTTGAAACTCCTTTTCACAAATGGAATTCCCAAGGTTAACAGGGTTGGTAAAATGATCTAAAATATTTTATCCTATCTTTTTCCTTTTTTTTTTTGTTAAAAAGCATAAAAGTAATCAAAGTTTCAAAAAGGCATTCCCTTTTGCGTAATCTGATACTAAGTGCCCTTAATTCTGTGATGCAACTCATATTTTCCAGGAATCTCTTGTTGAGGGATAAATTTGAGCTAAGGCTACAAAATGCTCCTATTAATGCACGATGGGATATGTAAAAGCAAAAAATTTAAGGAAATGAAAGGTCTAAAGTAACAAATTCAACTGCATGATTCCAGAGCTCACATGTAAAATAAGACCAACAGTATACTCACATGGCCAAACGTATGTCCGAGATTCAGTGTTGCCCTCAATCCACTTTCCTTCTCGTCCAAGGACACAACCTCAGCCTTGTTTTCACATGAGCGCTTAATAGCATACGCCAATGCACTTGGATCCCTGCAATGGACCAGCAAAGAATAACATGCATGAGATTCATCTTGAAAATATAGAAATTGGGAAATTAAGTACAGAATTAAGTTTTCACAAGTTATCTTTGTAAATTTATGATCAAATAAGAGTGCACTTTCAAATGTTCCAGAAAGAACAAAGAATCTTCAACATGCCACTATTAAGGGTCCAAAAAGCCAGTTTATTTCCTTCAATGGGTGCTTCGTACCTAGCCATCAACGCCTTTATGTTCTTCTCCTGCCACTCAAAAAACTCTGCATCCCTAATCAGCCCATATTTTATGACCTCTGCAAGACCAGATGCCAACTCCCTGTCCGGCAATGTGTTTAATGTGTCTGTGTCTATAAGTACACATTGAGGTTGGAAAAATGCACCAATCAAGTTCTTCCCAAGTGGGTGGTTGATCCCAGTTTTTCCCCCAACGGAAGAATCAACCTATGCAATAGAACAACAAGAGTTGTTGGAGGCACAATAAAATCTGAAAAAAAGCGTATAACTTTGAGAAGCAAAAACTACAAGAAATTTCAAGAAGTAACAAACCTGAGCCATCACAGTTGTTGGAATCTGAATGAAATTAACGCCACGAAGGAAAGCAGCGGCGGCAAAGCCACACATGTCACCAATGACACCACCTCCAAGAGCAACAAAAGTACACCGTCGGTCCAATCGCGACTCAATAGCCTTGTCAAATACTTTCATAAGAGTTTCCTATTGATCCAAGTAAACAATTATTTCTGATACGACTACAATGGTACCACATAAAAACCCAAATTTAGAGCCAAACTTGTATCACCCCTACCATGTTCTTATACTTTTCACCGTCTGGTAAAATCACGCTATCGACTGAAACGTTTGGGTTCCCTATTGTTAAAGCCTCAACAACTTTGTCCAAGTACAACGGCGCCACGGTGGTGTTGGTAACTATAAGAACCATCTTCCCATGAACATGCCTACAAATTGGAAAAGCTAACCATATGAACCAAGCAATCAACAAGAAAGCGACAAAACAATCACCCATTGAATGGCAGCCAATAATACTAAGAACCCAAAAACCAACAATGTCCCATCTTTGGGGCTTTCTTCTATAACAAGCACGGGAGTGGTGACCCCTCCAATATAATTGCATTAAGCTTATTTTTGGCATTCAATTTCTTCCAAGACAGTCTTGGTAATATCTTACTTTAACAAATTACAGGAAAAATTAAACCAAATGAAAATTTTGACCAACGCCACAACATTACAAGAATCAAAATCACCAAAGATTGAAACTTTACACTCACAAGTCACAACTAAGAAATTCCAAAGCTTTTCTGTAGCCTACTATACTAAGAAAACGAAAGTAAACAATGCTCCAAACTTAAAGGTTTATCTTATTCCGGGTAAATGTACTTCCTTTCTTCTTAAAGAGAAAATCATTACTTAATACACAATTACAACCACAATTTCACCAACCAAACTAATCAATTTCGAGCACAATTTAAACAAAATGAAATAAAATAAAAATCTCAGCACCAATCAAGTTTACGAATTGCAAGCACAATGAAAATCCAGAACGAAACTGCAATATTCCTACGCCAAATCAAAATCCCCAAAGATCGAAGCTTAGACGAGCATGAAAAATAGAAAAGTGGAAAACCTCTGAAGAAGCTCGGGCTGGTTGAGCAGCCCGGATCCGATGTAAATCGGGTAGCTCCGATCGCCCAAATCGACCTCGACAATGGTGGCAGGATGAGCTTTGGTCGCCAGCGACTGATCCATGACCTGCGCCGCGCATATCGTGAACCTAGTAGAACTAACCCTAGCTCGAGTGGCGGCGGCGGTCAAGGGCGAGTTCCGCGTCCGAGTCAACTCAACGGAACTCGGGGAGACGAGGGAAGAAGAGAAGCGGAGATTGAGGGCGGCGGAGGATTGGAGGCGGTCGGAGGAGTCAGAGAGAGAGAGTTTAGGAGAGAGAGAGGCGACGAGAGGGTTGATGGCGGTGGTGGAGGAGGCCATGAACGACGGTCGTTTTTGGAGGCCCTCCTTCTCTCCTGCTCTGCTGCTTCTCTAAGTTTGCGAAGTGGAATTGGTGGTTGGTGAGGGAATTTGGTATTTTTTTATTGTTTTATTATATTTTGGGTCGTTTAAAGGAGGAGGAGAAGAGGAGGTGGAGGGTGGGGAGGTCGGTAAGGTGAGTTGGTCCCTGGTGGCGGGCGAGATACGTCTACTGTGTGTGTGTTTTTTTTTTTTTTTTTTTTTTTTTTTTTATGTGTGTTAGTTTATAGTTGTGTCACGTGCGTTGTGGACTGGCGTTTGTTTGAGAAATTTTTGGTTTTTGCAATGAAAATTAGCACAGTACCTCAATAATATAAATTCAAAGATTATTATATAAATATAACGTAAAAATTTGACACTATATTAATAAGATATATAATTAAAACTAAAATTTATATATTGTTAGTTGATAAAGATAATTTGTGTCATGTTGATGAATAGATGAAAAAAATATAGTTATTTAAATAATTTTATAGAGAATAAAGATGCATTTATTTAACATATTTGATCCATTTTATCTTAAAAATGAAATAAAAATGACATTTGTCTGAATCTAAGGGTTCGTTTGGTAACAAAGTTTGAGTTGAATTTTTGAAGTTTAAATAATAAATTTTGTTGACTTTTCAGAAAAGATAAAAAACTTTTTGAGAAAAAGACAAAGACTTTTGAGGAAAAAGATAAAACTTGAGCTTGAAAAATCAAGTTCAAACTTGGTTTCCAAACGAACACTAAAAGCTCTATAAAAAAATTAGTTTTCAGAATCAATCATTCATTTATTTACATTTTCAAACCTATTTTGCAAACTAAACATTTTTATATTCACAAATTTCTTTCCTCTAATTTAAGTTTTAAAATTCCACAAATTTTACATTTCATATCCTATTGTTAATGTGTTCATAATTAATAGAAGAAAATCTATACACTTATCATATCCTATTAAAATATGATGAATATTTTATTAGTTTTATTACAAAAAACTAATTTGCATATGGCTTTTTCTAATATCTTCCAAAAATCATTTCAAAACTTTCATATTTTTCAAAATTACGAAAAAGAATTACACATGCAAACGCTATTTCTTTTTCAAGAAAAGTGACTTTTCATTTCAAAACAAGAAAAATATTCATGTCAAAAACAAACAAAAGAACCAAAATGAACCATAAAAGATGATGATATCACTGGGTTCTTTCTATCTCTTGTTAGACAATTTACAATTCTAACTTTAAAAATCCCTCATCTCTCTCTCTCTCTCTCTCTCTCTTTTTTAAACTTGAAGATAAGAGAATTCGTACTCCATACCTTTAGATAGAGGCGTGATTACTGTTAAATTATACCTATAACTACTCCATTTTTTTTTCTCATGACTCCCACTTTCACTTAACAAAAAGCATGTGCTTTCAAATTTAATCTGACATAAACGACAATTATTTTATAAGCATAATCACTCCTGTTTTAGACACAAACGACATTCCATCTTTCCTATTCAACACTACGACAGTGAAAGACAAACGACACGTCGTCACTGATGCAAACAACTTACTACACTTTTTCTGTTCATACATACGTTCGAACAAAAGCGAGGTTCCATTTTTGGAAATAAATGACGGAAAATCCTTTATGGAATAAAATCTAACCGTCGCCACTGCAGGCACACAGAACTAAACGTGTACTAAACATGCACAGGAATATTTCTCTCATTGCCTTCTCCCATACTACTCCGCAAATAAAATTATAAATAAACAAAAATACCGCGATTTTTCGTTCCCCGCCAAAGTCTCACTCCACTATATACGCAATTAATATAAACTAATCTCTGCAACACTAAAAAATCCGCCATTTTTGGTTTTCCCTCACCAAGTTCACTCCCTCACACCATTTAGGGACTCCTTAGAGGTTCGGAGAAGCTTCTTTTTTCCACCGTTAGGGTTCTGCAAAAATCTATAGCCATGCCGGAGACCTAGGAAATCGGGCCCCTCCGTTCTGCGACGGCGATGGGGAAGAGGAAACCGACGATCGTTGTTTCGTCGTCCGACGACGACGAAGGCAACCGCCGCTCGTTGACTCGACCGCGGACGAGGTCGAAATTGAGCTCGACTGTTCCTCGCCCGAATCCTCGACGCTCGAAGAAGGCTCGTGTTTCGGGTTCTAGGTCTAGCCTGGGTAAAGAATCCAGTGATTGGGATAAGGTAATTTGATCCTTTCTCTCTTCAGCGTCGGTTGTGATTTTGGGAACAGAAAGGTGAGAGAGTATTGGAGGAATTTGGTACGGAAGTTCATTTTTTAGTTATCCAATGTACAAAATTTAAGCAAAAATCGTCGAGATTTATTTAGTTCTTGTTTAAATTTTTGAGTTCTTAAACGGCAAAATCCCAGGCAAAGTCCTGAATTTATTTGCGTTATCTCACCCTTTCTCTGCAATGAAGACTGATTTTTAGATTAAAGTTCGGTTCGTTTAATTTTTTTCATAATGAGATTAAAAAAAAATGAGAGTTATTTGAATAATCTAACGTTTGACGTGTGTAATGCAGATCAGATTGTTCTGTGAAGATTTTGATGAAAAGTTTACTGGTTTCAAGGTATCTGATGGTATGCTATTGTTATAAATTTTTTGTTCTTGACTTCAAAAAAAATAATAATAATAATTTGCCACATTTCAGATTTTCCACTTGATTTTCTCGCTTGGTCAAATTTATATTATATGGTCTCTTTTATATCTTTAGTTGCTTGTAGCTGAATCAAAATTGAAACTTGACTCAGGTTCTGGAAGAAGCGAAAAAGAAGAGTTATGGGTTGATAAATACAAACCTTGTTCCCTCGAAGAGCTTGCAGTTCAAAAAAAGAAGGTGAAAACTTAAATCGGCTTAGCCTTTTCAATCAGGAGTACCAGTATATTGATCAGTTCATTTTTGTCATTGTAATTGCAGGTTGAAGAAGTTAAAGTATGGTTTGAAGAAAGATTGGGAACTTCAAAGGTATTCGCAAGCTTGCTTTAAAACGTCATTTTTCATTCTTCGTTTGAACGGTAGGAGAGTCGTAGTTCAGTTTGACGTTCTTGTCTTGTATGTAAACAACCATCTTAAGTTATTCTTCTCGAGTCAAATTTCATTTACGTCATATCAATTGTTTTTCCCCTTATCTGCAGGATAAATTTGGCAGTCATGTCCTTGTAATCACTGGGCAAGCCGGAGTAGGAAAATCTGTATGTGGTTTGTTGTTGTTTTTAATGCGTTAATGCTTTTGGCCTGTTTATTGTGTCTTCACTAACTCTTGCATCTAAGCATTGCTTAATTTTTAGTTGTTCCTTCTGTACATAAGTTTACTACATGGTTTGTCGTTGATCTGCAAAAGCTATTTTGGAATTTGTTTTTTGGCGAACTTTGCTTCTTAATTAAATTGATGAAATCTGAAGACTTTGTTGACTTAGGTGAATCTTGTGTTAGGTTCTAGTCACCTTCCTGCACTAAACCGGAACTTATCATGCCCTCTTGACACTCGATCCTGTTTCTTCTCATGTTGTAGGCAACTATTCAGGTGATAGGATCTCATCTTAGAGCTAGATTGTGTGAGTGGAACACGCCTACACCAATAATTTGGCAAGAACATCTACACAACTCTGGTGCAGGTATTTGAAGCATATTATTCATGTGATGACTTAGCACTTAGCAGGCGGTGCAAGTTCATACTAAAATTTTTAATCACCATGATGGTGATCTTGCTATTTATGGTCATTTTTGGTCCATTTCCAGGGCTGCACTACACGTCAAAATTGGATGAGTTTGAAAATTTTGTGGAGAGAATTAGGAAGTATGGATTGATACCGTCAACTGACAATATGGAGTCAAAAGAATCAGTGATTCTCTTAATTGATGATCTTCCCCTCACAAATGGTAAAGTTGCTTTTGGAAGACTTAGAAACTGTCTGTATCTTCTTGTGCGGTCAATTCAGATACCCACTGCAATATTAGTCACCAATTATGGTGAAGCCGATTCAGCAGACCAGACGAAAAAATGCTTGGAAGAACTCCAGTTGGCTCTTGAAAATGCTGGGGCTTGTAAGGTTACTTTCTTGAACAGTTTAATCTCGGACCTTTTTCAAAATATATAGATAGATAATTCATCAGTTGGGTTTATATGTTCTATTTTGGAAATTTTCAGGTTGCTTTCAATCCTATTACTGTTCATTCTACCAAGAAGGTACTTTCTAGAATATGCAGACAAGAGCGGCGTAGTGTGTCTGATGAGCAGATTGATCTCATAGCAAAAGCCAGTAGAGGTGACATCAGAAATGCAATAACATCATTACAGTTCTTCTGTTTGAAATCAAATCTGATGCATCCACTTTCTTCATTCAACCATCATCCTAGACACTTGAAAGAAAAACCCGATGAGGTTGATATACCAAATGCTAGACTTCCCCTAGAATTTGGCAGAGATGAGACGCTTTCTCTATTTCATGCGCTAGGAAAGTTTCTGCATAACAAAAGAGAGACTGAAAACGTGATGGAATTGGGTATGTTAAGATAAAGTAACAAGAGGTTCCTTTTGATTCGCCTGATAATGCTGTTAGTGCAACACAAGATATTCAAATCTGTGTCATCTTCTTGTCTTGTAGTTGGCGATGAGTTTTTAGTACAGGAGCGATTTGCTAGATTACCACTAAAAATGGATGCTCCGGAAAGGGTCCTCTGTCAATCTCATGGACAAGCTAGGCCTATTGCTGACTTTCTAAACGAAAATGGTGATTCCTTCCTTACCTACAAGTTGTTGCTTCTAGTGGTTCTAGTGTCGTTGCTTCCATTGCTTGTGGTAGCTTTGGGTTGTCATATCGAATAATGCTTGTTACCAATTCTTGCATGCAAACTTTAATGCAGTTCTGGATTTCCTGAGTGAAGAGGCAGTCGATGATGCGTGGGCTGTGGCTTCTTATTTAAGTGATGCGGACATGCTTCTCGCAACCTTTCGTGGAATGCTAGTTAGACATAATGAGGCAGAGAATGTACTGCAATCAGCTGCTGCTTCGGTTGCTGTTCGTGGAGTCCTATTTGGAAATTCACATCCAGTGCTTCCCAGGTACTCTTTTCAATCCTACCGTACAGGCAACTAGTAAAACTTCCAGGTTGTATGACAAAACATTTTGGAGTTTGCAGATGGCATGCTATTCGTCGACCAAAGCTCTGGCAAGTTGAGCAATCATCATTGTCCAACAAGGTATAGGCGGTTCAAAGTAAATCGTTCGCAGTATTGAGCTTTGCTTGCTATGTTAATACCTTCCATTAGTGTTTGTAACAACATTTCTCTCATGTTGTTGCTTTACTTGTCATTGCAGAAAGAGATGGTAAAGAGGAGATATGATGCTTACAATGGGATGACTTCGTCTAATTTTTCAGTTATTGCAACCGAGTACACACCTCTGTTCAAATGGCTTGGGTCCAGGACACTTGGAAGTCTCGAAACTCACCATGAATTTTTGCTGGCGAATGAGAAAGAAGACCAGAGCATTGACATGAGTTTGGATGACCAAGAAACTATGATCTCCGAGGATGAAATAGAGGATTGGTAAAAAGATTTAAAAAAAAAAAAATGAAAGTGCTACAACTCACTTGTGATTTGTTGGTGCGCTAGTCCATGTAAAGTTGTTGCTCTAAAATAGGCACCCACTTTTTTCCTCCCAGCTCGGAAATCTGATATATTAAGCATATGCCCATGTGTCCGTACACGCATGGCATGGTATATAAAAAGTAGTGTGCTGCTGATATTTTATGTCGTTTCACCCTTATATATATATATATATATATATAGTGGGAGAGAGATTTTTTAAAAAATGCTACAAGGAATTCGAACTCTATCTATCTCTTTTTGTGGAGTTAGGTGTGAAATTAATATGTCTGCAATCAATTTTCACCCTTTATGTTTTCTTAACGAAATATGAGTAAAACAAACAAAAACAAACAAGAACCAAAATACATTTCGATCGTTGGTAAATAAAATGCCATGTCGTTTGTACGCTAGGGAAAAAATTGAGAGAGACGCTGTGTTGTTTATTCATTTACAAAACGGGGGTCGCTTGGTAATCAAATGACATGTGTCGTTTATCTGAAATTCTGAATCAGAGCAAACGTGTGGTTTTGTCATAATCTGAACGATCTGTTGTTTCTTCGTTGTGTCAACGACACAAATTATTCGGAAGCGACATGTCGTTTTTTGGAATGAGCACTCTTTTTCTTCCTTGATACAAAACGGGAAAGCGGAGAAAGCTGGAGCAACTGCATAAAGCTTTAGTCAGAGAAAAAAAGCGTTTACCAAATGTAGTTTTTCCGACGATTCAATCTTAAAAACGAAGAGGTTGTGGCTTTCTTCGCGGTAAATCTCTCTCTCTCTCTCTCTCTCTCTCTCTCTCTCTCTCTCTGCTTTTTTAGGGCTCACAAATCGGTTTCAATTTCTCCAATTTTCTGCTATTTTCTTCTGCGCAAATAGTTCCGATTCTGGCGTGTTTTATTCCTCGGAGATTTTAATTCAAATTTCAGCTTTTGCATGTCACCAATCTCTCTCTCTCTTAACACAAAGATTTTAGCCATGCACGCGATTTCAGTTCCGAATTTAGAATTTGGTTTTGTGGGTTTTTTTTTTTTTTAATTATTGTTTTTTCTTTTGGTCCATTTTATCTACTGTTAATCGATAAATGGGTCTGCAAAATTATTGTCACACGTTAATGGGTTTTATAGAATTTTCCATGGCGAATTACTTGCTCTTTATACCCTTTGAAAAGATCAATCAATTTATATACATAAACAGGCATAGAGATTGAGTGTGTGTGTGTGTGTGTGTGTTTTTTTTTTTTTTTTTTTTTTGCGCGAAATAAGCTCCTGTTTATTTATTAATATTTAACTCTTTCTCAAAATGTATTTTCACTTGCATTCACCGGTTCCAATACCATTTTTGGATATCTAGGTTCTCAACTTGTTCTAGCTGTTCAATCTTCAAATGGGCATTTGATATTTTGTTCTATGTAGTTTGAAATTTGTTGATGTGTACTCGTTGTATGTAAAGCATTGTGTTTTTCACCTTTGGATCTTGTCTAGTTGTAGATGGCAAGCCGAGTGACTCGGTCTAGGAGGCAACAACCACCCCAGCAGCAAGAACAGAGTAGAGCTAGATGGACAATGCACCTTACGAAAATACTCGCGAGCTTGATGGTCGAACAAGTTTACAAAGGGAATAGGAAAAACAACTCTTTTGGTAAGAAAGCATGGGAGTGCATGTGTGATGAATTCTATAGGAGAACGGGTCTGCAATGGGATAAGGAGCAACTAAAGAACCGATATGCGGTCTTGAGGAGGCAGTATGTTACGGTGAAATCGCTTATGGATCGAAGTGACTTTAGTTTTGATGAAACCGCAGGGACTATTATCGCCAAAGATGAAGCATGGGCTGCTTACATCAGGGTATTGTTTCTTCACTATTCTGATGTCTTTTAAACCTAAAAATTCTGCACTTGCGTAATGTGGATGAATCTTCTTCCGTAAACAGGATCATCCTGATGCTGATACTTTAAAAACCAGTGGATGCCCAATTTACAAGGAGCTGAGCACTATATTTTCTGACTCCTTTACGAATGGAATACATGGCCAGTCAGTGGAAGGGAATCCTTCCTTGTCTATGGTCCAAGAGTTGTCATCTGAATCGGAAGAAGAGGACGATGTAGACCACCAAGGTACAGTGCAGCTTGCCACACCTAGTACACCTAATGTGCGCAAAAGAGGGCGAAAGGGAACTGATGGTGCTATTGCCGATGCAATATTGGAGATGGCGGCTGCGTCAAAGATGAGGACATCAGCGATTCAGCGATGGAATGCAAGACATAGCATAACCAAATGCATCCAAGAATTGGATGAGACGCAAGGTGTTGACGAGCAACTATACTTTGCTGCTATCGAGCTGTTCGACAAGCCGATTGCGAGGGAGACCTTTTTGTCCCTAAAAGGTGACAAACGCTTGACTTGGTTGCGTAGCAAGTGTAAGGCATATACAAATCCAATACCTGAAGTTGACAAAAGAACAACCTGACATACTTGTCAGTCCTCTCTGCTCTATTTTGTTTTTTGTTTTTTGGAAGATTGAGGAGTTAATATTGACATTATATATGTCCTGTAGGAATATTTTAGTACATTCATTCAACTTCTAGGTAGTTGAATAGTCAGGTCTTTAGTTGGGGGTCCTTACTGGACTAACTACTGTACAAATGCTTGCAACTAAAGGTTGATAATGTACATCTTGTCTTTTCAGCAAGTATCAGCAGCTTACTTGACTCTTTAGGAAGCGAAAACCGGGAAAACCATTAGAATGAGAATTCAAAAATTTTTTTTGGCAGTATTTTCTCTTATTATATTTAAATTTGAATCAAAGCTTTCTATTTAAACCTATAAACCAAGTCACTTTGAATTTTCCTTTGATAAAACCAACTGTAATGAAGCTCTTTTCCTCTTGATAAAACCAAGACGTACCACCACATAGGAAAGAAAAAGAAACCAAACAGGAGCCAAAAAAAAAAAAACATTAAATATTCTTCTATCACAAAATAAAACAAGGGTATAACATTAACTCAAGAGTCCTAACACTATTGCATTACAAATTTTTCAACCACTTTGTGCCAAAAACCAACTTCACCCCCAGCCCTGGAGTTGCCAATGCTGCTGAGTCAACTTCTATGGGTAAGATACCGTCCCAAAATGAGCATTTTCATCATATTTTGTTATGCATCTTAACAAAATTGTCTCGAATTGTTCGCGGAGGCATATCTTGCAACCCTGGGTTGATATGATCCTCATGAGCTCACTCTGGCTTCCGAAAACGACAAACATTCTATGTACAAGAAACAGATTGATTGGTCCTCCTAAAATCCAAATCCTTATCTCCTAAGGCATTAACCTTTTCAGATCCACCTCCTGATCAGCACTCTTGGTGTGGTTATATACCGACTCAAATGCTTGCATACACACACTCGAAAATCCCACCATCCCCTCAAACACATGAGGCAACCCCATCTGCAGGTTGTTTAGAGTCATGGCCCTCGTCACACTCACTGACTTTTCATGCTTCGTTTTCTCCTCCTCTGCCTTCACTCTCCACATCTCCACTTTTGCTCGCTTCTCTGCAACTGGGTTCCTTCTGGTTGCACCGGAGGATTCAAGCATGGAATATGGGCCGTATTTGCTCTCTAGCGATCTAAGCTCCAACACCTTCTTCTCGAGATCTTTAAACACGGACTCTGATTTCTTCTTCTGTTTTTGCTCCTCGGCTTGTTGGACAACAATGGCATGGATTACGGTTAAGAAGCTCTTGATTCCTTCAGATGCTACTTTGTCAGGAATCCGATCAACTGCAAGGTTCCATTCCTCACAGAGCGAGTAGATTTTCGATTCTTGACTGGTTCTTGACAGCGAATTTCTGTTGAACTGGAAGAGGCTAAGTCGGAGCCAGCCCATGAGAGACTGGATGTAATCCTGTTGCGCTTTAACCATGTTACAAAAGGAAAGATGCCATTGCTGAACTTCAAGCTCAAGCTGAAGAGTCGCCTGCCTGTGAATCTCAGAAGTTGGTTCGGTGGATGGGATGACATTGAGGTATTTGAGCTGTTGAACAATATGCTTCTGAACCTGGTGACACTCATACATGCTTCTCCACATGCCCATAAACCTGCATACCAAGAAAAATATCCACGAGATTCGTTCTCAATGTGCAGTGATTACCAAAACAACTCCGATCAAGATCAAATTCAGAAAAATCTTTGCTGATGTGCACAGGAGAATTCGGTAACATGGTTAAAAAAAAAACCTACCGGTCCTATGCGGTTCTGGACTGTCAAATCACATCATAATCATATGAAAACCGAGCCAAAATAACGTAGGCAATAAAAAGATTTAACCTTATGGTTTAACCTAGATTACTTGTCATGTTAACCTTAAACATTATTCTTTATGTTGGAATGGTCTAACTGTTAAAATAGTTTTACAAGAAATAAAAAATAAAATAAATAAATTTACAAAAGCAAACAGCAAGTGATGTTATGGTTCCTGAGTGAGAGATCCAAATGACAATGTTGAGACAGTACAACTTAACAGAGAAAGCAAACAGACAGGAGAGAGAGAGAGAAATTAAAACATATCCATGAAAAAGCAGTCAAAAGCAAGTTTTCTGCACTGTTTGTCTGTACCAACATATGCACATCTTCTGACTCCTAATAGAAAACTTGACCTTTTTACCGCAATAAGCCAGATTTACAGGCTTTCTTTTTGGCCATTTATTTTTTTTTGTTGGGGGGGGGGGGGGGGGGGGGGGGGGGTGGGGGGTTGTGGTTGTGATAAAACTTTCTAACAAATCCCAAAAAATAAAAAAAGGAAATACTTCGACAATGCATTTGATCCCAACCATGAAACTTAGATTTTACGGTTTATATATTGTATAGGACCCGATTCTGTGAGAGAATTTTCTAGGCTGTACTGTTTTACTGCACTTTATAACCACCAATCGTAAGGTTAGTATCATGACCCCATCCCATAGTATTCCCAGAAAATAAACAGGGAAAAAAAAAAAAAAAAGACAAAGGGCACAACACCTTTACCTAAAAAAGAGAACAAAGCAAAACAAGGACGGGCCTGGTGTTATGGAACCTTAAAAGGGTATGTTGTCACTTGTCAACTACACCTCAAAGTAACTATATGTAAAAAAACAACCTGCCCTTTTAAAAAGTAACAAGAAAAATAGAAGGAAAATACAAAGAGCGACTATTATGATAACAAAAGAAAAATCCTCCAAGGAAAAGACAAAGTTCTCCACCCAAAAAGTTTCTATTATAATATTATATTATTCTCATTTACATTCGAAATTTTAAGGGTTTGTTTGGCATTTATACTCATTTTAAACTTAAACTAAATTGTACTTTTTTCATTATGTTTTTTGTCTTTTTCTGAAAAAGTTTTTTATCTTTTCTGAAAAAGTCAACAAAAATTACTATTCAAACTTAAAAATCTCAACTCAACTCAAACTCAACTCATTCACCAAACACCCCCTAAGATTACTCCTATTTTGTCCATGAATTTTAAAAACTCTTGCTTTATTCAAGAATTTTAAAATGTATAGGAAAAAAAAAAGTGAGCTAAGTACAATCGTGTGATCTATTTCCGTTTGTTTTAAGCATAAATCTTAACAGAATAGGCTCAATAAGACTAATTCTCTTATTTTTTCCTTCTGTTTTTAACCAATATTCTAACATAAGAGATAAAAGTGAGGTTAAATTCAAAATTCAGAGTGCAAAGTAAGAGTTTTTAAAGTTTTAGAGGGCATAATGGGAGTGATCCTAAAGTTGAGGAGGATAGATGAAAATAATCTTTCTATTTTTTATGATTAACCCTCCACAAGGAGCTAAAGACTCATGAATATCCATTCAAAATTGTTTCACTCCCCACTATTTCCACGTCAAAAAATGGTCCACAATTATCGACAACAACAATTCTGTGGAGGGTGATAAAACTAGGCCTTGGTCCTCGGATATGAAAGTGATGTAAGAGATTCAAGTGAGAAGAGAAAAGATGCACGTGACTAAGGTCATTCAAGTATTGCGACATTTACTTAATTTATATGTATACGTACATATATACATATATACGTATACAAACATGTAAATCACTAACCCTTTGACAAGCTCAAGTAGTTGTGGATATAGCTCAGTCTCTCTCAATTTGATGATTTCGGCCGAAGTCGTCTCAATGGCTTGAGAAGCAACCATCATTTCTGATTCCAACTTCTCAACTTCTTTTTTGGTCTTCTCTGTCTTCATGTAATCTGCTCTCTTCATCTCTAACTTCTTCAATGTTGCCACCTTCTTTTCATGCTCTATCTTTATGGTCTCAGCAGTCTTAAAATTAAAAAAATTATAAAAAAAAAATCACCAATTAAAATTTGGAACAATTTGCTTTGATTTCAATGGACTTAAAAAAAAAAAAAATCTTATTCTTGGTCCCCAAAAGGGAGAAAAAGGAAGAAAAGAGTTCTCAGCCATTACTAGTTTGAAGTTTGCTTTTGGAAGTTGAGGAAGATCAAATTGGAAGCCCCACAAGAGAACAATAATGACAATAATAATAATAATAATAGTAATGGTCAAAATAAAAGAAGTTGATGACAAATCAAATTCATAAGATCTTACCTTGACCTCATCAAAGAGTTTCTTTTCCCAAGCATAAAGCCTCTCCACTGTAGAACAATGACTTCCATTGACAAGTTTCCCACCAACACCACAAGCTAATTCACTTTTCACCATCTCATTTCCGATCTTCCCATATCCACTCATTTTGGGACTTGTTCCTGAACCTGAACCTGAACCCCATGTCCATGAAGATGGACTCAACCCCCATCCATAGCTATACACCTTACCTGACCTCCCCACAAAAGAAAATTTATATATTATAAAAAAAAAAAAAAAAAACCCACAAAAAGAAAATCAACAATAAGAGAGAAAATTAAAAAATCAACAAGAAGAAGAAACATATGCGTGTGTGTGTATATATATATATATTAAAACCCAAGTCATGGGCAAATAAAAGACAAGAAAAGAAAAATAAATGGTGGAAAATTTTTAAAATAAAGGTACCTCCTTTAGTGCTATTAAGAGAGGAAGAGGAAGAAAAGCCAGAGCTTGGGACTTCCAAGAGCAAAGAGAGCTGAGAACCAGCTTCACCAGCTTTAACCAAATACTCGTCAAGCTCCTTTATAATCTCCACAAGATCCTTCGTACTGTTCCTACACACCACCACCGCCAGCTCACTCGACCCGACCGCGGGCGGCGACGGCGGCGCGTGTCCTCCACTCGCGACATTCCCCTGCCCGTTGGCGGCTGCGGCCGCGGAAGAAGAATTCTCCTCCTCCTCCTCCTCCCAGTCGTCCTCCGTGGCGGACGTGGAGGCGGCGACGGCGACGGCGAAAGGGTCCCAGAAGTCCCACGTGGACGACGCCGGCGGCGGCGGCGGAGGAGGCGGAGGGAGGGCCGGGGAGGCCGTGACGGAGGTGGTCCACGTGTCGGTGGTGGCGGTGGCGGTGGGGCTCATCGGAGGAGGTGGCGGAGGCGGCGGCGGGCGAGGAGAGAGGTGGACACGTGGCGGCTGGTGACGGTGGTGATGGTGGTGGTGGGACTCGGCATTGGCGAAGTGGAGGAGGGCGGCGCCGGTGGAGCGGAGGGAGCGGAGGTACATGGTGTGGGAGGCGGAGAGGGCGTGTCTGGCCTTGACCAACTGCTTCATGTACCTCCTCCGTGATTTGCATCTCGACACCGTCTCTTCTCTCTCCACTCTTGAGTAACAACATCCCATTTTTCTCTCTTTTTTCTCTCTCAGACAACAAAAAATATTCAGATGAAAATAAGGAAGAACTGAAGAAGGTTTGATTTTTTTGTTTTTTTGTTTTTGTTTTTTTCTGGGGGGTTTAGCCAAGTGGTGGTGGTGAAATGAAGAAAGTAGCTTGTTTCGTGAGGGATGTGATTGGTTTGGTTCTTCTAGTTAAAGTGGATCCACCACAAGTGCATATTTTAATGCCCAAAAAAATTTTTTTTTTTTGGGTTTGTGAGGAGAGCGGAAGATGATCTCTAAACTTACATTGATCTACCAGTATCTCAACAACTACAATCTCTCTCTCTAACACTTTCACTTTCTCTCTCTAGTTGTAGTTTGTGTGGGGGTTTGAAGTGGAAGTTTCAAGTTAAGGGAGGAGGAGGAGGAACAAAGGACCGGCTTTGAGAAGGAGCAGGGACAAGGGACATTGGGCAGAGAGCCGGTATTTCGGTATTTGTTTTTTATTATTTAATTTGTTTACGTTCTACTTTATTAACTGCCTTCACCCCAAAAAAATGTTTGGAAATCTATATTATTAATTCTCGTTTTCACATTAATTATTTAAATTTTTTAACTTAATTTTTATCTTTTTTTTATTTACAAAATTAGTAAAAATTATAATTAATTTTTAAAAAATTAACCAACTCAACTTAAAAATTTTATCTCGAACCAACTAACCAAACGAACCCTTAATCTTTGTCCAAATATTTTCATCAACAATTTAAGTTTAGTGTGAAATTATTGAATAGATTAACTAAAATCTTACTTAAAATTGGAATTGTTAGCTTTGTTAATACATGACCTCAAAGTACTCTTACTACCCAATTTGTGTTAACTCTAACTCTAATTTCTCTTCATTAACACTAATACATTACCTGAATTTAAGTATAATACATGACTTATTTTTACTCTTTGTGCCAACTCTAACTACACTATTTATGTTTTTTGTTCATGACGATAAAAAACGAATTATCAAGTGATTTTTAAAGATAGAAGAATTTACCATGAAGTGAGTTCTATTGTGCTTAGAATCTTTTTTCTTGTATGTCTGCAGCACCTACTGCGTATATTAATAAAAATAAATAAAAAATAAAAAAACCTCTAATACGCATAAGTCATGATGTCAAACACTATTGCTATTATTATAATATTTTTAGGAAGAATCTTAGGATAAAAGGAAAAAAGAAATATTCTCTTACATATTTATTAATCAATAAATATTCATGGTGCATTTATACAAAACAACATTAAGTTTTCACTGTTTTATAAAGGTTCATGTTAAAATACATCATACGATATAAAAGTGTTTACATTTATCGTCAAAGCAACTATAATAAGAGTTCATAAAACATCCATATAAAACAAACATTAATTTTTCATTGTTATGTTATAAATTCATATTAAATATCTATCGTACAAGTACAAAAATGCTCACATTCATATATCAGATTCTACAAAATTAATCCAACAATTAAAAGAATCTTCCTTATTGACAGAGAAAAAGAAGCTTCTCCTATTGTGTAAAATTTTTTTATTTTCCCTCATCATCAGAATTGTCTTGTTTTTAATGAAAAATTTGGTAGGAACTTACTTTTTCTTTACTGATAGATACTACTATTTTAGTAATAGAATCAACTTCTTAACGATATAATCTATAAATAAAAGCAATTCCACATATCATATTGTAGACATTTATTACGAACACTCATAGTTCAAACTGTTAAAAAACTGAAAGCAATTCCACATATCACATTGTAGATATTTATTACGAACACTCATAATTCAAACTGTTAAAAAACTAATCCAACAGTTAAAATAGAAGTATTATTTTTTTTTACAAGATAAAAATAAAGTCCATGCTTGATACATCATCTTTAATTGAAAAACTAAAATAAATGAGTGTTTGAAAGAAAGAAAAAAATAAATGTGATAGGATTTTTAAAAAGTGAAAAGAAAAAAAGGATGTCTTTTAAATTTATTTAATATTACATGCCAAACACAAAATAATAATAATAATAATAATAATAATCTTATAATAAATAACTAAATACAAAAAAAAAAAATCTTACTATAAGTTTTGCCAAAAGACGATGGCCAGCTTCACTTTGGGAACAGCCACATTCTATGAAAAGGAGTTGACGGGAAAGGGCAAAATATCTGTGGGCTTTGGATTCCTAGGACAAACATTACCCTTTTAAAAATATTTAAATTACACTCCAAGTATATTCTATTTCTACTCCCATGTAATTTTTATTTGCTTTATAATGATCTTAAATTTATGTTTCTTCTTTCTAAGGTTAAATTCTTCTCTTAGGGAACTGTGATTGTGGAATCTGATTGTTACAGAGCATGAAATGATCATGCACAATATGATATGTAATGGACGATATTGCCCTTCTCCATATGTTCAATTTTGTCCTTCCAAAACTATATATATTAATAAATATATATATATATATATCTATACATATTGTACATTTTTTTTACTCGAATGAAGCAATTCTGCAACTGAATTCTAATCATAACCGAGTGATACCATGCACTAATGCACTATTTGTACATCAAATTTTGATAAGCATTACAATAATTGGCTTTCCTTGATTATTGAGTTTTATCAACTTTGTTATTCGAGTCTTTGATAAAAACTTCACTTCTTGACAAAAAAAAAAAAAAAAAACTACTTCTTCTAAAAAAAAAAAAAGAAAGATAAGGGTTATAAATGTAAAAAATAACGTACTCAAATAACTTTAAAAATATGGTATCGTTTCTTATATATATTATGAATCCTTCACATAAAGAGTATGACATGCATTACACTACACTTTGGCGCTCCTAATTAAGCTCAGAGACTTATATTATGTTTGGTGGGGGTGAAATGGTAGAAGGTGGAAAGAAGGTGTATTTGGGAAAGAAAAATAAAAAAAAATAAGTTGCTTAGTAGAAGAAAAGAGAGGAAGAAACCTTTGTGGAGATTTTATAAGAAAAAAGATATCACACCAATAGTAAGATAAAATTATTTTTTTTAACCTTATCTATCTATATCTGTATTATTTATACTACGTTTAAAAGAGCGAATGACATTTTTACAATGTCATTTTACTTTTTTTCTGGCTCATCACATAATAGATCTAACACATACTACATGGTTATTATTGTTATTTTTATTTATTTTGTTTATCTATCATTCACGTGTTATTCAACTAGGTTTTAACAAAGAGTAAAATGGTATTCATGTCTAGCTCAATTTCTATACATTTTTTATACCAAATAACAAAAAAGAAAACTTTTATTGAAACAAAAAACAAAGAAGAAACTACTCTTTTTCTATTATTTTTATTTTTTATACTGTTTAAAAAAAAAATTCTCCATGTTAGGTAATGGAATGAACTAGTACAAGATCATGTAGTACTCACAATTATGATTTTTTTTTTGGGGGCAAAAATTCCTCTTTTTTTTTTTTTTTTTTCCCTAAGGTTAAAACATTGTACGATGATATTCAATTCTACCATGAGGTGGTGACTGGTGAGGATATTGTGGCAGCCTGGAAGTGGCAGGATTGAGGGTTGGGTGCTCTAACCCACATGTGTAGCATTTTAGGGTACCTTTTCATGCACAGCTTTTGCTATTTTTTTAGTGTTCTAAAAAATGTTTCAATCTTACCCACTATCATTTCAATGTCACATGCTCATTTTAAAAGTAATTAATTCTCTTCAACCAAACCATAAACTTCAAATTAAAAAAGATAACTAGTTATAAGAACTAATATTATATAGACCGTCAGATCATATTAGAACGATACAATTATATGTTTTATAAATGTCTCGACACTCTAAAATGTGAAGTATGTCTATATTTTATCAAAAGAGTATTTCAACTAGAATAAATGTGATTCTACTCGCACACCTCTTTTAACTCTCTACATCCCTTATTAATAAATCTTTTAATTACAAAAAAACCACCATTAATTCTAATTGAAAAGCTCTTTTGATAGGATATAGATATATTTCAGGCTACAAATTACTATATTTCAATTCAAATCATATGAACATATCATGTAGTGTAATTTTTCTGCCCTTGATTAACACAAATTTGGTTTGTATGTCCTCTTATATGTGCCAATTTTTGTGTCTATCTAATAATATAATGATACCTATTTAACTATATAATATTTTAATTGATATGATATAAAATTTTAATCGAAAAAAGACATTTTTAACTAAACTATAACGATATTATTGGATGATCGAGACATAAAAAAGGAGACACACGAGACTAATCTAAATAGAAAAATATTAGGAATATCAACTCTTATTTCAATTTTAATATAAATATCAATCTATATGTATATGAATTATCATTATTTTATTAAAGGTATTTAAATGATTACTACATCTATAGTTTACATTTAACTATAAAAACTTACCACTAGAGTTGGTGCCCAATAACGCTGTCTGGTTTTGGATCCATTGGCCTAGTACGAAATCAGTTGGGCCCAACAAAATGGCAAGCCTTTTAGAACATGAATCTTTTCTGACACAAGTCATTTCAGAAATCTTCATATTAAAAAAAAGATGATAACTTTCGTTACCTAAAGTTGGTATTCAATAACACTGGATTCACTGGCCATAGTACAAAATCAATTGGCCCCAAGAAAATGACAAGTCTCTCAGAAGTCATTTCAGAAATTTTTGTATTAATAAAAAAATGACATGATAATGCTGGATTCACTACTTTTTTAGTACGAAATCAATTGGGCCCGAGAAGATGACAACCCTCTCAGAAAATGGATTTTTTCTCTGAGAAGTTCTTTAAAAAATCTGGCCCATCGGAGAAAATCGTGGGCCCAATTAAACCATTACCCGCGGGATGACTAGTCGGTTCGTTATATCCGTTCCTACAACAAACTCAACGAATGGCACGTTCTCGAAGAAAGATAAGGAGTGCCGCCATCCACGCGCTCTCAGAGAACCCCTAATGCACGCTCCACTCACAGACCCGATTTTTATAATCCACTCCTTTACTTTCCGTTCTCTCTAAGAGAGTACTCTCCACGCCCCACATTCGCGTAGCTCCACAATAAATAGAAATTAATAAAATTTAATAAAAAAGAAAATATCATCTTCTAATCCACCGAAAGAGGGACAAATATAAATTTCCTTTGAACATAAAACCGCGAGGGTCGCTTTTGGTCTTCGTTTTCGTTTTCGGCTTCTCTCTTCTCTTCTTCGCTGTGAAGTTTTGAAGGTGCTCTCCAATGGCGGAACCAGTGGTGGTCGATGCAGCGTACCTGAAGGAGGTAGAGAAAGCTCGTCGAGACCTTCGCGCTTTAATCTCCAGCAAGAACTGTGCTCCTATCATGCTTCGTTTGGCGTAAGTAGTTCTCCTTTTCTCTGTCCTTTCTCTTCTGAAGAACTCGCGAACAAGAGCCTGATGCGTTTTTCTCTGTTTTCTTTTTTATTTTGTCTTAGCATTTTCTCGGTTGCCAAACAGACTCTCAGCTGTTCAGCTTAGATTTCTTGCAGTGTTCTGGACTTAGGCGTGGATTTCCTGTTACTGTTTGATTGAGGATATATATATATTTTTTTCACTTTGCACTTTCTCTTATGATGATTGTCTACAAATTAGTGTTCTGAGCTTAGGCATAGATTCCTCAGCAGAAAAAGAAAAAGGCGTAGTTGGATTTAAACGAGTTCTTGTGAGATGATATTAATTACTAATCAGACAAATTTGTGGTAGAGATTGTACTTTTCAGGATAAACTGATAGATAGTGAGATTTTACTACTTTAACTTCTCGTTTTTCCTTTTTCTTTTTTCTTTTTTATTGTTGGTATCATTTCCGTTGCTAAAATAACTCGCGAGGAAGTGTTTGATGTGTTCTCTGGCTCTGTACGAATCTATATTTTCTCTTTCTCTTAACATTTTCTCGGTGACCAAACAGAGTTTCAGACGTGCAATTTAGATTTCCTGTTACTGTGTGATTTAGTTTTTGCCAATTTGCACTTTGGCTTGTTTTGTTTGCTTACAAATTAGTGTTCCTCTAGATCTGATTATCGAATTTTGCGCATAAATTCTTCAGCACAAAGTAATAATTAAAAATAAATAAACTTAGCGCGCGCACACACACAAATTAGAGATGATAGAGTGTGTAACATCAAGCCAAAGTTATTGGTTTCATTCTGGTTGCTAGAGGAACTTGCAAAAAGAATCGGATGTACGATACTGTAATCTTGTTTTCTCTTAACATTTTCTTGGTGACCAAACAGAGTCTCAGCTGCTCAATTAAGATATTTTTGGTGGTAATAACTACTATTTGGTGTAATTTAATGCTACATATTTTAATATTATTTTGGCAGGTGGCATGATGCTGGAACTTATGATGTTAATACGAAGACAGGAGGTCCTAATGGCTCGATTAGGAATGAGCACGAGTTGAACCATGGTGCAAATAATGGCTTGAAGATTGCAATTAACTTTTGTGGTGAGATTTGCTTTTTCATATCATGTTCAATTAAGCAAATTCAACCTCATTAGAACAAGTTAATATTTGTTAGATAAGGTTACATCATTTGAGGCTTAGTTAAGTTTCTTTCTTTTTCTACATTTAATGTGATTATTTTAATAAGAGCATGAATAAATTGGTTGCCTAAGAAAATTGTTCAAGTCATTTTCTAACTGGAGTCTCATGAGCGAACAGAATTTTTAGTCTTGATAGTCGAAGATTGAAATATTGACACACTTGGTTGAAACTTGGGCCATAATATTCTGTCAGTCATTAATCTACACATTTCTTTTCTAACTGTTGCCTGTTTGTGTATTGATATTTTCAGAGGAAGTGAAGGCCAAACACCCAAAGATTACTTATGCCGATCTCTACCAGGTGAATGTTGCTAGTTTTAGTAGCTATCTTTCAGTCTTTGGCTTTAAATTTTGAATTTTTTAATGAAAAAATATCATGTTGGCAGGCAGTTAAAAGAAAAGATAGGAAAATATCAAGAATATGCTACCTTTGATGATGTTATACCACCTACCCCAAATTGGTAAAAAAAAGAAGTTTTTGCGCTTGTCTATAATAAGGAAGATGCATATTTGATTTAGGAAACCTCTGGTTAATTCAGATTGTGTCCTGGTCATACGCCCATCCAGACATGAGTTTCTTTCTTTTCCTTTTCATACGTTTTGCTGACTGAGCCTGAGGGCCTTCGTTGCTCGCAAGGTGTAAGCCATCCGCACCCATATCAGGAACATTATGATTGTAGGAACAATCCCATGCTGCCTTCTGGAGTGTTTTGTAAATTGTCTTATGAAATTAACTTGTGGTTTGTATATCTGGTTTAGCTTGCCGGAGTGGTTGCAGTTGAGGTCACTGGAGGCCCAACTATTGACTTTGTTCCCGGAAGAGAGGTATTTTAATGAAGTTTCTTACTTACATTTTGACTTTTACTAGTGAATTAAATTGCAATTGGCATTGAGTAAATTTTTTTTTTTTAATTATTATTATTTTTTCATCTCTGGATCAGGATTCAGTGGAATCTCCTGAAGAAGGTCGTCTTCCAGATGCTAAACAAGGTATATAATTAACCAAGTGACGTGAATTATTTTTTGCTTCGACAGAGCTAATCTACGAATAGTCTCCTTTGGGATTCTACGATTTTTGTTAATAAAACTAATATTTTTATTGTATCCTTTTGAGATAATCACGAGCAAGTGAATGCAGCTATATAATGATGGTCTGTAGAGCACTGTAGCCTGTTCAAGTGGATCTAAATGCAAATTTTTGAGTCATCAACTACATGTCACGGTTCAATACAAATTAGTTTTAACAACTTAGCCACACATTTGGTCTAAATTTTTCTTCTTCTCCAATTTCCCTGCAGGTGTTCCCCACCTAAAGGACATCTTTTATCGCATGGGTCTATCTGACAAGGACATTGTTGCGCTTTCTGGAGGCCACACATTGGTAATCTCTCTTAGCAAACCATCTATGCTAGATTGAGATCTGTTGAAGTTAAATATACGCATAACCCATCACTTAAAATTCATTCTTTAGGGCAAGGCGCATGCTGATCGATCAGGCTTTGATGGCCCTTGGACAAGAGAGCCCTTGAAGTTCGACAATTCCTACTTCGTGTAAGAAACTCACAATACTTGCCAGCTTCTCGCCTTAGTCTGAATTTTCCTTAATTAAAAGAAATGTTGCAGACAAGTTGACCAGCATATATGTTAATATTCACAATACTCAGGGAGCTACTGAAAGGAGAATCAGAGGGACTGTTGAAACTTCCAACAGACAATGCTTTATTGGAGGATCCTGCATTCCGAAGCTACGTTGAGCTATATGCTAAGGTGAGCTATGCACATATATCATTATTCTCTCGTTGTGATTGACTATATGTTAGAGTTTTAACGAGCTTTTAAATTTGCTTGTCCCTACTGATATATGGCAGGATGAGGATGCATTCTTGAAAGATTACGCTGAATCGCACAAGAAACTATCGGAGCTGGGCTTCACTCCACCCTCCTTCAGCCTCAAGGAAGCCGTCAAGAGCAGCACAATACTGGCGCAAAGTGCGGTGGGAGTTGCTGTGGCTGCAGCTGTGGTGATCCTAAGTTACTTGTACGAGGTTCGTAGGAAAACCAAGTGATCAAAAGGACTCGTATGGGCATTTTTAGAAACATTCGATAAAAAAACGTATATCATTCACCAATCAAATCACTTTTTTTTTCCTAGTTGTATTCTTGATTGGACTTGTGCTGGAACAAGCTACTTGGGATGACCCATAAAGAAGATACATTTGTGGCTTCCGTTCTGAGTTTGGAATAAAGATGTCAATATAACTCTTGTTAGCTATTTTGGTCCATTTCTTCGATTTAACATGAACTTTCGCCTAGCGATTTGACGGTGTTATTGTTAAAGTGTCTGGATAAGAATCTCTCCCCCCCCCCCCCCCCCCCCCCCCCACCCACCCCAAACACACTTCAATATTGTGATTTTTTAAGGATTTTCTTTAATAGGGTCTATTATTTGTTTTGAAACAAAAAGCTAATATTATATTTTGACGTTCGAGGAGGGAAGAAAGGAGAAAACAGAACAAGCAAAGAAGACTTTTCTTCCTTCCTTTCCTCCTCCAAAAGCAAATAACAAATCCTTTTCTTCTTTAGGCTCCCTAAACCTTTCCTTCATAACCTTAGTCTTCCCCTTTTTCCACAATACATTCTTCCTCTGTGTGTGTGTGTGTGTGTATATATAGACTCGAAGAAAAGCCTTATTCCATTGGTCTTGTTGGTTGAGGAAAAAAAGAAAAGGTACCACAAAAATCTCAAAGGAAAAGGTTCTATAGTCTTCTGGAAGGTGCTCTGATGGCGACACCGGCAGTGGATGCAGAGTATGGAAAGGAAATTGAAAAAGCTCGCAGGGATCTTCGGGCTCTTATCTCCAGCAAGAATTGTGCTCCTCTCATGCTTCGTTTGGCGTAAATTATCCTCTCTCTCTCTCTCTCTCTTCCTTCTTATTAGTTGGCAACTTTTGTTGTTGTTTTTTATCAGTAAATCCACTCAGCTTAATGTAGTGTATATAGACTATAGAGCTCGAATCAAAAGATACTTTTTTTTTTCCTTTTGATATTTGATAGTTACTAAATTAACCATGTTCATGAAATCTGGCAAAACGACATGATGTCTCCGTTCAATACAAAAACAAACGACACATTTTTTTCTTCTTATAGGGATCATACGATGCACAAAATGACATGACTTAGTTAGAAATTACACGACATCCGTGTGAAACGTCCTTTTCTTATGTTCTTTGGTTTTGTTTTTGTTTTTCACATACCAAAAATGACATGAATTTCATGGTTCAAATTTCCTGTCGTTTATCATAATGAGAAACGACTTTTCCTTTTTCCTGTGGACCATGTCCATATGAAATAACCAAATGTCGTTTTAGTTGAAATAAACGACATGTCCCTTTCCCTATGGACTTTACGACATGTCCTTTTTAGTGGCATGTTGTTTGATAATAAGCAAACGACATCCCTGGGAAGTAACGTCTTTGTCTATCAAATGGCATGTCATTTACCGGTTAACAAATTACCACAAACTAAACGACGTCCTTTTTTGTATGACGTTAACATTACTTAACAAGCAGAATAAGTTAATTTTTTTCTTCTCTTTATGAAGGAGAAAAAAATAAAATCAATACAATAGAAACGACATAACCAAAGTTCAAATAATAAAACGACATGTCGTTAAATGGTTCCATAAGAAAACAACATGGTTAAACGACATATCATTTAGTGGTTACATAGAATATAAATATGACATCTTCTCTAAACGACGTCCATGTTGAAAATTAGTTTTTTTTTTTCCCCCCTTTTTACATATGTTGATTTTAAAAACGACCTAATTTATATGGTTATCTTTGTAGTATTTGTTTTTAAATATATTTATATATATCAAATTATTGTAACAGGTGGCATGATGCTGGAACATACGACGTTAAAACAAAGACAGGAGGTCCTAATGGATCTATTAGGAACCGAACAGAGTTGAGACAAAGTGCAAACAACGGTTTGAAGATCGCTGTTGATCTTTGTGGTGAGATTTTACATATATATGCACTCACAATATTTATATAATTTATAAGCAAGTCAAGTTGTCATTTGTTCATGCTTTTTTTTTTTAATATTAAAATTTCAGAGCAAGTGAAGGCCAAGTATCCTAGAATTACATACGCAGACCTTTATCAGGTAAGTTCTAGTCTCAAAAATACCTTTATATAAAGCAAATTCATGATTCTAGATGAAGGAGAATATAAAAGAAGAAAAGAATAGCTAAACACTGATAAAGTCAAACTACTACTAAAAGTAACTTTGCAAAATATTAAACTTTCTCTAATAGTAATATCATAATCATACTATCACAGGGTAAGTATTTTCTCACATCCTAACTTTTGCATCTAAATGTTAGTGTATAACTATTAAACATTATGTGTTTGACGTATTAGAACATTTGAAAATTATTGACGAGGGTAAGACTTTGCCCTCTTTATATTCTACATGTGATCCTAATAGATTTCGAAAATGACACTAAGTGAGGACATAAATATACCACCGATTCCTTTTTCATTAAGAAAACAAAAAAAAAAAAAGAAAAGAAAAGAAAATAAAGAATATTCGTATATTTTGATATATTAGAAACTTAAATTTGGGATTTGAAAGATGAGAAGCCTGGCTAAGTTCCAAAGGTTGTACTTTCAGCTAGCTGGAGTTGTTGCAGTAGAGATAACTGGAGGTCCATCCATAGACTTTGTTCCGGGTAGAAAGGTAACTTAACACACACACACACACACACATATATATATATATATATAATGTAACTACTAGTTAAATTACGTACTTAATTTGTTTTTACTCACAAACTTTTTCTTTTGTCTCTCAATCAGGATTCTGATCAGTCTCCTGAAGAAGGACGCCTTCCAGATGCCAAACAAGGCATTTATCACACCCTTTTTCTACTTGTCCAATTTCCCTTAGTTTTATGTGGCTCACCAAGTGATATATACATATATATAGTATTCCTATATATATTTATTTTTATATATAAATAGATTAAATTAAAGTTGTTCTAATTTCTGAGGTTGCTAATTAACCTTTTCTTTTTAAAATAATTTTCAGGTGCATCACATTTAAGAGAGGTTTTCTACCGCATGGGTCTATCTGACAAGGACATTGTGGTGCTCTCTGGAGGCCACACTTTGGTAACTTATATTCTTTCTCTTGAGATCCAAAAGTTCATCTTTTTTATTTTTATTATTTTTTTAATGAATTAAATATGTTAAAATTATCTAGATTTTATAAAATAAAAAATTACTGTTGATACTGCAGGGAAGCGCTCATCAGGAAAGATCAGGTTTTGATGGTCCATGGACAAAAGACCCTCTAAAGTTTGACAACTCATACTTTGTGTAAGACATACTATATAACCAAACTTTTAGATCTTTAACTTTTAGATCTAAAGTAGATAGAATTGAAAGAATATAGGTTTGTAAACAAAATAATGTTAGGGTTATCATCGTATTTAATACTATACACTAATAAAAATAAGATTTATTAATAAATATTATTTTTTATTAATTGTGGTGTTTAATATCAGTAGTACGAAAATTACATACATATTTATATATTTTATGATTAAACATGCTATTGTGATCAGGGAACTTTTAAAAGGGAAATCAAAGGGACTGTTGAAACTTCCCACTGACAATGCTTTAATTGAGGATTCTGAGTTCCGTCGCTATGTTGAACTTTATGCAGAGGTAAGCTAAATGAGTTCTACTAGGAATTTCAAGTTACGTATCAAAAAATAAAAAATAAACAAATAAACAAAAAACCGTTTTAGCAGAGAGAATTTAAATGAGTAATGTTAATAGTTTCAAGTTATCCAAAAATTATATATATTCTACCACTTCAAATGAGTAGATATTTTCAATTGGTTAAAGTTGACTTTTTTCTTAATCAATTCCTAGATTGTAAAATAACAATCTATGTACTTGTGACATTACTCGATACAAAAATTTTGAAATTTTACACGTATAAATCAAAAGTCTACCCAAATAATTTTGGTAATAGAAAAAGAAAATCATTGATATCATATTGCAGGATGAGGATGCATTCTTTGAAGATTATTCAGCTTCACACAAGAAGCTCTCAGAGCTAGGCTTCATTCCCCCTAGCTCCGCCGCAAAGAGAAGTAGGAGACTGACGGTGACAAAAAGCGCGGTCGGAATACTTGCCGTCATCAGTGTTGCCATAGGTGTGTCTATTCTTCTTAAAGGAACCTACATTAGGGACTTTTCTTTTTAATTCAACAGATGGTGTAAATTCTATATCTCCCTTCCCCACCCCAACTTGAAAAAAATAAAAATAAAAAGGCAACAAAAAATGTTGATGTAAATGGGATCTTTTATTACAATAAAGGCTTGAGACTTTCATTCCACATGTTAAAATAATGCCATCATTTTGATTGGCACTTTTGGGGATGCAATATAGCCACTAATTCAAGTCTAACCTTCATTTGAAGTTAGTTAAACGGAAAATTAAAAAAAAAAAAAAATCAAAATAGAGTTTTTTAATTTCACTGAAAATGCATTTACTGGTTGTCTACAGAACGACATGTCGCAAAATCATTTTTAATACAAATTAAGCATTTTTCTGTCGTTTAATTTACAAAACCGACAAATCATTTTTCGTGTACAAGTTTGCGGTCGTTCAAGTAAAAAAAAAAAAAAAAAAAAACGACCTCCCAACTTTATGTTTTCAAATTTTGTTGTCGTTTATGCTTCATGTTTGGAGATTTATCACCCTTGGATAAAACGACATGCCTTACCTTTTTTCTTTGTCGTTTGCATGCATGCTCCAACCAGTGATTTTCTACCTTCTTCTTCATGATTTTTTTTTCTTTACCCTTTTTTTTTTTTTTTTTTTTTTTAAATTCAACCAGTGATTTTAGCCCTAAGAAGTTTAATTTTTTTAATTAAGTAAAATTCGGATAAGTGTTGGTTAAACAAAATTTTTTTTGAGGGAAGCTAAACAAAATTGATAAAACATAGAACATTTAATTCTTTTATTAAACAAAAAAGGAATAATCCCATTTTTTATCCTCGAACATAAGAATGAATCTCATTTTTATACCAGAGATTCAAAATGTCCCACAACTAGGAAAAAAATGACATGTCACACCCAAGTGATACTTTATTTAGGGTATTTAAAGTAGCGTATCACATGACAGTCACATGCCATTATCCATCTACATTTCCACAAATTTTTAATGGAAGGACTTAAATGGGACAATTTAATAGGTTAGTGTCTTTATTATTGGGTAACGTAAAGGACCAAAATGAGAATTACCTCTAAATTTCAGAACCAAAAATGAGATGAACACAATAAAAAATAAGAAAACGAAATAAATAACTTTAATAAGAAGGATAAGAAAACAAATTCTGAACTAAAAATGCTATAAATGTTGATCACAAGTCACGTAAACAAAAATGAATGGAGCAATGCAAATGGTCACAAAACCTTTGGATAGATTTTCTATTGAATTTCCTTCCTCCAAATAGCATATCAGCAACAAATCTCAAAACATTTTTCTTTCCTGCTATTCAAAGTCTGAGAAGTATAGATTATAGATAATTGACAGATGAACAAACTTCTTTATGTTCTAAATAACATGTTAACCCCTACAAAATTTTTCGCACCAAACACATGAAGCATAAATCCTGACCACTGAACAACAAATGAAACATTTGGAGCTCGAATACTTAGACAATAACGAAAAGATAGGACCAAGAAGAAGATTTTTACACTCATTCTTCCATTGGTTGAGCCTGTGCCAGTTTCTGGGTGATCTTGACCTTGATAGGAAGAGTGAGCGATGGGTCTTCTTTGAGAAGAGACGGGGGCTTGACAAGGTTGATGCTTTGTTCGAGTTCCTTCCTTGCCTCGTGCAGTTCCTTGGCTTTCTTCCCTTTGAACCTGCAAAAGATTTTCGATCAGATACAGGACGAGGACACTCCTATCATGCTTTTTCCAAGAACTAATCAAAAGCGAAAACATAGAAATTACCTTTCCGTAATGTGCTTCTCTGCCCTATCATGTCTGATTTTACTAATCTTCTTTATGGCCTTCAAAGTGTTCTCAGTAACGTTCCTATCATATCTCTCTGGTCTATTACGCTTCCTTTCAAACTCAAAGGTCGAGTCCTAGAAAAGAAACAAGAAAAAGAAAACTAATGACCATCCAAACTTTTCTCAGCAAAGCTAGACAAACCGTCCAACAAGAAACAAGAACTAGAAAGAAAATAGAAAAACCAAGCATGCAGACCTGTGTCATATCCTTTCCATGCAACCGCCTGAATGCTTTAGTCCATCTTACTTTACGAGGATTCCTCTTCATCTTGAAGTTCTTGTGACATTTGGATCTACAAAAGCGGAAAATCTGCAGAAGGATTTTTACTTGTTGGAACTCAAACAACGACAAGAGGCAATTAAACCATACAAAAACCAAACCTAAATAAGAAAATAGAGCAGAAATGTAAAAATTCCTAATATGCACCCAAATTAGCTTCATGGTAAAACCAAATAGTAACTTTGTTATTTCACAAAACGATATAGTAAAAATTCCTTTAAGGTGATTAACAGGCACCCAAATCAACTTCATGGTAAAACCAAAGAGTAATTTGTGTTATTGCACAAACCCATATGGTAAAAATTCCTTAAAAACGTTAACAGCCGCCCAAATCAACTTCATCGTAAAACAAAAGAGTAATTCTGTAATCGAACAAAATGGTCTAGTAAAAATTCCTTAAAGCATTAGCAGCAACCCAAATCAACTTCATGGTAAAACCAAAGAGTAATTCTGTAATTGCATAACCCATATATAAAATGTAAAAACTCAATCTCAGGAAATATAGACCGAAAATAAATACCAGAAAATAATAGCATTGAAAAAAAAAACAGAAAATAACTAGTGAGAAACTTTCACAATCACAATCATTTCGAAATATTAACTAAAAAGGCTTATTCGATTAAAACAGTAAAAATCCCTTCCCTCCAAAGTCAGATTCGATAAGTAACAGAAAAAAAGCGAAAAACAATCGAATTCAGAATGGAAAAAAAAAAGGAAAAAAAATTTCAGAAAAGAAAAAGAAAAAAGAAAAAAGAGAGAACCTTTGCATCGTTACGGACGAACTGGATACCATGTCCTGGATATACGGTAGAGGAACAGAACCAACACTTCTCTAACCTCATCTCCGCTTTCTAAAATCAACAATGCAGACCTTGATTTCCTGTATAAACACAAACAACAAAAATCCCAAATACAAATTAGGACCAAAAAAAAATTTCTAGGGTTAGGGCTTTCTTCTATCTTTTTTGCGGTCTTCAACAACAATATCTCAAAATAAACTTAAAAAAAAAAAAACTATAACGAAAAAGGGAAGGAAACGGAATACCTGACGAGAGATGAAACAGAGCTGACGCCGACGACCCAAAACGGAGCTTACGCCGCCGCCGAAGAGCGAGAGAGAGAGAGAGAGAGAGAGAGAGATTGCGAGACCTGGCGGGTGCTTTTGCTATTTAACCTACCCTCTTATAAACAATCAGAAGATATTTTTTCTTTTTTATTTCTCAGTTCTATGCAAAATGACTAAAACACCCTTATTTGAAGGGCTTTTTTTTTTTTTTTTTAATAGAAACCCCTGAATTTTATTAAATTTGAGATTTTAGTCTCTATTTTTGTTTTGACAATCACCCCTTAAATTTATAATTTTGGCACTATCAGCCTCAAAACCTCATCTCTATTCACTCTCATGGTCTCTTTCTCATCTCAATTTTAATTGATTAGCGGCTAACTGACCCCAAACGACATCATTTTGATATTGAATCAGAAAAATAACGTTCAAACAGACCTGATATCTGTCCGACCCTAAGAGGTTTTTACTTATAGTGTATATTTCCTTTTTTCCACGGTGGAATTCTCCACCTTTTAGTATTAAATAATAGACTTTATGCAAAGACTAATTGAGTAATGTTTTTAAAGCCAAGTAGTATAAACTAAAAATGAAGCAATGAGTTGTTATTTTCAGTTGGTAAAAAGAAAACGTTCTTTTAATCAATTCATCAATGAAAAATGACAATTATCTTATTAAGTAATATAAAATAAAATATAATATAATAAACGAATCAGAAGTCTACTAGGTAATATGACTAGAAGAAAACAAATCCGGATGAGGATGCATTCTTTGAAGATTATTTTATGCAGCCTCACACAAGAAGCACTCGGAGCTAGGCTTCACGCCACCTACCTCCGCTCTGCCGCCGCAAAGAGTCGGCGGAGAGAAGGACTCGTAGCGACACAAAGCGCGGTCGTAGTACTTGCGGCTGTTAGTGTTGTCATAGTTGTGGCTCTTTTTTTTTTTGGTTTTCAAGCATCATAGTTGTGGCTTTAAAGGACCATACATTAGGGACTAATCTTTTTTAATTGGCATGTAAAATTAAAAAAAAAAAAAAGGTGTTGCTTTATCATAATATCCAATATAACCCATAAAAAAAAAAAGAGAAAAAAAAAAGAAGAAGAATTTTGTGCAGAAAAATGAGAATTAGATTGTTACTATTGAGGTGCCCAATTAAGAGGCAAACATGAAAAAAATAGAGATGAATGAAAGAAAAAGCTTCCTCTGTCAGAGTGGAACCAATAATAATACTAAACATGTGTCAATACTCTTCCTAACTCCTACTTCATCATCTCTCCTCTCTCTTAGGAAGCAGAATCAAAGGAGAACAAGTTTATCTCCAGCCTAGAAAAAACTAATTTAACTAGCCTTCTCAAATTAAATTAGTTATTAATAAATGACAAATTAAAAAAAATATATAAAATATAATGATCTAAGTCATGATGATGATTCTTCAAATTCAAGCCCTTGGACTGAGAGAAAGAGTAATGTCTTGGAAGACCTTCAGCCTCTTTTCAATCTTGCTCTGTGGGGCCACAGCAGCTTCATTTGTGGGACCCAAAACAGCAGCCAGAATTGCCTCCTCAAAGTCCTTGTTATCAGGCAACAAAAACAAGTCTGCTGTTGATGGTGGTGATGATTTCTCTGCAGACAATCTTCTGGCCTTGTTATTATTGTTCTCCGAGAGGGTTCCCGCCTCCGCGGCAGGCTTCGCTGCGATCTCGTTGCTTAGTAGCCTCATCGAACTCGCGGCATTTCCTGACCTTGTCCTCTTGAGGCTCTCCAGAAGTTGCGGGGCTTGTACTTGTGCAATTGGCTCTCTTATGTATTTCGCCGAGTAAAATGGCTGCGCGGCGATATTCAGCGCGTTCAAATTAGTACTAAAACTGATTTGTTTCGCGAATTTTGGTTGAGGAAGATTGTTCATGTCATAGGGTAATACTATGTTGGAATTAGTATTCTCATCATGGAAATCGTCTTGTGGTAATGATGATAGTTTGCTTGATGATGTGTCCGTCGTTGTTGGTGGCGGTGGCGGTGGGAAACTGGCATGGTCCTTGCAAGGTTGAGGCTGCCAAATCGAGGAGGAACCGAGGAAGGCGTCGAAGAGGCGGCTTTGCTCGACACGGTCCCCACACTTATTCATCATCTCGGACTCAAGATCCTTGAGCATTTGCTGCGCTCTTTCGTAGGCTTTGAGATGGGAGTCCGTGCCTCGGGGGCCATCGGTGACTGCAGGCTTAACCCGGCGCAGATTCTCCTTAGCCTCGGAGATTCTCCCTTGTTTCATCAAGCAGATTCCGAGGTTGCACATCTTGTTGTTGTCCGGCGCAATCGTCAGTGCCCGCCGATAGGCATCCTCGGCTTCGATGTAGTTGTTCTGCTGCATCAATGCCCACCCCAAGTTTCCCTGAGAAATCAAACAAGAACAAAAGATCTTTCAATTCAAGTTCAATTCAATTTTAAAGTCTAGAGCTCGAATCCCTGCAATCCCAGTATATTAGCAAATAGGACATTCGAAAGTAAAATGAGAAATGGGAATCGTTCTTACAAGTAATCTAGTAGCCTCCTGCTCCACAGAGACCTGAAATTTCTTCCCCTGAGACCTCGCCGTCTTGGTTCGCTTTCCGTTGAAAGCCAGGCCTTGCTGAATCAAGAACAACTTGTGCCTCAAAAGTGCTATTTGGTCATCCAATCTTCCGCATCTCTGTAAACAAAGAAAAAAGAAAATCACTCAAATGATTAAATCAAAAGCTTTATAGTACTAATTAGGAGCTAAATTTGAACAGACCTTGTAAAGGTCCAGAAGAATGTTGTCAAGAGACTCTTGGGCCTGATCTGAACACCTGTGTCTCAAGGACTTAATAGCTTCAATGGCTTCCTCGGCCCGGTTCTGTTGCTTCATCACAATAGCCATGTCTTTTAGAGCACTGTCCACTCTATCCCCGGCATTAATCGCGGCCCAGAACAGCGGAATCGCCTTCTCCGGATCCTTATCCACCAACTGATCATACGCGAAAATTCACACAAAACCCACAATTTAGAATGCAAAATCAGATCCCAAAAAAAAAAAGACTAAATTTTCTACAACGAAGAAAAGAGCTAAAAATATTAACTTACCTGTACGTTTTTGGCTCGAACATAAGGAGTGTCACCCACAGGGACCTTGTGGGCGACGTGGAAGGACTCAGAGCGGGTTCGGGAAACTGCGATCGGCTTGGCGGGGGACGAAGGAGCGGACTTGGTTGGCCTAAAACCAGGAGGCGCGTTCCACATATCCTGCAACATCTTTTTGAATTGTGTGTTTTTTTGGGTTTGAAGTGTTGCAGAGATATGCGAAGCTTTATTATTATTATTTTTTAATAATTTTATGGAGAGCCGATCGGAAGTGAAGCGAAGAAGAAGAAGAGAGGAGAAGAGAAGAGGAAGACGAAGAGGAAGAGGAAGAGGAGGGTTTTGGATGAGGAAGACGAAGGAAGGAGTAGGTAGTAATACGAGGATAAAAGAAAGACGTTTGAATTTTTCGACCGTTGAGGTTACCGTTTTACGAACTAGCCGTTGTGGAGTGTTCGGACTTTTTATTTTTTGTGAAGACAGTAGACACGAAAAAGAAGATTATTTTATGTAATTGCACCGGCTCCCTAAGCTTTAGCGTAATTATATTAGTTATTCGGATTATTCTATATTTCATATTATTAATTTTTTTCATTAAATTTTTCCTAAAAAAGTCAATGTTTTTGTTGAAGATTATAATCTTAATTATTGGTTAATGCCCTAAAACGATTTCTCTATGTTTTAGATTATTAATTTCTTTTTTATTTCCTCAAAAAAAAAATTTTGTTTGAAGATTAAATTATTGATTATTGGTTAGTGCCTTGAGACAATTTCCTTCTCTTGTCTTTTTGTTTTGTTTTTTATGCTTTTTTAAAAGAAATAATTTTCTTTTTCAGTGGAGTTGTATCATTTTATTTGCTAGAAAATAAAAATAATTGATATCTTCTTATTATTGGAGCCAAAAATGAGAGAAAAAAAAGTAGTAACAAGTTCATCTATTTAAAAAAAAAATATATATATATATTAATATATCAGAAGAAGAAGACAAATTCATCCAAAAGTAAACTTAGCACTTTTGAATGGAAAATTATACCATGGGATCTAAAAGTTTAACCATAATTGATACCTGAAACTTTAGTAGAAACTCCGCTTTATAGAGATTTTTTGATGAACATGAAAAGAATAATGAATTTTACTTCAAACAAAAAAAGAGAAAAAGATAAAAAGAATAACCAATTCTCTACCTAAAAAGTTATAATACAAAGATAGTTCAATAAAATGATTTTAAACTGATCTAAATCAATAACTCATAAAAAATTGTTTGAATAATTCACAAAAAAAAAAAAAAAATTGAAATTAAGTTTTTTTCTTAATTAGAATATGCAGTACAGCTTTATTTTTTAAAAAAACATAATATACAAGAATGATTTACGGTAAAAAGTCCAGATGTCGGACAAGGTAATGAACTATAATTTGTACTTTTCTGGAAAAAAAAAAAAAAAAAACACACACACACACACTATTCGATACAGATTCTTAGGAGTAATCACAAAACAAGAGGTGTCAAGAACTATTATGGACTAGAGCTTAGAAACAAGTCTGTACACATTCTGTGTATTATGAAAATATGGTGATAGACAATAGAAGAAATTGGCACACCCAAACTACTTAATTAAAAAGAAAAAAGAAAAAAAAAAAAGATTGTCGCACCTAAACTACGTATTACATATTCTCGATCGCATTACAAAATCCCAAGGACAGATTGGAGAAAACAAATAAAACAAGGATTGAGAACAAGAATGTAACTACATCTTGAATAGCACAATGCAAGTCTTGCTCTGCATCGAAACTATAGAGCCCGAAAACTGTCCGCTTTATCAAGCCTAGCCGTGCCTGAGCTTGATGACTCGCCCATTGCATCGGGAGACGCTGCCGGTGGGGCTGACTCTTTTTTCAGAGACGTTGGCAACCCTGAAATTTCCTGTAAATAAGAGAAAGATGAACACCAACAAACCAAAGGTTACTTGGTGATATGGCAACTTAGGGACTGGGTGTTGCTTTTGGCTATGGAAATTTCTAGCTTTTAGAGAACAATAGGCTCTAGAAATGATGTTAAAATACTTGGTTTGACAAATACTGAAGCTCAATTACAAATCACCAACTTGAAGTAGTGGTTCCTTCTTCTTCATCCTCCCATTCATTTTTCAAGCATCAAGTTGTTATAAGGGTACTATCATTTTATTCCTACTACGCCATTTTTCCGATATTGTCGTTTTCAATTATTTAAACAATAATTGTTTTCATAAGGTTGTCGTTATCTATGAATGATGATGTTTTTTGAATTTTTTGTTTTTAGTACGTTGTCCTAACTCAAAATAGGTTATCCTTTCTAAGAATTTCTGGCTTTTGGATCCTGTAGCTTTCCTATGATAGTCTTTTTTCATGACCATCCTTTCTTATCATCATGATCATCAAAGAACCAAGAAAAAATTGCAAGTAAATTGTAAATTTGGACAAGAATCTAACACCCTCTTTAAAGCAATTCGCACGTCAATTGAACTAACAAGGGGCAACAACTCTGAAAACTAACATGCTCAACAAGATCATCTGATACAGCAAAAAACATACATATCCGTTACTTACACTTCTCTTTTGCTAAACACTTCTCTTTTGCTAAAAGAACAAAAGATCAATTGAGAATCTCTAACTCACCTTCATTAAATGCAACCTCAAGTCGCAAGGCTTGACTTGATTTCCAATGCATGCCATTGCAAACTTGGAATATTGAAACAACACATCGGCCGCAGCTTGCTTTTTCTCTTCAATCTGCAAAAGGGAAGAAAGAACTAAATAAATCCAACCACGAAGGATAAACTGAAGCAAAGATCATCACATTCAGCACCAGAAACAACTTCTAATTAAAACGGTGTGTCAAATTAGATATGTGACAGATTTTCCGTCCATGACTTTATTTACATCATCCAAATTTTCTTAGGCTGTGTTAGATGAGAGGGAAACAAATTGGAAGGAATGGTATATAACACAAGGAAAATGAAGAGGATGAGAGGGACCTTATTCTTAGGCCTTGCTTTGTAGGAGGGCAAAGGAGATGAAGGGAGGAATAGGAATAGCAAGAGGATTTAAAATCTTTCAGAGGATTCGAATTTTCATCCTTTCAGAGCGAAACCATACCCAACACAATTAGAGACTCTTCCCTTGCTATCCCTTTTCCTCACCTGGGTTATATACCTTTTCTTTCATCCCATTTTCGTACCTTCTTACCGATCAAGCCTCGTGTTAGGCTGTATTTGGCACGGAATCCCTCGTCTAATCCTTCTAACTTTAGAAGCATCATCATTAGAGTCCGATGGAAGATTTTGAATACCTATCCATTCCCTCCTCCAATCCCTTCTACCAAACAACCATAAGTCCTAAAATTCATCCACTAATACTCCTACCTCTATCTCTCCTTCCACTCATCCCTCCAACCAAACAAGACTTCAAGATGAACTTCCTTAGACACAACAGACCTACAAACAACCAACTCCAAGCAGTAGATAACTACTGAGAAATGAGTACAAATATCTGTATAATTTCCATATAACAACGAGGTATAAACAATGGAAATATATAGAAATTCCCATGAAAAAATGAAATTCAGCAACAATATTGACTTTTCTCCATCTTTTCCACCAAAAAAATATTTTTTTTTTGACACAAATTTTCATTAGGAAACAAAAAAGGCCTTTTTGTGTGTGTGTGTGTGTGTGTCTCTCTCTCTCTGAGAGTGAAATAGTATTTACTCACTAGCATAGTAATTTGGATCCGCTAAAAGTGCCTAAAAAATTCACACCAAAAAATAGATAATCGAAAAAACTTCTGAAAACACTGAGAAATTGAAGTCCCAAGAAGCAGCTCAAAAATCACAATAGTAAAATGAAAAAAGATTGGAATTTGGGGAATGGTTGAGAGAAAATTTGGAGAAATTCATAACAAGCAACGTCAATGACATTTTCTGAGGAATTAGGAACAAAAATATAGTTAAAAGAAAAAAGAAAAAAAATTGGAAAGAGAAGGTTGGGAGGTGTACCTCGTAATCGTCTTTCATGGCTGAAACTGAAAATGAAATGAAACTGGGCTTTCTTTCTCTTTGGTTCTTGATCAACCAGAACCCAGAGCAGAGGGAACCAAAACCTGAACAGCGATGGGTTTGCGAGAGGGACGAGGAGAAAAAAAAAAGAGAAAAAATTTCAGAAAATGGGAAGATTTTTAGTTATAAAATAAAAATGTTAGGAATAAACAATATGGCCTATTAGCTCAGTTGGTTAGAGCGTCGTGCTAATAACGCGAAGGTCGCAGGTTCGAGACCTGCATGGGCCACATTCCTTTTATTTTTATTTTTTATTTTTAAATACTTCAACTTATTATCTATGCGTAAAGCGCGGAAAAACTCATTTTATATACCCTATTAATAGAACTCATTTTGAAAACGTTCAAATGTAATCAAACGTCTGAGATGTTACTTATGTACGATAATTATCAAATACTTTATCTTATAGTAGTATTTGACTAAGAAATTAAAAATAATAATAATAAAAAGAATTTTAAAAAAATTCACCTTCATCGATGGAAAGTTGGGGAGGAGGGAGGGAGGGGAGGTTTCTGTTGCTGGGGTCGGGAAGGAGGGAGGGACTCGGCTGGTCGGCTCGGGGGAGGGGGAAGGACTGGGTCGACACTGATGCAAGGGGGGAGGCGGGGTAGATCTGGCTCAGGGGGAATGGGGGTCCGTCTCCGGCGTAGGGGAAGGGGGTTGGTTTTTTTTTTTTTTTTTTTTTTAAATTTATTTATCAATATATACTAATATGAGTTAAGGTGTATTATAATTATTATACATAAACAACATTTCAGCTGTTCGATTACATCTTAACGGATTAAAAATGAACTCTATCGATAAGATTTATAAAAAGATTTTATAAAAAAGTATTAAATAATAAAATAATAAAAAAAAGAATTTTAAAAATAATAAGAAATTAAAAAAATTTTAAAAAAAGAATTTAAAAAAAATCCACCTTCATCAGTGGAAAGTTAGGGGGAGAGGGGAGGTTTCCGTTGTCAGGGTTGGGAAGGAGGGAGGGACTCGGCTGGTCGGCGTCGGTGGGGGTGGGGGTGGGGGTGGGGGTGGGGGTGGGAGGGGAGGCGGGGTAGATCTGGCTTAGGGGGAGGGGGTCCATTGCCGGTGTCAAGGAAACGGGTTGGTTTTTTTTTTAAAAAAATTTTTTTATTTATTAATCTATACTAATATAGGGTAATATGTATTATAATTATTATGCACAGTAATATTTCAGCCGTTCGATTACATCTTAACGGTTTAAAAATGAACTCTATCAATCTGGTATATAAAAGGAGTTTTACCGCATCCATTCCCATTATTTATGAAGCTTTTTTTAAAAAAAAAATTCCAATGCTTTCATTTTTCTTTCCTAAAAAAATAAAATAAAAATGATATTTCAGTCGGCATTAGTAAACTCGTACCCAGACCTCGATTTATTAGAAAAATGTGGGGGTAAACTTTTCCAAAAATAAAAAGTTGGGCAATCATAATAGACAAGTTATACATCAAAAATGCATTCAAAAACAAAAATAAAGAAAATTGCAATAGGTAGAAACTAGTTAGACAGCATTTCTGAAAAAAGAGAAGTTGGCCAAAAAAAAAAGGGGTCATTTCTCCCTTAAAAAAAAAAAAAAAGATTCATTTTCACCGGCCATTTCAATATGACTAGATGCACTTGAATTTTATTTAGAATAATTAGCTTAAATAATCCCTGAATTTAGGATTGTGTATGGGTGGGTTCAGCAGGTGGTGGGTGAGTAGTGAACAAGTTGGAACGTAATGATTTTTTCAAAATCTCAAACCAGTCCCGCCCCACCATGAAGGCGGGTTTGGCGGGTTGGTGATGGGTGGGGGCGTGCGGTGCGGCGGATGGGGAGAGAATTTTGAAAACAATTTTGTAATTTTTATTCTCCTTTTATATTTTTTTTCTGATTGTTTTTATAAACCGAAACAAGCTTGTAACATCAATTCAATTACTGAACCTGTTGAAATGTTAATCTTGGAGAGACGGAAAAAAAAAAATTCTAATTGTAAACATAATATCTATTTTAAAACTCTCTAAAATCTCTACTCCAATGAGGTAGCTGGTAACGTGAGCAAATCAAAAGATAACATGATCGATTGGTTCCTCTCGAATTTCTTCCATAACAGAGGAATCCATAACCTGAATTAATAGGAAAAAAAAAATGAATCTATAAGGAAGCAATTAATTTACATAAAAGTTTTACCTAACAAACAACAACGTCTTTGAAAATAATTTACCAAAAAACATCCTTGAAACTAAAAACGAAAACTAGCATTTTGGAAACTAGTCCAAATACGACAAACAAACGATGTTGAATTATTGGAAGATAAAAGTGTGGAAATATATTATATAGTTGACGCCAGCCACCTATAAACAATAATCTGTAGTGTACCACAAACGAAGTTGAATTATTGAATTATTGCATATATTTTTTTTATACGCCAAAAATTATATTAAAATTTACTTGGAATTGTTTGTGAGCAAGCAAGGATGAATATGAATATTTGATGGGTCGATGAGGGATGAGTGATGACTGATGGGTGTGATTTTTGATTCTGAGAGTTGAGTACTGAGAGAACCCAAAGGCCAAAGCCAAACGTGCAGGAGGAGTGAGAACTAAGAAGAGAACGAGAGAGACAGAGAGAGACATAAGATATCAGTATCTTTTTTTGAAAAAAAGAGATATCAATTTTCATCGATCACTGAGAGAAGAATTTCGAAAATTGAAAAGCCATTTCTTATTTCTAAAAATATGAAAATGGGTATCAGCTGCACCCAGGCTTCACAGTCTAGAGATGCTGAAAATCAAAATGGGTATTGAAAACTTCCAACAATCTTTCCAGAGTTCAAACTACCATTACCATTCTCCATAAAATCATTTCATGCCCACATCTAAATATCAGAATTAAGATGTAACAACGGGCAGTTTTTGATATCTCAATTGCACTCCAAGTATTAAATGTTGATGATGAAAAATCGTTCTAAAGCCACGACAGAGGAGTACATAAAACAAGTACACATGAAAAGAAACTAGCAAAGTTAAAAAGAAAACAAAAGGGGAATCATGTTTCCTTGGGAGGGGCCTTCTTAGCAGCCTCAGCAGCGGCTTTCTCCGCTTCTATCTCGGCAACAATGGCATCGATTTCAGCTTCTTCAAGTTGTCGCAGTCCCTGTTCCCTTGTCATCACAGCTACTTCTATGTTCTTTCCCCCACTTTCAACAACCTAAATACAAAATATACATGCAATTCAAACGTCAAATTCACTACTTCAATAAAGTTAGACATGCAAGAGACTGCATAGTTAGATCTCCCCATGGTAAAGCGATAACAGGGTACAATGTATGTGAGAAAGCGATAACAGGGTACAATGTGATCACATACACCTCATGATGAATTTTTTCATTTTCTAATGACCGAACTTTAAGATCTACGATACTGTTAATATACATGTCATTTTACAATTTACCAGACAAGAGTTGAGTATGACAGGACACAAGTGAATCGTTATCAGTTTGAAGCATGAGGAAAACAAAAAAAAAGCACTAATTGACTTTTTGACTTTTGATAAGAAAAATGTGAAAAGCACTTGCCTCAAGCAAAGCACGGATTGCAAGCTTTACGGTTTCCTGCCCAGAAGTCTCTTTGTAGTTTTTCTCAAGAAACTCACGTATTGAGTTAGAGTTTCTCCCAGTTGCATTAGCTTTCCAGGCTGAAAATGTCCCTGAAGGGTCTGTCTGATACAGTGCTGGGGCACCAGTATAAGGGTCAAAGCCAATGATCAGAGTTGAAAGACCAAATGGTCTAACACCACCACTTTGTGTGTACTTCTGTTGAAGGCCAGCAATGTAGCGGGTTATGTATTCAACGGTCACCGGATCCTCAACTGTAAGTCTGTGGCTTTGACATTCGATTCTCGCTCTGTTTATCAAGACACGAGCATCGGCTTTAAGCCCGGCACAGGCCAGCGCAATGTGATCATCCAGGTTCACAATCTTCCTCACCGTTCTACGCAACAAAATCAACCAAAATAAATAAAATAAATAAAAAATCACCTTTACCAAAATCATCACTCACTACCTTCTGAACTCCAAACTTTAATCAATTGCCAACTCCCAATTCGTACTTACCAACACCTCTTCTTCAACAAAGGGTGGTTCACCAATTTAAACACGAGTATCCAATCTCAAGCCAAATCTATTTCCACATTTCTCTCTTTTCTCTTTTTCCAGGAAACAGGAAAATGACAAACCCTATGTCTTAGATGCATCATGCTTACTTAAGAATTTTAGAACTAAGATTGAGCACACTCATCAGATTAAAACAGCAGCTAATTCTACAAGCCAACACAAAAATAACAAGCTTTTCTTTTTGAGTAAAAAAGAAAAACCCACAAAATGACACATTTTTCTTGCTTAATTCGAGTGCAATCCCTAATACCAGAATTCCTCAATAACCTAGATCAACAAAGAAAATCCAAAAGCCGAAAGAATCTCAGTTATCTAAATCCGAGTTTTCAGAACAATACAACAAACGAAATGAACAAGAAAACTTAAATCAAAAGGTTCAAATTGCCTTCTCCCGCAAAAATCAAATAAATAAAAAAGTCGCAAAATGACACATTTTTGCTTGCTCAACGTTCTAAATCCCTAATACCGAAATTCCACAAAAACCTAGATCAACAAGAAATCGAAAAGTCCAAAGCATCTCAGTCATCCAAATCTGAAACCCTAAATGAAAAGCTTCAAAAAAGCTGCCCTCGCCTCCAAAATCAATAATAAACAAAGGAATTGCGAGAGAGAGAGAGGACCTGGAGTCTTGGAGCTTAGCGGTGGACTTCTTCTCGACGCCGAGGACGATGGTGTCGGTTCCGCGGACGCCGACGGCGGCGTTGCCCTTGCGGACGGCCTCGAGGGCGTACTCGACCTGGAAGAGATGGCCGTCCGGTGAGAAGACCGTTATAGCTCTGTCGTACCTCGCCATAGCTAGGGTTTTGATCTGATCGGAATTAGGGCTGTGGCCTCTGAGAACTCTCTTCTACCTCCTTGGGTTAAATGAATGTCTGTGATCTCACTGGTGCGGAGTCTGCGACTGCCGATTTTCTCTTTCTTCCTTTCTTATGCAACTCCTTTTAATTTTACTCAACTTTAATTGAGCCCCAAGCCAACTATTGTTTTTATTTTATTTTTATTTTTTTTGGATGTAAAGCGAACGACATGGTTTTGCTCCAAACGACATCGATCCTTTTAACGACACAAACGACATACATATTTGAAGAAAAAATATATCTCCCAACGACACAAAAGACATCCATCTCATGAAGAAAAAGAGAGAGAAAGAGAGAGAGAGAGAGAGAGAGAGAGAGAGAGAGAGAGAGAAGAAAAGAAAATGTAATTGTGTAACTTCAAATGACATTTTTATTACTTAAAAAACAACAAACGACATTTATCTATACAATCAGACGACATTCAACTTTGAAAAATGAGGAATTTTTTCTTGGTCTAGACTCTAGATTTTGTTAACTTAAAATTAAACATGTTGGTGTGCATCATCAAATGAAAATTGTTCTGAATTATCAGTGATATGACAACTGTCTCTCTGAGCGTCTGAGATTACATTTTTTCTCAAAGTAATATTAGAAAAAACGGCATGTTATTGGCATAATGCCAAACGTGCTGGAATGTTGTTGGTTTTACTATTGATTCAAAACGACATTTTATTTTCTATTTTTAAAACGGAATGTCGTTTTTACTACTGATTCATCCTTCTTTCAAAAATAACATGTCGTTTCCGAAGCAAGAGGAACCATATTTTTCAACCTTAGATATGCAAAGTTCTTTCGAATCATCGAGTAACATGTGTTATCTTAAAATAAATAAATAAATAAGAGAGAGAGAGAGAGAGAGAGAGAGAGAGAGAGAGAGAAAATGTCGTTTCCCCCCCCCCCCCCCCCCCCCCTCTAAAAAAAAAAAAAGAACAAACAATATGATGCTTTTGGACCTTTGGTTAACTTCAAGCTGTAATTGAGGAAAAAATATATCTCCCAACGACACAAAAGACATCCATCTCATGAAAAAAAAAAAAAAAAAAAAGAGAGAGAGAAAAGAAAAGAAAATGTAATTGTGTAACTTCAAATGACATTTTATTACTTAAAAAACATCAAACGACATTTATCTATCCAATCAGACAACATTCACCTTTGAAAAATGAGCAATTTTTTCTTGGTCTAGACCCTAGATTTTGTTAACTTAAAATTAAACATGCTGGTGTGTATCATCAAATGAAAATTGTTCTGAATTTCCAGTGATATGACTACTGTTTCTCTGAGTGTCTGAGATTACATTTTTTCTTAGAATAATGTTTGAAAAAACGGCATGTCGTTGGCGTAATGCCAAACATGCTGAAATGTTGTTGGTTTTACTACTAATTCAAAACGACATTTCATTTTCTATTTTCAAAACGGAATGTCATTTTTACTACTGATTCATCCTTCCTTCAAAAATAACATGTCGTTTCCGATGCAAGAGGAACCATCCTTTTCAACCTCAGATATGCAAAGTTCTTTCAAATCATCGAGTAACATGTGTTATATTAAAATAAAATAAAAAGAGAGAGAGAGAGAGAGAGAGAGAGAGAGAGAGAGAGAGAATGTCGTTTTTTCCCCGAAAAAAAAAAAAAAGAACAAACAATATGATGCTTTCGGACCTTTGGTTAACTTCAAGCAGTTATTGAAAAAAAATATATATCTCCCAACGACACAAAAGACATCCATCTCATGAAAAAAAAAAAAAAAAAAAAGAGAGAGAAAAGAAAAGAAAATGTAATTGTGTAACTTCAAATGACATTTTATTACTTAAAAAACATCAAACGACATTTATCTATCCAATCAGACAACATTCACCTTTGAAAAATGAGGAATTTTTTCTTGGTCTAGACTCTAGATTTTGTTAACTTAAATTAAACATGCTGGTGTGTATCATCAAATTAAAATTGTTCTGAATTATCAGTGATATGACTACTGTCTCTCTAAGCGTTTGAGATTATATTTTTTCTTAGAGTAATGTTAGAAAAAATGGCATGTCGTTGGCATAATGCCAAACGTGTTAGAATGTTGTTGGTTTTGCTACTGATTCAAAACGATATTTCATTTTCTATTTTCAAAACGGAATGTCGTTTTTACTACTGATTCGTCCTTCCTTCAAAAATAACATGTCGTTTCCGAAGCAAGAGGAACCATCCTTTTCAACCTCAGATATGCAAAGTTCTTTCGAATCATCAAGTAAAATGTGTTATGTTAAAAAAAAAAAAACGAGAGAGAGAGAGAGAGAGAAAATGTCGTTTTTTCCCGGAAAAAAAAAAAAGAACAAACAATATGATGCTTTTGGACCTTTGGTTAACTTCAAGCTGTAATTGAAGAAAAACTATATCTCCCAACGACACAAAAGACATCCATCTCATGAAAAAAAAAAAAAAAAAAGAGAGAGAGAGAGAGAAAAGAAAAGAAAATGTAATTGTGTAACTTCAAATGACATTTTATTACTTAAAAAACATCAAACGACATTTATCTATCCAATCAGACGACAATCACCTTTGAAAAATGAGGAATTTTTTCTTAATCTAGACTCTAGATTTTGTTAACTTAAAATTAAACATGCTGGTGTGTATCATCAAATGAAAATTGTTCTGAATTACCAGTGATATGACTACTGTCTCTCTGAGCGTCTGATATTACAATTTTTTTTGGAGTAATGTTAGAAAAAACGGCTTGTCGATGGCGTAATGCCAAACGTGTTGGAATGTTGTTGGTTTTATTACTGATTCAAAACGACATTTCATTTTCTATTTTCAAAATGGAATGCCGTTTTTACTACTGATTCATCCTTTCTTCAAAAATAACATGTCGTTTCCGAAGCAAGAGGAACCATCCCTTTCAACCTCACATATGCAAAGTTCTTTCGAATCATCGAGTAACATGTGTTATATTAAAACAAAACAAAAAAAAAAAAAAACGGGAGAGAGAGAAAATGTCGTTTTTCCCCCCAAAAAAAAAAAAAAAAAAGAACAAACAATATGATGCTTTTGGACCTTTGGTTAACTTCAAGCTGTAATTGTTTGTCAATCCATGAAAACGAATTTACTCAAAATTTAGCAACTATATTGTTGAATAATGCTTGGAAAGTACCAAGAAATTATACCCTTGGTAAAGCCAAACTTGCATCGTAAATTGGTTTAACACTAAATATGCGAGTTCTTCTATAAGAATCTTTTTGTTGCAAAATTATCAGTCTTTATTTTGGGCGAGTTTAGGTCAATATGAGGCAATTATGCATAAAAATCAATTCAGAAAAAAAATAATAATAATAAAAAAATAAGCTCAAAAATCCACTTTCTCATAATCATCTGCCCACATCAACGCAAACACACAAAAATTTCAGTACATGCTTTATTAGTTGGGCATGCATTTGCTTTTTTTTTTTTTGTTTTTTTTTTTTTTGGCATAGAGAATTAGAGGAAAATTGGGTTATACAATGTACACGTAGTAACTTTAGGAGTAGTTTACATAAAACATCAAAAAGCACCTAATTGGGAAACTTTGTCCTGTTTTTTGGCATAGCTCTTGGTTGACTTCAAAAGGTTAGACTGGTGCTGTTGTGGTTCTTTTGGTGAGAGAAAGAATGGTGGACACCATAAGCTTGTGGTCAATTGGCTTGGTTAGATAAGCATCCATGCCCACCTCTAGGCACTTGGTTTCATCAGATGACATTGCATGGGCTGTTAGAGCCACAATCGGAATGTGCAACCCCGTTCCTTCCTCCGACTTCCTTATCGCTTTTGTAGCTTCATAACCATCCATTTTTGGCATCTGCGGATCACAAAGAAACCAAAAATTAAATTCTAAAATATCGAGTCAATAATCCTCTAGAAGAGCCTATGGCGAGGCACCCCTCTGGCAGAGCTGCATTTATCTCAGTGGGGTTTCTAAGTTTTTAATTTTTTATGCACGTAAAAAGTTTTGTAAAAATTTAAGTTGTAGTCCAAATTAGTAAGAAAAATTATAACTGTATCCCTGCTCGGTAAGAAAAACAGTAATTGTACTCCAATTCAATGAAAAATATCCCGAGTTTGAGTCCCCACTAAAAGGACTCCTATACATTTTGTCTAGTGAGGCTTAAAGGTTGTCTCGTTGGTCTTTTGAGCAAAATAAGGGTGCAAAAATACTTTGAAAGAACCCATACACAAGGAAACTAACAAACAATGAACTTGTTTTCAGTGCTATTACCTGACAGTCCATCAGAATCAAGTCAAATGGAGAGTTTTCTTCTTTTGAACAAGTGCAAGCATCTTTAGAGAAAGATTGTCTTCTACCCTCATCTGAATTAACCGAGCAATTCAGAGCATCTACCGCTTGCAGCCCGTCTCCTACTGCGGTTACTGTGGCCCCCATTTTCTCCAGCATTATGGTTGCAACTCTCTGGAGAACCGGTGTATCTTCTGCTATCAATATGCGCAAGCCTTGAAGAGATTTCTGTTCATTCATAGCTTTTGTCGAGAACAAGTTCCCTTGGTCCTTAGAACTGCTGCTGACTACATTTTTCTCCGGACTAGTAGGACATTTCGGTTCAGATTCTGTTGAGTGCGGCTTAGTTTTTTCATCCTCTACTTCGTTTGCCTTCTTCCTCAAGCTATTTTCATCCGGGTACACATGAGTCAGCTCGACGAGGCAGTTTTTAACTGTGTTGTATTTCGAGGAACTGAGCTTGGACATCCTTTCCCTTTGATTCTCTTCCATTTGAAAAGAGCTTAGTGATTTAGAGCTTCCCAATTCAGACATATCGGATTCGTCAGAGCTTGCGGTCTCAAACTGAGTGGAATCGATCTCAAGGCATTCATGTAAATCGCCTTCTTTTGTTGTAGCGGTAGAACTACTTCTCAAAGCATTTGAAGAACTTCTCTTTTCCTTTATCACAGCTTCAATAATTTGAACCATTTTTGCCTTGTACAAAGGCTTGTTAACCATCAACACATGCCCTTTTCGCCGAAGCTCCATCTTAATGGCATTGGACGTGTCATGGTTTAGCACCCAAGCAAACTTTGCTTTCCCCGAGTACTTGTCGAGGAAGTTAAGCTGTTCTTTCCATATATCAGTGCTTAAGTCAAGCAAGGCGATGTCCACAACCATGAGGAAATACGGATTCCTCATTTCATATAAGTTGACCAACTCAGCTCTCAGATTCTCATTCAGTGAGCACTGTGCCTCAAAGCCTGTGTTGCGCGCCGAATTCTTGCCTTGAAAGAGTTCGCGGAGAAGTTGCGTCAGTTCATTCCACTCTGATGCTTCCATGTTGAACACTCCATTCTTGCGCAGCCACTGGGCCATGATCAGTCTCCCCATGCTGCCGTGTAATGCAAGCAACACCTGCATTATTGAACACCCAATTCCTGTCTGAACAAACTATATCTGTATTTGAAAATACGTCGATTTTTTGATGTCCTTATAATTTGTCTCTAACATCTACTTTCTTTTTTTGTGTGTCTGTGTAAAGGAAGCAACTTCACTTACCACCAAACCGTGCTTTGCGAAATCTATTTGACAATGCTGTTCTGTACTATCTGCGGGCATGTTGAGAACCAAATAGAGTTGCATTAGAGTTCCCGGACCATTTTTCTTTACAACCTTAATCTCTCCACCCATCTTATTGACCTGTCATCATAATTACTGGTGTAAATTTAAACCGGGAAAAGTAGTTCCAACAATAATATTCCCTTTAACTTGAAATATGTGAAAAAAAAGAAAAAAAAAAAAACTTACCAAAGTTCTTACTATGCAGAGGCCAAGTCCAGTGCCACCATGCCTGACCAAAAATAAAAAGGTTCGGTCATACTCAGAGGTAAACATTTTTTCGAACAACTTGTCGAATGAAAGTCGTTTAATAAAATACTCACGTCCTAGTTGTCGAGGGATCTGCTTGCTCAAAGCTTTCAAAGACAGACTCCCATTTACTTGGATCAATCCCTGCAATGTTGTGAATAAGAAAATTTACATATATATATATATATATATATATTTTTTTTTTTTTTTCTGAAACAGAGAGTTTTTTTTTTCCTCCCCCTAATGAAATGTTTTTCATATAGTTTTCATACCACAGCCTGTGTCATCAACTTCAAACCAAATAATCTTTTTGTTGTCTTTCTTGGTGACCTCCTTTGTGTGGTTCCCTTGATGCCTCAATTTCATCTTATGAGCACACTTCAATTTCTTCTGCTCGACTGGGAACTTCCCTTTATTACTAACTGTATTCATGTTCTGACACCATCCTCTAAGTATGACATGCCCAGCTGTAAATTGGTTTTCAACCATTAGTTGCAATTTATATATATATATAAACATGTATATTTATGTATATATTTTTTAAAACTCCAAATAAATACTAAAGCTAAAGCTAAGTTAAACAGTGTGTTACAAGTTTACACTTACATGTTGTGAACTTGATGGAGTTGCTTATGAGATTTGCAAATACTTGAACAACTCTAGCAGAGTCCCCTTGGACTAATTTTGGCATGTCATCTAAGAAATTACATGCTGATTAGCAATAATGTGCATGAACATCAAATATATATACACATATATATGTATATATGTGTGTTTATAATCATTTATAATTAAGAGTCACAACATTGCTGAAATTAGTACAATTCATACCAGAGAGATCTAAGACAGTCTCCACATTGTGATTTATGCACTGAACAGAGAACATATCAACAAGCCCTTCCAGTTCTCTTCCTAAGTCAAATTCGGCTTCTTCCAACACCAGTTTTCCCGATTCAACCTAAACAATGTATTGCAGATAAAGCCGTTGGATTTAAGAGATAGCATGAAATTTTTTTGTAGGCGAAAGCATTAGCGAACAAACATTGATGTAATTAATTAATTAACCTCTCTGACAAATGGAAATTGACACAAAGAATGTATTCATCCGCTCTCACTTATCGACTGTATTCTGTCACTTTGATCAATTTTTGGGGGTTTAGGCCAATCAGAAATTCGGTAAATAGTTTATTTGTTTGTGGAAAATGCGATGAAGAAAGTTAAGTTTGCTTTATAGCTTACCTTGCTGAGGTCCAATATGTTGTTGAGAAGCCTAAGTAGAGCTGTTGAGCATTTTCTAATCTGAGTGACCGTGGCATATTGTTCGTTTGTGAGGCAGTCGTCGCATATAAGAATGTCCAACAACCCAATAACTGCAGCCATCGGTGTCCTCAGCTCATGACTGAAAATGTCATAAAAATTCGTGTCACATTCTAGATAAACAGCAATATTCTATGCAGCTATCCGACTTTAAGAGCATGTTTGGTAGGAAGGGAGGTTGGAACGAGGGATAGGGGCGGGGGCATTAGTGGAAAGATTATAGGACCTTCGATTGTTTGATAGGAAGGATTAGATGAGGGAACGGATCAAGCGTGTAATTCGAAAGGCTCTAAGAAACTCCACTTAATTAAAGTGGCTTTTCTTTTCTTTCCTCCCTTTCGTTCCAAATACCGTAAGAGAAAATGGATCTTTCCCTCCCTCTCCATTCCCCTCACCTAGGTTACCAACCTCTCCCTCCTCCTTATTTTCTCTCCGTCCCACCAAACAAGACCTTAAAGAATAATGAAAGATCCAAGTACAGACTTAAAAATAAGTTGATATATCATCACCTCATATTTGCTAGGAATTGGCTTTTGTAGTTGCTAGATGCCTCCGCCCTTCTTCTTGCATCGAGATGACTGATGAGTTCCGCTCTTAACTTCATTTCCTTTGATACCCCATTTGTAAGAATGAAAATACAAATGCATCCAATCACTAAGATACACAACGATGCCGATATCAGTATGACCAATGTCTTGAAGGCTCTCTCATCCACCTTCCCCATTATATACTTTCTCGGGATGATTATCACACCCACCTGCAAATACAAGAAGAAACCAACCATTCAAGTCTTCTACCAGAGGGGGGGAGAAAAAAAGAAGAAACAAAAGGTCTTGTTAAAAAGATTTTACCAGAGGAAGTCTCTTTAATTTGAGAAAGAAGGAGTCAATGTAATATTGGCCGTGACCAAGCTCGGCATCCTCAACATGAACCTCATGACTAGGAGGGAAATCATTTTTATATTTTCTCTGTAACCACTGAGCCCCCATTCTTATAACATCATCATCAGAATCAACGGCCATCATTAGCTTAGGCCCTTCTGTCGAATTCCTCAAGAGAGGAGTACTTGTTGAAGTAGAGAGCAAGTAACCTTCTTGAGAGGTTAAGTACATATAACCACTGTGGAACTCAACAAGCTCCTTCATCAGCTGTCCTACACTATATAATGCCGTAGTGACACCAACAACAGCCACTATGGTTTTATTGGAAGCGTTCATAACGGGCAAAGCAGCCGAAAGCATTGGCGAATCAGTGAACTTGCTCACTGAAACATGCCATGTGGCTACACCATCTGGTACCTGTGAAAGGCCTGCAATGTTGATTAGATCATCTGGTTGGACTGGCATTGCTTTCCCTATCTTCTCACCACTGATGGGGTCGAGAGGCTCACGATACCATGTTGCGGAGATGTTACCGTGTATGACCTGATCGTTCCACACTTCATGTGATGACAACATGTTTGTGTTATAAGCCCCAGCTGCGTTGATGGAGTAGTTTGCTAGATCGGAGAAAATGTAGAATGTGTTGTTGCTCCTGTGATCTCTATGGAATGCTTGAACAAAACCGTTCCTGTAATTTATGGTGATGGCATTTAGAGCTTTGCGGCTTGCAAACAAGGCCCACGTCACATCCCTCATAGATTCATACAGCTGCTAAGATTGGAATTTAGAAAATAATTAAGGTGAGTTTGCTAATTTGAAATGGTATGTAACGGGAAACAAAAAGGTTTAGGAAAGGAAAAGAAAGGAATAAGAAAGCAAATGATTGATTCCCTTTCTAGCATTTACTTACCTATCAGAAGCTGAAACTAGAAGTAAATCGAGTACTAATTTGAGCACAAAAATGATTTTGTACATCAAATAATTGTCTAAAAATTAGTAAATACACATAAGTGATTCTGAATTGATTCCAATTCAAGGAGAAACAAATCCACGGGTAGCTTGGGAGTTTTCTCTTTCTAATTCTATAAGTAAGTACGTGACTAGATGGAAAGGCGAACGCCCTCTCTTTTCCTTTCCCATTCATGATCATAGCTATAATTTAAATCTTAAGTTTAAGCGAGAAAATATAAACTTAGTGAGAAGAAAAAAATTTAAATGATGGGCTAACATAACCAACCTCAACTTCATCTGCTTGAGTGGTGGGCTTGCTGTACTTTTTGAGTACATACTCCGACAGCTTAACCTGAGCCGTTGTGATTTCGGACGTGGAATTCAAGATGTTCCACATCCTTAAAATGGGACGTTGCAGAAGTTCGTGACGAAGACCATAGGCCAAGTTGTTTAGGGATTGTGCAGTGTAGATCCTTGTAAAGTGCCATGTGAGAATGGTCAATAGCCCTATCAAAATGGCTAGCATTACCTGCATAACAACCTTCAACATAAGCTAATGTTCTCTAGTAAGGCCTAGGAATATGTAACATAAAAAAATATTTATCGCGAACATCATGAATGCAGATATTCCAAAATTGAACGAGTTGTCGAACAGTAAAATGACCATTTTTTCTCAATTAAATTACTTCTAACAATTTATATTTTAGTTTCGTGATGTGTCATAGATTCTTTTTCAATGACAAGTTTCATTTTGTAATTCAAAAGTTATAGCAGAGCCAGATTCCCTTGCCTTGGGTTTTATTTGATTTCAACAGAGAAATTCTAGCATGGGCTATTTCCTTCAATAATCACTAGTTAAGCTTAAGAGCCTTTTATACAGCAACAGAAAACACGCTTAAGTTTACTAACATGGGCATCTCAAGTTTCTCTTTTCTCATGCATAGTCCAACTTAAAAATATCACAAGATTAGCATGTTTTAGATGATCATATTAACCAAAATCTAAAAAATTGTTATAGAAAACATGAATCAACAATATGGAAATTACACAGTTAAGAGGAGAAAACAGAATTTTCACCAACTTATTAGTACTAACAAACATGGGCATCCAAAATTTCTCTTTTCTCGAGCATATTCCAACTCACATATATCATATGCTTAGTGTATATTACATGATCATATTAACCAAATCCTCAAAATTGTTACCTATTATTCACCAACTCAATTAGTACTAACACGGGCCATTAAAATTTCTCTTTTCTCATGCATATTCCCACTTACACACATCATGTATATTGTAACTCGGATGTGAAGATTCAAACTCTACATCTGATAATAGAGTTATACGGGAAATCATATTAGACTATATCTGTAATCACCGTTTCTATGTAGCAGCTAAGAGGAGAATAAAAGAAATATGACAAAAAATTTACCATGATAGCTAGGCGAGCAACGAAGACACTGTAGTAGGATGAGAGGCAATAAGTATTGGCATATTGAAACTCTTCCCTTTCAACATCTCTATGGAAAATTCTTCTGCCACGTGGGGTTGTGTTCCTTGTGCAACTACAAGAGATGGCAAAGCCTGTGATTCTATCAAACACCATTCTCAAAGGAGTGGCCATAAATGTGCTCCTTCGGGGTTTGTGCTGAACATTCAGAGACTTTCAGAGTGAGTTTTCTTCAGCTTTTTTTTGCCATTAACTGCGCAATCTATTAAAGGTGCCATGCATTGGCATAAGGGTAATACTGTTTTGTTTGTTTGTTTGTTTTTGTGTGTGAGTTAGTAGGTGAGAGAAAGAGGGGAGAGAGAGAGAATTCTTTGGTGGGAATTGAAGTGTTGTTGATATACTGGTTCTTATGTCATTTCCCACTTTTTCAAGGCAAGAGAAAGAGAAAGAGAGAGAAGAGAAGAGACCAATTTATGTCAGTGGAATTGGTGTTTTATTCCCACCCACGGCCACCTCTTGACACATCTCCCTCTTCTCTATCCTCTCTCTCTCTCTCTCTCTCTCTCTCTCTCTTTTCATTTGCTAAAATTCGACCGTTGAAAATTGTATGGTGGTTTTGTTTAGTAGCACATGTCATAAGCCACCCCTAATCAGTGTAGTCACTAAGCGCTTGTTTCGTAGAAGGATAAAAGTGGAAAAAGAGAAAGGGGTGAGGGGATTATTTGAGTGATTTTGAGATTTATAGTTATTTAGTAAGAGAGAAAATAAAATATAATCAATTGTTTAATCTTTAATCTCTCTCCATATAAAGAGATTAAAGTAATTGCAGACAATGATCTAATTATACTTTCATATTTAAATCCACCATATAAAATATAGAGTCTGAATCTCCTGTTTTTGACTCAAATATATATATATATATATATACATAGATACATATATATTTCCCTTATCTCAATATGAAAGAGACTAAAATTAGAGTTTTTTTTTTAAGGATATAAAACCATTCATCTAGTCAATTCTGTTATATTTTCCCTCCTTTTATCAAACAATCATAGCTCCCGAATTTCTTTCACTGATATTTTTTATCCTTATCTTTGCTTTCACTTTTCTCTCCCACTAAAGAAGCTCTAAACCATAAGCAATTTGCAATATTTTAATTTCATGAAGAGGATCAATCTAGCTCAATGAGGCTTTGCAAAATTCTTATCAACCAAAAGTATTAATATATAGTCAGCTTGAGCTTTATTCTGATTGGTTCTAAAAGTTGCTAACTATTATTTATGCTGATTGGCTTAGGTTTTGTGCAGCTCATTTTTGTGGGACCAAGTTATTAATAAAATAATAAGAGGAAAAATCTTCTGAGAGGCACGGAGTAATTCTATTTAGATCACTGCACGTCCACAGATTCAATTTAAGCTATTACTGGCAATGGATGAGAGTTTGAGAACGTCATTTTTTACTATCAATGACAACTATTTTAACCGTTGCATTTATTGCTTTAATAATATAACATAAAACTATTTTAATCGTTGCATTTGTTCTTTTAATAATATAACATATGAATGTACACATTAAAATTTTATAGTGCAGAAAACAAAATTATTTTCAATCAATCAATCAATCAGGTAAAAAAAATAATCTAATAACTTAAAAACGTGTCTTACTAGTAAATAGTAATAAAAATAAGAGTTCTTGTAATAAAAATTTTCTATTTTATATTGACTAGAAATATACCTATTGGACTCAGGGAATGAGAGAGAAATGGTTATATGTTATATAAATTTACATGATTTTTTTTTTGAATTTTCTATTATATGGTAAACTCAAATGTAAAATTACAATTAAGTTATAAAACTAAAATTTTATTAAATATATATATATATATATATATAATTCGAACGCAAAACTTGATCCTAATAAAAAAAAAGTAACTTATTTATCAAGCATTAATTTTATATTAATTGAGGTAAAAGTAAGCATTTTACTGAGACAAATGATCTCAATCATCTTTCGGTGTGTTATGATGTTCATTTGGCAGCAGCATGAGCTCAAGAGTCAAAAGCCTCGAAACCGAAAGAACCAAAGAAAAGCCATCAATAAAAAGGGAAAACAAAGCCATACACAAAGGGAAGAACCTAATTTTTTTTTAATAAATATTTTATAAGCATCACAAGTGGTTTAAAAATACAGTGAATATGAAGACAGTTTTTTTAAAAACAAAAAAACAAAAAAACAAAAACAAAAACAAATTTCCTATAATCATTACAGTGAAAGCTAATCTCCTAGGCAAGTAACATTTTTATTTAAATGTTTTATTAAATATGTGGAAGAGATTTTATGGAAATGACATCACCATTGGATCTCACGCTGGGAAGCATGGAGGCAACTTTAGTCAAATGAGATTATATTGGGGAATCAAGCTTTATAGATTTGGGTATAGCTTAAACCCCACAAACATCCTATTTGGTCTTAATGAAAAATAAATTGTAGAAATATATGAAACAAAAAAGGTAAAGTTAAGTAGAAGATAAGCAAATGGAGAATTTAATACCATTTGGGTAAGTAGGTGGGGGGAGCTGAACACTCCATTCTTGATAAAGACTAATGTGGAAGTCGGCTTCACTATATATATATATATATATATATATAGACACATTTGGAAAAGAGATAACTTCACAATGAGGTATATAAAAATATATATATATTTAACGACTAAACACAATTTTAAATTATCAGATTCTATCATAATTATCTTATATAAAATTTAATGAAAATTTAACGATTTAAAAATTGAATCAAATCGATGAGGTATTTTTTCATATCCTACTAAAAAACCCGAAGTGGAAGCGTGCAACATTTGCATTGATTTGCACAATTTTCATCCTCTAGAACACTGTATTTGTGATCCACATCACTAGTCCATATTTATGCCTCCGCCACAAAAAGGCTTACGCAAGAGCCACTATAATTAGTGCCCAAGTTTTTAGTTTTTTACCTTAAATTTGACAAAGTGACTTCGGTGCCAATAACACTAAAAACTGTTGTACTACTATTGCTCAAGCCTTGAGGATAATATTTGTAAAGGTTATTTGTTCTAAAACTATTTAAGTAGTCTCTACTTTAACTATGTGTCCGATTATTGGATATGGAGATGCTTTACTTTCACACGTGGAGTTGGGGCTTTAGATATATATGTGTGTGTGTATACACATACATATATTGATATATATATATATATAGATATATATATATATTTACACTTACTTTAGATCAAATAGATAAGATTATATATGCCAATTCCATTGGGTGTTTTGCTTAACATTTCTTTTTTAAATGAGGAAAGGAACCAAGAAAAATTCTTAGGTATGATTGACCATTGATGCTCACAACTGGAATTCACTTGATCTTGATAAGAGACACGGAGAATGACCTCCTTCATTCAAATTGGTGAGAAGAAATACACATGTCTAGAAATCTCTCTGTCAGAATCAAGCAAAGGAATCAAAGCCCTTTGCTGTGGCAAATGGGAATACCCTTTTTCCACCAACAATAACTTGGAGATTTCTATGACCAGATCTAGAAAAACATATTAACAATAAGACTTTATTTCTCAACCTTCAGATTGGTATAAGAAACTAACAGTTTACATACTTTTTTACTTTTTTATTTTTATGTGATTTTGATAGATCTAACAGTTTAAAAAAAAAAAAAAAAAAAACCATACACTATTGATATGGTGCCTTATCATGAAAAAACTCTAAAGAATTCTTCGATAACTTATGTAAGTTTTACACCAAAGAAGCATTTGATTCGCTACTTAAGACCTACAAAAGTCCATGGCCAAAAAGACATAAACTAGTGGCGTGAAATTAAAGGCACATACACATCAGCATTCATACGGCCTCTTATGTTGGTGCTCCAATAATATATTGTAAGTGATAAGTGTTATGTATTCTATACTTACTCTATTGCTAAAATTGTGTCCCTTTTTTTTTTTTTTTTTTTTTTTTTTTTTTTTTTTAAGTTGGTGCATCCTATAAAACAAAGGTAGTACACGCGTGGCAATCTTTTAGGGGGTGGGGGGTGGGAAATGGGGAATGTGTGTATGTATTTTTATATAAATTTGGGTCCACAATTCACAGTGGCTTTTCCACAATTGGATAGTAGGATGCGGTGTTTGATGAAATGGGATCCATGACATAGTGAGGAAGTGCCAGTCACACGGTAAGGTTGGTATTTTTATTTTTATTTTTTTGAACCTATGATAGGGTAAATAAACTCTAAATCTGATGATAGAATTGGTTGTAAAATTATTAATAAGTTACATCTATAATTATAAATAAAATTGAAATCAGTTTTGCTGTTGCGTTATAAAAAGAAGAGATTCTAAATGATTTTGTGCATATAGGAAGGTATGACAAGGTTATTGATTGTTTTTATAATATTTAAATCACGTATTATATATTATATGAAGTTAGATATCATGAGAATATTTTTTCTAAATAAGCACATTTACATTTATTTTAAATATTGTTTTACTTAAATCTTATGATTGATGTCAATTATTTGATATTATATAAAATGCGTCGACAAGATGAATGAATATTTTAATTTTATGTATAAAAGAGATAACTATCAGCATGTAACGAAATGGGACACATGGTCCAATAAGAAAGTGCCAAATGCCAATCACAGGTACCAATCAAAGCCTAATGAGCAAAGATTCTGAGGTCATGGTTAAATGGTTTGGCCAATGTAACGGGAAAAAATAAAAATAAAAAAAATAAATAAGTACAAGGCTTTTCTGTGTCATGTTTCAGGAATATTGGATATATTCTGATGTTGATGTAAAAAATGCAAGAGTAAATAAACCATTTTAACTGGTCCCAATTATGTGATGACAAAAAGGTTGTCGTTTATAGACTACCAAACACATATATAATCTCCGACCTAAAAAGTTGTGGTGGTGAGAAGGATTTTGAGGAGGAGGCTTGTGACGAAAACGACGTTCAACTAATATCATTTAGGATAAGTCGGTCTCATAAAGAATCATTTTCTTGTTTATGAGATTTCAGTCACTTTCATAGGATAATAAAATTCCATTTGTTGGGATGGAATCACGATAGAAATCAAGAAAGGCAATGAAAATATCAAAGCTTTTGAGGTAGGTATAACCGATTAAGTTCGAATTTAACATACTATAGGACTTGATATACTGCCAAAAGTTATCTTCTCGATCTCTAATAAATTGCCAAACATATGTAACAATGCCAAATTTTGATATTTTAATTTTTTTTTAAAAAAATTTGCCCTCATAAAGTGCGATTATTGATGGTAAATTTGGCAAATGCTAATCATTATAATTTCTTCATTGAAGATAATTTGGATACTACAAGCATAACTCTATTAGTATGAATTTCAAAGTTTAATGAATATGACACTAGCATTAAAATTTATTGAAAATGGTCTTTTGTCCTTTACAACAGTTACACCAAGTAAATATATATATATATATATATATTTATATATATATATATATTTGTGGAAGCTTCCTACTTCCAGACTCGAGCAGTCTCTAGATTTGGTTAGTATTGCTACCTAGTCCTTTAGTGTATTTCCGTAGTTTATAAAAACTATGAGATGAAGAACTGACCTTGTTCGCGAAGAAAAAGAAAAAAGCCAAGTAGAATGGGGCCACGAATTCTGGTCTACAAGAGCACAATCCCATTAATTTCAACCAATTAAATAATTGTTCCTATTTCTGAAAAATATGAAAGAAAATATATACACAAGTAGAAACCCCAAATCGCTCCCCAAAGTACAACAACAGAGAAGATAGAGCATACAGTTTCTCACTCTTGAACAAACCATAAAAAGAATTAAAACTAGAAGCAACATTTGCGGAAACATATATGGATTAGGCTCGATTTCAAATATGGCGATTATCGTTGCGGAATTTCCATCATTAGTTACTTGGAATTCTTTTTAGCCCTCATCTCAGAAGCCGCAGCTTTAGCAGCACTTTTGGCTAGAGTAGTAGGTTTAAGCACACTTTTCGGATTCAATGCCTTCCGGACCTTAAACGCAGCCCAGGCAGTCCCAATAGCATGTCCAGCAGCACTAAGCCCTTCGTTTGTTGCCTTGCCTGCTTGTTCCCCATACCTGTACCATACCATCATCATCCCAATTAAGATTCTAACACTCGAGGAAATGCGAAACATGCCCATAAATTCATAATTCCGTAGTTCTCTATAAGCTTAACAGTCACGTATTCTGTACGTTTTATGTATCAATCCGTTACTTCATGGTGTTCTTATCCCGTTGTTTTCTCTAAGCTTAACTGTCACGGTTCTGTGCATCATGTATCATTTTGTCACTTCATGGTGTTCTATTGTTTATGTATCTGGTAAAGTTTACCTGTGGGAGACCAGTTCCGTGGTCACAGTGGATGATGTTGACATGACATTTTTGCCAGCTACTTCCACGGCATCGCAGACCTTGCCTATTTGCAAAGGAATAAAAATATAAATACTACGAAATATCAAAACACTAAATAACAGTCGATGGATGTATGGATAATAGTTCTAATACACCTCTAAGAGCTCTTTATCTATTCTTAGCTCATGTTTTTCCATCCAACTTGTCATGGTGGCAAGTATGAACTTATCTGCTTGATGCAGCTGTGGAAACTATTATGACTAGCTCTGAATGAATGAAGTTACTGACAAAGGAAACTTGACTGATATGCATGAAGGAAGAGAAGGGAAAAGAGTTATCAATCATGGTACCAAATGTTTGAATATTGATGGAAATATAGAGAAGGAACCCGAAAGTGGAGTAAAACAGAAAATTCAGTTATAATTCGATCACAGAAATAGAGTGCTGTAGACATACTAAATCCATCCAACGTAGCAAGTACGATTTCTCCAGGAAGAAGGCCAAAAAATTTCTTGCCCGCTTTTGAATTTGCTACTGAACTTGTAAAAAATCCGGATACTTTAACAACCCCAGAAAGGACTCCTTTTGCCACTTTCTCTGTCATTTTGGACACCCTCTTAACCCTGCACAAACAATAAAGACAGGGAATTGTAACGCCTCGGCCAATCATAAGTATCCAAGGATATCATACAATAAGTATTTCATTTCAAATCCCTGCAAAGTGACACCAAATAGAATAAGGTCCACCTTGCACTGACTAAACAAATCAGCTGGAAAGTTCCCATTTTCAGAAACAGTCCCGCAATCACCAGTATAAAAATATAATTTAATTCCAAAAAAAAGCAAAAAGAATACCTTTTATTTTCCTAAGAGCATTAAAAAAGGATATTCCTGAGATAACAAACTGCCAGAACAAGATATATATGCATATAAAAACAAGAGCTATCAAAATCAAATCACAAAAAACCAAACAAAGGAAAAGACATAAATACAGATAACAACAACAGAACGAAACTTCCAAACCCAAATGACAAACAAAAAATGCAAAGCAACATCTAAAAAAAAATGAGGTCCGTTATGCAAATGACTAAACAAATTGGCTGAAAAGTTTCCCGGCATAACCCCCAATCACGCGAGAAAATTCTACGCTTGTTCAACACAAAAGCAAAAAAGAATCTTTTTTTTCCCCCCTCCCTCGGAACACTCTCTCTTTATAATCTTTTTCCTGTGAACATTGAAAAAGAAATACATGCATAAAAAACAAGAGAAAAAAGTATCAAAAACACAAAAATTTTGATAACCACGAATAGAACGAAAGTGAAAAATTATAGTACTAACAGAATCAAACTACCAAACCCAAATGAAAGACGAAGCAAAAGAACTTCCTATACCTTTTGATCCTCCTTAAGGTTTGGGGACTGATCTCCTTGTCCGGACGCGAACTCATCTTCCTCTTCATAACCTCATTTCCCCATTTCAGCCTCTCCACAGTCACATCTCCACACCACAGAATCCCCCTAATCAGCTGCCCGGACCCGGTGGCAATCATCTTAGCCGCAGTGCTACTATATTCCTCCACATTCGGAGCCAGCGTTGTCCAATACGCCGCGCTCCGCTCTTCAATCAGCTCCTTCTTCTTCTTCTCTGTCTTCAAATCCGCCGGCGATGTCTCCATCGCCACCGTCGCGTCCAAAGCCTCCCCAGCCTTTTTCGCCTCCTCCGAAACCGTCTGCACCGAGAAGCTACTGTAATGCTCCAGAATCGCGTCCAATTTCCTCACCAACGCCTCTTGTCCCTTCGACGCAATCGTTAACCCGTAGTTCAACAAATCATCGTGGTCAAAATCACCGGATTTTCCCTTCTTCTTTCCCCGATCTTCCTCGTCGCTCGAGTCCGAATCGGACCAATGGTGTTCCGTCGGAGCCCGAAGCGAGAAGAAGTAATGCGAGTCATCGAGCTTCACGGCCGCCTCATCCTTCGCCAGCGGCCACTGGATCTCGTCCGCTACCCTCGCGAGGACCGCGACGATGCTCTCGCCCTGCCAGAGCCGCACGACGGAGAAATGGCCGGAGGCGAGCTGGACGCTGTAGTGCTTGTCGATCAGGTGGAGGATCGCGCCGGGAATCCTGATGACGACCTCCTCGGTGGCCACCGGCGGGGCCGAAGGAGGGCTGGAGACTGTCGAGGACTCCGGGAACAGATTCTCGAGGAGGTCGCTCATGTCGATGGAGGGGTATAGATTGGAGGTGGTGGAAGAGGAAGAGTTGGGGTTTTGGTGCGGTTGCCGGAGAGAGGAAGCTTCGGGATTGGACTGAATGACTTCCGGATAGAGGGAGTTTCTGTGTGCAGGGTTTTGGGTAGCCATGGATGAGTTCGATTTTATGCTCTGTGATTCCTTAATCTTTGGGGTTTCAGAGAAATTGGGGATTTAGGGTATTTCTGGGTTGGTTTGCTTAGAAGAGAAGGTAAATCGGAGATCGAAGGGTTTTCCGCGTACGAAACGAAAAGCGGAATCCGATGATAAGATGACAGATTGACGGTTGAGCGTTTAACTGTCTCGGGACCTTCCCGCGCCAATACCGGGTAAAAATTATAAATAAATATTACCCTTCAAATACCTTTTTTTTTTTTTTGGAGGAAGAACAACACATTCATTAATAACATGTTAAAGAATCTTTTTTTTTTTTTTTTATAACTATAATGTAATCTAATGGTTTAGATTTATTTTATCAGTCTTTTGTATGATAGGACCTTTATTTTGCAGAACAGTTCATTAATCGATTAAACTTTTAACGATCTGATTTATAAATATTTATATTAATAATTTCAAGTGTGCATCATATAACTACTCCGATAATAAATACATTAATAAAATAATTAATTAAATAGTTAAAACAACAATTCTTATTAATAGTACAAAATAAAAGGTTTTATTGTAGAAAATCCCTTATTTCATACTCTATCATGGAACTTTAATATTTTTTTTCAGAAAAATTTTGTAGTAGGATAAAAAAGTAATTAGCATTCTTAGTCCTGGATTATAAGTGTTGTATCATTTTTATCCCTAAATTTCTTCTTTTTTCTGATAAATTATTTTTCGAAATTTCTTCTTTATCTGTTTTTATTGTCCAAATTGCATGATTGATTTTCATATGGCACCAACCCCTACTCGTATGAAATATGGTCGGTATTAGCCAAGTTTATATAGAATACAATTATAGAAAACACTATGTCAATTCAGGCAATATTAATAAAAAATAACATTTGTCAACGAAGATGTGAGTTGAATAGTGTGAAATGTACAACTTCTAATAACCTACAATGTAAGAGAAAATAGGTCCAACTTTCCCTTTCTATTATGGCCAATATCCTTGGCTAATTTGTCTTTCTTCCTAGCTTGAATTTGGGCAAATAGAGAATACTAAAAAGAAAATTTATTCAGGAAGATTTATTCTGTATTATGAGTTGAAGTTTATATAAATAACATAAACACCCCTTTTTTTTCTTTTTTTTTTCTTCTAAAAATTCAACAAGAAGGTACGTATTTCCATGGGACCAAGCTCAACAACAAGAGTTGACTTATTGAGAGGGCTTCCTTTGACTGGGGTAGGCTCTACTTTGCCTGTGTCGCCCTCCACTTTCCATGACCTTGCTTTCATCTTAGACTTCTCTTGGTTTGCTGTTAAGCTCATCTCCTTCACCTCCTTTATCTGAGTACATATCCAAATAATTTAATCAAACCAAACCCCACTTTCCTCTATAACCATCCTTATTAAATATGACAAATTTATATATACATACGTACATATATAGTCCTGAATATATTCATGTCTTGCATGATTCTCTTTGAAAGACCATCCTTTCAACGTAACATATTAAAACGAGAAGCATAATACGGCATTATTCAATGTTGAAAAGGTGTAAAATAGTCTGGAATAGCTAAAATTATTGATGCTATAATGCTCTTGTAGTATCAATGTTATGTTGAATAAACATCATGTTATGTTTCTTATTTTACCGTTAGAAAAATAATCCTTTTTGTGAGGAACATAGCAAAAGCATGTACATATATCATATATTTATAAATGTATACATGTATATACTTACTGTTTTGCCGGAAAACATCTTCTTTAGTTCAACTTTGGCCAATGTTGAGTAGTCAGGATCTTCACCAGCCTAGAATGAAAAACATGCAATTTTTATTCAGTTCGGTGAATGAAATTTATTATGTCACTTGTAATTTTGGTTTAATTCAACAAGATACAAAGAGAGCAAAAATAATGTTATCTTTTCACCTCATATAGATGTGCCAAACGAAGTAACACACTTCCATCATCCAACTCCTGCAAAACCAGGATTTTTTAGAGGGAGAGAAGCTTCAAGAAATACTTGATCACATGTAATGTTGCTGAAAAGTACTATATTATCATTATTAGTGATACAATCATCACACATGTGATGGTATATTGAAATTGTCACATAACATAACGAGACTAGATTATTTCACTTTTTGTCCCGTAAAAATTCTCTTTTAGTGACACGTGTGCGGTGACAACTCATTAGCGTTAACGAATAGTAGTTCTTTAGGGTACATCACCTGGAGGGTGATCAAAGCAACATTGAGAGGCAAGCTGTAATTTGGTTCAAAGCTAGATGATGTCGACGTATAAGATGCCGTCCAATTCTCAACTTTCTGAACATTCAATTAAAGTACAAGATTAACGGATAGAGACAATTAAGACAATATTATTAGTTAGTGACTGTTGATTAATTAATTAAGGTCATAATTACCTCTTGTGTGAATGCTAAAAGAAGTGGAGAGTAAACTTCTTGGCCTGTTGTTCGGCGCCATTTTACCCCGGCCCCTACCGGGTTTATGCTCACATAATAATTTCCTCGTACCTTATATCAAACAAATATTTTTATGTCAAACAAGACCATTAAATTTATTATTATTTTTTTTTAAATCTTCGTTTTTTTGCTTGAGCAAATGAAATGACAACTCGGTTAAATTCCATTAGACGACATAAAATAACATGTCGTAAAGTACTTACGAAACAAGATGTTTATTCAACTAAGACGACACCTATAGAAAAGGAAGTCCAACATACACACACGCACACACACGCATATATATATATATATATATATATATTGTGAAATGAAAGCCAAAATATATTCCAATAACACTACCTGTCGGCTATCTATCCAGGCAAAAACGACATATTTTTTGCGTTAGGTTAAACAACCTTCCCTTAAATCTAACATGTCGTGTACAAATAAACTTAGACCAATCTATTTAAACAACATGTCGTATTTTCCAAAAACGACACCTTTTTTTTTTTTTTTTTTTTCCCGATCAGATTTCAGATTGAAACAGCTACTCACTAGTACGACTGGTCATTTTATGTATAACTGACTGAACATAAACTACAACTAGTATCAAGGAAAAACGACACCCTCATAGGCATGTCGTTATTCAAATACAAACGGAAAGTCGTTAATACAAGCATGTCGTTTGTCTTTGACGCTTTCACGTGAAAACGACATCAAGAAAACCGGACACGAGTTTCTATAAAGATCACAATCGAAATCAGACAATGAACGACATGCCATTCCCATGGTCTACGACATATTATCATGGATTCATGATTAATGAATCGACATGTCATTTAACTTTTCTGGTAATACGACATGTCAACTTTTCAGTAAAACGACATATAAAAACTTCATGTGAAAAGTTCTTACCGTTAGTCCTTGACATGTACTTTTAATACACACCGTCTCATCAAGGGCTTCACCCACTCCTCTACCATCATCAGCGATCATACGCCTTGCATATAAAAAACGACAACAACATTGATGAGCATTGTTATTCACTATTCCTAATAAAAGTGAGCCCCACATGGAGTACCTTCTCCCATGTGAGACCCCCCCTTAAGTTGTGGTGTCCGACATCACTGGAGTGTGAGAACAGTAAACGAAAATTTTAAAACGACTCTTTGAGGATCAGAAGGAATGTGAAGTTGAACCTGTGCAACATGAGTTCTACTTGTCCATCCGCTATGCTGGCTCCGCCAGTGGCACGATCAACCAGAACGGATAATTCGGATTTCTTATCCACAGTGTAGATTCCAAGATTAAGCTGAAATAAAGAAGACAGCCAAAAAAATATTAAAAAGAAAAGCTAAAAATTTTTTAAGAACATCAATAGACATGCCAGGATACCTACTTGTCTACTAGCAAAAACCGACGTAGCAAATGAATTAACATCTCAATTGAGAAATGATGTTGCGATCACTATGGTACTATATTAAAACTACCACATAATAGGTTTGTGCTACTTTTTCCCCTCAGCTTTTCGTGAAATTGCAAGTTACTTGCCGAACTTTTAAATTTTTGTAAATTGGCCCCACTTTTATGAAAGTGTTGCAAACTGTCCCAAGTTGGGTGTTGATGGTTGAACTTATACATATAGTTAATGTCATGGGGACTAGCGGAAAGAAAATTACTGGATAGTAGTTGCCTGCTACAGGCTGAGTAACCACAAGAGGCCAGTCTTCTCTGTAATCTCGAATCTGCAAAACCAGTATCATAGATTTCAAGATCACATCATTTCACAATTTTATTTTATTTTATTTTATTTTTGGTTAAATTCAGTCATGAGAAATCCATATACGAGAGTTACCCGTTTAAGAAAATCTCTTCCATTAGAATCAGTGTAAAACACTTTGTCCGTGGCCATATTCGCCGTCAATCGTGTGATGACCTCTTTGCCAAGACCATCATCTGTGGGGATTGGACCAATCTTCACAGTAGAGATATGTTAGAACTATACATATTTTTGGTCTAGAATTATGCTTTCTTGATCTAAATGGTGATTTGGAAATGTTGCTCACTGTGAATTCAATTTCAGCATGTTCTTTGTCCTTATAAAGCCTTGTGACCTGAGACCAAAAATTCGAAAATAAGGGAATGGAGTTTGTATAAACTGAATAGTGGTTATTAGTTTTATTTTTGTTCCACAGTCCTAAAATATTAAACCTACAAATATGTTAATTTACCTGGTAGATCCATGAAGCAAACTCTTGGTGAATCTCATCAACTAGCTCTCCACGAATGACCTTTATTGGAACCTGAATAATGGATGAAATACTTTCTCAATTTGAAAAAAAAATCATGAAAGAAAAACCGTAATTAAAAAAAAAAAAAAGTAGTTTCATGGCACATCATGTTACTTAATAATAAGCTGTAAATCATAAAAAGTTGAGACAAAATAATCATTTCAGTTTTGCAGAACCTATTAGAATTTTGAAACGTGCACATTCATGATGTTTACGATAAAATGTTCCATGGTGTATATCATAACTCGTTATGAAACGGTCCAATGGGACCAACAATAGCTATACATTATATATTAAGAGAGCGCTTACTGATCTTGAAACAATGGTTGGCGGAGCGCCATTAGGCCGGAAAATGTAAGCCCCGGAAGCCTGCAAAAGACAGATTATTCCAAAAACTGATCATCGTCTTGCATTGTCTTGATTGTGAGTCAAAGTAACTCGAAAAAATTTTAGCATGTATAGGAACTTCATCGGTACCTGAGGATCAGCATCACCAGTGCTTGAGCCATACCAGAGATATGTCTGCTGTATCGGTACATCAACCTTGTAGTGTATGACAATCAAGTAAGGAATATTTTAGCCTCCAAATCTTCTCTAAAAGTTAAGAATAAAAGGCAGAAAAGGAAAAAGGAAGAGATTTTCTCATGGCTAATTTCTTGAAAAAGCTTACCCCAGTTTTAGAATTGTAAATGCGTTTCAATTGTCCCGAAGTAGAAGAAAAGGACATCTTGAAATCTCCAGGTCCAACTTCAATGGTGTCGTCTTGTGAACTCTTCACCTCAGAGGTAAGTCCATGTCTGCCTTTCGCTGCAGCAGTTTGGAGAAAGAGAACAAACTAAACCAGCTGAACAATTTAACCTCCTCTTTTATAAATAATCTATGCAATTTAATAATCTTAATTAAGGCATGCTTGGCGTTGCTTCCCGAAAGCTGCTTTTAAGAGTGTTTGGAGAAAATTTCAGAAGATTTTTAGCCCTCAAGTTATTGAAACTTGTACTAGTGCGTTTAATAAGATTTCATGAACTTTATTTTAAATTTTTTATTGCCTTTACTTCTCTTTTCCTGCTTCCTAAATGCATAAGAAAAGGCAATGCGAAACAGACATTAAGAATCTATAGCATGATATAAAAGAACGAATATAGCTACCGCCGTTGTCTTGTTTTGAAATGAAGTAAGTATTCCAACCCAGTGGCGGCACAGACACTAGAAAATGAAGCCAATACTTGGGAGCTTCTTTGGGCTGTTTTCCCAAGTAGGCTTCTGTGTAGAACTGTCTCAAGTTCTTTGTGACCTCGTCTATTGTTACAAATTGTGCCTCAATGGTATTGCCCGAGGAATCTTTTACAACGAGATTGGTATCATTAACCTGGTGGAGATTGTGACTCTTAGGCCATATTGGAGAGAATATTCTATTCATCAAGACAACAGCCAAATGTGTGATGGTGTAGAATACGCGAACGTGTACTAACCGGTATTCTAATAGCGTCGGTACGACTCCAACCAAGAGAGTTATATGCAACTACAACCTGAAAAGAAAAGTAGAAGGAACTCAACAACATACTGTATTTATAAAGAAAGAGTGAGAAAAGCTTCGAATGTTTACCAAACTCTTCCCTTCTGTTATGTCTTCTTCTGTTGGTGGGCAGTAACTGATATTCAGTAATTGACACTGGTTGAATCAAATGGTTGAAAAAAAAAAAATAACTTGAGTATAATTAACTTGATCAAAATGGTTGAAAATTCAAGAGAGAGAGAGAGAAAAAAAAAGAACTATGTTGACTATCACCTGGGAAAATGTGGATTCTTGCACTTCACACTGGCCTCCTGATTTCTTCTTAGCTAAGCATGTAAGAGCAGAATTAACCACAATCTCTGCCTGTAAAAGCCAGAAGAACCGTCTCAGCTACGTCCTACGAAGATTATTTAGCATTGAGGGAATAAAATTCAGAGGATATACTAGCTGCCAACCTCAGAGGCACCAATAGTGAGGCGTTTCGCGTAGTCATTTGTTGTATGTTGCTTGGCAGTGCCGGTGACAGCATCGTGGTGCTGTACAATTCCTAAAGCGTCTCCTAGGCCGAAAGTGTTAGGACCTTTGGATCTCTTCCCGGCCAGGAATTCAAGTTGCCTTGCTGCCTATTTTTTGTGCACAACAAAAAGCTTCTTGTTATATACTAAATAAATCTATGTGAAGTTCAATGAAACCTGATATGGTCTAAAAATGACATAAAAGAGTCTTCTTACTTAATACTGGTGACCAAAAAAAACTCTTTCTAAACGTATTCTGAAACTAAATGAAGAATGGTTTAATTACCAAGTAATATCCACTCAGCAAACGGACATATCGCTTCAACGCTGGACGGCTAGTGAAGAATCCAGTCCAGTAAGCGTTTTGGCTATCTGCATACCTGTTAGCATAATAAGCAAGACATTTGTTTAACAATAGTTAAGCCAATAATTCATTCTTTCCACAAGGGGAGAACCAAAGGACAAGAACAATTTGATGCTCACGGGAAGTAATCATCGGTTTTCAGCGGCCACGTCTCGTTGGCTGCATATTTAGCATCGGTGTAGAGAGATGGTGTGGAATACAAAGCATTAACTCGGCCATCCTAAGAAATTTGCAAAGGTTGAATGAAAAATTGTAAAACCAGGTAACAACAGCCTAAAAGTTCTAATTTTATCGAGATTAAAAATATAATTCTAATCGACTGACCTTGTTAACATAATGTATGAATTTGTCCATTTCTTTGAACCAAGAATCAGCATATTGGTATTGGAAATCATCACCCATTGTCCACATGATGTGGTTGGTCCTAGTCACATTTGCCTGTATATATAAAGAACCCTCAAACTAAGCGAATGATAGAGAACTTAATCGTTTTCGTTATAGTACGGAAACCACAATGCTGCAAAGATCAGGAAAGCTAAGAATTTACTTGGGTCAAGGCAGCATTAACAAAATCTTGAACCCGGGTCTCGACATTATAGTCATAAAGAAGAGGATTATCCTGCCATTTTCAATAAAGATTCAGAAAGACAAATGTGACATATACTAGCAATTATTATCACATAAAGATAAATATTTTGCAAGAACTATTTTCTAGTGAAATACAGAACCTGGACAGGGGCAGAGTCATCATTCACTTCGAAATGGAAACCGTTGGGAGGACTATAGTGGACGGGAAATGCATTGGTAAAAACCTGCATAAGGCTCGAAAGTTACAAAAATGGTGGACATGACAAGCCATTAGAAAGAGAAACTAGCATATCACAGCGGTTTCACACTTCAAAACCTGAGAAGAAGAGCCGAAAGTTTTGGAGCCACGCCATATGACTTCAAGCGACTTGTCTCCCTTCCTCTTTGCTCTGTCTTGATAATCAATCCTCGCGAAATGTACGGATTCAAATCCAACCTGCAAGAATAAACGAAACCAAAAGTGTTGTCATTAAGACTTATATATCCAAATTAGGACTAAAATCTCATTTTAGTCTATATATTTTGTGATCAAGACTTCAGTCGCTTCTAGTAAAGGAGGATTAGTGGATGGAATTAGGCGAGGGATTCAAAATCCTCCACGGGACTCCAATTTCGACCTTTCTAAAAGTCGGAAGTATCGGAGGAGTGGATCTCCACCAAACACAACGAGAGAAAGGTCCTCCCCATGTGTAATACATATCATCCTTTCTATTTTCTCTCTCTCTATTTCCAAACACGGCTTTAGTAAAAAAAAAAAAAAAAAAAAATTATAGTAGAAGAATCAAGTACTTAAAATTAGTAGACCAATGACTCATGAAAAAGAAAAATGTCTACCTCAGCACTAAGCAGGTAAGCTTGGACGGCAGAGTGGCCAAAGGGATCGATTTGCCAACCGGCACGAGGAACCTTGTTGAACTGGCTTTTAATGTAACTATGGCCTAGCGTCGTTTGGTCAATCATGTCTATGTAATGGCATGTCGCTTCATCATGCATACACCAACCTCCATTTCTGAATCCCGCACGAAATTCATTAATTTAGACATGCCAAAACAACACTAACAAGCTCAACGAACCAAATAATATCTGCAAACAAGAGTACAATTAGCTGAACTTACTGACCAGCTACTACTTACATGAACTCTAATCTTCCGTCACCCACAAGCTTTCTCACTTGTTCTTGCGTCTCCAAGCTTTGGTCGGTCCACCATCTTTGGAAAAACGCCTTATGGAAACAAAAGGGAAAACTTTCAAGAGAAAGAGAGAAGGGGGAAAAAAAAAAACTAAAGCATCTTAACAAGATCAAAAAATCAAAATGTGTAATTTGTACTGGTTTTACCATCTCAGCAAACACAAACTTCCTATTGGGATCGCGCCGCAACGATTCCACAACCGAGTTGAGCACATTCTCAACGCAAGCTCCCTACACAATCACTTCAACAATCAGCCCTTATCTTTACTTGAAAAAACAAAAGAGAAATGTAAGGCCAAGAAGATCTTCTTCAACATAATTGCAAAACGGAAAATAGTTAACCAAAAAAAAAATAATGAAGTCAACCAAACAACGCCAATATACACACATATATATGTATATATACACATATATGGTAGAACCTGAATACTGTTGTTAGCTCCGATATAGTATTGATCAACAGTCTTCAACCAACCGACATCGTCATGAGAATGAGGAACCAAATGCACATTCAACTTCCCCTCCACAACACCACTGCTCGTGTTGTACTTCATATAACCGCCATTAACTGCCCAACCGACACACAAAATTCCGACAACTCCAAAAACCAAAACTCTCTGAAAAAACCAAACCGAGCCCATTTCCTCAAACCCCCACAAAAGTCTTCCCCACACCCCTCCTGACCAAAGAGATTATCACTCTTCTTTTTTCACATTTCATGACCTGGTCGATCTAATCGAGCCAATAGTTGTGAACAAATCAACTTCTAACAATAAATGCTACTTTGTCATTCTTTACCTAGTGTTGGAAATGGACAAAAACCAGGCCTTGGTTTTTCCTCTTCCTTAGATACAAACTAGCCGGCCTATGGTCAATAATAGTATGTAGTATATATATTCATATATAAATATACAAATATTACTTGATATGAGATAATCTTTTATAAAGTAATAAAGATTTTAAAATTATTTATTTTGGTATGCGGTTATCTTATTTTAAAATATTCAGGACTCTTAAAATTCAAAAATCTAATAATATCCCTGTGTCAGCAACATGAGAATCTTGAAATTTTAGGGTCCGTTTGGTTCGTCAGTTGGAGTTGAAATTTTTAAGTTGTAATAGTAAATTTTTTTGAATTTTCAGAAAAGACAAAAAACTTTTTGGGAAAAGATAAAAACTTTTTGAGAAAAAGACAAAAATTAAGTTGAAATATTTTAGTTTGAGATGATGAAACAAACATGCTCTTAATATATCAGACACAATTATATTTTTTTAATGGAAAGGCCATCCCCATTTGCAGACTTTTCAATTGGCTTACTAATCTGTTAATGGGAGACTTTTTAAGTGGCGGATTCTTTGTACCAAAGGACGGTTAGATGTTTTACCCTTTTTTTTATAAAAGCGTGTGCGCGCGCGCGTGTTGTATAATTTCCTAGGTGAGGGGTAACTACTAGCCTGTAGGGACTAGCTGGGACTGGATTCTGTATCGTTTGATTGATCATTGGAAATTAGGAACGGTGATCCAATGGATTTATTGAAATATAAAATTATTGTTAATCAATCTCCTAAAAGCTTAAATTTTTGGAAGAATTGGTAAACTAACATGGTATTAGAGTAGGAGGTCCTGAGTTTAAACTCCTGTAATTACACTATTTAACCCCTTTATTATCATTACATGTTGGGCCTTTAATATGTTTCAGGCTTCTTATAATTTGTGTTGGACTTTCAAATTAATATTTGTCTGCACGTTTGCCCATTGTCTGGCCTGCACGTGAGGGGGAGTGTTGAAATATAAAACTATTGTTAGCCCACCTCCTAACAGCTTAAGTTTTCGAGAGAATTGATAAACTAACAGGATTGACAATGTGTTTTGGGTAAGCACGAGTGCACCGGATTATTGTCTGCATACTGCATGTGGACGCCATGTGACTTCTGGCTTTAGTGTGGAGCAACCTTGTACGATTGGTTTGGCTTTTTTTTTTTTTTTTTTTTTTTTTTTTTCTGTTTTCCGATTTTTGGTGGCGGTAAGTAACGGTCAAAACAGAAAGTTCCAAAAAGTGTTACGGTTGTAAATGATGAGAAATAAAAGTGACAATTCACCTCTTAGAAGCTTTCAACATCCAACATAAGGTGAAAACGTGATAATCTCTTCCCTCAAACAAAATTGTTTATAATCTCTTAAAATTGAAATTTTAATTTAAAGACTCAAACAAATATCTATCAAAAAGACAAAGATAAAGTTCCTCTTATAAGTTTTTCATTTAAGTTACCTTTCTTATAATCCACAAAAGTAATGATTCTCAATTCACCAATAATGTAAAATGTAAATAACGTGACTCTAGTTTGTTTGTCCTTTTTTTGTATATTCATTGTATTTCTATTTCTCTCCCACTTTGGACTTTAAGAAAAGAAAAAAAACAAAAAAACAAAAAAAAAAAAAAGAGCTTTGGTCTCTATCACTATTCATAAAGGCAAAGTTACCAATTGTCACATTCTTTAACGTGGGAAACAGCTACAAGCCATGGTCGATTACATTAAGCTATTACTTCGTGAAGAGGGCTTACAACCAAATGAAAACGCAACAAAAATTAAAAATAAAATGTTGACTTGCTCGTACATGATACATCAATTAACTTCATGAAAAATTTAGGCCACCATTTATTTAACACACCACCTTAAACTGAAAATATTCAATTAAAATTAAGAAACTGGAATGAATGAGCCTTTAGGATAAAGATATAACACAGATTTCCCCAAAAAAAAAAATGATGAATTTGAATTTGATTTGAACAGATCGTTTTGTATTCAAAATGATGTGGCAAACACACCCACAAGACGATGACACACTACAACTTAATTTACGTTTGGTTTGCCAGTTGGAGATGAAATTTTTAAATTCGAGTTGATTAACTTTTCAAAAACTAGGTATAAATTTTATTGACTTTTTAAAAAAAGAAGATAAAAACTAAAATGAAAAAATACAATTTAATTAAAGTTAAACTTGAATACCAAATAAAACCTTAGTTTATTTGTCTCGATGATTCAGATTTCTGTTAGCATTGACAAAATCTAGTAGTGCCATAGAAATCTCAAGTTTCAAAACCCCAACATAATCCACCGCCGACAGAGATAATAAGAACTGATGCAAGAGTTGTGGGAACCACTAATTAAATTTGTTGTTTCCTTGTTTATGGTCTTGGACATTTCTTCATTTCTTTGCACTTGTTAGTGTATAGAGTAGGTGTAACCCACACAATGTGACAATGCTGAGAACGGACAATGCTTTAAAAGTGAAAGCAACAAGGTAGCTAAAATCATTGATTCAAGAACAGAAAACTCATCTCTTCAAATGAGAAAATATGTGGTCCGAGAATGTCTTTACCCATTAAAAAAAATCCCCGAAAAAAAAAAAAAAAACCGCAGAAAGGAGATGCATAATTCTCAAATAATGCATATAGATGTTGACAAAAAGCAGAGATACATTTCAATGTTGTTCCAAGAATAATAGTGTCCCTGCTTGTCTTAAAAAGCCCTATCACGACAAATGATAGTTAAAAATAGGCTCGAAAATGGGATCAATTTTAATGGTGAAACTCTAGAGAGTCTTTTCGACCTGCACGGCAAACATCAATTCAAAAGTCAAGTAAAAGTTCAGCATCACAGCTCAAGACACGAAGTGAGTAAGGTTCAGATGTGAAACCTGGCATGAAGAACAACTTCAAACACTTATTTATCCTCCTCTTTCGTTTCTCTGTCTTCATTTTTCTTCTGGTCAGTCTACAGAATTGAAAATTAGATGATAAAAGTTTATGGTCAGGATCGTAGGCCACGTAGTCGGATTACAAATTGGTGAATCAGATTTCCACACCATCTCATGACTCGTAACTCACCTCTGACTGGCTTTGCATGGAAGCAAGCAAATCTTTAACCGAAGGATCATTTGGATCAACCCCAGGAAGCTGCAGAAGCATTCAGACCATACAATTTAGTAAAAGCCAGAAGCAACGATTTGGTTTAGTCAGCTGGGGAAAGAAAAGAGAAGTTAAGAAACTGATGCAGGTTATGGTAAATATACCGAGGCGAGGATGGAAGACACGAAAGACTGGTCAGCCAGCAGCTTACTCATGTCTGCTGGGTTAGAGGAATCTTTTGTGCTGTCCTGCACTGATAATTGAAGAGCTGCAAGCATGCAATTAAATCATATATTAGAGTCAGTAACAACCATTTGAAAACTGGTGGGCATCCAAATATTTGCACTAGAGAATCTTAACTTATTAAATCCACAAGCCAATAAAAGCAGTTGTCAATTTATTAAGGCAGTCAACATCACACAATCAAATGAGAGCAGAATTTGGTACATTTCTGCTATTTCATTTTAATGTAATGATAAAAAGTGGACCTAGAGAGCTTGCCAGTAAAACATTCTAATGAAGGTTTTGCAATTTATAGCGGCACCTCATCTTCAATTCTAGCACTAGTTCAATCACCAATCAATTTCCCCAAATGTGCACCTTGATTCAAGAAGCCTTACCTAGGGCCAATTCTGGATCATCTGCAGCTGCATCTGACATATCTGTGTCTCGCGTATCATGACTCGAGGCAGGGTCATCCATTGACATTGCAAGGGCCTGCTGCAGCAGAGCATTCTCATCGTCCTGTTGGATATTTAACTGTTAGTTCAAAGACAATCATCAAAAAATATTTAAGTAACCTAACATAAGGAATAAATTTTCAAATGCCTAACGCAAATAATGAACTTGCATGTTACTGCCTAGGTGTATCCCCCACCCCGCTCTGCAAAGGAAAATAAATATACATTGGATCCCAATAATACAAATTCACGACTTGGAAATTCTCGAGTATATCAATCTTATTGCTGTAAAACAGTAAAATACTATTGCTACCGCTTGATCAAAGATAAAATGCTGAAATGTGATTTTTCAAAGCAAAAGGTAACACCGACCATTAAATCAGTTGCCTTATTGTCAGCTTCAGCTTCTGGAGCTGTGGCACGCTCGGTCATAGTTGCATCCTGCGAGCTGGTGGGCTGTTCCCCTCCTTTCTCTTGCTTACTTGCCTCCTCTGCGGCCTTTTTAGCAGCTGCTTCCTGTCTGGCCCTCTCCTCTTCCATTGAAACCCTAAGAGCAAGGGCCAGTTCTGGATCTAGGTTGGGATCTACACCGAAATCAAAACCAGATGCAGCTCCAGCCGCAGCAGCTGCCGATGCCGCTGCAAAACCACTTGCACCTTCCCCATCCCCGGTGAAGATAGGCGTACTACAACATGAGAAGGACATCAGAAAATTTAAATAAATACTCTAACAAATGAAAGAAGCAAGGAAGAAATCAAATTAGTCAACCTTATTAGTACATCAGAAAGAACATTTGGACCAGGTGGAACATGAACGATGTGACTGGTGGTATTGTTGACAGCAGCAAGAAGTGCTTCTAGCTTCTCAGTCTTTCCATCATCTTCTTCACCAAAATTAACAATATCTAGTGCAACACTATTCTTCTTTAACTTTCTTCCGATCATCTCCAATACCTTTTTATCATGCTTTATGGGACTATAAAAAATAATATGAAACGTAAGAATGGGAGTATTACATAGTGAACACAGACGCAACTCAAACGAGTAAATACCTTCCAACAAAGACGATGATTCTTTGTTGCTGCTGCTTGTTCTGCCGATGCTTGAGAGCCAGCTGAGCCACCTGAATACCAGCAGCCAGACTCATCTCACCACCTATTTCTAAGCCTAAATTTAAAAACGAATTAAATTGGTAACTAAATAAGAATGACAAAAGACAACAATCATTTCCAAGACAATTGGGAAGCAACAATTGTATCTGTTTACCCAGAATGTTCCAAATAGACATGTGATGATATAGTTTTAACTTCTAACATGGTTCCTTGAAGATTTAAAGACACAACGCTTTTGTGTTCACCCAGTTCATGCTAATAAAAACTTAAGAAACTAGAAAGGCTGGGAATAACATATAGCTATCCACAAGTCCGTTTACTAATTTGATAGAGATATATATACAGCCACAAAATTCCTCTAGATGGCTGAGAGTGATCGGCACATGTATAAGTCAGAAAAACACTATTAGTCAGTGACAACATACATAGTTAAGTCGAAGAGTGGAACGCCTGATTAAAGATCTCCACCTCCAAATCAAAGTTTTTTAGGAGAAATTGTTGATGAGTACAAACAAAACATACGTATCCATTTAGAGGAAAATGAAAAGAAAAAGTAAAAGTAAATTATCACCCAATTTTAGAGGCTTCCTAAATGCTATAAGTGTTCATCCTCTAACTTTTTTACTCAGCAGAAGATGCTGAATGGTAAAGAGCTCTTATCTACTTATTTGTATGTAATCAATTCTTTCACAGTGGTTCATCTAAGCTAAAGAATAATTTTATCACCCTATCTCCTTTCCTTAATTTCCTGAAGTCTTTGCTTTTCTTTTATCCACAGAAGAAATCATACTATCATATACCTAATCGAAAACAAACTAACAATAGTGTCAAACGAAATGCACTAATCATCACAAATTTAAACTTAACACGTTATAGTGATCGGGATCCCACAAAAATCCAAAATCAAAGGCAAGTCAAACAAATAAATACGTAAAAACTAACCATGCATGCAAGCCAGGATCTTGCCAAGATCACTGGTAGGAGTGACCAAAACACGAACACCTTTTCCCGCCATTGTGAGAACTCCTACCGTATTCTCCGGATTAGACTGCACAAACCCAAATACGTTTCTTCAGATTTCTAAACAAATCCTAAATCAACTACAACATAATTCTCTTTTGTTCCCATTTTTCAGGAATCCATAACACGATCAAAGCAGAAATCTTTCCAACAACAAATAAATTCCCAAAATCCAACTCCATTTCCAGTACACTCCCACATATATATAGAACGACTAAAACTATCGAAACAACACAACACAAATCACTGCAACCTTAAACCAGCTGCAAACAAGATTCCAACTTTTCCTTTCTTTGCCCAGATTTTCCCACTAACCAAACAAATGATAAACAATTGGAAAGAAAAAAAAAAGACTGTAATATTTTGGACCTGGGTTTTAGCTCCACAAATAAGGTTAACAGCGTCGGACTGAGCTTGAAACCTGGAAGGCGAATAGTCACCGTTTCGCATCCATTCTGAATTATCGATACAGATCATAGTCGCCTGTGAACAGAAGTAATACGAGAAAAATATTCAAAAAATTATTAAGAAAAAAAACCCTAATTTCTCGAGAGAGATGAATCGGGGCTTTGAAATCGTGAGAGGGATATTGAAGGCGAAATTGGAATTGATTGGAAGTGGAGAGAGAGGGGATTTTACCTCGAGCACCATGGTTGAAGATTGGAAGAAACAGAGAAGAGAAGGATCTCGACCAGAGAGAGAGAGAGACTTTAGTTTTCTTGCTAAAGGGGACTTCTCTGCGGAGTGTTCTAATTTGCAGAGGAGAAGAAACTATACGGTGCGGGATATCTGCCGGTGCAAACGTTAGACCCAATTATATGGTGCCATGTCATCCACTGGAAAGACCAAAATGTCTTTTCAAAATATCCAGCACCAAAAAAAAAATAAAACTTACCACGGAATGAGCTGCTCTTGAAAAGTACAAACGACAAGTCGTTTTTTGGTAAAAAGAAAACTTGTCACTTTTGATTTTGTCGTTTGGAGTAGATTTTGAAACATGTATCTTACGACGAAAAACAAAAAAATAATAATAAAACTAAAAATCAAAATCTTACTCAAGATAAACATATTTGTTTAGTAAAACGACAGTAAAGTTAGGACTTGTCGTTTTTCTGTATGTTTTCTATTGAAGGTTCGAGCGACATGTACTATATCGAAAAACGACAGTAAATTTCCAAGAAAACGACATATATTTTGTCGGATGAAAGTCGGGACTCGGGAGCATTTAAAACAAAAAAATATGTCGTTTTCTGATTTAGAAACGACAGTCAAGTTCTTCTCAAATTGATAGCAAACTTTTGAACTGGAAACGACATATTGATGACAATAAAGGAGAGAAAACATTACACAAAACGTCATTTTTAGATCCTTTACAAACAATGTCGTTTTTCAATTTAAACAACAACATACGTAATAACAAGTAATAAAAAACTCATGTCGTTTCTATGAACTTCTGCAATCTTTTTAACTATAAACGATATGTCGTTCATTCCAGTGTCGTTTTATGAACAGCAACATTTAAGAAGCAAAATGACATGTCGTTTTGGACAACCAGCATGTTTTGCACCAAAATATTCTCTTTTATCCTTCTAATTTCCACATCACTGCTATTAGCAAAATAATAAAGAGCTTAAATTAAGGTGACGTTACATCACTACCATTCACACTACGATGGCGAATTTCACTGTCGTTGCTGCTGAAACTATCACAGCGAGGACTGCCTAGGAAGGGAAACTGAGACATTCCATGATTGTGAGGAGAACTAGTTGTGTCATGGACTCCTGAGGAGCTTCCTTCTGCGCTTGTTGAGGCAAAGTTGTCACTCTTGTGGGTCCCACTCTGCACGGAATCTGAGGATGTCGTCGCCGTCGTTGTCGTCGGTGTTGAACTCAGAAGTGGGGTTGTGTGTGGCGTGGCATGCCTGGCCTTCACTCTTCTCTTCCATCCAGAGAGTGATCTTCTCACACTTTCTGCTATCACAGTTCTCTTGAACCTTGTTCCCATCTGCCACAATATGCTCATGAACTCTCTTAGGGCGTGTTTACTAATCAGGAATGACTGTTTCGAATTATGTTACTAATTCGGAACGTTGATCACATTTTAAGTCCCCGAACTTACTTTGGTCTCTCACATTGAAAACGCCTCACAGCTAGTTTGTGTTATATAAAATTATCCCAATAAAGTCCTTTTCTTCAAGCATCCATTAGAAAATTGATGAGAAATAGCAAGTGAAAAGTGACATTGTGACACGTGCATTTTTCTTGATTTTTTAGTGAATTCTTGACAGAGAGCTTAAATGTGAAAATTTTATAGATCCGAAGTTAAATTATGAGACATTTTGAAATTTAGGGACCAAAATGAGATCCATCCGAAAGTTCGAGGATAAAAACGAGACTGACCTTACTTATTTTTAGCCAATCATTTTGTGCTGGGATATTTTGTTACATTCTTAAGACTAAAATGGGTTTTATTCTTTTTTCGTCTTTTCTTTCCTTTCCTCTTTAGATATCTAAAGAAAGAGAGATAGAGATGGGAATAGGAGGGAGAATCAAAACCTGAGTGATGATAACATAGAGAGGGAATGTGATGAAGCTGCACCAGAACTGGGAGATCACCCTGCAATTGACAATAAGATCATAACATCAACTTTTTGATCGGTCATTCGCACGCTACCGAAGGTGTTTATCTGCAGATTTTACCCAAACAACAAGCGGATCAACAGGAATCTACGGTTGTCCATGAAACAAGAAGGCTCTTTAATTTCCCACTGAAAACAAAAACAGTGAAAAAATGAGCATCATAAGTGAGTGGCATCTCAGAATGTCAAGTTTTTCTTGGGAAAGAATAGATTCTCACCAGGGACCAAATGAAAGTTGCCATCTCAAATGCATTCTGCGGAAAAGAAATTAATTAATTAATTAAAAATAAAAGGGGAATCGGCGATTTAGATGAGTGTTACTAATGGTGTTACCGATTCGTCACTCACCTGAAAGGATATTAGTTGTATCAAGAGCAAAAGAAGCCTTGGTTTTCCAAACCAAAAGAGCTCATCCCTGAGCTTAAACTGGCGATTTTCCACATAAGGACAGTTATCCATGATTTCGACAGCCAGTTTTACCACCACTCGGTGAAGTTTAGTACCGATAAGCAGGATCAACTATTATGCATTTCAATTGAAAGAAAGGGGCAAACAAGGGGGGGAAAAAAAGAAGAAGAGGTAATTACAATCATAAATGGAATGACATGTATGAAAACTACTAATTTATCACTGACGATATAATCATCACATATGTGTCGACGCAAAAAAATTGTTAGACAACAATTGGAACCTGTCATTATATTTTTGCCATGCGACAATTATATTCTACTGATGAATAGCGGGGGTGCGTCGAGAAAGATGTAAAGGGCAAAAACCAGATTGAAGGAGATGACTTACAATAGCTGGGAGGAAGGAAAGCCAAAAGTAAATGTTGCTTCCTGAATTCAAGTCACACAGTTCATGCTCTAAGGATAAACTCCATAACTAAAAGTAGAAAGAACAAAAACTTGAAAGATAACAAGAACATGCATGTAATTCACTTATTTTTGAGAGATTATACGCTATCTTACATAATGGTGCTTGCTTAATTATATGATCTATCTTAACGGAAATGTTTAATCAGGTAACTTAAGTTACAAGTTAGTGAAAAGTCATAGAAAATTACCATGAAAATCTAGAAAGATACAACATATGGCATATATCCAGAGAGGAATACTGCAAAACATATTTGCAAAAGTCAGCTTAAAAAACTAATACATTATGTATACATATAAATGTAGATATAAAAGATATGAGGTACCTAATGCCCACGATGTCACGAAATTCTTCCTCCATGCTCCGAAGCATATAATTGTGGAAATCATATGATAAAGGAAGTTGATGAGTCTGCAACAAGAGTGAAAACATCAACACATTTAACAATGAAAAGTTAAATTTGGTTTCTGCAGAATTTGGTAAAATCATCGTAAATTTAGGACTCAAATGAGAGGAAATCACAAACTTTTTCTTCAACTACAACTAGAGATTTCTGTTGTTGATCATGCAGGTATCAGATAAGAATTCCTTTTCATAAAAATAGATACTTAATTTAGCTACAGAAGGACTACATACGGTGATGAAGCCTAATCGCAAAGCCATGTAATCCGACCGGTGTATCGAACTCCAGAACTGGCGGCTAAAACAAAGCTGCAACGTTGAAACAAACACAACTCTTGAGAAATAACACAAGCCTAAAACTAGCATTGTTATTTCTAGCCAAAAAAAAAAAAAAAAAACAAGGATAATACCAGCCAAACAAGAGACTTATGTTGGCTCCACGGATGGGATGTATTTTGGTCAATAAAAGTAGACATTCTTCTCATTCTTGTACAGTTTGGCAGAGCTTCTGGATGATCTGAATTCAGAAAATCAATATGATAAAATCGAGAGATTTTACAATGTTTACAACAATTTAATGGGAAAAAAAAAATCACTACAATCAGCTAAAGATTGTTACCTTCTAAGCTCTGATTAGCTATAGCTTTGGCTTCATTTTCCCACACTCTCCAACTATAGATCTGCGTCAAACTTGGTGCTCAAAGTAAGAATTACACAGCACACACTAGAAAAATGTATACATACATACATATATATATATATATATGTGCGTGTGTGTGTGTATAAACCTTAAGCATGGCCAAGGCAATGGCAGCAAAGCTGTAGAAAACATGTGTCATGCCAAGAACAAATATGAGACGGTGAAGCTGCTCAAGGCTTTCATGCGAAGCAAAAGATTCATAACCCTGGCCAACAAACAACAAAACTTTGTAAGATTTCCTACAGAACTTGCATTATTTATTTTTCAATCTATCTAATCAATTATTTATTTTTACATTCACGGGGTCCTAAACAAATAAAAAATATATGTTATCTTATGCATTTAGCGAGATTATTAATTTAGTACACCGGCCCGAATTGGGACCAAAAGATTTTATTATTCAATCGAACATTTAATTTAACGAATAACAAAGTAACACATGATTTGATTAGAAAACAACTATGAGTCATAAAAATAAAATTTCCAAGACTACCTCAGAACAGTATTCATGAACTGGAAAACGCTTTCTGAAAACAGTCTTGTTTACAAACTCTGATCTTGAAAGTAGAAGATCATCAACGGAAGAGACTTTTTCACCTTCCAATGCTATAGCAGTACATGGGAAAAACCTGCTGCTCAAAGCTGTCGTTTTCACACAAATCTTGGCCACTACAACTATCCAATGCCCCATCAACAGTGACAGAACTCCAAAAAGCATTAGCTCTGCTTCACATTCATTTTACATCAATATTTACCAGCTAATTTATAAAAATTAAAAAATTAAAAAAAAAAAAAACTCATTTTTTTTTCTTTTTTTTACCTTCTTTGATCTTTTCTAAAGCAGCAAGAAGGGATTTCCTCCGGGTTTTGTCCAACCACTGATTTAAAAAAAGTAAGAGACAAAATGACATAAAAAACAAAAGATTCAATGGAGCAAAAAGAGGGGAAAAAAGAAAAAGATCATTATTATTTTCTTTTTCTAATTTACCTTTCCGAATAGTTTTAAGGAGACATGAAAGAAGAAGCCAAGAGAAACCATTACAGTGACAACAGTGGCAAAAGCCCATGTTGGGGTTTCTTCTAAGGACCTTCCTTCTCTGTTCTGTTTCTCCATTTCCCACTCAGAATTTGTTGGTTCAGATCAAAAGGTGTTGTTTGATTGATTCAACTGTAGACACACATTAATGGCACATATACACATACTTTTACATATATATATATATATATATGTGTGTGTGTGTGTGTATGTATATGAACATATATGTATATGTAGTGTAAGAAAATTTAAGGAACATGCATGGGTTGGTGTCACTAGCCAGTAGGGGCATGAAAGGGCAAGAAAAGTGGGTCCCACTGACTGATATTCCAACATACGTGACATAAATGGTGAACTTACTAAGGCAGCTGCAATCTGCTTGTTTGGGGACTTGGAAACTCTGCAACGTGCTTCTGTCAAACGAGTTTTTTAGATCTTCTTCTTCTTCTACTTCTTCATGAAATGGTCAAAATTCATGAAAATAAAATTTTAATTTTAAATAAATCTATATCCATACATACATATATAGAAAGCACAAAAAAAGTTACTGTGCTCCCTCTTCAACCAAAACGGTTCATTTTGGTTGAAAGCTCCATTTTTTTTTTTTTTTTTGCTTTTCGGCTTTTTTTTTTTTTTTTTCATTTTAGTCCTTTCCTCCTATTGATTTATTATTTTTCAATTTAGTCTTTTTTTTCTCTTCTTTTTATCATGCACCCCTTTTTTATTTTTTAGTCCTTCTTTATTGCACCAACATGCAAATTTATTTTTTTGGTCTTTTGATTTTCTTTAATTTTTGTTTTGGGCACCATTTTTTTCTTTTTTACAGTTTGGTACTTTCTTTTCATATTGTTCAATTATTTTTTCATTTTAGTCCTTTCATTTTTTTTGTGGTATTATTTTCATGCCTCTCTTTTTTATTTTTAGGTCCCTTTCTTTTATTTTTTTGGGTCTATTTTTCATCTTATAATTTAAATTTTCTTTTATCGAGATAAATTTTCTCAAATTATCAAATTCATTTGCACAGCACATGTTCTAAACTAGTAAATGGATAAGTAATGTGTTGGCATTTAGTACTAAAATACCCATTTTGCCCTTTTGTTGTTTTACGTGGATTTGCTTCTTGTAAATGGCCATTTTTGTGAACTTTTGCTGTCAGTTCCATTCCAACTACACGTTAAACAGCATGATGGAATCTCCAGCCAAAAAGCGAAAACAAAAGACTCAAAGAAGACATGACGAGGATATACAAGTACTGAACAAGTCAGTTCAAAAAAAATCTTACGTTTAGCGTATCCAGCGGAGGGATACATCAGACGGTGATAATTTTTTATTTTAAAATTTATAATAATTAATTGATTTATATATAATTTTTTTATTTATAATCTTATAATATGTTGCCATATAAATATTACTGTAGAAGATAAATATCACTTTATATATTGCGTTAAACTTATCTGATTGTTATAATTTCTACATAAATAGTTACAAACGTCAGTATTTATAAGAATACGGGATAGCGATCCATCCCTACCAACGTATATCTATATTGCAGGATTTGAACTGTCATTAATTATATGTTCTTTTTTATGAGTATATATATGCATTGAATGATTTGAACTATGTTCGTTATACGTCCTTATCTTCAATAGTCACTATGGCATTGGCCTAAAACAAAGAAACATAAAGGGGGCTACTTTTTGTATGAAACTTCTCGTCTTTTAACTGCTAGTGGGCCACAGTTATAAACTCTCATATTTTCATCAAACTTAATTAAAATTTACTATGTTTATTGTAATATGATAAGAATATAATGTGATTTGAAATACTCTATTATAAAGTTCTCATAATAATTTATATTAGTTGGGACTAGTTGATCAGACAGACCAAGTCTGTTTTGGTATATGGTATAGTCATGTCATGAGTAATGAATTCTGTTTTTTGAGGCCAACAAGGCAGGGTTGGTAGGGAAAACAATGACCAACATAAGTGGACAAAACCTTCCAAGTGGATATCTACCCTTCTAAACCAATTAATAAATGAACCAAAACAAACCCTTTCCTTTATATATTTTCTAAACAAAATAATAATAATAATAATAATAATTGCATTCCTTGAAATAAAGACAACTTAAATGCTCATTCAATTGGAACGTTTGGCCTGCAAGACTGTTTGATTTAGTAGTTGGTAATATTTTTTCGAAACCAGATTTATTTTCACTATTTTTCTTTACTATTACCATCTACTTATCTTAGAGTATGTTTGGAAACCAAGCTCAAACTTGATTTTCAACACTCAAGTTTTGTCTTCTTCCTCAAAAGTCTTTGTCTTTTTCCCAAAAATTTTTTTGTCTTTTCTGAAAAGTCAATAAAATTTACTATTTAAACTTCAAAAACTCAACTCAAACTCACGAACCAAACGAACCCTTAGTGATTACCCTACTATTTTTTATTGACCATATTATCTAAAGTCTATAATTTTACCACATAAATAGGAGCTAAACACTAAAATTGTAAAATATATATATATTTGAGGCCTCAAACTTTAATTAGATGGAGAACCAATAAAACAGGAAGATAAAACAACTCATTTTTCAATTTACGGTAGGTACAAATGCTGTCCCATGTAATGCAATTTAAAAAATGGAAAAACGTTCTACTAAACCTCGCGGAAAATGATGGCTTTTTCTGATATTTTTAGAGCCGATAATGAACTTTTTTTTTTTTTTAAAGACACCCCATGATGTTAAAATTCTTGACACTGGTGGCCTTTTTGCTCAAGTCCGTTTAATTTTGGATGGTTTTTTACTTGTAATTTGCATGTGACAGCATAAGAAGATCGAGCATTATTGGTCATTTTTATTCACGCTAATGCAAAACTATTTCGAAGTTTTAGGTGTGAGGTAGAGTAATAATTATTATTATTCATTTGTAGAATTATTGTTCATTTCGTATTTTTTGGAAATGTTTTATAAACTTGGATGACTAGTTCACGTGCAACATCATCTATTTCTTTTGGATCCTCCATATAAGGAATGGATCGCAAATAATGCATTGAACAGAGAAAAACAAAAAAAACAAAAAAAAATAAGCCCACATTTTACATCTAGGTTTAACTCCAACTAAACTGTATTTTTTCATTTTAATTTTTGTCTTTTTTTAAAAAGTCAACAAAATTTATAACTAATTTTTAAAAAGTCAACCAACTCAAACTTAAAAATTTCATCTCATCTCAAACTCAATCCAAACACCAAACAAATCCTAAGAGAGCGATAAAAACATAAAAATGTTGTACAAGGCAAGGTACAGTGGTCAGTCATAAACTGCTTGTGAACCTAGTCAGTGACAACGTCAGATCTTTTTCTTTAAGGAGATTAATAATTATATTATAAATAATAAAAAAGTTATTATGAGTAAATTTTTATTTTTAAGAGGAATTATAATGAAAGTTTAATTAAAATTATGAGCTATTTAAAAACAAAACAAAACAAAACAAAAGTTGAAGGGGAGCTTAAAGTCCCCCCCTAGTCTCTCTTTCCCTTCGTCTCTGAACCTAGTAGACGCCTCAGTTTACAGAGCAATTGTAAAGGAGTTTTTCTTTCTGTATATTCTTGTAAAGGAATTTCCCATTTCGTCCTTTTGGACGGATGAAGGTTCTAATGTTATTGATGTTAGCACATCGTATCTTGTTTTAATCTTAACATGTATAAAATAATTAATAATGTTCTCTCTTCTTTTACTATGTGTCAACCTATTGTTTTTTTTTTTGTTTTTTTTTTCCTTCTCTGTTTTGCTTTCATCAATTTTCTTTCTTTTATCTTTTTCTTTGTTTTCTCTTCTTTATTTTCTTTTATAATTTTATCCTTTATTTATTTTTTTTTTATCTTTTTCATTTCCTCTATATACCTATTCGTCTATTCGATAACTTATATGTTTTATTAATTTGGTTGAAAAGGGTTTTTTCTAAAATTTTTTGAAATTTTGTTAGAAGTTTTGGTTTTTGTTGTTTAAAAGTTTCGTATGAAGTTTCGGTTTTTTGTTTTTTTTTTTTTCTTATTTTGTCGTTTTGTATTTTTTATTTTCTCGTTTTTTTTTCTTTTTAAATTCTTATATCTTTTACACAATATATTATTCATAAGCGTAAAGCACATGTTCAACTAGTTTTATTAAAAGAGTTGGCGATGATTTTGTAGCTTATTTCTAGACACGCTAATGAAGTTATCGTTCGCTAGTTAAGTCTATTTCTTTCATAATAAGATCAAATACCGACTAGAAAATTGTTCTCAAGGCCTTCATTTCAATGCGCTTCAAAAAGGTCAATTTATCCTCAAGTTTTACCCAAATAAGAGAATTGGGAAGAGAGCAATGTGATTATACCAATCACAAATTCTTATATCAATTGTGGGACACATACACTAGTAACATATTAAAACAGTAATTAGTTCGGTAGAATCTCATATATCAATTTGTAACTTGTTAAATGGAAGCCTTAAATGGAGAAGGAAAAAAAAAAAGTTCCAAACAAACAAGATTATATTCCATTGATTTAGAAGAGGAGATTTACTGCTTTGATAATGAAGAGCGACCTTGTATGTAAATGTAATTCATTTTTTGCATCTTCTTCCATCCGTGGGAAAATTATGAAATTGAGACTTTTCATTATAGCATGTAAAACTAGAGATCTTCTTTTGGTTTCTCAATAGAAAATCCATTCTCCACCCAAGCAAGATAACCTCCTCCCATGTTGCTCACATGCTTGAAGCCCTGCCATTTTCATGTCTTAAAATGTCATCTCTTTCACAATTTCTTGGTAAAACAAAACAACCAGGGATAATATGGATATGGTCAAATATTTATATTTTTTAGTGCTTTCACAAGAAATTGGCATGAAGTTTGTAGACGAAGAACTTGAAAATAAAAATAAAAATTATATCATTATATTAATTAATTTACTTACAGCATTATACATATCAGAAGTTGCAGATAAGGACCTGACCCCACTTTGACAACCCTATAGAGATAAGATATTAGTAAAAATATACCAATCAAGGAAAATTTATAAATTATGGACCAGCCATTTTTTATTATTATTATTATTTTTTATACACACAAGTATATCCAGATCTATTACAAGGGTCTTCAGGAGAATAAATTAAATAAATCCATGTGGATCTCACAAGGCATGTCCCAACGACGAGTCAATTGAGGCTAGCTCAATAGGTATTTAGTAAGGTATGTGTATTATTTTTAATACATCAAATTATGGTTTGAGCAGCCATAAATAGTTTTTTTTTTTTTAAGGAAAATTTATATAGAATCTTCTCTAGAATAAAGGCAAAGAACTAATCATATTTCACACCAAATGGTTTAATAATTCATGAAAACTGAAAAGAGACGTGTATTACCACAACAAGCCGGTCCTCTTTGTTGCAAGCAGATAAAACATCTGTCAGAAATTGAGGATTTTTCTCCCTACCTGAAGGCAAAAGGACAATAAATAAATAAATAAATAAATATATATATATATATATATAAACCACATGTTTAGACAAATGTAATTTTGAAGAAATGAAAAAAATCAAAAATCAAAAAATCATTAGTGAGAAAAGCACCTTCTGGTGTATTGAGCATGTACGGAATGTTAAAAATCTTGCCTGCTTCAACATGACCGTTCTTGTACTCGTCCAGTGTTCTGTCCCATATTACTAAACTAAAATATTATCCTCAAAATTTAGAGGTATTCTAAGATGGGAGCACTCTTTTGTAGGGGTCTTATAGAATCATAGTTTAGTTCACGGTCATAGGATTTAAATAGATGGTGCATACTGCATATTCTATGGGTAGCGATGGAGTCAATCATCTAATATGGAGAGCGGTATTCGAAATGAAATTTTTAAGTTGAAATTGATTGATTTTTCAAAAATTATTTATAATTTTTGTTGACTTTTATAAAAAAAGATAAAAAACCAATTATAAAATACAGTTGAGTTTAAAATGAACTCTAATGTCAAACATAAGCTGAATTATTTTATAGTCATTATTCTCTTGTACATGACTAATGAATTTTAGGTTAAGGATCAAAAGTTTTTAATCATAACTAATATAAAATAATTAATATTGAGTGTGGATAAAATGAGGGGGAAAAAAATCAAAATTTAAAGCTATTTTAAAGGGAAACTAAATCCAAAAGTCGGTGGGGGAGGGGCATGCCCTTACCCTCCTCTCATTTACACTTACCTACGGTCAAATACTAAGAGAAGATTTTTTTTTTTTTTTTTAACACCCATTTTAATCCTAATTTCAGGAATTATAAACAAAAAACAAAAACAAAAACAAAAAAGTGGAACAAATTACAGATCCAAAGTCGCTTACCTAACATCAATATAGCCATAACCAGACTTGATCAGATCCTTGGCAGCATGAACATCAATGGTGACAATTTCTTCTCTTGAGCTACATATGTAGCCGAAGAAGAAATACAAATACAATCCCACAAGAAAAAAATCAAACCAATAAACAACTTAATATCAAAGCTAACCAAGAATAGTATAATTGAAGGAAGAAAAAATTATTTAAAAAAAAAGAAGTTAAACCTTGGAGTGGAGAAGAAATTAATGCCGCTTTTATATGCTGAGGCTCTAGCTTGTAGAAGTATGTGAAATTTGTTTGCTTGATTTTCCCGGAAAAACTTGAGTTTTTGTGATACTACTAAGTGCTTTAGCAGCTGTTTCATTGCGGCTGGTTTTTAAATTATGTGAAATCTGTGGTTAGGGTTCGGAAGATTAGACACCTTTAGAGGGTAATCTAATCCATTTATACTTCCAAGGAAATAGGGATATTGTTTTATTATTTTAATTCTTATTTTTCCAAATCTGTCATTATGTTGTCCCATTTTTTCATGTCATATGTGTATAAATAAAGACAAAATACAAAAAATACTTTAATATTTTACTGAGGTCTTAAAAATTTAATTCGATAAGACAACTCTTTCTCTCTCTAAATTTCTCTCTGCTGTAAGGTTTTGTAGCTATCCCTCTTATTTTTTGGGGCCGGCGTTCGACGGTGCCTTTGGGCTGGCCTCCGAATTCCCGGCCCGTATATAGGAGTTCTGATTGCCATAAGAAAGATTTGGGTTACGGCGTGGCTATTCAAAGTCGTTTTTAGATGGATATGACGTGTGGAAGATGAGGGCTTGTTGAGTGCTTGAGTTATCTACAGTGTCCTGATTCCTGCTCCAGCCACACAATTAGGAAACTCATAGTAGATGTCATTACAAACATAACGTTTGTTATTAGTCATTACAAATATAACCAATAAAAGTACCCTTTATGTAGCTATCAGAGAGATGCTAGGCTCATTCTCATTCTCATCCGATCAAAAAGAACAGACAATCATCATCTACTGAATAAATAAATGATGCACCAAAAGACCACTAAATCTCTTGAAATCAAGTTATACTGCATTAAAAGATCTCTTGACTAATCTCATTAGTTTTAGCAATAAAGGCGATGGCCGGGCATTTACCGTCCACAAATTGACCTCTGGCATGACATTTTTCACCGACTCCAAGCGGGCTTTATACTCAATTGTGGCAAGGTCCTTGCCAGATGTAAATCATCCAAGGAGCAAGTACAACACTCTCAGGGAAAGATAGATAAAATCTTGATCATGTTCCACAATGTTTGGATGTCGGTCGGAAGCTATAATAAGATTCTGAATTTCTTTGTAAGCCACATCATGATGAGCTTGAACAAGGCGTTCACAGCAACAGCACCTGGTCGGCCTTCATAAATTCCCTCGAGGACAATAGTACCATTGCTCCCCTTGGCAATTTCTATATTTGAGACAAGGAGTTTACCAATCCTTCTGCGCTTGATCACAATGGATGTAAGTAATTACTGTTTTGTCACAATTTTTTTTAACCTAACATCAAATCCAATTACAAATCCAATTACAAAGAAAGGTAAATGAAGCACTGAAGCTTTACTTGGATCCATAGTAGTTGTAATCGTAGCCACTCCGTTGAAGTCGCATGAATCAGCAGCCTTCCCCATCTTATGATAGTAAGCATCAAAGGCATAAGTTACGTGAGAAGCCACGTCATCGGGTTCATAGCACGGTTGTCCTTGCACCAAGGGCGAGCAATCCACTTTGCCAGGTCCACTAGCCCAACATCTTTTTATCAGTGCTTTCTCCTTTACCGTGCAGTAAGTTTGGTTGGTAGTATCATTCGCCAACACAATTCTCGATCCTGTCAAGTGCATAATGTAAACTGGCACACTGTTTGCATTGAACAATCCCCAGTTTTTCTCAGAGACCGGTCCAGGCTTTGTGTCCTCATGATTGTAGAGTTCGTAGATGAAAGTACTAACAGCCAGCCCAGGGCGTTTGGGAGTTCCGGTTTTGCTCAGCACGTGCCTTATCAAATTGCTGTTGTAAGTATATTCGCATTCTCTAAGGTTGCATCTGGTTCATTAGAATCTCCCTTGGAAGGCCAGCCTGTTTCCGTCACGACCACTCGGGTCTTCAATTCGTACAAATGACCTCTAGTAGTAAACATAATTCCATGCTTTTTCTCCTTTCCTTTTTTTCATAATTCTTTATATGGTAATTCTTAATTCTTTAATAAGGGTAATATTGTCCTTATATTTATACTTTTAGACATATATATAAATAAAAAAAAGGCCATATTTCAAAACAACACCTTTAATTTGGACACATCTATGTAAATAATCCTATTTTTGCTTGTCAAGTCTTTAATACACCCATGACTCTAGTATTGAGTTCAAGCTGTGCTTTGAGTCCTTATCACAGGTTATTAGCATCAAACAAAATCCTTTCTTTGGATTACAACCATAAAAATATCATCTTGATATCACAATCTAACAAGCATTAAGATACCAACATTTTTGAACATGCCTCTACTTAAACAAAAGCCATATAAACCTTGTCTAAACATAGATCTCATAAGCTTATAGCCCAGACAAGAATCACATAAGCAGGGTTCAATCATAACTCATGCAAACAACATCAATATATTCATGAACATATTTATAAATATATTCCAAAATGAGGGCAGGAAATTTTATACTTTAAATACTTGAAAAGGGTTTGTGACCCTCTCACACCTTGGTAATCTTGCTAAGCTTGAATCACAATAAACCAAAATAAATGTCTTAGCAGTGGCACTCCGAAAAAAGGTGATCACTAGAGAGAAAAACACAAGATTTTCTTTCAATAACTTACTCGTGAGGCTTCTTCCTTTGATCTTCTAGTGATCCTTTAAATCAAGCTTGGTTTGCATAACTATTTGGGGATTTTGGTGGATATGGGTGACGGTCAGCAAGGGAAAGGAGAAAGAGGGGTTCAAGTGTGGTGGAAGGGAAAAAGAGAAATAGACTCCTTAAGCAAGGATAATATTTATAGGCAATTGTTACTGATCTTTGCTTAATCATTTAAGCCTTATCTAGGCTTAATTAATTAGCAAAACCATGGCTTAATATCCCTTAATAGTGGCTGATTTTCCAAGCCAAAGTTGTCTTAAAATCTTGACTAATTGACTTTATCTTTTGTTCTTCTTCCTGCTTTGTACTTGCAGCCTCAATATTGAAAACTTTGATTTTTTATAGTCCAACTTCTTTAGGAAGAAATCTCTGCTTCTTTAAGAACATTTTTCTTCAACTAGTCCTAATTACTAATACGAACCCCGTTTTGATCTTCCCCTTGATAGTGTCTGTCAATCTCAATCATGTTGAACAAGGTTGTGTGTGATATTTATAGTTGCCTTGTTGTCACAATACAAACCTTCAAAAGTAGTAAGCAAACCTTCCAGGGACAGAATTAGAAAGCGTCACAAACCAATATTATAAGATTCACACTGGCAGCTATATTCTCCATCCTTCTGAAAGCCGTGTATGGTCAGAAATTGCCATGAAATATTCAATAGGCTCGACAAGAGAGGTCAATGAAACATGTCCTACTACTTGTATTACTAATTGAAAAAAAAAAAATGCAAATTGGAGATTCTCACTCAAGCTTAGCATCACAACATCGTCCTTTCAACCGTGGATATCATTTGGGGGGGGGGGGGGGGGGGGGTGTGTTGCAACAAAGAAGAATAAAAGCATCCCATGCAAAATCCAAAAGCCAGGTTTTAACGTACGTAATAAGTTAATAAATTTTGTAAAGATAAATCAAACATGCAAATAATGAAAAACATTCCAGCTCTGCAGTGTTAACGTAAAATTCTTAGGTCAAGGGGGGTGGCTCTGTCATTAGCTTAAAACACAGGGGTGTCAATGTAGTTCCTCTTAAAGAAAGAGAGAGAGAGAGAGAGAGAACGAACTCTACGTATTTATGGCTAAAGAAAAATTTACAATCACTGCAAGACCTGAGCTGTTGAAATCATTCTCGTACCTTTGCAAATTAGATGGTTCAAAAAACTGCCGTGAACCATAGTAGCACCTCTTTTTGATCCACTGGACTGTATTCAAACAATAAAATAAAATAAAATATTCACTCGCTATACTAATTGCCAAGAAATGATGAAGTTGGAGCACTGCCAACCATAAAATCCAAGGAAATAAATCAGGACTAAGACATTAACGTAAAGTACATCAAAATTCTAAAATTCTACACACTAAAATTTGTACACACTAAAAGAACATCACACACTAAAATTCTACACATCACAAATGAAAAAAAAAAAAGAAGGAAAAAAAAGGGGAAGAGACAAAGTTCAAGGTGGTATTGAATGCAGTTTCTGAATCAAGCACATCCATCTATGAAAATAAAGAGATACAGCTGAGGTAGAAGATCAGTCCGTATAGTGTCAGTAATTCAAACCAGCATACAGATGCTACTAGCAAATCTAACTAAAAAAAGAACAAACAAGTGACATTACAAATAGCATCAATTTCATCAAATATAATGACATACCCTAGAAAGAAAAAAAGAAAAGAAAGTGCAAATCAGAGATTCACACTCAAGCTTAGCATTCCCACATATTGTATTGTCCTTTCGACTACGGATATTTTAGGAAGAACTTAAATCTGAAGCTAAGTTTAGAGGGTTAGGGGGCAACAAAGAAGAGTAACAACATCCGAACTTCAAAGAAAATTTCCTCAAGGAAAATAAATCTTACCAACGAGTACATAAAAGCCAAGGCAATCCTCATTTGTTTGCAAGATCCAAAAGGCAGGTTTTCACGTACCTGATAATGTTATAGATTTGGTAGAATAAATCAAAAATGCAAAAAAATGAAAGGAAAAAAAAAATCAAAATAAAGGACATAGCCGACACCTAACACATGCACATTTTCTAATTAAAGAAAGGGAGAACTACACCGATACCACCTATGTTTTATAAAACACCCCATTGATGCCCTTTTATTTTTCTAAATGTTTTATTTTGTTTACATTTTATGTGAATGGTTTAATTTTGTTAAATTTTAAGTTCAGATAGTTAGTTTTTATAAATTGTAATTAGTTTTATGTTTTTGTGATAAAATTTATTGGTCAAAGATTTCCTTTGTTACAGTTGACTAATGGACGAAGTGTTTGTAATTTTATCATTTGTTCAACATCAAATTCGTCGCTCGAGGGGCAGCTCTGTAATTAGCAAAACATAGGGGTGTCAATGTAGTTCTCCTGAAAAAAAAAATAATAATAATAATAATAATAAAAAAGATAATGTATTCTACAATGCAAGTTTGAACTGTAACATGAACCTCTTTTTGTTTTGATGCTTGAATGTATTGCACGATGAACAATTTCCTGTGCAGACCAGAATAAAAAATAAGAAAAGAATTGATAACTTCAAACTTTTTTCCACATTTTAAGCCACTTCATTTGTTTTTCATTATATAAAAGCATGATAAGCTGCAAACCCAAAACAAAATAAAATGTTTTGACATAGTCTTAACCTTTTGTACTTTTATCCTATTCTTTTTCTTCTGTTTGTTGTAAATTCCTAAATTTCCTACGGACAGCACCAAATATGCCTTAGAAATTTTAACTCTTTAAGATTTTATGCAGTGCACGCCTGTACACCAGAACCACAAAATTTGCAATTTAACTTTTCAACTTTTTTTTTTCCTTCCCATAATAACCAAACCGTCGTTGATATGATTTAACGACTATAGTAAGATATCATATGATCAGTTAGGTTTTGCAGTCTACAAATATAATGACTACACAGATCACAAGTACTTACAAGGTGCTACACCACCATCATCCTGATTATTGCGGAAAATATGTCACGTTCCCCTGTAAAATTAGACTTTTGTAAATTACCCAGAGTAAGACAAACAAAAAAATACATGCTAACAATGGACATGTTTCACATTTGCAAAACCGAAATGATATTCCTTCCAATATTTTCATGTTTCAACAAGTAAAAGATTGCACACATAATCGATGCACGTACCAAGCTCTTGAAGCTTCACATCTCTTCTTCATTTTGCATTGTATAAATCTGTACTAGTATTTTCAAAAGAACATTACTGTCTTTATTTCTACACATCAAAAATGGAAAGAGGAAAAAAAAAAAAAAAGGAAAGGGAAATGAAAACTCTAATTCGACAAAGTTGAAGGTAGTATTGGATGCAGTTTATCTCTCTAGTACATGCATCCAATTGTATAAAGAGACAGATGAGGTAGAAGATCAGTCCAAATAGTATCAGTAATCCAAAGTGGCATATAGATGCTACTAGCAAATCGAATTCAAAGAAGAACAAAATCTATTAAAAACAAGTGAAATTACATACCTTACAAATGGCATCACTTCCATAAAAGATGATGACATACACAAATCACTTTGGTCCCCTGGGAAGAAAAAACAAACAAACAAACACACACACATTAGTGTTGGAAAATAACAAAAGATCAATTCCAAACATTTTGGGGACATATTTCCTCTTTGAACAAGTCCTTTGGTTGTTCTCAGCATCGAGTAGAACCTAACAATTGTTTTCTGTCTCACCAACAAATTTCATTTCTGTTGGGGATGAGAAATGGAAAATTTTCTTTAAAAAATTGCAAAACAGTAACCCATTTTTGGCCACTAACCAAGCAATCACTTGAATTTTTTTGGGAACGTTTCCTTCACAAATGAAAAGAGTATAGTTCAATCAATGGTGAACTGGTATCATCCGTTAGAGAACAAACTTTAAAAAAACAAAAAAACAAAATAAAAAACAAAAACTCCAAAATCTGTTCAAAATAAAAGACTTCAAATTGAAAATCTTGATAGCAGTAGAAAGAGAAGCCAAAGAATTTCCTCCTACCTGAGAGTTAAGCCTCTTGGTTGCATTGACTCTCTTCTCTATCCACACTCTTCAAGACATCCATATCTATATTAATAAGCCATATTCACGTTTTAAATTTTTTTTAAAAAAAATGGGTTAATAAATAAGTCAACAATAATGCAAAATAAGCAAAATACCAAGACAGATGTCCCCCCACGAACCCGCTAGTGTATTCTTTTAAATATCATTCAATGCCCTGCTACACTTAATGCACTTTGACAAAAAGACAAGCTAATCCATGAAATGATTTACTTAGAAAACTATGCAATAAATAGTAGTCGAGGTCTACGGATCACACCTTTCAATCCTTAAGCTTACTTAGTAAATGTAGTGTCTGTTCTTTAAACATGCTATAAGAAGTAAAGGCAAAATGAGAAATTGATAATAATCAGCCGAGAAAAATTAAAGCAAATACAACTAACAACATAAAAAAATAATAAAAAATTAAGTAAAAAAAATTAAATAAATAAGTAGCAAGAAAATAATCAAGAAAAAAAAATCACCATGAAGAAAGTACACAACACGGACAGAAGACCAGAGAGTGGGAAGGAATATGTTATTGAACAAGAGCTCCAACAAGGACTCAACTGCTAAAATGTCCTGAAACCAGAAACACAGCATTTTATGCACAAATAAGTTATCATAGAAGTATAATCTGCTGCATCAATAAAAGAGAAATTACGTGAAGGAAAATAATCTTGCTATGAAAGTGCGCGTAGCAAATTACCTCCAAAAAAGACAAAGCAACCTCTATTGAGTACTTGGAATCCAAGCACCAATCAAGATGTGCAATTTTGAATTATGCCTGCATACAAGCACATTTATTTAATTAGAGAGAGAGAGAGAGAGAATAAAATATATTCTAATCTAAAATATATAAAAGACTTCAAATCGAAAATCTTGATAGCAGTTGAAAGAGAAGCCAAAGATCTGATTCCTACCTGAGATAAAGCTAAGTCTCCTGTTTGCAAGGACACTCTTTTGTATCCATGCTCTTCAAGACATCTATATAAATAAAAACAACTTTACCCAAGAAAATTACTAAGCCACATTCATTTTTTAAACTGACAAAATGAATAATTAACAACTCAACAATATTCCAATATAGAAGCAATGCACCTAGACAGATCTCCCCCAACGAACCGCTAGATCTTCTTGCCTAGCCAGGAAGTTACATGAGGCAATATATCTACAGTGAGAGATCACGTGATCAGTCAACTCTTATAAAATAAATTAATTAAAAAAAAAAGGAACTTAAGTCCATGTACCAAAATATAAATAAAGGTAACTTTACATAAAGCTTACCTTAACCCCAATCCTATTTTTGCATTGCCGGTAGCACGAATCAGTTTGCACTTTGATTATATTTCTTCAACAACATCTCACTCAGGTATGATATGTTTAAATGACTACAATAAGGTATGATGATTTGTTAGCTCTTGCCGCATATATTATTAGATCGAGCAACCAATAAAGTAAAAGTCTGTTTGATTAAGGCTTACTTGATCCACAATGCTGTTTTGTATTGTCAGTCATGTACTGCATGAGCCCCATTCCAATCAGTTGGAGTGGACTTTCCTATCTGCTGAAACCAAATGTAACCTCTGTCTTACCATTTAACTAAAAATGTAATTCCGTTGATTAGCAAGACAAAAAATATAATGACTACAGAGATCACAAGTACTTACAAGGTGCAAGATCAGCATCACTCAGTCATTACCAAAAACATGTTGCATGCCCTGTAAAATCAGACTAGCTAGAGTAAATTATCTGGGAAACAAAATATTACATACGAATCCAAAACTCATCCCTGACCACTGTTGATCCTTTCGACTATTTTCACAAATAAAAAGAAAGTCTCTGTACTAATTTCCAAGTAACGAAAAAGTGATAACACTGCCAATTATAAACTTCAAATGGACCAGGATTAAGACAATAGTATAAAGTACTAATATTAAAAAAAAAAAAAAAGGAAAATCCCAAACTCGACAAAGTTAAGCAACTATAAGACGCTGTTTTAGAATCGGGCACATGTGTCCATGAAAATAAAGGACTGATGATTATTCAATCATGCTAAACAAAAAGTATGTGAGGGATTAGGTTAAGAAAAGAAACATTACCTGGTTGACAAATCTTTTTCTAAGCTGGTTAACCAGCACAACAGCATGAACCTACAAATACAAAATCAAAGATTAAACCACAGACTCGCTTAAAAAAATAACAATAAATAAAGGTTAAGTGGTATCATCAAGTAGAGAATAATCTAATCCATGGCAAAAAGTATTTCCTTACCTTGAATGAGATGCCTTATGATTGGGACATAGACATATGAAGCCTTAAGCCTTTTTCTAGAAAGTTACAAGCATAAAAGCCATCTTAGCCCGCTCTAACCAAGCAATCACTTGAATTTTAGCAGGAACGTTTCCTTCATAGATGAAAAGAGTACAGTTCAATTAAGGATGAAGTGGTATCATCAGTTAAAAACAAACGAAACAATAATGAAATATAATCAATACACCTAGATAAACCAAAGAACCGCTAGATCTTGTTGCCTAGCCAGGAAGTTGCATGAAATATCCATCTTTGAGACTATTTATCAACAATAAGAGATAATATGATCAGCAAGATCTCGGAACCAAAAAAAAAAGAACTTATAAGTCCACGTAGCAAATTATAAATAAAGGAAATTTTGTATAAAGCTTACCTTAACCCCATATCTATTTCTGCATTACACGTGGCACGAAGCGGCTTGCACAATGATATATAAGCATCTAAAGATGATAAATACCTTCACCGGTAGGATGAAGATAGCTGCCTGTGTAATTCTCTTGATCATTAATCAATCCTTTTTATTACTTTTCTGCATTCAACCGGAAGAACCTGTTTAATACATGCAATAATAAACTTAAGAAACTACGCAATAAACATATGTAAGAGTTACCACAAAAGACGCAACCTCTTTTGAGTACTTGGAATCCTAGCATCAGTCAAGATATGAAGCCGAATTGAATTCAGCCTGCATACAAGCACATTTTTTTAATTAGAGAGAGAGACAGAGACAGAGACAGAGAGACTGAATTCTACAATGCAAATAAAGAAATAGTTTGTTTTTCCCCAAACCTCATATCTTTCAACAGTCCTAGTATGTCTTTGCAGAAAAATGTATTGCACAATCATTGATTTCCTTTATAGGCTTGGAATAAATAAGAATAGAGTAAAAACACAATCACAAAAAAAAAGGGGGGGGGGGGGGGGGGGGGTGGGGTTGGGGTGGGGAATCCTACAAATACAAAATCAAAGACTTAACCACAGACTAAAAAAGTAAAATAATTAAAGGTTAAGTGGTATCATCAATTAGAGAATAATCTATACCTTGAACGTGATGCCTTAATGGTGACATAGAGACATGAGGCGTTCCGAGAAAATTACAAACATTAAGCCATTTTAGCCCACTAACAAAGCAATCACTCGAATTTTGGCAGGAACATTTCCTACATAGATCAAAAGAGAACAGTTCAATTAAAGGTGAAGTTCATCAGTTACAGAAAAAACTCTAAAAAAAATGCAAAAACTCCGAACATAAAAGACTTCAAAATCTCAATAGCATAAGAAGGAGAAGCCAAATACCTGTCTCCACTCCTACCCGAGATAAAGTCGAGCCTCTTGGTTGCAATAACATTCTTCCATGTCCATGCTCTTCAAGACATCTATATAAAAAATAAAAATCGTAGGCCACAATCATATATTTGTTTTTAAACTGAAAAATGAATAACAAAACAAGCTAACAATAATGCAGTATAAGCAATATACCTAGACAGATCTCCCCCAACGAAGTGCTAGATCTTCTTGCCTAGCCAGAAAGTTACATGAAAAACCCACCTTCGAGATAATTTATCTGCAATATTACTATGAGAATAATTGATTCTATATATTATGAATAGGTTACAATGGGTGTCTTATATACACGGTCTAATTCCTAAAATAGCAACAAGATCTTTACAAAAAAAAAAGGAAACTAATTACAGTTAACAAATCAGCTTAGAGAATTAGAAATCAGGAAACTTTCCTAATATTCCTAATACAGCTGTGTAGCAGCTCGACACTCCCCCTCAAGCTGGTGAATGGATATCCTCCATTCCAAGCTTGCTAATGATATTTCGAAACACAGTGCTTGGCAGCCCCTTTGTGAGAATATCTGCTAATTGATCCTTTGTTGAAACAAATGGAGTACATATTAGACCGCTTTCAAGTTTCTCTTTGATAAAGTGTCTGTCAACTTCTATGTGCTTCGTTCGATCGTGTTGTACAGGATTGTGAGCAATACTAATGGCAGATTTGTTGTCGCAGTATAATCTCATTGGTCCTTCACACTTAATCTTCAAATCATCGAGAATTATCTTCAACCACAGCAACTCGCATACTCCCATCGCCATTGACCTGAATTCTGACTCTGCACTTGATCTTGCCACAACATTTTGCTTCTTACTCCTCCACGTTACCAGATTTCCCCCTAAAAGAGTACAATAGCCCGAGGTTGACCTTCTGTCATCTAGTGATCCTGCATAATCTGCATCTGTGTAGGCTTCTAATGTCAAGCTTTCTCCTTTCTTGAACAAAAGACCTCTACCAGGATTGCCCTTCAAGTAATGCAAGATTCGGTGAACGGCCTTGAGATGTGTTTCTTTGGGATTGTGCATAAACCTGCTGACTACACTCACAGCAAATGCAATATCTGGTCTTGTATGCGCCAAGTAGATCAGCCTCCCAACAAGCCTCTGATAAGCACTCTTATCTACTATGGGATCGTCAGGAGCCTCACATAATCCATGATTGAACTCGATAGGCGTATCAATCGGCTTGCACCCTAACTTCCCTGTTTCTCTCAACAAGTCAAGCACGTACTTTTGCTGAGAAATAAAGATTCCTTGTTCTGAATGAGCCACTTCAATACCTAGGAAGTATTTCAATCTTCCAAGTTCCTTGATGTCGAATTCTTGCAGAAGGCACTGTTTTAGATTGCACATCTCACTTGCATCATTACCTGTCACTATCATGTCATCTACATACACCAGCAAGGCTGTCACTCCCCCTGAGTTCGTGTGTCTTATAAACAATGAATGGTCTCCCTGGCTTTGTTTGTATCCCAAGCTGACCATCACTTTAGTAAGTCTTCCAAACCATGCTCTTGGTGACTGTTTGAGTCCGTAGAGTGCTTTCTTCAGCTTGCATACCATTCCTTCTTTAGATTCAAACCCGGGAGGAACTTCCATGTAAATCTCTTCTTCTAGATCCCCGTGGAGAAAGGCATTTTTAACATCAAACTGTTGTAAATTCCACCCAAGATTGGCAGCTAACGACAAAAGAACTCGCACTGTGTTCATCTTTGCAACAGGGGCAAACGTCTCAAGATAATCAATGCCATAGGTTTGAGTGTACCCTTTGGCAACTAACCTTGCCTTGTATCTTTCTACAGAACCATCAGCCTTGTACTTCACCGTAAACACCCATCGACATCCCACCGGTTTGATTCCTCTCGGCAAGTCAACCAACTCCCATGTCTTATTTTTTGCAAGTGCTTCCATCTCCATTCTCATAGCATCCTCCCACTTCTTGTCCCCTACTGCCTCAGATAGATTTCTCGGAATGGGTATTGTATGGAGATTGCTTAAGAAGGCTCTATGGCTTTGGGACAGTTTCTGGTAGGTCAGAAATAGATATAGTGGATGTTTAGTGCAGGTTCTGGATCCTTTCCTAAGTGCAATTGGAAGGTCAGCATCACTTGGTTTTTCATGCTCATCCATGGACTCATTAGGTTCATCTGAAGGTGTGATATTTTCGGTGGATGTGGGAATAATTTCGGGGATTTGAACATTAGCACGAATAGGAGATTGTACCTGTACCGATCGAGAGGCTGGTATTTTCTTCCTGGAATAAACCTGTAGTGGTCGACTATTATCTTGTTTCCCCTTATCTTTTATCACCTCACATGACTTGAGTGGTTCGACAGACTCTATCTGATTGGACTCAACCGAGACTGAGACTGGTTCAGGTTCAGCTGATGTTGGAACAGACTCTAATGATGATTGAGACCAACTGGGACGAGACAGACTTAGACTCGGAAAATCAAGAAGGAACAGGTCCTTTGCTCTATCTTCACTAAGATTCTCCCCCTGAAGATAGGAGTGTGGGAAAAAAGACTCATTTTCGACGAACGTAACATCAGCCGAGACAAAAAATTTTCTGGAGGGCGGATGAAAGCACTTATATCCCTTTTGTGTGGAAGAATACCCAATGAAAACGCACCGAAGAGCACGTGGATCAAGTTTTCCCCTATGTTGAGAATGGATATGAACAAAAGCAACACTTCCAAAAATTCTAGGAATAAGATTGTTTGAAGCATTGAAATTGGGAAAAAAGTTTGTGAGAAGCTCAATTGGACTTTTAAAGCCAAGGACCCGAGTTGGAAGTCTATTAATAAGGTGTGCAGCGGTTAAAACAGCTTCCCCCCAATATTGCTTAGGAACATTTTTGTGAAATAATAACGCCCTTGTGGTATCCAGGAAATGACCGTTCTTACGTTCGGCCACTCCGTTTTGTTGTGGTGTATTGACACAAGAGGACTCATGAATGATCCCTTCTTTTTGAAAAAATGGGGTGAGGGTTTGATTGAAATAATCTTTGGCATTATCAGAACGAAATCGTTTAATTCTCACATCAAACTGTGTCTTGATCATGTTGTAAAAATTAGGAAAAACTGTGCTCACATCAGATTTATTTTTCAAAAGGTAAACCCACGAGACTCGTGTACAATCATCAATGAACGAAACAAACCATTTAGCACCGGAAATATTGGAAACAGTAGCGGGACCCCAAATATCACTATGAATAAGGGAAAAAGGATTAAGGGTTTTTGTATTGCTTTTCGGAAAAGAGGTACGTTTGTGTTTGGCAAATTCACATTCAGTACAATGAAATGACTCAACATTAGACCCTTTAAATAATGACGGAAACACAATTTTAAGAACATTAAAAGACGGATGACCTAAACGGCGATGATAAAGCCAAATTTTATTTTTGTTCGACATAACTGACTCAGAAAGAAATGATGTAGATAGAGGATCCTCAACTCTAGTTCTTCCACTTTGATTTTCCAGGTAGTAAAGACCATCCCTCTCACTAGCACGTCCAATCGTCCTCTTCGTGTCCTGTTCCTGAAACACACAATGTGAAGGGAAAAACGTTACACTGCAATTGGAATCTTTGGTGAGTTTTTGAATGGAGACTAGATTTGCAAATAATTTTGGAACGTGGAGAACATTCTTGAGAGTGATAGAATCACTAATATAAATGTCCCCTTGACCGGCTACAGTGGTAATGGATCCATCAGCTATGGTTATTTTCTTATGGCTAGAACATGGATTATATGAAGAAAAAAACTTGTAAGAACTAGTCATGTGATCGGTGGCACCTGAGTCTATTACCCACATCTTTGGAGAAATCTTTTCTGAGACATTAGCAACACAAGAGGAAGAAGAGATACCTGAAAACGCCAATGAACATGTACCTGCCGCGGAGGGTTTTTCAAGGGTTCCCAAAAAATTCTTCAGTTTTTCAATCTCCTCAGTGTTGAAATCTGAAGCCAAACCATGTAGATTTCCCTCGTTGTTTGACTGACTGCTCGCAACGTGTGCTTGGCCTCTGTCATTTGCATTTCGGTTAGGTCTGCCATTGAGTTTCCAGCATTGTTCCCTGGTGTGGCGATGTTTTTTGCAATATGTGCAAAAAAGAGAATCTCTAGCGCTCCTTGAAATGGCGGTTGCTTGAACAACAGGTTGATATGGACTGGCCTCCTTCAAACCTGTGCTTTTTGTCACCATGGCAGATCCTTCTCCTCCGTGGGTCTCAAGCATGACACTTCGGCGTCCTTCTTCTGCCCGTACAATTGCAATGGTCTCATTCAAGGAGGGCAGGTCTTCTTTGCCAAAAATCTGCACTCTAACTGCATCAAACTCGATATTGAGACCTGCAAGAAAGTCATATATGCGATCCTTTTCCAAAAATCGTCTCAGGATTGCAGCATCCGTGACACACCTCATTTGAATACATTGATAATGATCCAACTCCTGCCACAAAACTTGCAAGGAACTCGAATATTCGGTGATAGTCCGAGTCCCTTGTTTGGTTGCTGAAATTTTTGTTTTAATTTCGAATATTTGGGCAGCATCATTTACCTTGGAGTATGTTTGTTGGATTGTATCCCAAATCTCCTTGGCGGTTCCGAGGAACATACACGTGTCGCTGATTTCTGGTAGCATCGAATTCCATAGCCACGACATCACCATCGAATCCTGTTCATCCCATGCCGCAAATCTGGGATCTTCCTGTGAAGGACCCGTACCCAGTAAGTGGCTCAATTTCCCTCTGCCCTTCAGGAAAGTACGCACCAGTTGTGACCACTTCAAGTAATTTTTTCCATTAAACCTGTAGGCCGGTTGAATGTTCTGTAGGTCACCGGTTGAGGCAGCAGCAGCAGCAATAATTTCAGTTGCAGGAGCATCTGAGGCAGGGCTAGATTCTGTGGTTTCGGACATTTTTTTTTTTTTTTTTTTAAAGGATGATTTGTGGTGGGAGAAGGAATTCGGCCAGAAGAGAAAAACTAGCTTCAGGAAAGAGCCAAAAGCTCTGATACCATATGAGAATAATTGATTCTATATATTATGAATAGGTTACAATGGGTGTCTTATATACACGGTCTAATTCCTAAAATAGCAACAAGATCTTTACAAAAAAAAAAGGAAACTAATTACAGTTAACAAATCAGCTTAGAGAATTAGAAATCAGGAAACTTTCCTAATATTCCTAATACAGCTGTGTAGCAGCTCGACAATTACAAATCACATGATCAGTCAGCTCAAAAAAAAAAAACCCCCAAATAATAAAGAAAGGTAATTTTACATAAAGCATACTTTTATCCCCAATCCTATTTTTGCACTGCATGTAGCATGAAGCAGCTTGCATTTTGATATATTTTCTCAACAAATCTCAGGTCCCAAAGGCATCTAAAGATGATAAATTCCTTCACCTGCAGGGTAAAGAAAGAAGCCTGAGTAATTCTCTTAAACATATTCAATGCAACTGTACACTTAAGGAATTCCGAATTAAAAAAAAAAAAAAAAAAAAGGTCGAAGCCTATGGATCATACCTGTCAATCCTCAAGCTCACTTCGTAGATCTGGTTTCTGTTCTTCATACATGCTAAAGGAAAGTAAAGGAAAAATGAGAAATTGGGGTATAAATAGCCTAGAAAAATTGGAGAAAACGACAAATATTCAAGGAAAAAAAAATCCAGCTCCAACAAGGACTCAACTGCAATAAAGTCCTGAAACCACAAACAGAGCATTTTATGCACAAATAATTATAAAAGAAAAATTGGAAAATAATCTCACTGAGGGCCTAACAAGTAAAGCAAAAGTGCATGTAAGTAGTTACCATGAAAGAAGAACCCTCTCTTGAACTTGAATCCAAGCATCAACCTATAAATACAACATCAAAGACTACGCTACAATGTCACTTTGTCCAAAAAAAACAAAAACAAAACACCCACACACACACAAATACACACGAACTCATCACCAACCAACGTTGAGTGCTCACTTTCAAAGAGAAGCCAAAGAACTGTCACAACTCCTAACTGAGATAAAGCTAACCCTCTCGGTTGCAATGATACTCTTCTTTGTCCACACTCTTCAAGACATCTATATAAATAATAAATAATGTTAACCCTAAAAATTACTACGCCAAATTCTTTTTTTTTTTTTAACCAAAAAAATGCATAATAATAAAAAAAATCAACAATAATGCAATATAAGCAACATAGCTAGATACGTGCTAGATCTTCCTGCCTAGCCAGTTTTATCAGAGACATGAAGAATTTATCTACATGAAAAAAATCACATAATTAGAGCCAACAAAATAAATAAAATAATAAATAAGAACTCCAGTCCAAGTTCGAAATAATAAGGGTAAATACATAAAGCATTTAACCCCCAATCCTATTTCGCATTTCATGTGGTGTGAAGCAGATTGCACTTTGAGATTTTTTCAATGTCAAATATGATAAATTACAGACTTTGAACAAATATGATGGCATACGTAATTCGCTTTGGTCCCTGAAAAGGAAAAGAAAAACGAAAATGTTGGAAATATCAAAAGATCAATTTAGTTTGGGGGCAGCAGTCTTTTGGTCATTCTCATCTCAGCATCAGAAAGCAGATCCCTAACATTTGTTTTCCCTTTCACCAAAAATTTTGCCAAGACTTCAGGGTTCCAAAACATTTTTAATTATCAAATTAATTAAAACCATATCATTATAAATTATCAAACCTAAAGGACGGCTAAGAACAAAATAATCTAAAGTACATCTCAACCAATCATATTAAGCCAACTAAAATTCGAAAGATCCACCTACCCAATTTGTTTTTAGTCCTATTTTTCAGAAACTCTAACAATACCATGACCAATGCTGGGTTGAACTTTGAGGAATTCTGTGAATAATTCCCTCTATTTTCTTTATTTCATTGAAACGTACATAATATATACAAGTAGAAGGAGAGAATCTCACTCCATTAAATTAGGAAACTAAATTTCCTTAATTCTGAAAATAGGAAAAAAAAAAAAACTAAATCACCTAAGGATCGGGAAAGATACTACCCGAAATCCTTTATTCTAGGAAACTAAATAAGCCTAATTTATATTACAAATCAGGAAATAATCTCTGAATTCAACACTCCCCCTCAAGCTGGGCTGTATATATTGATTAAGCCTAGCTTGGAGTTGAGTTCTTCAAAGATGTTCCTCGGAAGAGCTTTGGTGAAGATGTCTGCGACCTGTTGCCTTGTAGGTGTGTACAGCATGGAGATCTCCCCTGATTCAACTTTCTCTTTAATGAAATGTCGATCAATTTCCACGTGTTTGGTTCTGTCATGATGGACGGGATTTTTTGCAATGCTGATGGCCGATTGATTGTCACAGTGCATCTTTATTGTTCCTTCAATTGGGATTTGTAGTTCTCTGAGTACCCTTACTAACCAGATTCCCTCGCAAATGCCTTGAGCCATAGCTCGAAACTCTGCCTCTGCACTACTTCGAGCCACCACAGATTGTTTCTTACTTCGCCATGTCACCAAGTTCCCCCATACATAAGTGCAATACCCTGACGTTGATCTGCGGTCAGTAACTGAACCTGCCCAGTCTGCGTCAGTGAAGATTTCAACCTCTCTTTTGGTAGTCTTCTCAAACATTAGTCCTTTACCAGGTGTCATCTTCAGGTACCTTAGTATTCTGAACACTGCATCCATGTGCTCCTCGGTAGGATTGTTCATAAACTGGCTCACAACACTCACGGGAAAGCTGATGTCCGGTCTAGTGTGTGAGAGATAGATCAATTTTCCTACCAATCTCTGATATCTCCCTTTATCAACTGGACTGCTATCACTTTTACTTCCAACCTTGGTTGAGGTGTCCATAGGAGTGTCTGCTGGTTTGCATCCGAGCATTCCTGTTTCGTTGAGTAGATCAAGGACATACTTTCGTTGTGAAACTGAAATTCCTTTCTTTGACCGAGCCACTTCCATCCCAAGAAAGTATTTGAGATTACCCAGGTCTTTAATCTCAAACTCTTTGGCCAAAAACTTCTTTAGCTGGTAGAGTTCTTCCTCATGATCACCTGTCATAATAATATCATCCACGTAGACAATCAGAATAGCCATCTTACTAGTAGATGAATGTTTGACAAACATTGTGTGATCTGCCTGACACTGGGTGTATCCTACTCTCGTTACTGCCTTTGTGAATCTGTCGAACCATGCCCTTGGGGATTGTTTGAGTCCATACAAGGACTTTCTTAGCTTACAGACTTTGTTGGCATTATTCTGTGCAGCAAGACCAGGTGGGATCTCCATATAGACCTCTTCTTTCAAATCCCCATTTAGGAAAGCATTTTTCACGTCCAGTTGGTACAGTGGCCAATCTAGATTAGAAGCAAGTGACAACAAAACCCGAATGGTGTTGAGCTTGGCTACAGGGGCAAAGGTTTCCTGATAATCTATCCCATAGGATTGAGTGAAGCCCTTTGCTACCAGTCGAGCCTTAAACCGATTGACACTTCCATCAGCATTGTGTTTAACAGTAAAGATCCACTTGCATCCCACAGGTCGTTTTCCTAAAGGCAAACTAGTCAATTCCCAAGTTCCACTTTTCTCTAGTGCTTGAATCTCTTCCTGTACCGCTACCGTCCATTCTGGAACCCTTAGTGCTTCGTGAATAGACTTAGGGACTTGTATCTTGTCAAGGCTAGTAACAAAAGCACGATGGGTAGAAGACAATCCACGGTATGATAAAAAATTATAGATGGGATGATTTGTACAGGATCTTACACCCTTCCTCAAGGCAATAGGTAAGTCAATATTGGGCAATTCAACAAAAGTGGGTTCAGAACTAGTGTTACCTGGTGAAGTCTCAGATGAACTTGGAGTTGGATTGGACTCGTGGTCAAGCTCTGGTGTTATTCGTTGCTCTCCTCCTTGAGTCCTATTCCTCCTATGATAGACACGCAACTCATTTTTTTCTGCAGGTGGAGTAGAGATAGGACATTGAGGAGTTGAATCGTTCGGACATGGATTAGACTCGGGATTTAAAGGTTCTGGTTGGACAACAATTTCTGACTCGGGATAGGAATGTACAACAGGACTCATATGAGAATCATGTGATGTTTCTGAGAGGTCAATATCCCAAAGCTGATATTCTTGTGTAACGCTCTCCCCCTGAATGTCAGATTTGGGGTAGAATGGACGTTGCTCAAAAAAGGAGACATCCATAGAGGTGTAGAACCTTTTTGTGGTCGGAGAGTAACACTTATACCCTTTTTGGTTAGGTGAGTACCCAACAAAGATACATTTGATGGCCTTGGGATCCAGTTTACTTCGGTTGTGAGGGTGTATATGGACAAAGGCGGAACAACCGAACACTTTGACTGGGATGGAGGTTATGTTCCGGGTGTTTGGATAGGATTGGAGAAGGGTTTGACAAGGTGTTTGGAAGCTTAGTACACGGGATGGCATTCTGTTGATTAGGTAGGCAGCGGTTAAAACGGCTTCTCCCCAGAAGTGTTTAGGAACATGTGTGGTAAACATAAGAGAGCGAGCAACTTCCAAAAGATGTCTATTTTTCCTTTCAGCTGTTCCATTTTGCTGAGGTGTATCAACACAGGAGCTCAGATGAATGATTCCCTGTTCCACAAGATAATCACCAAGGATGGTTTTAAAGTATTCCTTTGCATTGTCGGTTTTCAATACTTGTATCTTTGTTTGAAATTGGGTTTGAATCATGGTATTGAAATTTTTGAAAATTTGACCGACGTCTGACTTTTCTCTCATAAGGAACAACCATGTAATCCTTGTGTGATCATCTATAAAGGAGACGAACCATCTAGAGCCAGTAATATTTTTGACTCTGGATGGTCCCCACACGTCACTATGGATTAATGAAAAAGGATGAGACATTTTGTAAGTATGACTGGGATAAGAGCTGCGAATATGCTTAGAAAATTGACAAACCTCACACTGGAAATCGTTGGGATTTTTATTATTGAATAAAGAAGGAAACATTTTTTTAAGGTACACAAAATTCGGGTGACCTAGACGATAGTGCCATAGCATGATTGCACTATTTTTATTGGAACTACTAGACATGGAACAAGATTGACTCTTATGATCTACACACTCTGCTTTGTGAGTTTGTCTTTCTGGAGAATCATAAACCTTAAGGAGGTAGAGCCCCGAGTACACCTCAGCACTGCCAATCATCCTCCCCGAATCCAAGTCCTGAAATTCACATGTTTTTGAGAAAAATTTAGTAACACAATTCAGATCATGAGTGAGTTTGCTAATTGACAAGAGATTGCAATTCAAATTTGGGACATGAAGAACAAAATCCAGTGTTAGGTCCTTTGAAATAACAATAGAACCTGTCCCTGCCACCTTGGATAGAGATCCATCTGCAATTCTTACTGTAAGTGACTCTTGGGACGGAGTGTAAGTGTGGAAAAGAGTACCGTCTCCCGTCATATGGTCGGACGCCCCTGAATCAACAATCCAAGGATTGGAGTTTTTCCTGTTTACAGTAAGAGCACTTAAAAAATTACCTTTATGAGCTAAGGACCCTGTTCCAATTGGATTGGTGGCTGTACTCTGTCCCAATTGTGACAACATTTTTTGTAACGCTTCAATTTGCTCTTTAGTGAACGGACTTGCTTCCGTTGTTGCAGTGCCTTCTCCAGCGGCGGCATGATTTCCCCTGCTCTCTTTGTCAAAGGAAGATCTGGTGGGTTTCCAATCTGCTGGTTTCCCATGTATTTTCCAGCACGTGTCTCGGGTATGACCATTCTTCTTGCAATGATCACACCAAGGTCTTCCTTTCCTGGATCGGTTGTCGCTACCTTGCTGCTGGGTTCCTCTGACTATTAAGGCTGAGTTTTCTGTCGCAGGATCCGTGGATAAGGGCCCGAGCATGACCTTTTTCCTGCTCTCTTCACGGCGAACTTCGGAAAAAGCCTCTCGGATATTAGGTAGAGGTTTCGTCCCTAATATCCTTCCTCGAACTTCATCGAGGCTTTTGTTTAGTCCCATTAGAAATTTGAAAACTCTTTTCTTCTCAATAATTTGCCTATATTTTCTTCCATCATCTGGGCATTTCCAGCTGTGTTCTTCGAAAACATCCAACTGCTGCCAATGGCGAGTAAGCGTATTGAAATATTGAGTGACTGAAAGGTCTCCTTGGCGAAGATCGTGGAGGATAGTTTCAACCTCAAATAACTCTGAGGTATTATCATTACTGGAGTAGATTTCTTTGGCTGCATCCCATATCTCTTTGGCAGTACTGTAGAGAAGAAAATTTTCCCCAATTTCATTCACCATTGAGTTGATCAGCCAGGACATTACCATGTTATTTTCGGACTTCCAGGACCTGTACTTCGGATCTGCCCTTTCTGGTGAGGCAGCTACACCAGTGAGGTAATCGTCCTTTCCCTTTCCGCATATGAACATCATGACTGATTGCGACCATTGAAGATAATTGTTCCCATTCAGTTTGTGGCCTGTAATGGGAAGAAGGCTGCTGTCTGATGCTCCATTGTTGCCCGTGACTGGAACTTCAGGGCTGGAGGTAACGTCAGAAGAGGAGGACTTTTCTGTGGCCATGCCGTACTTGGTCATCGGATTTCTATTTTTTTTTTATTATTGAGGTTTCAGAGAGTGCTCTGATACCATGAGGAATTCTGTGAATAATTCCCTCTATTTTCTTTATTTCATTGAAACGTACATAATATATACAAGTAGAAGGAGAGAATCTCACTCCATTAAATTAGGAAACTAAATTTCCTTAATTCTGAAAATAGGAAAAAAAAAAAAACTAAATCACCTAAGGATCGGGAAAGATACTACCCGAAATCCTTTATTCTAGGAAACTAAATAAGCCTAATTTATATTACAAATCAGGAAATAATCTCTGAATTCAACAAACTTGTCAGGTGCAATAAACCTAAATCGAATACCACACACCAAAGTTAATAACAGAACAATAAACAAAAGCAAATCATCCGAAATATAGAATAATAAAAACAAAAATGTAAGCTGTTATTTGGTAATTCCCTGACGAAAGATACCACAGTGCCGGTGGAAACTTTGGCATGTCAACATTGGAGTGTGACATTACATCCTTGACATAAACAGCAGTTGCTCCTCCTTTTCCAATTATAGTATGGTGCAGCCTGCAGTACAATAAAAATCCGGCTTGTCATCCTTCAAGCATGAAAATTAAACAATACCTTTACTATCAGAAAACTGTTTCAGATAACATACCTTCCCAACAAATTTAGGTGGTCTTTTTTTTCCTCTCTTATAGTAGTATTACTCAGTTGCTCCAAGTTTAAGCATTTTCCCTGTTTTTTATTTCCTTCCTCTCTCTCTCTCTCTCTCTCTCTCTCTCTCTCTCTTTTTAACATCCCTCTTATCTCTCTCCCCTCCCACCCTTTTCTAATTCTTTTTCCTCCCTATCTCTCTTTTCCCTATTTTTTTCCCTTCCTTTTTCTCTCTTTTTTTAACATCTCTCGTCTTTCTCTCCCTTCATTCTTCTTATTCTTTTTCCTCCCTTCCCTCCCTCCCCCACCACCCTCTCTCCCCTGTTTTTCTTTTCTTCCTTTTTCTCTCTTTCTTCTTTCTTTTTTTAACATCCCTCCTATCTCTCTCCCATCCCTCCCTTTTCTCTCCCTTCGTTCTTTTAATTCTCTTTCCCTCCCTTTCTCTTTTCCCTGTCTTTTTTTCTTCCTTTCTCTCTCTCTCTCTCTTTTTAATATCCCTCCTCTCTCTCTAGCACATCATACAAGAGGACAGGTGTCCCTCGTAACTAACATAAGTTTCCAACAAGATACTCAGTTGCCCCAAATCTCTCCCTCTCTGGTACAGTACAAGAGATCAAACATCTTGGTACAATAATATCCTCGAAGTTAGACAAAGATCAGACCAAACTGAGATGCTTAAGAACTGTAAAAATACTGAATTTTGATACACCTTTAGAACTAGTTCACGAAAGCACAAAATGGTAGCTCAAAGATCAGCTAAATCCTCCTCTGAATTTTGGTACAGACGTACAGTATGCCATAACTAAAGCAAAATCCTAGGCCTGGGAAACAAAAACAATGAAGCATGTGTGTGTCAATTCTGAGAGATTATCTATCAGAAAATATTTCACATAACATACCTTTCCAAAGTGTACTTTGGTAAATTCCCATAATGACTCATGCACTGCTTCACCCTAATGTCCCCTGCTTTTTTCTCTGGAATAGTGGAAGTATAAGCTTTTTTCCTTTTTTTCTTTCTTTTTCTCTTTTTTTACACTTGTTCTCCTCTCTCTCTCTCTCTCTTTCCTTCTACTGTTTTTTCCTCTCTCTCTTCTTTTTTTTTTTTTTACTTCAACTGTTTTTTTAACCCCTCTCTCTCTCTCTCTCTCTCTCTCTCTCTCACTCTTTTTTCTTCTGCTCTCTTTATTTTTTATTTTTTTTACTCTCTCTCACTTTATCCTTTTTCCTTTCTTTCTTTTTGGCCTTTTTTAGGCTACCAACTGGAACAACAGTATAAAATACGCAATAGAATGTTCCTGAGAAAATAATATTCGGAAATTTAGACATAAAGTTGCAAACTGAACTTCTAGATAAGTGAAAAATCATATAAGCTATATTCGGCTATATTCATGATAATAGACAAACAATCAGAAACTAAGTTTAAATACATAATTACCTGCCTAAAAAAGAGCTTCTGATCTCTTCACTTGATGTATTCACAAGCAGGTTGTAAGCTATCCACATGAATAATAAACTCTGCAACCAGATTAGAAAACATAAATAAAATAAATAAATAAACATAAATAAAGAAAATACAGGCAAATTAGAAACAAAATTCCAAAGAATTAAGCCTTTTTTTTCCCTAGAAAATTACAAACATAAAAGCCATCTTAGCCCACTTACCAAGCAATCACTTGAATTCTGGCAGGAACGTTTCCTTCATAGATGAAAAGAGTACAGTTCGATTAAGAGTGAAGTGGTATCATCAGTTATAAACAACGAAACAATAATGAAATATAATCAATATACCTAGATAAACCAAAGAACTGCTAGATCTTGCCTAGCCAGGAAGTTACATGAAACATCCATGTTCAAGACAATTTATCTACAATAAGAGATAATATGATCAGTAAGATTTTAAGTCCACGTAGCAAATTATAAATAAAGGAAATTTTGTATAAAGCTTACCTTAACCTCAAATCTATTTCCGCATTGCATGTAACACCAAGTGGCTTGCACTTTGATATTATTTTCATCTCAGGTCCTCACCTGAAGTTTACTTTGTAGATCTGCCATCTGTTCTTTATACATACCATAAGAAAGAATAGGCAACATGATAAATTGGTGCATAAATAGCCGGGAAAAATATCGGACACATACAAATATTTGACTACATAATTAAAAGGATAGTCAGTTTCAGTAAAAACAAATTAAGAAAATAACAAGCAAGCAAATGAGCAAGGAACCCCATGGAGAAAGTACACTATACGGATAAGGACCATTGTGGAGAAGGAATCTGTTATTGTCCTCCAACAAGCACTCAACTGCTAAAAGCCCTGAAACCTCAAACAGAGGCAAATAAGTTTCTAAGAAGCATATTCAACTGCATCAATAAAGAGGAATTCGTGAAGGAAAATAATATTACCAAGAGCCTAACAATTAAAAGTGCATGTAAGTAGTTACCACAAATGAAGCGACCTCTTTTGAGTACTTGGAATCCTAGCATCAGTCAAGACATATATGAAGCCGAATTGAATTAGCCTGCATACAAGCACATTTTTTTTATTAGAGAGAGAGAGAGAGAATTCTACAATGCAAATAAAGAAATAGTTTGTTTTTCCCCAAACATCGTATCTTTCGACACTCCTAGTATGTCTTTGCAGAAAAATGTATTGCAAGATCATTGATTTCCTTTGTAGGCCTGGAACAAATAAGAAAAGAGTAAAAACTCAATCACCAAAAAAAAAAAAAAAAGGGAATCCTACAAATACAAAATCAAAGACTTAACCACAGGCTAAAAAAATAAAATAATTAAAGTTAAGTGGTATCATCAATTAGAGAATAATCTATACCTTGAACATGATGCCTTAATGGTGACATAGAGACATGAGGCGTTCCGAGAAAATTACAAACATTAAGCCATTTTAGCCCACTAACAAAGCAATCACTTGAATTTTGGCAGGAACATTTCCTACATAGATCAAAAGAGAACAGTTCAATTAAAGGTGAAGTGATATCATCAGCTAGAGAAAAAAACTCCAAAAAAAAAATGCAAAAACTCCGAACATAAAAGACTTCAAAATCTCAATAGCAGTAGAAGGAGAAGCCAAATACCTGTCTCCACTCCTACCCGAGATAAAGTCGAGCCTCTTGGTTGCAATAACATTCTTCCATGTCCATGCTCTTCAAGACATCTATATAAAAAATAAAAAACGTAGGCCACAATCATATATTTGTTTTTAAAATGAAAAATGAATAACAAACAAGCTAACAATAATGCAGTATAAGCAATATACCTAGACAGATCTCCCCCAACGAAGTGCTAGATCTTCTTGCCTAGCCAGAAAGTTACATGAAAAACCCACCTTCGAGATAATTTATCTGCAATATTACAAATCACATGATCAGTCAGCTCACAAAAAAAAAACCCCCCAAATAATAAAGAAAGGTAATTTTATATAAAGCATACTTTTATCCCCAATCCTATTTTTGCACTGCATGTAGCATGAAGCAGCTTGCATTTTGATATATTTTCTCAACAAATCTCAGGTCCCAAAGGCATCTAAAGATGATAAATTCCTTCACTGCAGGGTAAAGAAAGAAGCCTGAGTAATTCTCTTAAACATATTCAATGCAACTGTACACTTAAGGAATTCCGAATTAAAAAAAAAAAAAAACAGGTCGAAGCCTATGGATCATACCTGTCAATCCTCAAGCTCACTTCGTAGATCTGATTTCTGTTCTTCATACATGCTAAAGGAAAGTAAAGGAAAAATGAGAAATTGGGGTATAAATAGCCTAGAAAAATTGGAGAAAACGACAAATATTCAAGGAAAAAAAAAATCCCCCTGGAGAAAATACATCTATTGGGTTAGAGGACTATTGTGAGGAAGGAATCTGTTGTTGTCCAAGAGCTCCAACAAGGACTCAACTGCAAAAAAGTCCTGAAACCACAACCAGAGCATTTTATGCACAAATAATTATAAAAGAAAAATTGGAAAACAATCTCACTGAGGGCCTAACAAGTAAAGCAAAAGTGCATGTAAGTAGCTACCATGAAAGAAGAACCCTCTCTTGAACTTGAATCCAAGCATCAACCTATAAATACAAAATCAAAGACTACACCACAATGTCACTTTGTCCAAAGAAAAAGAAAAAAAAAAAAAAAAAAACACCCACACACACAAATACACACGAACTCATCACCAACCAACGTTGAGTGCTCATTTTCAAAGAGAAGCCAAAGAACTGTCTCAACTCCTAACTGAGATAAACCTAACCCTCTCGGTTGCAATGATACTCTTCTTTGTCCACACTCTTCAAGACATCTATATAAATAATAAATAACGTTAACCCTAAAAATTACTACGCCAAATTCTTTTTTTTTTTTAACCAAAAAAATGCATAATAATAAAAAAAATCAACAATAATGCAATATAAGCAACATAGCTAGATACGTGCTAGATCTTCTTGCCTAGCCAGTAGCTCATTATCAGAGATCACATGAAAAATCCATCTTCAAGAGAATTTATCTACATGAAAAAGAATCACATAATTAGAGCCAACAAAATAAATAATAAATAAGAACTCCAGTCCAAGTTCGAAATAATAAGGGTAAATATATAAAGCATTTAACCCCCAATCCTATTTCGCATTTCATGTGGTGTGAAGCAGATTGCACTTTGAGATTTTTTTCAATGTCAAATATGATAAATTACAGACTTTGATCAAATATGATGGCATACGTAATTCGCTTTGGTCCCTGAAAAGGAAAAGAAAAACGACAATGTTAGGAAATACCAAAAGATCAATTTAATACAGTTTGGGGGCAGCAAGTCATTCTTCTCAGCATCAGCAAGCAGATCACATTTGTTTTCCCTTTCACCAAAAAATTTGCCCAAGACTTCAGGGTTCCAAAACAATATGCACCAGGTCTACAAAAACAAAAAGAGAGAGAGAGAGGATTTATCCTTTTAATTATCAAATTAAAATCATATCATTAAATTATCAAACATAAAGGGCGGCTAAGAACAAAATTATCGTAAGTAATTGATCTCAACCAATCATATTAAGCCAGCTACCCAATTTGTTTTTAGCACTCTTTTTCAGAGACTCTAACTCTACCGTGACCAATACTGGGTTGAACTTGTCAGGCACAATAAACCTAAATGGAATACCACACACCAAGTTAAAACACAACAGTAAACAAATGCAAATCATCCGAAATATAGAATAATAAAAACAAAAATGTAAGCTGTTATTTGCTAATAACCTGACGAAAGACACCACAGTGCCGGTGGAAACTTTTGGCATGTCCACATTGGAGCGTGACATTATATCCTTGAGATAAACAGCAGTTGCTCCTCCTATTCCAATATAGTATGGTGCAGCCTGCAGTACAATAAAAATCCGGCTTGTAACATCTCTCGTTTTTCTCTCCCTTCATTCTTCTAATTCTTTTTTCCCTTTTATTTCCTCTCTCTTCTTTTTTTTACCCCTCCTGATCCTCCTTTTCTCTCTTTCTCCTTCCACCCTTGTTCCTTTCCCCCTCTTCACTCTCCGTTTTTACCTCTCTTCCTCCCGTTCCTCTCTCTCGCTTCATAAGATTATCTGTTGGGCCATGCCTGAAAGAGTACAAACTCTAAGGGGTTAGAAAAAGAAATTAATCAAATAAATTGCAAATGGAAACCATTAAAAAATGAGGGGATACTAGCATACACCTTTCCAACAAGAGGACAGGTGTCCCTCATAACTAACATAAGTTTCCAACAAGATACTCAGTTGCTCCAAATCTCTCCCTCTCTGGTACAGTACAAGAGATCAAACATCCTAGAACAATAATATCCTGGAAGTTAGACAAAGATCAGACCAAACTGAGATGCTTAATGTAAAAATACTGAATTTTGGTGCACAAAATGGTACCTCAAAGATCTGCTAAATCCTCCTCTGGATTCTGGTATAGACGTAAGGTATGCAATCACTAAAGCAAAATCAGAGGCCTGGGAAACAAAAACAATGAAGCAGGTGTGTGTCTATTTTGAGAGATTCTAAATTCATCCACTATCAGAAAATATTTCACATAACATACCTTTCCAAAGCGCACTCATGACCCATAATGACTCATGCACTGCTTCACCAATGTCTCTCAAGTATAAGCTGTTTTCCTTTTTTTCTTTTTTAATTTTTTCTCTTTTTTTTTTTTATTCTGTTGTTTTTTTAACCTCTCTACTTTTTTTTTTTTTTTACACTCTCTCACTTTATCCTTTTTCCTTTCTTTCTTTAGCCTTTTTTAGGCTACCAACTGGAACAATAGTATAAAATACGCAATAGAATGTTCCTGAGAAAATAATATTCGGTAAGTTAGACATAAAGTTGCAAACTGAACTTCTAGATTAGTGAAAAATCATATAAGCTATTTTCAACTATATTCATGATAATAGATAGATAACCAGAAACCAAGTTTAAAGAATTAACTACCTGCCTAAAAAAGAGCTTCTGATTTCTTCACTTGATGTATTCACAAGCAGGTTGTGAGCTATCCACACGAATAATAAACTCTGCAACAAGATTAGAAAACATAAATAAATAAAAAATAAACATAAATAAAGAAAAAACAAGCAAATTAGAAACAAAGTTCCAAAGAATTGTAGTGTTCATGCAACACTAGACAAAACTTGAGATTTTGAGGTACTGTTTCAGTAAGGTGTTTTCTACACTGTTTCAAACTATCCATTGAATTAAGTTTGTGAATCGAGTAGGAGGACTTACATTAATATCGGTAAAATCAATTTAACAAACAGTGGATTCTAAGCATGATGATCTTGTCCAGGAAGCACATCCACAAGTAATATTGGCAGCAAGGTGGCAACAATTGGAATAAATAATTACCTAGAGAAAGATATATATAATAAATTTACAAGTCAATATTGTGTAAACTATGTAGAATTGCCATCCTTGAGGAACGAGAACAGTAGAAGGGATTCGAATAACTTACAATTAACAATTTCCAACTGATTGCTGGGTACCTCACTTATGCACATCATCAATAACCTTTAAGACGTAACCTGTTAAATGAGACTTAATGAATATAAAACAATATATGCTGTCAATTTAAAACTCAATGTAGTTTTCATCTCTCTTATTTAGATGTGCAAATAATACCTTATTTTTTTGAGTGATCTACGTAGAGCAAGGGCAAGCAATTTCAAACCACAATCTTGGCAGACCAACTTCTTCTTTTCCCCCCTTCTTTGTTTATTCCTTTCTAGGTATCTTCTTCCCTATCTCACATTTCTCTTCTTTTTTTACTCAAAATAAACCTCCTGGCCCCTGTGGAAGAGTATGTTAAAAAATAAAAAACTTTAGTACAAATATGCAAAAACAGAGATGTCAACAATTCGACTAATCAAATCCAAAAGTCAAACCAGCAAAAATAGATGTAAGTTCAGTAGTGACAGTGATAAAATAAATACGCAACAACAACCCTCTATTCTATAGTAAATACCAAGACTAGGGAGTAGGTCCCATACCTTTTTCAGCCTCTTTAATCAAATAACAAATTCTTCACCGTCGTTTTCTTTCATTTTCTACTCTCTTTGTGACATCAACATATAATGGGGCTGAGTATGTAAATTGTAGCAGTATACTCGGTTGCTCTGATATATATAAGCTAAAGGCATCAAGATAAGAGACAAAAGTCAAGAAGGAAAAAAAAAAAAAAAAAAACACCCACAGTTGCAACTAACAAAAAGAAATCAAAAACAGAATAAAACTTACCCAAACAATATCATTCTGCTTTGAGCTTTTCTTCCTCCTTTCCTTTCCTTTATCTCTATTTTTTTCTCTTTTTTTTTTCATCTCTCTTTTTTTCTTACATTTCTTTCTTCTCTTCTTTTTTTTTTTCATTTTTTTTGTCCTCATCATCCTTCCGTTCTTTTTTTTTTTTTTCATTCTTTTTGTCCTTATATTTTTCTTATTTGTTTTTCTCCCTCCCTTCTCCTTACATTTTTGTGAGGTCCCCCCAATTAGAAAACTTTGCAAACAAACCAGGAGAATAGCATTTCTCCATTTCCTGAAACGATAGATAATGTCAAGGTTACTTACAAAAACTGCATACAAAATAAACACTTCTTGGAACAAGACAACATTAAATTATCAGGATAAACACATCAATACTTTATGTATCAAGCAAAATTTTTTACAATATAAACTTAATTTTCTGAAAGTTAGTATACATACAGTGAGTTGTAAACAGAACTTCAAGATTAGTATACTCTATCGAAAGCATTCTAAAAGTGAGCGAAAGAAAGTTGAAAGGCATTGACAACCAAAATTAGAGATACCTGTGTACAATGAGAATGTCCAAGCAACTCCATACAGGTATAGAAGAAGTCATCAAAAGTCTTCAAATGCATCAAACCTCAGATCTTGTGATGTTCCAGCATTAACTATATATGGAAGAGTATCATCCGTTTATGGCCCCCTGACAAGCCCTGCAAGAAAGTACACAGATGAAACCAAAATGAGATGCTTAAGAACTGCAAAAATACCAAAATAACAAAGAATCGTATTCTCTCAAGAAAGCAACACCAACTGCCACAGATAATCCCAATACCTTTTCAGAACAAAATGGTACTTCAAAGATTTGCTAAATCCTAATTCTGGTACAGTATGTAATAACTAAAGCAAAATCATAGGAACCTAGCAAACAAGAACAATGAAGCAGGTATGTCAACATGAAATTTTATAAATTAATCCACTATCAGAAAATATTGGACATGACATACCTTTCCAAACATACCTTTCCAATAAGACCTTTGGTAAATTCTCATAATGATTCGTGGATTACTTCACCAAAATGCCCTTTATTTTTTTCTCTGCAATAGGGATACTATTACGTTTATCAAGCATAAGCTTTTTTCTTCTTTCTTTTTTCCCACCTTTTTTTTTTCTCTTTTTTTTTTCCCATTTTTCCTCTCTCTCTCTCTCTCTCTCTCTCTCTCTCTCTCTTTCCTCTCTTTTTTATTTTTATTTTTTCCTCTCTCTGTCGTTATTTTAATTTTTTCCTCCCCTGTTTTTTTTACTTCTTTTTTTTTTTCTCTCTCCCTCTCTTTTATTTTTTTTTCCCTCTTTTTTTTTTTTTTGTCTCTCTCCCTCTTTTTTTACCCTCTGTTTTTTTTTTTTTTTACTTCTCTTGTTGTTACTCTCTCTCTCTCTCTTTCTTTTCACTTTATTCTTTTTTTTTTTGGGGATAAAATATGCAACAGAATGTTCCTGAGACAATAATATTCAGAAAGTTAGACACAAAATTGCAAACAGAACTTCGAAATTAGTGATAGAAGCTATATTTGACTATATTCATGATGAAAGACAGATAGCCAAAAACTAACTTTAAATAAATAATTACCTGTCCAAGAAAGAGCTTTCGGTTCTTCACTTAACATTTTCACAAGCAGGTTTGTGTTATCCACACAAATGATAAACTCTGAAACAAAAAACAAAGAGAACATGGGCAAATTAGAAACGAAGTTATAAAGAATTATAGTGTTCATGCAACGCTTAATAAAACTAAAGATTTTGAATCTTTCAGCAAGGCGTTTCTACACTATTTCAAACTATCCATGGAAGAAAGTTTATGAATCGAGTAGATGGACTTACATGAATACCAGTAAAGTTGTTTAACAAAGATTCTCAGCATGATTACTAAGAAAATCATGTCCAGGAAGCAAGTAATGGCAGCAAGGTAGCAACATTTGTAATAAATAATTACCTTGAGAAATATATATATATATATATATATAAACTAATTACTCACTACTGTTTAACCTCTGCTGAATGGCTATCCTTGAGGAACAAGAAAGGTAGAAGGAACTTACAATTTAAAATTTTCAACTGATTGCTGGGTACCTCACTTATGCACATCATCAATAGTCAAGAACCTTTAGACATAACCTGTTAAATGAGACTTAATTAATACAAAGCAATAAATGATGTCAACTTAAAACTCAACGTCGTCTATGTGTTTGTGTGTCAACAAACTAATATAACAATTGTAATGGCCATTTTAGCATCAATGCACTAACCTGAAATAAGGCTTCACTCCACATACGCCTTAGCAGGCTCAACATCAGTACCAATCTCGGCGGCTACTTTGTGTCACCTTTCTTGGATTGGTGTGTTGCAACTGCAGGAGCCAGGCTTAGCACGTTCTATCCAATAGAGTAAAAAGAAGCCATGCGAAAGATGCTCCATTTTTTTCTCCACTGAAATAAAATGTAAGATAGAAGTAAACATGAGAAGCAGGGAGAGTACTTATAGAAAATATGCCCAAAAAAAAAAAAGTCATCTGTCTTATTTAGATGTGCAAATTATACCTTAAATTTATGGGTGAACTAAGTAGAACAAGGGCAAGCAATGTCAAACCACAATCTTGGCAGACCAACTTCTTGTTTTCCCTTCTCATTCTTTGTTTGTTGCTTCTCTAGATATCTTCTTATTTTTCTCAAATTTTTCGAGTCAAAATAGACATCTTGGCTCCTGTGGAAATGTAAACAATTCGAACAATCAATTCCAAAAGTCAAAGTAGCAAAAACAGATGCAAGGTTAGCAGTAACATTGATTAAATAACTATGCAACAAAATTCATTGACAACTGATGTTTAATAAGCTATTAAATCTCAGCCTTTGTTTGGATCATAAAATTTCAAAAAACAAATACAAATTGAATGCCAAACAAGCTGCCAATTTTTTTCCCCCTCTTTGAAATGAAAAACTAAATCAATTCAAATTCAAACACAATATATATGAGACACCAATAGCTAGTATCCTGAATTCCTAATAAATAAAATTTCCTTAATCAAATTAGAACTCCTAGCATCCTAATTCCTAAAGCAAACATCAAGACCTGAGAGTTCCATACCTTATTATCAGCCTCTTCAATCAAATAAGAACTTCTTCACCGTTGTTGCTTTTGTTTTATACTCTTTGTGACATCAACATATAAGGGGGCCGAGAATGTAAACTGTAATAGTATACTCAGTTGCTCTGATATATAGGCTAAAAGCATCAAGATATGAGACAAAAGTCAGAAAATACCATAGATACAAATAACAAAAAGAAATTAAAAACAGAACAAAACTTACCAAAAACTATACTATCTGCTTTTGAGCTTTCTTCCTCCTTTCCACTTTTTGTTTGATTTCTTTTTTTTTTTTTTTTCCTTACATTTTTTTTTTCCCCTTTCTCTCTCTCTCTCTCTTTTTTTTTTTGTTTGGCCTCCTCAGTCCTCCCTTTGTTTTTTTTTTTTTTTTCTTTTTCTTATTCTCCTTATATTTTTCTTATTTATTTTTCTACTTTTCTTCTCATTACATTTCTGTGTGGCCCCCCATTTAGAAAACATTACAAACAAACTAGAAGAATGACAATCCATTTTCCTGAAACAGTAGATATTCTTAAGGTTAGATAAAAAAACTGCACATAAAATCAACACTTTCTGGATACAAGACTAACATAAAATAGTAACAAACACCTCAATATTTTCTCTATCAGAAGCAGAATTTGTTACTACATAAAATTAATTATTTGAAAGTTAGTACGAATTGCAAAAAAAACATAACCTCAAGATTAGTCTACTATATCAAAAGCATTCTAAAAGTTGGAGAAAGAAAGTTGAAAGGCACTGACTATGGAAATTAGAGATACCTGTGTACAAGAGAAGGTTGAAGCAACTCCCATCCGGGTATAGAAGAAGTCATCAAAACATGGATGCTCCAATTTGTCTTCAAATGCATCAAATCTCCAAGCTCGTGATGTTCCAGCATTAGTAAATGGAAGACTAGCATCCATTTACACCCAGACGAGCCCTGCACGAAAGTATTCAGATGAAACCAAAATGATATGCTTAATAACTGTAAAAATACCAATAACAACGAACTTAAAACAAAATTCTCTCAAGAAAGCAGTACCAAATGCCACAGATAATCCCATTACCCTTTCAGAACAAAATTGTACTTCAAAGATCTACTAAATCCTAATTCTGGCACAGTTTGCAATAACAAAAGCAAAATCATAGGAACCTAGCAAACAAGAACAATGAATCAGGTGTATCAACTTCAAAATATTATAAATTAATCCACTATCGGAAAATATTTCACACAACATACCTTTCCAATGGTAACTTTGGTAGATTCCCATAATGACTCGTGGACTACCACACCAAAATGCCCTTGCATTTTTCTCTATAATAGTGGTCAAGTATAAGCTTTTTTTTTTTTTTCCCCTTCTCTCTCTCTCTCTCTCTCTCTCTCTCTCTCTCTCGTTTTTTCATGTCTCTCTCATTTTTTTTTCATCTCTCGCTCTCTCTCTCATTTTTTTTTCCTTCTATCTCTCTCATTTTCCTCATCTCTCTCTATTATTTTTCTGGCCATTCCTGGAAAATTACATACTATAGGAGTTAGAAAAAATAAAATCAACAATAGACAATTTTTAAAGGAAAAATACGATTTTCAAAAATAAAAAATAAAAAAAGAAATAAAGAAAGAAGGGGACAATACCTTTCCAACAAAAGCCTCACTTCTTTGCCATCATGACCTTTCTTTTTCTCTTTGTGACAGCAACATACTCCCAAGGTGTTGGTGTCAACTGTAGTGGTATTTATCAGTAGCTCCAGAATTTTTTTCCTCTCTCTCTCTCTCTCTCACAGTTTTTTTTTTTTTTTCACTTTATCCTTTTTTACTTTTTCTTTTTTTTTTTTGGATTTTTTTTTTTCTGGGCTACCAAAATACGCAATCATGAGACGATAAAATTCTGAAAAGTGACCGATTCTGAAAATGACAGAAATTTGCAAACAGAATTTCAAGCTTGGCGTACACCAATCACAGAAACTGTATTGAACCATGTTCATGATTATGGACAGGTAGCAAAAAGCTAACGTTTAAAAACTAATTGCCTGCCCAAGAAAGAGCTTCCGATTTCTCCACTTGATGTACTCACAAGCAGGTTACGAGCTAACCACACGAATGATAAACTCTGCAACGAGATTAAAAAACATAATTAAAGAAAATACAGACCAATTAGAAATAAAGTTACAAAGAATAGTAGTACACTGGCAATGCCTGGAAAAACTTCAAACTTTGAAGTTCTGTTTCAGCAAGGGGCCATTGAAGAAAGTTTACGAATCGACTAGACAGACTTACATTAATATCAGTAAAGTTGATTTAACAAACAGTGGATTCTTAATCTCAGCATGATAATCATGTCCAGTAAGCAGCATCATACATCCGTAAGTAATGGCAGAAAGGTAGCAACATTTGAAATAAATAAGAATGGCTAGAAGGGATTAGAATAACTTACAATTCACTATTTCCAACCGATAGCTGGGTACCTAACTTATGCACATCATCATTCAAGAACCTTTGAACATAACTTGTTAAACGAGACTTAATTAATACAAAGCTGCAAATGCAGCCAAAAACTCAGTGGGTGATGCATCTATATGTATGAATGAAAAAATGCATATTTGTAAATGAACAAACTAATGTAGCAATATGAACTAGCTTGAAATAAATATGTGGCTAAGCAGGCTCAACATCAGTAACCAACTAAGCAGCTACCCAGTGTCATATGGGTTCAGAATGTCAGGTGGAGTGCCTTTCTTGAATTAGTGTGGTTGCAGCTGCACGGTTAGCACATTCTACACGATACATGTAAGCAAAGAGCCGTACAAAAAGTACTCCAATTTCTTTTGACTGAGATATAATATAAGATAGAAGAAAACATAAGAAATAGGAAGAGTACTTCCAAAAAAGTTGTAAAAAGGAAAAGAAATCTAGTTTTCATCAGGAATGTGCAAATTATACCTCAAATTTATCGGTGATCTACGCAGGGAAGGGCAATCAATGTCAAACCACAATCTTGGCAGACCAACTTCTTCTTGTTTTCCCTTCTCATACTTTCTTTGTTCCTTCTCTAGATATCTTCTTCTGTTTCTCAAATTTTTCTTCTTTTTTGAGTCAAAATAAACCTCTTGGCTTCTGTGGAAATGTAAACAATTAGAATAATCAATTCAAAAAGTCAAAGTAGCAAAAACAGATGCAAGGTTAGCAGTGACAGTGATTAAATAACTATGCAACAAAATTCATTGACAACTGATGTTTAATAAGCTATTAAATCTCAGTCTCTGTTTGGATCATAAATTTTAAAAAACAAATATAAATTGAGTGCCAAACAAGCTACCAATTTTTTTTCCCCCTCTTCCTGATAAACAAAATTTCTTTAATCAGATAAGAACTGAGAGTTCCTCGTATCCTAATTCCTAAAGTAAACATCAAGACTTGAGAGTTCCATACCATTTTATCAGCCTCTTCAATCAAATAAGAACTTCTTCACCGTTGTTGCTTTTGTTTTATAATCTGTGACATCAACATATAAGGGGGCCGAGAATGTAAACTGTAATAGTATATACTCAGTTGCTCTGATATAGGCTAAAAGCATCAAGATAAGAGACAAAAGTCAGAAAATTAAATATCATAGATTCAAATAACAAAAAGAAATTAAAAAACAGAACAAAACTTACCAAAAACTATACTATCTGCTTTGAGCTTTCTTCCTCCTTTCCACTTTTTGTTTCATTTCTTTTTTTTTTTTCCTTACATTTTTTTTTTCTGTTTTTTCCCCTCTTTTTTTTTTTTTTGGTTCTTTTTTCTCCCTTTCTCTCTTTTTTTTTTTTTTTTCTTCCTCCTCAGTCCTCCCTCCTCTTTTTTTTTTTTTTTTTCTTTCCTTCTCCTTATATTTTTCTTATTTGTATTGCTCCTTTTCTTCTCATTACATTTCTGTGAGGCCCCCCAGTTAGAAAACTTTGAAAACAAACTAGGAGAATGACAATCCATTTTCCTGACAACAGTAGATATTCTTAAGGTTAGATACAAAAACTGCACATTAAATCAACATTTTCTGGATACAAGACTAACATAAAATAATCAAGATAAACACATCAATATTTTCTCTATCAGAAGCAGAATTTTTTACTACATAAAATTAATTTTCTGAAAGTTACTATGAATTGCAAACATAACATAACCTCAAGATTAGTCTACTATATCAAAAGCATTCTAAAAGTTAGAGAAAGAAAGTTGAAAGGCATTGACTATGGAAATTAGAGATACCTGTGTACAAGAGAAGGTTGAAGCAACTCAATCCGGGTATAGAAGAAGTCATCAAAACATGGATGCTCCAATTTGTCTTCAAATGCATCAAACCTCAGAGCTTGTGATGTTCCAGCATTAGTATATGGAAGACTAGCATTCATTTACACCCAGACGAGCCCTGCACAAAAGTATTCAGATGAAACCAAAATGAGATGCATAAGAACAGTAAAAATACTAATAACAACGAACTTAAAACAAAATTCTCTCAAGAAAGCAGTACGAAATGCCACAGATAATCCCATTACCCTTTCAGAACAAAATTGTCCTTCAAAGATCTGCTAAATCCTAATTCTGGTACAGTATGCAATTACTAAAGCAAAATCATGGGAACCTAGCAAACAAGAACAATGAATCAGGTGTATCAACTTTGAAATATTATAAATTAATCCACTATCAGAAAACATTTCACATAACATACCTTTCCAATGGTAACTTTGGTAGATTCCCATAATGACTCGTGGACTACCACACCAAAATGCCCTTGCATTTTTCTCTGTAATAGTGGTCAAGTATAAGCTTTTTTTTTTTCCCCCCTTCTCTCTCTCTCTCTCTCTCGTTTTTTCATCTCTCGCTCTCTCTCTCATTTTTTTTTTTAATCTATCTATCTCATTTTCCTCATCTCTCTCTATTATTTTTCTGGCCATTCCTGGAAAATTAAATACAATTAACATAATTTTTAAAGGAAAAATACCATTTAAAAAAAAAAAAAAGAAAGAAAGAGAGAAAGAATGGGACAATACCTTTCCAACTAAAGCCTCACTTCTTTGCCATCACGACCTTTTTTTTCCTTTGTGACAGCAACATACTCCCAAGGGGTTGGTGTCAACTGTAGTGGTATTTATTCAGTAGCTCCAGAATTTTTTTCTTCTCTCTCTCTCTCTCACAATTTTTTTTTTTTTCACTTTATCCTTTTTTACTTTTTCTTTTTTTTTTTTGGCTTTTTTTTTTTTTTCTGGGCTACCAAAATAAGCAATCCTGAGACGATAAAATTCTGAAAATGACAGAAATTTGCAAACAGAACTTCAAGCTTAGTGTACATCAATCACAGAAGCTGTATTGAACTATGTTCATGATTATGGACAGGTAGCAAAAAGCTAACGTTAAAAACCTAATTACCTGCCCAAGAAAGAGCTTCCGATTTCTTCACTTGACGTACTCACAAGCAGGTTACGAGCTAACCACACGAATAACAAACTTTGCAACGAGATTAAAAAACATAATTAAAGAAAATACAGACCAATTTGAGATAAAGTTACAAAGAATAGTAGTGCTCGGGCAATGCTTGGAAAAAGTACTTCAGACTTTGAAGTTCTGTTTCAACTAGGGGCCATTGAAGAAAGTTTACAAATCGAGTAGACAGACTTACATTAATATCAGTAAAGTTGATTTAACAAACAGTGGATTCTCAATCTAAGCATGAAATTCATGTCCAGGAAGCAGCATCATACATCCGTAAGTAATGGCAGAAAGGTAGCAACATTTGAAATAAATAAGAACGGATAGAAGGGATTAGAATAACTTACAATTCACAATTTCCAACTGATTATTGGGTACCTAACTTATGCACATCATCATTCAAGAACCTTTGAAATAAATAAGAACGGATAGAAGGGATTAGAATAACTTACAATTCACAATTTCCAACTGATTATTGGGTACCTAACTTATGCACATCATCATTCAAGAACCTTTGAACATAACCTGTTAAACAAGACTTAATTAATACAAAGCAGCAAATGCAGCCAAAAACTCAGTGGGTGATACATATGTATGAACAAAAAATGCGTATTTATAAATGAACAAACTAATGTAGCAATATGCACTAGCTTGAAATAAATATGTGGCTAAGCAGGCTCAACATCAGTAACCATCTAAGCAGCTACCCAGAGTCATATTGGTTCAGAATGTCAGGTGGAGCGCCTTTCTTGAATTGGTGTGGTTGCAGCTGCACAAGCCTAGGTTAGCACATTCTATATGATACATGTGAAAGAAGAGCCATACGAAAAATACTCCAATTTCCTTCGACTAAGATATAATATAAGATAGAAGAAAACATGAGCAATAGGAAGAGTACTTCCACAATAGTTGCAAAAAGGAAAAGAAATCTTCGTTTTCATCAGGAATGTGCAAATTATACCTCAAATTTATCGGTGATCTACACAGGGCAAGGGCAAGCAACGTCAAACCAGAATGTCAAACCACAATCTCGGCAGACCAAACTTTTTTTTTCCGCTGCTTTCTTCTCCAGTTATCCACTTCTTATTTCTCAAATATTTCTTCTACTTCGACTCAAAATAACCCTCTTGGTTCCTGCAGTAAGAGTAAATAAAGATATGGATCATCAATTCGAAAAGTTAAAGCTGCAAAAACAGATGCAAGTTCAACAGTAACCATGATTAAACAAATAATCCCATTATTCTAAAGTAAACATCAAGACCAGGGAATGCGTTCCATACCTTTTTCAACCTCTTTAATGAATAAGAAATTCTTCACCGTCATTTCTTTAGTTCTAATACTCTTTGGGAATGACATCAACATACAAGGGGGACTGAGTATGTACATTGTACAAGTATACTCAATTGCTCTGAGCTTTGAGCTTTTCTTCTGCCACTCCTTTATTTGTACGTTTTTTTTTTTCTTCTTTCCTCTCCTCTTTTTTTCTTCCTTTGTTTTTGGTTTTTTTTTTTTTCCCTTTTTTTCTTTTTTTCTTTTTTTCTTTGTTTTTTTTTGGGTCCCCCTCCGTCCTCCCTTTGAATTTTTTTTCTTTTTTTTTTCCTTTTTCTTTTTCTCCTTGTACTTTTCTTATTTGTTTTCCCCCTTTTCGTTTCTTTACATATTTTGAGTCTCCCCAACTAAAAAAGATCATCTATTTTCCTGAAACATGAAGATATTAATCTTAGGGTTAGATACAAAAACTGACACAAAATCTACACTTTCTAGGATACAAAGACAAGATAAAATTATCAAAGATAAGCACACAAATAATTTCTGTCAGAAGAGGAATTTCTGACAATATAAACCTAATTTTTTTTTTCTGGATAAGAAAACTCGAGAAATCATTGAAGTTCAATAGCAATTGCGGAGAGTAACTTTACCTCATTTTCATGGAAATCCTAGCATGATCCGATGATCAAGAAGAAGACGAAGAAGAAGACAACACGAGCTTCAATTCCTAGGGCTTTGCGGAACCTTGAAGCGGCGGAAATTGGACGCCATTGGAACCAAACGACGTTGCCTTTGCGATGGGTTTTGTGAGCAAAGGCTCTCTCTATGTCTCTCTCTCTCTCTCTCTCTCTCTCTCTCTCAAAAAAGCAACCTTTGCGATGGGTTTTATGAGCAAAGGTGCTCTCTCTCTCTCTCTCTCTCTCTCTCTTCCTTGCTTTCTCTCAAATGGCAGTCTCTTTCTCTCTCTATCTTTCTCTCAATGGCGATCCCTGTGCTGTGTATATAAACTTGACAGTCAATCTTGCGCCAAAAGCACGCTAAGTGCCCAAACGGTAACATTTCGCCCAATCTCTCTCAAATCTCTGCGTATTAAATCTTGCGCCAAAAGCACGCAACTGTCCCAACGGTAACATTTTCGCCCCCTTTCTATATGTCTCTCTCCCTCTTAGGGCTCGTTTCGCATTGCTCTTGGAGATTGTTTTTGGGGTGGGTTTGGTGAACATGTTTGAAATGGAATTTTCAAGCTTGTCTTCCTTTTTTTTTTCCTTTTTTTTTTATTGTCCAGGGTGTTGCTTTTGCCGCTACATGTTTGTACATAAAAGACGGGACGATCTACATTGGTGTGGGCAAGCATTAAAATGACAATACAAAAATGACGTCCGCTTAAACGATAATAATATAAAAAGATGATATGAGTTATGGAAAATTAAGAATAACGACAATAAAAATGACGTTATATCAAAATGATAATATTTAGACACGATAACAGCTAAAAATAAAAACCCTTCAGTAGCCTTAGGAAAAAAGCACAAATTTAAAATCAGATCGGAAGTTGCAATGGTTGGATGGATTTCTACATACGGCCAAGAAACAATTAATATTTTTTAATTACCAAGACAATCACAATTAATATATATTTTATTTACAAGAAAATATTGTATTTTCAGATTATTTCCTAATTGAAAATAATGTTTTTACCAGAAAATGTTGGATTTTTTTCGTGAAAATATTATATTTATAACAAAATATTGTATTCCCTTTTTGAAAATAATACATTTACACACCAAAGAATTTTTACAAATTTTATTGGAAATAATATATTTACATTACACATTAAACCACTTTACTAATTGGAAACTCTGCACCGTGCTTATGTCAATGTGTGTGATCGTTTTCATCTTCTTCATGAAATGGTATAATTCGAATTCAACTCCAACATCCCCTTATTCATGTCCCGCCAATAATATCATAACATATCAATTAAAGATGTATATTTAATTACAATATCATAATAAATCAATTAAAATATTATATTTATTACATACGTGTCGTATTATTATTTGAGTAACAAAGATGGGGACACAAATAAGGGGATATATGAATTCAATCTGTAAAATTCAGGGAAAAAAACTAATAAATAAATTGTTTTCACGTGGTCATAAAATACCCATTTTGCCCTCTATTTTATAGATCAATAGATGGAATGTGCAGCCAAGTGACAAAACAGAAACAAAAAGAAGATATGAGAGGCCGGGTACTGACCAAATAGATTAAAAGGAAAACTTCATGGTCGTCTGTTTTATCTATTATTTCTATTGTGACATTACTTCTTGTATCTATGAGTCCTTTGAAATTAAAATATACTTATTTATATGCATGATTTGAACAATCTCATTATATATTAGGAAGTTTCTTACTTTGTATGAACCATTTTTTAATCGATAAATTAATTTTTAACTATTTAATTTATGAATATCTACTTTAAAAAATTTACAACACACAATACATCATTGCTTTAGTCATAAATCTCACTGTTGAAAGTTTAAACTGACGACTAGGGAATGGGATAAAGGGACCTTTTTCCCATCCGGCCCACCATTATTCTTGTTAAAGGAACACTTCATATTGATATACAAAATAATCAATCATACCATAAAATTTCTTTATATATTAATCAGTTACAATAATAATAATAATAATAATTTAATCACTTACAATGAGTTTTATGTCCCTTTCTTCTATAGTCATTCTTAAAACAAAGAAACATAAGGGGGCTACTATTTTGTATAAATCTTCTTGTCCTTGAATTATTGGAGATTTCAAGAATACAAAAAAGATATCTTATTGATGCGTTGATGAATGATGAGTTGAAACAACATTTATTTCGTGTATGATCCTCCAAAGAAGGGGTGGCTCTGCATTTAGGTGATGAACAGAATAAAAAATAAATAAAAAACTATTTCCTATCTTTAAAGAGCGGGTTGCTCTTCAACCGTGACGTTTTCGCTATAGCTCTGGGGTTGGCAATAAAGAGAGAAAGATAAAAGCCCATTAAAAATAAATAAAATACTACAAATACAGTTGTTACCCCTGACTTCTGTGGGCTGTCAAGTTTTACTTTTATTTTACCCATCATATGTACACATACTTTATAAATTTAAAAGAAAAATCTAAAACGTAAAATTCTAAATCTTATTTCATTCGCTGAATTAGCTTATAGGGTGTTAATCCATTGACTATAATAAAACATCTTACACAATATAATATTCTAACTTGTCGATTTTTAATTAGTTAAAAAATTAAAGATGATAATCCCAATCGGTTATATCTAGAAATTTTCTTGTCAATATCATTTCTTTTTTGTTCTATAGCTCTAATAAAACTTCGTAAACGAAACCTTAATTAAATAAAGAAAAAAGTTCCTAGGACATACCATACGTCTTGAAAAGTAAACCAAGATTATTTTACATTTGATTAGAAGAGGAGAATTATTTCTTCAATAACGACGAACAACTCTCTTTTAAATGCGGTTCATTAAACATAAATTCCAGTCATTTTTCCCATCTTCCTTCATACATGAGAAATTATGCAAACTGAAATATAATAATACATGTGCATATATATATATATATATATATGCATGTATTCACATGACATTGTTGAAAACTAGAGGTCTTCTTTTGGTTTCTCAATAGAAAACCCATTCTCAACCCAAGCAAGGTAACCTCCTCCCATGTTGCTCACATGCTTGAAACCCTGCAATTTCATGTCTTAAAATGTCATCTCTTTCACTTTTTCTTGGTAAATAAAATAAAGCAAAACAAATAAGGATATGGTCAAATAAAGATATAAATATATATATATATATATTTTAAGCTATGAGCATGAATGTTTTAGACCATGAACTTTAAAAATTTTTGGTGACATGAGTTTGAATTTACTTACAGCATTATGCAGATCAGAAGTTGCCGACAAGGACCTGACCCCACTTTGACAACCCTGTGTAGATAATATTTTAGTGCTCTCTAAAACATGCCCAAGAAGAAGAACTAATAATACTTCACACCCAAATATTTCATTTAATAATTCATAAAAAGAGATATATATTACCACAACAAGTTGGTCCTCTTTCTTGCAAGCAGATAAAACCTCTGTCAGAAATTGAGGATTTTTCACCCTGCCTGAAAGCAAAAAAACCAAGAAATATTTATTTAAAAAAAAAAAAAAAACAGAACTCTTAATAGTGATAAAATTACCTTCTGGGGTATTGAACATGTAAGGAATGTTGAAAATCTTGGGTGCTTCAACATGACCCTTCTTGTACTCCTCCACTGTCCTGTTACATAAAATATATATATAAAAAAAAGGCTACAAACCCAGAATTTGTGTTTGAGACCCATCTTATGATATAAATCATTTGATGATACATATATGTGTATATATATATATATATATATATAGAGAGAGAGAGAGAGAGAGAGAGACTCTTACCTAACATCAAGATAGCCATAACCAGACTTGATAAGATCCTTGGCAGCATGAACATCAATAGTGACAATTTCTGCTCCCGAGCTACAGAGCAGAAGAAGAAGAACAACAGTAATCCCACAAGAGAAACCAAAACAAGAAACACCCATATTAAAATCAACAAGAAAAAACTATAAATTTGTATTTATTCAATATTTATGATTGACAAAAAGAATAAATAAATAAAAAAGGTTAAACCTTGCCATGAAGTACAAATTGTTGCTGCTTATATATGATGAGTTTTTAGCTTCTAGAAATATGAGGGCCGTTTGTTTTGTTTGGTTTTCCTTGGGAAAAAAAAAAAAACCAACAAAGGTGGAAAAACTTGGGCAGTGCTAGAATATGTGATTCTGTGGTTAGAATGATGGATATTAAAACCTTAGGAGGGTAATCTACTTATAGAGCAAAATATAACTAGAGGCGACATAATGTCATTGTCAACCATATTTAAATGTGTGTGTGTGTAGAAATTAGGTACAAATTGTTTGTTTGGAGCTTTTGTGTCACCAAGTAATTACTAATTATAAATCTTGAAATTATTACCATAAGTTTGTATCATTTGGGCTTCTTTGTTTTCTCATCTTTGTAGTTTGATGAAATTCTTATAAATTTTTCTTCATGTAAAGCATATTTGAGAGAAATAATGTTAATGGAAGACACATAGCTTGCGTTTGGTGCACCGATTTAGTATGTAAATTTTAAGTTGAGATTGATTGACTTTTTAAAAATTAGTTAAAATTTTTGTTGATTTTTCAGAAAAAATAAAAACTGAATTAAAAGTTTTTTGATTCAAACCTGATATCAAAATGCAAGCTTAAAAACAAGAATTGCATGTTTATTTAGACAAACAGTGAAAGTTCCCTATCAATGAAAATCCATGAATTGCGTGGAGACAACTAGTCTGGTTGAATGTCCACTAAACCTCGAGCTCATTGGAATCCAAAAAACAAAAGGCTTTACTTTTTCATATCTTAATTTTTCTTTTTTGGGAATGGCTCACTTGTATTAATGCCATAACCAAAATCCACAATATTCCAAACCGTTGTGACTGTACCATATGTCATATTAGAGGACAAAGGCTATCCGTCCAAGTGGGAAAGCTCTTTTTGTTTTCTCTTCCTCCTTGGACAAGTGTGTTACAAAAACATTGGCTATGACGAAAGTAAATGGCAATTTTTTAAAGAAATTTAATCACATGTGAATCACTTCATAAGATATTTGATTAAAATCGCTAAAAAATTGATGCTCCAATAATATAGTAGAAGTAGTAACGTTATTATTTATGATAAGTTTAGGGGTGAGTTTTGTACCATTTTAAAATTTAAAGAATATAGTGGGATAATTTCTATTCTTTGGTATCAAATTTGATATCAAGGGGAAAAAATTTGCACCCATGCAATTGCAAACAATATGTTTTTTTTTTCTTTTTAAGGATAATGTCTTTTGCATTTTGCAATAATTGAAAAGGAAAGAAAGTAAGAAAGAGGGAAAAAAAAAAAAAAAAAAGTAGTGCCTTTTCTTCAACTAAACTTTCATTCCAAACGACATGTCGTTTAAATTGGCATCTTGGTTTGCTCTAAAAAAATAATAATAATAATAAAAAAGCGTTCCATGCATGTGTAATTTAACAGGAATAATTTTTAAAAATAAATCATTGTAGGCATTATTTTCACCTTAAGAACGGCATGACATGTTGTCCGTCCTTTTAATATAGGTGTCGTTTATATGGAATTCAACAGCAAACTTTTTTTTCTTCCATTATATTGAAAGATTAAATTTATGTGGAATTTAACGCATATATTTTTCCCCTAATATCTAAAGGTTAGATAACGCTTCCTTTACAACGATGTGTTGGGCAAATCGTTATAAATTTGCAGTAAAATGACATGCTAGATCACTATAAAACAATCTGTCGTTTTGTCGTAGCAAAAGTACAAAATTGAAAAACACCATACACTTCTTTTCTTAAATTGAAAAAACGACATATTATCTTTACTTCAAGTCGTTTGTCATTAGCAAGTATACGACATGTGTTTTTCTCTTTGAAAGAGTCATCTCAAACGTCCTTTCTAGCGAAATATCAATGTCGTTTGTTATTTATAACTAACACGACAGGTCGTCTCAACTTCAGTCCATAGCTACATAGCCGTAGGCCGTAGCGTATATGGAATGTCGTTCGCAGATTAAACGACATGTCGTATTCGTGTCTTTTTCTTGCCGTTGGAATCAAAACAGTGTCGTTTTTAGGGGGGAGAAAACCTACAATGAATCGTCGTCTTGATAACGGTTATCAAACTTCCAAATTTCTTTTGGGGGTTTATTGAATTCTTCTCATGATGGAGGAAGAAACATCAAAGTTACCATTGCCAGAGGCTTTTGTCGATTTTCTGGAGGCCAATGGTCTCGACCCTTCGATTTACTCTGCCACCGATTCAATCCCTCGTTACATAAGGTATCTACTTCATTGAATTCTTGATCTTTTGTTTTTTTTTCCCTTAATTTATCTTCATATTTTCTTTTGTGCTAATTGTATTTTTCTTTTTTCTAAATAAAGGTTGAAGCCTGGTTGTGAAGCGGAAATAGAAGAGGTTGAATCCGAGATGGAATGTAAGCTTGAGAAAGTGGATTGGTTACCTGGTTTTTATTCTCTTCCCAATAACATTCATATAGCTAACTCCAAATCATATCGAGAAGGGAAGGTGAGAGATATTAAAAAAAAAAAAAAAGTTCTTTCTTTGGTTTTCTTACTTAATCAGCAATTTATAAGAAAACCCAGAAATTTTTTTTGAAGAAATAAATTATTATTATTATTTTATATGTGATTGTTTGGGCTTTTCAGATATATGGAATTGATGCAGCTTCTGGAGCAGCTGTTTCAGCTCTGAATATTTCAGCTGGAGATCATGTTCTTGATCTTTGTGCTGCTCCTGGTAAGTCTTCATTTTGGTTCAATTTTTGTATTTGTTGTTTATGGAGTTATAAATAGGAGAGTCCTGTGGAGCATACGAAATAATGTCCTACTAGTGTGTTTGTATTATGCAGTTTTGGACCGTTGTATCGAATCGGAGTTATGTAAGAACGAAAAAGTACGTGATATAATGAAACTTGATGAAAATCCGACAGTATAGTTAGAATAATAAATAGGAGGATTCTGTGGTAACTTTTAGTTTGATAGATCACGGTAGAGTGATATCAGAACTAAAAAGATATGTGAAAGTAACTAAATTTGATAAATATCTAACGATCCAGAATTTTGCAGTAACAATAATTTCATTTTTTCGCTCCTTGATGGAATCCTGTTAATAATATTTCATATCGTCTAAACCAAACTTGTTCTTCATGACTTTTGAAAATATGGTTGAGACAAATGACTTTAGGATTGGCAAATGGTTTTGCAAGTTATGCTTTCGGCACTTTAGATGGCTTTTATCTGTTAGCTTAATGTTTGGTAAGTGTATTTGTGGAACATTTTATGATGAGTTTTGGAGTTTCTCATGAATTGCTTGCTTAGTTGCTTTTGTTTCTCATTTTTCTTTTATCTTCAGGTGCTAAACTTTGTATGATGTTGGACCTCCTTGGCGATTCTGGTTCTGTAACCGGTGTCGATGTCTCAAGGCATCGTCTGGCTGCTTGCAGGACAATGCTTCAGAAATATGAATCGGGTGATCGCTGCCGGCTTTTTGTTGCTGACGGAACAACATTTTCTCTGGTTCCTATTAGGGATCATACAGATTCTAGATCATGTAATTTATCAGCATATTTCCTTAGTTCAAAGGTTCAATTTTGTGGATGCTGTGAAATTGTTTTTCCTGTTTTTGATGCGTTATCGTTCCTTCTAGAATCATGTAGGTGAATCCGCATCCATGGAAAATGTTGAGAGATTCAAGGAGTGGACGTCGAGGAGAACATGGAAAGAGAGGAAAAAGGCAGCTCAAGCAAGGGAAAATGCTGCTGTGAATCAAGAGAATCAACAACCAGAGTTAATCTTTTATGGAAAACTTTCTGGTGTGGTTGGGCTGAGTAAGAATGAATTACATCAAACTGTTTGTGATAGTGAGATTTTGAGCTTGGGCTATGACAAGGTAAAAATTGCACTATTCTTTTTCATTTCCCTTTTGGTTCATCATTTTTCCTTATAGAACTCGTGTTTGATTTAGTAGTAGATTTTTTTCTTAGTTGTGCATTTCTCATTTTGTGTAAGAAAGGTAACCACCATTGGTTGGATTTGATTCAGGTGCTAGTAGATGCAGAATGCACTCATGATGGATCAATTAAACATATTCAAAAATTCGAACATTGGGGTTGGAGAACTCTTCAACGCCGCTTATTGTATGCAGAGAGAACCGATAGCTTAACTGTACTTCAGGTAACCAATTTTAATCTGTCCTTCTAATCGGGCACTGTCAATCATCACCATTGGTAATTTCTCACCATTCGTGTCTAAAGAAAAGAGAATTGGCATAACATGTAAAAGCACTAGTAGTTTTAGCATATAGTCACATGTGGTGATTATATCACCGTGGTGACAAATAGCGTTTTTTAATTACCTTTCATTCATTTATCAAGTTGGCGACTTTGTCATTTTGGTTGCAGCTTCTTCTTTAGCTGTTCTCCTATTACATTTGTTAGTCGCTGCATAAAATACGATAACAGAAAATCGTATTTTTATTTTGTCAAGAACTTGTCCTTTCTAGTTAGAAATGAATTTTGGTCTAGCTCTTTCATTTTGAATTGGTGCTTTCTTATACATCATACGTGTTTTCCTTCTTTGTTTGCAGTTGAAACTCCTAACAAATGGTTTTAGGTTGCTGAAAGCTGGAGGGTTTCTTATCTACAGTACTTGCAGGTGTTCTTTCTTTCTCTCTTTCTCTTCTTTATTGTTTCTCCTTCATTTTTTTTATTATTATAATTTTTTTTTTGAGAATGTACGCACACATAAAATTGTAGTAGGCGAAGACCGTAGTCTCTGAGAGTGACCGGTCCCTAAGATTATATCCGTCCATTTACATGAAAAAAAGTTAATCCAACGCCTAAAAAAGACTTGTTAAAACAAAAAACAAAGGTTTGTTACTTAGATTAACTATAATATTACACATTCATGTATTAAGGACCGGTCTCTGTGGGGCTGAGCAACTACAACCAAGCCTTCTGCACACATATATACATATACATAGATACTACACATATATACGTATGCATTGATAACTCTCCATATATATTTCCATGTTATATGTATATATATGCACGCTTACCTTTTCCACTTGTATCAATTAGTTTGACAGTTGCTCAGAATGAGGATGTGGTAGAACAATTTCTCAAGGAGAATCCTTCAGCTGGTAAGCTCCTTTATATTTGAAATCTCTCATTTTTTGAAAAAGGGTTAGAAATGATATAGTTCCAAATTGAACTTTTCTGTTAGCATTTTATGCCCGGTAACACGTTAGAACTTGTCACATAGTACAACATGCAACTCACATAAGTCCGTAATTGTCAGGCGAGGCGACTGTGTTAGATGACTGCGACATACTAAACAAAAAACGATAGTATTTTTCTCAATAATTAGTGTTGATATATATTTTTTAGTTTTTTATTTTCATGATTTAAGTAGAGTTCTGCCTCGTCCTATATCAATATGACTAGTGAAAATAATTGCAGAATTGCAGGAGATAGACGCTTCGAAAAGTTGGCCCTGCAGAGGCGGAAGGATACAAAAGACTTTGCGTTTTGATCCGTTAACATCACAAACTAGTGGACTCTTTGTAGCTCAGTTCACTAAATTAGTCATTTAATTTGTTGTTCTTTTTTTTGTTTCCTCTCTTTTGTAGTTGGAATTTGGTCAGAGCAAAGCTGATGAAATTTTCCCTCAAACAGAATCCAATCAAAACCCCTCCTTGTTTTAAGAAATCTTTTAGGATCACTTTCATCTCTATGCATTTTGTAGTGGGATATATATATATATATATATATATATATTTTATATATTTATATATATTTATGCAAGGAAATTTGTAGTGAGTTCTATACCCAGTATTCTGTACAGAAATTAAATATTGGATACTGCTAGGTGGATTAGAATTTTTGTTGGCTCTTTTAACAATTGATGATTAATTAAATATCAGTCAGTGATTTGTCATCAACTTGACTATTTTTTTTTTTTTTAAAGCACATCAACTTGATTAGTGATCTCGGTTTTTTTTTTTTTTTTTTTCAGTGATTTTTCATCAACTTGACTTCTTCTTTTTTTTTTTTTGGTCCTTTTTAACTTATTGATTAATTTTGACGAACTAAAGAATTATTGGCCAATCAACGAAATGACTCGCTATTATTAATCATTGATAATTTAATATTTATGTTAATAATATTTTAATACTATTGAACCTGATATATATATATATATATATTAATTTATGCCAATAGCAACAACATTGTAGGTAGTGATTGTAACTGTAGTTTATCGAATTTAATTATAAGACGTATAGGGTTTTTTTTTTTTTTTTTTTCTCGTAGAGTTTTAATAATACCACTAATAAGTTTGGAAAAAGAAAAAAAAAAAAAACTACATTGTAGTTTATATAAACGGAATCCCATTATCCCACCATCACAAGGGCTGAATGAGTTGGTTTATTGATAATTTTTTCCTATGCTTTTTTTTGTTCTTTGTTTTTTATTTTTATTTTTATTTATTTTTTGTTAAAAAAAAGATATGATGGGGATCCATTCATTTATTGTTTTTTAAGTTCACATAAATAGAGACACTTTTAAATTAATTAGGGATTCAAATCTCCTACTTTCTGGTTGGTGAGATCGTGGGTCTTTGTTTAAGTTCAAGGATCTCGGTCTTTGTTTTTGAATGGGAGATATCTCGGTCTTTGTTTTTTAATGGGAGATCTTGGTCTTTTTTTTTTTTTTTTTGAATGGGATGTTTTGTAGTTTTCACTTTTTTAAACCTCAACCAGAAATGTATCTGGCCTTGCGGTCGTACAAATACATTCCAAATAAGTAGGCTTTTCAGTGAAGCCAAAAAAACTAGCACAATATCTCCATTTTTCAGCTTAGCTGTCACTTTTTTTTGCCTAATAATCTTCGTAAGCAGTGACATAGTCATGGACAAATGATCATGGACTTTTTCGTATATCCTAGTAATGTCCTTCTATTTCAAAAAAAATATATATATATATTTTTAAGAATGTTGACTGATCCCCACCGTCCAAAAATCCCCGCTCTCAAATGAACGGCAATGATTGATCACCACATACATTAATCACCTCCTGGGCCAGTCAAACAAAGACTGGCCCAATTATTAATGGGCCTTGGACTCTGGTTAAAGCCTGGTTTTCTTTAATCCAATTACACAGAGAAGACGGCAACAACGCGATGGTCGGTAGTACCGAGCGCGAAATCCAAGCTCCTCTCAGTAAGACTTCTCCTCTTTCCCTCCATTTTCCTTCCCTTTCTCTCTCAATTTTCCGACCATCCAAAGACTCCTAAACCCCTCTATTCCTCTTTGTTTACAGTCCCGAAGCATGACAAAGCCTCTCAATCTGATTATGATGCCGCCGCCGCCGCCGCCTCAAGCTCTATTTTGCCGGCGCCGGAGGAGAATTCTCCGATCGAACAGGTCGCTCTCACCGTTCCGGTCGCCGACGATCAGTCCCTCCAGGCCGTCACGTTCCGAACGTGGACCCTCGGGATCGCGGCGTGCCTTCTCCTGTCGTTCCTGAAGCAGTTCTTCTGGTACCGGAAGGAGCCTCTCTCCCTGACGTCGATCTCGGCGCAGATCGCGGTCGTCCCGATCGGCCACCTCATGGCGAAGGCGATCACCGATCGAGTGTTCTTCAAGGGGAGGAGGTTCGAGTTCACGCTGAATCCAGGGCCATTTAACGTGAAGGAGCACGTGCTAATCACGATCTTTGCGAACTCGGGGGCCGATAATGTGTACGCGATTCACATAGTGAGCGCGGTGAAGGTGTTTTACAAGAGGAATATGAGCTTTCTTGTGGCGTTGTTGGTTGTGCTGACGACGCAGGTGCTGGGATTCGGGTGGGCCGGAGTTTTCCGGCGATACTTGGTAGAGCCCGCCGCCATGTGGTGGCCACAGAATCTGGTCCAGGTCTCTCTCTTCAGGTAAACCTTTTTCTCTGGGCGATTTTTTTTTAAATTAATTTTGTTGTTATGATTTATGCCAATGTTCGTGGATATTATTGGATCTCTTTCTTTTTTTTTTTTTTTTTTTTTTTTTGGGGTTATTGGATCTCTTCTTGTTTTGAACTTTTCTTTTTTTATTTTTTTGGATCTCTTCTTGTTTTGAACTTTAGATATTACGAATTTTAATTATCATTTGTTGGGGTCGTTTTTTACGTGTTTCTATGAATTTGCTTTTGTATTTGAAGAAAGTCAACCACGTAAATGGGTGCCAAACTTTCTCTCTTTGTTTAAAAAAGGAATAAATAAAGTTCTTTTTGTTTTTTTTTTTAAGTAATTGATCAAAATAATCTTTAATTTTTAAAAAATGATGTTTTTATCTTTATTTTTTTTTAATTTTAATCATGATCTTAAATTCTCTAAATCTTAATAATTTTAGTCATTTTCATTTAATTCATTTAAATTTTTAATCAAATCTTACTTTCTTGATATTTTTGTTGTAAAAATATCAAAACACCGTCCACAAAAATATCTTGCTTCATCAAGCAACTAAACCCCTTTTCAAATTAACACAGGAAATCCCCTACCAAAAAAAAGCACCAAGAAATCGGCAACAAAGGAAAATTTAAGCTTGTTTTGCACTGATTAACACTTCTTTTTCAGACCAATAATCCAAAACCATCAACTAAACAGCAAAACCCCCCTCCTCGTATTAATTTTTTTTTCCCTGCAATTAACAATTCATATAAAAAAAAAAAAAGAGAGATCAAATTAAGAAAAAATCAATACATATAGAACATGACCGATAAATGTCAAAAAATTAAAAAGGGTTGAGCAAAAAATTAAGCTTTAAGTAATGAAACATTTTCGTTTGAAAAGAGAGGAAAAAAAATTTTTTCTCAGAAATCGATCTGAGAGAGAAATGGGTAAAAAGCCAAAGAAAGAGGAAACAATATAATACCCATTAAAAAAAAAACCCCCCCCATAAATGAAAACTTTTAAAATATTCAAAGTAAGAAAATCGAAGAGAAAGGAAAAGAAAAAAATATACCTTGAGAGGGAAGCTAAGAAGCCCCAGATTCAATACGGAGCTCTCCTTCTCGGACGCCATTGTCGTCGGTGTGATCTTCTCTCCATCGAGTTTTTTTTTTTTGTCCCTTTTCTTTGGTGGTATTTGTTAGTGGCAGAGGCTGTTCTGGTCGTAGGAGGTAGGGAGAGTAAAATCTGGAATTCTGGGCTTGCAGATCGGTGGGGGCAGGGCAAGACGGAGAAAGTGGATGAGAGAGAGAGGGATCGGAATGAGAGAGAAGAAATTCTAGGTTTTTTTTTTTTTTTTTTTAAATTAAATTTACTATTAAATTATTAAAATATTCTCTTAAATTAGATTACATTAAAATGACTCATTCTGTTAGAAATTTAACAAAATTGGACGGAAAGGATTAAGGTTATCAACATTTAGAGTTTAGGATCATCTCGATCAAAGTTTAAAAAATAGGAACCAAATCGTAAGAGTTTAAGGATCATTTTGACCAATTTTTTTTTTTTTTTTCCCCCCCTAGATAATGTAAAGTGTAAAAGTGGTGAGGCTGTCGTTGCATGTTGAACGTTTATCTGAGAAGAACAACAGTGGGTTAGTATTAAATTCTCGACTCTAATCTGGCTGTTAGAAAGAATTCAGACTTGTTTTCTTGAACAAATTCACAATGATTTGCATTAATTTTCTGTTTTGACAAATCATTGACATTTTCAACTTGGCACCCGTAAATTGACCTATTGAAAAAGGAATTCACAATCTCACGTTAACCATGGATGTTAAGCATTTTCCCTTTTTTTTAAATGTAAAAACAGTGCTTTAAACGAAAAAGGATATTCCTGATAAAAAAAGATTTCATACCCGTGAAATTAAACTTGACTTCTTAGGAGTAAATAGAACAAAAGTAATTCTACTTTTGAAAAACTTAACTTAAATTTCACACACCTACTTGGTTAAGTATTCTTTAAGCGCTTTTGTTGCCCTGTTAGCTGCAAATGTTATTGTTTCAGTCATCCGCTTCTTTATTGCAGGGCATTACATGAAAAAGACGAGAGGCCAAAGGGTGGTTTAACGCGAAATCAGTTCTTTCTCGTCGCCTTTATTTGCAGCTTTGCTTACTATGTCCTTCCGGGCTACTTATTTTCAAGGCTAACGTCCCTCTCTTGGATTTGCTGGATATTCCCCGCTTCCATCTTAGCCCAACAGCTAGGTTCAGGACTTCTTGGTCTCGGGATCGGTGCGTTTGGCTTTGATTGGTCCAGCATATCCTCTTACCTAGGCAGCCCACTTGCCAGTCCATGGTTTGCCACTGCAAATGTGGCTGTTGGTTTTGCCCTTTTCCTCTATGTCATTGTCCCTGCTGCTTATGCGCTCAATCTCTACAAGGCCAAAACGTTTCCCATTTTCTCAGATGGCCTTTTCACCTCTACTGGCCAAAACTACAATGTTTCAACAATAGTAGACTCCAAGTTTCACCTCGATACAGGCGCGTATGAACGCCAGGGGCCACTTCATTTGAGCACATTGTTTGCTATAACATATGGCTTCAATTTTGCTTGCCTTACTGCTACCATCGTTCATGTTATCCTCTTCCATGGAAGGTAAATTGTCCACCTTTTATTTAAATCCAAGTTTTAATGCATTCTTCTGATTCTTCATACTGCTTAAGTGTCAAGATACATGTCTTAGGATTTGCCATATCAGTACTTGCAAGAAAATGGCAAAGCTCTATCACACTAAACTGTATGCTACACCCGTTCAAATTGATAGACAAAAGTTTAGTAACAGGAAACATGTGGTGAATTTCAATTTTGACTAGAGTAGGTCTCTTCTGTCTGAAGCTGCCTCTGCTGAACACAATAAAGAACTGGCAGTTGAATTTATATATTTTTTTAAGAGAAAATGAATATATATATATATATATATATATATGAGGTTGAACTTGCTTGAACATTAAAGTGCGTTTTATGAGTGGGACTAATTTTTGGAAGCATGAAGCCAAATATGGGAGCTAAGCAAGTCAGCATTCCAAGAGAAGAAGGTGGATGTGCACACAAGACTCATGAGAAAATATAAGCAAGTTCCCGAGTGGTGGTTCATCTGCATCCTTTTAGTTAACATAGCAGCGACCATATTTACATGCCAGTATTACAATGATGAACTCCAGTTGCCATGGTGGGGCATTTTGTTGGCATGCGGCTTAGCCCTATTTTTCACTCTTCCCATTGGAGTCATCAAAGCCACAACCAATCAGGTGCAATTCCACTCTTCCCGTAAAAGTTACGGTGTTAATTTGTAACAAGAGTTAGAATTGTCCCATCTTTGATGCATAATGAGAACCATATTTCGGATCATTTTTCGCAGACACCAGGCTTGAATGTAATTACCGAGTATATCATTGGTTATATATACCCGGGATATCCTGTTGCCAACATGTGCTTCAAGGTTTATGGCTACATAAGTATGAAGCAGGGAATAGCATTTTTGGAAGACTTCAAGCTTGGCCATTACATGAAGATTCCTCCCAGATCAATGTTCATGGCACAGGTTTTAACTTCACTTTTGCTGCTTTTCCCGAAAACGAAGAACAATTACTTGATATATTTGCTAATCATTTTAAGAATGTTCTTCTTTTCAGGTAGTCGGTACCATCATATCAGCATTTGCGCATTTAGGGACAGCGTGGTGGCTTATGGACACAGTCCCGGACTTATGCGACAGGGCGTTGCTTCCAGCTGATAGCCCTTGGACTTGTCCCGGTGACCATGTCTTCTATGACGCCTCCGTCATCTGGGGCTTGGTCGGGCCTCGCAGAATTTTTGGAGATCTTGGATATTACTCTTCCGTCAACTGGTTTTTCTTGGCTGGTGCTATAGCTCCCGTGCTAGTATGGCTTGCACATAAGGCCTTCCCTAACAAGCATTGGATTGGACTCATCAACATTCCTGTGATCTTTGCGGCAACAATGAACATGCCCCCGGCAACTGCAGTAAACTACACCAGTTGGGTTCTGATTGGATTCGTCTCCGGTTTTGTCGTTTACAGATACTACCGCGGCTGGTGGAGTCGGCACAACTATGTGCTGTCCGGGGCGCTTGATGCTGGATTAGCCTTCATGGGGGTGTTGCTTTACTTGTGTTTGGGAATGGAACAAGTGAGACTCAAATGGTCGGGAAATGACTCGGAAGGTTGTCCATTGGCTTCTTGCCCAACCCAACCAGGGGTTGTGGTTAAAGGATGCCCAGTGCTATGAACTGCCTTAGAGTGTGACTTGATACGTTTCCATTATTTGTATTTATCTGTGTGATTCTTCCACTGTGTAGAGTATATAATTATTTTATAATTTGAAAACAAATAAACGACAGTCGTGTCGATCTTGCTTGGGTCCTTGAGTTGGGCCTTGGAGGAGTTGCTTGTGCGACCAGGAAATGTTCAAAAGTGACAGTACCATATACAAACGATGTAAGCCGTGAAAACACGTCAATAGAAAGATCAATAACGTCAGTAAACGACGATAACATTGAAAACGACATGAAAACTAGAAGCAACAACAACCTAAATAAACGATAATAACTTGAAGAAAGATATGGGAATCTAAAATATGAATTACTTGGTAGAGAGCAGTTAACGATAATAACGTAAACAAACGACATAGATAGACAATAAAGTAAAAAACGACATAAACTTGGTCAACTGCAACAAACGGCATTATAGAGTATCCGGCGTTACCTTTAAGGATGCCAACAATCTTAAAAATTGGCCTGGACTCAGGAAAGCGACAATAACCCAAAAACGACATAAACATTATATACAAGAATTATATCAATCAATGGCATTTCTTCACAGTTATTTCCTGAGTCCTATAACCCAAAAATGTCATTGATTGATATACAAGAATTATATCAATCAATGATATTTTCTTCACAGTTATTAAAAAAAATGACATTTTCTTCACACATATATATTGTCTTTATACATATAGTTAACCCTTATATATGCTGTCCACGTATTGATAGAATAAAAGGGGAGGAAAAGGGTATAAATTTATAAATTAAACGTAATCGGATCGTATAAAAAATGTAAAAATTCAAAAATATAATATATACTTTCTGAAAAAAAAAAAAAACTTTGGTTTAATTGTCGTTTTGTTAGTGAATGGAAAAAAAAGAAAAAAACGAAAAAAAAAAAAAAGGTTCGCACCACACAAATTGATGTCGAGCAAAGTAGAGGAAAAAAAGCATGAACTCAACGACCGAAAAAAGAAAAAAGAACTGCGAAATTAAGTTAAAAATAAAATGTTTAGCAAAAAAAAAAAAAAGGTTAACAATAAACGGCACAAATTGGAAAACGACACTCTTCTTATAAACAAGGTCAAGAAACAACAATGTTGGGAGAAGGACAAATACTAAACAAACGACATTAAACCAAGTAAAAGACGAGAAACGACATTATAGTAGTACCAACCATCAAAAAGAAAAAAGAAAAACTAGTAGAACAACAAGAATAGCAAATTCGCAATGACACTAAAATTAACGGAAAGACGACATCACAGTGAAAATGAAAACGACGTAAAAGTAGAAACGACAACAGAATGACCAACTATATTAAAAAGAATGACGTGATCCTTTAAAAAAGACAAAGTAAAAACAACAATTTATAAACCAACAATATTACTTGGCATTTAGCAGAACGACATGATTCTCTAGGGAGGAATATTTTGACCTTGTGCCTGACCTATACTTGGCCTTAGACACACAGCGGGGAAGTGGTAAATAATCGTCAATGTCCACTCTGATCAGCCACAAAATGACAAAAACTCCATCAAACAACATAATTAATAGAAAAACGGCAATAACCTAAATAAACGACGTCGACCTCGAATTGGACCTTCAACTTTGAAAAACGACATTTGACATCAGAAACGACATCAAATGAGAAAAGACAACAGAACTGCACTCTAGAGATGAAAACGACAGGAATAATGGAAAGAAACTACAGGAATCAAAAAGAAACATCAACTGACAAAAATGACTCGGAATGAGAACATAGAAGACGACATCAACATGGAAAACGGCAATAACCTAAATAAACGATGTCGGCCTCGAATTGAACCATCAAATTATGAAAACGACAATGGAGAAAAGAAACGACATCACTAGCTGAGAGATAAAACGACATGAAGTAGTGACGACGAATAGCCCAATATCCTGCATTGGGCCCTAAATAGGCCCAAATCCAGAAACAGGCCCAGCCCATTGGACCAAAGTTCTAGCCACCAGGCCGTTTCCGGCGGTTGAGCAAGTGGCGATGTCCACTCAGATCAGCCACAATCACCGGACAGAGAGAGAGAGAGAGATATCTTTCAGAGCGTTACAATGGAAGACAGAGCTGAGAAAGCTTCGTCTCTCAGATGGAAACTCCTTCGCCAAGCTCTTCTCCGCCGTCCTCCTCCCCATTCTTCTGGTACTTGACCTGAAAACTCCCTCCCTCTCTCTCTCTCTCTCTCTCTCTCGCTGTTTCTGTTTCTCTCTCTAGGAGTTTATTTTCCAAATGATTTTGATCCTGGTGTGTGATCTGAGCAGACGAGAGATCTCAGATGAGTATAAAGCGCGTTTCAAGAAAGGCCAAGCGAGGATTCAACTTGATACCGTGTCAATTGGAGAGCGGCGAAGTTGAGGAAAGTTCAGCTTCTTCGTCGCCGACGACGACGAAACCCTCGAGAGACGCCACTTTGTGCTTCACCTTACCCGTTGAGGAAGCTCCCAAGCTTTTTCTGACGTAAGCTCCGAATTCTCCTTCTTTAACGCTTTCCATTTGATCGGATTCCAAGCTCAATTTTCAAATCTCGAAAAATTTAGATTCTTGTTCATCTTCAAACCAAAGAATTCCGATTCTTCTCCTCTTTCTAAAAATTTGGTGCTTTATGGTTGAAACTGAGGCGTTACTGGATAATACATACATACATACATATATATACACACATACATCTGTATATGTATATGTATATGTATATGTATGGATGATGCTATTATTATTGCATTTTGGTTCATTGTAACTCTTGATTATAAGTTTGTTTATGTGGATTTTAATGCAGGCAAAGAGTGAACATTGTCGCTGACCTCAGTGATCTTGAATTTTCAAATAAACATGAAATTGATAATACTGGCCTTGTATGTAAGTTCCGTTTTTCTGTTCCTTTGAAGCTCTCCAAATTTCAATCAAATTGAATACTATGCGTCTTCTTTTGCTTGTTCATGAGTTGAGGCCTAGGTGGTTAGTTAGTCAATTTTAAGCAAGAACCGAAAAATCAACACCAATAGTTGAATTCTTAAGGTAAATTTTCGTGCGTTTAGTGGTAGGAGACTATTCTATGGCTGAGACATTTTAGCGGAATATTTTAAACCTCTGCCCACTTGTAGTTGGAGGCTCTAGGGTTTATGCCATTTTTGTGTGATTTCATGAGTTGAGACTTATTAGTGCTTCATCGCAATTATTACAGTTACCATGTTCGCAGATATGCATATTTGTTCTGATCTTTGTGATTTTAAATGGGTAAATTGCTCAAATGGCCTGTATTTGTATGAGCTTTTAACTTTACTTGTTCTACAGGTCAGTGGCCATCAGAAGAGGTTCTTGCATATTTTTGCCTGTCACATGCAGATATGTTCAGGTCTGCATAGATAGTTTAATTTTTGTTCGATTAAATAGCTTTGTGTGTTTCTTTGAATTAAGGTTTTTCTCACAGAATTTCTCCACTGTCCCTATGAATTTCCAGGTCCAAAAGAGTTATTGAACTAGGATCAGGCTATGGCTTGGCTGGTTTTGTTATTGCAGCAATTACTGAGGCTTCAGAAGTTGTAATCTCAGATGGAAATCCTCAAGTAGTCAATTGTATCCTTTTCACTTGACCAGGCTTTATAGTTAACTTAAATGATCACGTTAGCTACAAATTTCATTGTACGTATGGGCAGCAGAAGAAACTACCCTTATCCATCTTCACGAGAAAATGCAATACGAAAGAAAAACCAAAATTATATTTTTTGTTGAGGATCCTAAATGTCTAGATATTGAGCGTAATATAGAGGCCAACCCTGGAGCATTTGGTGGTACAAAAGTACAGTCCATGATGCTGCATTGGAATAAGGACGAAACTTCAACTATTTCTTACTCTTTTGATCTCATTGTTGCAAGTGACTGGTGAGCTTCTGTCTTCCGTTGTTTTTTCAGTGCTAAATGCAAAACGTCCTGCACTTTTTCTATTGCAAAAGAAACCAAATAGAATTAGTGCTTGTGACATCAAGCACTAATGGACCCTAATTACTAAAACTGTATAGGATTTACTATTTCTATATCTGATCTTTTCCTCCAAGACAAGCATCGATTATTTGGGCTTCTGTAGTGGTGAGATGGCAGCCATGATGGGCCAACTTTTGTGTGTGCACCACACTCTTCTTTTCGTAATTTATCTATTGAATGCCACTTTATTGTTTAGTCAATTTATTCTTCAACTAGTTATCGAGGCAATTGGATGAAGAAAACTTATTATATTGATGCAGTTTTTATGACCTGGAGATGCATAGATCTCTATGAGTTGACAGGGCACATCTATCTTTTACGTAACACTAATGCATGAACTAACACACATTAAAGCATAAAACGACATGCTCACCGAATCTTTATGCTATTTTTATCTTCTTTACATACTTTAAATCTTGATGCGTGATTTGGCAGCACCTTTTTTAAGGAATTCCACAAGAGACTTGCTCAACTTGTCCAATGCTTGTTGAAAAAAGTGGGACCAAGCGAAGCTCTATTTGTCAGTCCTAAAAGAGGCGATTCATTGGACAAGTTCCTGGAGGAAATCAAAGACACTGGCTTGCACTTCAGCGTAACAGCGAAATACGACACAGAAATTTGGCGTCGTCATCAGAGCTTTATGAATGGTGATGACTCCTGGCCCAGCTATGAAAAGGATCACTGCTACCCGTTACTGGTCAGAATCACGCGATGAACTTTTGGTTTCCATTCTCCTAATCACCTGCACATATTTCCAGCAATTCCCTATTCAACTAACAGGAAAAACTTTTATGTTGCTTGCTTACCTTTCCATATCATGCATGTGAGCAATGGTACTCACCATGAAAAATTTTATCACGAACATCATGAAAGCGTATGTGTCAAAGTTTTCGAGTTCCACCAAAGTAAAATTATTATACTTTGGGAGCAACTGATTTAACCCTAACAATGCACAGACTTCATTCTTGCACCCCTAGGTTGGTGATCCCATACCTAGAAACAGCAATATCTTCAAAGTGTTATGTAGGTCCTCATTGATTTTTGACTTTTGGTTTACCAATTGGACTTGAGAGAATGAAACTAGTCTAATTTTTAAATTGACGTACTATATGACCAATTTCCTTCTACAAACATGATCTTTAGAACGCACTAAAAACTTTTTAACTGTAGATTCCCTATCTTCATACATCAAGTCGCATATTTTATATTTAGAGCTTTGAAATATGGCCATCAAGGACTATAAAGAGAAACTGTCCATAAAGGGTGATGCACAGCGAGGTCTTAAAGTAATCCGATCCTCTGCCTGTAAATAGAATTTATATATATATATATATATATATCTTCCATATATATATATATATATATGAGGAGTGGGAAATTGTTGTTTGGCTCCAAATCAGATATTAGTGAGCAATGAACAACTTTTGTCATTTCTTGGCTCAAATTCTTAGCTCCTACTTAAGCTATGCTTGCTTAAGTGGAACTTTTGTTTCATTGAAAATTATACTCATTGACTTGACTAGGATTGCGTTTCATATGATTATATTAATACATACATGTGTGCATATATATATATATATATATATATAAAATCCCATTTGGACTAGCTTAGCTATTGATAAGGGGTTCAAGATCAATGAAGTTTACTTTTAAATTAATGGAGTGGGTGCTCGTTACCAACAAAAAAAAAATGTATCTTTTTCTGTTGTGTACGAAAAAGAGTGTGTTAAAAGAGGGGAGTTATTTATGGAAGGAACAAATAAGTCGGCAGGATGTTTATCGTTAAAAGTGTTTTCAAAGGTGGGTCTTTTTAATTTGACCATTGATTCATACTTTCAATCATTGAATTTTAATGTTCCAATAAAGAAGCAAGATTGATTAACGATAAGAGTCATGGCTTGTTTTCATTGTAATCGAGAAATGCTAACTACCATTCACTTGACGTTGGGTTTTGTTATTTTTATTATACTTATGTGTCATGCGAAGTCATTCACATGTACCGAGTCACTAACACCATGCCTTTATACATAAGTACACACACACGTGTGTATCTATATGTGGAGTCTATAACACTTACTAATTAAAGAGAAATAAAAACACTCTTAGTTTCTATCAAAATTCATTCCCTCTCATCTATTGAGAAGTCACAACATTGCTTACTATAGCTCTTATATGACTATTTTCCTCCGTCTTAAATCTTCTTTTTCACCATCTCTGTTTCAACTAATCACCAGTTGGTTCATATTTTGTTTTCTAATTCAGAACACACGATGAAAAGGCGAAAATAGCAAAGCACCACTAAAATGGACATCAGCCATCGTTGTCGTCTTATCTTCAAGGGGGAAAGTAGGTTTCTTTCCCTCGCCTTCTCGCTGCTTTGTGTGGTTCCTCCCCCACACAAGTTGGGTTAGGAATAACCTCTTACATCCGCTTACCTAGAATCTAAAAGTCTAAATGGGACACCAATTTGGATCGTTCTCAAGCAGCACTTACTTTTCTAGCATTTGTTTGCTTCTCTAGCAATAACGACGTTTGCTATATTCCCCCATAGCCACCATGCACTATTTGAACAACCGTCACGTTCATGTGTCTCTTCAACTATAGAGAAAGATGGCCATGTTTTTTGACACCCTCTTCCCTTCCTTGTGTCTAATCATCATTTCTAACCATGCAAAATGCATTGCATTTCCGTGATCAAAGTAATATATCCAACAAAGAAGTAGTAATCACCGACCGTATTGAAAGGTCCTCTAAGATACCCCTTTTTAAGCTTATAATTAATTATTTAGGAGAAATGTTGTTCGTATTTACAGGATTTTTGCAGTTTCATCACCTGAGGTAGTAGTGCTTATCCTTTCAACGTCCTATGCTGTCATGATGGTAAGGTAGAAATACACTTCATGGTGCTATCGTTTTCATTTGTCCCTACTTCATTTTGTTGGTTGGCTTAGTTTCAATCGGCTCAACTAATATAGTTCATTTAGATATGACTTTTCGGCTCGTTAGGGAGCGCTCTTTTTTTTTTTTTTTTTTCATTGCATTATCATACGTGTGACAGTATAATATTGAAAAAAAATTATTCATCTAGTTTGGATGAATTAAACATAATAATGACTTTTTTTTTTTTATAGTGGTAAATAATTTTTCTCTTCCCTTTCGAGTCAAGAGGCAATCCATTGTTTATTCTTTCCTTCGTTTATTTTCATAATTACATTTTGAAGAAAAACCTTAAATTTTTTTTTTAATAGCAAATTGCTTAAATTTGACATCAGAAATGTTACATCTACACTGAACTAAATTCAGAGACGCAGTGATATCACTAATTGTAATATCTTGTTGAAGTTACCCACTAGTTGCTTCCCAAAAAACTTTTGATAGTTTCATCCTGTTCTTCCTAATTTATTCAAATCAACCTAAAAGTTCACAAAAGCATCAAGATTAAAGTAGGAAAGAGTAAAACACAAAACCCATCTTCACATGTGTCCCACTTCGCTTTACCATCATCTTACTTCATTTTTCCACTTTCCCAGTAAACAGAGATAATGATTAAAAATAAATAAATCACACACACACACACACAAACATTTTTTTTTTTTCTCTTTCCATGGCAAACATTAATCCAACCATCTGCTTGACCATCCCAGCAAAGTAGCCTTTCGTTTATCAGAACCAGGTCTTATTTTGAATTCTAAGTTTCTAATTATGTTGATTAAAAAAAAAAAAAAGAGCAACAAATTTCTATTTCTAAAACAATATGCTAATGCTTTACTCAACATTATATCTATGAAGGGAATATTAAAATATAAGTAGGATTTGGAAAATGGGTGGTTTACAGTCTGGATTCTCTGTCAACTTTCCTCTTGATGACCAGGCAATAGTAATGTTTCACTATTTCGGTATGTGTCTCTAAAAAGTTGCCAGCAAGTGGTGTGAATTATGAGACATGAGTGACTATCACAAGTGCAAAAATGAGAGAATAAAAGACACCACCAAAACAATTGCTGTCTCAAAGGCTAAAGGACGTGTTCTTATTGAATCCCCAGTTGCCAAATTGGCTAGCCATGAATTAGCAAATGTGGCCTGTGGAATTGTGCCCGAGTCTGTCCCGGAATCCGACACCGACCCGCCTATTGTCGTTCCGGTCACCACCGGAGAGGAATCTCTTGAGGATTTCAGACTGCCACAGAATAAAAAAGAACATAGAAAACCAATTAGTTCAATGAGATTTTTTTTTTTTTTGACAAGATATGAAAAAATAATTTGTCACAACTACACTATTTTGTCATGTCATATTAGAATTTTAGTTTTTCTTTTTATTTTGTCATCTCTCTAAAGTATTTTCTTGTCAATTTAATTCTTAAAAATATAAATAACAACGTTAATGCCCATTGTTAAGAATTATTAATGGTATCAGAATTTTACATTTGTGCCCCTAAACTTTCTCGTAATTTATATAATTCAACTCCTAAATTCTTCACAAAATTCTCTAAGATTTAACAACTGTTCAAATCTGTCACGTTGTTTATCCTTATTTTGTGAATACATTTCATATTTCTATCAAATTTATTACTTTTATTAGTTTTTTTTTTTTTTTTTGATGCGGACTCATTTAATATTATCGATTGAAATTACCTTTTAATCCTTAAATTAATGTTTAAAGATTTAATTTTCGAATGTTCATCTTAAAAAATTTGTATTGCGCTTTTGTGCTCTAATTTTGGAAAATTAAATTGCCATTTAAAAACTCTTTTTTGGTCACCTTGGAAGAGAAGGGCAAAATGTGATGGTATAGTCGGCGCCAGTACACGTGAAAGTACTCGTGGCATCATCGTAAGCATAGCTATAGGACTGGGGACACGCCGACTTGAACAGCTGTGAGTACATCGACGGCTTACACGCCGCCGGCGTATTATACGCGCCGCTACAACAGTACTCATCTGTCCCAAACGCGCCACACGCGCTCTTGCACGCTCCACCTCCATCAACCCTCAGCTCCGTCGGGCACCTCCGGTTGAGGTCCACCACGCACCCCGTGGACGCACAAGCACCCGATCCCCCGCTCCCTTCCACGAACATCGGGAGGTTGTAACCGTCGACGAGGCTGACGTCATAGAAGTCCTGTGACCCCGAGCCGAGCGTGAACTCAGCCAGCGTCGCCGGCGGCGTGGCGCCGGCGCCGTTGCACTCCATCTGGCCTGAGCTGCAGTCGCCGGTCGCGCACGAGCCGCGGCCCGAGCCGTCGAACTCGCACCCGGTCCTCCCCCAGAACCGGCCGGACCAACCGGTCGGAGCCTGAAAAGTCCTAGAACTTCCCTTCGACAGCTCAAAGCCGGTGCTGTCCAGCTTTGGACTTCCGGCACTGACCAGAATTCCCGGCCATACCGTGAAGTCGCACTTGTTAATGAACGTGAATGAAGCTCCCGAAACCAAAACACCTGCGTATACACAAAATATATAAAAAAAACATACAAATATATATATGCGATTTACCTCCATGAGTCTCGGGTTTGGAGCTCAAATGGAGGAGATACAGAACTGAAAATTTACCTCTGGAGACGATCAGAACAACGAGAACCAGGCAATTCGGGAACAGAGCCATGAGAGAACTGCGAATTCTACTAGGAATTGTGTAATGCAGGGCTTGAATTGATCGGGGGACGAATGAGAAGCTAGAGATGGAGAAAATGGCTGTGGTGCATTGGCGGTTGAAGTTGAGGGAAGAAGAGTAGTGGCCGAAGCAGGGCGTTTTAGTGGAGGAAATGGCGGTGAGAGACAAAACAAAAAGGATCGCCGCCAATAAACTTTCTTCTTTTTTTTATCGGGAAACAAACAGCACTCTCTCTCTAGAGAGAAAGGGAGAAGAGCGGAGGGAGAGAGAGAGAGAGCGTGAGGGAGTGGTGGGAGAATCTGAATCATCGGCTCTGCGTCTCTATTTATAAAGGAACTCTCTCTCTCTATCTCTCTCTCTCTCTCTCTCGTCGACTAACCGACGAAAGAGAAAGCAACTGTTAGGGGGTGTTTGGTGTATAAATTGAGTTTGAATTGAGTTGAGATTTTTAAATTTAAATAATAATTTTTGTTGACAGAAAAGATAAAAAATTTTTAGAAAAAAAAATAAAAAATACGATAAAAAAAATATAATTTAATTTAAACCAAACTAACCAATCAAACGGGTCCTTAATAGTCCATCAAAATGAAAAAAAAGGGGGGGGGGGGGGGTTTTTTTTTTCGGTTTTTGGGAAAAGCATGTTTAGCGCCTTGTACTTTCACTTTTTTTTCGTGGTTGGTCTTTTGACTGTTAGAATTCGTTTTAACAATTTGGTCCTTCAATTTTATTTTTTTATAAAAAAAAAAAGTAAAAAGTAATTCTAGAATGTAAATTAGGTTGAAATTTTCAGAATTTAGAGATGCAATTGTTAGAATATATATTTTTTAAAATCTTAAGTTATGAGAAACTCAAAGAACATAAATACGAAAAAATATATATATAATTTTTTTGTTTAAAATTGAAATTGTTGTTTGAGGGGGGTTTTTTTTTTTTGGCTAAAGTGAGGCAATCATGATTGAATTAATGATTTAATGATTTACTGTTTTGTACATACTAATGGGGTCAAATTGCGCGCGGGGTGATAAGGATTTTCATAAATGGTTCCTAAATTAAATTATATTTCATTTTGATCTGTAATTTTTTATCTTACACATTACATTTTTCTAAATTTATTATTATTATTATGATAATAATGGTCGATCTGTCAAATATTTTGGAACAAAAAAAAAAAGATCGAAATTAAAAATATTTTGATCACATGAGCTTTTATTTATAGGTGAAGTTATAATTAAGGATAAATTTCTCATTTAGTCCATAAACTTTTAATATTGTGCAACTTTAGTCTCTGAACTTTTTTTTATAACTGAAATGTCCATAAACTATTAAAATGTTGCTATAGTAGTCATTTTCATTACTTTTTGGATGGAATTTATTAGCAATTTGATCAAAAAGTGGTGTTAACTATAGATCTATTAAACAATTAACGAAAATGACTACTATAACAATGTTTATAATAATTTATGGTGAATTCAGCTACGGAAAAAATAATATGGAATGTACCTAAACTATTAAAATATTTCTACAATAGTCATTTTCGTAAATTTTTAGACGGAATCAATTAGTAATTTGGTCAAAAAATATGCTAACTAACGGATTATGTCTAAAAATTAACATAAAGGACTATTATAGTAATATTTTAATAGTTTAAGGGCATTCCAGCTGTGAAAAAAAGTTTAAGATTAAAGTTGCTCAAAGTTAAAAACTCAAGGACTAATCTAGCAATTTATCCTATAATTAAATATTTTTAAGGAAATTGTATCTCAATCATATGTATTTTGGAAAGATATATAGCATCACAAAGCTATTTTAGAGGTACATTTTCCTTATTAAAAATATTTAATTACAATTTTAGTCTTTTAATTATCATATCATTTGTTCCTTCTATTGTTTTTCTTTTTTTTTTTTTTTTGCTTTTTGGTATAAGTGCACCCTAAACTTATCATAAAGTTACAATTTACACTCTGGATTTTTAATTTTGACAATTTGCACACTAACTTTCAAATCTGTAGTAATTTACATCATATTGATAAACAATGTTGATTTTTTTGAGAAAAATTGATACTTCACTTGCATATAGATTGTTAATTAAGAATATTAAAAAAGATAAAAATAATAATTTATATCATGAATTAATAATTTATGTACAAATCACATATCAATTTCCTTCAAAAGATTGATATTATAGTCAATGAGGTATAAATTAATACATATTTATAAATTTAAGATGTAAATTATCAAAATTAAAAATTTAGAATATAAATTATAATTTTACGATAAATTTAGAATATACCAATACAAAAAATTTTTTTTTTTAAGTGAACAAAAAAAATAAAAATAAAAAAGAAACCAATTATAACCGACTTAGTCCAGTCACAGTCGGGTTGTTGTTGGGTAGGAGTAGCATTTTATTTTATTTTATTTTATGTTTTTTACCTGAAAGAAGGAGAGAGAATTCTTGTTGCAGCTAGCCAATCAGGACAAAGTTAAGTGATATGAAATGACGAAAAAGTATTGGCTTGTGATGGATAATGATCTCTTGTCTGTGAGTTACCTGGAACGTTTCTGTACTTCTTACGTGGCAGCATGCTATACGCCTATCTTTTCTTTTTCTTTTATTTCTTTTTCTCTCTCTTTTTCTTTTAATAAATGGCGATTTTTCCTTTTCCAAGTTGACAGATGTTCTCTTGCAAGTTACAACTACAAGGAGAAGTTATCATTCAGTCCTTTTTCTTTTCGTTTTGATTTTTTTTTTTCAAATTACCATCAACTTCACGCAATAAAAAAATAAAAATAAAAAATAGAAGACCAAAATAAATTGAAAAGAATACAAGGGAGAAGAGAGTTCATGTATTTATTTGAGAAAATCCTACCTTCTTTCTCAAGTGTCCTTTTTTAGTCGATGGAATTCGTTTGTAAAGAAAATTTTGATGTCAAGCTAAAGTCTCCTTTTTTTTTTTTTCTTTTTTTTTTTTTCACAAAGGACAAAAGAGAAGAGAATCTCTTTTTAGTACCTTACAGTTAACTCAACTACCACTTAGCTCTTAATTTCAATGTCAAATATATACGTGACTTTAGCTAGAATTAGCTATTTTATTACAATAATTGAAAAAGAAATGCTTTAGGGTCATGGAACTTCATCATTTTAACTGCAAATACTTACTCTGGCATGAGGTTCTGTTTGGTATAGATTTCTTATTATAAGTTCTACATATTAAGAGATTAAAAAAAATGAAGTTTTTTGAAGTATTTTTTTAATTAAATAATAATAAGTCTCGAAATCTTTTAATATCCCTATCTTTTCTTATACTTTTCCTTTTAACCAAATAAACTCCAAAACATTCGTATGAATAGAAATGCATTTACATGGCTAGAGGAATGTATAAGAATGCATTTTTTTTTTCCCAAAAAACGACGAGAAATAAATTATGTTGTATGTTGAATGTATCGATTATTTATATATAAAAATATGAATGTATTTTTCGTTCTACTTCTAACAGTTGTGACATAATAATCATATCAGTATCATCTGACTGTTTATATAACGGCCTGATCAATGTCACATGGTTTGTTTTTTTTTTTTTTTTTTTTTTTTAAATACAACTAGTACTAATAATATAGGTGAATATAGAAATATAAACTTGAAAAGATAATTACCAAATTATACATATACTAAAAGGATGGACTGATTTACTATTCACTGAACAGTAATAAACAGTAATTTTTAGGGTTTTTTCATTTTTTTCATTTTGCTACAGTACTGAACAGTGATCTACAGTAATCTACAGTACCCAAAACAGTGACTGTACAGTAAAATACTGATTTTACCCTTTAAATTCCCTGCTTTTTCACGGATGCACAGTGACTTACCAGTTTTGCCCTTTTGGCATTATCCAGCCATTAGAGAGAGAGAGAGAGAAAGAGAAAGAGAAAGAGAAATCCGGTCATTAGAGAGAGAAAGAGAGAGAGAGAGAGAAAGTAAAAGATATCTATATCTACATTAAAATAAATTTTAAAAAAAATAAAGATAAAAAAAACTATAAGATAAAAAAATTATATTTTATTAAATTATTTTCAATTATAAAAAATAAAATTATATACGTTAAATAATATTTGAAAATTTAAATTATTGAATTAATAAAAATTTAACAAAAAAAAAAACAGATTAATACATTTAAAGAATAAATTAATATAATTAAATTATAATATTCAAAATAAACAAACAAACTAAAAAATTTAAAATTAAATAATAATTTACAGAAAATCCAAAATATAAAAAGGTCTATAAAATTATAATAAAATTAAAAATCATAAATAATTTTTCTACTATAATGAAACGTAATTATAAAAAAATATATATTTATAATTATTATAACTAAATTATTATTTATGTCATATATTAATATTATTATTTAAAATTAAATTTTTTAAAAATATTTAATCCATTTCTAGGTTTATTTATTAATTTAATTAATTCAGTTTAAATTTAATAAATTTACTTAAGTTATTAAAATTTTTTGACTATTTAAGTTTAAAAATTTTAAATTTTATTTATTCTTTCTGATTTTTTAATAATAATATATTATTCTATTTTATTCTATTGACAACAATACTTACACTTAATTTTTTTTAAATATTTGATATTATTATTTTTTTATTCTTTGACTTCTTTTATTTTTTTCTTCTTTTTTTTTAAACAAAATGTTCAATAAGTTTCTTTTATATTTATATCTATAATCTTTAGAAATAAATTTTTTAAAATTTCTATTCATTTTTACGTTTATTTGTTAATTTAATTGGTTTTTTTTATTAAATTTACGACACAATTTTGTTATCCCTTTGATATTTCAAATTTTTTTAATTTTATTTATTATTTAAACTTTTTATTTCAAGAAAATTATGCTTATAAATATGAATGTATGTACTTTAATATTATAATAATAAATACTAAAAAAAAATATATTTACTGTAATTATAATATATATCTTAATTAACTGCTTTTATTATATAATATTTAATTTTTTTCATTTTTGTTTTTTCTTCCTTCCCCGTATAATCTATATCTTAATTAATTATTTTTATTATATAATACTTAATTTTTTTTATTTTTTCTTTCTTTCCCGTGTAACGCACGGGTATTAAATTCGTATGTACTAATTATAAGAGATTCTTTCGTCCACTAATCACAAAAGTGTTTTTATAAAATAAATAAAATAATAAATTTTTACTCTCTTTTTTGACTAATTTCTCACCACATAGTCGGCACACAATGCAACACACCAGCCCAGATCCTATCCATATATTCTCACGTGTTGGTTTTTCTGAGGGCATTTAAGTCATTTTACTTCAACAACCTGACAATGCCTTATTCGCCCAACGAAGGATCTCAACACATGGCAAGAAGACAAAAACCTGGCCCGCCACGTGGGATCATATTATTCGGCATAATTCAATAACAGAGTGCCACGTGTTCACGACTCTCCAGTGCGCTTTTCTTTTCTGTTCTGTACCAAAAACAGCTTCTACGGTTTGCAATAAAATAAAACCGACCATATAATTGAATTTGAACATGAACACAATCAAAGATTAGGTTAATTTTAATTTTAGCTTTAAAGAATTTAGGTTATCTTACTCTATCGCTTAAAACTTAAGTTTCATACTATTAACGTTTGTATTTATTAAAAAATTTATTATTGGTCCCTATTTGACAAAAGATGTTAAAAAAATATGGAACGAGGCACATAAAATAGGTGACTAGATGGTAATTTGATAAAACTAATATTGAATAATTGATTAGACATATTTATTAAACCACATCCACATGATCCGACTGATCAAATGTATAAAAAGGTGGCATGTAAATGTGTTTATAAAATAATAGCAATATAGATATTGTTTTGTTTCTCTCGTCATTCTATAGATATATATATATTTTTATTTGAAATAAGAAAGTTATTGACTTTTTTAGGGGAAAAAAAGAGAGATAACAAAAAAGAGAAATTTAAAAATGTGAATAGTAAAATTGGTTTACTTTTAGAAAAGAATACTAAAAATATTTGAAAAAATTAAAGTTGAGTGAACGTTCCAAACAGGGCCTAATCTTTGATAGGATGAAAGAGTGGAGGGAAGAAAGTGTGAGAATATAATATGAAAGACAATAATATGATAGTTTATTTGATAAGAAGTAAAAAAAAAAAAAAAGAGAATGAAAAATAAGGTAGATAAAAATTATAGTCCGTCCACTCAATTTTATCATTGTTTTCAAAGTAAATTAATATAAGCGTTGGGGGATTACTAACATCTGGTTTTCAATTTTTTTTTCCCTTAAAATCAAAATTATTTTTTTCGTATATTCAAATATTTACAGTAAATTCAAATATTAAATATCCATAACTTTATTATTTCAAGTTCAAATAAAATGATTTTTTTTAAATTGCTTAAAATTTTGAGAGGAACATAACAAGATCCATATTGTTTTTTTTTTCTCCAATCATATTTTTAGATTTTACAAATTTTTTTTTCACTCCAAACAGTTTTTTTTTTTCCTCAAATACATATTTTCAAAACTACATCTAGTTTTCAATCAAAACATATCTCCAAAACCTCCCAGACGACGCTTAATACAAATACTCATTTTTTTTTATCTACCAAACTATTTTTTTTAAAGTAATATTTCAATATTAATATATTTTTAATCATTTAATTTGTCTTCATCCTACCAAAGCAAACATTAACGAGTTAAAAAGATGGAATATGGGGATTATTCTTTCATGTGTGGCGAGTTACTTGAGAAAGCTACCATGCCCACCCTAATACCATCCTGTACTACCACCGTTGTGCGTGTCCACGTAGAAGGATGTGGTTTTGCTTCGAATTAGGAGGCAAGTCACATGGTGTCGATGTGGGACTGTTTTCTGTGTTATTCCAAAGCTTCATTAATAGATAGAAAATGGCAAAGAATTAAGGAGTTTTGTTTTGTTGATGAGTTTCAATATTTCATCAAAAATCAGAATGGGCCCCACTTGCATGTGATGTGAGTTACGTATTTTTTTTAGTTGTAACGTTTGAGGAAGCTTTGTAATGACTTGCCTTTGTTTGGTTTGTGTTGAGAGGTGCAATTCAGTTTGGAAGTTTGCATTTCCAGTCCTGATATTTTTCGACACAACTTCCATTAATGAAATTGAAACTTGTCCCTTCATCTTTGTACAATTTTTGCACAAAAATTTTGGATTCTCAGTGTCAGCACCGAATTTTATGCAGATTTTTTAGTAATCTTTGCAATAAACTAATACCCAATTACATCATACGCCTAGGAAAGAGAATTCTATGCAGAATTCTTTGCTAGCTTATAAGAAAAATAAATAATTAATGAATATTCTACACGTCCTCCTACGATAAGGTTTCATACTATCATAGTATCGATACAAACTGTCTTAATCATTGAATTTATCAACACTTAAAAAATTTATAGCTCATAAGTTATACAAAACTGTTCTAATAATATATTGGATCATTAAAAAATTAATCTAATAGATAACCAACAACTAATCTACTAATCTTGTGTAATTTTTAAATTGTTAGATTTTCGTCGAATCTTTTAAATTTCACTTACTTTTCTTTTCTTGATATGATATCATGTGATAATGAGAAGTAGAGGTAGAACAATGTCTGTGGGGTATTTCTTTCTTTCTTTTTTTTTTTTTTTTTTATACCTAACTAAAAAAAAAAATCTCTAAATTTCTAGCTGAAATCTGAAACTTCCTTTTAGTTTTTTTGTCTACAACATTTGAGACGAAAGAACAAGTGAATAGGGAAGTGACATAAGTCCAACAATCCCACGTGGGTGATGTATGAATAGCATCAATAAAAATGTCCAAAATTATCTCTACACAACTTTTACATAAAGAATCAAAGTTTCTATCTTTTTGCGAGCAACTTCTAGCCTATTTCATTTGCTTGTATTCTATACATTTGAACTTTTATTTGCAAAATACATAAACTTTTAAGTGGGACAACTTTTGGCTTGCTTTGGAAGAAACAAAGCCATGTTATACACATATAAACCCCTTAAAACCAATCCACAAATATGCATGTCTGAAATCTGAATCAGAGGTCCAATGTGATTTTGGCACAGTTAACAAAAATGTTACTGAGCCCTTTTGTTTTTGCTACTATATTCAGATGCTTGCTAATCTTAGTAAACTAAAAAAGAAATAAAAATTTAAAAAAAAAATGTTAACTTTCAAGCTTAAATCAAACTGAGACCAAAATTTCCAAGAAAAATTCATTGCATTTATTGATCACAAAAAGTTTAATTCCCTATAAATAATCTAAAAAGGGGTGTTGATGTGTGAAAAGCGCCAAATATGGATATAGTTGAAAAGAAACATTGTGGAACCATGTGAAATTGACAAGACTCTCCATCATAATTTGTCATCATTACCATAATTCAATGGCCTTAGCAATTAAATTCTAAGCAAGAGCCCCACCTCAACCAACTTAAAAAAACCATATATACAACATACACATAATCATATATAATAAATGTGCTGATATATTTTTTTCTCATTTGCAAAAGCATGAATTGTGTGGTGCATGTATATACTGCATCTACAATAATACGAGAGACAAAGTTGAACATCACTTGTTATATCATAAAAACACTAAATACACTTTCTACAAATGTCTTTAGTTCTTCTAGTAAATTTTTTTTTTTAAAGCATATATATACTGCATCTTAATATTATGAGAGACAAAGTTGAATTTATATAAATATATATATATATATATATATTATAAAAGCACGAAAAACACTTTTTACAATATCTTTTGTTCTTCTAGTAAATTTTTCTTAAAAAAATTTAAAATAAAAATAAAATTTTTGTACTTTACCTTGTTTGTCTTTAGGCGTATTGTCCAACTAGTATCATTACAAGAATTATTGGTATTTACTTTGTAATAAAAAATAAAAATGAAATGATGATAAGTACTTGATAAAACTTATCAAGAATTATAATTCCTCTAAAAAAAATTTGTGACCACGTATCAATAGGAAAACTTGTGACATAATACTTTCTCTATCTCTTCTAAATCATTCTCATGCTTTCTCTCAGCATCTAGATCAGGGTCTCCATTGATGGGCTATTTATGCCGTGTAAAGTGTCCCATGTAGATAAGATTTTCCAACTTTTCCTTTTCTCATAAGCATCAACCTTTCTCTTCCCTTTCCTTTCCTTTCTTTAAAAATAAATAAATAAAATAAAATAAAAAAAATTATATACAATGTTACTATAACATTGTTCTTTATTGAAGATTTGCATCACCCCACCATGTTACTGATTTTGATACTGAAAAACATGTTTTCTTGAAAAAGGGCTATGGAGGAATCCTTTGTTTCTTAGCCTTTTTCGATCGGTTCGCGATTTACATCGATCATCGATGACGAAAAGGGAGGACTCTACCATTGAGGTTGGGATGATCAAAGAGACATCATAAGAGAAGGGAAAAAGGAGGGGGGGAAAAGAAGCATTTTTAGTTTTTAATATGAGAAAGAGATAAAAAAAATGATTCGTTTTAAAAGAAGCCATATGTGTGAAAAGAAGATCAAAGGGAGAGAAATGTAAGGTGGAAGCAAACTTGGATCCAAGACGGGGTAAAACTAAAAAGTGGTATGAAATGAGAACATCTTTTTATTTATTTATTTTTTTTTTTTTTTTGCCTTATCAAGATATGGTTTGTCCAAAGTGGCTTTTTCTTATCTTCTTCCTTTTGTTTCTTATTCTTAACATGGCTTGTTTATTGCACCAAAATCGTCCAAGCACTCAAAGCCTTACGCGTTTTCATTAGCAGGAAGAAATTTTGAGGTTCATTGAATAACTTCAGTGTATGCATTAAAATAGCTATTGATCTTTCAAGAGCTTCAAACACTATTAAAATATATATATATATATATATATATATATATATATATATGGTAACTAGCCACATAACCACTCAACAATTGGCCAAATAATGCAGCAGTTTTCATGTTTGTAGCCCTAAGTAGTGGGAAAATTAGGTTATTTGGGCAGGTTGAAACTGTGGCTGAAGGTAGTCAACTAGGAAATTTTTAACTTTAACTCTAGTATAATCTTTTATTTATATATATAAATATAATTAAGGAGTTTAATTATTGTCCTGATAATCCTGTGACTTTCATATTTATAAAATTGACTGTCCTCGTATATTTTATCTATGAAGGGGGCACCATTTGTAGCCGAAGGTAGTTAACTAGGAAACTTTTTAACTTTTATATTATCTTTTACTTATAACATATTGAAATAATGGAGTCTAATTATTACTCTAATATAAAAAGCAGTGACGGAATCAGACAAAAATTTTAGTTTGAGTCTAAAATAAATAACATCAATATATAAAAACTAGATAGTAAAGTTTTAATGGGGCTATATGAGAGTTTTAGTTTTCAGTGGGGGATGTATGGAGGTTTTAATTTTTAATGGGGCAAAATATAAAGATGAAAAAATTTTTGAGATAAAATTAAAAGGAAAAAAAATTCAACGGAGGCCCCACTTATATCCGTCCCTGACAGAAAGTCTTGGGTATTTTCATCTATAAAAGTGACACCCTTAATAAGGTGAGAAGAGAAAAAACATTGAGAGACATATTTATGAGGGTTTCTTTTGTAAATTTATTTTTAATCATAATAAATTACTGTAACAAATATATACATATATATATATATATATTACTATTATCTTTTCACTCGTACCGTTTTGCGCATAGGAAAAATTTAGGTACGAATCTACCAGTAAAATACAAAGAATTGACCTAATTCTTATAAAAGAATATAGCCAGTCTACAAGTCTATGCCACAAAATGTATTTACCGGACATGGAGCTTAAAATGGGAGCAGAAATTAGTGAACCTTAAACTATCTTGAAAGTAAAAGAGACATCCAAATCATTGCACCACCTTGATTGTTTTATACTATATTATTGTTTTTCATGCCACAAGTTCAGTGTTGTACACTCTTTTAACTAGACATATACATGGGACAACCAAATATTAAACCTTGAATCATGCTGAAAATAAAAGAGTCATCCTAACTGTTCCACCGTCAAGATGGTTTTGCACCATATCCTTGAATGAAAATTCTAAAGACACTAACTCTAATTTTAATTTTTTACGTATCAACTTATATGACGTCAACTCTCATTCTAATTTTTGTATGTGGATGTAAGTTATCATTTTTTGTGTTAGTAAGAGTTTTAAAAAATTATCATATCAATTAATTACCTATTCAAAAATTGATATTAAAATTAGTGCGGTATCACTAGTCATCTTTTATTGTTCTCCATGCGAGTCACTCTTTAGCTTGGAAACTTTACTTTGAGATTGCGGACATAGGCCATTAATTTCGGCCTGGCATATTCTCAAACATTTGGCCGACATGTCAGAGCCAATGGCCATAATAGGATTAGCAAGTGTGTGGCTTTGACGAAGACACTTCAATTTTCAACTCATGGTTTATGTGAGAAAATTAAAATAAAAAATAAAAAAAAAAATTATTAAAGGGGAGGTCCAGGTTTTTTTTTTTTTTTTTTTTTTTTCGTGTGTGTTAAAAAAGGAACCCCAAACAGTTGGGAAATTCTCGTTGGCTACGGTTGAAATGGCCGATTTGCAGTACACATGATTAGTATTTTTGAGCCACAATGTTCAACAAAGTTGGTGTGCTTGTCTATCATGACAAGTTGGTAGGTCCTTTTGTGCTGGAGTTGAACTTTTATGAAAGCCCACAAGAACACTTGCCCATTAGAGAGAAGCCCATGTGTACATTAATCCTTTCAAAAAATAATATCATTAATAATAATCATATTATTATTATTATTATTATTATGCTTGAATATTGTGATTTTTTTTTTTTTTGGCTAGAGGTACATTTTCTTTCAAAAGTTAGTTGATGTTCATGACCTTATCCATTTAGAGCTTGCCACCGACTAACAAACTTTCAAAATTCCTTCCTTTGTGTTGCAACTTTTCTTTTGGTCGCAATGAAAGTGATTAATGTTTGACAAAACTTCATTAAAGGTAAAATTATAAATAAATAAAAAATAAGGAAAAGTAAAATGAGTGGAAGCCAAAAGTACACAAAGTTCAATATGACAACACATGTATACGTGTTAAGAAAATGATTGACATGCATGTGTTTTTCAGCACATGGTGAAATTAAGGAAACGACACATTGTATTAATTTCTAACCCAAAGATAAGAGTTCAAAATCATTTCTGTTTTGTTTTGTTTCCAAGTTAGTAAATCTTTGTGAGTCAGAAAATATTAAATGTGAGTCTTCTTAGCTTTTGTTTGGACCAGCATAATATTTTGGTCACAAAGGGTGAAGAATCTTCAAACTTTAATTTATGTGTTCAACGCTTAACTAGCATCACAAACATGGAAGTTGTTCTTATTAGTGCTCCTAGGTCCGTGATTCTCTCTACTATAATACTAACACAGACACATATAATACAAAACACTAACTTTAATTAGAGATATCAGTTATAATCCCGGCTTTTAAATACATATTTTAAACTTATAGTATCAAGATAAATATATATATATATATATATATATATATATAATACAAAAGACACTAACTTTAATCAGAGATATAAGTTCTGATCCCGGCTTTTAAATACAAATTTTAAACTTATAGTATCAAGATATATATATATATATATATAATACAAAATACACTAGCTTTAATTATGGATATCAGTACCGATCCCAGCTTTTAAATGTAAATTTTAAACTTATAGTATCAAGATATATATATATATATATATAATACAAAAGACACTAACTTTAATTACAGATATCAGTTATGATCCTGACTTTTTAATACAAATTTTAAACTTATAGTATACTTGAGTTATCATTTTTTTTTATTAGTAGGTGAATTAAAATTGTTACGTCTTTGACTCGCTTAGGAATTATTCGTGACTAATTATATGCCTAAACATTTATTATTAGCCATAAACATATCAAATTGGGGGAAACAAAAGAAGAAGAAGAATATGTTCCTCTTGCCTAAATGAAACTGTTCTCAAAGTAGGTGTCTCTAAAGTTGCAAGTGGGAGTTATAGGGTTAGATTAAATGTTGCTTTCACATCAAATAAAAACTATATATTTCGTTGAGTAAAAAGAAAATCAATCTCTTATTACTCAATCCCAGATCTAGCTAATTAAGTAGGTCAGAAAGTAAATTTTCCGCGTAGAAACAACGTCGTTTGTCTACTTTTTAAGAAAGCTAGAAATAAAGAAAGACTGAATATTTGTAAAATATTGGTAAAAATCATACTAAAGCTATAGAAAGGGGAAAAAATAAAGTGTTGACGAATAGATAATGAATTGGGACATAGGATAAAAAAGGAATAAGGGCAAGGGTCAACTAGCAGCCAATTGTAGAAGACATTTTCAAGTTTTGTATTAATATTGATTTTTTTTTTTTTTTTTTTTGCTAAAGAAAATAATATTATAGTTAATGCTTAATCCTCGACCTTTTATATCCAGCGGCAGACATAAATGTGTAAAGCAACTTGTTATCTAGTCAGTTTATCTTTACTCGATCTTTATGCTAGTGGATAATCTAACCAATGCATGTTTTAAATACCATATCGTCCTTCCTTGATAATCCACTTGAAAGCTTTTACAATATACACAACAGATAGACATATCTATACGAGTCTTCAGTCGAATTTTTTTTTCTTTCTTTTTTTTTCCCCCTACCCTTTTTGAGTCAAGACTTTAATAGGGTTTGAAGTGTCCAATCAATCCAGATGATCAATATAGACTACTAATGGTAGATGAATATATATAAACGGGACATGAACGAGTTAATTTCTATAATAACGTCATTTTTTATGACGTTATATAAACCACCTAATGTAATGCAGAGCGCGGTCGGCAATTCTTTAATGGCGTAACAAGGCATCCAACTTTCGATCACTTTTTTTTTTTTTCCTTTCTTGTTTTCCATTCTTTTAATGAACTGTTTAAAATAACAATTACGATAAAACTTTCGGCATGTATAATGTAAGAACAAAAAATAGATTATCTAAGTATTCTATTCTTTTACTACTAAAACAATTATTTTTTTTTTCTTTTCCTCAACTCTTAATTAAATATGCATTTGAAAGTAGGATAATATAAATAATCACCAAGATGTATGATACCATTTCAGTGTTGTTGTGACTTATCAATCGGGGTCGGAGTTATTTTTGTCCGGCCCTCGGTCCAATATTGAAGGCGGGAAAAAACCTCCCGCCATTTGGTCCATATTGTTGTACTGGTCGATTGTGACAATTAATTAACAAGTATATTAGCAGCTTCTTAAGGTCCAACTATATTTCAACGAATATATATATATATATAAATATTATATTTGCTGACATGATGCATACGATTCACAAAACGCACAATATTGATTAATCATACCTCATATATTGGAAGACTTTTCGCTGTCGATTGAATATCTTTTTTCTTCACATATATGTACCTGGTCTTAAACATGCTTAGGTTTGATCTGATTAACTGAATCTCCCCTCTAACACAGTTTTTATATCACATCAAATTAGCGTGATCTATGAAATCGTACCATTTTGATAAATCAAGGTCATTCTATTAGACGTCGGCTTAAATTTAAGTAAAAAATCGGTATTTTGATCTGATCCTATTATTTTAATAGTCATATTTGGATTAAATTCTTTTAATTTTCTATAACTTTTTATTACAAGATAATTTTGAACAGATCTAATGTTTGTAATATCAGTAAGGATATCTTACTGTGTAAAGCTCTATATTTAAAAAAAAAAACGGCAGTATATATGATTAATCCATATTAGCAACAAGCTCCTGTTTCAAGAAATTCCCACCAAACAGCCATATAGATTTCCCTATCAAATCCTTATAATTAATTATATATTTTCTAAACATTGATGCTTTTCCATTGTCCAAATTTCTTTTTCAGCAGCCTCCAAAACACGTTCGGACGTATAATATTGTCACTAAGGTCTACTGCATAAGAAACAACTTTCATTTACATATGTATGTATGCATATATATATATATATGTATACACACAATTTTTGTGTATATATATACACTTATAATATCTCTACTATATACGATAATAATTATTAATTAATATGTGGGTTCCATGTTCCGATCTATTATCTATCGCTTGCAGGCATGCATGGGGGGCGGCACAGAACATGTTGTTTTTATCTAGATGTCGTTTAATTACCAGATAGGATCATAATAATTAGTAGCAAAGCTAAAATACGTACAAGCATGAAGCTTGAGGTTGAAGTATGCAAATCATACTCGTAATAAATAATTACAGAATTGGACTCAATTATTAATAGAAGTGGATCTCAAATGAATAAGATATATATATATATATGTATATATATATATGTGTGTGTGTGTGTGTGTATAGATGTTTATAGAATTGCGGCTTATACATGACATCAAAACCCACACGCATGAATAAATATTTAGTGCTCGAATAAAAAATGTTGGCCGTTGAAACAAGCCAAAGGAGAAAAGAACTTGATCACATTGATGATAATAAAATTTATGAATATTATATTATAAATAAAATAAATATATATTAAAGAAAAGTGAAGGGATTAGTACTAAATCATGATCTCCTTGGTAGTTCTAGTGAATGGTGATGCAAGCGAAGAGTAAGAAAACAATATTTCCCATGGATTTCCAGCTAATAGTTCTTCGTCTTTTTTTCACATTTCTTTTATATATAAATATTTATACACTATTTCAATTTTGAAAGTAACCATATATGTCAATAAAATATAGAAACCCCATTTGCCAGCTATAGCTAGGGATGTGATAGCCCTCTTTGCCAACCGAAATTTGTCGTTCTTGTGTTGCTATATGCATTTGTTTCTTTTAGCAATAGATCGCACCTAGTAGCTTTTTCAATTATTATTATTATTATTATTATTATTATTATTATTATTTTAAGAATTTGGAAGGAATATTTGAACGTCCTACCTTGTAATTAATGGAGTCACATATCTACAACCACTTTTAAGTTTTTAAAGTTAATTAATTAACGTCAAGGAGGTTAGAAAATATATATTATATACATATTTTGCATAATATATAACTAGTGAACTAGCTAGCATAAGCCAATGAAATAAACTATAATACAAATCTAGAAACCAAAAAAGTTGACACAACTCAGAAGAGATTTTATATCCATTTAATACTACTACATGCTAGAAATAGGCTCTTGTACAAAATCATTTGATTTAATCTAAAGATTCCTACACTATAAGAACTAAAATGTTCCCAACTAGCAATTGGATTATTCTAAGGAAAAGAACAACTAAGGAAAGAACAACTAAGGAGCAACACATCTTGCAAACTAATTCTTCAATGGATTGAAAACAATGCAAGCCTTCATTGGAGTTTCAGATCATTGGACCAAGATCCACATCCAATCATCCGTCGTTTCATGAGTTGAAACCAAATGCTCAAAACCAAAAATGCGGGCTCCACTATGTCTGCAGTCGGGTGTAGAATCAGCTCACAACCGCTGGGTCGGGCCCCACCAAACTAGCAAGTGATACGAATTAGAGCATTATTATTATTTATCACCGTCAGTAATACATCATCAATCAAAATAAAACATTGTTATGTGATGATTTTGATATTTAGAACGGTTGTATCTCTAACGGTGACAAATAAAGCTCGTTTAAAAATCTTTATAACGTCAGCCAACAAGTGGCGCGGGTGGTCAAAATAGCTGTCGTAGACCCGCCAATAGGAATATGGCGGCATAGCCAATGAGATTTGGTGTCGTTTCCCGAAAACCGGCTGAGACTTGCACCGCCTCCGGATATTGCCCATTCGAGGACTTCAAGCTGCACCCATCGCCACACATAAATAAAATATTAAATTAACGATTATAATTCACCCAAAAATCCAAAATATTAAAATTTTTTATTTTCACCATTTTTGCCCCCCTTAATATAAGAAAGAAACGCCACAGCCACATTTTTTTTTTCTCTCTCTCTCTTTTTAATTTTTGAGGTAGGCAATACACATCTGAGTAGTTCACACCTATAAACTCTAAAAAAACATAAGTCATCTCCAACCCAAAGTTGACACACCAACTATTTCTTAATTATCTGATTAACACATTATTCAAGTCCTTAAAAATTTGCACATTACATGAAATAATACGATATGATATAACATTTAGAAATATACATTATTAATAAAAATACTATTTTTAAGTAATTAAAACATAAATATGTGATATAGGTTACCTTGTTGGAGGAGGGGAAGAGCAGAAAGTGATATCGTAGTTGGCCGAAGCACAAGTGAAGGTGCTAGTTCCATCGTCGTAAGCATAGCTGTAAGCTCTTGGACAAGCGTTCTTGAAAAACTGAGAGTAGGCGCTTGGCTTGCACGTATCGGGAGTCGCGTAGGCCCCACTGCAGCAATACTGTGGGTCCCCAAACACCTCACACGCGCTTCTACACGCCACGTCCTCCTCGCTCTGCGTCACCTTCAGCTCCGACGGGCACGACGGGTTCAAGTCGGCGATACACCCCGTCGCCGTGCAGTTCCCGGCCCCGGTGCCGCCCTGCGGGACCACCGTCATGGGGAGGTTGTACCCGTCGACGAGGCTGACGTCGTAGAAGTCGAGCCCGCCGGCGCCGTTGAGGGTGAACTCCGCCAGCGTCGCAGGCGGGATCCCTCCGGCGCCGGCGCATTCCACGGTGGAGGAGCCGCAGTCGCCGGTGACGCAGGTAAATTTCCCGGCGGGTTCCTGGGAGCAGAGTGTCCGTCCCCACAGCCGGCCCGACCAGCCGGTCGGGAGGTCCATGGTGTTGGATTGGCCAGGTTGGAGGACGAAACCCGTCGTCGAGAGCTGCGCGGTGCCTGCACCGGACAGAATGCCCGGCCACACCGTGTAGCTGCACTTGTTTATAATTGTAAACGTCGTTGAATAAACACCTGTTACAAAATACAAAACACAGTTTTAAACCGTCGTATCATTATAAAAAATAAAAAAAAAAATTTCTACAAAAAACGTAATAAATTGAGCACATGCAGAAGTGTAAAAGTGATAAATTGAATTAGATGATTGGATTTACGTACCTGAAAATAGTTGCAAGAGAGAAATGGAAACAACAAGGAAGAAGAAGGCTTGAGAGAAGGCCATGAAAAATGTATATGAAATGGAACAGTAGAAGTATAAAAGGAAAGAATGAAAAATGATTACACTAATATTTGTAATAATATTAGTGTTGTTTGAAAAGAGAATGGTGCAATGAAGAAGGGGTATTTATATAGGATGGAGGTCATGTGCAAGGAAGATCAGGGATTGGGAATAGTAGACGGTGGCTTTGGGGCCACGTAAGCCGGCATGGCTTTACATTAGAGCTGGGGGAACGTACCCCCTTTCAATTTTTTTAAATTTAAATTACATCTCTATTTTTTAATAAAATTTAATAATTTATCTCTATTTAAAAGTTTGTTTCCCCTCAAATGTACTCTCATTCAAAAGTTTGTTTTCTCAGATGTGCATTATAACACTTAAGGCCTGTTTGGTGCACAAGTTCAGTTTGAGTTGAGTTGAAATTTTTAAATTTAAATAATAATTTTTATTGACTTTTTCAAAAAAATAAAAAAAAATTTTAAAAAAGATAAAAAATATAATAAAAAAAATACAATTTAATTTAAATAAAAACTGAGTTCCAAACAAACCTTTAATTTATTCTAATATTAAATATTTTATTTTATAAAATTATTAATTTTAAAAATTTTCTCTTACTATGTGTTTCTGTTACCGAGAAATTTTTAGATCCGTCGCTACAGAACACATAAGGACTGAAAGCACGTGGGACCCAGAGAGGCTTTAATAGCCGTTACTGTGGAAAACCAAGGTCGGCAATGGTGTCGTTTTTTGCCATCATAACTGGCCTGGCTACAACCAACTTGCTGAGCCTCTGTTCTGTTCTGAAGCAAAAGACAGGGGAAGAGTGATATTAAGGAGGAAATAAAATAAAATAAAATAAAGACCAAAAATAATAATAAAAGAATGGCAGTCGGTGGCTAGGGGTCTCCTGGAGCCATGCACGAGGTAAGACGCACATACAGCATCGAGATTCCGAAAAACATACGGTTGTCTTTAAATTAAAAGTTGCTAACTTCCAAGTTTCAGAAATTAATGGCACATAATTCAAATGCCAGGAATCTGTCAGGTGGAGCACAAAGCCGACATCATCAGCGCACGTTCAATGGTTCATGGATGTTAGTCTTTTATTTATTATTTATTATTTATTATTTTTATTTTTATTTTAATTTTTTTTTTGGGGTTGGGGTTTGATTTTTGTTGTTTTCTTTCCTTTTTCTTCCTGTCTGAGGTTCTGCTGTTGGTTGAAGGTTTGGGGATATTTAAGATAGATCAGGGGAGTCAAACTTGAAACAAAATTAAGGATAAGGATCTTAAGTCTGAAAAATGACCCCAGTCAACGATAGCATTGTTGTTTCGTAATCGTAGTATCAGCTTTAGATCTTTTTTTTGGTAGGAAAGAAAAGTGGATTAAAAGAGATGGGCCAGAAAAGTATTCATATCAAAGTTGTTTAATAAGAGGGGGAAAGAAAAAGAAAGAAAGGAAAAAAATAAAAGAGAGAGAGAGAGAGGGAGAAAGGAGGTAATATATCAGGCTAAGATTTCAAATATTTCAAAGGATCCCAATGGTTAAATTAGAAAAGAAAAATTCACAAATACAATGAGAGATATTCATCTGAATTATGTCTTTTCTTTTTATTATGATTTCTTTTTCCCTAATGACAAAGGCAGAAAACGGGTATGTTTCCCCCACCCTCATATCCTACTCTCAATTTACCCAATATTTGTCCTCATATCCACTAAGTTTAAAGTGGGAACGGGAGTGAGAACGGAAAATCAATTAGACATCATACTCATTCTTTACTCGTTAAGTATTTAAAAAAAAAATTCAAAGCAAATTCCATTCTAATTTGTAATTGTAACTTATGCGTTCTCAAGCTTCTGTATTCATTTACATATATTAGTATCTCTAAGTTTAGAATAATTAAAAAAAAAAATTTGGACACATACTAGTATGATCAAGGTTAATGAGATAGAGCATTGCTCCTTAAAAAAAAAAAAAAATAGAGCATTGCTAAAAATAAAACGTAATGAATAAAACCGAGTAACGTGTGTTCAACATCAACAATACGAGGCCCTCAATAGAGTGGTTCCTTTTGGACAAAAAAGAGGGCTAAAATCCATCGAAAATCAACTTGAGACATTTGTTAACATCATCAACCTATAAAGTAATAAAAACTTGAGACATTTTGTCTTTTGGAAAAGTGCAAGAGGCTGTTCGGTTTAACAAAGATATGTCTTCCTTGAAAGCAGCCAAAAAACAGTGCAAAAACAATTGAGGGTCAACCATTTTTATGTTTATAAATATAGAGCACATCAGCACTACCTGCTTTCGTCCGGGCAAACAAGTTGACAATCTCACAAACACTAAAAAAAAAAAAAAAAAAAAAAAAAAGAGGCGAAACGATGAGAACATGCCCCTATGAAGACATGAAGGGTCTAAATAACCCCCTAATTAATTAGGACCTTAATCGTGTTTAATCGGTTAAGTCGGAGGGTGACATAGGTCAACCAACACTCAGATGGCTGCTCTAAACAGGCTTTTGAAGAAGTACAAGGAAGCCAAGATTGCGACCATTAGTTTATAAAATGCCTTACAGTTCCAACTTGTACGCATGGCAATTTTGATATTAAAAAAGGACAACCAATTTAGAGTTGGCTATCAATGGACGAAAGGATACCCAATTAATATAATACAAGGCGACTCCTCCACACGCTTAACCAACATAAAAGAGAAAAAAATGCCCTGCAAGCGGAAAATTGTAAACTACAGGCTTTATTATTATCATTATTATTATTATTATTACTACGGAAAAATTACGGGCTTGTTTATTTAATTCTTAGTCCATTTTCAATTCCTATAAGATAGACGTTTTTCTTTTCCTTACAAAATGATCATCCCGTCTCACTAGTACATTTCTGAGTTATAGAAGTACCAGCTTGGGAGGGTTAGTATTTGAATTGTCACCTACGTGTAAGAAGTGAAAAAGACCATTTCAAAAAGAATGAGGAAAAAAAAAAAAAAAAACCAAAAAATAACACCTCTTAATTCTGAAAAAAAAAAATGGTCAAGATTAACGAGAAAAGGAATTATATTTAAAAAAAAAAAACGAAAACTAACCTCTCTTAATTCTGAAAAAAAATGGTCAAGATTAACGAGAGAGAGTGTGTGGGCGGAGGATAAACGAGAGAAATTTCACAGTGCCGATCGAAGTTTGCCTTATTTTGCAAAGGGGAAATGAGAAGATGAACAAGAAAAGTGGGAGTAACTGAAAATGGAGAGAACTAGTTTCCCAAATTGCACAGTTAAAACAGCTCAAAATCGTCTTTTTAGCATTGGAATGGCACATTTCAAATGAAGGAAGAGAATAAGACGACTTTGTGCCATTTAAAGCACATATTTAGGATTTTTTTCCCTGAAATCACTTTTTATTTGACACTATAAGATATTTCCGTGCTCTTTTTGGGCATTCCTCAAATAAAAAAAAAAAAACCCCCCATTTCAGGAGCCCAACCCAAAGCTCCATCCAGTGTAGCTTCCTACACACAAGATCCTATCACAAGCCCAAGCTTAAGCCCGCAAACCTTTAAGACCATGTGAAAATAGAGCTTGGGCTACAAACAATTATAGAAGGCAAATCTCATTGCTTGTAAGCTAGGATGTTAATTAGGGTGTACAAGATTTTGAAGTTTAGTTATCCAGCGGTACCACTATCTGACTATCCTAATATTTCCACAACAGTGACTGTTTGAATTCCAATTCTTAAAAGAATTGGACTTCCTCTAATTCCTATGTGCTCAAGCAGTCAGGCCAAAGCAAACTATCCCCCAAGACTTGTGCCACAACTCACACGTCCACTAAACACCACCAATCGAGCTAGCTATTCCGCTTCCACCTCAAACAGAAAGAAGTCGGCAAAACCAAAACAAAAACCAAACAACAAAATAGGCTTGTGTACGTGAGCTTAATGTGAAGTATAACTTGCACAATCTGAGTTTCATTACAGCAACAACAATACAACATGCAGTGAACCATACCCTCTACGTGTCCGTTAAAAATATTCGGATTATCCTTTAGACAAAAACTCCAACTTTTTTTTTTTTTTGGTTAGAAAACGAAATATGCAATGCAAGAACTTTCAAGGAGGTCACCCATCCTAGTATTACTCTCACCCAAGCACGCTTACCTGCGGAGTTCTGATGGGATCCGGTGCATTAGTACTAGTATGATCGAACACGACAAAAACTCCAACTTTACTAAACATATTAATCACCCTTATCAAGGAGATGTTTTCCCTAGCTTTTGATACTCAATGATTCATAAACTTCTACTTCTGTGGAATGCTAAAGCTCCAAAGCAACATCAATAGGTCTATATCACAAGAAAGCCTAGATGTTGGAAATTCAAACATATAAAAATAAAAGCTTCGATCCAATCCTTAATCACCATAAACTTAAAGCCAAGAGGATAAAAGGATAAAATTTTGGAAATTAACAAGCTTAACTCCTCCCTAATGCAACTAGAGGTCCCAAACAAGTCTGCTATGTTATCCCCTAACAGGAAATTTCAAAAACTTCACTATGATGAAATAACAAAAACAAAGCTGACATGATTTGATCTTCATGGTATTAAGTGCATCAGATACAAAAGGATCAAAAAGGGCTAATCTCAATTAGTTCAACAATCAAAGCAACAATGCAACAGTAAAAGCTTACTAAGGCAGGTCGAGGAGAAACATTCGTTCACAGTTGAAGATTAAGCCAGCTCCATTTTGAAAATTATCCAATAGTCACATCAGTAACTGAATAAAATATGATCTTTTTTTTTTCTCCCAAAAAAAGGCCTGAAACTCTAAACAAACCACCACATTATATCTGTGTGTGTGTGAACTGGAAAATTTCGCTTTCACAAAGCAGAGAATCGTCAAAACCAACCAACCAAAAAAAACCAAAACCCTGGAGAACAAAAGGCATCATCATCCTATGTATAAACCACCACATTGCCAAAATGAACAAAAACTATTACGCATTAAAGGTAAAGCCAAAAGGAAAAAGAGAATATGTACTATTACTCTCTTTTTTTCTTCTTTCTTCTTTCTTCTTCTTGTGTTCGTCATTCATCAAGCAGTATCCGGGCACTCCCTCGCAAAATGCCCTGGCTTTCCACAATTGTAACAGCTGCTTCCACCATCGCCACCGCCACCGCCGCCGCCGAACCTTCCTCCACCTCCGCCGCCGCTAGCCTTGCTGCAATCCCTCGCCATGTGCCCGAACTCACCGCAGTTATAGCAGCCACCAGAACTACCACCGCCGCCTCCTCCTCCTCTATTGCAGTCCCTCGCCAAGTGTCCATACTCACCGCACTTGTAACAACCTCCACCGCTGCCTCCAGCTCCTCCTCCTCCTCCTCCTCCTCCGCCGCCGCCGCTACCTTTCGGACAGTTCCTCGCCAGGTGTCCGAACTCACCGCAAGAGAAACAACCGCCACCTCCGCCGGAGCTTCCGTGATCCCGATCGCGATCGCAATCCCTGGCCAAGTGACCAGGATCGCCGCAATTGTAACAGCCGGAGCCTCCACCTCCGCCATTACGCCTGTCGCTACCTCTCCATCCGCCGCCGAATCCGTAACCACCACCACCTCCGCCACCGCCGCGGCCTACCTTCTTGATCCCTTGCAAGGAGGATCCGCCGGGGCCGGTGACGTCGACGGCCTTGGTTTTGCCGTCGTCAGCGAGCGAGATCTGGAACTCGACGATCTCGCCCTCGGCGAGGCTGCGGAATCCGTCGGATTTGATGGCCGATTGGTGGACGAAGAGATCCTCGCCGCCGTCATCGGGGGTGATGAAGCCGAATCCCTTGGAGTCGTTGAACCACCGGACCTTCCCTGTAGACCTCTCCTCCGCCATAGCTGTTCGACCGATGATCCCTAAGAGAGAGAGAGAGAGAGAGAGTCAGTGGACCAAATAGCTGTGGCTTCTCTCTCTGTGTCTGCGGGTGGGTATATATATTACGCGAATATAGAGGAGAGAGAAGGAGAGGTGGAAAAAGGCTCTTTGAGCGTGGTTTATATAAAGCCGAAGACAAAAACCCTAGTACTCTTTCCGATTCTTATGATCTCTCTCTCTCACGAGTTGGTTTTGGGCCGTCGTTTCACTTTTCGGCCGCGCATGTTACGCTGGGCTGGGCTGGGCTAGGCTAGGCTTACCTGGGTCTGGAATATGTTACGCAAAGGACGTTGAAACTTGAAAGACAGATTGGGTCTTCTGTTTATATTCCTACGGAGAAATAAGAAGTTGATTCGAAAGAGGTTATTTTTTGTCTTTTTGTTCCCTTAAAATGATTTCCCAAGACTTTTATTTGTACCGATATCTCTTAAACTTTTTAAATTTGACAATTTAAATCACTAAATTTTTTTCTTGACAATTAGTCTCTGAATTTATAATTTTTGACAATTCAGTCATTTTTGCTCAAATTCGTAAAAATTTAAACAGTTTTTTTTTTTTTTTTTTACACATAACTGGTACATTATGGTTCAAAAAGAGTATTTTTGGACATTTTTGCTTTAATTCAATGCAATTTTCTTTAAACTTTGAACCTTAATTCAATTATACTCAAACTTAAGCCTAAATTTTATAAGAAATTTATGTTGAAATTAAGTAAAAATTACCAATCCGATCCCTTTTGAGCTATAATGTGTAAGTATTGTACAAAAAACTATCTTAATTTTAATGAAGTTAAGTAAAAATGACTGAATTGTCAAAAATTAGAATTTCAATGGGTTGATTGTCAGGAAAAAAAAGTTAATGGACTAAATTGTTAAATTCAAAAAGTTCAAGGGGCATTCACGCAAATAAGTCTTCCCCAAATACTCTCACATTAGCTGGTAGTGGTGAACACCTGTTGGTAACCGATCAAATTGCCGATTCAGTTCACCGACTGACAGTTTCAATTTTAAAGGAAGAGGAAGAGGAACCACACGCCGAGTTATGCGGGTTAATTCAATTGATGATAACTGATTTTCGATTGGGTTGCAACTTTCTAACACGACTAATAAAAATACGTTGGCACGAACATAATCTGTTAACGCGAGTTACCACACCTACCATCTAGAATAGCATGATTTAAAAACTCGACCTATAAGCTTCTATGAGTTTTTATTAAGGGCAATCTGAACTCTAGACTTTCATAGTAAAATAATGTATATATCTTTTAGTTAATTTCAACAAATGTTGGAATAATGAGGAGTGTCCACTTGAATCACACTATTTCTTGTATCTCGAAGTTCTTCTGAGTAATTTTTAAATTAAGCAGTTATTTATTACTTGTCTTTTTTTTTTTTAAATAGTCAATGGCTCTTTTGATCATGCATTTCTTACTTATCATGTGATAATCACGTCATCGTCATATGATAATAACATCATCGTCATATAGATTATTTTTTTCTTTTTTGCTTTTGCTTTTACTTTATTTATCTATTCCGCACAACTAATTATTAGAAAAAGAACAATTGAAGTTGACTGAAATGAACTTCTTTTTCCAGAAGAATTATATAATTATCGAGCTACATGTGTGAAAAGATAATACTGTAAGCAAATAATTTTTGTAAGTCATAAAAAGGATAACTATAAATTTAATGAGCTAAATGGAATTAAAAAAAAAGGTTAATTTATAAAAATAGAATGCTAAAGTGGAATGTCTAGTATAGAAGAGGCAGAAATATTTCACAACAGAATTTAGGTTGTACGAAGTGCAATCTAAAATAATAAAAAAAAAAGGTAAACGGACAAATGTGATCTATTGGCGCCTCACCTATTTTTATGAAGCCTATTCGGTGGGAAATTTATTTGATTTTGTTGTGCCTTTCATGTGTTCAAACAGCTCAGTGCAAAAAATTCGGTTGATTCTATCCAAACAATAAAGTTGTGAATCTAAAGGCGCTTATTTAATTACTCATCTTAACTAATCCATAAAATTGCAACATTTTTTTCTAAAAAGAAAAACAAAAAGTTATCTACCAAATGATGAAAATGACGTGTGAAAGGGTAAAGTTTAAGAGGTTTATAGGAAAATGACTTTTTAAAAGTCTATCTCTGAAAAATTTGTTTAAGTTTATTTATTAAAAAAAATGATAATTTAAAAAAAAAATCAATCAGTGATAATATACTTGATGGTTTATTACCCATAAATTTGATAGTCAGTTACTTATTAATCGATATAAAATAATGATATATCGGTTTATCAATAATGAATCTTTAGTCCATCAATTATGAACTATTGAAACATCTTTAATGAATCATTGTTAAATCGGTTAAATTTACTTTTAAAAAAATTCAACAATTTATTTAAATAAGTGATTAGAAAATGGCCACCTAACTAATTATTTTTAAAATTTAATTAGCTTGAATTCTTTTTATCTAATCTAAGATAGAACCTTGGCTAAAAGGTTGAAGTAGAGGCCGATATATATATATATATATATATATATATACACACACACATATATATATTAAAAGCACTTAATTGGCCATGAATCTATTTGAACTACTAATGACATAGAGATTTGTTTATCTTATTTACTTAACGTGTCCTTTATCTTCAAATATTCAACGACATGTCGTTGTGTTGATCTGAAAAGACACTGCCGTTGAACTGGTGAGCAACTGACTACTGAGCATTCCAGTATGATTTTAGCGTGTCGTTTACTTTATATATAAGTCGTCCTTCTATGGAATTTTATGCAAAACACATTTTGCTTGATGTTAACTTGAACGACATGTCGTTATTGTGGGGAAAAATGCATATCCCAATGTAAACATTGGACGAGCATCACGACATGTCGTTTTCCCAATAGCCTTTCTATCCAATACAAACATCAAACGACATGTCTTTTGTTTACAAAAGTTTTTCTCCGGTCGTCGTTTTGGATAACCAAGCAAGCGACATGTCACTTAGTGTCGTTTAATTTGTTGTAACACAATTTTAAACGACACAACAAAAATTCAAAATTTCAGCGTCAAAAACCATAAACTGTCGTTTCCAAGTCCAACAAAAACGGAAATGTCGTTTACACATTGCTTATCCTTGTTACAGAACAACATGAACACAACAGATTTTAACATTCATTTTATGACAAGTAACGTCTGAAATTATAGAAAGAAGTTGAAATTTGATTCCATTATGGTTTATCTCTCCCGGGGTTCCTCAAAGTAAAATTCATGTTGAGGCCATAATAATACAACTGCTTCATTAAAATTGGCACCAAAAAGGGCAAAAAAAAAAAAAAAAAAAAAAAAAGAGAGAGAGAGAGAAAACAGACCAATTACAAAGACGTTACCTATCTACACCAAATGCAGTGGAATCTGAGAAATCACCGGAGTAAATAAGAAAGGGAGATACTTTGTACAATGTATCAGAAATTAGTAGACTTCCACATTCCATTGCTCTGCCTTCTTCAGCTGCTTCTTGTAGTCCAACCAATCAATTCCTGTTAAAAAAATAATAATAATAAAAATAAAATAAAAATAAAAATCCCGTCACACGTCGTTCGTTAATCTGAGTCTAATAAATATGTTTAATAACTGTAACACTCTCTAAGCAGGTGTTAAAACCGCTAAAAATAATAATAAATCGAAAAAGGGTGTTACAATTCGTGCACGGCAAAAATAAAGATCATAGTCTTACCATCCTTAGCAGCCAATGAGACCATGATGTCATCAATTCCCTTTTCCATTCCCTTGAGTCCACACATGTAGACAAAGGTGTTGTCCTTCTTGAGCAACTCCCACAACTCTTCTGCATATTGAGCCATTCTGGTTTGAATGTACATCTTCTCTCCCTTCTCATTCGTCTGCTCTCGGCTGACCGCAAAGTCAACCCGGATGTTGTCCGGGTTCTTCTCCTTCATTTTCTCAAATTCCTGTTAAGCCCCAAAATAAAAAATAAAAAAAGAAGAAGAAGAAGTAAATAAACACGTTATTTTCGACTAGAGTGTTTAACAAATAACGTGGAAGTCAAATTTTCCTTTGTTTCATAAAAAACTCACCTCCTTGTATAGAAGTGAGCTACCTGTGGGGACACCCAAGAAAAGCCATGCCAAACCATTGAACTGCAAAACATGTCAAAGGATTTAGTTAGATGAGAAAATTCATTAGAAGATGAACAAAATCTGAGTACCAAAAAATTACGTAAAAATTCACCTTGTAGTCGTCATGTTTCTCGAAGAACATCTTCCACAAGAACGATCTGAATGGTGCGATTCCAGTACCGGTTGCGAGCTACAATGAAGAAATCAATAAGTAACAAAATTATATTTGAATTTTCATTACAAAGCAATAATGTAGATGACTACTAGCAAGGGATGTTACATAAATAATGTTGCAAATTGGTCATACCATGATAATGGTGGCATTGGGGTCTTTTGGCATGAGCATTTCTTTTCCAACAGGTCCTGTAATCTTAACTTCAGCCCCAGGCTTCAAGTCACCTGAAAATTAATAGATTTCACTAGTGAAAAAATCTTCAAGAGTCCCCTTTTTTTTTTTTTTTTTTTTTTTTTGGGTAATAAATTAATTTAAAGTAAATTGTCCACTCTAAGGTTAAACAACAGGGTGGTCCTTACACAAAAAGTTTGAACAGACTCCTTTAACAATTTCCCCTTGGTCATTGGTGTAAACAAGCCGTTTCACACAGAGAGACACCTGATGAGTAAACAAAACCACACCCAAGCCACCTTTTAAATTAGGCAACAATAGCAAAATATAATATAAAATGTGTCACACCTTAGGAAAAAATTTGTCAGAAATGCAACACAAACACAACTGCAGTATGTTTTTTTTTTTTTTTTTTGGCCCTAAGCCCTTTTTAGCCGTCGGATATTTAAACAGATAATACAATATAATAGTTGAAAAATGTGAAGCATTGAAGATTTTATTTTATTTTTTTATTTTTTTCAAAAAACTCACAGTTTTAGAGTCACCAAAGTCACCAATTGCACTGCTGGCAATTGAGTATAACCTCAGCTTGTGAGGCTTTCCATTCTTGTCAACACCATCTGCAATCACTCCAATTGATTGCCCCTCTCTGTATGGAACCTCCCCTAAGCCACACCAATAAACAGGTACTCATCAGAAAGAAAAGAAAAGAGATAGATATCTATCTAACACTGACCAATCTTTAGACCAATCCAGACAAACTTTTATGATCATCGATACACATCACGACAAATTTTTTCATTGTCTTTATATATAAATATATATACATCAAACTACCGTAACACCAAAATTAAAAATTGCTATTTGCTTACAACTATTTTACTCCTAATAATAAAGTTACATTATAGTCGGAATTCATTTGTCACAATGTCCATTATTTCCAAATTTTTTATTCATTTAACAGAAGATCAAAAAGTATGTAAAATAACATATATATATATACATTTTCAGATACATTATACATGGCCAAATATAGAAATTCTATAACATCCATGTGTGAAACTAAAATTAGAACACAATTAAAAAAAAATAAGTTAATAATAGTATCGCATCCTGAGTTCTAACCTTTTACCCTTAACAAGCTATATTTTAGTCGAAATTGATTTACGACGGTGTGCATCATTTTCCATAGTTGTATTCATACAGAAAAAAAAAATAATTACACACATATATAAAATATATACATATATATATGAGTGCATAGATATAAAGATACATACCCTCGGTGCTGAAGACCATGTGCCAAGTCTCACCAGGAGCGTCGTCGCCAGTGATCTTGGTGTTGAGAAGGCACCTCCCAGTGTAAGGGTTCTTTGGCTTGAACTTGTTGGTCACAACTCCTTCCTCGTTCTTCTTTGACACCTTCTCAACCTTCGCCGGAGCCTCTGTCGTCACCTGGGCTCTCACTGATACCACTCTTCCCCCAACTCCCACCTCTTTGTACTGCAAACAAACCTTTAACACCAAAAAAATATAAAAATAAAAATAATAATAAAAAAATTTGTAACAAAATGTTCTAAAATATATATATATATATATGTATATGATTTTGCTTTAGTACTTACCTTCTTGAAGGAGATTCTGTCGGGTGAGATGATGGAGGTTCTGGTGGAGAGAGAGGTGGACTTGGAGGAGGATGGGAGTGAAAGAGCAGCAGACACTGCAGCTGCCATGGCTGCTTGATGTTTTGATGATGAAGAACAGCAACAACAACAACAAGAAAGAAGAGAGAGAGAAAGAGAGGAGAGAGAGAGAGAAATGTGATGTTTGGTTTTATGGCAAGGTTTTGTTTTTTGTTTTTTGTTTGTTTGTTTGTTTGTTTTTTTTTTTTTTTTGCGTTTTGGGGGCAGAGTGGTGTGTGTTTTGGATTATAGGAATTTGGGTGGAGGAGATTGCAAGGCTAATGCAGTGGTAGATGTGAGGATAAGTCTATTTGTGTATTGTATGACTCTCACCCCCCTTTTGTGCTCTCTAACCACTTGCTTGTATGGATTTTTATTTTTATTTTTAAATTCTCTATACATGCCCAAAAGTAATGTTGGAGTGAGTACGGACTGTGACCTTCAAAAAGATTGATTTTGAACACAATTTGCTTTTACTTCCTACCTCTAGATGGGATTTTTTACATTATGGTCAACTTGCAACCTTGAGTACTCCCCATCGTTACATTGCCAATTTTCCACCATGTAAATGATGAAAGAAAATCATATAATTTATAAATGCCCATTGGTGGTCGTTTGAGAAATAAATATTTTGGCTATGCTTGTGTTTTTCTTCTCTCTCTTTTCTTTTTTTTTTTTTTTTTTTTTTTTTGTAATTAATATTTTGGTGAGAAAACCAACTATAGCATTCTTGGCCAAGTTTTAGTATCATGGTAAGATAGTAGAGATTCTAGTGTATCAAGTTAGGACATTGATGGTCTCTGGTAACTATAAAATATAAGGGTTAATTTCATTAATAGCACCTGTAAAAATTTTATTATTAAAAATAATATCATTTTTTTTTTCCTTCATTACTAGCACTTAATATGGGGCCCAGCAACATTAATGTATATCAAATCGCAACTGTCTTTGATTGTCACGACATATCAATTACTGTTGGATACCAACGGTTATTGGTAGTTACTGCTGGAATAGTTATATGATACTAATTAGGTATATATTTTGGATATTTTATTAGCACGTTTTCCATCTTGTTTTTCCTTCATTTTTCAAAATTTTTTTGTACTTTTTTTTTTTTTTTTTTTACAGTTCTTTCTCTAAGTAAAATTTAAATTTACGTTTTGAATTGAGTATGAATTTATGATCCAAACAGGTTTTTTTTTTTTTGGCAGAAATCAATCCAACACATGGTTGTGTTCTGCTAGACTAGAACTGGGCCCAAAGAGGCCGCTAGAGTTGGGCCGGTCCATTACCTCATAGTGTGGCCCATTTTTGATGGGCCGTGTCTATGAACTGGTCGAGGACCCACACGAAGATTAAGCCATTTTAACAGACGAACAAAACAGTTTTTGCTACTTCGGGGGCGAAACAGAAAACAGTAAAACTGCGCGCTTCAAAATTCTTCTCTCCCCCTTTCCTTCTTCGCCCCCGCGCGCGCCGCGGCGCCCCCCCCCACCCCCCCCCCCCCCCCCCCCGCCAAAAAAAAAAATCCTTCTCTTCCTCTCTTCATCTCTCATTTCTGCAAATCTTCGCAATGCCAAACACCATGGAGTTCAAACGATTCCTCTTCTCTCTGGATTCGCTCGTCCGCTCGGTAAGCTCGAGAACACCTCGTCTTTAATCTGTGTAGTGTTTTCTTTTTCTTGTTTTCGATTTAAATTTCAATACATATCGATTGAGATGCGATTTTTCTTCTGTTTTTGCTGATATTGCCTACGATTTCTGTTCGTAATGCTTTGGAAAAATGGAAGTTTCGTGAAGATTCAGCTCTCATTTTCGTTTAATAAACTGAAATTCGCTGTCGATTTTGCTAATAATACGATACGAGAAAGGTGAACCGATGCAATGTGGATCATGTGTCGTAAGATTGAAAAAATAAGGAATGTGTTATGGAAGTTTTGTTCAAATTATCTTTCATTCTTCTTTCGTTTCGAAAGTGGAAGATCATTTTACTCGTTTGTGGTTTTTTGTCAAAATTGTATTGTCTGTTACTTGTAACAGAAATAATATGAAATCACGCTTGGCATTTTGCGTTTCATGTATTAGTGGTAGATGCACAAGTCAATTCGATTTTGAAAGTTTTGTTTCCATTGAATTTTTTTTGTTATCATGATTTTTTTTTATCTAATTTTTATTTTTGCTGCTGAAATGGTTTTAGTGTTATCCCTCATTTTCGGTCGCTCTAGATGAAGAATCTACAGTTCTTGTCGTTGTTTTCTTTTTGGATTCCAATAGCTTTCAAGCGTGTTTCACGTCCGTTAAGCTTCGCAAACTTTCAAATTCATATATTTAGTCTCTGTCTTATCATTTGAACTGGCCTTGGTTACTCTTCACTATTATTTTTGTTTTAATTATCAATAGGAGTGAGTAATTCCTTGTAGCTTGTTAACATCTCAACCATGTAGTTTCTCCTTGTCATTCTTATTGTTGTGATGTTTGTCGTCCCCGATTGTTCATTGTACATTTCAGCTGCCTCGGTTTTCTTGTTGGGGAATTCCATGTAGACTTAGATTTAGAAAGAATTACATGTTGCTTGTCTTTAGTTTTCATGCAGTTGTTTCAAGTCTTTGTGAGCCGCATAGCTCTGAAACAGTATTTCTTTTTCTGTTACTGCTCTAGGACTCCATTGCATTTGCTAAAATATTCTAGTTACACACGAAAAGGATTTCTAATTTGCTTAAGTTGCTTTACTGCAGATGAAAAAACTACTTGTGGACGTTTGAGATTTTCTTAGTAGTTTGATTATAATAACTTGATACTGTTATCATGCAGTTTGACGTCGACAATGCAGCCTTTCAAGATAAAGGTTTACCAAAGCAAAGCTTTGATCAACTTGTTCATATTTGAATTTGCGTAATATATCTCACAAAACAGCTGATCTCAGTGCCTTATTGAATTAATGATAATTGTAATCATATTACTCGAAACTCCTTGGAGGCTTATATTATGTTGTCATCAATTTTCAGAGATGATGTATTTATACAATGGCTCCTTATCATATAAAAGTAAACTTAGATAAGGTACTTGACATAGTCAATATGAACTGAAATGTCTTATTTGACTTGTCGTAGTGTTTGTCAGTTAGAACTTCATTTAAAGTTTATGAGATCTTGTGCTGTCAACTTGTCACTGCATTAACTTTTATGCAAATTTGATGTTCTCTCCATTTCTTCTTTCTAGTAACACTGATTATGGGATAGGATAACGCACAAACCGCAAAAGATCATGACAATTCTATAGACAAAAATTTGCCAAATGCAGTGCTTACTTTGTGTTCAAGTGTGGTCTTATGGGAAGTTGTGTATAAATTACTGTGACATGCTTAGACATTGACTTACGAAAAGTGGGTTCTACAATCAGGATCTGTGCTGCATCAAAACTATCTTATAGTGCCAACACTATACATACAAAGGCCTTATGCACATGTATCGAAATATATATGTATATGTATTTGAGAGGATTAAATCTGTGCATTATGTAGTTTAGAACTGGTATATTCAATGAATTGGCCCATGAAAGTGAATGACTCTACATATGCACTTCAAATAGGGCTGTCATATGGTCTTGTTGTGGGGTTGTTTACAAACATAAAGCTAGGATATGTCTGGCGTTTGTATGATTTTCATTTATACAGCATTTGAAACTTATCCACCATGTATTCTGGGGCAGCATTTGTGTCACTATGTTTTGAACAAGTGGTGACGCATTGACAATAACCCCAGGCATCTAGGCAGATGTTATTATTGCGATTTTCTGATGCCTTACATTTTGTAGTAGATGTACATAATGCAGATTATAGACAGGAAAATCATCATATTATTCAAGTACGAAGCATGTTTTAACCATTTTTGGAGTTGATTCTTTTCTCTTTAAATTTAAAGATTTTGCGTCAATGTTTTACAATTCCCTATTAATAAGAATATGAGACACTTTTGATTCTGTCTTTCAGCTATATCTGATTAGATTTTCTTCATTATTTGTGGTCACCATGTCTTACTTTCTGATGGAACTTGCAATGATTTTTTAAGTTAGTTGAGTTTCTCTCAATCAAGGAATTATTTTCTTAATTCTATCCTCCTAATTCCACTGTAACTTCTCTGTTCCAAACGATCTTATAGGTTTGTTGACCCCTTCAACGTGGTCATTGTACGACCTGTCCAGTACCTAACATCCAAGTGGTGAGTCTTGACTACTGTTATTTAAGCACAAGTTTTATGACATGTTTTAATCGAGTATTATTCACTGTCTCCTCTGCTCCTTATATTAGAAACTACCTTGATATTTTAGACCTGCTAGATCATTTTAGTGTATTTTGAATTCCTGAATGTCTTAAAGTATCACATATGATAGGAGGACATGTGTAGAATGAATATGATTTCCACATGAACTTTTTACCATTCTTTTAGCAATTTAATATTCTTTATTTGACTAATTAAAATATTTCCCACCATGATGCTAAGGACTTAACCACATCTTTAATATTCCTCTAGGAAGAGTTGTTTAATAAGCAGCTTGACATTGACTTTGTTCGTTGTGTACGACTTTGCGAAAGTATTTAACATGAATTGGTCAAAAAAAAAAAAAAGTGTATAATTTACATGAAAATATCGAATATAAGTACAAAACGTGATGCTTAAGGTGCAAAAATTTGTGCATATTTTGTTTTCATTATTAGAATTGGATATGTCACGGTGGTTCTGGTCACCAAAAGATGAATGTCTTCTAGTGCTTATTTCATTACCCAAAAGAGAGCTGATACTTGTACATGAATCATGATGGTGGCTGTCATATAGACAGTCGAACTATACCATAATTGGAGTATGTGCTACAATAGGTGTAAGAAATTCGTTCCCTTACAATAGGTGTAAGAAATTCGTTCCCTCAAAGAAAGGGGAATCGAGAGAAGCATGTTAGAAGAAAGACCTTTGAGAACTTTATCTGTAAAAACTGTTTTTTTCTACCATTCTGATTAAAGCAGAAGAGATTCCCAAGTCCTTATAGATGTAGATACGGTCTCACTGACGACACATTATTTTGTTCTGAAGGTTGTTTTTAATTTTAATTTTTAATTTTGTGGCTAAAGGATACACATACATAGAAGTTCCATTTGCACCCACCATTTTAGACATGTCACTGTCAAACTTTTTCTTCCTTTTCCATTAGTATTCTCTTTTCCCGCAAAGTACTTAGTTATCATGGACTCGTTCCAAGATGAGCCACAGCCACATTTATATGTTGTTCTATGATTAAAAACAGAAACGCCCTCTTTTTATTTAGCCCATATATATATATATATATATATATGTATGTATGTACATATATGCACACACAAACACAAACACAGCAGCATCATATCACCGTGGCGGCCAGAGTCCAATGTCCTATGCCTAGGTCAACAGAACTACGCCCATTTAAGCCTCCATTCTAATTTTTTAGTCTTCTTCTAAGATGTTCGCTATGAATTATTTTGTGTTACCTCTGTTAAAACAATAATATTTCATCTCTTTTTAAGCTATCCCTTTAAACACTATGCCGGAGCATTTATACATATACTACAATAGTATGATCATTTTCAGCATCTTTTAATAATTTAGACCAGGAAAACTGTCTACTATGGCCTGTGTATGAAATTTTTTGAGGGGGAGAGGAAGGAAAGTAAGATTTTACATGTATAGAGTCTGAAAGTATAAATAAGCAGACAGGTGTATGTTTTGGATGGGAAGGAGAAACAGAACACAGAAAGAAGCAGCTTCTCGAATTACTGAAAATCTTTTAAACAATTACAAAAGGAAAGTAATTGTATTTACACTCCATGAGAATGACAAACCAGATATAAAATAATTAAAGTTTCTTTTTTCTCACAATTACATGAAACTAATAAACCTCTTGCTTGAATCAATGGAATCCCCTTGAGCCTCTAGACTGATAAAGCTCCAACCTACCCTTGGCCTCTTGTAACAATGTCTCGATTGTTTCATCTTGGGTCATGTTAGATTGCTTGGATGCCCATTCAAGCACCGTCAGCACCTCAGCCTGTGCTAATTCTTCGCTATCTGGTACATGCAGTGCAATGTAGCACAGGAGAACCAATGCAGAGATTTGGACAACTTGTTCTCCAAAATACACTAGCTGGATCAAGTGCTTAGTCCCTCCAGCACTTATTATTGCTTTGGAGTGATCAAGATGAAGGTAGTTTACCGAAGACGCAAACTTTGTGAGGGCAATTGAAGCCTCCCGAGAAACCTCGGCTTCTCTTTCATCAAGCAGCTTTACCAATGGGCCAATCATCCTTGTCTCTGTTGCTCGGAATGTCCTTGCCAAATTCCCAATAGCTTTGACACATGGAATCAGGAGTTCAGATTCTTCCTCGTCAATGATGTTTAGCAATTGATCAACAACTGCTTTGCAAGCAGGTGAACTGGGCTTGAATGCTGACCTTCTTAACTCAGCATCTTTCTCTGCTACTGCTGTGATCTCCATCAATGCCATAGCCGAATTGTATTTGACATCTTCAGGTCCTCTCTCCAGCAGAACTGCAAAGCATAGCAGAGCTCTCGATTCGGTGATGCTGTGGCAAATAGGCGAGTTTCCCTTGGCAAGAAGCCAAAGTGCTCTTGCTGCCATGGCTTTCATGTTGGCCTTGGTTGCAGGGTCTTCCAATTCTCTTCCCTTAATGCTAGTTCCCAAAAGCGAAAGATTCTGCTGATGGTGCGGTTGATGCTGATAATTTTGCTTTGTGTTACCATGGTTGTTGTTCTTGGCCTGGTTGTTTTCATTCGCTCCATTGTAAATCTGTTGGAGAGGTTTGAACCCTGTCTTCATTGCCATAGTGTTGGCAACCACATTGTACATCCGGCTCGGGCTGCGATTTCCCAAAGGATGAGCTATCTGATGTTGGTTCTGCTTGTCATCGCCGTTTGCTCCGTTCACATTGTTGGCGTTTGAATTGTTGCTGGCCACCACAACCGCGTGGATAGATGTGGCTTTGTTGATGGCAATGGTGTACTTGCTGTGCTCTTGAACGGTTTCAAAAGCCAGATGGCTAACGAGCAAGCGAATAATGTTGTGCTGGGCAAAAATATCTTGACATTTAGGGTAGTTCGCGGCAAGCTCGGACACCGCCCAAGCCACCACAGCCTGAACCTTCATCGGCCCATCTTTGAGGATTTTCACAAACACCGAGCAAACACTGGCATGGATCATGTGCTCGACGCTCTCGGGGTCACGCCCCAGCAGCCCAATTGCCCTCGCGGCATGTTCTTGGCCCTCCAATTGACCCTCTTTGAGCAATTTCAACAGAGGTACAACCCCTCCTTCCTCAATGATCAGCTTCCCATACCGGTCATTGTCCCGGGCAAGCGAAACCAGCGAAGCCGCAGAGTCGGTTCGTCCCTCAAGCGAGCCCGTAAAGAGAATGGCAATCTGCTCCCATATCAAGCACAGAATTGGCTCGTTGGCCGCAATGGGAGGCAGGCCAAGGTATCCATCGTCGCGGGCATCGGCCGGGGCCGAGACACGTAGAAGCCAGGAGACGTCGCCAATGGAATTCTCCAGCTGCGACGACATCTTGCGGAAGGCCGCGGTTGGGATGATGGTGAAGACGCGCTTCATCAGGCCGTTGGCTCGGCACTTGAGTACAAGAGACAAGGCCTTGTCGAGGACTTGCTCGGTGTCGTCGATGATCCGGCGCGTGGGGCGCTCGTAGAGGTCGGAGCTCGCGCGGGCGGCCTGGCGCAGCAGACCCACGAGCTTCTCCGTCTTGGACTTGAGCTCGGCGCATTCCTGCTTGAAGGAGCTCGCCTCGTCCGCCGCCTTGATCACGTGGTCCGCCAATTGGATCGGCTTCGGCAGGATCTGCTTCACTTTGTCCGCCATGGCGGACGGACCAACTCACACGACTCTTGTCTTTCTCTGGTGCGTTGGAGTCCAAAAAAACAGAGAGATCAATTCAGATCAAAACTGAAGATGGGTTTTTGTGGGTTTTTTTTTTTTCTTTTCCTTTTCAGGGTCGTGATAGACGGAGGAGATGGAGGCGGCAAGTGGGGCTGTTTAGAGGGGAGAGAAATGAGCTGGAAATGATAAATTTTGGCCAAATGTACTACATGGGTTAGGCCTGAGAGATGATGAGAATGAGGGAAATGGGATTTTGGTTCAAGGAAACTTTTGGTGCTTTAATTGAGACTCGGTCTGAAGAGAAATTTGTGTGTGGAAGAGGTTTTCTCTCAAGGTAGACGCAGACAGGGTGGTTTTTACGAGGTCAAACGCGTCCCCTTTTCCTCACCCTCTTCATATTTATACAATATAATACACAAGTTACAGGTATACCCTTTCTCTACTAATCTGCTTTTGGCTGATTAGATCCTAGCATTTGATTTAATATTTATTATTATTTTTGTGTTAATCTTTTTTCTCTCTCACGTAATACTTGTTTTTGCCCAATCAATAAATAAAGAAAGACTAGTCTATGTTAACAGATTGCTGTCACTCCTTAACTACCAGCCTCAAGGGGTCCACCCATGACGGGAAATTGGCTTACATGCAAATGCGTGCAGATGCGCTTTGATTGGCTTGGTAAGTTTCACTATTATTAAAGCTTTTTTTTTTAATTATTAAATTTTTTTTTTTTCCTGTGATCTTTTTGGCTGGAAGTTTGTGAAGAAAATTCTAAAGTCTGCACTACCTGTCGTTTTTTTTTGTTTTTGTTTTTGTTTTTTTTTCCTCCTGTTTTACTTGCGCGTTGTGATTAGTATGAAAAGATTTTTTTTTTCCTTTTCTTTTTTATGAAAAGAAAAAGGAAAAAAGAATATCTTGCTAGTGTAACAATTAATATATATTTTACCATAAAAACCTTACAAAGAAATATGTTTTTGCCCATTTTTTTCTCGGAATGTAGTATTTGTTGTACATATTTATACTGCTTTGGATTTGTATGTATAATTTCAGCAAAAAAGGAAAAAAATCTATAAATGTGGATTATAGCAATCAGAATCTCAGATAGTGTCCTAGAGAAAAAAAAAACAAAAAAAACAAAAAACAAAAAAAAAAAACTAGGGAACATCATGTTTAACATCACACTACTAGAGAAGTATATCTCACTAGTGGACTCTCCATATTGTGTAACTTACCTTTTATTACTAAGTGATATTAAGCATCGTTGATGTTCCTAGCATTATTAAAAAAAAAAACTAGGTTTACTTTTTTTATTTTCTTTTTTAGGGGATCAAAGCTGACAGGTTAACTTCAAATTGTTAATTCATTTTGGAACTAAGCCAACATAACAAAGCCTTAGCCGGAAGGGAAAAAAAAAAAAAAAAAAGGAGAGAGAGAGAGAGTGTGTGTGGTACCACCCAAACGTATTATATTTCGGCATCATGCTTTATTATCAAATTTGGCATGTAATTACTTTTTTTAATGGAAACTTTGGATTGTAATTGTCATCCAAAGGATAATTGCTTTAAAATAGGAGAAATAGACAGGTTCATATGCTCAAATATTTTCTTATAATTTTTTCTTTTTCATTTTTTCCCTTCTAATAATTATTCTCAATAATTGAAGGCTTCCTATTTTATCCTCTCTCTCTCTCTCTCTCTCTCTCTCTCTCTCCATGTCCCCATGTTAGTAGCACTAACAAATCGAGTGATTATCTTGAGAGATGCTTCAGACATAAAACAATGGAGCAATGCTAAAAGAGTGTTAATGAGGCTGTATACTACTTTCAAATTCTAGGAAGTTTTCTGCCAAAGTTTGCATTCCAAATTTTTAAAAGGGGTATATCTCTATCACCCCAAAAAGTAGAGAATATTAAACTATTGGGCCCAAAGGTTTTTACTTCATTCTGAATTGTGGCCAAATTAGCCTAAAACTGTCACTTTTAATATTTGGAGTATTTTTTACGAAACGACTTTAAGAAAACACATTTACAAAATGACTTCTCAAAATTTTGTATTTACAAAATGACTCAGTAGTGACACATACAACCTACTTTTATTCTCAATGATCAAGTGATTCGTTCGGTAGAAAAACAAAATATCATTTTACTAACTTCACATTCTAAGCTTGTCACTTGACCTTTTTGCGGCGCCGCCCCCCCCCCCCCCACCCAAACCAATATTTGCCAATAATTACGGTGGCAACAATTGGTGAAAATGGGTTAACATGATTAGGAAAATGACAATCATTGCCTTATCACATTCAATGTTATGATGTTTTCATAAAATGGAGAGGAACACTATATCAATCCTAAAAAGAAAATCAATTTGTGTGTGTGTGTGTGTGACAGTCTTCTATAGATGTAAGAGTTCAAAATAAAACTCTATTACTTAGGGGGGTTTTTTTCTTCATACGTATCGCAGAATTATCTGAAAATGAAGTTAAAATTGCTTGGAGCTACTAATTATGATAATGAAATTATGATTTTTATTACTTTTGTCATTCCTCCTTTTGTCTATATTCTCTTATTTTAGAAGATTGCAAAATAAGAAGCTGAAGATGAAAGCTGGCAATTCCATATATTTTTATGTGCAGTAGAGTTGAGGTATATTAGGAATCTGGTCTAGTAGAAATAGAATATTGACAAACATATACATATATAGCTGGCAACGCCGCTGGTGCTAACCACGAAGCATTTTGAGGGGACCAATGACTATTATGCATGGAATAATATATGTTTTTTTTTTTTTTTGTAAAAAAAAATATATGTTTTCTTTTCCACTTTTCTGAAGTTAATAACTTTAGTTTTTGACGTTACCAGATGAGTACAATAAACACTTGGATTATCCCTGTAGAAGTATTTATGTATTTGGTTTACCTTAATAACTGCTGCTTTTACATAAATCTGTCCCTCAAAAAATTGGAAAAAAAAAAAAAAAAAAACTGACGCTTTAACAAAAATCTCCCCCACTTGCCTATTAATGTAATATTTAAAGAAGGGGAAAATGACCAAATCAATTATAAAAAAAAATAACTAAATAAAAAGCCAAATCAAATCTCTCTTGGCGATTATTACTCTATTTTTGTCTTTTGACTTGTTTTAATGTTTCTATGATCAAAGTCAACGCCATGTAATAGTTGTTTTAAAATTGGTGTGCTATCAATGATACTTTTGAACGAGCTTTTAAAATGCTTCTAGAGAATGATAATCACTGTAAATTACATAAAATTTCCATATATCATGAACATGCCAGGTAACTAACTAATGGAACATCTTTCTTTGTAAAAGGTTATAGACTAAAGAGGAATTAGAAAGGGATGAGATATAAATATACAATATATATATATAAAGACGGACGGCTATTCGACACTAATATATAAATAGTATCATGTTATAAGATTTTAAATAAAAAGTTATATGTAAACTAATTAATTATTATAAGTTTCTAAATAAATGTTATAATTGTTGGATGTATATATCTACGAGATACAAGACCATATATATATATAAAGCTATATATATATATATATAAAATTGCATGAAATGACAATACACGAACACATGAGCATCGAGTGCCCGGGAGAGAAGATTTATGAGGTTTGAGAATGGTCCTATTTTTACAGTAAATATATTTTGTTGGTCCATGTTCAGAAGCGACGTGAACTGCTCAATGCTCAATGATACCATGTTTGTCATACAAGATACCCACAATCAGAAGCTTCCAAAGGAAATTTTTCACGCGCATCATTCTCTCTACATTGGAACTTTATTATTATTATTTTTTGGCTGCCCAAATCTGGCCAAATCCCATCTTCTTTCTTCGTACCTCAACTGCACAAGTGGCATCTAAATATATATGTAAATACTTACAAAGGGCTCAAGAAGAAATAATTAGTGAAAATTTAGAAGTTGCCGGTAATAGGTATAAAATAATTTCCTATTAGATTTCAATAAAAGAGGGGACACAAAGAGTAATAAGCTTAGGAAAGGTGGAGGTATTGGGATGAGTCATTCTTACAACTCCAGAAAGAAGGTGTTAGAAGTTTGAGCTTTCATGTACCAGTACAATAGCCTTTTTTTTAAAAAAATAATAATAATAAGAAATTGGACTTTCTAAATGACCGTTTGGATCATTATTTAGAAATTGTTTTTTAACACTATTAAAATTTTTTTTTTACAATATTTTAAATTTTAATGGTATTTTTTAAACCCATGATCCAAACGGATCATAAAAGTTTGAAGTTTCATCTTAAAAGGTTAACATATTAAGTGAGACGGTCTAATATTCTTATATAAACCTACGATTATTTTCATATTTAGATGATATGGCATAAGGGTTTATTAAATCATCAAAAGGTTTAACATGTTAAGTTAGGTAGTCTAATACACATAAATCTATGATTATTTCATATTTAAGTGAAATGGCATACGGGGTTTATTTTTACCCCCTACTAATTGACCAGATTGCAGCCATAATGGCTATCAAGCTTGCTTTACTTTGGAAAACATAGAAATTTTCCGAGCTCTGTGAAAGGGAACTGAACACTTTTCTCTGATACTAAATGTGAAGAAACTATCTTAGGAGGTAAGCATATAACGTGATAAAAAAGAAATGCAATATTTTGGGATTAGTCAATAACTAATTAGGAGTAAGTCTAACTCAAACAAAAGGACAGTGTATAAAAATCCAGAATTTTTTTGCCATAATCAGAGATTGGGCCGCGCCTCTCCCTCTCGAAAAGACTTTCAATCTAGTTTTTTCTTTTCTTTTTCTTTTTCTTTTTCTTTAGTATCAACCAGCAAATGTGCGGACTTAAAAGAATAAAGAAATATTACCACACGACATAAAAGAACCAAGATAATGGTCCTTCTCTTCTGCTAAGCCCAATGATTTATCTACTTATTTATTTGAGAATAGTTTTCAAACATGATTAGATTAAAAGAACATAGAATACTAAAAGAGAACTTAATTAAAATCAAATGATTCATTTGGGTTTTTTTTTTTTTTTTAAGCACAGGTGTCCCCTAAATTAATTGCACAGCCATTTTTTTTATGCTTAAACTTTTAATTTTGATAATTTATCCTATAATCTTGAAAATATGTAGAAAAACACCTCTAATTTATAACGGTGTTAGTTTTTTTAAACAAAAATCGACCCATAACTTGCATATATTCATAACTAATGGCATATATAGTCATTTTTTAAATCTATTTTAATGAATTCTTTTTGGGTTTAGGTTCGCTAATTAAGTTTAACATTGAAATTTTAAATTAACTTTGTTTTAAGTATGAATTTGAAAGACTAAAAAAGAGAAAGTTAGAGGTCGATAATTGTGGAAGAATTAATATCATTATCAATTGGAATGTTTTGCTATTCATTTTTTAGTTCAAGTGAAAATTTTCTAAAACTATAAGTTTAGAGTGTTAATTATAAAGGTGTGATAATTTCAATAACCATGAAATTTGATATTGTTATCAATTGAGGGTATGTTGCTATACAATTTAAGTTCAATGGAAAAATTACTAAAATTAAAAGTTTAAAAGTTTGGGGTGTAAATTATAAATGTGTGATAAATTTAAAAAGCGTAAAAAAAAAAAAGCTCGTAGAACAATAACCTATAAATAGGGAGAAAGAGCCAAATAGTATTTTTATAAAACATAATAATAACTTATAGCATAAAATTTTAAATATAGTAATAAATAGCGTAATCAGATTTATAATTACACATAATGTTCCTCCTCTCTCTTTCTCACTCTAACCTGAAACTATGTATATCCATTACGTCACTGGACCTTACACGATGTCCCGTCACCAGACCTCGCACTTGGGATTTGTTCATGAAGGTGAGGGTCAACGCCACAATCTTTTCCGTGGTGGCCTCGTGAACTTGTTCATCAAGCACTAGTACAAAATGTGGATAACTGTCATGGTAACATCTCCACGATGGTTTTCTAACCGTCGTGAAATCATTTCAGATTTCACGACGGTTTTTTACCCGTCGTGCAATAGGCAAAAAATAGGGCCTAAATGTGGACATTTAAAAACATACTACGACGATTCTACGCAAAAACCGTCATGATAGGCGGACCTACTATGACGGTTTTTTAAGAAAACCGTTGTGGTAAGTCCACCTATCACGACAGTTTTTCAGAAAAACCATTGTGGTAGGGTCCGCCGAAAAAAAAAATTTACGAATTCATTTCTTTCCCACGGGTGGCAAATCCGGAAAATTTAACTCACAAAATCAACATTTTTTTCTGGAAAATTCCCAAATCCGTGCCTTACCCAATCAATTTTAAAGCAATCTAAATCACAACGACAATTAACAATCACCGAAATGATGGATTTTGGACATTTTTCTACGGAAAATTCCCAAATCAACAATCAACCAAATCAACATTTTGGAAGGAACATTGTGGATTTTTGACATTTTGAACGGAAATTTCACAATCAACAACCACAATCAACAAAATCAACATTTTGGACGGAAAATTCCTAAATCCGTGCCTTACCCAAGCAAGATATATTTCAACTTATCGGATTGTTAAGTGTGGGTACGGGTGAAGTGGTAGAGAATATAGGGGACGGAGGAATGGCGGCGAGAGGGAGAGGGAAAAAGGCTCGGAGTTAGAGAGAGAAAGAGGGGAATGGCGGCGAGAATGTAGAGAGGGAGCGGAGAGAGATAAATGGAGGGAAGATATGAACGGCTTTGAGTTTGGAGTTAGAGTTTGTATTAGAGAGTGAAAAAGGCTCGGAATGTAATGGGGTGGGAAAGAGAATATTTTTTTTGGGTTTTAATATACGTTCCAAAAAGTTGAACAATTTCAAAAATTTTCAAAATTCCCGTCTTCATACCTACCACGACGGTTTTTAGGAAAAACCGTTGTGGTAGGGTGAAAAATTCAAAAAAAAAATTTTTGACCTACCACGACGGTTTTTAGAAACCGTGTTCCGTCTCGTATTTTTGCCTAACTTTTAAAACGGTCATGGAAACTCCGTCGTAGAATCCGCATTCTGTAGTAGTGAAGATCGTTGTCTCTGGAAAAGTCATCAACTTGAGAAGAAGATTCATATTATTATTTATCATAAATTTGTTATTTACTAAAAAAAAATTTACAAATTTATCAGAAAATCTAATGATTTATTAGAAAATTTAAGAATTTATCTGAAAAAATATATTATAATTTATAATATTTTTAAAAACATGTTATCAATTTTAAAAATACCTGTAAAACATATTTTATGTTATAATTAGTTCCCCCTGTCAAAAAAATTGTTTTTTCTTGTACCGTTCCACGTAATACTCTATTTAATTAATGGGTTTTTTTTTCCCCCCCCCCTTAAAACATATCCGTCTTATCCCTCTGTCATTGGTATACGATATATTAATTCCTGAAGCTGCCATGCTTCTTCCTTCCCAATTCCCAAGTTGCATGGTCCAACTCCAAGCTCATCATCATTGAGTAAGTACACTGTACACTTGCCTGTTTCTCAGGGCATTGAGTGATGATATTGGTCACTGAGAGAGAGACTTTTGGAGATTCCTCAATGTTTCATTTTTGGTACTATTTACCGGATTGTTCTTTCTTTTTTTTTTTTTTTTTTTTTTTTTGGGGTACTAGTTCCTTAATGTATCTTGGTTCTAGTTCAAGCATTTTGTGCAGATTGCATGCTTCACGAGACCTTAAACGAATAAAGTTAATTTAGGAAGTCCAAAAAGTTGATAACGCAACGCACGTGGTGTATATCCTTCCAAGGCATCCATTTTTAATTACAATAGAATCCACAATGCAGTGCGTTCTGGTCCCCATATACAATTTAAAACTAGGGAGAGAGAGGGAGGCAACTCATGAGAGAAATTTTGTATAATTTCTCTTTATTTTTTACCACCGCTGGTAACATAGTAATGAGAACTGTCTTATTGGTGCTTTCATATCTCTTTTTAAGTAATGTCGTATGTAAAAATATGTCATTAATTATAAACTATACGTTAGCAGTTGCTTTTAATCTTAAATCGATAATTGTTGAAAATCTAAAGTTATAATACTTTCTATTATATTAATGATCTCATAGATTATTAAAATGATGTCAAAAAAGGAGTGTGAAGATATCATAATTTCCCTTTTTATTAAGTAAAAAAGATACAGGGAATGATTATGAGGTTAAAACTTTGAAAGGATATTCGCAAATCCTCGGATGTTAATTTTTACACATTTACCAAGGCAAATCACAAGGGTCGTTTCTGCCCAAAAAATAACATATTTATGTTCAGCCCTAATTGTTTTGATCGTGAAACATAAAGTATCCTGAGTACCTTTTATATATTGGCGAAAACAGAAAGCAATAGACAATTTTAGTAATTAATTATAGCCCCCGTGAAGCATTTTTCACCCCATCCTTATTTTGTTCTCACATAAAGGGTCACATCATATGAATAAGCATGATCCTACATATATGACATATATATATATATATAGATTATCTTGTCTCTCTCTCTCTCTCTCTCTCTCTCTCTCTAGGAGGTAATATGGTCCAAATCACACATGTTGTAGCAGTAGTACTAGACATAGTTTTGTACCTCTATTGGCTGTCTGTAGCTTTTCTTTTGCCGGTACGTCTTTCCTGGAAGCTACCCTCTTATGGATTTTGATAGGAATCCAGTTCAAATGTTTGTACCATATATATATATAAATATATATATATTGTGTATGTGTGATAGTGAAGGCGGAATCGTTTGCATATATATTCGTACTTCAAAATATATAGTGCAACTATCATTTATCTTGTAATTGAATTATAATCTATAATAATTTTATATCTAACTCTATTATAAAATAACTCTATTATAAGGTGTATATATAATTCAAATTCCCTTATACTCTCAAACTCAAAAAAAAAAAAAAAAATCATGTAATTTTTTTGCTTAAAAAAAATGATAATTGTACTAAATACATATATATATGGAACCGCATGTCCAATAATCCGTCTAATATAAGCAATAGAAACATGTACATATTCCTTAATGACCATATGTACATGAAACATGAACTCTTAGCTAGCCACTCGAGACGTATCAATTACGTATTTATGTATTTTTCAGCCGAAAACAAAGGAAAAAAAAAGTATCTATGAATATCCCTAGAACAGGAAAAAAAAAAAAAATCGAGATTACTATTAACATTATAAATTAATGAGCTAGCTTCAACAATACATTTTCCTTTCCTTGAAGTACTTTACATTTACAATAAATTTTTGTTTTCTTTTTTTGTTTTGTGTTTTTTTTTTTTTGGGTAAATAACAACATTATTTGTTTTTTTCTCAGCTCTGTACCGTAACTTTTGTTACATTTCTGTCTAAATGTAAAGGTACTACCACCTTTAATTTCTTTTTTCTTGTCCCCTTTAAATATAGTATAATATAAAATAAAAAAGTATAAACTACCCTTCACTGCCATATCACATTCTTTAATTATATGTATATGTGTGTGTGTGTGTGTGTGTGTATAAGTTTATGTACTTTGTACAACTTGTGGTGAAAACACTTGTTGAGAAGGAAGAAGCAGCAGCCAGACAGGGCTGCTGCTTCCATGAAGTTACGCCCATGATTTGTGACAAAAGGCTATTTATAGTACTAAATGTGTCCTCGCTCCTCCTTCACCACACAAAGTTCGTACTCCCAGTAATGTATAAGAGTGCAGACAAATTATGAACTAAAAAACAAACACATATACAATTCCTTACAAAAAAATAAATGACACAAAATTCTAAGTTCTAATCATGTTATGCACGTGTGTACATATATATATATATATGTATTTATGTATGTATACACACACAAAACCTATAAAAATGGACCACACGCCGTTACAATGACCTGTCTACAATCTTCATCAACGGTCGTTCTAAATCACCAAATAATATATTGCATCTTCCTTAAAAAAAAAAAAAAAAAACAGAACACGTCGAATCCTTTCTCATAACAGAAACGTCATATGTGTGCGGTAATAAATTGTGGCATGTAAAAATGAAAAGGTAATATTTATTGCACATAACAATAGTGGCGTTGATAGAGTATAACAAAAAAATCACGACTCATATTTAAAATTATTTTGCAGAAAATAAATATTAAGTTATACCAGCAACATTTTTAAATGTTACAGTACTATAAGACGTTACTTCGCAAAGAACCGACAAACCCTATCTAGCTATTTAATTTGGAGTATACCAGCATATGACAAATAATACATATTCATATAGATATATGGTCAGCAGCTGCCAAAGAAGGCAAATTTGTCACAAGTTTTGTTTTGTTTTTTGTTTTTTTTTTCCATATATATATATATATTATGAGAGTTATGACTGTCATTTATTAAAAACAAAAATGAAAATTTTTAGATCTTAAATTTATAAGTTTCTATTCAACTATTTCCCTTCTCTCACGCTAAACTAGCCCAGAAAATGTCACAAGTTTTGTTATTCATAGTAAGTAGTTGGTGAAAAAGACTACCAGCTATATATAAATAGGAATAACAACACACAACCGCGATCTTTCAAGTAACTACAAAAATATTAAAGGCGACATTTTTTAGTCATCATCTTATTTTTTCTCCCATATATATAAATGAAGCAGTCTCTTTAGCCGAAAACAAAATTTAACTTTACCTTTTTTTTTTTTCCCCGTTGCATCATCATAATTATAAGCCTTTTCTTCTCTCTCAAGAAATGCTTTACATTATATCCGCTACTTGCGTATAATTTCAGGTTTAGTGGATAATACACGCATATTCCCAATCTACAAAGAATTAGCTATACATTAAGTACTTGTATTTTGGTATCAAGTGTACTAAACCAAGCTTTTAGCAAAAAAAAAAAAAAAAACTAATAATAATAGTAATAATACAAAGAATAACTTCGATGGTAATATATATATATATATATATATATCTAATGATAATTTTATGTTTAATGCAAAATTTAAGTTTTCTATCCGGACTTAACGAAAAGGGGCGAAAAAAGTATATGCATGTATACGAAAATAGTTAGAAAAAACACAGAAGTATCTCTTTACTAGCTAGAACAATAATTTTCTTTGATTCTATTGCTTGCAAGAAATATATATTGACCAGTAATTAATTTTCCACTATTCTGGATCGATAGAAGTGTAATTATGTCCATTAGGATTCTATTATTGTTGGGTGTCATGCATTTTTCAAGAGAATATATTACGAATATTTTAGTTATCTTATCTCTCCATTATTTTTATAAAACGATACTTATAACTTATTAATACGATTATTGATTTCAATATTATATTTTTCAGTGATTTGTACTGATAGTTTTAATAGTAGCATTAAAATATTTTTGAATAAAAATTACATATATCAACTGATAGTTACAAGATTCTAATTAAATTAAAATGTGTTACTTCTGTTAGATAGGTCCAATTGTCAGACTTAAGACATTTTTTAATAAATTCAATAGTCTTATTCACAACGTGAATATATATATATATATATGTTCCATGCCAAGGTTCCATAACTCCATATATGTTAATGAATTGTCCAAGAATTGGTATAGGAATAAACTGCTGCTCTAGTTTAATTTTTCTTTTTCATCAAAGTATACTGTCAAATCTGTAATATCGAATCTATCAAATGGAAAAAGTGTGATACTGAATATTCTTAAGTCATATATACCTTAAAAGATGGGCCGGTAACAGATAAATGAGACTTTATATCATGAAAAAGGGAAAGGAACAAGACAATGGTCATGATTCATATTCTATATTTTTATTCTCTTTTAACATAATTTGCATAATATATCGAGGGTTGGTACGACCCCAAACAATATGTCTGCATCTTAGATATTTCATAATTTGTTTTTATAACTCAAAGCCAAGAAGTACTCTCTTTATAATGATCATAAAGCTACCGCATAATCGGGTTAACTATAATTAATTGTATCTTAAATTATAGTTTAATTATTATGCATGGGCAACATGGCATATGTATATTTACTTTTGTGCGTGCGTGATTGGCACCACAGTCCAAGAAACCCCAAAATCAAAATATATACTTTTGTTCTTAATAAAGAAGACTTTTATCAATTCTTAACATTTTTTATGTGAGGTGCCAATTATGAGCTAGGTTGGATTTATTTAATTAGAGAACAAATATAATTAGTAAGAGTGGAAGAAAAAGATTAAGCATATATGATTAGTTATCACTCCAGAGACTGGGAATAGAAACCAATGGAAACACTTTTGATAAGGTTAATTGGCTTTTCTATTTATTAAAAAAAAAAAAACCTATCTTTTATGTGATAGGAATTATAAATTAGACAAATGGATATATCATATATATGCGCACACACACACATATATATATATATATATATTAAAATAATAATAATAAAAAGCTTCTGCTGTGATTAACAAGGAGAATAACAATAGGGTGTGGGACAAATACTTTATCTAAAGGATTTTGTGTTGATCCCTTCAATTTTACATTTTTTTTCGTATTGACGTGATTTTGATCAGAGTTGATAATTTAAAATATCACTGCCACAATATAGATACCTTATATACCTGCAAGTATCTATTTGCAGGCTATACTATGCTTTTGTTTGGGGTATTTGCACCCCAATCTACTTCTAGAAAATGAACAAATTAATATTGCATGGTCACAAGATAAAATTAAATTGTAGCTTTTCTTTTTTAGTAAACTGAAGGACAAATCATTTGCTCGTCATAGCTTATCCAATATATAGTAGAGGTACTACATATGATGCACATTACTACTTTAATCTGATGAAACCATAAAAAACAAATTGGTGAATAAATGAGTGGGGTGTTTTTCATTTTTCAAGTATATACAGTATATTTATTACCACAAAACAACCAAAAAAAAGAAGTGTAAAGATTTCATTAGGAATCTCTTGCACTATGGCGAGTTGCTTTTTGCTTCTTTTTTTTTTTATTTTTTTATTTTTTTAATAAATAGTTTTGCTAATAATAAAAAAGGCAATGAATCAATGATAGTGACAAAGGAAGGACTCAAACCATTGCCTTTAATTTTTTTTCACATAAAGATTATATTATCTCAGATATATCTTGTCCAGCTACAGTCCATTGACTTGTTTATCCATACTTTGCTGGTTAAATTTACGTTATGCTTTTCTTTTTGCATGTGCTTTATCAATATCAACCGAGGTAGTATATATATATTTATGTACATATGTTTATGTATATACACACAGAGACACACTCGTGTTTCACCTTAAAAATAAATTATTACACTCGTGTTTCACGTGTAATATATATGGAGATATATCATATATGTGAGATCGAGCAAATTATTCGATCTAATCTTTGTCGTTTTTTATAAAGTTCTCCAATTTAATTGTGTGTAATTGATTTTTTTTTAACTTTAAATTGTCCTCGCTATACGACGATAATCCATTTGATTACTTTTCTAATGGATTTGGTTGCTTTCCTCTCCTTTCCATGCAAAAATTAGATCATTTGTGCATTTTTTTTTTTTTCCGATAGGTGTACGTGATTTTGTAATTCGTTACTTTTTTTTTTCCCTCACTTGTTTCCATTTTCTCAAATAAACAGCCTCACACATCTCATGAAGGTTATAAAATCTTCAAGCTTTCAAGTTTCAACTACCCTCATTCTTTGTTCAATATCTTGCTTTATCAAGTTAATTATTAACTAAGACAAGCGCTCGAACTCCTCAACAAATTATAGGAAAAAATGTTGGAGTCATTCAATCACATGCTCGGGAAGAAAATTAAGAGAGAGAGAGAGAGAGAGAGTTAGATCAGATACGTCAAGGTAGGTTAGCTTTCGTGATTGTAGGAGGAGGTAAGAGATCACACTTGTTAATCATACGAAACTATGTTAAACAACGCTTCTTAAAACCCTAACATGATGGGGGCGATGACCGTTCTCCATCGATTGCTTAATGATGCTACATATAACCAGACCACACTACTTAAATAGGTGGTAGGAGGGACTGATGTCAGTAGCAACGAAAAATTACTTTTGCAACTTGAGTTTTCATAGAAGAATGAAAGAGAAAGAGATGAGACACTATTTAATATAGGTTTAAATAATTGAAATTTAAGGGAGGGTGAGAGTGGGGTGAATTCTAATTTTCTCGTTCCAAACTCAATCCAAATGGAAAAGTTTATCCGAATTGAGCTCAAATTTTTTCTATGAATGAAACTTGCAATTCGAATGATCCAAATTGTAATTGGGATTGGATAAAAAGGATTTCTTTTAAAATTTAGATGTAATGGGACGTGAAAAAATTCTGTTAACTAGTTTAAAAAGTAAAAATAGCATTCGCAGCAGAAAAAATAGTAAAAATTATATGTTTCATATATTATGAGAAACAACAAAGATGGGTTATTGCATACCTAATCTATCGGTAGTTAACATTTGATTTCACTATAAGTGTCCCCCATCCTAGTTTTAAAAAAAAAAAAAAAAAAAAAAAGATGAAGATGGAAATCTTGTTAAGTATTTAACATGGAGAAAGAACTAAATAACATTTTTATATAAATAATTGAAATAAATAATAAGGTTTTAAAATAGAGAACCCAATTTGTACAAGGTGCTTTTAGACCTTCTTAGTACAGGCACTTTGCTTCCTCCGTCACCAGGGTAAGCCAGGACCTTGAATAGATAGGAGACGAGCATTGTCGTAGTTATTCTCTAAAAGTTCATCCTCATCGAATCGGTTGGTTAATTCCCCCCCATATCTCAACTCGAAAGCCGGACGGGAAAAGCCTACTAACCTTAAGCCGCTGCAAGCTTTGGGCCTGATGAACAGAGTTAATGAATGGGCCTTGACACCCTCGTCCAAAAGTAAAACCTTGGGCCTTCTTACAGCCCAAATCTGTCCACAAATACAATCCAGCAGGTCCATTAAGGAGAAGAATTTTATTTCGCCACCCAAAAGACAGCCGTGTATCATCTCATCTTCACTTGGCATGCCTCGCTTTTCTGGATGAAAAATGTTACCAACATCAATTTTAATCCATACTTTTATGCACCACCTTATGTATTGTAGTATGGGAGTTGCATATTTGTATTCTTTCATATTAATCATATTATTGCCACATGAACCATTTAAAAGATGTCAACTCACTGTCACGTGAGTTGCTATTCAAAAATTGGGATTATAATTGATATTCTTAGCACAACTCTTCTATTATCTGCTATGTTAAAAGAATCTGTATTCATCGGCAAAATTAATAACTAAGAATTGTATAATAAGACGTGCATTATTTTGAGTAGTTAGATCGCATCGAATAGTATAAAATTTTGAGGTAATATTTATAAAATTAATAGAACTTGATAAAAATTTGATGGTTTAGAAAAAATCCATAAATTGGATTTTTTTTAACCAAACATAAAAATTTCCGCTGTTACAGAATTGCATAAATATCCGCATTATATGTTAAAAAAAAAAAAAGAAAAAGGTTCAAAGTACACATTTCATTCTTTTTTCAGGTATAGAGCTGTAAATATAGGGGGAGTTTGGCATTTTAACTCAAACTCAAATTTTTCAACTCAGTTTTTGTCTTTTTCTGAAAAAGTTTTTTGTCTTTTCTCAAAAAGTTTTTTGTCTTTTCTAAAAATTCAAAAAAAATTACTATTGAAACTTAAAAATTTCAACTCAAACTCATTCACCAAACTTAAAAAGTTACAATTTAATTGCATAAATATAGGTATGGCAAATAGTTCAGTGTGTGACCTGTTACCCAACCTAAACCGCACATGACGGATAGCCTGCGCCTATGTTCATGGCCATGCATAGTGTCTTTTTAACATTTTTATTTATTTATTTTTTTAAATTATTTTACATTGTAAAACATAACGACCGATCCCAGCTTACAGAGTTAAAGGGCCACCCGCATGAGCCAGGCTGGGAAGACCATTTTTACATTGATGATTTATAAGATTGCCCATCAAAACATCTTTGGATTATTGTTTAAGATATAATAATTTCAGTTTTTTTTTTATCTCTAATTAGCTAAGAATGATTGGTTAAAAATTTAAACATTAAAAAATGACCAAAAAAAAAATATAAACTTATCTATTTGAGAGATTGTTTTCATAATTTTCTCTAATTATAACTCTACTCGGGATCTCATCTATCAATACTTGGGTCCTCGATACAATCCCATCTATATGTTTCATGCAGGACAGCAGGAGCAAGGCATCTCATTTTTTGTTATTTAGAAATTAAAAAAAGAAAAAAAAAAGAAAAAAGAAAAAAGAAAAAAAGAAGAATAAGAAGAAGTGGAAGCAGATCACAAACAAAAAGGGAAAGATGAAAAGAAATGAAACGAAATATTCCCCTTTTTTTTAATGCAGAAGAGTTGAATTGTTTAATTGGTAATTAACCAAAAAAAAAAAAAAACCCACCCGTAATAGTAAATTTATATTTTATTGGAACACAGTCTGCACTAGATCTTATAGTGGGAGTGGTGCTGGATCCTGCTTCTATTGTAGCGCCCAAAAGAAGAATAAAATTATATTTCTTACCATTATTCAACAAAGGGACAATGAAAATATCTAGCGATTATGTATATTAAAAACTATTTTATTAAAGCAAGATATCTCTTTTTAGGGTCAAAATGAAAATATTTTTTATCTTTTTAGGCAATGGAGAAATTATAGGCAAAATGAATGCTATTGAATTGATATGTAGGTCCCTGTCGAGTGTCGACACCCATTAGAATTGTCCCCACCTTTTTTTTTTCTTTTTTTTCCTTTTCTTATTTTAAGACTGTACCAAAAATCATTGAATAATTTTTTAATAAATACAATATTATTATTTAAAATTTTAAACATCACTTAGTTTGCATTTGGTTTATCGATTGGAGATAAAATTTTTAAGTTAGAGTTTGTTGACTTTTCAAAAACTAATTATAAATTTTATTATTTTTCATTAAAAAAAATAAAAACTGAGATAAAAAAATACAATTTAATTTGAGTTAAATTATAACGTCAAATGAAGCCTTAGTTATTAATTACTTTCTTCTAGAAGCTAAGAGCCTCATTTCTCACCAAGATGGTTAACTTATAATTATGTTCCTGATAATAAGGGTCTCTTTTTCCTTCCATGTGCTTGGTCACCCAAAAAAAAAAAACATAATTATCCGTCTTATTCTTTTGTTACTTTGTAAATCACTTTCAGATTTGTGTTAGTCATAGTTAAGTTATCCATTTCCCAAAAGGTTTTTTTTTTTTTTTTTTTTTAAATTGTCACAAATCTTCTAGAAGCCTAATAAAATGTATGTGTGTATAACGTCAAAAGTAAGGTTCCAAAAGGTCTATCCAACACGTCGAGGAATATAGTGCTTCATCAATTATTATCTTTTAAAACGGGAAAAATAAAATAAAATTAGTTCTTCTTTGGCAGTAGTGACCGGTGTGCGAGTATTTCTTGGATCTTTCTGTTCGTTAAATTTTGGTGACTAGTCCATTTTAATGATTCTGATTGAATCTCCACGTCATCAATGTGGGGCCATTTTCATTGCGTCCCTCATATTTGTAATTTCTAAAAAGTTCTTACGGACACCATTGAAACGAAGCATTACAATTAATAAAAATTAAAAAAAAAAATGTTAAGAGCCGTGAATGTTATTGAAGATCACATATTTAGTGAAGAGTGAGTCTTCTGATATGGTATCTATACGTGCAGTCTATTTTTTATTAATTGTTGTGTTCTCAATTCTCATCAATAGAAATATTAAATGGTTCTGCTTGGTTTAACATGACCCGTTTATTTTGAATTTATTAGTACTACATGCAGTACATGTACTATTTCACTTAATAATCGTACTATATCATGTCATATTATACCTACTTATAATTTAAATCGTCAAGTTCAGCTTATTGTTCATTAATACTCATATCATGCCTTATCCAGTAGAAAATGCTTAATAAACAAGAAAAATAAGTATTAAACATAATAAGAAAACATTATTTAAAAAAAATTAAACCATAGTAATTTTTTTTTAAAGGGGGAAAACAAGCTTTGAAAACCTTAACAAGTGAAAAATCAAATGAGAGGAAAGAGAGAGAGAGAAAAAAAAACATAACTAGTCTTGCAAAAATATCACAGAAATAATATATAAAAAAGAATAACATTATCGTGTCATTTATTATGTATGAGTTTAGCTCTCAACGTGTCATGCTCTTAGCATGCTTTATGTCCAAATTTGGCATCCAACCCAAGTAATTTAATGAATGTGCTAGATTAGCCTCATTTAATAATTGTGTTGGACTGTGTTCGTGTGCTGTGTATGTACCGTTCTGTTGGATCCAACTTATCTTGAGTCTTGACATATTTACACACCAGTGACGTCTCAAGCCGTTTAGTCCGAATAAAAATGGTCACATAGGATTCACTATTAACAGCACCATGGATGCCTCCCTAGTATTGTTCCAACTTATATCATTGTCTTCTTTAGGAAAATATTTGGGAATGCTACAACTTTTGCTGTTAATAGAAGATATATAGGTTCTATTTTGTAGGTCTCATACAGTAAAACAAACTTTGGTAGCATGTGATGCAAGATACAACGTTAATGTCCCTTTTTCATTCTTTTTCTTTTTTGAATAAAATTTATGTGGTGTTTAGTAATAAATGAAGGGAAGTATCAATCTTGTTAGGCCCTAGTTTGGCATGCTTTTCTGATTGTTTAGAAAATGAATCAAAATGAATTTTTTTTTCTTTTTTCTTTTTTGTTTTTTGAAGAAAGAAGTTTGATAATCTTGTTTCCTATGGTAGAAAATTCAACTGCTAATTGTTCAACTGTATGAAACTATATTTAGAACTACTTTTCCTATATTCTCTAATGTATTCATTTCAACCCATCACAATTACATAGTTTTTGGTCCATTGTCCATGTCTCTTTGTTTTCAACATGAGAATTTTCTCTCTCTCTCTCTTTCTTTCTTTCTTTCTTTTTTCCTAGATGTCATTGTTAGGGCAACTAACAAACGTCTTTGCGCTTGTCCATACAAGTGTAGGCTATAAAATATTTTGTACTTCAATTTCACTAAAAGAAACTCGACCCTTTTGACAAATAAGATGCATAAATTGTCACATTAATCTCTTTACTCTCATCTAACCCACAATAAATATATACTTATACTTAATTTTTTTTTTTTTTGTTTTTCAAGTTTGGAATGAGAGATTCGAACTCTATATCTTATGGTGGAATTTCATGTGAATTTACTGTTAGACTATGTCCGTAACCACAATTATATATGTATATATATATATATATAAATTTAGAAAGTGTGAAAATTAATTTACATATGTCTAATTAATTACTAATCCTACCTACGAAGTTGACTTAAATGAGTTGTTTATATATTTTTCTTGATCATCAGCCAGAAAAAGTGTAGAAAAAAAAAAAGCAGAATTGTTTATGTATATGATTACAACAATTGTTTGAGACATTTTGATCATAAAGCTAGGCTGGAATCTTTTATACGTGTTTTGCATACACACCCTTGTATAAAGACTTCATACTTGTAAATTCTTTTTTTTTTCCGCTTAAAAAAAAAATTAATTCTAATTAGTATCTGCTAATTAATTATAATTGATTTATGTGACACATGCAATAAAGTAACATTCAGACTGAACACTGAACTAAGAGAATAAGAAAAATACAGAATTTCAACTCCACGTACGATTCCTTTCCTTCATCAAATTTCTATTTTTTTTTTCAAACCAAATAATTAGAGAAAAAAACTGGTTAGAACTAATTTAATCAACTAATTATACTCTCCGAAACCGACTTTGCATATTTATACTCTTCATCATCAACCAAAATCATTCACAATTATTTTCTAAAACAATTGATGGTTATTATAATTAGGAATCTTTTTACATGTGTCGCATATAATCTTTTTTTGTACTTGTAAACGCTACTAAATTATAGCTATTATTATGCAACATCATAAATAAAATAACGTGCAAATTGAACGATGAATTTTCAGAAGAAGAAAAATACAAAAATTGGTCACTTAACGAAGAGTTCCATTTCCTTAAATTATTTTCTTTTTTCTTTTAAAATAAAATATTTTAGAAAACTGATTAGTTTGTTTATATTTATCTATCACAAATCTATAATTAATCAACTAACTATATACTCCAAAGTTGACTATGGATTATTCATAACACAAAACATATACCGACGTCAGATTTAGTTTAACTCCAAAATTATTATATTTTATTTTTTTCTTAAAAGAATTCGTGTGTTTAATTTGAAAGACAGCAACTTTATCGGGCATCTGCAAATAAAGTCAAATTCTTCTGAAATAATCAAGGTTGATTATATCCTGGATTGTTTTTCATCTGTCCATGAAATATATATCATTGTTTTGTTTAAATTTTTTAATGAATTGTGAATGGTATATTTTTGCACAGTTAAATTTGATATATCATTAGGAGTGGATATTTATGTGGTTGAATTTTGTTAAAACGAATAATCTAATAAAGAAATTTTCAGAAACACCGGGTATATTTAGTTATGTATGCATTTAGATTAAATACGATAGAGATTTTTATTATTAATCAAGAATAATGAGCAGTACATAAGGTGCTATATTTTGTTATCATTCTTATCTGCAGGTTGATATACATATTTTAATAAGGTGTTTACCTACTTTGCGACTGCATATATATAATAAGGACCTCCACTATCTCCAAATTAATTTACCTATAATCGTGATAGCTTGTATTGTATATATAGAAGAGAAGACCAACAAAGAATAAACATATATAAGATTATTGTTAACCATTTATTCTTTAAAAAATAACTAAATACAAGTGGGTTTTGGTTCGAGTTTTAAGCTCGCACGCCTCTCATAAGCAATAGCTCTAGGGTGTCTTATGTTAGGCCAATGGAGATATTTATATTTACATGTATAAAGACTTGTCTATGTCCTCTCCTTCAACAATAATATATAAAAATGAAAAGCATGATATAACATTTTATTCAACATTATTAACGTTAAAAGGTATAACACATCCTTAAATGTTATATATATTACGCTTCTCAATTCGTTTTATAATATATATAAAATGCTTATTATAATAAGTTAAGCTTAGCTTCTATAGGTTAAAGCTTTGGAATAAATTATTCATAAATATAGGTAATATATGCATATTTCTAGGCTTTGCTTCCATAGGCTAAAGATTCGACATAAACAATACAAAGAAGAAAAGTAGATGGTTTAAATAGTGCTGAAACACCCCATTACTTTAATAATGGGAGTGTACTTGGTCATGCACGTGAGAGGGAAAGTCATGAAAACATGAAAATTCAATGCTTTTCCTGTCTATTACTTCCGAGTGTTGCTTTTCCCTTCAAATCTCTCTCTACCACACATATACCTTTCGTTATTATGAAAAGATAACGACATATATTAGTGGCATCACATTTCAACCGTAGATAAAGAATTGTTTTGCTATTCTAGAAGAAATATATATATATATATATATCTTTCCAATATTTTAAGAATAATATCATAGATATCAACTCTTATTATTATATTTTAGTACCAATTAAAATATTTTTTGGGCATTAAAATATAACATCACTTAATTATAGTTGTTATTATTATATTTTAATATCAACTATAATTAAGTGATGTTATATTTTAGTATCCAAAAAATATTACTAAATTATCTTGTAAATAAATTGGTGTTTAAAAGTTGAGATTAGAACCGACGTATTTTAGAATTGTTAATATTTTAGGGTGTTCAAAACCAAATTAATCAATTCCATCCTTCTTGAAGGTTCACACATGACTATTTTTCATGACATGTTGATAGAATCTTTTTACTACTTTACACATTGTTTTATTCGTTACTAGCACTAAGACCTTTTTTTTTTATATTTGCCACGAATTTCAATTTCTGAAGTTCGGACATTTTGTCATAGAAAATCATACTAAAAGGGTGTGGCTTAATTTTAATGTCATATCAAATCAAATAATATGGTTATGAATTTAGTTGTAGTTATTGTTTCGTGAGTTTAACATAACTAAAAATAATCCAAAATTTTTAATTTAATACAAAATTTTTTTGTTCTATAAACCAAATATCACGTTATGACATACTCATGAAAATCATTGATAGAGCTCAGCTTAATAGGAACCCACTTCCTAGTGCTTACGTATATTCATTTATTTCCTCAAAAAATAATGGAGAGAGCTCACAAGCATCACTAATCCTAATTGGATAGTCCAAAAGTTATTCCACTTGAATTCTAATATCCTGTCTAAATTTGTGACCCAAAATGTAGCGATAACTCACCACAAAACTTTAAAATAAATAATAATAAATAAATAAATAAAGAAAAACTTACCACGAAACCATGCATTTGATTCATTCCACATAAAAGATGAGGAAAATTCTATGATCACGACTTTACAAATTTAAATCGAACGATATTTGATGAAATTAATGTAATGATGCAATCCTAGAAAATTCTCCCATAAAAATTCAACCCTAGTTTTAAATCATATAGGTAAAATTATTGGCTTTATTGAGCCTTACAATGATTTGACCCTAGTTTTAAATCATATAGGTAAAATTATTGGCTTTATTGAGCCTTACAATGATTTGAGTTAAGTTAATATTTTTCCAATATTCCCACTACTCAGAATTGGATTAAGCATGCATTTGTTCCAATATTCTCACTAGATGGAGTCAGGTATAGTATTACGGCTAGACTATATTTGTAACCACGTCTAATTTGTATTATTAAACCCACTAATTAATTGATAATAATTTATAATTAGCTTGCCGTATAGCAACGAGCATTAATTGACTTTTTATACAAGGATCCTCTTAACCTTCTATTTGGAAATTCCTGAATAAACTATCAATTTTTCGAAGGACGATTTTAAGTTTTAATCAATAATTAATGATAGAGTACCAAATTAAGGCCAACAAATTCCTTTTTTTTCCTTTGGGGTTATTACATAGTAAGCGTAGACACTCTTTTTCCCTTGCTAGATTTTTTCCATTGGGTTTTACTAGCAAGGTTTTTAATGAGGTTTATCATAGATTCTGATTTTTCGAAGGTGTAATTTCGATTATATCTTCTAATGTCAGAATCTGCTTTGCTTTGTTATTTGATTTTAGTCACTTTTTCCTTTGTGGATAGTTTGTACTATGTCGAATTGGAGCTATTGTTATTATTTTTTTCTTTTTTAAAAAAGAAAATTGCTAAGGACACTAATTTTAATCCCAACTTTTAAGTACCAACCTATGTGGTATATGAGTTATCGTTATATTATTGATAAATATTTAAAGCATTATCACATCAATTGATTGCATCTACTAATGAAAATAAGACATGTGAGTTGGTACTCAAAAAATTGGGATTAGAGTTGGTATCCCTAGTACTATTTTTTAATAAAATGTTGAAGATAGATAAATGATGATGATGTTAAATAGGTGCCAATCTAGTTTGGATGTCGCGGTGTATCTTCTGATTTTTGTCCTTAACAACCTCAAAAGCAAAAAAAGCGAACAAATTAAACAACTAGCCACCGTTATGAGGATGAGAATATCATAGTTAAAAAAAAAAAAGATAATAGATATGTTCATCAGAAAAAAAAAAAATATATATATATATATATATATATATATGCGCTACTATCAATTGGATAGTGCAATGGACATATCTTTCATTTTTCTCCCCATAGAATAAGTTCAAGATTCAATTCTTAAATGATTGTAGGGCGTTAGAGTTGTGTTCCTAAGAGTGAATTGAATCTATTTTTGAGTAGAATTGAGGCACTTTTGGTTCTATTGTTGTGCAACAAAACTTCTACAATAGACCAAAGAAAGGAGGACAAAATATCATCAATGTTCTTTTTTTTTTTTTTAAATTAATAATTATATAAAATATAGCCAAATGAATGTTATGTTTTAAAATGCAAGAAGCATAACGAGGCAAATATATTAACAAAAGAGAAAATTAGAAGAGGAAACGTCAGCCGGATGTTCGGGCCGCCTCCAGGAACGTCACTGGGCTCCCGACATTGAAACTTGACACGTGTATCATCTCTTTTTGGGTTTCTTAGTGGTGGTGGCGTCTTCCGACGACGATGGTGGTGGCGCTTGTGGTTCATGTGTCATCGTTTGGTGGCGTTAATATGCTACATTCTTTTTTTTTTTTTTTTTTTTTTGAATAAATATGCTACATTCTGCTATAATTGGCTGTTTTTCCCAACAGTTATTACGCCGACCGTCCGTTTATCATTTGCTTTTGACGACTGTGCTTTGGGTTTATCATTTGTTTTTTGTATGTTTAGTTTGTATATTTTGTTAAACAAAATATCCTTTCAACCGTTGTGACGTTTGTTATATCGCTAGATTTGTTTCTGTATTATTGTGGACATGGTGTTACAGGCTTATTTTTCTTAATCGATCGGAAGCTTTATAAATATTCATGTTAAAAGAGTCAATAAATAATAATTTTCGTCCAAAATTTTAATGGAATGAAATTTTTTTTAACCTCGTAATAACACATAACAGATCTGTTCAACTGCGACGTAGTAATCCATCTAAATGACATGACCATAAAAGAGAGAATTTGTCGGCCATTAGTTTGAGTGGAAAGCAAAAGCGTGACTCTGTTTTTGATAAGTTTTTTTTACTTTACATACACAAATTGACACCCATTAAAATGCCGAGCCCCAATTCGCTTTTGTTAATTTATATAATAATATAAAGAAACGAAAACATACAGAAATCCCCCCAGAAGCAAGATTAAGGAAAGCAAAATCATAATAAAGAGGAGAGAGATTCTGATATTTTCTGCCGTAATTATGCAACAGAATTATAGTAGAACTTTCGCCAAAAGATCTTCCTAAGCCTTCTCGACTTTGGCGCGATTTCTTGTTCTTGTTTCACTTCTCCGGCGAAAGAAGATCGTGATCGAATTTAACGGCTCAGATCGCTCGTGGAAGACCTTCATCTGTGATCTTTTAGAAGAGATCCATCACACTTAATTTGTACATAATTCTCTATTTAGATATGCTTCTCCGTGGTAATCTCTATTTTAATCTCGCTTAATTAGTCCAAATCGGAATCGGAGTCAGGCGAGCTCGGAAATTGGAAAATCGGAAATCCCTACCAGCACTGGTCGGTCTCCCAGTTCCGGCGAGGGTAGCCGGAAAATCCGGAGACGACGGTTAACGGTCGGCCGTGGCACCTGAGGAGTCTGCGATCGTAATCGGCGCGCTTCGCCGGATCGGAGAGCGTGGAGTAGGCGGCGTGGATCTTCATGAACTCGTCGGCGGAGGAGTCCTTCCGGTTGATCGTCGCAACGTCGGGGTGGCAAACCCTAGCCAGCCGACGGTACGCCGCCTTGATCTCCTGACACGTGGCGGCCGTCGGTATGCCGAGGATCTCGTAGAGAGAGGAAGCCGCCATCAGAGCGCTAGGGTTGCTGCTGTTCAGGTAAGACGTCGTGGAGCCGCTCTTCTTCTCCTTCCTCTTCGTCGTCGTGGCGCCGCCGGATAAGGCGCGTACGGTTCCAAACCTGACGGACGGCGACGGCGACGGTGACGGCGGAGAAGGTCTGGGAGAGAGCGAGGCCGGAGCGGTGAGGAAGGGTGCGGAGAAGGAGACTGAGAGCATGGTACGGAAGCTTCGAAATGCGAACGGTCATGTCGACGAGGGGAAAGGGAGGGGTCTTTGGGGAGTTTATATGGTCGCGTTGAGGTTGGGAGTCTTGGGCTGGGCCTTGAGCCTTGGGCCTTTGGCCCAGTTGGTGTCTTAACCATGGTTAAGTTGGTACGGGGGTGGGTTAACTCGGAGAAATGCATATCTCGTTGTTGCTGACTCGGCCAGAGGTATGCTATCCAATTTGTTCCCTCCCCACCTCACAGTGTTCAAACAAAAAAAACAAAAAAAATCATTAATGGTCGTTATAAATATACCAAAAATTATGATATTTTCACACCGTCCAATAAAAAGGTTATTTCTCTATTTCCCATTACTTTATTTATTTATTTTTTTAATTTGAATAAGCATGCATTTAGTGTGAATGTTTGGACTGTAAAATTTGAATTTAGATTGATTACATATTTATCGAGATGTTTGAATTGTTTGAGTTAAAAAGTGTAAAAACTTGAAATGTATTCAGAAAAAGAAATATATCAATATGGAGTTTGTTTCGTTCGTGTTGAAGTTCTATGCAATTTATTAAAAAAAAATCTCATTTGAACTTGTCTATGTAAAATTATGAACTTTTAAAGTTTGAGTTATAAAATTATGTGAATAGTAAAGCTGAAGGAAAAAGATAAATATTGGATTGTAGAAATAGGGTTTGGATTTGAGGTCCAAATACATGCTTAAACTTTACATATTTATTTAGCAGATCTGCATTATTTTTATTTTGCTTTTTTACTTAGAATGGGGGTTTAAACTTTATATTTTATAATAAAATCATATGTGAAATTAATGCTAGACTATATATTTAATTTATCTATTTTACGTTACTAACTATTCTCTGTTTTGTTAAATTCCTTGTTAAAAAAATTACTTTTATACATGTCAAAATGTATTTTCTATTTTTTAGACATTTATATATATATATATATATATATATTTGTGTGTCTTATTGCTGGTATTGAGAATATTATTTAACCAATTACATTATACTACATTGTTTAAAATTTTAAATTTTACTTTATTTAAATTTTCTGCGTCCTTTGCTTTAAAAAAAAATAATAATCGCATCCTAACATAATTTAGTTGGTTATATATTGTTATTATAGGTAAGGTAAGGATACTATCTACAATAATTTTATTTTTCAAACGTGAAAGTAAATCTATTTTAAAAGCAAAGAAGAACAAAAAACAAAAAAGAATTTTTTGCTAAGAAAAAAGAATTAAACTCTAAAACCCCAATACAATAGATAGATATGAAACTAGCAACCACGTATATTTAGTATAATTACTTATCAAGTATTCAGGATTAAACCTGTAAATTAAGGAAAGGTGCATATCAGATCAGATAGTGAATCAAACTTCTCTTTTTTTTTTTTTATAATCTTTTTTAATGGATATTTGTCATAAGTGCACTGGATTCGTTAGTCAAAAAAATAATTTGGTGACGGATAGCAGGTGCCAACTTAATAATAATAATAATAATAATAATAACAACACCTTAATAATCTCCCGTCTTAATTAGTTATGTACTAATCATTTGGCTCACATGGGCAGCAGAAAGGAAGCGACTAGTGCTAAAACTATTAAAGAAGAAAATAAAAAGAATGAAAGAGATCAACATGATAGATTTAACGTGGTTTGATAAACACAAAAAAAATACAAAGCTCCTAATAAAGATAACTAAATACAAAATACTAATTTTTCTAATAGTATTGTGAGACATATATTTATTGAATACAAACAAATTATATCTTTTTTTTTTCGCTTTGTCATATACGAATAATAGATAAACAGTGCATGTTTTAATGTTAAACATGATCATAATCATATCAAAATTTAAAAAAAAAGTATATAAATTGATAAAATTAGATAAAGATTTAATTATGAAACACTTGGTCCTATCGATAGGATAAAATTCTCTTTATCCTTATCCTTTGTTTTTATATGCTTACTTTTCATTCTACACTATAAATGAGAGTTCAAGACTTATCGTTTTCTATAGTAATTAAAAAATTATAGTCTTTCGAAATACTAAAACTTTTCTCCATTTCCATATCTCATATCTGAATCAGACGTGTTGATAAGTAGGATGATGAAATTGACATGCACGACTCGACCTCTTACAAAGACAAATTAAGCTACAATTAATTCATTGATTAAATCAATAATAATAAGGCCTAAGACGTTATACATACAGTATTAAAAGAATTCTGCAAAGCAATTGGAGTATTCAGTAATCCAATCACGTCCTAGGTTAAAGTCAACCAAGAAAACAATGTCCAATTGTCCACTATTTTTTTTTTCTTTTTAGCTTATATTTTTATAAAGAATTGTTTTTTTTTTTTTTTAAGAGCCGGCTTATTTTATTTATTTATTTATTTTCCTTTTGCTAACCCATGCATATCTTATTGATGAAATTAACGAGCACTTAGCTAGCCTACAATAAATGTCAACTCATAGTACCAAAGAGAATGCGACACCTAATAATGTATATCCATCATGCATTGCATGCGAAAAACGACTTACACATAAAGTAAAATCATAACAGTGTATTAGAATTTGATTCATTCTCTTATTAGATACAATCTATAAAATTTTTCAATCAATTTCAAGTTTATCATTTTCACTGCGAATGTTATTTTTAAAATTGAATTTCAAAATGAAAACGTTATAATTCGAACTTTAATACAAAAACGAAAAAATATCTTAAAACTACAGTCACGTCTACTATGCCATCACTACTAGTAGTATTTGCTTTGTATTTTATGTTGACTTCCAATACCAATAGAAGGAAATGGCTGTCACTTGGCAATTTGGCAATTGGGAACCACTAAAGTATTTCTTATATGTTTTCATACCTTAAAAAAATATACCAATCATGAAAAGGATAAGTTCAAGAAAATGTAAATAGATAAATAAATAAGAAAAGACAAAAGAGATCAATCTCATAAAACATAGTAATAATGGGACAGGAGGAGGTTGATAAGGTAGGCATTGGCTTTCTCCATTTTGATATTGAAAATTGGGGAGGTCCATTTTTCGGCTATGGAGAGTTAGAAGTTGTCCAAATTAATTCCCATTATTTAATTCTGCCTGTTGGAGTTTAATTTGTAGCTCTTGGTGCAACCAATGAGCCATATTGACAACGACCTCAAAGTTTCTAGTCCATTGAATATTTTATTTTATTTTATTTGTTGAAAGCAAAAACAAAAACAAAAAAAACAAAAAAAACAAAAGAGGAAGAAAAAGAGGCAAGGGGAAAAAAAATTAAAAACAAAAAAACAAAACAAATTGGTCGTCTCGATTGTTTGGATCCTTCTGTAGTAGCATATATGTCTATCGACATTGCATGTTTATAAATGTCAAATTACATACAAATTATGTAAAGAATATATAAGTTTGTAAATTTAACAATACAATACCCCACTGAGGTGTTCTTTTTTCCTTGCCCTGTGAAAGAATTGTCCTGATTATTTTTATAATTTAATTTCAAGTATCCAGCTCTAAGTTAGCCAGTGCAATTCCAGTAGCATTAGTCCCTTTCCCCCCACAGAAATATCTTCACTTGTGTTTTATCTTCACTCGTTTAGACAGCAAATTGGTGTTCCAAATTGCAACCATCAGGTGTCTGGTCAGGACAACTTGCATTACTTTCCCTTTTTATCCATAGATTTAAAATATCTTACATTTTTTAATCATTATATTTATCTCTTTTTATTTTTAAACTTTCCATGGTAGGTATTTTAATAATATATATTTTTAAACGTTATATATAATTAAATTCATATCAAAATAAAATGTATGCAGAACTTACATAATACAAATTTCAAAACAAAATTCTACCAGAGCTTTTTTTTTTTTATTTTAAATACCGTTATGGAGAATTCCAAAAGTACTTATGTTTTTAATTACATTTGAATTTGATGTGGCTAAAAAGTTTATAACTCTACCTTATTCATAATACATATTTTTTATATCCATTCTTATCACATAACACTCATTAAAATAGAAGACACTTTTAGATATTCCAATCCTAAGTGGTATTTTTAGCCTTTTAGTGGCTAAAAGATTGCCTAATTCAAATTTTAACGGCCAAGTGGTCTCTACGTCACCATCGGACCCTATTTTCTTCCACAAAATTGGGTTCACAATGAATGGTTCGAGTATCTCGATTCTCTAGGCCCCTAATTATCATCAAAAAGAAAGACAAGTTAGACAAGTATCTATTAATACCTCATTTTATCATTAGAAAACGACAATTTTGCTTCAAGTGGTCTTTGACTGACTTTCACGATCTTTCTCTTTGGTACTTAACCCCAAACTCTAATGATAAACATATATATATATATATATATGTAATTGTATAATGATAGCGATGGTAGCTTAATTTTCAGGGTTTTACTTTCCAGAGCTTCTTTTCTTTGCCAACACGGCAAAATGTTTTGACATTATCCTTTTGTTGAAGATTAGTTCTCTGCTGTTGACAATAATATCTTTGCCAAATGTTTAACAAACAAAAGATTTCGAGAATGTCATGATAGGGTATAAAAAAAAGTATTTTATTTGCAAAATTAACTTCTGAACCATCACTACGATAACTAACTAAACTTGATGGAAATCTCAAGCTTTCAAAAATGATAGAAAAATATTTTAACAAAAAGTATTTTATTTGCAAAATTAACTTCTGAACCATCAAAATCTGACAAAGAAAAATATTGTTTATTATTATTGATGATGCAATAGTTATATGTCTGATATAAACCAAAGTCCGTATAATTGTGATCCGGTTGTCATATTTTTACCATGTAACTAGTTTATTACATTGTCACTCATATAATGGTAAAATTCTGTAAATCTTAGCAAAATAAAAAATTACTATTCTTTTTTTTTTTTTCATTTTTTGTCCTTAATACATTATATTTTAGTTTCATAACATGATAACATAGTATGAGACTGTTTTTTAATATTATTTTTTATGATATGTTTGTTTTGAAACTCACCCAAATGATATGTTTGTTTTGAAAGTCATGAGTGAATATTTTGGTGACCATTCGTAATGGTGAAACACCATCTTATCCTCATTATAAATGCCTGCCTTTGTAATTAAAAGCAAATATTTTATTGATTCATTCCGTTACCATGCCCAATAAGTCATATTCCCCAGTCATATTCACAAAACGGTTTCTTCTTCTTAATCATCTTTTATTATTTATTATTTCCCTAACGGATTGGATGGAGAAACCGCTATGAAAAGGAATGCTTTTTCTGCTCTCTCGCCCTGTGTTTCTGGCCATAAAAACCAATTAAGAATATCAGCGCTATGTACGAAAAAATTATTAAGGGACCCACAAACAGCTAGCACCAAAGAAGGATTATAAAACCCTTTTGGATTCATCACCTCAAAGGAATCTAGCTGTTAAGATGGAAACTAATCAAGAGTGCAATCTGTTTCAAAATCATAAAAGAAAGGTTCATTTTTCAAAAATTGGTATTGCCATTTGCGTGTCTTTAGTTTTTAGGTTCAGCTATAAAATTCACATGTCTGTCGGCTCCAATTTTGAAATAATAATAATAATAATAACAACATCAACCGATAATATTAATCAAAACACAATTAATCTACCAAAACTTAATATAATCATATATGATATCTTCATAAAGCGACTCTTATAACTTTTTTTTTAAGTTATTAAAACAATCGGTTGATTTCAATAGAACATATTTGAGTAATATTTATCATTTGCACTGATAGTTTTAAATAATATTCTAAAAAAATGTCTCAAAGATGGATTTGAGATATTTCTTATAAATATATTAAGGACGCTTTTATTAAACCATAAAGGGATGTAACGGAAAAGATAATGTGACTGGAAAGTAAAGTAATAAAATAAAGAGAAGAATCATTAATTTCCTTTTTAGTGTTTGCTTGTTTATTAGATAATGTAAAGGGAAACAACTTCATTCCCTTTGTAGTGTTTACTAACCTTAATAATGTTAATCTTGTTAATGTAATTATTAAAATATTATTTTATATAATAAAAAAATATTAACATAAGAAAACTTATTAATTGTAAATAAATTAATTTGATATGTATTCATTTTCACAAGAAATCAATATCCAGGAAAATGTAGAAATTGACATTTTCCTTCTACATTCCCTATATTGTGTGGGATCTATTAAAATCTTATTTCTTATTTTATAAATAAACAAATGATTAAATGAAAAAAAAAAATTTTGACTAATTGCTTTCCCTTTTCTTTAGATGCAAAATAAACATGGCCTAAATTACAATGGCGGCATATGACAAAATAAGTGCTCATCATCCTATGGATGCAGGAAGTACAAATTTTAAAGTTAGAGGGTGTTTAGTAAATAAATTGAGTTTGAGTTGAGTTAAAATTTTTAAATTTGAGTTTAGTTGACTTTTTAAAAAATAGTTATAAACTTTATTGACTTTTCAGAAAAAGATAAAAATTAAGATAAAAAATACAGTTTAGTTAGTATTCATATCACTTTCATTTTTTTTTTGTAAGCACTGTAACACGGGTTGTTGTACGCGTATATTTTCCACCGCCAAGAGTATAATATATTAATAATCATCAGTCACATCTAAAGTTGCAACCAAAATAAATCCAAAGTCTCCAGGCTGCCAAGAGAAATCACATTTCTTGTAAGAAAAGCTAGTTACCGAACCTGTACAACTTCAAGGTATTTTTCCTCCTTGCAATAAAATTAAAATTAAAAATTAAAAATTAAAAAAGAGAAAAAGAAAGAAAGAACCTGGATTTTCCAGCTATGAAAGAACGAGTCAGTCGAAGATTCTGTACTGACTTGAAATAGGATAGAAAAGATCTTTCGGGAATTCTGTCTACAAGTCAAAAGTATCTAGAGTTGCACATTTTTTCCAGTCAAAACTCTTTTTTTTTTTTTTTCACCTGGGAATTCTCATTGAAACATTCTGGAAATCACTAGTGCCTATCTAGATGAGCAAAACCAATTGAAATTCAAATAAGAAAAACAAAAGGGTTAAATAATATATAAGATTTACAGGATGTGTTAATTATCAGCACTGCACCATCTAGAAGATTTAAGGAAAAAATCAAAAAGAAAAAAAGAAAAATTGGCAGTTTGGCATCATTTTCCTCGTGATTTTGAAGCAGCCCATTTAAAATAACCACAATTTGCTTCAGGATTGGATGAAGGTCCCTATAACAAGAAAAAAAATAAAATGGCACACCTTTTGTCATAATTTAAGTAGGAGCAACTCTTGCTCTGAAGTTTTCACATAAACAGTCATTCACTTATTAAAAAAATTCTTTTTTTGTTTTTTTCGCCTGCAAGAAGCATCACTCCATTTTTTAAACTAAATAATCTAAAACTTTATGAATCTAAATTTTTCATCAACAATGGAAAGACAAATTTGCACAAGTAATGTTTAAGATACCTCAGCGCGTGCACAGACATAAAATCGGCGACCGAAATTCGGACCTTGTTTCTTCACAACTCGAGCGATGCAAGGTTCTTTATGGCCCTTGCAAAGGGGTATGCTATTCTGCATCATCTGCTGTATCCTCTGCCACTCCACTAAAGCAACACTATTCTTTTCTGAAGAACAGTTCTTCATTTCATCCTGATCCCAAGTTGATGCACTAGAGTTAAAGTCACACTGCTGAGGACTATCACTTTGACTGACGTTCCCACTTTGATCATCCTCAATACGAGGATCATTTGACTGATGAGTAGGCTCTGGGATATTGGCCTGATTCACCGTCGAAGTATCTATGGCGTTGTCAACACTTTTGCTATGGATTGAACTTTTCTGGAAAAACGACTTTAGTGTGAGTTGGGACCATTGGTTTTTCTTTGCTTTTTTCCTTGTTTGATTGCCAGATACACTTCTGTTGCAGACACTTTCAGGCGTAATTGAGGTTTCACAAGCAAATCCGTTGCCTGACCCTCCTACGTCCATAACTTCTCGTGAAATTAGAACTTCAGACTCTTGGCTTGAAGACATACAAGGGTTGCCAGGAGGTACACCGGATACATCGCATTTGTCAAGGGCTCTTTTCACTGTCTCGGTGCAACTTCCCAGAGTGATATCTCCATCTGGAAATGAACTCGACACTTCGCCGGACTTAATTTGTTTGGAAACTTGCCTTCTCATTAATGCTGATACTGCACAAGGCTAAGGGCTAAGTCGATTTGGAGTATTGAGAAATAAGCAAGCAGCAGAAGGGCAGAGGCAGCCTATAAAACTGTAAAAATTGAATATATCAAAACAAAGGAGACTATAATCTAGTATAAACGACGGAATCTATAATACCAAGAGTTTGCTGGACACCATAAACCATGGGGATGTATCTCGAAGACAAAGACGGGGTACTGTGTTGGGGGACACTAGGAATTTGCAGCAAACTTGTATAAACGGGAGCATGGTCAGAACCTTCCAGCTTGATGCGTTGTCCTCCTTTCCACCTGTCCGTAGGGAAGAGGAAGAAAATTATATCCTTGCCCCATGCAGCATCTATATCTGAATGAATTCAAGAATGCAACTTCGTTACACAAATGAATATGCCACACTGCAATACCTGAGTGTGTTTCCAGGTTTCCACCGTTTATATTGTGTCAAAATGTCACACTCCTTTACATGGCAAGTGAAGAAGCTGTGGTCTTTCTGGTCCTGCTCTTCGTGCAAGCATGATCCAGCGCATAAAATATGGTCAATTCTTGACCCATAATTAAATTCTTCTGCACCTGTATTTTGTGGCCAGCATGTGTATGCATCCCTCCTGCAACGAGAAAGAAATAGAGCAAAACAACCACGGTTTCAAAATCATTCAATTTCACAAGGACAGAACTTAAGAACAATAATATAAGCTTTATACCTATCGGGATGTTTTGCCCTGAAAACATCAAAGAAAGCACCCCCATTCTCCACTAACATCGATCTAAACCATCGTCTGAATCTACAAGCCAGAGTTAATAGAAAAATATTCAGAATTGGCCTCTTCTGTCAAAACAGTGACTATAGACAGTTCAAAACACAAACACGAGCACATCTGCAAAGTAATGGAGCGGAAGCTTACTCATTATTTTCAAAATCTGGTCCTGCTTCGCAACGATCTAAAGAAGTGGGCGCAATGTTAAGATCACCAACAACAAATACCCTCCTTCCTTGACACAGGAAAGACTCCCATCTTTTCTACAAAAAGATTCAACGTATCATCCAACAAGTATAAAATTACAATCGCATTTTGGTTAAACAATTAAAACAGATTCCACCTGGTTGTAATCATAATTGAATTACTAATATTAATAACAACTTGAGCGTTCAAGGGTAAATACTGCACTATTTTTATTTTTTTTATTTTTTTATTTTTTTTGTGCTAAAGAAATACTGCACTAACTAGTTTACATAAAAAGTACACCAGTATTGCTTCGTATAGGAATAATGACATGAATAGAAAAGATTTTCATGAACAGGGAAATGCTAACTCGCTGTTGGAATTGAGAATAAAGGGCATATCGGAAAATGACAAAAAAGGCAACTTTCCATTTTCAAATGCTAATAAAAGTATTCATCATTGGATGCAAACATGGATGAAAATGTCGTTACCAAAAAAAAATACAGAGTATGAATTTATGAAAATACTATTGGATTAGTGATATCATTACCGATGTCGACCTTGCATAGAAACTCAAAGAAGATATATTTTATCCTATGTTATCTAATCCAGAACCCAAATTTACAGATATTATTGCGAAAATTTCGATAAAATTATGGGTATTTACTTCCTCGGATGCACACTCATACAAAAACAAGGCTATAAATTATAAAATAATGTTCTACTGCATTCAATGCAAAGAGAAACACGAATTTCCTTACCTGCATTATCTTGAAGAATTTGAGCTTAAACTCGATCCTTTCCGAATCATCGGGTTCAGCTCGAGGTCCGTACACATTGAACAGAACTGGCCAAAATCCCAACATGAATTCCACCTCTCCAACGCCATAATCGAACTCAAAACCAAATCTTTAACATACACTAAACCCTAACATTTCAATTCCAATCATTAGGTTAAAGAAAACTCACCAAAATGACTGTGATCAGTCACAACACAGCGTCCCTCGCCATCAACCTTGAGAAGCTCGTCTCGGGCAAACTCCTCGAGTCCCGGCGCAACCGCATCGGCCTCCGAAGGCGTTTCTCCTCCTCTTCCCGAGCGACAAGAACTCCCGAGAACTCCCGTGAAGCCCTCCTCCGCCGCCACCGGCAGCGCCGCCTCGGAGCTCGAGAACGCCGATTTCACGCGGCAAAACGTCGCGACGCCTGAAGATCAACGAGAAGTGGCGGAGAGATGAATCGGAAGATTTTTTGCGGTGGTTTTTTTTTTTTTGGTTCTGAGGCATTTCGACAAACAGCTTACCGGAGTAACCAAGGCGGCCTCGGTCGGAGGTGCGAGTGCAGGAGAAGAAGGAGTCGTAGCCCTCCGCCGTGACGAGATCGGCGGTGAGTTCCTGGCGGCGGAGCTTGGTCTCCTGGAAGCAGATGACGTCGGCGTCGAAGGAGTCAAGGAGTTTCAGCAGAGAGCCGTGCTGCGAGATGCGTGGTCTCAGGCCGTTCACGTTGTACGTCACGATCTTCATTTTTATTTTTTTCCTTTTTTTCCTTTTTTTTTTTTTCCTTCAATTTCATTTATGAAACATTTTCCGGCCAAAGGAGAAGCATTAAGGCTCGTGAGTTTGAGCCCGAGCCGGGCTGAGCCTGTGTGGCGCGAGAACAGTTTATACTTGACTGTCGTTTCCTACGTTTGTGTTTAGTGCAATCAAACCGACGACGTCGTTTTCGCTTTCAGCCAAAGCTAGAATGACCCTTTTTTTTTCATTTTTTTTTTAATGAAATGAAGGATGAAATAAAATGGATTTTGACTGTACCTAATTTTAAGAAACATGTACCATCATGGTCCGAAAAATAAAATACAATTGAAAAATGACGAGTTTAACAAGCATGTCGTTTATTAGTAATTTTGTTCATGTCGCTTTCTAATATTGTCGTTTCTATTATTGAATTCCTACTAATTCGATGTTGCAGTTTCTCTCTCTCTCTCTCTCTTCTTTTAATTGGTAAGCACCCACCACACCTATATAATTTTTTACACAATCAAGAATTGAACTTTAGACTTACCAGACCTTAATCCTTAACCCTCCCCCCTCACCAATTGAGCTAGCCTCAATGGCTTTTCTATGTCGTTGATTACGAAATGTTGTTTATATCTTTGAATTCCTTCTGATCCAAAATGTTATTTGTGAAGATAGCACATATCTTTTATCTGTATTGTCAATAGGGATTTTTTTTTTTTTTTTTTTTGGGATCAATATATGTATAGCTATATACGACACGTGGTTTTATCCTTAAAAAGCATTGTTATCTTGAGTAATAGAGTTTCTCAAGTCCATTCATAAACAACATGTTTCTTTACCCTCCACAAAATAGGCATGTGGTTAAGTGGTTTTATCTTCATTATTGTAGTTTTTTAAATCCGACTAAAAACGCTTTGTTGATGTTGTTCTAAACTGAAGTCATTTATCCAAAACAAGTCATTCATATGCCATGTCGTATACATTATTCATTACAGTAAACGACATGCATATTTCTTTCCGCAATCCACTGCCACTAGTGCTGTTTTCCGCAAGAATTGAACGACATGTCACAAGTTGCTTTATCCTCGCAATAACTGCAGTTTTGAAACAATAGAACCAAATGTCGTTTATTTTTACTAAAAAGATATATTTTTTCCTTTAGGTCGACATTAGTCGTTTTCATCAAGTGTAAACGACACGACATTTTATCCAAAAAGGCATACTGTTTCGTCTTGAGAAATGCAGTGTTGTGGAAGTTTCATGTAGTTGTCGTTCAATAGCGCAAACGACATGTTGTTTATCTTCGTTGCTATATACGACATATATTTTTATTGTAACTACTATTAATGTCGTTTTCATCCACCACGCCACGAATTATCTTAAACAAGAAACGTGATGCTGTTTTTATCTTTAGCGATAATCACTACTCCAGCGGTGTGGTTTTCATTGTAGTGTCTGTGTGATCAATTTTCAGGATAAGCCTTTGACTAGTGTCGTTTTACTCTAAAGTAAACAACACGTCGATATACATTTTTGTCCCTTTATTATTATTATTTTTTTTAAGGAATCTTTTCTTTTCCATGTTTAAAATTTACACTGTTCGTTAAATATACAAAATGAATTTTCCTAAAAAAACAAAATGAAATTTAACTAGAGAGGCATTGTTGATGTTAGATTTTATAATTCATTTCTCAACATATAGGTGTCCATTCGAAGATTATAGATCAATTCATATATGATTCCAAAGCGTCATTGACTAAAGAAGAAAAGCAACTCCTAAATTGACGAATATCAACTCTCGAATCAACTATCACCTGCTCCAAGACAAGAAGCAAAAAAATTTCTACAGGGATGATCTCCAATCCTCTTAGCTTGAGAAATCAGGGACAAATCTCATTTAAAAGGAGTGAATCTCATTCAAATGGGATTTTTTTTTTTGTCTTATGTTGGATAATTTTGTACAAGAAAGAAAGTCAACAAAGACAAAGATAAGGCAACTTCCTACTCAAATTTGAAGACGAAACCAGAGGTGGTACAAATCCCCATGAATAAAAGGCATCCTCCATGCTGAAGGGAACTGGGAAACACATCTCACTCATCATATTTCCACATATAAGAATGGCTCTCGGACGTCTTGGATATATTTTCCCCTACTTTTATCTTTCTTGTCTCTGCGAATTCTCATTCCAAAGATTCTTTTCTCTTTTTTACGCTTTCATGTACTATATTATCTTTACGAAGTGAAAACCTCACAAAACATCATAAAGGATATAGCTCTCGTATCGAAGGTGAGTCTTTATAAAAATTATGTCTCATTATTTTCTCTCTGTACTATATTTTCTTGTTCATATCGCAAACACGTTAGATAAAGCTAATAATCGATAGATTATTTAACCCAAAAAAAAAAAAAATTCAGAAGCCACCGTAAAAACTCTGAACACACATGCATGTATTAAATTAGAAAATTTAATCTAAGTAATGTTCCATTAAAAAAAAAAAAACTGAACTTATAGAAAAGAAAGAAAGAAAAAAAAAAACTCGAATAATAAAAACTGACACTAAAACGACAGCTAATCACCTGTCGCATATTTATGATGCGTCGAAACCCACACTACCAAATAAAATTTTACCAAAAGATCACCGAGTCATCTTCCCCACCCACCTTCTCTCCGGTTGCGAGTTGGCTTCCTCTGACTCAAAACCAAAAAGAAAGAAAAGAACTCCACTGCTATTTTTATGTCGTTTTGGCCCAAATTTCTCTCTCAATATCTTTGAAGCCAAACCAAAAAAAAAAAAAAAAAAAAGACCTAGGTTTTGGGGAAGAAATAAAGGTGGAAAAAGAAAAGGAGTTTATGTGAGAGTGGAAATGGAACAATGGAAAGCCGACGATTTCTCTCCAACTTCAGCTCCTTCTTCCTCCACTCGCTCCCACTCAGATTCCAGGTTTTTTTTTTTTTTTTCCCTCCTTTTGCTAATTTTTCTTTCTATACTTGTTGATTTTTCTTGAATTATTCGGATTGGATTTTGTTATGTATGTATAATTGAAGCAGAAATTTTGAATTTTAAAGTGTAAAGATGAAATTTTGGATTCGAACTGTCTCAGTATCAATTTCGAGTAATCAAATAAAAATTCTAATTTGATGCTTATTTATGTCTGAATTTTCTCTTAAAAGGAAAATGTTCACTTAGTGGTCCTACATTGAGTAAATAATTCATACATATAAAACTAAGTTCATTATTGTTTATTTTATTTTTATTATTATTATTATTTAATTTTGTTGGAACATTCAGAATAATTTATGAGAGCATATGAAAACTGTGAGATAGGCTGAGAAATAGAGTTTCAATTGCTCTACTAGCAAAACTTTATGGAGAAAAAAAAAAAAAAGTTTGGAGCTTGTTAAGTGAGGAAAATTACATGATTAGCTATTGAGCTCTGATTCGGCTGCGAAATTGTTAAGCATGAGTTAGAAGGGGCTTTTGAGTTTTCTCTTTGTCTTCCCTTTTGAGTTTGTTAGATTTGATCTTTTTTTGGGTGTTTTGTAACAGACAAAAGACGGATGCGGAGGTGGACCCTGTTGCTGCAAGAAAAGTTCAGAAGGCGGACCGCGAAAAGTTGAGGAGGGATCGATTAAATGAGCACTTTCTTGAGTTGGGGAACACATTAGGTATGGTCAAAAAGCAGTGCTTTTTAGGACTTAGTGATTTCTTGTTAATTATGATAAAAGAGCATTTAGACCTTTTGAATAATAATTAGTGAGTGAAAGTCCATACAAGTTTTTTTATAATTAGTATATAAAGGTGAGGAATTTCCCCGGAATATCAGGATGATGGTTTTCGAAAGACAAGTAAGGAACAGGGAAGAAGGGGGCTCTCAAAAATAATTGTGACTAGAAGAAACATTGGATTTAACACCACTTCTATGAGTTATTTTGTCTCGAAAAGCCAACAAAGGCAGCACCCTTTCTTTATCTCTCTCTCTCTCTCTCTCTATATATATATATATATATATACACTTATATAAGCATATATATATATATATATATCTTAGTCTCGATTTTGCATCATATGATTTACTGTTTTGGAGAAAAATTTAATTGGTTGAGTGCGGACTAACACGATGCTCTTATGGATGTGGGGATTTTCTGCTTTCTGATAGTTTAGGGGGCTCAAAAGCTGTTGCTTGCTGTCTACTTTGCTAGCCTTCACTGCCCATTCTTTTACTTATCTTTTTTTGTCCATCCATGAGGCTGTATAAAGAGAGAAAGAAAGGGGCAGCTAACTAGTAGGAGTCGTTTACTTGTTTTTGTTGTAATACCTTTTGATTGACAACTTCTTGTAGTGCCGGTCAAGTGCTTGACATTTGAACATTCACATTGTTATGTTTGAAATGTAGATCCTGATAGACCGAAGAATGATAAGGCCACCATACTCACAGACTCGATTCAAATGCTGAAGGAGTTAACTGCTGAAGTCAGCAGATTCAAGGCAGAGTACACAGCGCTTTCTGAAGAATCACATGAGGTGAAATTCTCCTTATGCATTGTGCTCATGGTTACGAGGACAATTATTTGTCAGTGTCATCAATTATTGTTTACTACAAACAGCTGATGCAGGAGAAAAATGAGCTAAGAGAAGAGAAGGCATCATTAAAGTCTGATATAGAAAACCTCAATGCCCAGTACCAGCAGAGAGCGAGGATTATGTTCCCGTGGACTGCCATTGATCCTTCTTCTGTTGTAATGGGCCCACCTTACTCGTATCCAATGCCTGTACCCGTTCCTCCAGGTCCAATGACGTTCCACCGGTCATCACAGCCGTTTCCATTCTTTGGAGGTCAGAATCCCGGTCCTATTCGCAATCCCTGTCCGACATTCGTCACATATCCAACTCCCATCAATCCTGCGGTGGAACAGCCAGCATCTCAGTATGCGTCCAATTCCCACATTTCAAGCAAACCCGATTCGAAAAGCAAGTCATCAGATCAGCAAAGGGGCAGCAATGTGGAAAGATGTGACGGTTCCAATGATGTAGCAACAGATCTTGAACTCAAGATGCCAGGATCGTCCACGCAACAGGTTTGTTGTGAAGCTATTGACAAATGGCTGGCACATTGAAGATGGCAACTTGACTGAACTGAGTCTTGTTTTTGCAGGACGTGTCTTCTTCTAGAGATAGGAAGGGCAAGCAATCGCAGAGGAAGGAAAAGACAACTACAGACGGAAGCTCATCGAGTAGGTATTCTTCTCAAGTTCTGCAGGATTGCTCCTCCAACAGTGTCGGTGACGTCCCGAAGACTTAACAACCGAAGAAATTCTAATTCCATTTGCTACTGACCGTATCATACCATGAGCTGCAACACCCGTTAATGATGTCGAAAATTTATGAATCTGTTCTAACCAATTTCCAGTTGAGAAAAAAGCAGAAAATTTGAGGTTCCATGGTTTTAAGTTCCCTTAGGATGGTAGATTGGATTCTCTCATTCAAAGTCATTATTTTCTCTGATATTTTGTCCAGGATGGCATTAAAAAAAATGCTTTTAACTTGTCACGTTTATATATGCACAAGAACCACCTAGGGTTGGATATGTTTGTAAAGTACCTGTATGATATAGTTACTGGTCTATCTGTATATTCCACTTCCAGCTCTGAATTATGTTGTAACTATCAATTTGGCCTTTTCTGTTTGCATTCTTTACACCTACATTATTTGTGAAAAGAATCTCAACCAGTAATTTAGACCAAAAAAATGTTATTTTTATGAAGTCACTAAAAGAAGAAATTGAATCTCTAATTAATCAATTTCTTGTAACCTTTCCACCTACCACCTGAATCAAGTTTTCTATGCAGCTAAAATTTTGAGAAATGAACAGAAAAAATTTCAAAGAGAGCCTTAATGATAAGGTATTTCTCTGAACATAATCTAAATCTGGTCAAATTCATATCAAAATAAAATTTGATATAGTCCTACTGACCGTTAAGATGTACATAAATTTTCAAAGATAGAGCACAGGACTTTGTAGATGAAACCCACCACATTTTTTACCATTAATTTTATTTATGTCACACGTTACAATTTGTAGGGCACAAGCAATAAAAATACCCAACACTCCGCAAGGATGTACACTAATTTTATAACCACAACAGCTGGAGCCACCTTCTGCGCAGATCCATTAAAACCAACTCTGACACAAAAAACAAAATGGTCTGCGAATTGCAAACACAATCTAATTGCAGAAAATTTTGAAGCTGTTTCATTATAACAAGATGAGGGCCTTTTCTGGACCTGGGATGTAGATAAAATATGGAAAATGGAACTCCATCTCTCTTATTATATCTCTTTCTGAATTTGAAATTTTCAAAAATCAGTTCTGAATCTACATCTTTCGAGTATTACGTGGAGCAGAAGACGGGCTAGTAACATTTCGTGAACCAATGCTTGCGGTCCTGAGAAGCCTTCGGAATTCCGATAAGCTTATTCTCCCATCTTTGTCGATATCAGCCTCCTCGAGAAGGGGGTCAATGGAGCCTCTTAAGCCCGTGTGCTGCAAACGAAGTGAGGAAACCTCGGTACTGAGAACAGAGATATTATGACAATAAATAGAAACCATAAGGATGGCAACAGAATTTTTGCTTCAGGTACAATACTGACCAATCTAAGTTCCTCTGGTGTTATAAATCCATCTTTATCAAGATCGAACTTTTCAAAAGCTGCCTGTGAGCGCTTCTGGAACTTGTCAGAGTCGTGTTCTTCTAATTGATGGACATGAAGAGTGGCCGTGACAAACTCGGAGAAATCCACAAGCCCATCAGTGTTGCTATCGATCTGCACCAAACATTTAGCAGTTATGCACGACAAAAAGCAAACAATATTCACTGCCATAGATTCAGTGTATAAACAAGGACTTTCAAAGAAGAGAGGTCAGACGAATGAAATCACATCATGACCCAGGTTGATATTAAACTTTCCGGTTGTGAAACTAAACGAAGATTTGCAGTAGACTCTACGGCAAAAGAAAAAACAATGACTAACAGAGAGTTTAGAAAACCTACAGCTTGAAGTATCTCCAGGACTCGGGAATCTTTCAGTTTCCAAGGAAGATCTTTTGCAAGGGCCTGCGATAAGACCATATCTTTTAAGTACAGAAACGAGAAAAGAGAAGGGAGAATTCAACCTGGAAGAGAAAAACCTGTCTCATTTCTTCAAGACTAATGGAGCCGTTTTTATCCACATCAATTGCATCGAATTGATCTCTGAGGTCAGAGAGCTCCTCTTCGTCAAGTGTGCTAGCTAGTGCCTGCAAGGCCGTCAAAATGAAATGAATAATTGAAAAACCTTTTCCCTCTTTTAGTGAACTTCCAGCTAAACAAAATTCCTTACCCTGAGAGCAAACTGTTTCAAACGACTGTACTTCACAAACTGCCGCATGTTACTCAGAACAGAAATATCGATCGGGATCTCTGATGCACTTCCTCCTTCTCTAACCCAAGGATGTGCTGGAGAGTAGAAACAAATTACAAAAATTAAACCAAACAACAATCTCCATAAACGCATGCAACTTGGCTGGAATCCCTTTTAAAACTCGTAATCAAAGGTCCAAAAACATTAACATTACATATACAAAAAGTTGCAATGATAATCTATTTTACCAAGGTAAGAATAAAGAATAGGCACTTACATAGGGCCTGAGAAGCAGTTAGTCTTGCCCTGGGATCTTTCACCAGTAACTTCTTCACAAAATCTTTAGCACTGTTACTTATGCTTGGCCATGGCTTGCGACGAAAATCTGGCTTGTTCCTTAAGACCTGAAAAATTAAAAGCAGATTAATAGGTATGCTAACGAAATAGTAACAGAGGGAAAAATGAAAAGGATAGTAACAAGATAAAGGAACCAAAAAAAAAAAAAAAAGGTGAAAAAACATGTACAGTAATTAGGTGAGGAGGAGTTTCAAGCCAAAAAAAATAAAAATGGCAAGGGTAACTTATTTCAAAATAAAAATAAAAATAAAAAACTGCAAGGCAAGCTCCCACAAATAGGTAAAACTTATTGGTATGAAGATTGGATATTTGACATAATGACATAATAAAGATAGTGAATACATGAATATTTAGAAAATGCAAATTGCTACCAAATTAAAAGAAAGAAAAAATCTATGAGGATAAATGCATGGAAATTAAGAATGTACTAGCACCTCCTTAAATATACCATCTTCAGTCTTATCCCAGAAGGGGCGCCTCCCACAAAGTAAGATATAGGTGATCACACCAATACTCCAGACATCTGATTCAGGCCCAGACTTGCGTTTCAATACTTCTGGTGCAACGTAATAAGCACTGCCCACAATATCTTGGAACTTCTTTCCTGCATTTTTTTATTGGAATAAAACTTAACGGTCCCAAACATAAATGACCAGAAACTCCAACAACAAGAGGAATCTGGAAAATACGGACGAAAGAAAAGGCAAGGAAAGCAAAATATCCCATGAGTTACTTCATCCTAGCAATAGGAATATACTCACCTGGTTTAATAAAGTCTGACAAACCAAAATCTGTGGCTTTCAAACGCGAATCCACTTTGGTTGACTTGAAAAGAAAATTCTACAAAAAAGGAAGAAAATGTAAGGGAACCCATTCAAGATGGTTACAGTTCAACCTGCTATTTGTGCTAATGATCGTGGCTGTACCTCTGGTTTCATGTCACGATGTACTAAACCGTGTAAATGACACTGAGCAGCAACCTTAAGCATCTGTCGTACAACTACCGCCGCATCTTTCTCGGTGTAACGGCTATCCTTCCTGCTTATAGTGATGCAAGTAAATACTTATCCCAAATACCAAAAAATGTTCACTTACTGTCATAATCGAACTTTGGACAGAAGAACAGATGCGATGGCAAACTTAGAAAAGAAAAATATTCTATCAGGAACTAAGAATTCTTACTTGGCCAAGATACGATCCAATAATTCGCCACCCTCACATAATCTGCAAGTAAATGTGTTAGAGAAACATGTAAAACCATCCGTGCGCGCCCTTGCGCTTTATAACAATGGTAAACCGAGCAGAAAATGAACTTGTCCGGCAAAAAATACACGTTGCACTTACTCCATAACTATATACACGTAAGAATCATCCTCGAATGCATCGTAAAACTGAACGACATTCTCATGCCCTGTAAGCTCTTGCAATATCTTAACTTCTCGCTTAACATCCTCAACGGCAATAGGAAGAACCATCTGCCACCAACACCGAAGATTTATTTCCTTTTAGTTACTTTTGCAAACTCTGAAAATTTTTTTCTAAACATTCCCAAAATTCCTTTAATAAGACACTACACTTGTTCCTGCAGGTATTGATTACTGCCATAGAATTGCAAGTCGCCAAAAACATTTCTTTTCACCAAAATGTGTGTGCGCGTGTGTGTGTGTAATGAACTAAGCAGCAAAGACATGTTATTCATGGGAAGATTGGTCAATTTGAATAAAATTGCAGAAAAATTGAACCGCACAAGTGAAAAATCAAACCTCCATTCATACAGGGAACGAAAAAGGGGAGAAAAAAGAATCGATAAGACTGCTCAATCTTACCATTCGACCAAAACAGTAAACAAAATCACCAACTGGAAAGTGGGGAATCTACAGGGAAAAAAGTCAAACAGACATTTGGGATAAACCATTATTACCAAAAGGCCAATTCAGAAGTAGAATCTTCCAGCTGCCAATCAGAAAATTCCCTCGAGAAAATCCCAGATTCCCCCACCTCAAAATTCTTCTGAATCCCCGAAACAAAATCATCTCCCGTAACGTAAGCAATAAAAAGGCAGATTAAAAGGAAAAAGTAAAAAAGAAGGAAGAATTCCGACGTTTTTACAGAAAACCTAGATTCAAGCAAAAGCCTAGGAATTTGCAAGAAATCGCCGGAGAAACAGGAAATCCTATATACCTACCTTATTCTTCTCGATTCTCTTGACGGCGACACGATCGCCATTGGCCTTGTCGGTGGCGACGTAGGTGTAGCCGAACTGGCCGTGCCCGAGGAGTTTCCCGATGGTGTAACGGCGGTCGAAATTCTTGGCGTAGCCGAAATCGGTGCGCTTCCCGCAGGGGATAATTCCGCCCTGCCGCCGGGCGTTGTTGCCCCGCAGGGGCTTCTCCTTCTCCTTCTGCTTCTGCTGAGGATTCTTCTGGTTGTTCTCATTGCCGCCACGCCTGTTCCTCGGCCGTTGTGGGTTGTTGTTCGACGACGACGACTCTTGTTGTGGGAATTTCGTTGTCGTTTTACGGGGCTTCGGTGTCGTTTCCTTGGCGTTGTTGTTGTTGTTGCCGCTGTTTGAGATGCTGACTTTAGCTGTGGATATGCAAGCGCCCATGGTGGTTGGTGGGAGAGAAAATGAAAAAGAAAAAGACTAGAAGAGGAGGAGGAGAAGAAGAAGAAGAGAGAAGAGCTTCTTCAGAGGTTTTAGAGGATAAAACCATAACAAAGATAGAAACAGAAACTGGGAATATAAATTGGAGAGGAAATCTAGAGAGAGAGAGATGAAAAATAGGATAGGAAAGACTGGAGCAGATGGGAGGAAGAAGGGAAGAAAGAGAGGGGGAGGGAGGGGAGTCAGGAGATGGATGGTGGTCAAAAAGGGACTTTTGAATATTGTAAATATTTATATTTATATAAGAAAATTGAAACCCACCCCCCTCATGAAAGTTTTTTTTTTCCGTCTTTTTTTTTTCTCCATAATTTTACGAAATAGTGTAATTCTTTTTTTTTTTTTTTTTTAAGGATTATGCAGTTTAATACAGCCAATCTTACATTTGGTTAATCAATTGGAGATGAAATTTTAAAGTTTAAGTTAATTAATTTTTTAAAAAATAATTATAATTTTTATTAATTTTTTAGAAAAAGATAAAAATTAAGATGAAAAAGTATATTTTAATTGAAATTAAGTTAAAATACCAAACGAAGTATAAATCTTTATTTTTTTTATTTTATTAAAAGTAAACGATATATAAACCTAAGAAATAATACAAATGACCACATAATACATGAGACTTAATTCTCTATTAAAATCAATTTCAATAGTAAATTATGATGAAACTCAAAGAAAAAGACGTATGTCTAAGACCCGATAACTGAAAAATATCTCGTCGCACTAAGATCAAGCACATATAAGATTCTTTTCGATAAAATCTCTGCAACATGTAGCAGTCTCTGAGCAATTGAAGGCCAGGATCATGTAACAATAGGGCCACCACCTACTTCATATGTAATCAAATTTAGTGAAAACCAATTACACCACTAAAATATTGATATGATGAACAAGAAGTAAATCTGAAAGTTAAGGAAACTACCTCTGTTTTTAAAAGCTTAACGCAAAAAAGACACACCAAAACGCAAATCTTATCCAACAAAGACATCGCCCTTGTTAATCATAAGAATGTGGCACGCAACAAATTATAAAAAACAACGCCACAAAACAAGCACATCATTTTAAAAACATCCACAGGCTCAAGATCGCCGGAAGGCAAGGGGTTAGTCTCTCAGCTATCAGCGTCGTCACAACAGGGGAGCCGAGCCCCCTCAACTGCATATCCTTGTGATGGTTTTGCCTTCACCTAGCCTAAGCTCAACCCCTTCACTCACGAGATCGCTTCTGCCACAAAAATCTCTCTGTAGAGACCCTCCCTATGTCTCTAGGGCCTGGAATCCGGAAATTTTCTTGCGGCTGTTGCCAAATACCGGCCCTAAGAGAAGAGCACACATAATAAACCATAAATATCACATAAAGGAAGAGAGAGAGATTAGAAGTTTAATTTATATATATATTACATTCAACCATATAATTGTTATTAGGGCATTTAAAAAAAAACACTAATCGGCGTATAACTTTTTGTTCAACTAATTGTAATAAAAAAATTTTAAAAAAAATCACGTGACGTTGATTGAACTGTCACGTAAATAATCATGTGGTATTGATTTAACTACCACATGATATCTGTAGAAGGCAAGACGATTCATGCTTTTAAAAAAGGATAGGTGATTTCTATAGTTTTCATTACATAAAGTCATAACGTGAGAGCAGTTGAAAATTGAAGGTATATGTATATATATTATTTTGTTATCGACTGTTTCTGTTTTAAACTTTCTTTAAAAATAAAATTTAAAATTAAAATTAAAAAAAAAAAAAAAGCTTTAAGTTAGAACAATTGTATATTCTGCCAAAAGAAAAAGAAAAAGAAAAAGATAAAGAATAGTAAAGTTCATAGTACGGGATCCGAAGGAAGAAGAACAAAGCCACGGTTGGGAATATGTCACCATGTTAGGACGGAATGGCCACCATCTGTTACCGACAAATACAAGAACTATACCACGAGACTCACCATCGAGGCTTATATCAACTAGATCTACCCTAAACCCCCAATTCACTCACCGCGCACCTGCGAGCACCATCTCTAATGCCAAACACCTAGACACACACTCTGACCATTTTCCATCTCTTCGGGCTCCGGCTAACCACAAAGCTTAATCATTTGCCTGGGTCTTCACTGAGCAACCCAAGGCTTCTTCTCTAGGGTCGGGAGTTCGAAGACCATCCAAGGGTGATGTCAAACTCTGACCCAAAAAACCAAAAAAAAAAAGACAAGCAAATAAAACCCTATCACACTAGAATGAGAGAAAGATCCTTAAAAAAAAAAATAAAACACATGATCTTGATCATTAAAACACACATACAAACACAATTTATTATTAAAAGACTTCGATATTTAGTGTTTTTAGGGGTAAATTATGTTTTGAAAGATATTCGTATTATTTATTTTCTCTTATATATCTTCTATTATACATGTATATTAGTAGATTCTTTTACTTGTTAATTTCAACTTAGATATTCCACCAAAAATAAATAAATATAAACTTAACTAAAATACACTTTTCTTATAAATACTATCGTATATGAACTGAAAAATAAAACTTATCTGACATTGCATTTTTTCGGATCCTATTACAAAATTGTCATGAAGAAACTTTACTAATGTGCTTCACATTTATATACCACGTCAACCATGTGCAACCTAATCTACTAACCGTACTTAAAAGGATGAATAGTGTCTTTCGTCCTTCCTCCCCCCATCCGTCACGTGACGGGTTCTAAGACTGTCACTTGGTATTAATAAAAATTAATTTTTTTTATCAATTTTTTTACTGGGTCAAATTTTTTTATCCCATTGATGGTGTTAGATCTAACGGATAGGAACAGGTGGATTGATAAAGTATATCAAATTATGGTGTAAGTGTTTAAATGTGATTATACTTTAAAAAAAAAAAAAAAACAAAATCGCAACAAACTTCCTAGACCCCCCCCCCCTCGATGGCGACCTTGCCTTCCCCCCACCGACGTGAGCCCTCTCACCCCCCTCCCCATGCCACAACTGGGTTCGCCCCAGCCCCCAGCCCCCCCCCCCCCCCCCCGGTGACTGGTTCGGCCCCCCCTCCTCGTGCTAGTTTCTGGTCGCCCCCCCCCCCCCCCATCATGCCGCCGTGACTTAGTTTGCCACCTTCCATGCACGAGTTTCTAGGTCCCCCCCCCCCCCCCAACCGGATTTGGAGGTCACGATCGCATTAGGCCTCGATTCCTTCACACGATGTCGCCTGATCTCATCGCTGGCTGCTGGGGGCTCGCTACTCACGTTGGAGGCAACGGTGGCATGGCTAGAGGCGTAGGAGAGCTTCCCCTTCTTCAGCAACTGCTTTGCCTACTTCGCTGGCTGGTGAACTAGAAGATGATCGGAAAGAGACATTTTTTTTTCTTTTTTGTTCTCAAGAGTTTTGCAAGAATTTCATGTGGTTGGATGCACTATAAGTTTTGCATACACAATAAATCTAAATTGTTCAAATTCAATCTAGTGGTCAAATTTTTTGACCCCATCGATAGGGTAAACAAAGATGATCTCATTATAAAAGTCCCCTTATTTTATTTATTTATTTTATTTATTTTTTGTTTTGTTTTATTTTATTTTATTTATCTATTTAACGTGGTTTTTAAACTTGACATGTGACAATTTAAAATAAAAATAATAATTTTTAAAATTTTTATTTAATTAATTTTTTTTATTTTTTATTTTATTTTACTTTATTGTATTTGTCTAGTACGCACTTACGCATGCATTATAACTAGTCAAGTAAACTCGTACATTTTAACTAGTCAAGTAATAATGCATCATGGTTAGGTAGTGTTCTGAATTAGAAATGTCTTGTATTGGGTTTACTTGTACACAGATTTAAAGTTCACTTTTATATTTCTCTCAAAATTATTTTAATATGGAAAAAAATATAATTGTTGAAATTAAATATTATGTACCTATATCTTGTGTTAAAAAAAAAAAAGATCGGCATAATAATTGTTACTTTTTTTTTTATCATTGAACATTTCTAATTATCTATTTCCAAATCCACATTGTATATTTTCTATCACGTATGACAAATTGACAACGAGTAGCTATGGGAACAATTTATTCCTTGTTTCCCAGAGGGATAAACAAAAAAACAAAACAAAAACAAAAAAACAAAAACAAAAAACCAGCCTTGTACAACTCTAAATGATAGATTATATAAGAATTAAATTTAAGAGAAATTTTTATAAATTCACGAAGCTTAAAAAAAAATATTAAGTTTACAAAATTGAGCACACCAAATTAGGAAAATATTTTATGTTACCATAAAATTCAAACAAATTCATACCTTGACATTAATAGTAGCTTTTGCCTTTTATTTGTTAGACGGCTTGAATGGACTTGAGGAGACTGATAAAAGAAAGAGCCGACAAGGAGGGGACTTCTCTTTTAGTTACAACAGTACATTTAAAGAAGGGGTAGAATTACAGTTCTTTTTATATACATTATCGATAAATCTCATTTTTAAATCGTTCAGATATAATCAAACGGTTGAGATATTGCTTATGTACGGTAATTATCATACACTTTATCTTACAATAGTATTTGACTAATAAATTAAAAAATAGTAAAAAAAGTAGTTTTAAAAAAATCCAACCTCCTTCCTCGACGCCGTCAACTTCCCCGCCGACCCCCCCGTGTCAGCGTCGATCCAATCCCTCCCCCCCTCCCCCCTCTCCCCCCCGACACTAGTGACGGACCCCCGCTCCCCCCCGATGCCGACCAACCCAGTCCCCCCCCCCCAACTGACCAGCCCAGGCCCCCCTCGACGTCGACGACCGCCCCCGCCGTCCTCGAGCCCAGGTGCCCCCCTCCCCAACACCGACGACCCCCCCTCGTGAGCTCGAGCCTAGGCGCCCCGCCCCCCCCCCCCCCCCCCCCGAGGCGGCCCCTCTTCCCACACATTACCGACGACACTCCCCCCTGACTAGATCTACCCCCCCCCCCCCCACACAAGCGAACTCGAGCCTAGGCCCCCCCTCCCCCCCGATGCCAATGACCTCCCCCCACCGCGCTCAAGCCTAGGCGTCCCCACGTCCCCAACGCCGACGACCCCCCCCCCCCCCCCTCACAAACTCAAGCCCAGGCGCCCCCACCCCCTCCCTCCCGTCGCTGGAGACGCTCCCCTTTGACCAGATATGCCCCCCTCCCCTCCCCCCACGCCAACCAACCCACTCCCTCCCTCCTTCCCAACCCCGATGACGGAAACCTCCCCTCTGCCCAACCTTCCACCACAGGTGGATATTTTTAAATTTTTTCGTCAAATACCACTGTAAGGTAAAGTGTATGATAATTACCATACATAAGCAACATCTCAGTCATTCAATTATATATGAACGGTTTAAAAATAAACTATATCGATATAATATATAAAATGTGCTTTACTGCAGTTTTACCTCTAAAGAAAATTAGTTTTTTTTAGATGACTCAAAACTTAAATGATTGAGCTTAGCCAAACTAATATATAAGTGTAGCGATTATAAATATAATCTAGCGAAAACTTCATATTTAATTTCAAAAAAGTAAATTTTAAACTTTCTACTCTAAATTAATATATTATAATATATCACCGTGCAATTATAACTAATTTCAATGGCATTACGAAATTGAGGTGGCTGGGTTAAGTGGGGTTTGATGCGGGACTTCTTAACTCTAAGCATAACAAGTTGTCAAGTGGACAAATTGAAGATAATGAAATTTGTTTACACAATTTACTGTTGAATGTGTCCACAATCACGGAGATATTGGAATTTTCTTTTCTTTTCTTTTCTTTTTTTGGATGAAGTCACTTTTTTTTTTTTTTTCTGCTGATGAAATCATATTTTGTTTTCTCTGGAAATTCGTGTTTGGGTTTTTAGGAAAAATAGCAAATTGGGATAAATTTAAGTGGTTATTAGTTTCAATTTATCATTTAAATACGAATTTATTGGAACCAATAATAAAATACAAGTACCGATTTCAATGTTTATATAATGATATACACAGGAAGTCAATGAAAATTTAATGGTTTGTTTGGTGTTTTAGTTCGACTCTAACTAACTGTATTTTTTCAGCTGGATTTTTTATTTTTTTTTTCCTCTGAAAAATCAATAAAAATTATAATTAATTTTTAAAAAATTAACTAACTCAAAATTAAAAATTTTAACTCCAATCGATGATCCAAATAGAGACTAAGTATGCATGTACCTAAAAGATAGCTAGAGCTATATATGGAAGTAATTGTTTTTGCCTTTTTTCATTAAAACCCATTTTTTTATATTTATTCTTGCTTTTTTTTTTTCAAATAAAAAGGTAATAAAAAAGTCAATAATTTTTGAGAAATATGTGAAATTACACTAGTAAAATTATCACAAACATCATTTAAAAAAAATTACAAACACACCTTCAAATAAATTATTGCAAACATCTGTTTTCCGAAGGCAAAAAAAAACATTACAAAGTTCAGATAATTTAAATTAGCCGTTTCATTTAAGATTTAATTGATTCATCATTTTAACTCTAATTAAATTATTTTTTTAACTAAATTTTTATATTTTTTTAAAAAATTAATAAAAATTATAATTAATTTTTTAAAATATCAACCAACTATAATTTAAAAATCTCCAACAAATCCAAGTGTTATCGTGACTCCGTGTCTGGATACAGAATTTAAGTCGACGTCAAACTTTGCAGTGTTGACTTGGTCTTTGGATTGGATGTCTTAAAAACAGTCAAATCTTAATGGGTTAAGTTACCCTGTATCGCCATCAACGGAATTCTCTATACACCCCATCTCCTAAATTTATTTAAAATATATATATATATATATATATATATATCCTATACATGTTTTAAAGTTGTATCAACTAGTGAAACATGTACAGATCTAGAAAAGGAGTGCTTTAACTAGATGTTCACTGCAACAAGGAAAATTTTTTTTGGTAGGCTATAACAAAATTTTCTATTATCATTGCGTAGTTTTAGACCAATAAATTTATATCAAACCATTTTACATTCATAAATTTTCCTTTTTAAAAAACATCTAGTACCAAAACAAGTATATTATGAGAATTCTAATCTTATGTAAGCTATAATATATTTATAGAAAACGAGACCAGGAAATTCATATTTTAACAAGAATAGTGTTAATAACATCAACTCTTATCTAAATTTTTTTAGTATAAGCTCGCGTTTCAATGATTTGTCCTCTTTTTACTGGTTGAGATTAAAATTATTGTCTCTAACAATATATTTTCAACAAAGTGAAAGAGAGCCAAAAAAAAAAAACGCGGATAATTTATGTTTTTCCTTTAATATTCTTTAAAACATAATGCGATATTCCACACAATAAAAGATAATTAATCGTCATAAATATACCTCTTAACAAGTTGACATGCTACCCTCCATGAATATTATACTAGTGAGGAAAAAAAAAAAAAAAGAATCGTCATAATACTAAACCTCCATTTGGTAAGTTAGTTGGAGATAAAATTTTTTAAGTTGAAGTTGGTTGACTTTTCAAAAACTAGTTATAATTTTTATTAACTTTTAAAAAAAATAAAACTGAGATAAAAAAATACAGTGTAATTAAAGTAAGACTTCAAACTTAGCAGTCACAAACTAAAATCAAGAAATAAAAAACAACCATTATATGAAATATAAATATTTAGGCCCTGATTGAAGCATATGATCAATTCACCAGGCGAAAAAGACTGCATAAATTTCAACGTTCCTTTTATTTAACTAAAGTATTAATTATTTTAAGGACCCAAAAGTATATAAATATAAAAATATTTGAATTTATATATTTTGAAAGCCTGTACCAGTATATGCCAGCAGTTTAGCATATATGCTCCAGGAAAGTGGTAACTCAGAAGATTTCAGACGCAAAACATTTTGTAATAAAAAGACTTTGACTTGACTTAGGTAATTTTGATTTCAACACGTAATGATAAATTTTTTTTTGGGGGGGGGGGGGGGGGTTGGGTGTAATGATAATGTTTTTTTTTTTTTATTAAAAAAAAAACGATAATGTTTTTAATCACCTACTCGTGAGGAACAATTAATAACAAAACACAATGACAGACATAGCTTAGGATTAGATTTCTTTTTATATATCATTAAAGTAAAAAAGGTATTTTAAAGATAACACCGAGTTTTTATTTTTATTTTTAATTTTTTGTGTCAATTTATCATTCGTGTTTTGTAATAACCGTATAGTAATTCCGAAAAAAATCTTAATAGTACATTTTATAATGATTCATGAGAATTATAAAAATTACTTGTTGCAATTATCAACTGGTATTGATATAAAAGAAAAATAAAAAAATTTAAATCTATTAACGAAATACTTTTTGTATTAATTTTACAAAAAAAATTACATTACAGATTTTTTTTTTTTTAGAGAAACCTTATAGATATTCATTAGAACAAACTTTATTGCCAGCATGACTCTTGCCGATACCAAATTTTGTTTTTAATTATTGCAAATAAATAAATAAATAAGAATAATATAAAAGGCCCATACGAAAATTGTAAATTGTGATAGAGAGAGTAGTGATCTCTAATTACTGCTTATCACATGCCACCAGCGAATGCCAGCCTCGCGTCTCTCACCGACTCTCGAAGAAGTAGTTGCATAACTTACGTTTATTATTTTAACTCTTAAAATAAAATAAATAAATAAATAAAAATGACTTTGCGGTAATTGAATTGTATTTTCAGTTTTATTTATGAGTTAAAAAGTGTGTATGGGAGATTCTACGATGGCAGCTCTCACCAACAAATTCAATAGAATTAGTGATTATGATTGTAAGATTTAAATCTAAAAATACATATTATATAGGGTAGAATATCACGATAAAATTCTTCTAGATACATCGTTATTTATACTTTATAAATATCGTCTAATTTAATTTATATGATTGAAAACAATCATTATATAGTTGAGAACGATCATTATTTTAGAGATATTCCAATATAAAATCTCCTTAATATTGTAAATTTCTCGTTTTGTTTTTGTTATGGGGCCGATGAGCTTGATTAGGTCACCTTCTTCGAGTGTATGTGTCGCACCTCCATACCATCTATACGCTTCACAATGAGTGCCGGGCAGCCATATTGTCAGCATCGGCTCGACTATCATTTTATCTTAGGCACTCTCTTTATCGACGTGCCCTCGTGGGGTGGGTAAAGGACCCAATTACTGCCAAGCACCTTCACAGCGAATTGGCAAACCAATCATTACTCGACATGTGGGAAGAGCCTGACAAAGCTGTTATGACTACTCTACGGGATCACTTCGCCCCTTAGGATGTTAACCTAACAAGGGGAATCCTTACATGGGACACGTGGCATCCATTACGCATTTTCTGCAACAGAATCCCTTATCTCTTATAAAGATAATCACTCTTTTAAGAAGATGATCCCTAATTATAGTATTTTTCACATGTTTCAAATTTCTTTGTAGCTGTCTCTGCAATCAAGACTTGCCAAATTACTTTTCTCTACAAGGAGCGGATAATGAATCAATTAGCATTCACACCATTAGCAAACGGATTCACACAATTGGTGGCTAGACTATATTATATTTAGGATTCACACAAGTGATTATATATGCACGTTAGAATAATCAAATAATTCATAACTTTAAACTGTTAGATTATAAAATTAGAAAAATTTAACGATTCAAAATCATATCTCATATTTATATATTTAATCGTATCATATTTATATGACAATAAACTAGTTGGATATTCAATATATATATATATATAATTAAAAAAAAAAAGAAAAAGAAATGCTATTAAGGGTTGTTAGAATAATCGTGGGTAACGTGTAAAGATGTCACTCCCAACTCTCCAACTCCAAAGGTATTTGAGAGTTGGATTTGAGCGATTAGTATGAACACACCTTCACGCTTCTCATGATTATTATAGAAATGGAAGCATCACGTTTAAAAAGGACAGGTGGAGGAAAACATGTGTTGGACCACCAATAAAATTAAAATCATCTTTAATTAAGGTGTTGTTAATCATCTTTAATTAATTAATTAGGTGGTTCACTTCCAAAAGATGTACCAAAATATCTTATTAAGCCCCCAAATTTTGTTTTCCCACGTTGCATAATTCTGCTTCACTTTCTTGTTCGTTCATTCCTCGCTAGTTTTTTTTATTTCAACAAACACTATTTGCCAATTTCCAAAAAGTATATTTTTTAGCCAAAAAAAAAAAAAAGATACCACATATCTTATAAGCCTCTCTTTTGTTTTCCCAAGTTAGTATCTTACTCAATTATACTCAAAAGATAATCTCAGTTTTATTATAAAAAATAAAATAAAAAAAAAATCTTAAATATTACACCATGCACCTAGTTGGTGGTTTTGTTTTTGCAAATTAAATATAGTAAGATAGAAAAAATAAAATAAAATCTGTTAATATAAAGCAGTTCTAAACTATCAGGATCACAGATTAAAAAAACATCACAATTTATTATAGAACTTAATGAACATCTAATGGCGATTTAAAATTTGTGTCTTGTAGAGTAGTTTTTGTCAATATACTGTCACAGAATATCCCACTTCGTTCCTACTCACCAGCTAATATTTGATTTCAGCGACACTTTTGCTTGCCACTTTCAAAAAGGTTGCAGACATAAAGCCTTATCTAAAGGTTGTCACATCACAAAAATGTGAATTGTGAGCTACAACAAATGCAGCTTTTTGAATTATTAATATAATTACACAATAATATATAAATATATATATATATGTATATATATATTTATCAAGATCATAGATTTAAAACTCAGCGTCAAAGAGCTTAAAAGATAAATCCAAATGACATGCATATTGTGATATGTCAGTTAAGACTACTTAAAGTGAGGAATGAGACTAAACTAAACTACTTTTGCCCGAGTCAAACAAATGAATAGGAAAAAACGAAAAAAAAAAAAAAAAAAAAACAAGATGAGGAAAAATCTGAATTTTGACAAGGTCAGATAATCGTAGTCTAAGCAAAAATGGGATGCTTTCACTCACTAAAAGAGTTTTTGTCTTTATTCACTAATAAGAGCTTACCTTCTGCTTCAAAATCAAGCACGTGCATGTTTTGACAGTGTGAGCGAATGACTTTTTTATTATTTATTAATTTCTTTCTTGAAATATATATACGTAGATATTTAACTTTTTTCCTACGTTTCCACCAACTTTGATGACTTCAAGAGAGAAAAAGCTTTTATGGAGTGGACAAAAAATCGTGTCACAATGAAATTCAGTAGTCATCGAAAAATCACCGACTCGACAAGATAACTTTTGGTCGTATTTCATTTCACCAAATATCATTAATATTAATTTTTTCTTAAAGAAATATATAAGTATATGTATTATTGGCTAAGAAGAATGGTCCTCTTTTCTTGTCAACGTCGAAAACAAAAAACTAGAAGGAAAGAGAAAAAGAAGACAGAAACAAAAATAAATAATTCGTGTGGGTCTCGTCTCTATATAGGGAAGGAGAATGGGGCGACCAATAAGTGTCATTGTCGTTTTCTAGAGCTGCATAGTCGTTGGACAAATTTCGGCCAAAGCCCAACTACAAAACCCTCAGATAGGCTCCATTCATTCTCTTCTTTAAAAAAATCGAGGATTTTGTTTTTTTATTTTTTTATTTTTATTTTTTTTGGAGAATGAAGTAAAAATTTACAGTAAATAATTAAAATAAATATTACATTTAAAAAAAATATTTGAAGTAAATAATCATAAATAACAAATTTATTAAGACTTTTAATTTCGTAAATAACAAATGTTAGAAAAAGACAACCGAAAACTTTAATGGAGAAAACCTAATTCATCCACGATCTGTCATGTCAAATCATTGAGAGAATAAAAGCAGAAGCAGACCTTGATCCATGGGAAGGAGACGATTGCGGGTTATAGATCTTTCAATCCAATATGATTTTCCTTTAGAGAAGAATATATGTATTCTTACTAATAATGGGATGTCAGAGAGAGTAAGAATGAATGTATCGTATGAATTGGGGACCATAACCGTATAATATAACCGCAATAAATATACTTTTCATATTTCTATTTTGACCCATCATAAAATTAGAAATATGAAATTATATCTCTGCACATGATAAACCCATACCATATTTAATGCCCAATAAAATTAATCTTAGTTAGATCACTTTAAATGGGCTGAACTTTAAGATAGTCTTTAATACACATTTAATTGCATATGTAGGCGCACATGTTTAATTATTTTTCAATAATCTCCCACTTGAACCACATATGTTTCCTTACAAAATATACATAACTTTATAAACTCAAAACTTTTGCTATCGTGAACAAAGGCATATGTGAACAATCTTGTCCATTAATTTTATCAATACAGGATCAAAGCGATCTTCGTTACACGTAATGTAACTAAATCCGTCAATGGTCACATATATCAATATAACCAAATGACATAGATCAAGTATGGATGTGTAGCATGAAAATTACATGCAATGTGATCTAGACATGCCTATTTCCAACTGGTCCAACTTTATTCTTTAATAAGATCAAGTTAAAACAAATCAGAGTGAAAATAAACTGAATTATTTATTTCTGCAGAAAATATCTATAAACGCAAAAAGTATCCAAATAAAATAAAATAGCATCTAAACATAAACTCCCACTAAACTAGCATATTATCAAATGATATGATACCCATATGAGTAGTATGCTCATGAAAGACCTTAAGTGGAAGCCCTTTAGTAAGCAGATCCGCAATCATGGAGTTTGTACTAATATGCTCTATAGACTCCTGACCACTTTGAACTCTTTTTTTAATAACTAGGAATTTGATATCTATATGCTTTGACTTCGATGAGCTCCTATTGCTGTTAGAATACAACACTGCTGACTTATTGTCACAAAACAACTTTAATGATCTTTCAACATCTTCCAAAATTTGCAACCCAATGACAAAATTCCGCAGCCATATTCCATAGTTGGATGCCTCATAACTTGCTGTAAACTCCACTGTCATGGTGGAAGAAATTGTGAGTGTCTGCTTAGCACTCTTCTAGAAAATAACTCATCTAGCCAGCAGGTAGATATAGCCTGATGTGGATCTCCGACTATCTTGGCATCCAGAAAAATCCGAATCAGAATATCTAATGATCTCCAGTTGGTCTGATCTCTTATATGTGAGCATGTAATCATTTGTTCTCTGCAAATACTGCATAACCCTTTTGGTTGCTTTCCAATGATCCATCTCAGGGTTACTCAAATATCTACTTAGCATTCCAACAATATATGTTATATATGGATGTGTACAAACCTGAGCATACATGGAAGTCCCAACAGCTAACGCATAGGGAATCTTATGCATTTCTTTAACTTCAAGGTCATTTTTAGGGTACTGATTGAGACTGAACTTGTCTCCCTTAGCAACAAGGGTGCCACCTAGTTTATAATCCTGCATACCAAATCTTTTAAGTACCTTTTCGATATAACCCTTTTGTGATAACCCAAGTATACCCCGAGAGCGATCTCGATGTATTTGTATGCCTAATACAAAAGAGGCGTCACCAAAATCTTTCAATTCAAATTTCTTTGATAAAAATCTCTTGGTTTCGTGCAACAAGCCTATATCATTGCTAGCAAGTAGTATGTTATCGACATATAGTACCAGAAAGATATGCTTATTCCCACTGAACTTGTGGTATACGCAATCATCAACTGCATTCATCTCAAAACCAAACGAGACTATTACTTGATGAAATTTGTAATACCATTGACGGAAAGCTTGCTTAAGTCCACAGATGGATTTCTTTAACTTGCAAACCATCTTCTTTGGGTCTCCTGACACAAAGTTTTCCGGTTGCACCATATAAATTGTTTCATCAATGCCACCATTGAGAAACGCCATCTTTACATCCATCTGATGTAACTCAAGATCAAAATGTGTCACAAGTGTCATGATAGTTCTAAAAGAGTCTTTCGTTGAAACTGGAGATAAAGTCTTCTTGAAGTCAATGCCTTCTTTTTGAGTAAAGCTCTTTGCAATAAGACAAGTCTTATATCTATCTACATCACCCATCGAATCCCTCTTGGTTTTAAATATCCATTTGTAACCAATGGGCTATGCACCTTCATGCAATGGAATGAGATCCCAAGCGTCATTGTCTTTCATGGACTTAATCTCTTCATTCATGACATCAATTCACTTTTGAGAGTTAGAACTTTGTATGATTTGATGAAAGTTGATTGGATCATCTTTCACCACTCCAATATCATCCTCATGTTCTTGGAGAAAGACTATGAAGTCATCTTGAATTGCATTTCTCCTTTCTCTTGTGGATCTCCTCAATTGCATTTGTTCTTGAGGTTGTTGAGTTTGCTCTTTAGGAACAATTACTTCATTTTGTATGGGGACTTATTCAACATTGTCTTGATGTTCTGGCCTTGCTACTTGATCAATGTCAGGGATAGAATCCTAATCATTGTCAAAAGCAATTATAGAAATAGAAACAGATTCATCTCCGAAGATAAAGTCTCTAGCCTTATTTCTCCCCCAAAACTCAATATCCTCAAAGAACGTTACAATTCCCATCTCAAAAATGGATATAGTAGCAGGATCATAAAACTTGTAACCCCTTGATCTCTCAGAGTATCCAATAAAGTAGCAGCTTATTGTTCTGGAATTCAGTTTCTTTTCATTTGGCCTGTAAGGCCTTGCCTCAGTTGGACATCCCCAAATGTGAAAATGCTTCAAACTAGACTTCTTGCCCATCCAAAGCTCATAAGGGGTTTTGGCTACCACCTTAGTTAGTAATCTGATGAGAATATAAGCTGCAGTCTTTAGTGCTTCTCCCTAGAGAGATTATGGCAAAGGTGGAATGAGTAATCATATTCCTTACCATGTCCTTAAGTTTCCTGTTTCGTTTCTCAGTTACACCATTCATATTAGGCGATCCCGTGATGGTGTACTATGGGACTATTCCGCATTCCTCTAAGAATTTAGCAAAGGGCCCTAGATGTTGTTCACCTGATCCGTCATATCTGCCATAGTACTCACCACCACGATTAAATTTAATGCCTTTTATTCTTTTGCTGAGTTGGTTCTCAACTTCAGCTTTGTAAGCCTTGAACACGTCCACTGACTAGGACTTCTCATGAATGAGATACATGTAGTCATAACGTGAGTAATCGTCTATAAACGAAATGAAATATTATTAACCATTCCAAGAAGCCATATGGAATGGTCCATAAATATCCATGTGGATTAGTTCTAAGACATCCAAAGCTCTGTTGGCACCTAATCTCCTTATGTTTGTCTGTTTCCCTTTAATACAATTAACACAAACCTCAAAGTCTGTGAAATCAAAGAATCAAGAATCCCATCAAACACAAGCCTCTCACTTCTACTTTTGAAGATATTACCTGAGCACTAGTGCCATAATGAAGCGGAATTCTCATTGGTTAATTTGAGTTTCATACCACGTAAATTCACATGCAAGGTTTCAATAAATGAGACAATTGTATCAAGCAAATATAGATTATCATAAAAGGATAAAGAACCGGTACCAACAATATTTGAATTCAAAGAAAGACTAAACTGACTATTTTCAAAAGAACAAGAACAACCAAATTTGTCCAAAGCAGAAAAATAAACCAAATACCGTCTAACTGACGGTACAACATATGTCTCTTTCAAATCCAAATAATATCCGATCTTTAATAATAATCTAAAATTCCCTATAGTCTCAACCTCCACGATTTGCCATCGCCCACATATATGAATCTTTCAGTATCATTTGGCTTTCGACAACTCAGACAACCCTATATAGACACACTTATATGAGTAGTAGCACCAAAGTCCATCCACCAAGTGTGTCTTGGTATTGAAACTAAATTAACCTCAGAACAAATTAGAATGAGAAGTGTACCTTTCTTTGCACGTCAAGCGTAATATTTGGTACATTCCCTCTTCATGTGTCCTTAGATGTACTTACCAAGTGAGCACTTTTAGTCTTCTCTTACTTCAACCTTTCTTCCTCTTGCACACAATGAGAATGTACTTGCCAAGTGAGCATTTTCAGTCGTTCAATCCTTAGCGCAAGGTCTAGATCCATGCAGCCGAGAACAATCATAATATTCTCTTTCCAATTCTTGAAGTTGGTGTCATTTAGCATGGGGATGGAATTGACATTAACAGATATAGTAGAAGCAGATGCACTAGCTGAACAGAGAACAAAACAAGCAAACCAACATGTTCACATAAGAATCCATATCAAACAATCAATAAATTCAAATAATGATGGGCCCCATCATAACATACATAATGCAATAGTAATATTTAGTTTTTGGACAGAAATATTAACTTGTAAGTGGTACTCTTGGTGTAGTAATCAAATATTGACAATAAGTCCTATAAAAAAATAGGTCTATCTTTGGATTGACTTATTATTTACATGGAACACCTTATAATTGTCAAATATTTATCACCACATGTGTGCATGCAATTCGGCCAAATATTAACCTTCCTTTGGGCCGGTTAATATCCGCATGAATTACATACACATAACCATCTTAATATTCCAAATAAATTAATCAACACATGAGAGGTTATTTTGATAATATGTTACTTCAATCAATCTATTTTAGAATATTAGACATCTAAAAGATATAATGAATAAACCAAAATTTGAATTTAATTGAATTTTTTTAATTAATCAACCCCTTTGGCGCTGCAGTGCTAGATATTAGTGTTGCAGTGCTAATATCCCAGCACTGCAGCATTGCCCGTCGGCCAAATATGGCTGACGAGTAGACTTTGTTGCGCTGCAGCACCTAACTGTGGCGCTGCAGCGCCACTTTACGACCTAAGTTCCGAACCTGGGCCGTAGCGTCAAAAAAGTGCACTGTAACGCCCACACGACCTGTAGCAGTTTCCAAAGTCTGTAATTCGAAATTTGGGGTCGAAAATTCACATTCCAAAGCTTAATATGCGAATTTTTAACCCTAAAATTCTTCCTTAATCTCCTTAATCCATAACAAAACATTAATATATCATCACATCATCATGAATAAGAGAAGATTCTAGAATTCACAATATCAAAAACAAATAATACATCCTCAAAATTGAATTCAGAATTTTGGAAGAACTAAATCAAAGAATCCATAACCATAACCGTTCTTAAATCCAACAAAACCAAACCTAATTTAGAAAGAAAACTTAATTCTTAATGGTTTAACATGGAGAATTCTCTTATACCACTTGTTAGAAGAAGAAAACTGAAAACTTTAATGGAGAAAACCTAATTCATCCAAGATCCATCATGTCAAATCATCGAGAGAATAAAAATAGAAGCATATCTTGATCCATAGGAATGAGACGATTGCAGGTTATAGATCTTCCAATCCAATACGATTTTTCTTTAGAAGAAAATCTCTGCATTCTTACTGATGATGGGATGTCAGAGAGAATATAAATGAATGTATCGTATGAATTGGAGACCATTACCGTATCATAGAACCTCAGTAATTATACTTTTCATATTTTTATTTTGACCCATCATAAAATTAGAAATATGAAATTAGATCTCTACACATAATAAACTCATACCATATTTAATGTCCAATGTCTAATAAAATTAATATTAGTTAGATTACTTTAAATAGACTGAACTTTAAGATAACCTATAATACACATTTTATTACATATATAGACCCACATATTTAATTATTTTCCAAAAACAAATACTCTACCTACAATTTTTTTTATATTTTAAAATTATATCACTTATTTTATTTAATTTCGTAAAAATATTATTTACTAGAATTTCTAATTTTTTTTCCCTCCATGCTTTTGAGAATATTCACTTATTACACTTTGATTTACAACATTCACTTTTAAATTAAAAAGGGTTCATTTTAATATAGCACATAAGCTTATCAAACGTTCTTGATTAGTTCCTCTATGAAAGATTCAATTCGTATTTCGATTTGATTTTTCTTGTTTTTTTTTTTTTTTAGAATTTCTTTGTGGCGAAAGTACTGTCGGTTGGCAAAAGCTTTAAACACTGGTCTTTCTCAATTCCAAGGTTAAAAACTTTCAGAATCTGTGGTCTCATTTGTTTGTCTGAATAATAAATCACAAGATCTGCAATCTAAATCCCCATTAAAAAAAAAAATCCAAGCAAGAAAATCCACATTAAATAAAACGGAAGAAAATAATAAAAAATAAAAAATAAAAAGCCATCTCCAAACACCGTCCAAGCTATATTTATGTCACTACTTTCTTTTTTTTGGTAAATTATATCACTACTTTTTTGAGATTGAGACCATACAGCTCAATTCTCTCATAACTTTCAAAACCAACATTGGCCCACAAATGCAATGATAGACTCATTATCTAATTCCAAGCTTCTCTTAGCAACTTCACAAAATCGTACCCAGAGATTTTTTTAGGGTGATTCATGTCTTGGATTCAATCTATTATTAATTTATTATTTTACACACACACACATATATATATATATATCGGTATGTAAATACTCAATGTACACTCCTCTTATATTAACTAACTTATTACTAATTTTTATGTCAGTCAAGAATCAAAACCCTCATTCCCTCATCAATTGAATTAGCTCCAATGGCTTCATTTATTGTTTTATATAGCATACAAAAGAATATCTTAATCCTATACAGATATGAACCATCATATTTTAATTAAATTTTACTATGGCATAATTATAATATTTGACCTAATATTCAAAGACGTGTCGTTATTAAAAAATTATGTCATTAATTTTATGATCTTAGAGAAACACATTTGACATTTCAAATTATGAATTCAGATTACTTGTACAAAAGATGGAGAATTCTTTGTAAAAGTTGAACAACAAAAGATGTTTCCATTATTTTCATTGAGCTGTTTTCAAATCCATGCTTTTTTCATTCACAGTCAAATATATTTTAATATGTTCCACACACGTATCCATTTAACCTAGTGTTCTTGATACACCTATAATTTTCAAATGTGTACTTTGATAAACAGATTTGATCTTGACCGACTCAATTAAGGTATTAGTGTTTGTTCTATTAGACAAGAAAGATCGCATTTTTTTCACTTCGTTCAAATAAGAGTTGTTCCCATACGTGTACGGAATTCTTCTGTTTCTCAGTATGATCTCTATCATCATCTGTATTTCCTTTATCAATTCTCCTATCCCACCTAGGTCTATGAATTTCTCTATCAATCCTATTACCTTATCCTTACCCATGAGGTTCCAATATTTTTTCCTTAATTGACCTAGGAGTTGTTCCCGTTGAGCATAATCTCCAATTGCAAAAGGGAAACGAAATTAAGAGGTTTTTTTTTTTTTTTGTTTGAACTTGGAAAAGGGATTCGAACTCTGCACCTTTTAGTGAAGTTAGGTGTAGTATTACCGCTAAGTTATACCTGCAACCACAAATTAAGATATAATTTTGAAATTCATTATTGTCTTTTTATTTTTTTATGGTGAAGTTTCATTTGGCTTGGAACTCTTTATGTATGGGACAAGACCTATTGGTATTTACCTTTATGAGTCGTTTTAAAAATGCATCTTTTGATTATGCATATTCTGAGGGTGAAATTGAAATAAAATAGCAAAACTATTAAAGGTGTCGATATAGTCTTCAAGAACAGCAGTTTAGTCACTAAAAGGATTTTTTTGTTTTTTTTGGAAGATTTGAATAAGAAAATTAATATTTATCGTGTATATTACCATTTGGAAGGAAAAGTCCTCCAATTTTTGTGGTGTAAAGTACTGTCGGTTAGCAGAAAGCCAAAAACATCCCCTTTTTTTTTTTTTTTGAATTCCAAAGTTAAAAAGTTCATATAATTTGTGGTCTTAGTTGTTAGTCTAATAATAATCACAACATCTATCATCTGAATCCTCGTAGAAAAGAAAAAAAAAAAAAAAATCATTCCAAACACCGTCCTAGACTTGGGTTGGGTGACGCGTGTTTTAAAAAAATGACCTACAAAAAAGCTTATTTGCATAATGACTTTTCAAACAAATTATTTTACAAAATAACTTCTGCTAGCCATGATTTTATATTGGCGGCATACCTAGATGCTCAGTGTTTAAAAAAAAAAAAAAGGCATTATACTAATTTCACTTTCTAAGGTTATCGTTCTGAAAAATTCATCATAATAATTGAATATAAAAAGGAAAAAAAAAAGAAGAAGAATAAAAAAACACGTGCGTAATCATGAACCTTCGACATAAACCGGACCCTTCGACTCTGGGTGACAAATTATATTCAGTTTATAATATGTAAAACGTGATAAACTAACCCGATCTCTCACTTTATTTGTGTCTAGTCATTATTCCATCAGTAGGGTGTTAAAACGATGATGAAATATGCATGTAATATCAATAGAAAATAACTCTACTGATAGAACACGGAATAGGCACGTGATGCTACGGAAAACAACATTATGCTAAAGAAACAATGAAACATCACCTATTTCCTCATCTTGTCAGCATCCATCAAACCAATAAAAGGGCAAAATCTAAAGCGAACTGATAGATCGGGGTTTAGTTTAGGATGTTTTAAAAGTTAAACACCAATTAGTGTGATTAAAAGAAAAGTGTGGGATTTATTTAGGAGATTAAACTTTTCCTTTTCGATCATATGTGTATTCTTGAATATGGATTTGCAGTTGAGATTTGGACATTCCAAGCTACTTTCCTGAAGTTCAAGGTATCCATAGATCTCAATTCCTAAATATGCAAATTGAAAGGAAGCAAAATACTTCACATAAATTCGAAACAAAAGAGAAAGAGTTGCTTTTTTTTTTTTTTTTTTGGGGGGGGGGGGGGGGGGGAGCAAAGAAAAGATAGAGAAATAGTTGTTGTAATCGATAATCATGATTGCCATATCTCGTTGGTTGATATAAACTAATCACGACAGTTGTGATACATGCTAATTAATTCCACTCTTATTGTACATAAATGGAGCAAAGTATCTCTAGGACTTTTATATGGATAATTTATATCTTGAATTTAAAAATATAGAAAATTTTAAGTTGTACATAACGAGATGAAAATTTTAAATTGAAACTGGTTGACGTTTTAAAAACTAGTTATAAATTTTATTGATTTTTTAAAAAAAGATAAAAACTGATATGAAAAATATAGTTTAATTAAAGTTAAATTTAAATATCAAAAAGAACCCAATACAAATAAGCTTTAAAAAATAATAATACAAATAAAGGGAAAAAGTGGATCAAACGGCTTGAAAAAGGAGTTCGAAAAAAAAAAAAAAAAGGATTTCAAACCCAATTAAAGCCCAAAGCAGACTCCTTGGCCCAACATCTGAACCATAAGAATTTAGGAGGCATATCTCGACTCTTCTGTTTTATCCCCTTGTAATGCTCTTTTAATATATCATAACTTATATTTATCAACATGATTTTTTAACAAGTGAGATATATAGGCTTCGTTTGGTGAAACGATTTGAGTTAAAATTTTTAAGTTTGAGTTGGTTGATTTTTTAAAAATTAATTATAATTTTTATTGATTTAAAAAAAAAAATAAAAATTAAGATGAAAAATTTAAGTTTAAATTATATTAACAAACAAAGCAATAATATTATAATAAAATGATATTTTTAATTAATACGTTATGATAATATGATATTATTAGAAGTTTATTAAGAAGATATTAATTATAGGCACAAGAATCAAATCACCTAAAAACCTGATACATGTAACCGGATTTTTTTTTTTCCCCTTCCCTCAATGGGGCACGTGCCCCAGTGACCTTATCTGCATATGTGGCTACGAGATTATCTATAACTAAGGTCTCGTTTGGTGAATGAGTTTAAATTGTATTTTTTTATCTCAGTTTTTATCTTTTTCTGAAAATATTTTTGTCTTTTCTAAAAAATCAATAAAAATTTTCAACTCAAATTGTATTTTTTTAACTCAAATTCATTTATCAAACGGATCCTAATATAGAAAGCTCAAAAATCGTCCCTGTTCATCTGACTTTCGTGCAACACGCGCGTTTTGGCAGAAAAACGCGTTCACGTTTTTTTTTTTTTCTTTTTTTTCTCTCGGGTTTCTCCGGCCTTTTCTATCACTATCAACTCTCCCTCTCTCTCTCTCTCGCACAAACCCATGTTTTTTGACCTTTTTCTATTACTTTCTCTCTCTTCTTTCTCGTACAAAGAGAACCTCTCTCTCTCCCTCTCTCTCTCGTACAAACCCCTACTTTTTCCATCACTTTCTCTCTCTCTCTCTCTCTTTCTCGTACAAAGAGAGAGAAAAAAGAAAACAAAGCTTTTACTCATGATTATGGTTTCGTTTGTTTATTAGTTTATTTTAAATTAAATTATATTTTTTTTCATCATAATTTTTATTTTTTTCTGAAATTTTTTTTATTTTTTTTAAAATTTTTTTTTATCTTTTCTGAAAAATTACTATTAAAACTAAAAAATCTTAAACTAAACTCATTCACCAAACACCTCCTAATTAAAAACACATGCGAGATATATATTATGAGATATATTTAAAAAAAATTATCTGAATAAAAATATATATGTAAAAAATAGATAAAAAATTAACAACGTATCTAAAAATAGAAAATAAAAACAAGGAGACATGAAAAAAAAGACAAGATAATAGGATTAAAATGTTAAAAATACATAAAAAGAACTAAAATGAAAAAAATGAAAAACATTGGGATGAAAGAAAAAAAAAAGAAAAATAGACTAAAATAGCGAGCGTTCGCAAGTGTGGGATAGATAAATAAAGTAAATTAATAAAAAAATATATTTTTAAAATAATTAAAAAAATTTAAGAAAAACAAAAATGATAAAATGACTGAAATGAAAAAAAAAATGACCAATATAAAAAAGTGACTAAAATGAGAGAATAATTAAACTTTAGGGCAAAAAAGTAAAAAAAGAAAAAGAAAAAATTGATTTAGAAGGGATTAAAATGAAAAAAATCAAAATTTAGGGTAAAAAAAAAGGGCAAAAAAAAATTTGTTTTTCACCCAAAATCAACCATGTTCGACGAAAAGAGTAAAAAGCTCAGGATCAATTTTCCTTTTCTTTTTTTGCCCCTTTTTTTTTTCATTTTTTCATTTATTTCTTTTTCATGTATTGGTCTATTTTAACATTTTAGTCATATTATCTTTTTGGTCTTTTTTTATGTCTCTTTTTCTATTTATTTTTTTTTTCAGGTACTTTGTTAAATTTTTTTTGTCTATTTTTTACTTTTATAACTTTTTTATTGAGATAATTTTTCTCAAATATATCTTATAATGTACATCGCACATGCTTTTTAACTAGTGTATATGTAAAGATGATTTTTGTACTTCAATTTTTGAATGACAAATTTTTTACTTTCTTTGCCATGTGCTCATACATCAATCCTGCTTGTTCTTTTTTGTATTTTTTTTTATTTGCCTTTTGCATTTTGTATTTCTTACTAAGACATTTTCATTTTCTATTGAGACCATTTTTATATTTTTGTTTAAACATTTTTTTTTTAACTTTACCCTTTTAAATAACATTTTTTGTATTTGGATTTAAATTGAATTGAAAATTTTGGATTCAAATTGGTGGTCATAATTACTCCCTAACGTGTCAAAACAAAGCGGTCATAATAGCATATAAAGGGTTGTTGTATCCTCGAGGAAATGACAGAACCAAACAAGAAAAGTTAATGGAATGAGAACGTTAGTGAATAATCAAAGCTTAAGCATTAGTTTCATCCTCATGTAATGTGAGAGATGGTTATAAAGAAACAAAAAATTAAAAGAAAAATGAATATAGGTAATATGGTTATTTCTATTCAACTAGAAACACATTATAATTTTAGTAACAATCTTAATTACTAAAGATAATTATCACAATTATGAAACGAGTCATAAGGATAGTTACCACTAATAATTGATAATAAAGGGTTTTAAGCTGAAAATTGGGGTATTTTCGACTGTGACAATAGTATAAAAGAAAATATTGAAAAGCGACATTAGGATTGAAAAAGATTTTCAGAAGAGAATAGCCAGTTTATTTCGAGTTTAAATTCATTTAGCATTTTTACATAACAACTTTTAATACCGATATTAGATCACCTTCCCAAATTAAATGCCACTGATTCAAGAAGAGCAATAACAACTGCTCAATCAGTCGTAGGGAAAAGACTCAAGAGTAAGTGATAGTTATCCATCGCCTTGAGCAAGCGTGAGCCTGCTAAGTTGCAATTAAACCTAGTATTTTTCAAAAATATAACTTTATTAATAAATTCCAATAACAAAATAATACTTTTGTTATCGCCGGGTTCCTTGTGCTTTTACCACACTCATATTTATGAGTAACTTAGACTATTAAAATAAGGGAAATGATATACCGTATTTGATAACTTTTGTATGTGAGATTCATGTGTTACAAATGCTAATAATAAAATATTAAAAATGATCTTAGATTTGAAATAAAGATTTCCGTATGTGATATCGTTTGAAACAATCCAATTGTTTTAATAAATCAAATTTACCCAACCATTATTTGAAAATTAAAAATAAAAAAATTACCCAACAATTCTCCTCAAATGGAGTCCTTGCAAATCCCGCTGAGAGTCACGTGTTGGACTTGAAACCAATTATATCTGCTTATATTCTCAAAAGAGACCGGATAATTTTGTTCGTTTAATCTTTGAACTATAAAATATTTTTATCACTTTGATCATTATATTTTTTATTTTGGTAAATTAGTCCTTAAATTTTTTTTTTTCTCTCACACTAAAATTAATAGGTGAGTTAATCTATTCACTATCCTAATATTTAGTTCATCCTATACTACAATTAGTCATTCATAAAATACTTCAAGGAAGAGCTTCTATTTATTGACAGCCCTCCATACGATTTCTAAAATTTAATATAAATAATTTTATCACTTAAAATAGATAATCATATCTATATCGTATAAACTAAAAATTTTAAAGAAATTATTATATTAAATTATGAAGGTTTTAGTTTTTAAAGGTTTTAATAAGTATAAGGCAGAAACTTTTACTGGATTTGTTTGGAATAAAAATTAAAACCATACAATTACAATCCAATTTTTATCTTTTTCCTTCAACTTCACTATTCACACAGTTTTGTAACTCAAACTTTAAAAGTCCATAATTTTACATAAACACGTCCAAATGAGACTTTTTTTATTGCATAAAATTTCAAGATGAATAAAATAAGCTCCATATTGATTTTTTTTTTTAACACATTTCAAGTTTTTACACTTTTTTACTTAAGCAATTCAAATGCTTCAATAAACGCACAATTAATTCAAATTTAAATTCTACAATCCAAATCTTAGCACCATACGCCTGCGTTAGTCTAATTATTTTAGTAAATTTCATGTTCGCATGGAGTTGAAACATGATTTTATACACTAAATTAAAAAAAATGTGTTTGATCATCAATTTTAATATTAGGAATCAAAGTTATCAAAGATTAAAAATTCAGTGACTAACTTACCTAAATAAAAAATTCAAAAATTAAAATGACAAATGTACGTATTTTAGGGACTAAAGGAACAAATTACCGTAACCCCAAAATGTTTGCAGCCAAAAGTGTGGAACTAGTTCCCTAAATATTAGAAATAACAAATAACAAATAACAATAAGAATTATAAATTATTTGATGAGCATTGCGGACAAAGACACAGACAGCTCTTAGCTCTGCCCTGATCCTGAACCTGCTTCGTCTACCCTTTCTTCTTATTAATAAATGTTCTTTTTTTGTACATATTTTATTCACCTCCTTCAAATCCTAATCCTAAAGGCAAGAAACTAGGAAAAAACTAATTTTTGGCTATGGCCGGCAATCTGGGTCTGAGGAGAATTGGACGGTTGATAAATTACACATCAAAAACAAGCTCGTAAAAAAAAATAAGAATGAAAGGATTTTTCGATTAATGTCAACTCAAATTTAAAGTTCATTTAAAATTTTATCTATTGATAACAATTAATTAATGACCCTAACTTCAATAAAATTTGATTAAGATGAATTAAAATAGCAATTCATGTTATAATTAATGTGTAAGTTACATGTCTATTAAAATTTGAGGTGCAAATTATTAAAATTAAAAATTAAGTTGACAATTTACAATTATTTAAGTAACGTTGAATTCAGACGTTGGTACCACCTATGCCATTGAATGCTTCAACATGAAATTGCCTAGTTTAATATGGCAGTGGCCTCCACTACATCAACAAAAATTGTCGTTTATGCCTAATAGCTAGATAGATAGAGTAATCCGATTTTAACGAGATTATATTCAGGGAAAAAAAGAAAAGAAAGAAAGAGGAAGCGAAATAACATATTTAGAAACTCTAATTTAAAGTATAATATAATTTTTAAAGATTAATACATAGCATATTTGTATTAACTATACATGAAATTATCAAAATTATGCTTACAACTCTTCCCTCGTTATGACTCTCTTTTCTTGACATCGTTGGTGCCGGTACCGTCATAAGAGCCTATTATTATTTACTTGTAAATATGTTATTAACTAAAAAATCTAAGAATTTACTAGAGAATTCAAATATTTATCCGTAAAAATATGTGACAATTTATCATCTTTAAAAAATCTATTATAATTCTTAAAAGTACTTATAAAATATACTATATGTTATAATTTCTGAAAAAAAAAGAAAAAAGAAAAACCCAGATCTTAACGAGCAAAAACAAATGGTGAGGGTAGGTAGAAAACAACGTGGTTTGACATACCAGTAGGATATGTTGTACAACCATAATATTTAAGGTTTTGATATGAAACTTCTTTTGTACACCAAAAATATATATATATATATACACGTGAGTATTGTATCCAGCCCATGATATCTATATAAATCTATGGTACGTTTGAAACAAAGGTTTAAGATGAAATTTTTAGGTTGAAATTAGTTGACTTTTAAAAAAAAATTATAATTTTTATTGATTTTTCAGAAAAAGATAAAAACTAAAATGAAAAACTGACACCTAAAAATCAAACACATTCCTAATATATATATATATATATATATGAGAGAATGAGTTTTGTACTTTATTTTTTCGTTGAACTAATCCAATAGCTGAAATTTATTAATTCTTTTTTTCATTTTAAATATAATAGTTTAGATTTATCCAAATGACTTTTGCTTCTATCACACCTTAAAACTTAATTTTGACAACTCATATCATTCTACAGATATTAGAACACACAATAAATGCTAAATTGCATAATAAGTTATATAAGAGATAATGAGTTTTGTACTTTATAGGGTGTTTGGTGAATGAGTTGAATTGAAATTTTTAAGTTTAAATAGTAATTTTTATTGACTTTTTCAGAAAAGATAAAAAACTTTTTCAGAAAAAAACAAAAAAAAGTACAATTTAACTTGAGTTAAACTCAAATACCAAACAAGTCATTAATGTTTTCGTTGAACTAATCCGATAGCTGAAATTTATTAATTCTCTTTTCATTTTAAATATAATAGTTTAGATTTATTCAGGTTCCGTTTGGAGCACAAGTTCAAACCTCAAGTTTGAACTCAAATTTTTGTCTTTTTTTGAAAAAGTTTTTTGTCTTTTCTGAAAAATTTTTTTATCTTTTATAAAAAGTCAACAAAAATTACTATTCAAACTTAAAAATTTCAACTCAACTCATTCACCAAACAAGCTCTCAAATGACTTTTGCTTCTATCAAATCTTCAAACTTAATTTTGACAACTCATATCATTCTATCTATCTATCTATTTATAGACGTAAAATTATTGCTAAATTATGCAAACAATCGCTATTAGTTTTCTATTTTTTCTCATTTAAAAGTGAAAAACGAAAGCACAAAGGTGTTGTAGGCACTGTCATTCAAATTCCAATACTAGTCATTTTAAGAAAACATGATACTTTATTATAAAGAAGCTCCACGGAATTTTTTTATTTATTTTATTTTTTCGGTTGAAGCATCATACTATAACAACGTAAAAAAAAAAAAGTTGACATGAAAAACAAGCTTGATCACAAGCAAAGCTCAAGGAGAAAAGACAGAACAACGATACCATATAACATTAGATATTAATGCATAAACTAAGAAAATGGAAGGCAATGATGCAAAGTGGTGGGCAACAACCAACGGCCGTGATTGAAAATTCTAGATCTTATTAAGCCAGAATCTGGTCGAGAGGCTTGGCTTCAAGTTTGGACTTCTCCAGGTCTTTCAAATGCTGCTGCTCCTTGGCAAGCTTTTTGAGCCTGGCAAGCTCAAGGTCCTTGCCCATTTTCCTCCTGTACATCTCTGCAAACGTGATGGGCTCCTCTAGAATGGATTTCTCTCCTTCTCTGATCTTCAGTGGGTACACTTTGGCCTCTGGCGCTGGGTTCTGGAATGTGGCTATTGATAATCTGCTGTAGTTTGAGTTCACCACTGCCTGGTGGTCTGCATTCTTGAACCTTCCGTTGCTCAGAAACTGCTCATCATGTTGGTACCACAAAATTATGATCGATTGATAACATTATTACCCCCGAACTAGCTTAGCAGTGAGAAAATAAGAGATATTTAAAACTTGAAAGTATTTTTAATTTTTAATAAAGTGAGAGTCATAAATTCCATCGTAAATTAAAAAAAAAATTGTAAAATTATTAGCTCAAAATAAATCACCAAATTTGTAGCATTTCTTTGACAACCTTTACATAATTGGGTCAGTGGTAGTGAGAAGAAGAGGTTAGATATAAGCTTTCAAATTTAAAACTTGAAAGTGTTTTTTGTTTTTATTTTTAATAAAATGAAAGCCGTAAGCCTCTTATTATTAACTCATATAATTTAAAAGAAAGGGGGAAAAAAAAAAAAACTCATAACATTATAAGCCCAAAACAAATCATCAAATTTGTAGCTTCTTTTGATTGTTTTTACGTAATTGAGTCGGTACGGTGAGAAGAGTAGAGGTTAGGTACTTAGTAGAAGAAGCTTTCAAATTTGAAACTTAAAAGTTTTTTTTTTTTTTTTTTTTTTTTTTTAAGTGAGAGCTATAAGCCTCATCGTAAAAAAGAAAAAACAAATTTAAAACATTATTAGCCCAAAACAAATATTTGTAATATTTATTTCACAACTTTTACCTAATTGGGTCAATGCCCTCCTGGCATCTATATTGAGAATATTTTAGTAGTCAAATTGTTTACCCCTTATTTAAATGACGTTTCAATTTTAAAAATTAAAAAAAAATTTATAAAAGAGTGTTTTTTTAATTTTTTTCATCAATTCTTTAAATTTTTAAAAATATATTTTTTTTATTTTTAAACTTATTTTATACAGTATTTTTAAATTTTTTTTTTAAATTTTCTTACAATAATATAATTTGTAACACTTTTTTTCCATTTCAAAAAATTCTTCATTTTAAAAAATAAAATTTTTTACATATTCAAATAACATCTTATTTTCAAAATAAAAAATTTTCTTTCTAAGAATAAACGTGCAATCCAAATAAAGCCATCACTCTTTATTCAAAAGGCATCTTGTATATATCCCAGCCCTTTTTTTTTTTTTGCTCGAAATCCTAAGCCGTCTTTTAACTTGTCTTATACATATATGGTACCACCACCTGTGAACGTCAATGATCCCCGAAATACGCCTAAGAATTAAAAAGTTGCTTTGACACAATTCTTAATGAAGACCTTTAGCTAAAAAACAAAACAAAACAAAAAAAAAAAAAAAACGAATACCAATATATTAGTTTTTTTTATTAAGTAGTTCTTTAATAAAATAAGAACAAAAACTTCTTTGACCCGTCAAGCTAAGATTTAGATTATAGTATTTAAGTTTGAATTAAATTATATATTTAACAAGTTAATTGAATTCTTAGAATTAAAAAATAAAAAAAAAACTTAAGATGTATTTGAAAAAAAAAATTTAATAGAGAATTTATTTCATCCGTTTTAAAATTTTATATAATTAAAAATATATATCTTATTTAGATTTATATATATAAAGTTATGGATTTTTAAAATTTGAATTGTAAAATTATATAAATAGTAAAATTGAGATTGACTTTTCAGAAAAAAAAATAAAAAATTAAATTATAAATTGTGATCCAAACTAAAACACCAAACACTCCCTTAGTTGAATTAAGATAACTTTGTTTAGGGATAAAATGGTTTAATCTATGCCTAGTTTCCAGCTTTCTACTTAATATATTTATATATACACATGTCATTCTTATAAAATAAAAAATAAAAAAAAACAAAAAATAAAAAGAAAAAGAAAAAGAAAATTGGGTTAGTCAATACTCACATGACCATGATCACCAAGGTTGACCACATAGGCACCTTCCACAGGTTGAACGGTGATCCAGGACTTGCCTCCATCTCTAGTGGCCTGGAGCCCACCCACCTGGTCCTGTAGCAGGAGTGTGATAGTCCCTGGGTCCGTGTGACGCTTCAGTCCAAGAGTAAGGTCCGGTTGAGGGCACTTTGGATAGTAATTCACCACCACTTTCTGGTCCATGTCCACGCATGCCTCCGTCAACGCCTCCTTCTCTAATCCCATCGCTTCCGACAACACCTCCAACAGCTTGCAAGCCAGCCCCATTAGCTTCTCGCTGTACTCCTCCGTCACCGCCCTCCACCCCTCCGGCTTGTCCGGCCACCGCGTGTAGTCCCTGTGGCGGATCGGGTACGAGAAGTACGTCACTATCTCGCGCCAATCCTGCACTGCCTCTCCCTGCAAGATAAAGATGCAGTCTCGAATTTACCGTATTATTTGATTCTGATATGATTTGATTAAATTAACTATTTAACGTTCAAAAATATATCTTATAAATGAGTATATTGAAAACCACGTTTGGGATAGATTATCAAATATTTGATAAAAATCTGACGGTTTAAAATCAATATATAAATGTTTCATATTGTCGATATGAACTTTTGTGGTGATATAGACAAAAAAATAGAAAAGAGAAGTAGGAGTTGGAGTTGGAGTTGGAGTTCTAAATTTTAACCTGTAAATGGCTGGAGACAATGAAACCGCCCTTTTTGCCACCGGACATGTCGAATCGGAGCTTGTCCTCGGGAGGCAAAGCGAAGAAGTCGTGAGCGAGGCGAGTCATATTAGAGATGAGTGTGGAATCAACGCCATGATCAACAACCTGGAAGATGCCCCAATCCTCACAAGCATCCACTATTTTCTTGCAAATCTCGGCGCGGCGACCCTCGACTTCATCAATCCCCGCAAGGGAAATGATCGGAATCTCGGTGCTGAATTCGTTGTAGGCCACCTTCGGACGCTCATCTTCGTCTCGGATGAAGCTGGCCTCCAGTGTTTTCTCCTCAACTAGAGCGGTGAGAGTTGAAGGCGGAGACATTGCCTAAAATTCTAAAATATTTTCTATGTGGTGGCGTTATTTTTGTGGCTTAAAATGTGGTACGTTTTTTTCTTCTGGGACACAAACGGTTTTGAATTGGGAGATTAGTAAGTGTGTTGCGCTTTTTAAGTAGATACAAGGCAAAATTTATATATAAACTTTCTACGTCAGTTTTGGGGGAGATTGGCTGGAAGATACAACTAACTTTCGCCTCGTGACTATGATCTTCTTAAGCCACCTAATTTTTCCATTTTTAACTCACTAAGTCGAAAGAAAATTTCTTTCTTCACCTTAGGATTCGCCTTTTTTATTTATTTATTTTTTTTATAAATAATTTCTTGTCATCAATTCTTGCTTGAATTGATTTGGTTGATCTGATATGGACAGTGTACCAGAAGGAAAATATACAATGAATATATTAATACTGTATTCCTATATATATATATATATATATATATATAAACATTACTTTTGCTTTCTGGAATATCTAGGTGTTATTAAGGTATTCAAAATTTCTCCCTAATTACCAGTATAGTCGGTAGCTTGATTTCATATCTAAATTTACCATGAAGTGCAAAGATTAAACCTTCCCACTCCTACTTAAAAAAGAAAAAACCCATAAAATTGTGTCTTTTTAAAATTCGTATTATATGAAAATCACCATACAATATGTAGTAAAAAATGATAAAAGATACTGCTTGCAATCTTTTTTTTTTTTTTTTTTAACTGGCTATGTTGTATTTATATGTGGTGTTTGGTGAATGAGTTTGAGTTAAGATTTTTAAGTTTTAATAATAATTTGTGTTGACTTTTTAGAAAAGATAAAAAAAAATTTCAGAAAAAACAAAAATTTTTTTTCAGAAAAAGACAAAAAAAGTACAGTTTAACTCAAGTTAAACTTACCCTCCAAACAGGTAGTTTTATATATATGCTCAATATCAACCAGCGACATTTATATATTTTTTTTTAAAGGAAGAAGTATCAACTTGAAAAAAAAAAAAAATTGCAATGAAACTTGCGTGTATGCATCCTGTTTAAAAGTATTTGATGTGCATTAAAATAATAAAACCAACTATTTCTACCAAAAAAGACTCTTCAGTAGTGATCTTACGTTTAACTGACCACTTCAATACTGGTCTTACGTTTAACTGACCATGTAGCTTTATAAGGGATTAAAATAATATTTGGCATACGTGTCTTAACATTTTTCCTGAACTTTGAATATATCTGTAAACAAAAGTAAGTAGTAATCATTTCCCAAAAAAAAAAAAAAAAGTGGTGATTTAAAAAATATATATATAATATTAATGGAGACATGTCATACTTTTATTATCCTATTACTGAATTTCTTCACCAATTCATTTGCCGTCTTAATATAAAAATAAATGAAATATATCCTTTTTTTAGATGTGAAATATATGTTTCAGACATTGAGTATTCTTTTTTTTTTTTGGGGAAAAAATTTACACATTTAGTATTACTTTTGAGTAAATTTTCAGACAGTTTAAAAAATTCAACAATAGAATAGTAAGGCTAATAACGTTCTTTCTATTCGTTTATTGATTCTAATATCAATTTACATACGAGTTATCTAGTTTTAAATAATTATCACATCAATTATATAAATTAAAGATTATATCTCTTAGCAAATAAATAATAATTACTAAAACGTGAGTTGGTATTTAAAAATTAAGGTTTTATTTGATACATTAGTTTAACTTCAATAAAACTGTATTTTTTGTTGTTGAATTTTTATCTTTTTTCTGACAAGTCAACAAAAATTATAACTAGTTTTTAAAAAATTAACCAACTCCAACTTAAAAATTTTAGCTCAAACTAACGATCCAAACGGACGCTAAAGATTAAAATTTAGAGTTTGTGTCTATAATATTTATCTTTTTTTTTTAAATCCTTTTGTCAAAAATAAAAAGGGAATAATTCTTAACCAATATTCCACGACTCTAAAAGGAAATAGAATAAGCTTGCATTTGATTCGTCAATTAAAGATAAAATTTTTAAGTTAAAATTGATTGAATTTTTAAAAATTAATTATAAATTTTATTAATTTTTTTAAAAAAAATAAAAATTAAGATATAAAAATATAATTCTAATCTAAAACGTACCATGAGATGGTGCCTATTGATGGTTGACTGAAGGCAAAATAGACAAGTTAAGTGGTGACACTTGTTATGATAAGAGCATTGTCATATTGGGTTTGAGTTTTGCCGTTTGGTACGATTTCTGACAATGGTAGCACCACGTGATCTTCACCAAACTTGGTCATAAATACAAGACATGTATGCACGTGCAAACCGACCCAGGACTAGGGGTTGGTTCGTTATGCATGAAGCCTTTAAAAAAAAAATTCAATGCAAATTGTTGTAGTTATACGATCGAGACCCAAAAACACATGTAGCACACAGGTTACCTCTAACACCATAAAGAACCAACTTTGAGAATACCACCTCAGTTATTACACACAAAATTAAAACAAAAACACAATGACAAAACATAAAAGATTTACGGCTAAAATAATGTTGTTTTTATTTTTAACAAACGATTATCTTTAAAAAAGAGAAAAATTCCAAGGAAACGGATATTATACTGATAACAAGTTAATCAACACGATCAAAAGATACAAAGAATAGCAATGATATGAGAAAATAAAATTGGCATTTCCACCATCCCTCATCAAGCATAGGGACCAAATCCGAAGTCTCAATATAGGATCTCAAACTATTTAGAAACATTTAGAGAATTCCATTTGAATGGTCATTTCAAATTTGCGTTTGTTAGAAACAATTGAAAATAGAGCATTTAAATGTTATTTGGGTTTTTGTTCTTAAATGACAAGAAGTCATCCACCCAAAATTTACCTCCATTCAGATATATATATATATATATATTAAACAGAAATTTTAAAAATTATTTCAAATACTATTTTCTCATCTCTTCCATGTTTTTTAAGATGGCTATTTCGAAATACATATTCAAATGTTTCTATTTAAATACTATGTCTTAAATATTAAGATCCAAACGTCAATTTGAATGATAATTTTAAATTTTCTGTTAAAAAATTGGATTTTACTTTTATGTTTATATCCATGTTTTATTTTTTTAATTTACAATAATTTTTATCAGCAAAAAAAAAATCATAATGACGCTGTTAATCTCCATTTTAAATTGTGTATCAAATAAAATATTTAATGGAAAATTAGAGGCACCTATCTCTAAGAGATTAAAACATGATATTATATATTAAAATAAGCAACGTTACTTAGTCTATGAAATTTATTATTAAAAACATTTTTAAAAACTAGTACCTGATTTTTTCATTACTTTGATTTTAAGTCTTTTTATTTATTTATTTATTTTTGTTCTCATTCTTTTTTTTTTTTAATGGAAGATTTCTCACCTTGTCTTTTACGAAGAGTGCATAGTTTGTTTTCAAATATTATTTGCTAATTCGTGTAGAGTTTTATCACTGCTTCTTAATAATTGGGTCCTGTAAGTGCTCTTTCTTTTTTTTTTTCCTCATGCTTGGACTAGAATGTTCTAGAAAGATGTTTTCAGTTGTCCCCTTGTGATAATGGATTAGTGGATTGAATCAGGTCCAAGACTCAATAATACCAGGTCACCATTAATATGGGAAAATGAATTATTTTTAGGCATTGTTTTGACAAATGTTTCAAATTTTATTTCATCTTTTTTTGAATGTGGACAATTAGTTTTTAATCATTAGTGGTAGATCAATACTGACTGATATAAATAATGGATTAGTGATCTAATTTTATTGGTCAACAAATAAATTATTTTTATGACAAATCGGACATTTTCTGTAAACAAAAAAAAAAAAAAATCGATCATTTTTGAAAGAGATACAAAAACAGGCCAGGACACTTATTTTTTGTAGAGTTTTACCGCCGCCTGTTAGTTTATATTTTGGTGATCTAGTGTCTTTTTTTTTTTTTTTTGAATATATTAATCTTTATTTTATTTTTTAATAAAAAGTCTGATGTTTTAGAAGGATTTTCTCAGTTGTCCCCCTTGTGATGATGAGTCGGTAGATTTTATTTCATTTTTATATTCTCTTTCTTAAAGGATTAGTAGATTGAGTTAGAAGTCTCTTTTTATTTTTATTTTCATTTTTTTTTTCATCTTCTTAAAGATTGAATGAAAGGAGAAGAGTATCAAAAGTCTCTTTATAAGAGATTCAAAAGTATTTTAGAGTCAGAACCCTTTTTTTTTTTTTTTTGTTCGTGCTTAGACTTTAAATTTTGATGCTCTAGAAAGTTGTCTTTTTTTTTTTTTTTTTTGAACAGTTGTCCTCCTTGTGATTACTGATAAGTATATATTAATCTTTATTATTATTATTATTTTTATAAAAAAGAAAGATTTTCTCAGTTGTCCCCCTTGTGATGATGAGTCGGTAGATTTTATTTCATTTTTATATTCTCGTTCTTAAAGGATTAGTAGATTGAGTTATATTTTTATTTTCATCTTTTTAAGATTGAATGAAAGGAGAAATCTCTAGTAATGAGAATTTTAAAAATAATTTATTATGAGTCTCTTTACACGTTAGAGTCGGAACCAAGAAGGAAAGTAATTACTCTACCTTAATTTCTCTTCCTCTAAAAATGACACAAATTTTAATTAATTTTAATTTAATTTAATTTTGATTTTTGATATTAATTTTTTGTGTGACCTTTTGATATCTTTTACGACGAGAAAAATTGAGCAACCAGGTGCCTTGAGCCCAAATCCAAATGGTGGCCCAATATTGTTCTGCACTAGCAACTCCCCCTCCAGATTTTAGGCCCAATACCCCCACCCAACCAACCTGAAGTGATGTTCATTCAAATAGCACTTGTCCAACGGCTAGTTTTCACGCCACTTGTGCCATGCACGCGCCAACGGTCATATTTTGCCATAAAAACCCCGTTTTGTTTTGCTGCTCTTAATCTCTTATATAAACTCTCTTACATCTTTTGCTTAAAGACACCGATTTTACTCTCTCTCTCTCTCTCTCTCTCTCTCTCTCTCATCGCGCTCAGATTTCATTCGCGTGTCCGAAACTTTCTTGATTCAGATTTCAATGGAGACTCCGTCATCGGTGAGAAGGGTCACAAGATCTCAGACTTTGGCTGCTCTTAACAACAATATTCCCGTCTTAAGTGAGTAAATGATCTTTTCTTTAGACTCTCTTTTTCTTCTTTGAGGAAAATCACAATTGGGTTTGCTCTATTTTCTTTGTTTCTTATTCTCGTTATCCCTTTTTTTCTTTTTTGGGTTTAATTTTCTATGGAAAACCAAAGATTTCGAAAAGGGTCTTTCGAATTCAAGGCAACGAAAGGGGAAGCCGCAGCAAGATCGGTCTATGCTGATCGACATCACGAACGATTCTCCGATAGTCGGGCTTGCGATGGGCGGTGCCTTGGAGACTCCGTCGTCGTCGATAGTGAAGCAGAGGAGCAGCCGGGCCAAGAAAACTCCGGGGTCCGGAGAGGCCTTACTGAGGGGTCAGGTGAAGACCCTCCTGCAGAAGGTGGAAGAAGAGGCCGATCTTTCGAAGCTCTCGCTTGGGAGCCGCCCTTTCCTTCACGTTAAGGGCTTCGTCAATTCGCCTGCGGGGCTTCTTGCACCGACTCCGGCGAACACGCCGCAAGTCTTGAATCTCTCTGGCGGGGACCAGGATGTGAACGACAACAATGATTTGTCTTCTCAGTCTCCTTCTCCACTTGTTGAAGAACAATTAATTTCTCAGGTGAGAAAAAATAAATCAAAATTTCCCAAGTGGGTTCTTGTTAGATTAGCCATTGTAATATACCTGTTTGTGAATTGTTCCACACATGATTTGATTGGAAGTTAAATTGTGTGTGCTTGTGTTTTTCATTTCTGAGAAGGCTAATTGCAATAACATTTTATTTTTTCGGTTCTCGTTGTTTTCTGAGAATGCTAATTCCGATTTCGCTTGTTTTTATTTGGGTAGGTGATCGAGGAGAAGGAGAGTCTTGAATTGCAAAAGAGCATCATCATGCGGTCTCTACTCCTAGATTTCTCTGAGAAATCCGATAGCTACGACTCATCGGAATGTTCTTCTGTGCTGACCGAGTGCAAAGAAAAGTCGATCCCAGACGACGATAACTCTTCTATCTGGTCTGTTCAGGTCAATGCCAGTACACTCGGCGAAGAGAACGAGGAGGACGAGGAAGAAGAAGATTACTACGATCAAGAAGAAGTACAAGGCGATGAGGTCGAAGAAGAGGGGAATGATGAGTTGGTTGATGAGCTGTGTGAATGTATTAGCAAGATTAGCATGAATGAGAAGCCACTTCCCAAGTTTGAAGGGAAACACACAAGGTTTGTGTACAACAGTGATGATGAGTTTGTTGAAGGAGAAGAAGAAAACGAGGACTCGTCTGCCGATAGAGCTTCTTCGCCGAGCATCCTGTGCTTGAACGGCCTGCCAACACCGAAAGGGAAGCACCTGCGCTTTCATGAGGAAGAAGAGGAGGAAGGGCATGAATGAAAATGAATCCTGTGGTTTGGGGGATTTTGCTTGTGTTGTATTTTTGTCATTTTCTCGGTGATTCTTTTGTTTGGGGTTTAGATTTTAGAATTGAAAGGAAGAATGCCACTAATTGTGGTAGAATTTGATGTTGGATAATAGTTCTTTTGATTCAATTAAATTTCCTTTTTTTTCATTTAAAAAGAAAAAAAATATATTCAATTAAGTTTCGTCTCAACTGATTGTTCTAAACTCACCATCTTCATTTTATTAACCTCTTAACCATCCCTCTTTTCTGGATTAATTTAAAAGAACCTAAGGTTCAAGTTAAGTTTATGTAAGTATATTTATGAAATGACCCCCCGCTATTATTATTGTAACATTATGCCCCCCAATTATTCTTTTTTGAAAGTATATATATATATAAAATTAAAATATGTATTTATATGTATATCTGGCACATTTCTCTTCACTAAGATATAAATACCTCTTAAACGTGCTTTTTAACTTTTGATAAAACTATCTCTGAATTTACATATATTGTTAGTGTTTTGGAAGAGAGATTCATTTTACATGTTGCATAAAGTTTGCTCCAAAGAAGAGTCATCCAAATAACAATCAGATCACGTCTTGCTTTTCTCCTAAATTTTAACCTTATTCCTTCTATTAAAATTCAAAAACTAACATTATTTGTTAATTAAAATCAATATATATTATGATTGCAGATATAACTTAACTTAATGATAATATCACACATGATTTAGATATCACACATGATTTCATCTAAATGTGCAAAATCCCCATCCCAAGTTAATAATAATAATAATAATAATAATAATAATACATATAGGCGTTTTCTTCAAAAATTTATCAATATTAAATTCAAAAAATTCAAGAAACCATTTTTCCATTCAGTCAAAATTCAAGGGGAAAAATACAAAAAACCCCTAACCCAAGAATTAGGTTGATGGTATTTTTTGTGATACGTTTCCTCGTTAATTCCAATATTGCGAATTCAATTCGAGTTATGTTCTCCAAGCTCCATAAGTAATGTAATTTGTCAAAACAGTCAATAACCTTAGAAACATATGAGATAATTTTTATCCCAAAAAAAAAAACATATGAGATAGTTCTACGCCAAAAATAACAATTAGTGATCAAAGACTATAACAATCATGAAGCGTGCCTTTCCAATTTATTCTTTCTTTCTACCAAGAAACTAAATAGTCAAGCCAGAAGAAAAATATTGTTTCATCACATATATACACCTAATATGTACAATAAATTATATTTACAAATGGAAACTACAATTAGCCATGGAAAATGAAATTCCCATTTGTTCTCTAATAATAGTAATTCTACATGCTCACTAGCATCAAAACCAGGGATGCCACGTCGGATCCATTGTGCACAGGTTCCTTGGTGTCAAGGCAGCTTCCACCAACTCGGTGACTCCTCTCTGCACTGACTGTGGTGGGTCCACAGCATTATCCTCCTAAATTCATAGAGAAAAAAAAAATACATGAATTAACATTAGGGTTAAATCAGAAAAATGGAGGGAAAAGAAGTAGTAGTTAATGTCATCATGAATCCCTCCTATGGTTCGTTGATGATCACACATGGTATTAGTGATACACTCACGTGGCGGTAAGTTATCATCTTTCCATGATAAAGAGAATCTTTAACATTAATCAACAACACGTAACAATTTTTCAAACACCAACTGACAAAAGAAATGGCAACACACATGCAACGCAAGTTGGTGTAAAAAAAGTTGGGATTGGAGTTTGACTATCATCATTCATTTCTCATTTATTACTTCCTATCTAATTCTGTATTCGAGAGAGAGGAATGGAAAGAGGATTATTACCTCTTCGGAGAAGTATTGTGGGGCTATTCCATTGATCCGGCTTATGACATGTTCAACATTGGTAGTGACCTTTTGTTTAAAATCGAGAGGGGTCATACTACTTCCGCCTCCAACAATAGGGGCAATGGGCATTCCAAGGGGTCTTCTCCAAGACCAAGACAGCAACTCATCGCGGAAAAACATGGCTAGCTGATGCCAAAGGTGCTGACTTTGCTGCAACACAGAAAGACGGAGATGAAACAAAGGATGTTTTATTTAAGTTTGTTGCTAAGATAACAGAAAGTTCTAGAAGCAAAACTCACCTTCGGCGAAACCACGGCCTGCGCTGCAGCACACATTGCCGACACAATGAGGCCTTCCACTCCAAAGTGGGAGAAGAAAGCTTGCATATTCCTCGTAAGACGGAAAGGCACGGGTTCATTGAACTCTATCATTCCATTCGCATCGTATGCGGGGTGAAAATCTGTTTGGAATATTTTCCCGGTGTTCTTTGCAAACAAAATCTTGTTCGGGGATCTTCCCCCAATTTGTAGCATGAAAGACATGAAACTTGACAGAGCCAACTGGATGGCAAATTGCTTTTTGAAAGCCCACATATGGTTGCCACTTAGTAGGGTCTTGTACATGTACTGAGAGAAGATGCCATCGCTTACAAGGTTTCTTGTGATGTCGGAGTAAGCTTGGAGCCGAAGATCTACAATAGCCTCTGGTGAGACTTGGCCAGTTATAGCTGGGTTCAGTTGCTCCTTGAAATAGGTAATAGGAAGATCTGCCTCTCGGTCGTTCCTTGCACAATGGTTTTCGTACACCTCAAGGAAGGTACTGTACATTAAATCATCTTCCACCATGCGCACCTGCGGTCATGCAGAGAGGTATTGCTTAGAACAAACATGTGAAGGTCAGACAATAGCAACTTCTTAAGGGCAAGCAAAGAAATGCACTACTGGCAAAAGAAAAATATAACACAGGAAAAGATCACAAAATGTGGTCCAACAAATCAGTTGCAAGTCTGGATAAAAACAGTTGAAAGAAAACCGAATACTACGTTCTGTCCTAGATAGTACGCCAAGAAATATAGTGCAAGAGAACAAGGTGTAAAATAAACAGACAAACCTGTGACCAAACAGGAATTATGATCGGTGTGTGAATAGAGATGTGGCGCCTTCTTGATTCCTTGTGCTTGTCAAACATTTGGTTCAACACTCGGAAGAGCTGCAATATGCGTTCATCACTTCTAGCATTAGGGGTCAAAGATGTCTGGACAATGAAATGGCGTTGAGAACCATCAGAGCCAATTAGAGTCAAACGGCGGAAACTACTTCCATGTCTTCGAACAATTGGGATGTCAGCACCAACCCTGTCTAGCTTGACTGTATGGTCTGGTGCAATTTCCTGCATCACATAACGGTATAAATTTTTCAGCAGGACTAATGCAAAAATACACTCTAATTATTTATATTTCTATTAACACGCAGATAGGCACACACACCACGAATTAAATTATTCAAGACAAATAATACACGGTTATTTGATTACCTGATCACAGAAGTACTGCCCTGGAACTTCCACATCGACAACATGGAAGTCTCGCAGCACCCGACTTTCATCTTCCAGCTTCAACACAGCTGGAAACCTGTCCTCTACATTGCTCTGAAGAACATTTTTCCAGTGTTTCAATCTCCCAGTAAGTTCAGAGAGGCTGCCAGGGAAAGTAGCTGTGCTTTCAGGATCAAGGTCACGCTCAAAATCCTGCTTGTACTCTCTCACGAAATCAACATGCTTATTAACAGCATCGGCAGAAAAGCAAGCTCTACAAACACCAGATAGTTCCTTCTTAAGAGATTGGGGAACCTCAGCTGTAGTGGCAGTTGGATACTTGTAACAGCGGTGAAGCAGTGCATTAACTACAGCAAGCAGCCTCTCCTCTGGCAAAGTGACAAACCTTGATCCGATTTCGGTGAGCAGAACCTGAAGAGAAGTGATTGACATATGTTACTGAGATATCAGTAGAAAGAAAATGAGGGTGAAAAACAGCCAAAGCAACAACGAGAAAGAACACTTCTTTTAGCCTTCTATTTTCTCTGCACTATAGGAACATGGAGCAAAGTAAAGGTTTGCGTATAACATTACTTTGCGTATAACATGCACAAGCTTATGTACACATGTTTGTGAACTTGTACTATATCTATAGAGATGTATGTGCACATTATATAGGCATGTCTACATGCACAAAAGCATAATTACAACCCAGAAACACGATAGTCACCTCAAGTTCGCTAGCCAAATTTGTGTGCTTGCTTCTTAGAGTCTCCATTATATCCTTTGCAGCATCAAAAGCACTGGCAGCGGAAGCCACAAAACCCAAATTACCCGCACGCCTTGATGCATTCTGACTGCCATCATTGATACTGGAAGAACTTTGCTGCATAGGCTGATCATTCCCCGGATGCACGACAGTCTCCGCACCACTGGACCTTTCAGGTTCCTGCCCATGAGTACTTCCACCATCATGAGAACCAATAGCACCACCAGATTGAGTTGCTGGGTGAACTTGATTTTCCGATGATAAAGTACCCCCACTATGACCCTGCACTCTTGCATTTCCATCAGCAACTAGGCCAATGGAACCAGAAATGGAACCGGATACACCTTGCTGCATTCTTTGTTGAGCCATCGCTATTCTGTTTGCTTCAGATTTACTTGCTACATCACGCCGTTCAAGCAAATATGTGCGCAGCCAATAATACAGGGCCTGAAATTTAAATGTGATAAATTAGATTCCTTTGTTAAGCACAAACTTAAAACGCAACAACAAGCATTTACCTGCGGATACACAGTCGCAACTTTTAGTAGAACTTGCTTGCAATGAACAGCTTCTGTTCTCTGCAAAGAAAGCAAGAGTTGTGGAATCCATGAAAGCCAAACCCAATGAGGAATTTGCTCTAAATACTTGTCAAAAGCCCTTCCCACAGATTCGTTTGGTGTATCAAAGCTAAGAAGATATAGGACGCGAGCTAGATGGCTTCTTGAGTTAGATATGCCAAATTTTATGCCTTGAAGAAAGCAGCTGACAGCATATTCCAGCCAAATCTCTTCTTGAGTTTCTTTGTAAGCCTGTATGCATAGGAAAAATAAGCAAGCAAAGGAAAAATCAGTATCTAGGTTAGGTAAACAGTTTTGGAAAAAAGAAAAAACAAAATAAATAGTACCATGTCACAGTAGTTTCCCCAGCTTATCCATCCCTTAGGCAAATTTTTGAATAGGCTTATGGCATTGGAGTATTGAAGATTAGCAGTTTCAGAATCGTTTAACTTTAACAAGAAATCCCCTTTTAGACGATGTATTTCTGCTTTGTGTTTCACAGGAAAATAATCTAAATTAGTGCTGTTGATCAGGTTGAGACCGCTGGTAAGCTCTCCTTTCATCTCCAGATAAGCCTGTGCCTGCTCTCGTATCTTAGTAAAGGCCTCCTGCAAGCATAGACCAGAAAAAAGAGATGAGAATCCTATGTCTACTACCCTTTCCAATCATTAGACCATGTCCTGTTGAATATCTAATATCTCCATTTGAATGTCTTGTAGGAATATTATCAGAAATCCAACCCAACGGTAAAATTCATTGTCAAAGGTTTGACATATAAATTAAGAAAACCAGTATAAAACTAAGTGTCCTTTGGAGTTCTTGTTCATTTGCATAAATTCTATAAAGTGCATAGGAAAAATGAAACCCAATACCCAGGTATTATTTATGAATTCTTAGCAACTCAAAGTTCATTTCCACCCTTACCAAGCAGACAATATATAGTGTACATTGTGAATACCTGCACTTCCATAGTTGAGTGACCATACATCTTGTCCAGTATTGTTACGCATACATCATAAAGGCCTTGCTTACGAGCAATGTGAGCGAGCTTGTTAACATTCCAGGCTTTGTCACGATAACCAAGGTGATGAAGTTGTGAATTTGTGGTGCCAAAATCCTTGAATGCATCTATGACTCCATTGTACATTTCATTCCTCCACTGGAGCAAATCATACCAAACAGACATATTGTCCCATTTATTTGGAGTTCTCAATCTCCAAGTCTCAAGAATCTCTTTTAGATCCGAATATAGATTACCATGTACCCCAACAACAGAATTTCCAGAGAGTTTATTTCCACTGGAAATGTCTATGAGAATTCTCGCAGATTCTTGAACTTCAACTAGCTGCTGGAATTGCTGCAAGAGAGGGATCCTGGAATAAACAGACATCTCCGGTAACTGCCACCACTGCTCTAAAGCAAGATCAACGCCTTTCCCCACAATGTTTTCAGCATCTCCAACGCCATTTGCATTTCTATCATGGAGTGCAAAAAATGCTTGAATGAGTCTAAGTTTTGGAGTTTCTTCTACTTGAGCCTTCGGAATTACATGGTCCTTCATGTATGCCCAATCAGGTAACTTCCAGAGACTATCCAGAAGTATTTCATAATTCTCAACACTCTTTCCAAAATCGACCAATGCATCCCACTGACTCAGTTGACTAGCACAGTACAACCACTGTTCTTCCCAGAGACACATCTCAGCCTTTGGTACTGTGTTATTATACGTTCCTTGAGTTGCCTTAACCATTGCTTGGTAAAAGAGGTTTTGAGCACGCTGCCAATACCCATGCTGAACCAGTGAAAGACCAGCCCTGGTTTCTGCGGTAACTGACCTTTTCTTCCATAATCCACACCTCATATCTTCCTCATTGAGCAAACGATAAAGCTCGGCCAGAGATTCAGAGCACTTTGTTTCATTCAGAAATAACATGACGTGACTTTCTAATAAGGCCAATGCAATGTGCCAAGCGTTATAAGTCTTTCCAATGTATTTAATGAGCTCACTTGGCATCCGAGGTTGAGGATGGCTCAACTGAAGCCCTTCTAGAAGTGCTTGCACAACGTTAGGTCTGCTTGCTGCTTGTTTCTTATGATAATCTTTTGATAGGAGAGCAATCATTGGTTTAGCTAGTTGGACCTGCTCATCCTTTTGTAAGGTGACCCATACAATGGGAAATACCAACACCCACAGATGATATGCAACATTCGCGTCTGTATGAGCCAGCTCTCTCAGAGGAATAAGGAGGTCAGCCACCTAGAAGAGTAAAAAAAAAATAAAAAAAGGGTTAGAACTTCCAATTCCAATTAATCACTGCGTCCTACTCGTTTATCTTATTTCAACTTGGTTTATCACCAACACTTCATAAAATACAAACAAGTGGCATCTCCTAAAGACTAGATTTTATTTATAACTATTTATATCAAAGGTAAAATTAGAATATCTGGATACTATATTTTTCAAATTTAGGTCGATTCTAGCTATTATTAATGAAAATTTGCCGAATGGTTCCATGCAAGTGATTACAACTAGTACCTTTAGCTTGCTCATCTCGTTCAGAAACTGTGCATGCTTAAGTACAAGACTATCAAATGTTAGAGGAGCATCCTCTGGAGCCTCTGATACATCAGCAGGAGCCTGGGGCTGCATCCCGGAAGAATCTGGAAGACGACCTGAAACTACAAGTGGTGGCACCCTTGCAGAGTTTGGAGCAAGTGTAATGGGCTTATCTTCAACCAAGATCGCCAAAAGAAGATCAAGGCCCTGTTTAAGCCAGAATATATCGCTTACAGCTTCCCACTCTTGAAGTTGAATAATGTACTGCAGCCTAGCAAACAAAGTCTTCACAAGAGACTCATGATAAAGTAAGAAGAATTTCATCCTAATTTCAGGATCTCTTGCCCGTAAACCAAGCATGGATTGCCTTTCCACCCTCTGAAACACCTCTTGACGCAACCCTACGGGATACCTAGAAGTCAAGAAAATCATTTCAGTCAATTTTTGTGTTACAAGAACAATGCAAACAAATTCCAAAAATGTCACTTACCTATTTGTGTCTGAACATATTCCATACAGAAGCTCAAGATATTTCTTCTCCCACTCGTCCAGAAGAGCCTGGGAGAAGTTTTGCTTGTCAATTTGCGAAAGCTTATGAACAAACGAGACTATTTCCTTTGGGGTGAGAAAAGCACTTGACATTCCCGATGTGCCTGGCCTGGTGACGTCATCTTCAATCCAACCTTTTATCACATCAAGTATGCAAAGAAGCACAGTGGCGTCGGTACCTTTCTCCGAGAGCAGGGCATTCAATATCTGAGTGATTAACCGTTTGCATTCTTGAATAACCATAACCCTTTCGTTAATGAGTTTCAGAACAGCTTTAAGATTAGAAATAACTGCTCCCATTTCAGCACCCTGACGAGAAGAACTAACTGCAGAATCTGGATCTTTCGTTTGACCCTGACGAGGTTGGATAATTTTGTTAATGTAAGTGACAGATGTAGATCAAAATCCATCATACTTAATTCCAGCGGAAACCTGCAACTGTTCTTATTTGGACTCTCTTTTTCAGTATAATTTACTGTTTCCAAAACTACAGCATAGAAGATGTACAAGGGTGTTTTTTATTTATTTTTTAATGAGCACGTAATATAGCCTCAGACAACACTACATCGCGAAATAGTATGAAATGGAAGAAACAGATAAGTTCTTTTTTTTTTTTTTTTCGTAACTGTAATAAGTGCATGAAATCAAAATAAGGCCCAAAGGAGAATTATATGTGATAGGATGAAACATACCTGTCTCAAATGAGAACCGGATGAGGACCCCATATCTTTGGCCAGGCGTTGAAGGATTCGAACGAAGATAAAAGGATCGACAAAGTTCTTCTGCACCTCTGTCAGGGTTTTGATGACGAGCAGAATGAAGCTTATTGCACTAGAGCTTTCTGCATTTGAAGTTTGAGGAGTTGCAACATCATTAATGTGCTTTGGAGCTGTAGCATCATTATTATGCTTTGAAGCTGTAGCATCATTATTATGCTTTTGTATCAGCTCATCAACCTTCTGGTACAACAATTTCACATCTGGCGGCGTAGTAGCTGCTTCTAGAGGGAAAGCAACAAACACCATCTTCAGCAGGGAACACAATGACTTTCCAGAGTCTAATAGTTTGTTTTTGAAACATGGTTCAAGAATCTGCAGATCCGTCAGGAAAACATTAAGAAAACATAAATATCAACATTTAGGAAAGTTGAAAATTTGTCAAGCAAAAACAACACATGCATAAAAGATAGACACATAAATGTAGCATCGTATATTCTTGTACTTGTATGTTGCAGTCATGTACCTGGGAAATCTGATTGATATTATTTCTAATAAACAAATGCGGCTGCTTCTCTAAAACCTTGTTCATAACATCTAAGCCCTGAGCAAGGGCAGTTGAAGGGTCCTTAGACTGAGACTGTTGAATGCTGCCCAGCAACTTCTCAAGATAAGTGAACTTAACGTTGGCATTTGGCCAAACCTCCAAAGCTTGTGAAAGTAAGTCTAAAGCTTGTTTGTACATAGAAGTTGCTTCCCTGTCCTTGGGCTCTATAACCAGTGAAACCTGTTTCCAGAAGGCACAAAAATTTCAAAACAATAAAACTCAGGACAGTGAAACATGAAAGCTTTTTTTTATTAAAATAAATAATTAAAAAAAAAAGAGGCAAAAGGAGAACTATGAACTGTTGAGAAAACGTGTTAAAGCTCCTGGCAAAAAAACAAAGGTGGCCCTCTATAATATCATAACATGCAATGTGAAACACTTAATATTACTGTCAGGTATGATGACGGTCTCCATATTCTATGTTTTATATATGAATGGAAGTTTCATGTTTCTAGCCTAGTGATTGAAGAGTAGAACTTCTGAATCCAGCCTTTAAAAAAATAAATAAAGATCGGACGTCACATATGTATGTGTTAATGCGCGTATTTATAATGATAACAAGTTGACAGAGTGCCTCACCCTTATAAGGAAATTGATAATCATTTCTTCCATAGCAGCATTTGGCTTGAATTCCTCATCAGGCTGGCTAGCAGGTCCAGGGGTCTCTATGTTAGGGATTGATGATGGACCTCCGGGAGACATTACACAAAGTGATTGAAGACCAGGTTCAACTTTGACACGCTTAGCTGTATCTTCAGGAAATGTCGCCCCGTCCACGGATCGCTTAGTATCAGCACCAACAGGGCCTGGATTAAATCCTTCACTGGTCTGGTTTGGCACATCACCATCATTTGCTACTTTTACCTCAGTTTGCCTTTGTCTTTCCCAGCCAACCACCAAACCAGCAAGTTCAATAGCAAGACGCCTATTTTCTGCTGTAGTGTTGTAAGGCAATCCAAGCCGACTAAGAGAATTCACCATTTGGGGCACAAACTGTGCTCTGCAGCTGTAAAAGAGATCTGAATGGCGCACAATGAGCTGAAAAATGTGAATCAAATTAGGGACTGAGTGGCCTTCCTCCACAAGAATCTTTTTTGTATATCGGATCCAAATTGGCATGCGAGAATCCCCAACAAGGGGCAACCTTCGTGGAAGTGCTGGCATCAGTATATCAAGCGCTTGCTTGACCAGCATTTTATTCTCCTGCTGGCAAGTTCTAAGCAGTGCTACAAAGACCTGCACTCAAAAATCTATGTTAGAAACTTTTTCAAGGACTCCAATTCAACTTATATACGGGGAGTCCTAATTATGTGCACACACTTATGTTTCAAATCGCATTATGCAAGTAACCACAGAAGGTCCTACATTTTAACAAATTCTATTGCCATACCTGGAGTATAATTTTTTCTGGGGCCTGATAGGCCTCCAAGAAGTGGCAGACGTTGACAAATGCCCACTGTTTACTGGCGCTATCTTCACGTTTGAGATGATTCCAGCCAAATTTGATAAGCTCTTTTCTATGATGGACAAGATCATTCTGGAGATACTTGAGAAGCAAAGTTGCAAGCTGCAGAAGTTCTATTCTCAAAGGCTCATCATACTCGGCAGATACCTACAAAGGAGATACAGGAATAAATTTAGTGAAAACAAACATATTTTCATGACATGCAAAAGTACCGAGTGGAGGGAAAAAAAAAAAACAAAGTGTGGAATATCAAGCATACAAAACAGAAAAAGCAAGGGAGAAAATCACCTCTTCTGGAGGATCAAGAAGTTTGTCAACAATTGTTTTGATAATAGTAGGGTCAACAACCTCCCAACTTTGGCCATTTTGGAAAGAATGAGCAAGCATTGGAAGAATGAGCATTTGCATTATGATAACCAAATGATCGAGGCCCAGTGTTTTCGATTGGAATAGGTCAAGAAAATGCAATATAAGTGCTCTTTTCAAGTTTGGTGGATAACCTTCAGCAACCTGAAAATGAGGATGATAGATGCAGTCATCAAGAATAGTAACAAAAAAAAATATCAGAGAGAGGATTATGCAAAAATAATAATAATAATAAGACAAAACATTAATTACACTGTGGAGAATCAATACCTCAATGATATAAAACTCCTTCAAAAATGTATAATCAATACGTGAATGAATCAAGAAGATGGATAGTATATCAAAAAGAACATTCACTTCCGTTTTCTCATGTCGTAGATAGTTCAGGAAACATTTGACAAGCCATTTGCTCTCTTTAACCTGCATTTTAGTAAAAATAATGAAATCAAGACTCGAGCTGCATGACAAATTAATGGATTCACGTAAAAAAGCTCTACAAAAACCTTTTTTTTTTTTTTTCTTTTCTCGTTTTTCATCTTGGGACAAGCTGAAGAAACTTAGAGAGGAAAATAAGTGCATAGTTTAAGAACACAAATATCCTAACCCATATTTTCTTCCAAAAAAAAAAAAGTAAAGAAAAATAAAGATTAGATATTCACATAAAACTTTGAAATTAACAAATACACAAAAACGATTAGAAGTAAAACTTCGTAATAGGATATTATGAACCTAACCATATTATTTCAACTAAGGAAAAGAATTTGCTATCAGTCAAGAATTAAAAAGTGCCGTCCTAATGTTACTAGTCTTTTCTAAAGGCGAAATTAAGGCGTGCCTCAATGTACTTATGCCTTTCTAAATTGAGTTGGATACTAAAGCCAAGCCTTGTGCTTTTTGAGGCTTAGTTTGGGTTTGGGTTGAGTAAAACAAAGGCAAAGCTCACGTTTATTGTGTCATTTTGGATGTTGAACAGCTGGATTTACCAGTTAACTTTCCCCATATATGAATAATTTGTTCACTATGTGGCTGTAAACAGCTGATTTTGCTAGACAGTTTGACATTTTGTTTTTTTCTTTCATCAAAATGTTATAAACCGGACAGAGGCATTTTCTTCAGTTTCTTTTTGTTGCATGCATGTCTAGCTTTTTATTTCGGCACAATTGGACTATTTATGAACTTATAAAGGGCATAACTTATTGGCTTTTTATTATGAATATTGATTTTCTAAGTTTTTCAAGTTTAACTTGAAGCATAACCAAAAGTAAAATGCCTCAATATCCGAACAACCTTTTTAAAAAAACTGCATGTTACCACATTCAAGATCACATTTATTGAACAAAAAAAAAAACCTAAATAATGACATAAGATATTGTGTTTCTGGGATATTAAAATTCTAAAGGTCATAACAACTCACCTGCACCAAGTCCAGCTCTTGTTCACTCTGCAAACGAGATATTCGAGCAGGTGACTTCCAAATAAGTACTAAGGTGTCAAACACAACCCGATTGTTTTGTAGCCATGTCGGTATCAGTTTAACTAAAGTTTTCACAAGCGCAAGTCCTCGAAAATAAGCATCAGCAGTTGCTGCAGAGGATGGTGCAGGTGGGGGATTAGAATTATCAGGTGGAGGTGTTGTAAGACCTTCTTCACCTAATAGAGCAGTAGACGGGGTTGATGATCCTGGAGTCATTGCTACATCAGGTTTTGGAACAAATTCCGGAAAGGCACCAGCAAGTATCTTCTGTGGCGACTTTGCAAGTTCATCTCTCAAAGGCTGCCCAGCATCTGATCGGATGATATACATGAATCTGAATAGTACAAGAGGAAACAAAATAATATAAAGCTAAAGAATAGGATTGCTCATCTAACAGTAGAAAAAGTCATTCACCCAACCCAAGAGAGAGAGAGAGAGAGAGAGAGAGAGAACACGAAAAGGCAAGAAAGAACCTTTAAGAAAATATGTGAGTCTTACCGTCGGAAGTATTTCGGTTCATTTAGTCGAGCAAGAAAATAATCAACAGCTTGTGTTGCATAACGATTCAAGAACTTCGTAAGAGGAAGGCGATACGGACTGTTAATTTCGCTGTATGCTTGTCCCGGGGGAAGAGCTCCTTCCAATTCAATGGTTAAGGTGACGAGTTCATCGAGGAACTTTGATGCAGCAGTGGGAAGAAGGTGGAAAAGCTCAATAATAGCTGCACATATGAGAATACTGACATGATATCACCCAAAAAGAAACATGTGGTTAGGACGACAAGCAACGCTATCTTAAGTAGCAAATCTAGATACCTTACCTGCCGCAATTTTTGGTTCTTCACCGGCCTTCCATGATTTCTGACTCTGTGCAAGCTTTTCAGGCTCCAACCATTTCCTTAGGTGTTCTAACAACTTGTTACCTAAGGTAACATTAAACCAATTCGACAGTAGTTCAAGCAAACGAGCCAGACCTTGGAGAAGCGGCATGCTAAGATTCTTGGTATGAGCTAAGTTAACCAATATAGGCCTGAGGCTGCTCTGCAAAAGTTCTTTAGGCATCCTCTGTTGATTAATAACCTGAAACAAAACAAAACAAAACAAAAAAAGAAGTAAAGTTAACTATGGAAACAAAGAAATTAAGACGACCAGTTATTATGGCTGACACATATTCGATAAAAGCCTCCGCAATATTTTCCCTATCAAATGTATGTGACAGACCGCTCAAGTAAGCTCACGAAGTCAAATACGCAACCAAACTAGTAAAACTTAAGCAAAACTGAGGAATTACATAACCAAAAAAAAGGAGCCACTAGTCAAAGAATTGCATAAACTAATACATGAAAGCTTGGAAATACCTGTCGCAGGCCTTCCTTAGCAACAGCAACAATTTCCGGTGTTCGACAGGTCAGAGATTTGAAGAACATTGAAATGATCTTTGCACGCAGTTCAGAATGATTTGGCGTTTTAAAATCTGCCCATGCCATTGTCGTACAGAGGAGCTCAATGCAGGCTGTTCTGAGCTTGGTTAATGATGTAGCCACCTTTGGGTTCATATACTTCACAACCCATACAGTTTCATCAGCCTCAGCTATCTGCAATGCCTCTTGGAGAAAATTAACTAATTCTTGGGTCAACTTGAGAAGAGGTGGTCTCAAGGCCAAGCAAAAATTCAAAGCCGTGACTGTGCCAACCTAAATACCAACAGAAAGTTAGTAATGAATTTGGGACACTATGTTTACAACAATAAGCAAATAGCTTACCTGTTGATCAACAGTCTTTGACCGCAGTGGCCGAACCAAAAGAGGCTGCAACAAATTATGATACAGAGGCTCAAGCAGCTCAGATATCTCGCTACCAGTCCTACTTGCCAAAAGTCCCAAACATGACTGCACATTTTTTCTCACAATAATCGATGCATTAGAATTGAATAACTCAGATGCAAGGAACTCAACTACTCCATGAAAACTTTGCCTGCGTGGTTCACTGTTGGCTTCATCGACATTGTTAACTACACGAAGAACCTGGGTTAGCACCTGGCCCGTCTCCTCCTGTTCTTTGCTAGCATAAATAGGAAGCCTTTTAAGAACATATACTAGGCCACGTACAATTCTTACTTGGAAAACGCATAAAGTCTCAACAGTGACCTTGCCAACCAAAGCACCAAGACCCATAACACCTCCAATCTGTGCTTGCCATGTAGTTCCATAACAACAATGCAAAAGACGAGGCAAAAGTTGCTCAAAAATAGGTATGCGTACACTCGGTGGAGGTGAATATACAGGATTCATTGATGGACTGGAGACTATCATTGGGGTAGCGGGGCCTCTTGACATCAGCACATCAGCATGTTTTGTGCGAGCAAGGAAAAGAAGTGTTTCAGCAAACACATTTAAAGCATTAAGAGCAGCTTTTGCATGAAGCCTATTTTCTCCAGCTAGCACATCAACTAAAGCATCTAAAAATATTAGTGGCTCCAACTCTTTGAGGTCTGAAGAATTACTGTTCTTTGGCCTGGAACTAGAACCAATATTTGATGAAACACTAGGACCTCCAAGTGCAGTAGTTGCAGCTGAAGAACTACCTGAGGACGAATCAATATGGAAAATCATAGCAAAATGGCGACATACATTGACAACAAAGTCATCCTTGGGATCAAGTAGATCTGGTTCCGCACTAGCAGCAATAATTGTCATCAAGAGAATCTTAAACACTGATTTTTCAGCCATGAGCTGGGTCTTTGTCTTTACACCTAGATCAGCCTGCAATTAAGCATCATTTAGCATGGCACTGCACTAGAATTACAAATCAATTGCTTTATCTCAACAATATTTGAAATTGAAAAATGGAAAAACTGTAGAAACGTAGGCACTAAGTTGAATTGACAGAAATTACTATTTGAAAATACCCAAAAAATGGAAAAAGGAAATCATTAACATCAGTTTTTATCCAAAATATAAATATATGTACATGCACGTCATCACCATCAGTTTCCAAAGTTCAAACCAAGTTTAGTGTTTTTTTAGCATCTTAGAACTTCTGTTTGTTCCTTCACTTATACGTAAACACACACAAGAATTGAAAACATTTTACACCAAACTAACCTTTACATCCGGTGTCTCCGACCTACGCCATGATGAATCAACAGTCGAAACTAACAAGGTTGACAGCTGACTTGGAGTGTATCCATCATCCTTCACCTTTTCCGGTAAATTAAGCTGAGACGATAAGCAAACATGAAGGAATTTTACAGCCTGCTTTCGGTAGAATGCATCAATTCCACTATTCTTGTTCATAACAGCTGCTACAGCCAGGTTAATACATCGATCTAGTGGAACCAGAAATGGAGTTGAGGGCTCAAATGTAAGAATCAAGCGTAGTCCATGCTCAGGATTCTCCTTGCACTCAAGAGCAAGGGGCTCTTTAAGAAAACGCCTATTTCGACCACCTAATTTTCCAAGAAGTTGCAAAGCTTTTGCACCCCACGGATAGGGTGCGGGCCTCAAGTGTGACCATAGGGCTAAAATCACATCAGACATAACACTGGCCATACTAGGTTCCAGGAAATCAGGATTCAGACTATCCACCCAAAACTCAAGTGTTCTTAAACCTAAGCTCACAAGCTCATCACTTGCTTTAAGACAAAGAACAAGAGGCTTCATAAGACGGGGAAGGTGGGGTAACAATGAGCTCAAGCGAGCAGGTAAGGTTAAGCACAACTCCAGCAGCAGGTCCCTCATATCCTCTCCAGTTGGACCTTCAAGCATGGTCACGAGCATATTAAGACAAGGTTGTAACATAGGTATCAAGTCCCGCAGTAGAAGCTCAAATTTGCATCCTGCAAGTGCTCGAAACATCAAACGAAGAAGTTGCATGTAACCAAGAGGCCTTTCAACTTCAGTAGCATTTTTCATGCAAACTTCCATTATCACTGGCACATGAGGCTGCAAAATACGTTCAAGGTCTGGAGGGGCCTTGGAAACTGCACCAAATATAAACCGAAAAAGATGCAAAACAAGTTTCGCTGCTGGTGAATCTGGATGTTTCAACACATCAAGTTTACTGCTTACAAGAAAATTGACCAAAATATCTGCAAATGGCCGGAACACTTTCGGGGCTTGCAAAAGAGTAGAAAATATGTGAACCAATTGTGTGTTGCTAATCATGCAGTCAAAAAGCTCAGGCATACACAATGAGAGCATGTCCATCAAATCTCGGGGTTCCATAATGGCCAGAATCTGGGAAAAGAGAGAAATCATTTCCTTCTCCTCCTCTTTTTCCTTGAATAGAGCTAAGCAATGCACGCCACTCTTTAAAACACCAGCGGCTTTCAAGACCTTCACAATGTTGAATTTGTACAAAGTTAGTCATCTCCCAAAAACAATTTTACAATATGTGGTCATATGTGTAATACCTCATCTTCTCTCATCCCTTTAAAAGCTTGGGGTGCTTGTAAATTTGAAGGCGGAGAAACAAGCACCTGTGGATGTGTTCCATGCGTGGAAGCAGAAACCTTAAACCATCGGCAACAGCATATAATATAAGATAACAAATGTCGAGTCCACTAATAATAAGTATCAAGTTAATGTGACAATACCTGTGCTCGGGGCAAGTGTGCATGAGTGATGCTCCATATGATAGTCTTCATTCCTGGCAGGACACGTATTGCTTAGTCTAATCCAAAGACATTAAAATTAATAGAAGCTTCTGTTAAAACGTGGTTATCAGAACGGGATATTGTGGAAAATTGCCTTTTTTAAGCTTTTTTTTTAATAAATGTCCCAAGTTTTATTAAAATTAAGAAAGTGGCCGTTTTCTTAAAGTGGTCATTCAACGATTGATATGTATGTGTTTAACCAATTTCAATTAACGATTTATCGGTCAATCAGAGCTGATTGACCAGCACGACTGCCGACCATTTTCCTTTTTAAAAATAAAAAATAAAAAATAAAGGTTTGGCCCTTTTTTTTAATCAAGTGCCCAAAACTGCCACCCGACCAAATTTCTCCATCTGAAGTACATGAAAATTAAAATTATAGATGTCTAAAAGATGCCATTGGTAACTAAAGCACAAAAACACGAGAAAAATTTATTTCAAGGATTAATTACCCATGACTAACGTCTTAATGAGATGCTTACAATCGGTTACTTCCTTAGAGTGTTCCACAGGGACCTGCAAATTTAAAACTGCCTGCAAGTATATTTTATATCAAAGGTGGCGCCTCAGAAAGATTACAGCCATTAAACAAGAGAAGAAACGGGCTGAGAGACACCTAAAAGAGCTACCAACTAGATATCATTCAAGGAACCAAAGAAACACAAAATATAAGAGCAATATCAGAAATGGAACCGTGTTATTGATTTCCAAAGATAAAGCACATCACCATTACATGCTGCCATTTTCTTTCCAACCAAGAATACCAGATTGTAGCTTTAACCCAAATTATAAACTTTTGCAATGTCTAAAAAGTCTATCATGACACAACTAAAAGCACTGGATAGATCATAAAAATTACTTGCAAATATGTAAATAGCATAGCTAAGCAAATTAACTTTGGATCCCATGATCGGCCTTCTTTTATCATGGTCAACTAATTAAGCACATAGTCTGAAATCCAAGCAACCAAACTACAAGTAAAACCTTCTAGCCAGCCCATAAATTCTACCTGCTAACCAAATACTATCAGGAAATGTCAAACAAGTATTTCCCAACTTAACTAAATAAATAAATAAATACTTCAGCGGTAAGTTTAACGGCAGAAAGCTTCAAGGAAAAAATGGGGAGAAAAAGGTGCAACGCGTGTGTCATTTTTCTCACTCTAAAACTGCCTGATGAGAATATAAATAGAATACACGTTGAAAATTATAAAATGCCTTCAGCACACAATGCAAAAAAAAAAAAAAAAAGGGAGAGAGATATAAATTGGAGACAAAATTATAGTAGCAACTCAAGCAACTTGGGAGCCTGGAAAAAAATTAGACGCTTTAATGGTTGGAATAAGAGCTGTCCAAACAACCTGCACAGGAAGTTCAAGCTTCGCCCTTAAAGTAACACGATCCTTTCCTTCCTCACCCTCCTCCAGCAGCTATCAAGCAGCAAACAACAGTATTAGTATTTTTTTTCTTTTTCTTTTTCTTTTTTTTTTAAGAAACGAGACTTTAAATCCAAAGGTTAATACCGTAACTAACATCAAATAGCATTCAAGGGGATGAGTCCAGAAAATGTAAAACTTCATAACAATAGCACTAGTGATTATGATAATATCTAGTCTCTGCAAGCCCCGTTTCCCAGAATTACTCAAGCAAAGGATTTTAACAAACTCTCAATTCACAAATTGATCATTATTTATGAAACATCAACAATTAAAACTATATAATTTTTTTTACCATAGTGCATAAATAATACATTGACAAGATTTTTTGGGTCCTTGCAAAAGAACTTCCAAAAAATCTCTTGCAGGAAAACTTCAGATTTGATTAAAAATTAATGTTTAAAAGCTAACAGAAACCAGAAATTACCTGGGGAATTGTACGCTTGAAAGTACTAAATTTTCCCACAAAAGCATCCAAAATTCGTCCCTACAAGAATATACATGATACACACACGTCTTATCAGTAAGGAAACCAAGATCCACAAAATCCATCAGTTCAAGACAGGAAGTAACTAATTATAGCTCAGACCAGTAGAACTCGTGCTTCATCCATAGATGGCTGGTCGACACCTTTCTCAAAAATCGGCTCCACCTATATCCCAGTAAGATCATCACATTAATTAAACAACCAGTATCACGCTACAAATGTAAATCTTGATATTAGCAATGCCGAGAACGAGATATAATGAAAACTACCAAATCTGCCCAAGGAAAAGAGCTCCTGTACTCACCAGATTCAACATCAACCGAGCGCAAGTAGTATGGATGCTGAGTGATAATGAAGCATCATGCATGTTACTTGAAAACAAGTAGATAATCCGTGATAACTGTAACAAAATTACAAATTTTCAGCAGATCACATGGCAAGTTGGTAACGGAAACAATAAAAATTTAAAAAGTAACTCCTTTTCACGATTACTCAAATGGTTAAAGTTGCTCTGAAACTTAAAAAAAAAGAGAGAGAGAGACTCAAGTTGCGGTTCAAAGTTCAAGTTGTGCCTTATTGAGTGCTACAACTCTAAGCACCAAGGCTCAATTTTAAGGCTTAATCCTTGCTAGCTGAAAATGTTCTCAACACAGAGCAGTGCAAGAAAATAGAACACAAAAACAACTCTTTATGAATATCTCCAAACAATTTCCTTCTTGACTCAAAGTATGTGTCCTCTCACCGTTTGATGCAAAGTCGCAGTAAAAACATATTACAAACCAAAATCTCGTATCCTACCTAAATCAGTACTTTTGTATAAGAAAACAGTACTTTGTAAGGTGAAACAGAAAAAACCTAGTCAAAGAGGAGATGAGATAAAACCTAATTTTGAATAAATATCATGGAGATGTACCTGTGACAAGGAAAGGTCCGCACGAACATGATGAACAATCTCTGCTAATAGACTATAAGCCAATGGCCGCAAGGTCTCAAAGCAGGCTCTCCCGGTTCCAACTAGAACTCTAAAGAAAATAATGGGAAGAGTTAATGAGTTGACCACTTATGTGAGTGTTGGCAATATATAGTATAAATACACTCAAAAAGCACTCATAAGTGCAGATAAAGCAAACTGCAAAGTAGAAATATTAAATATATAGAGGTCAGAGGTCAACTCTTAATGTCAAAGGTTAGCAATTGTCAACCACCGTACTGCCACAAAACCTTTGGAGGTTTCGTTACTAAAACTTGATGCTGAATATCTTGTGGTTTGGTTCTTCAATTTATTATTCAAAAAACAGATCTGACTAATCCTTTAAATCTCTTTTCCTTGTTACCACATAATTTTACTCTCTATAACATAATATTCCACCATAAGAGATTAGATAATACTCAATGCATCAAAGGCCAGTCAACCTGACAAGAGACAACGAAACTCCCCATCATTGTATCACCAATATTATAGTCGGCAACATTACCTCTCTTCCAAAAGAGTATCGATCAAAGGAAATAAACCCCTCTTGCAATCAGTTCCAAGAACATGCTTTAATGCTACTAACAATTCCTGCATCCAAACAAATTCAAGTGCTTAATTCTTCATTGTAGAAAGTAAATATGAGAATTACAGAGAAATAAATCACGAGAAAAAGTCTCACCTTTCTAATGGAGACAGAGTCCGAACATGTTACTAGCAGATTCACTATGCTTTTACATATGCTTTCTTCATGGGGTCTTATATAATCAGCAAAACTCTTTAACAGGTATGTCAAAAAAGAAACCGTCTGGAATAATCAATAAGTAAAATCAGTAAACAGCTAATTGGTGTAATCTCAAAGATGACAGTACTCTATTGAAAAACATGTCCAAATTATCATCTTTACATTTTTTTTTTTTTTTTAACTATTTAAGCTTTAGCGTAACATTAGAGATAGGAATAAAACCTATCTCCACGGTTCTGCGGCTGTCAAACTAGATTGCTAGTGCAACATTTGCACTTAAGATTTGATTTCCTTATGGCTTAAGACATACCTAACACATATCTCCCTACCCAATATTCATGGAAAAGGGGGTACAACTTTTTACAAACAAGGATAAGCAATGTCGTTGAAGTTTTCTTCGCTATTCTAGATTTCTAATTTTAGTCGATATCAAAATCTCCCCTCGACCAGATTTGACAGCGCTAGAGACGGTTGGAAACAAGCGAACTGTGGCTCATCCATACAAGCACACGCTAGAAAGAAACAGAAACTAGTCTACCAAGCGCTCAGTTCTAAAGGTCATTACTTTCGCAATCAAATTATCAGCCCAAATATATATATATATAAATATATATATATATATATATATATATATGATATCACATACCTTAACCTGTGCACCTTTCAGCTCAATGAAATGATTCTTCAAATGGGGAGGAACTTTTTCAGGACCAGGAACAGAGATAGCAGCCACCATGAGAGGCAACAAGTGAGGAATATTGGTCTGTACAAGCCTATTATACAACTGAAAAAGAAACAAAACCACTAAAGGACTCTCTGTGATTATCTTGAAAGAGCGACTACTTGGGTTAAGCTGCGACGACCCAGCATACCCACTACCACTACTCAACGAGTGGTCCGAAGAGGAAGTGTCCACCATGGGCTTAACCTCCTCTCCGACCACATTCCCGCCCTCAAAAAAATGGCTGACAGTGGCTTTAAAGTTCTGGTAAATCTTGCAGACGAAGTCCAGGAACGGCTGAACCTCGGCCTCCAACGTTGGACGGAAATTCCGGAGGAGATCGAAGATTATCCGCACCGATATCAGCGCGTTCTCTTCGTTATCGGCGGTGAGGACCTGCAAGGCGACCTTCAAGAGGTCCTGGACGAAAGGGCGGAGAACCTCGCTGTGAGGAAGACGGTTGAGGATCTCCACCACAATGTTTCGCAGCTTGTGCTCGGGGTTATCGACGAACTGCGGCTTCGTGATCTGCAACAGAACCACCGAGAACGCGCGAAAGTAGCATTTCAGGAAATTCAAGTACTCGGCCGTGTGGGCAATCTCCAGACTATCCCGAACCTCCATTGCCATCTGCAACCTCGCCTGAATCGCTGTTCCAAACAACAAAAACACAGAAAAAAAAAATTTTACCCAAATTTCAACACAAAAAACAAAAACAAAACAAAAAAAAAAACCGGAGAAATTGAACTGTTCGAGGGAATTCAAAAAAGAAAAAGAAAAAAAGGGGAGGGGAGGGGGGGGGAGAGGAATTCACAGAAAACAGAAGAAGAACAAAGAAAAAAGGCGAAAGTTAGGATTTTTACGGAGGTCGGGGTCGATGAGATTCCGAGAATGCTGTTCGAAGTTCTGAACGGGACTCATTTTCGAACCCTAGCTCTTATTTTTCTTCAAATATTCTGGAGAAAATTTCGTTCCTGTGAGAGATTTCTAGGGTTTATGGCTTCTTCAACTTGGTTGGAAGTAAAGTTTTTCTGCTTTTTCTACTTCGTACGAAAGTTTTTTAAGGTAGTTTTTTTTTTTTTTTTTTCCTTGAGTTGTCTTGTTCTGTAATCTGTACTTTGGTTTGGTGTTTGCCTGTTTCGCTCAGGTCCTCAAGGACTCTGAGGATTTGGGCGGAAAATGTGTTTCCCGGTTCGACGACGGCATCTTTTATATTACCATTTTCTCTCTTTTCCTTTTTCTTTTTCTTTTTTTTTTTTTTGGTTTCCTTATCGGGAGAGGCGGACCCGGCCCACATTCGTCGGCCCAAAAGTCGGTGTTCGTGGATTGGCTTTTTTTAGATGGGTTAATTACGTGAATATCTAAATTAAAAACTATGATTTAAAATATATCTTTTTTTATTTATAAAAATATTTAATTTGATATTTATAAATATCGCATTATCATTTCATATAGAGTTAAATATAAACAAATAAAAAATTGATAAAAGAATAAAAAATCTCCAAAAAAATTCAAACTGACCAAATCTTTTATAAAAAGAAAAAAATCATTTTTCTTGATTTATTATAAAGAAAAAAAAAATCATAACAGATATTAGTTATATTGTAAATAAAAAGTAATTATTATAATAAATAATTAGTCAATGAGATAAAATTCATAATGAACATATAAAGAAAATTAAATAGATATTATACAAAAATATTAAACACTTTAAAATCTAAAACAAAAAAAAGACATAATAATGATATAATAATTATCATAAAGAAAAAAATATCATATTGATATAGTAATCATAAAGAGGAAAAAAAACATACCACATTTAAAAAAGTAACATAATGATATGGTAATTATAAAAAAAAAGTAATTTTATATAACATTTAAACTTTCGAAACTAACTATTAAAACAATTCCAATAATAGTAAATAAAGTAAATTATCATAATAATGTCACAATTGTCGTAAATAATCTAAATCATACTAAAAAATTATGTTTTTTACGAAATCTAAATCATTCTTAAGAAATAGGTTATAAAAAACCTAAATATTACTAATAAGTAATCATTATAATAAATAACTAGTCATTAACATAAAGATACAATAATAATAAACAAATAAGAAAAAAAAATAAGAATCATGATGAGAGAAAATAATGTTAAATATAGTAAAAGGGTAAAATAGATACTATAAATGATTGTTATTATAAAAATGGACATTTATGTAATATTATCAAAAAATGTACATATTTTAAAATGAGGTCTTAAAAATAGACTTTTTGTATAATTATTATTTTTTAGATTACGGGTGAAAATGAAACAAATGTGCAATTATAAAATTAAAAAAATAAAATAAAGAGATCCTAACGTATAGCATATTTTATATGTATTTTTGAAGTTTATAACCTCTTTTTTAAAATATAATAGATTATAGTATATTTTCATAGATAATCCTTAAGTTTATTAAAACAACCAATAATTTTTTATTATATTACAGATTTATTAATAATATATTTCTAATTTTTAATAACAAATTTACGTGCACAGATTTAAAAGAAAATGAGAGAATATAAAAAAGAATATGTATTTTTTATATTATATATGATTATAAATCTGATTACACTATCTATTATTATGCTTAAAATTTATATTATAATTTACTATTATTATTTTCAAAAATTTTATCGAGTTCTTTCTTCCAAATAAAAATAAACCTCGGCGGAATATGTGCTTCTAATTTCAAAAAGATCTTTGATATTGTGTTCAATTTATATTTTAGTTTTATACATATGATCAGTAATAAGGAAAATATATAATAGCTAAATTACAATTATCAATATTGGTCTACTATAAATTTTATGTTTGTGGATGAAATCCTTCGAGCACAAATGGCAATTCCTTCCTACTTCTTAGGAGTTACCAAATAAGTGACTATTTGAATCAGGATTTTGAGCATAAAGATTTTATTAACTCGTAAAAAATAGACTTAATTCTTCGGGATGCGGTATGTCTAAGAAATTATTCTATATAACATATTCTCCATGATCTATGAATAACAACTTGAACTATATGTCTTGTCCAAGTAGAAGAGTTTACTCCAAGTAACCCTAATAAATGATCATTGAGACGAGATTTGAAAATTTAAAACCATTATGCTCGGTTTTCATTTCGGTTGTAGGTGTAACCAACTTGCTATAAAGATATGACTCAAAGAAATAATAGAATAAGAGCTTCACTATAAAGATCTCCATTAATACGTAAACTAATTGTATACCACCATTAATAGACACCAAAATATGCGATATCCCACCCTCCCCCTCCCTCCGGGATAAAAGCTTCCACATTCGACTTATCAAAACAAGGATCCTAAATTGCATGAGCAATAAATCTTACATGTAAAGTGTCTTACACCCATAACTCAAAGTTTTATTTACCAAGTAATATGAAATAAACTAATGGAAGTCCATAAAAAGACTATTGCTAATTGCTCGAAATGAGAGATAAAAAAATATTTTGATAAAGGCATAATAATATTATCACTAAACTCGAAAATCATGTGATACGATGAGTAGTGGTATTCTGAGTTAAGCTTTGGTTAATTATTCGATTATTTATTGAAAACTGCAATTTACTTCTTTTTTCCTAACAATAATGACAATCAAAAGTATGTGGAGAAATTTATGAAATTTATAGAGATTTATTACATAAACTAGTCTAAAGCATGTGCTATGTATATGTTGATGCATTTAAAAAATTTTTATCTACATATGAAAAATTAAAAATAATAATTTAAAAAATAGACACACAAAATAAATATAAAAAAGGACCTAAAAAAAAGAGGCATGAAAAAAAATATAAAAAGACTAAAATGAAAAAAATTGACCATCACAGAGAATGACTAAATTGTAAAAAAAAAAAAAAAAAAAAAGAAAAAAATTGGGCCAAAATTTAAAAAAAGAAAATCAAAGGACTAAAAAGTAAATATAAAACATTTTCATCCAATACAGAAAAAGACTAAATAGTAAAAAAAAAAAAAATTTGGGCAAAAAGAAAAGAAAATCAAAAGACTAAAAAACAAATACAAAACATTTTCGTCTAAAATAGACCGTTGTATACATTTTCTAATATATAATTATAGATAAACAACACTCTTTAAAGAAATTATAACTTGTGGAAAAAACGATAATTAAATGAGGATACATTTAGAAACTGAATTTCAACATAATTTGAGAAAGAAAAAAAAAACAAAGCATTTGTAAGTTCCAAATTTATGTAGGATTGAATCTCGACAATCGTGGTGAGCATTATCCACTTTTCATGCTTTTAATAATTTGATGGAACAAAACTTGTCATTTTTTTAATAATCTCCTTCCTGGTTTTTATATTTCCTCACCTGTTCTTCCACACCACCCCCCCACCCCCCCCCCCAAAAAAAAAAAAAAAAAAACTGGGTATTTTGTTTCTTCTTTCTTTTTATTTTCCTTATACTTTTGTTAGTGTTGACAGTACACCGAATACTTTGACACCTTGTCCTGTGAAAGGTCTATGTGACATAATTCAAACAAAGAGCCAAGAAGACCGAAAGCGGTTGTAGGTGTCGGATAATACCCATGACAGGAATGATGCGGCAATAATTAAGAAAATCAGAAGAGTGGTGGATAGAACGGAGTTAACTGTCACAACGTGAGAAGTTATGTAAAGATTTATTTATTTATTTTTATTTTGATATTTTTTAATGAGAAAAAAGATAATTTTTTCATGTACTACAGAATCAAACTCTGTAACTTTCTCCAGAAATTGTGAAACAATTACTCTCCGGCTCAAAAAAAAAACTACCCTTCGAATAGAAGGAGAACATCTATAAATTTATGATGTTCTCCACTTTTTTGATACTTTCGATTTGTTACTTTACTATGATAGATTAAATTAACATCAAACATTTCGACCCAGTGTTGTATGGCCGATTTTCACTGTCAACAGTTAGTGTGATAACTTTTCGTCCTTTGTGGTTTCTCAAATTATTGCCTTTTCTCTTACTTCAATTCTCCTGGTTCGTTTGCGTCTCTATAGCATCATGTTCTCTTATATCTTGTCGTTTTTCAATTATGTTGCCGTTTTTCCTTGTCATGTTTCACATGTAATTGTCGTTTTCTTTACCTTTGGTTTTCTGTCGGTTGCATGTTGTCATTTTTACGTTTTTGGCCGCTCTTCGGTTCTATTAATATTTTATAAATTATCGTCGGTTGATGCTGTTGTTGTTGTTTTTCTTTTTTCTTAAATTTTCGTACATTTTGCGTCTTTTACTTTACTCTCGTTTCAAATTTACGTTTTCTTAACCATATATATTGTCGTTACTTGTGTTCTTTTCTAATCGTTTTGCTTTTTATTGTAGTTTCCAAAATTTTAGTCGTATAGCATTTTATTGCCCCTTTTTTCCCCCTGTTGCCGGTTGTCCTTCTTACTGTTGTTTATCAAATTTTTGCTGTTTTTGATACGTCACTATATAAATATATATATATATATATATTTTTTTTGCTAAAAATGTCAGTTTCCTTTCTTTCTTTCTTTCTTTCTTTCTTTCTTTTTTTTTTTTTCCGTCTCCTGTAAGATGCCTTATGTTCTCCTTCTCTCATTTTATGGATATTGTCATTTACATTGCCATTTTTCTTCTGTTTCGTTTCATGTATATTGTCGTTTTTTTTGCTCTGTCGTTGTTCAGTTTTGATGTTGTTTTTATTATGTTGCCCCTTTTTTCTAGTTTTCCTATATTTTTTGTTATTCTGCCGGTTTTCTTTTTGTTGTCGTTTATGCTATCACGTCGTTTTACTTTTGTGGTCGTTTTTTAGATATTACAACTACTATTCGTCCTCTTCCATTCCTTTACACTTCCACCTTCGACGGATACACACACACACACACACAAAAAATAAAAAAAAGGTGGGGATGGCCTCTGTAAAGTTTGATCTTCAATTTGTTTTCATATTCCTCTCCTCAAAAATAATTTCAATTTTTTTTTCTAGTCCTCCAATAGTTAAACTTTAAATTTTGATTCAGTGCTCAGGTGAATGTGTGAATTGATATGATAATAAGATGGGAACGACGGAGTAGACAAGGTTAACTTGCATGTTTGATCATGAATTTTTAACATTGGAGAATCGGTTTATGAATTTAAAAATTTTGATAATTTACCATCCAAATTTTAAAATATATTGCAATTAACTCCAGCTGAAAAGGAGGTTAAATTTTTATGATTTTGTTGTTTATGTCTCGCATGACCCATTATTGAGGGCAGTCAGGTTTTTTTTTTTTTTTTTACTCGAATTGGACTCCAAATTAATAAGGTTGATTACCCTCCCATCATACACCACTAATGGGACGGAATTATGGCTATCTGGGGGTCTAATTATTAGGGCAAAAAAGACTTGAACTGCCTTTGATATACGTGCAAGTCACGTGCAAGAAAACCGAAAAAATATACCTTTTGTAATTGGGGGTTAATTGTAAGATTTTAAAGTTAGTCAATTGTTAATATTTTTTTTGTTAAAAAACGAATCGGTAACATGAGAAGCTCAATGGACAACCATACGAAAAAGACTAAAGATAATGTGTTGAAAAATCTTATCTTGATAATCTCAATTGCGACGGTTCTCTAAGAACTTATAAAATTGCCATTCTTTTGAAATCAAAAGAAGTCAAAAAAACAAATTACTTGGGAAGCCGAAGCACCCGGATTTTGTGCAACCTTGCTGAAATCCTAATGCTTCTATGCCAACGTTTCTATATTACTTTTGGGCATGAACTATGAAGCTTTTTCATCATATATTCGTGTTTGTTTTGTTGCCATAAATCATTGGGGTCCATAAGAAGTATGATGTGGGGACAATATAGCATCAATATATATATATATATACACACACACAAATATATATATATATATATATCCGGTGAAAAGGAAAGAGGTCCTAATCAAAGGGAAATTAATTAGGTGGTTTTCAAATATAACTAACTTAAGAAACTTGATCAAGATGGTCCAACCACCCATGTCAACTTCAATTAACAAAATTCCAGTGAAGTGGACGCGAAGAAAACAAGAGTCCCCATAACCTATGATTTTGTTAACCACCTTTTAAGAAAGCAACAAAATAAATAATAATAAAAATAAAAAAAAAAAAAAAAACCCAGCAATGCCCACATTTCCACCACCCCCATTAACAACGACCCTTTTGTTGTGTATTAAAAGGAGAAATTTGTCACCGCCTCCATTCATTCCCTCAAGTCACATCTTTTCCTTATCTATTTCCTCTGTCTTGATCAAGTGTTTTTTTTGAACAATTTTTCACACTTTCTTGCAGCAAAAAAATGGAAGGAGAAGAACGTGTAGCGGTCGCGGGGCGGGCGGAGATCGACACAAGAGCGCCTTTCAAGTCAGTCAAGGAGGCAGTTGCTCTGTTTGGAGAAAGAGTTTTGGTGAGGGAAATCTATGCCAACAAGCTCAAAGAGGTTTCTCTTTTCTCTGCTCTTTTTTGTTTTGTCCATGTTTGAAAGTTAGAATTCAATTTTATTGACCATTTTGAGCTACTATCAAGATTCTACTGAATTTGCATGTCTCCCCTCTATTGCATGCATGGTCAATAATAAAATGTAGGAGTCAAGATGAATTACAAGCTGCATTGACATATTATGCTTTTTTTTTTTTTTTTTATAATTAAAAAAAATTAAAGCCTATTAGACAGTTCCTTCAAAAAAAAAAAGAAAAAAAAAAGCCTATTACACTGTCACGTCCTTGTAATGAAATACACAAATAATAACAGTTTTTAGAAAATAATTAAAGTAAATAACAGATTGTAAATAACAAATTTAGTAGGTAAATGATATATTTTTCTTTGTAAATTCTTCATTTACTAATAAACCTAAATATTTTAAAACCTTGCTATTTATTTCAATTATTTTTGAAAGAAAAAACTATTTACTGTAATTTTTCAAAAATAAAAATAAAACATTGTTTTGGGAGACTCTTATGCATGTAAGTGTACAGTGTACATTTTTGCATGAGAAGTGTTCATTTGAACTAGTAAAAGAGAAAACAATCTGAAGTTACAGTTATTTATTATTATTATTATTATTATTATTTTGGCGATTAGATTCGAGCCGGAGAGAGTGAGAATGGACCTACTACATCAAGAATTGGAGCCTTAACAGCTGAGCTTGAGGAAACAAAGCAAAGTCTGCAAAAAGCCAGAGAAGAAAGCAACTCAATGGCCTATTGCATAAAATCCCTAAAAGAAGAGCTTGAGCAAGCAAAGAGTGAGCTACAAAAGCTAAAGGCCAGAGAATACCAAAAGCAGCCACTTGATCCTGACATTGAGGACCTTAAGTTCATCGAAAACCCGACCCGACTCGAAATCCGAGCACAAGATGAAGAGGGGAGTGGATACCAAAGGAGGAGGAGTGTGAAATTTGCAAGCCCTCCTTCACTTGCTAGCGTGATAGTTAACAGAGATGAATTCCCAGATAGTAAGTCTCCTTCTTTCAAGAAGACAAAGAGAAAGCCCTTGTCCCCTATTCTAGGATGGCTTTTCTCCAAAAAGAAGGGAATGCAAGGAAGTGAATCTCCAACAGTTGGGGCCCTCTGCTGATTCTTGGGAAAAAATAAAAAATAAATAATAAAACTCAAGCTAGTTTTTTTTTTTTTTTTTTCCCCTCTTATGTTTGCCATGGTTTTGAAGTGAGAGATGAGTATTTTGCAACTCCATCATAACATGTTTGATATTGTCAAATAAAAGGTGCTGGTATCAATAAAACATTAGAAACATAGGAGCACAGTTTTGTGTCAATTCACTTTCTGTATTTTCACCCCTCAATTGTAGGAAATAAAAAGAAAAAAAAAATTTAGATGGGCTTGGGCCTTAAATGAGATGACGTTGCAAGAAGTAATTGTTCTTTTTTGATAAATAGAAAGAAATTGTTCTTGATCTGTGAAGTTATGATCTTACATGCACAAAATTTTTAAGAGCATGTTTGGAATTCTAGCTTGAACTTAGTTTTTCAAGCTCAACTTTTGTCTTTTTCTTCAAAAATTTTTATCTTTTTCTCAAAAAGTTTTTTGTCTTTTCTGAAAAGTCAACAAAATTTACTATTTAAACTTCAGAAACTCAACTCAAACTTTGTTACCAAACGAACCCTAAGAATGCACGTCAGCGGGAAACGAGGATCTACTGTGGCACATGAGTATTTATGAGTTATTTTCTAATTAATAATTACCTGAAAGTTATAATTTAATAGAGTTCACTTATGGATTCAAGGTCCTTGTGGTTGATTTGCTCCGTGAGAAATGTATTTGTACTTACTGTGTATACTGAAAAAATTGATAGTCACTTGATAAGTCCCATATCGATAAAGAGTGAGAACCTTGTGTGACATATAAGTTCCCATGAGTTTTTGTTCCAATCACCAATAACATAGAAGTTATAATTTAGTGAAGTCCATTTATGAGTCAACCTGGTTCCTTCTCTTGAAGGTCCTCGTGGTCGATCTTCTCAATGAGAAACAGTGGCGGAGCTAGAAAATTTTTTCAGGGGAGCGTGATTTAAACAAAAAATTTGAATCAAAATTACAATGTTAAAATCTTTTGCTATAATTTATCTATTTGTATTTTTGGGGTTTTTTTTTTCCCTAAATGAGTAAGCTTGTAACATAGTTTAATTTAATTTTAAATTTTAGAGTTCAAAAAACTGTGAATTCACGTAGTATTATAATTGATTTTGATATATTTGAGATACTAAATTTTAAACGTGAGTACTTAAAAATAAAAAATTGGCTGAAATTTATAATTTTCTTAAAAAATCATACAAGTGTAGTAATTAAAAAATTTCAGGGGGGACAAATAAGGGATAAAATTATAAAATATTTTATCATAGGAGAAAAATTATAAAAAGTTTGGGGCTAAAGTAAAATTACATAAAAGTTCAGGGGCCCCTCGTTCCCACCTCCCTCCGCTCCTGATGAGAAAATATGTGTGCGCTTTATTCATGTGTATGCCAAAATTTTTAAGAATGCCACAAAAACATTTTACTTTTCAGTTAATTTTTTAAAATTTAAGATTTCTGTTATTCATTTGGACTTGGTCAATATAAACACAAACCAATGGGGTGTTTGGTGAATGAGTTTGAGTTAAGATTTTTAAGTTTCAATAGTAATTTGTGTTAACTTTTTAGAAAAGACAAAAAAATTTTTCAGAAAAGACAAAAAACTTTTTCAAAAAAGATAAAAAAAAGTACAGTTTAACTTGAGTTAAACTTGTATGCCAAACAGAGCACAAATGTGTATGATTACGAAGGTGTTTGGTATGTAAGTTTGAGGGTCCGTTTGGTGAAACGGTTTGAGTTGAAAATTTTAAGTTTAAATAGTAATTTTTGTTGACTTTTTAGAAAAGACAAAAAACTTTTTCAGAAAAGACAAAAAACTTTTTCAGAAAAAGACAAAAACTGAGATGGAAATTTTAGTTTGGAATGGGGAACCAAACGAACCCTGAGTTAAGATTTTTAAGTTTAAATAGTAAATTATGTTGACTTTTCAGAAAAGATAAAAAATTTTTTAAGAAAAAGACAAAAAAAAGTTTAAAAATGTTAGTTTGGGCTTATCAACTAAACTAACCCGTACATATAAAAGTTTAGCATTCCACCTAATTTTACCCTTATAAAATGTTGAAGAAAACAATTGTGCCAGATTCAAAGATAAGAAAAATCTTTGGTGAGATTTCAAAGAAAAACTCACATTACTTGTAAGGGTGGAATTGAAATTTAACAAATTGTTTTCGAATAGGAAAAGCAAAAGTAAATGATTTTCACGTTTTATGTTACAAAATTATGTAGTAATTTTTACAATGATTTAAGAGTTTGCTATTTGTAAAAAGTTATATTGATAGAGTTCTCTCGCTCTCTTTCTTTTTTTTTTTTTTTTTTTTTAAACCATAATGCATTATCCTCCTCAAGCATAAAAGAAGAATTTGCGTACTTGAAGTGAAGTTAATAATAACAGCAAAAAAATAAAAATAAAAATACTTGAGAAATCAATGTTAACGTACTCCATTACTAAGGGTCCGTTTGGCATTTAATCTCAAACCAAAATTTTCATATCAGATTTTATTTTTTTCTGAAAAAATTTTTGTCTTTTTTCTGAAAAAGTGTTTTGTCTTTTCTGAAAAATCAACAAAAATTACTATTAAAACTTAAAATTTCTAACTCAAACTCATTTACCGAACGGATCCTAACAAAAAGTGATCGCCGAACAAAAAAGAAAATGGTTACAAAATGTACGACACGTGTCAAGCTCTTGTTGGTCGATTTGGTCAACTAAAAAAAAAAAAAAAGGAGCAGGAAAAAACACTCCTAAAATGTGCATGAAGCTAAGAGAACAAACCGACAGCAGATCCAGTTCAAGACATGATGGAGAGCTTCAAGCCCACGTACCACAGTTAATTTGCTCCATCTCTAACAGACCCCATTTGTTTATCTTTTCGTTGTCAAAAAATTTGTGGAAGAGAAGCATTTGGGGTCATACCATAATAAATAAAAAGATCGAGATTTTTTCTTTGATTTTGGCTGGTAAGTCGGCGGAATTGAATGGAAAGAAAAGACACTCGTGGTTCCAAAAGAAAAACACTATTTGCTTATGAGACTTGCATTTAATTAAAAATATTAGTACAAAAAACTTCACATGCACCCATGTGAAGCCTTGACAAGTAAGACAAAATCCTTCAGTTTCAATATCATTTCATGTTTTATTTATGACTCCTCTAGTGCCTTCAACAACAATGACTTCTGAGCCACTGGCTCACTTTACTTTAAAAAAAAAACAAAAAAACAAAAAAACAAAAAAAGAAAAAAAACTCCATATCTGTAATATTTGCACAACTCTCTCTCTTATGACTAGCTATTTTAGAAATCGGGCTTTTATTGATACATTTCTTTTTTACTTTCTCCAACTCTTTCTTAAATTATCAACCAATTAAAATTTAAATGTTCATTATTACTTGTTACACCCCCTATTATTATTCCCAAAAATTCCTACAATTTAATTTTACTCTTTATCCTTTTTATACTCACTAATCAATAGATAACCCTATTTTTTAAACAATCCTTTTAAATGACCCCTATTTTTTAAATAATCCATTTTTTATAATTTATTCTTACAACTATTTTTTTCGTAAAGATAAATAATCTACAACTTTATATATGTATATACATATTTATGTATATATCTATGACGTTCATAAGAACAATACTTCAAAAAAAAAAACCTATATATACATATATGTATAGATATATATGGCGTTCATAAAAATAATGCTTCATAAAAAATATAAAATTACAACTTTATTAGTTTCATTAAATCTTATCTCAAAAAAGAAAAAAAAAAAAAGAAAGAAAAGAAGAGAAGAGAAGAGAAAGAATCATTGAATTAAAAAAAAAAGGTCAAAAAATAAGAAAAACAACAAATGATAAAAAAATAATTGTTTTTAAAAAATAGGGGTTATTTGTTGGTTGGTGGGTGCAAAAAGTATTAAAAATAGAATTACATTGTAAGGATTATTGTAGAATAATAAGATGGGTGTAATAAGTAATAATGAACATTTAAATTTTAATTGGTGGATAATTTAAGAAAAGGGAAGAGGAAAGTAGATTGTGAGATGTCAATAGATACCTTTCGAAAATACTAAGAAAAAATATAAAGTATAAGAGTTAGAGAGTAATTGAGTATAGCCAAAAGAACTATTTCTCTCGTGAATGTCATATTGATTATGCATTGCTAATTTGCTAATATAAATGTCAACCAACATAGCTTTCATGACAGCTAATCCCTCATGAATCCAAAATAACCCATTTTGAGAAAATAAAAATCCAAAATAACCCATTTTAAGAAAATAATAATGATCCAAAATAACCCATTTTAAAAAATAAAAATAATCCAAAATAAGTCAAACTAAATTCAGGTTGATTTTAATGGGGGAATTAATGAAACATTAAGGTTGTTCCATTTGACAAAACTGAGTTGTTATTAGGCATCCTTTTGTCCTCTATATGGCATTCTTAAATTCTAAAAACTTCTATATTAATTGCTTAGTTTTATTCTTATTTTTAATGGAAACGTCCATTGGTTATTATAATTATTATTTTATTTGAAAATCTATTGCTTAATTATACCCTGTACTATTATGACTATAGCTGGTTAAGCTCATGAGCCACTAGCCACACATGTTGTAGCTAGCCAGACTCTCTTTCTCTTTTATTTATTTATTGTTATTATTATTATTATTATTTTTGTCATCTCCATTTCTCCAAAAACATATAAACATGATTCAATTTGGAAAAATTCTTCGGTAAGACTTAAAAAAAAAAAAAACCCCAATAATACATCTTCATTAAGTTCCATTAGATTTTCTTGTTTTTTGGGTTCTGATATGATCTAATGGTCTAAAATTGCGTGATATAAGTAAGACATTTTTTTTATTAAATTTTTTCTTTTACTAGATAATAGAGCGCCTTAAATTTGTCCCATGTACAATTTATTCATTCTCGTATAAATTAATAGGGAACAAGTCTCCTTGGCCTTGACATGTCCAAAACCAAAAGACCAAAAAACAGACTGTGGAGAAACCAAGAGGAACCCCAAGAAAAGTCATGAAGACCAACTTTTGCATCCCAAGGCCAAGGAACAACTCCTCCACAAGCAAGACCAAAGGCCTAACCCCAATGACCTTGTTGGAGCGCTTCCGCGAGGCCGTCTTCCGGTTGATCATGTTTTCCACCCTCTCCAAGTCCTCGAACTACGACAGATCCGGCGACGTCCGGCGACATTATCACCCGAGCAACGATCACCGCCACAGCGAGGCCGTCGCCGACTGCATCGAGTTCATCAAGAAGAAGGCCGGTCCCGATGAAAACCGGATTTCCAGCGCTAGAAGCTCGGTCAAGAATTCTCCAGCCGAGGGTGTCTTACATGTGCCTGCCGTAATTATGTAACATGTAGTTGTCAAGTTGTGAATTTTGTTAACTTGTTTTATATATATATATATATATATATATATATTATTCTCATTCCAGAGTTTATAAATTAGCCAACTTTAGTCCCTTTGGCTATCTTTGATCTCTTTTCTACAAATTTTTGTTTTTTTGTTTTTGGTTCGTTCTTAGAGGTTGTTTGTTGAAATTGCTACATGTGAAATAGATTGTAAATTGACATATGTATGAAGTTTACAGAGAGAATATTTTTCAGATTTATAAATCCAATTATTTTAATGTCTTTGACCATTTTCTTTTCTTCTCATTCATTCTTCTATCTCTCTGTTCATATTGGACAAATATTTTAGAAAATAAGCAGGTCAAAGTTTAGGGAAGAAGAAAGTTTTCGGTGGTGTTTGGGAAAGGTTTTGGAAATGTTTTTTTTCATTTCTAGTTCTCTTGTTTTTTTTAATGTCGTTTGATTGAACCAGTCTTGCGGTTGTGTTTTTGTGCAATGCGTAGGCTCAACTAAACACATTATTGTGAAGGGAACAATTGTACAGATCCCATTATAGTGGCTCTTTATGTTATAAGTTGTGTTTCTAAAGTTGTCGTTTTGTATTATTTTGTCGTTTCTTCGTTTTGTTGAGTTTTTTTTTTTTTTTTTTGGTCCGTTCTTCAATTGTCGTTTTCCATGGTCTTTCTTCTGTAGTGTTTGCTTTTACTGTCGTTTAATTTTTTTGCTGTCATTTACTCTATTATGGTAGTTTTTTTTTTTATTGTCGTCTCCATTTTATAATTTCATTTTCATTTTGTTTATCATTCCTAATTTTGCTGTCAGTTTTTATTTATTTATTATTATTATTAGTTTTTTTTTTTTTAGATTGTTGCATATCTGAGTTTTCATGTTTCTTTGATCACTGTAAATAACTAAATTGGGGGTGTTTGGTGAATGAGTTTAGTTTAAGATTTTTAAGTTTCAATAGTAATTTTTCAGAAAAGACAAAAAAATTTTTCAAAAAAGACAAAAATTTTTTTCAGAAAAAGACAAAAAACATGATGAAAAAAGTACAGTTTAGTTTAAATTAAACTTACAACCAAACGGGCCTATTCTTCTTGTTGCCCTAAATGTATGTTTGTTTTGCCGAATGTATGTACGTATAAATACTAGTCGTCTTTCTTCCATCGTTGTTTTCGGTTTACCGACGTCTATTAATTTTATTTTCGTTTGTTGGTTTGCAGAGATATTTTTTATTCCTCTGTTCTCCAATTGCAGTTTTTTATTTTCTTACGCATATAAATAAAACGTTGTTTTTGTTATTGTTTTCATATTGGTTTGTGACGTTCTTTGAGTACCTTTTTCTTTTTCTTGTCGTTTTCCATTTTTATGTTTTTTCTCATCAAATCTTTTTCCACAACAATTACGTAATGATAGATTTTGTAGTCTTGTTGATTCTGTCAATTTCAAGCATATTGAGATTGTAAAATGACTACAACTTTGAAGGTACAATTTCACTTTTTTTTTTCATTATTTATTTATTTTTTGTAATGTTAGCTTTGAGGTCTTATAAACAGAACTGATGCAAATTAAACCTTCCCGACTTCTTTCAACAGACATATTGTGTTTGAGCCATTTTTTGCTCCCTAATTCTCTACTATTAAATGATGAGAATAAGTGACCAGACAATCTTGATAAAGACCTCCAACAAAGTACATTACATACTCAAGCAAAAATGATATGAAGATTCTAATAATTAATCCCTAAAATAATATATATTTTTTTTTGAAAAGAATACTAAGTACACCAATGAGAGCTGAACAAAGTCTGTGAATAGTAAATTGCCTAATGCTTTGAATGATGAGTGTAGAAAACATACACTCGGACCACTATATAAGAAAATACGTAAATAATAAATAGTTGTTTTCATTAAGTATTAAAAAGTAAAGTAATTAGAGAAATTACATTATAAACCTATGAGATTGTTAAAACTTACTATATCGAATTCCTAAATTCCCCAGAAAAAGATGATATGAAAACAATGTTTCTAATTTTTAGATGATTAAAATGATAAACTGAGGTATTATCTATAAGATTGCAAAAGACGAAAGGTTTGTTTCACAATCAATATGGGATTCACTAAATAGACAATAACCCAAAAATGCCTTCCGCAATTAATATCTCATATATTAATCGAATCATAGCAGAGTAAGAGTTTTTCATTTGATAGGACCCATTTGACAATGTTTTTGCTTTTGTTTTTAGTCAGTAAAATAATAGAAGCAAAAGATGCAGCTTTCAGTAAGTGTTTGAAAATCACATTTTAAAATATTTAGTCAAAATGATTTAAAACTTTTTAATAAGTAATAAAAAATATTAAATAAAGTTTATACTAGCTAATCTAAACTCTAATACAAGTTTTAAGGTCTATTAGGAAGAGTTTTTTCTGGAAATCATATTTTTAAACGACAGGAAGTTTTTTTGAAGACTATAATTACTTATTACAGATTTTCAAACACTTCTAAAAATAACTTTTAGATTTATGAAGTCAAAAGTAACTTCTAGAAAATTTTGCAAGACAGACACCATAGAGAAAACTGAAATATAAGTGAAGTTTTCAATTTCTCCTTTCCAACTATGGTCGTTTTTCAATCCGCCGTTTTCATGCTGTCGTCGTTTTTCATTTTTTTAAACCGACGTTTTTTCATCTTCTTATTGGTTTTTTATTATCGTCGTTCAAAAATTAACAGAAGTATTCTTCAAATTTGCCTGTAGTTTTTCTCTTTTACCTGCCGCTGCTTTGAAATATGTAGCTTTAGTGCTGTTTTATTTTGTTGTCGTTCTTTTCTTATCTTTTTTTTTTTTAAATAAGAATTGTCTCTCCTATTTTAGTTCTATACGAGTTTGAGACCCGTGCTACGCTCGGGAATGCAGGGGAAAAAATAAAAAGAAATCATTAGATATTATACAATAAAAGTAGTTAGTTAAGATAAATAATATAATTATGATGAGTATATTTTTTTAGCATTAATTATTACAATATTATAATATTTACATTCAAGTTTATATCAAAGTGTTGGGTTTATATACACAGACAAACGTATATAGATATATATTTATAAATAAAGTTGTTACGAACAAAACATCTTCTACTGAAAATGTCATCAACTGTGTTTAAGTTTTTTCCCCTTCTCCTATGAATAATAATATCTCTTCCATTTTCATATTCACCAATATCTCCAACAATTAAAGCACCTCTATCTGTTGAAGTTGGAAGATCATATTGTGTACTATCTCCATGTCGTCTTCCTAATAATCTTAATTTCATTGATGATATTTGATTGTTGTTATAAGTTTCTCTGACAGTTTTAAAAAGTTGTACTAATTTATTTGTTTCATCTAATATTGTAATTAATTTTTCAACTATTGTCTTATTTAAATTATCAGCATTTGGAATTGTAGCTATTCTATTTTGAATTTCATTTTCTGTATCATAAATATATAATTGTGCAAATCTTAGGCGATTATTATTAATCGGAAGTAAAGATCCAATTAAATAATGTATTTGTCCAGAAATTTTAAAAATATATGATTCTAACGAATTATTAATATCTGACTGAATATTTGCTCTAAATGAAATAAAAGCAAACATAGAATTATAAATTCGAATATTTTTCCTAAAATTTGTACTTAAAGGTCATCCATAATAATTTAATAGATCATCTAAAATTTGTGACGTTTTTTTTATTTAAAGGTAAGTTGATTTTTCCATTTTGACAACATAAAAAATATTTTGGTGGATTTGTATGTCGTATTTGTTCATTTTTCCAAAATAATGCTCCACAATATTGACATGTACAATTACAATCTCTAATGTCTATTTATTCATCATTTGAATCTGGAAAAAAATATATATATTATATTGAAAAATTAAAAAAATCTTAAAATATTATGAAAATTTTTTTATTCAAAATAATAAATATATAAAAATAAATTTAAAATAAAGAAATTACTTTTTTCAAATGAGGACGAACTATAACTTTCATAAAATACATTTAATGTTTCTTCATTTGTTGTTTCTACATTTGATTCTTCAAATTGATTGTTTGAAGAATATACATTTTTTGATGTAGATGCTCCATTATTATTGATATAACTTGAAATCTTTTGACGCTTTAATTCTCTTAAATAATCAACATCTTTGTCAACAATTTTTTCCATCTCCTGTAAAAAAAATTTTTTTTTCCCAAAATAAAGAAATAATAATATGAAATATTGTTAGAAGAAAAAAATGATAGATGCAAATATAAGAGGGAAAAAATTTCCAATTAGATAATTAGTAAAAAAAAAAAAAAAAAAAGGTTACATAATTAAAAAATTATAATGCAAATTATCACAATAAAATATTAACTATAAAATTTCTTTACATTCTAACAAATTAAAATAATATATTGTTATAAAAAAACTATTAATAAAAAATAAAAATAAAAATATTAAAAATATAAAATATAAAAAAATTTATCACTTAACTAAATAAAATTATAAAAAATCTAAATTTAATTTAAATATTTTTAAAATTAAAAAATAATTTACAGGACGGGAGAAGCAATCGTTCTAAATAACGAAGTTGAAGTTTTTCATCCTTTTTTAAGCCTAATAACATAAATAATAATTTATTTAAAAATATAAATTTATATTTCTTTTAACTTATTATAATTTTATATAACTTTTTTAGTTTTAAATTTATATAAAGTATTATATATACGAAATGTATTGTTTTGAAATTTAACTAATTGAACAAAATTTATGTTTCTTATTTTATAATATGAAATTTTATTCCTTATTTTTGTTCTAAATTTCTACAATTGTTATAATTACAAATTTTGATAAATTATTTTTTATTTTTTGGATTTTTAGTTGTTATTTATTTTTAGTACCATGATTTAATTGTATTAATATGATATTTTTTGTTAATTAAATTTTTTTGGACAAAATATTTTAACAGTTGTGTAAATTGATTTATTTTTTTTTTACAATTAGAAGTTAAAGATAATTGTATTAATTTTGTTATTGTTTTGGGGCATAATTTTTTTTTAGTCAACATTTAATCATTTTTGTTTATTATTTAAAATATTGGGTGAATAAAATTTGATAATTTTATTTTACAGTTTAGTAGTCAATTATTCATAGGCCTTTCTCAAGTTTTTTATGTACTTATCTTTTTTTGCTGGTACTAATATTTTGAAACAATTTTAGTCTGTTATATAATTATGAAATTGTCAATCTGACTAATTTGTCAAAACTATCCAAGAAATATGATAAATCTTCTAAGATAAAAATTTATCATCCTACTACAATATAACATAATATAAAAAAAGTAAATCATACAGTAAAAATTAAAGAAATTATAAACTACAAAAAATTGAAGAATACATTAAGAATTACGAACATTTGTAAGTACAAAAATATTTATACAGATAAATTCTCCTATTAAATCTAAATAATTTACAATCTGGGGGGAAAAAAAAAAAAAAGACCCCCTCGGCTCATAAAAATAGAGGGAAAAAGTTGTGTGAAATGAGGGAAAAAAAAATAACATGGCAAGATAATAGAAAGGATAAATGAACATTCAAAATGTAGAATCAATACAGAATCAATATATAGATACTAATGTAAATGAATAATTCAATATATTCATATTATAGAAAATATTAAAAAACTTGATGGATACTGTTTTCTGGGAAAATAGAAGAAAATTAAGATTTATTATACTATGCTCAAATCTCATATATCATAAGATTATTTATGAAGAATAACTAAAATGTTATTCAATCTTGTCTTCAATAGCTACCAGGTGAGATATTTGGGAATATCTAAACTATGAAAAAAATTAATAAGCAGAAAAGGAAGATAACCAAAAAAAAAAAATAGTAAGAAAACAGCAAGTAGTAAAAACAGTAAGAGATGGAATAATGGGTAAAGAGAAAAAAGAGAGCCGAAAAATGAACTCCGGAAAACATAAATAAAAACAATAAGAGGAGACAGAAAATAGTTACAATACAAAACTGCAAATGCAGGAAAAAAAAAAAAGAAGGAAAAATTAAAAACTCAAGAAACTAAGTAAAATAGTAATATATTCAATATAATTTTATTATCAGAAAAAGATAGATATTATAATTCCCAAATACTCACAGCAACAATAAAGACTATCAAATAACATCTAACAGTTATTCAATAAACACTTTGAATAATATTAAATTCAGCAACATATACCAAATTAAGTAATATATTTGGTATATGGATTATATTATACATAAATGGAGATCATCATAGCATGTTATAATTTGTGGTCGAAAATTTTGCCATAAAAAATTTAAAGCATCAACAAAAGAAAAGAAAGACAGAAAACGGACGGGAAAAAAAAACATACATTCATCACAACTACAGTAACAATCACAGGAGGTAAAAAAAAAATAGTCATTCATATAATATAATCTACAATCTTATAATAAGAATTAATAAGAAGAAAAGGGAATATGTATACTATCGAAAAAATTAATAAAAAGAAAAGGGAAATAACATAAAGGAAAGAATAGTAAGAAAAGACTAAGTACTAAGAATAGTAAAAAAATGGAATAACCGGTAAAGGCAGAAAAGAAGACCAAAAAATGAACGTCTGAAAACAAAAATGGGAAAAATGAGAGGGGAAAAATAGTAAAAATACAAAACTGTGCAGATAGAAAAAATAAGAAAATACTAAGAAGTACAGAAAATAAATTAAATAGTAATATATTCAATATAATTTTATTATCAGAAGAAGAAGATAGAGATTTTTAATTCTCAAATATTCCCAGCAACAATAAAGACTATCAAATAACATATAACAGTTATTCAACATACACTTTGAATAATATTAAATTCAGCAACATATGTCAAATTAAGTAAAATATTTGGTATATGAATTATAATATACATAAATGGAGATCATCATAGCATGTTACAATTTTTGGCTGGAAATCTTGTAAAAAAGTATTTAAAAAATAAGGAAAAGGGAAAAAAGCTAGAAAACAGAGGGGGAAAAAAACTAAACATTCATCACAACAACACTAACATTCACAACAATTAAAGAAAATTAGTCAGAGAGGAGAGAAGAGGAGAAGGACAGAAACGGAGAACGGGAAAAAAAACTAAAGACAATAATAAAACTATTTCTTCTATAGTTGCATTATAATGATAATAAGAATAATTATAAAACAGATAACTGTAATATAATTAAAAAAAACAATAAATTCTAATTAACAAACATAAATATAAATATTACCTGATTAAAAACAGTAGTCTTGCACAGAAATGAAGATGTGAAGATGATTAATTTTCAGCAAAGAGCAGATCAGAAGATTTGAGGTAACAATTAAGGAACGTTCAGAGGAGAGCAATTAAGAAGCTGTTACAGAGACACTAATATTAACATATGGAAATAAGGTAATAAATGAGAAAAATAGCTTTTATAAGAAGAAATATGAAAAAAAAATTATTTTCAAAAAGTTTCAAAAAAAAGGTCGGTCAAAAAGAGAAATAATAAATTTTGTACAGATATAAAGACAAAATACATTAATTCATAATAAATCATAAAAAGAACGAAAATTAAAAATATTAATGACAGAATTAAAGAGATAAAAAATCTCAATCAAAATAATTATCAATCTGTAAATAACAGAGGTAAAACAAATAGCAATATTCCAAGCAAAGCAAAATGATGTAAAAGCATTAAATGCCCATGACAGATCAGCAAAAACAGCAGATAACATCATACGGCAGAATCTACATGAATAATCTAGAAAACTGAATAATCAGAAAAGCTAACAATCCATTCAATCCTAACTAAATCATAAAATTGAAACATCAAATATGAGAGGAAATGAAAAACGGGAAAAAAATTTGGAGGCAAAATCAGGACACTATTAGCCGAGGGGAAAAACCAAAAAAATAAACAAATACAAACATTACAGAAACAAAATCTTCAATCTCTTGCCTCATATTCCCAATCAGCCATGTCCATAGCATTGTGGATTCAATCTGCAGGGAAAAAATAAGAAAAATCAAAAACTTAAAATCAAGTAACATATGAAAAAAAAACAGCAAAAAAATTACTAAAATAAACACAACAAAGAGGAAAGCATACCAAAATTTTTTATTTCACTCCTTCCATTTAATTGTATAGTAAAAAAAGGTGGAAGAAAAAAAAAATCAAAACTTAGAGTTGTAAAAGACAAATGTAGTAGGTGAGTTTACTAAAGAATTCAATATAACAGTTGACAGAAACAATGAAGGAAATTGATGAAAAACGAAAATAACAGAAAAATCTCAAAACCTAGAATTCCAAAAATATAAATTGAAACAATGAGAGGGAAAAAAACCCGACACAATAGTTAAAAAACTGAAACAAAGAAAACAAAACCAAAAAGTCTCTTTTTTTTTTTTCTACATACATTCACCGGTAGAAGAGAAAAAAGTTAAAAAAAAAAACCCAAAAAAAATTAGATCAGAAATAACAACAACAGAGAGGATCAAAAAAATTCCAACAACACAATAAAAAAAAATGCTAAAGTTTTAAGACAAAAATACATTAACAATAGAGGACGAAAAAATATCACATAACCTAACTCAAAAATACCCAAAAAAATCATAAAATAAAAACCTGGAGCTTAACAAAAATTATTCATAGCCAGACATAAATAAAAAAAAAACCCAATCAACAGTAGATGGACAAACTGAAAATATGGAAAAAAAAAAAGGGGGGGGGGGGGGGGGGGGCGCCCAGAAAGGCGTGAATAAAGAATGGAAAAATCATATTTGAAAAAGCAAAAACCCAAAAAAAAAAAAAAAAAAGGGAAACAACAAACAAAGAATAAATAAAAACATAGTAAACATCAAAGAAAAACACTGAAAAATGCGAGGAGACCACCGGAAAAGGTAAGAACAACCCAAAATACAATACAAATAAAAGGCTACACTTCTAAAACAAAAATGCATTAACAATAAAGAAGGAAAAAATATTATACAACCTAACCCGAAAATACCCAAAAAAAGGCCAAAATCAAAACCTAGAGTTTACAAAATTTTATTTCTATTCCGGCCAAAAAAAAAACACCCAATCAACATTACATGCACATACTGGAAAATGATGAAAGATTAAGAGAGGAATGAGAGCTGGGGAGAAAAATAGAAAATGGGGAAAAAAGAAATCAAAAACCGAAAATCAAAGGAAAAAAAAACCCGAAAATACCCAAAAAAAACGCCAAAATCAAAACCTAGGGTTTACAAAATTTTATTTCTATGCTGGCCAAAAAAAAAAAAAAAAAAAAAAACCCAATCAACATTACATGCACATACTGAAAAATGATGAAAGATTAAGAGAGGAATGGGAGCTGGGGAGAAAAATAGAAAATGGGGGAAAAAAATATCAAAAACCGAAAATCCAAGGGAAAAAAAAAACCAGCAACATTAAAAGCACATACTCCAAAATAATGAAACATCAAGGGAGGAGGAAGGAGAAGCAACAACAATAAGAAATCAGAAAAAACAAAAAACAAAAAACAAAACAAAAAACAAAAAAACAAAATTTGAAAAACCCAAAATTCAAAAAAAAAAATCCGAAAAGAACAAATGGAGAACAAACAAAAATACAAAGAACATCAAAAACATACAACCAAAAATTAGAGGAGAGGGCCGGACAGAGCAAGAGGAAGCAAAAATTAGATTTTGAGATGAGAAAACCAACAACTGCAGAGGGAGAAAAAGAAGCACAAAGAGAGCGAAAAAGAAAGAGGAGGAAAAAAAAAATTAAGAGAGAATAGCCAATTGTGAGGGAGGCGGCAACCAAGGCAAGGAAAACACTATTTCTAGGGTTTGGGGGGCAAAAAAGGCATAGCACTGTACATAAAACAGCCGGTAGAAACAAATTGAAGGGCAAAACCGGTAAACAAAGGGAGGAAGGGGTAAAAAGGGGAATTTACTGTGCTACCCAGCTCCCAAAGGCAATCTGGAGGGATAGAAACGTAATTTTACTGTACATAAACAGTGTTTAGTCCATCCTTTTAGTATATATAATAATTTGTTGGAAGTGCATGTCTCATTGAATTAGCTTTGAGGAATGTTATATTTATATTCTTTACTATGAATTAATATGTGTATGTTAAATTTTTAAACTGAATTGATTTTTTTAGTTAAAAAAAATAAAATTACTAATTTTTTTTCACAAAAAAAGGAAATAAAAAGTTAGTTATTAGTTAATACGAGTTAGTATGTGTCATTTATTATAGATTACAGATTTTTTTTTTGGTTGGGATACTTGTGTGGCTTAAATATTAAGATATAATTTATATTTGTTTAGAATTTGATTTATTTTGTTAAACTTTTAATTTTGAGCTAAATTTTATGATAACGTTTTTCCCCCCCTCTCATTTTTTGTATTAAGTTGCAAAATGCATAACTAGATCAAATGGGGAATGGGATAGTATGAAAAGAGCGTCTTTGGTGGAGAGTTCTCACTCCCGACCCCGTCTCGTTTTAGGCGGGAATGGAGAAAGATGAGAATGGTTTTTTTTTTTTTTTTTTTTTTTAATTTTTAATTTTTTTAATTTTTTTGAAGGAGAAATGAGAATGGTTTTAAGTACTAAAGATAGGGATAAAAAAATTGTCATCCTGCTTATTGTTTTCTCCCTTGGACTTTGAGTTTTGCTGGTTCTTTTACTTCGTTTTTCCATTGTGTCTATTTATTTCATTAGTTGTCGTTTTTGCATGTTGTTTTCATTTTTTTGTTGTTGTTTTTCATTTTATCGTTTTTTCTTTTGTTGTCGTTTTTATCTTGTTTTGTCGTTTGGTATTTGTTGTTTTCTCACTTCTGCTTTCAGTTTTGCTGGTTCTTTACTTCATTTTTCCATTGTGTCTCTTTCGTTAGTTGTCGTCTTTGCATGTCGTCGTTGTTGTTGTTATTTAAAAAAAAAAAAAAACGTTGTTGTTGTTTCTCATTTTCGTTTTCACTTGTTTTGTCGTTTGGTATTTGTTGTTTCTCCATTATTGTTTTATCTTGTTTTGTCGTTTGATATTTGTTGTCGTTTTTCATTATACTTTTTTTTTTTCGGTCGTTTTTCTTTATATTTCCTTCTTAAGTCTTTGTTTTTGTTTTCAGATATTGTTGCGGTCTATTATCCCATTATAATTTTTTTTTGTCATTTGTTTAAAATTTACCGATTTATCTGTCGTTTCAACTTCCTATTGTTTCTTGTCCCCTCCTCTAGTATCTTCACTCTATTGTAGTTCTCTTTTCTCATTGTCGTTCTCCCTTTTAATCGTCGTTTTTAAAGGACGTCTGTGCAATTTGTGCCGTCGGTGTAATTATCCTCAAAACAAAACTGTGAAAGTAAGATCTCGTCTTTCGTTTTTTCCTCCTTTTCGCGGGAATTGAAGAATCAAGAGGCTGCCCAGAAAACTTCACTGAAAATTTCCATTTTCCAGAAATTCATACAGAGAAATTGCGCATGATGGCTGGTTCGTAAATATTTCAATTTTCGGCGAAAATTTTGTTTGGGACTTAGGTTTTCTTTCAAGAATTTTTTTTTTTTTTTTGGGGTTCTGATTTCTGAAAAATGTGCAAAAGGAGGACAATCCGAAAGAGAAGATAAGGTGTCGTTGGAGCTGACGGAGGAAATTCTTCAGAGCATGGAAGTTGGCATGGCTTTCAAAGACTACGTACTCCCTTCTCCTGCACTCTCTCTCTCTCTCTCTCTCTCTCTCTCTCTCTCTCTCTCTCTCTCTCTTTGATTTCTTATATTCAGGTTTTTTTGGGTTGTCTAATTCTGGGTTATGGAAAAATTTAGTACTCAATTTCACAGCTCTCCTAACATTTCTTTTCTTATTTTTAGTTTATGGTCTTGTATTTTAATTCTTTTTTTTTTCCCCATAATTATACATATCAGACTGGTAGAATCAGCTCCATAGACTTTCACAAGACATCGAATTATCTGGTTACTGCAAGTGATGATGAGTCCATACGCTTGTACGATGTTGCCAGTGCAACGTAAGTTTTTTTTTTTTTTTTATTAAATTAATTTCATCTAGAACTTGACTTCATGACACACACTTTTCTTATTTTTCAGTTAATTCACTTGTTAAATTTAACATAGAGTTTATGGTTACTTCTAAATTTTTCCGTGTTTCTTTAGGGAAATTTTCTGTGTTTTTCAATATATTTTTTTGTTCCATGTAGTTTCAATCTAGTTTAGTTGAACCCTTGTAGACTGTAGTTCTTGTTTCAATTGGGCATCCTATTAACCATGAAATGTGTTTTAGTTTACAGTTCTTTATGATTACTATTTTTTCTTTCCTCCTTTTTGGGTGCCATGTGTGTTTTCTGATTGAAAAAAAAAAAAAAAACACAGGGTGGAGGATTTGAAGTCTTGATTTTAACATTTGAGGTGGGTGTGGAATTACCGTTAGACTAAGCTTCAACCACATGTCCATGTAGTTCCAATCCTACTCTAGTTTTATCCCTGTAATTTTGTTTCATACATTTGGTGGATTATGAGATGTATTTTCTAATGTTTTTCAGTTGCTTGAAGACAATAAACAGCAAAAAATATGGGGTAGATCTTGTTAGCTTTACTTCTCACCCTACAACGGTCATTTACTCTTCTAAAAATGGGTGGGATGGTATGTTAACTCTTGTTTATCTAGAGATAATTCAGTTTGAATTACATAATTAGATTTTATATTTTAACATTATTGCTTGATTCAGAATCCCTGCGGCTTCTCTCGTTACATGACAACAAGTACTTGCGGTATTTTAAAGGCCACCATGACAGGTATAGTTTCTCAAAAGTATTGACAAAGGATTTCACTGAAGTGCATTTTGTATAGAAATACCTGTATAAGAGGTGGGGTGTGCTTTATTTTTTGTTTTTCAGGGTTGTCTCCCTTAGTTTGTGCTCTCGCAAAGAGTGTTTCATCTCCGGTTCTCTTGATCGAACCGTTTTGCTTTGGGATCAACGGGCAGAGAAGTGCCAGGTGCTGATATTAGAATATAGATGTTCTTTTCTATATGTGGTTATCTTAAACTTATTGTTTATCATTTATTATCCACATCAGGGTCTTTTACGTGTACAAGGAAGGCCTGCTACAGTGTATGATGACCAAGGGCTAGTTTTTGCAATTGCCTTTGGAGGATACATTCGGATGTTTGATGCTCGCAAATACGAAAAGGTCAGTCATGGATATATTTGAAAAACGTTGGAAGTTTGAAATACTGTCTCGGCATTCAAATGAATTGGGACTAAAATGACAAATATTAATATTCTTTAGGGTCCATTTGATATCTTTTCTGTTGGAGGAGATGTTTCAGATGCGAATGTTGTAAAGTTCAGTAACGATGGGAGACTTATGCTTCTAACAACTAAAGATGGGCATATTCATGTGCTTGATTCCTTTCGTGGTACACTTGTAAGTTGTTTTGCTTCATACTCAATCTCAAGTTGAAAATTCACTTAATTTAATAGAAGATGAAGCATTTTTCTTTCTCATTTCCTTTTAGTTATCGACGTACAATGTAAAGCCAGTTTCGGAAAGTTCCACATTGGAGGCTTCTTTCAGTCCTGAAGGAATGTTTGTTATATCAGGTAGCTTGTCTCTTATTTATCTACTGTGTAACTTTTAGCTACTAATAGCTTGTATTTATTTCCTCACCGGACTTGCTAGCTAAATAGCTTACTTGGTTTCTGCCCTACTGGCAGGCTCCGGTGATGGTAGTGTCTATGCTTGGAGTGTTCGCAGTGGGAAAGAGGTATGTTAACCTTCTTCAGTGGTAATCATGCATCTTCACCCATTTTCCTGTTTCCTTTTTTTTCAATTTATATATATTTTTTATATGTTATCATCTAGAATAGAGTTTGTTTATTGCCCGTTCGACTCTAGTGGCCAGAGGATCTTTTAGGAACCTGTGGAAATTTATATCTCAAGGTATGAATGGTTTTCTCCAAAACACTAATTGGGTGGTGGGTATGGGAAAGATGTGTGGTGTGGAAATCAGTCCTTTGAGCTTTCTTTTCCTAGATTGTTTAGGCTTCCAGCTTTTCCTCATGCCCATATTGCTACCATTTTTTTCATGACCAGCAGTAATGAGTTGAACTAGAACTTTGGCTTTAGATCCTTAACTCTTTCTCAATTTGTTCGTCTGTCCTACATTGTAGGGTGCCCCTTCGGGGTTTTTGTGCAAGTCATTCTTTGTTTTTCTTGCTGATCAATATGATAATTCTACTTTTGAACCTTCAACTTCATTTGGAAATCTAGCGCTCCCTACGGAATTAAAGTTTTCGTTTAACTGGTTTTTTTATGGAAAACTAAGTACTTGTGAGAGGGTACAAAGGAGATATCCTCTTTTGGCTTTGTCTCCTTCCCTGTGTGTTCTACGTAGAAAGTGATGGTGAACAATGAAACTATGGACCACATTTTGCTAGATTGCAAGGTGGCTAGAGCTCTATCGCAGAAATTGCTCAATGAGGCAGGTTCTGTTTTGGTGTTCCCGGCTCGGTGTAAATCGGTGAGGTCAAGAACATGGTGGGGTTTGGATCCAATAAAATGGCTAAAGTTCTATGGTGATTTATGGTGATAGCTCTCGAACCCCACCGTGTTAGGGTTTGAAATTTGATTGTAATTCCTCAATTTCTTTGCAATAAAGATTCAATTTTCAGTCCAATTTCTCTGTTTATGCCTGGTATCATATCAGGTTTTTAATCCTAGAGCCTATTTGCGAGACTTAACTTTGTTCTAGAATGATTAACTACTACTTTTTTTTTTTTTTTTCACATGTGAGTATTTTATCTATTGAATTCCGAGTTTTTGTGGAAACCTACTTATGTTTCTGGACTTGTGTCCAGGTAGCAAGTTGGATGAGTCCCGAAAATGAGCCTCCTGTCATAAAATGGGCTCCTGGAAGTCTTATGTTTGTGACTGGGTCGTCTGGACTATCATTTTGGATTCCAGATTTGTCTAAACTCGGAGCTTATGTTGGAAGAAAGTAGACATTCTTCCATGAACTTTCTTCGAATTTCAAGCGCAAAACAAACAAGAAGAGAACTAAACTGTCTACTAATGGTGCAAGTCGAGATCACAGCCAAACTCGCCTTGTTTCCTTGCTCGCCTCTGTAAAAGTTCTTCACTCTTCGCTGACCTTTTTGCACCGGATAAAAGTAAATTATGTACTGTACCATAAGTTATATTTTGTAACATGAAACAATTCTGAAGTAAACTGTAAGATGCTTCTAAATGTAAATTTTACAGTTTTCTTTAAGGTATTATGGATTTTGCAGCTGGTTTTTCTCCAAATTGTTAACAAACAGAATATAATGTGGTATTACATGTATGCCATGTCTCTTGGAAGCTTCATAAATTTATTATCATACTCATCCGGACAATTGGTATGTTACCATCTCCGACTTGGTTGTAGATCTCCTGATGGTCATAAACTCTTTATCATGTGTTTTTGGCTTGGATACCAGGCTTTGGGGTGCCATAGTTCATGAAACTCCTGAATCTCTAATCAGCACAAGATTTAGGACATCATGTACCGTCGACGAGGAAGACTTTATCCCGGCACCAATGTAGGTGGTGAAGAAAGTTCTTGCCTTCCATATTCCTAGTCCTATATCATTTTCTGCTAAACTAATCCTAGTTGCACGGGAAGATAAAAGTTAATATACTCGAGAGCGAGGACTCGTGCGAAAAAGTAATAGTTTCTACTCTTCCTTTCTAAACTTGGCATATGGAACAAGCCTTTGCCTCTATGTCGAAAAGGATAAATAATAGAAGAAAAAGAACATTTGAAGTTCGTGTGAATGCTGAAATGTGTCTTTGCAGTTATGGCAATGATACGGTACTTGCGTGACAAACTCTGTGCTCTCGATCTATACACTAATCAAAAGGGCAAATTTGCAAAGCAAACAAACTTTGGGAGAGGATTTCGAGAAACTTTTATGTGAAAATCGGCTAAAACAACCTCTCATGTTTCTGATAAGGGACGTTGCGTACTCGAAGGCTCGAAAAGCTTTGGGGAGATCTTCCTGAATCCCAAACTAAAAGTCTCTCTTTTATAAATATCCATCAACTGTGAATAGAAGCATTGTCTGTAGTTTCCTCTTTGAGGTTCCAATCTCTCTATTTCTTTCTTTCTTTCCTTCCTTCCCATTTGAAGGGCATAGTTCCCCTAAAAGACATTAGGGGTCGTTTCCAAGCCAAAAAGTAGGAAAATTTGTCAAACCAAACAAAGGAAAGAGCATCTGCCAAAAATCTTGTTGATTGGTGGCTTATTAATTGCAAGCTATTGTGCAAAAGAGGTGCTAGTGGACACAAGGGAAACCAATCAAGTAATTTGGGTTTGTGCTTTTTCATCACATTTATTTGTACCCACTTTTTTTTTATTACCCGCCAAATGTACTTGCAAAACATGCTAAACCAATTATACCATTCTGTCTCATGTGTGACAAAACTATCATGTGGTTCAAGCTTATTTGTTAGATCAATATTCAATTCATTTGTACCAATTTTTTCAGATAATTTTATAACTCAACTTCAAAACTTCTAATCTACATTTCACTTTCTTTCTCTTTCATTTAAAAAAAAAAAAAAACTAACATTTCAAAAGTTCATAACTTTTTTATTTCAAGTCGAAATGAGATATATATATATATATATTTACTAAATTATTCAAAATAATGAGAGGAATAAAGCAATATTCATATTACATTTTTTTAACACACATATTTCAAAATTTGACACTATTATTTATATTAGTATCACAGTTTATTTTCAATTCTAACTTAATCTACAAATTTTGACTGGTGAATAGATTTGACGAGTTAGACAAGCTAGATTCTGCTTTTAGATTTTCTTTTTTCTTTTTTACAAAAGACATTATAAAGTAGCTTTACGAAGGACAATAGAATAAACCATTAGACTCTTCTCTTATAAGTTTTGCCGTTTTACATTCTGGTTAGAGCAAAGAAGAAATAAGTTAGCTAGATTGATTATACTTTGGGGGAAAAAGGTAATTAAAAAACACTAGACTTTGATTACTAAATTTTAGTTGGTAATTTTGAGTTTAATATGAAAATAAAAGTTTTAAGAGATCACATGCTAAAATCACACTAAAAAAATGACAACTGGTGATTTTTGTGTAAAATTTTTATATATTTTTTTAGTGTTTTAGAACCGAAAGTTTTGATTTCATAATGTTACAGTGTAGCCTCTTACAAAAAATAAAAAATAAAAAATAAAAATTTGTGCATCCAAAATCGATTCAAATCCTCCAAACAAACAACCTTTTATTAATAGTTGCAAGATCATGTAGGGTAATTTTTAGCCATAGAAAGCCTATCTCCCCTCCCATGTTTTTAATATTACTATTAATTTTTTTTTTCTTTTTATTCTCTCTATGGTAATTATTATGGGTCAAAAAGGGCTGGCATTCTGTTTGTAGAAAAGCCCAGTCGAACCTCCATTGTCTACATTTTAACCTCTAGTGGACCCCAAAAAAAAAAAAAAAAAAAAACAGTTATAATTGCAAAAGGAAAATCAGAAAAAGAGGAGGAATAATTTTTTGCGGTATTTACGAAGTTGGTTCAAACTTCAAAATATATACCTTTTTTCTCTCTATCTCTCGAGCTAACTTTACAAAAACGGCTGCATATTATTACGTTCTCACTTTCATCATTTTTGGCCCCCAACAGTACTTGTCTCTCTCTCTCTCTATATGTATATATATGTATATGTATATATATTTTATGCCACTCAATATCATTGGCAAATCTTTTCGACCATGTACACAAGGAACCCATATTTATATGACGCCTCGAACCAGCTCTATCCCCACGCGCTGTACCTCTCTCTCTTTCCTCTCCTCACTTTCTCTCTCTAAACTCTCGCAATGGACCCCACAAAACATTTCCTGTCGAAATTTAGAAGCATTGGGGTTTCCTTTAATCAAATTGCATTTGAGAATATAATAATGGGAATATTCTCGGGACTAGGGCAAATTAATCCCCTATCACGATACGTGTCAAATACCCATTACGTTTGAGCTCCAAAAACAAGTATCAAGACGGACCATCACCAATATCATCATACATTATGTATATTTATATATTTATATATATATATATAAGAATAATACATATTACATAATCAACGTCCATCATCAACTAATTAGTAGCTAAAGGAGCTAATTTAATCCACCATGTTTTTCATGCATGGGATTAATTAATTAAGTAGTTAATTAACATTAATAATTAGCACGTGACTAATTAGAGAGAGAGAGAGGGGGGGGGGGGGGTGTTTAGCAATCTAGAAAGCTTTTTAATTAAAGCGAATCCGGCGACGGGCGGTAGGAGTTGAGGGTGAGCTCAAGGGAAGTGCGGGAGCTGACGTGGCCAGCGGGATAGTAGGCAGAGCCGCCGCCTCCGACTGGGGCAGGGTCGGGGAAGCCGGGGGGCTTGATCATGTTGCCGTAGCCGTTGATCATCATCAGGTCCTCGTCGCGGTGCATGGGGAAGAGAGGGAGGGTTTCAATATGACCTGCTGTAGCTAATTCTTCATCATCATGATCATCATCAGGATCATCGTGTTGATCATGATCTTGATCATGATAAGGGTCGAGTGGGATTGATGATGATCTCGTCTCAAGGAGAGCGTAGGGTGAAGAATACGGATCTACTCCCACCCACCCGAAGTTGTGGCTTATTGATCCGCTGCTCGTTCCACAGTCCTGCAGCTTCAAACCAATTTTTTAGCATGCATACATACATATACATATACATATATATATATATATATATGAGAGAGAGAGAGAGAGAGAGAGAGAGAGATGCATCAAAACCAGGGTCAAGTAGATTTTTTTCTTTTTTTGGGCGTATGATTGTAAAGAAACAAGATCAAGGATAATAAGTAATAAAAATGCTTTAATTAAGACGGATTAAAAAGAAGGAAGCTTTAGAGTTAGAACACTTTCTTTTACTCTTTTTAGTTAGGAAATTTTATCTTTTCGAAGGGAAAATAAGGGAATTTTAGGCTATTTGATTTTATTTTAGAGCTTTAATTTTGGATGGAAAAGAATGGCATTAAATTTTAAGAGATATAGGGTCCGTTTGGTGAATGAGTTAGAGTTGAAAATTTTTGTTGATTTTTCAAAAAAGACAAATTTTTTCAAAAAAAGACAAAAATTGAGATGAAAAAATACATTTTAGTTTGAAATAAGATGGATCTCCAAACGAAACCATAGAAAATTCATTAGCTCATGAAATTAAAAAATCATGAGTTTTTTTTTATAATATTTTTAATGTGTAGAAGGAATTATACCAAAAAAGATTATCATTTTCAGAATACTAATTTCCAAAAGGGTATCATCCATATCGACCAAGAAGAGAATAATATTTTCGTTAATTAATTTGTCTCTCTTTTTTGTTGTTAAACGTAACTAGATTTATACCTTTGGGGGTTGTTGTCGTATTAGTAGCTAGAAACAAAATTGCATGCCTTAATCACATGGGAGTGTGCAAGTATGTATATATCTATCTATTAATAATTAATTTTTTTCCTTTAATTATATAAATAATTAAATGGGAATGAGTAAAAATAATTAATTTAAAATGTTTAGTGAGATATGCATATCTAAAAATAGATATAACTTTGTACAAAATCAACCGGATCATGGATCTTTCTCTTGGCACCAAAGTCACAAATCTTTTTTTTTTTTTTTTTCGTTTCCTTATTAGTGATTAATACTTACCCTAAATGCCTTCTCCATGGCCACAGCTCCATATCCATAGTGCCCCATTTGTCCATTAACACCAAGCATACTTGCCGAAGATGGAGATCCAGATGAAACAACTGCAAAACATATGAAAACCCATTTTTTATTTTTTATTTTTATTTTTAAATCCCTAACCCTAAGTAACAAGACCCTTATACATATGTAAATTAGCAACTTGTGCTCACATTAGAATATACATATATATATATATATATATATATATATATATACACGCACACACATCTTGAAATAAAAACAAAATCGGGCTAAAGTTAGATTCCCGATTTTGTTGTTCAAGAACCAAAAGGGTATTTAGTAAGTGTCTTTTTCTTTCTTTCTTTATTTATTTATTTTTTTTTTGGAAAAAAAAAATGCCCCAACCAACGATTAATAATAGTAAGTACAAGATCACCGTTACCATGAGAATACATGTTGAGAAAACAACTTTTCTGACTTGTACAAAATCATGATCACATAGTTAAGAGCACAAGTATTTAGTAAGTGTCGAAGTACATAAACAGATATAAAGTGAGCCTTTCATTTTTCATTCTTTTTAAGTCTCTATAAATGAAATCCTAATTACCATAAGTAACAACACCCTTATTAACAAAATTAGCACACATCACGTTGAGATATAAGATACACAATTTTGCTACCTTGAACAAAATAGTCATGGTCAAGTTAGAAACAAGATTTGCTTGCAAAACATAACATATATATATATATGTACATATTTACACACACACACACACATATATATATATATATACACACAAAGTGGAGAGGGGGCTGACCAGGAGATAAGTTGGAGTACTTCATGTGGTGATCTTGGTGATCAGTTTTCCAATTAGGAGAAATATTATGAGTAGGAGGGGCAAGATGGTTAGGAGGAAGAAAGGCAGCTGAAGTAGGAGGAGGTCTTTGAATATTGTCAGAAGTGAACCTTTTCTTTTGGCGCTCACGAGCTTTATGGTTCTGAAACCAATAAAACACATTTTTCCCTTCAATCTTGCCGTACTGTCTGAGGCGGGCAGAGATCCTCTGAATCTGCTCTGCACTCGGAGACCTAACTCCATTGTTGTAGTAAAGGTCCTTCAGAATCCTTATCTGGTCGCTTGTTGGTGTCCATCTCGTGCTGCTTTGCCTGCACAGAAACGTAGTCCCTCCTCCTTTGTTGTTCCCACCCCCACCACCACCGCTGCCGTTACTCATGTCCTGCTGGTCATTGTTTGCTGCTACTTGGTTTTCTTGTTGTTGTTGTTGTTGTTGAGGTTCCATGTTTTGGAATTTTAGAGAGAGAGAGAATGGGAATTTTGGAGAGAGAAAGTGATATTGATGTTGGAGCTTATATCAAAGATGGAGTTATAATGAGGGAGGAGGAGTAGCACATGGGAGTGAAGTTGACAGAGAGAGAGAGAGAGAGAGAGAGATCAGAGAGAGAGGTTCATAAAAAAGGGAAGGGACAAAAGAGGGCTTAGAAAGGTTGGGGAATCAGTGGAATTTACTTGGATGAAAAGGCATGACCAGGTTTTTTTTTTTTCCTGAATGAATGAATGACTGGAAATAAAATGATAAGTTGGGCTTGGGGGAGTGATTTTTAAAGAGATTTTTTTTTTTTTTTTTTTTTTTTTTTGAGGAAGGGGTGGGGTTCTTCTTTTAATGGAGATATGCCTTTTCCTTTTTACCAGGTCCTATATGGCTGAATATATATACTACAAAGATACATATTCTTGTACTTGGCCTAGGGCTCTCAGGGGCAAAACTGTCAATCACTTCTCATCTAGGATCAGTACCCTGCCCATTTTTATTTTTCTCTTCCATTAGGGTTTCTATTTTTTGGTTCTGTTATACCCCCAACCCAATTAAACTCATATCCTGTCTAGGAAATTCTTAAAAAAAAAAAAAAAAATTACAATGAGTTCAACATGTAACATGAAGTGAAAGTAAGGTACTAAAGTATTATTGTCTGATATTATTATACGTATACATATATTTATATGTATATATATAGCTAGCTAGTGAGCTGGTATTTTTGTATACGCAGAGACCATTATATGCAACTTATAAATTTTCCAAGACCAAACCTTCAGGTTTGGTCATTTATGATCACTGATGGATACAAGCTAGCTAGAGCTGATAATGAGAAGTAGTAACTTTTAAATGTAGTGCCCATTTAAAGGCCAATGGCTGAAAAACCAAAACATGCTTAATCTTTTCTGTCAATTTAAAACTATAACACTTTTTAATTTCCTGTCTAAGAAATATGATCATTTTCTAGTGGTTAATTCTTCCTAAGATCTTTGCTCTCACTATATTCCATTTGGGCTTATTCTTAATTATATATATCTTGAATTAGAAGCCTGGAATTGACCATCTGAAATGAAGATCAGAACTCACACTATATTCCACATATAGGTAATTAAAGCTGTATGTGGAATTATGTAAATTTCTTGATATAATATCATGAAGAGAAGATATTTGGTCATGCACCCAGAAAAACTAGCAAACAAAATTCATGGTATGAATGAGTACTTGCTTGATCCTTTACCGATCCTTCAGAATATTCTAGTGGTCATCTTGCATGATTTTGAGTTGAGCTGTTTTCCTTTTTTATCTTTTCTTTGTAAGAATTTTGTTGTATAGTTTGAAAGAAAACCCTATTAATAAGTCACATTCTTAAACCGTCATATTACAAATACAGTATCAGACAAACAAAAAAAAAAAAAAATCCTAGTTCAACAAAATTTAGTAAAAATTTGATCATTCAAAACTATAAGTCAATTGGCTTGATTTTTTCCCCCTTACCCTACTAAATATTTCTCTCGTTCTCTTCTCTTTCTTCTAAAACAAATATTATAAATATCAGTTTGAAACAAGAAAAAGAAGAAGAAGAAGAAGAAGAAAGGGTAAAAGGAAAAAAGTGGGAGTATATTTAAGTGATATAAAAGTACATGACCAAATCATGAATGATGATGTTTGTAGCCCTTCATGCAGCGGAGCACGCGACCCAAACGTTAATGGAAAAGCATTAAATAAGGGGAAAAGGATTTCTGGGGGATTTCTATGTTTCATGTACTAATGATAATATAGCATCATGAATCATGATCATCATGGAAACTGGAAAAAAGTTTCATCATTCCCTTTTCCCATTCTTCCTATCTACTGCAGATGCTTTCAATCTGTACCCAATTCCATTACCCAAATCACTAGCTATTACCCACTATATATACATATATATATATATATATGTGCGTGTATATATATATATATATCTTTTTCACTCACAATATGATTATATGTCTTTATAGTTCATCGTCTCTCTCATGTCTTCATAATTTCTTCCAATTTTATTAACTTCTGATTTTGTCAAAAGAACACAGGAGTTTCTAGGTTGGGTCATTTTTACTATTGATAAGAATTGCAACTTTAAATGTCGGATCAACTTTTTAATAATATGATCTATAATAAAGTTTATGCCTAAAATTTATAATAAGTGACACAAAATTATTTCTGTTCGTAGATTAAGTCATTAAAAAGTTAAATAAACGGAATAACGACTAATATTAATGTAGAAAATCTCCTACAACATACAGGAAACTATAAGAGGGGAGGGGGGGGGGGGGAGAGGAGGAGGGAGTATGTATACAACTTGGAGAATTTTTTGATAGCTAGGCTTAAAAAGAAACACCCTTCTCATGATGAGGGCACATTTTTAAACTGAAATACCTTTATTAAGTTGTGTAAAATTGTTGATATCTGAATCCTTTGACAGAGTATGATTCCGGTAAAAAACAGTTTTGAATTATCGAAATATTAGGTTCCACATTACGTTTTCAGAAACGTTACATATATTCCCGTATTTTACAATGTATAAATCGTGTTAAAATTACTATGTTTTGTAAAATGTAAAAGATAGGTATAATGATTCTAAAAGACATAATAGGAAACACAACATTTCCATAAAGAAAGGAAATGTTGATATTATCCCTCATTCATATCTCACTTTTTGTTACTTGCAATCAATATATATATATATCCATATATATATTTACTTATTTATATATATATGTACACCATCTAGTAATTAAAGACCCAACGAAACAAACATAAAAGCTCTAGTCGTAGGCACAGTTTAATGCAAATGCTTGAAGTCATGAGTAACTCTTTTTGTCTGGTTTCTGGGGCATTTCCCCCAGTGAATCTCTGGCTGTCTTATGTGCTCCAAAGCCCTTACAAAAGTATAGTACAGATCATAGGGAAAGAAGCAACAATGAGAAAATTTTTTTTTTTTTAATATACGTTTTCATAAACACAAAAACACAAAAAAAAAATGTCTTTCTTGATCTTCATTACTATATAGAAATATGTATAAAAAGTCATGTGTCACAGTCACAATCACACACAGAGAAAGAGAGAGAGAGAGAGGCACACCAACCAACCAGTAAAAAAGTATTACATTTATATCCTCTTTTTTTTTTTTTTTTTTTTGGCATTTTCTATCTTCCTTCACTTCACCAAATTTTAAATTTGCGGGCGAATAGAAAAAATTTGCTTTCTCTCCTTGAATTCAACCAGTAGCAGTCTCATTCCCTTTTTCTACAACTCTGACATGCAGCTCTTTCTTTCTCTCTCTCTCTCTCTCTCTCTCTCTATCTATCTATCTATCTATCTATCTATCTCTCATATAATTCAACTTTTTCAGATTGCATAATTTGTTTGATTTTGACACTATCATCATGAGATTTTCCTTTCCTTATCATACATTTACACGGGTTTTTAGCCCTTCTCTCTCTCCCCCTTTCTCTTTCCTTTTATCTTTTCATTGGATGAATACACACGTACAATATATGAAGGTTATTTTAAGTTATTATATCTCCTAATTTTATTTATTTTTCTATCTATCATTCTGTTTTTAAAAACTACAAATTATTTCAATTTCATTACTTGCATGTTTTGTGATGAAAAATACAAAAGGAAAAAGAAAAAAGATACCCTTGTTTTGATGATTGAATTTGTTTACCAAATCTATTTTTTTCTTGAAAAAAAAAATATAATTTTTAATTTTTAATTTTTAATACTTGGAAAAACATAAAGTTCAAGATTTTTTTTTTAAAAAAAATTGATATCTTGTTTTAGGATTTTTAGTAATTTGAAATGCATAAAATATCATTCATTAACTATATTTACGGATATTTATGTCATTTTGCTCAAAATTTGTCATTCACGAAGTATGAAATATTTGAATTAATTTTTTTTAAAGTTGAAAGGTTACCTTTGTTGTTTTAAAAAATAGATGGATAAATTCAGAAATAATTAAAACTAAAGGGCATAATTACGTAATTAACCCTAATCCATATTATGTTCGAAAGAACGATACAACAATAAAGATGTATATTTCTTTTTTCTTTTTCTTTTTTGAGATATGATATGCTAGAAAGATTGATACAATAGTAAGGATGTATTTTCTTTTTCTTTTTAGAACTCATCCAAATTCGATACTTGATTACCCTAATAAATGAACTCGTCTTGTAAATAGATAAGTTATGTATTCTCATGAGAGGAAGTAAAACTTAGGTCTACATTATATTGATAGACCATTGATATAGACGATAAGAATAGTAGAGATGCAACACTAATCAATAATATTCCCTTTTTTATTTAGGAAAATAAAATATAAATGTATGTTAGGATATAAATATGTGATGTGGGGTATTCGTTCCTTTGTCTAAAAACTAGTCAGTAACTCTTGTTTGTTTGATCTAACTTTTGGACTTGATTTGTCATGGAAGCTCTTCATATCTGTCCTCTTCTTATCCAAAAATCCAGAGTTGCTTACCTCATAATATATATATGTTTAAATATAAATATAAATATATATATATATATATATTTCATAGCTAGAGTAGTGCCCTTTTTGTGTGTCTAGCCGCAGTGTCACGCACCCTTTTCTTTCGGGTAATCATCCCTCTCGTTGTTATTTTCTTCTCCCCCATATCTCTCGACACCACATCACAATATCATATCCCGTATCTCTCTTTCTCTCTCTCTCTCTCTCCATCTCTTTCTCTCTCTAGACCACTGCTATACCATTCTATCCTTCCTTTTCTTTTCCTTTTCCTTTTCCTTTCTTCTCTTGTTTTCCAAGTCTAAAGAAAAAGACTTGCAACTACATGAGAAACCCTAGCCACAAGCTTTTATTAAAGTACTTAACTACTAATTGCTTTGGAAGAAAAATATTAAGTATACAAATGAGTTTAAGCTGATATAGTGTGTGTATATAATTAAAGTACTTAACTACTAATTGTTTTGGAACAAAAAGATTAAGTATACAAATGAGTTTAAGCTGATATAGTGTGTGTTTATATAGATATACATGTGTGTGTGTGTATATATATATATATATCTATATGTTTGCAGTGTAGTGGCAGTACTAGTACTACTGGTTACTTTCATGTGGTTTAATGTTATATGCTTTGTTTCTACAGATATAGGTTTTGTAGAGTGGACCTACAATTCCATAAATGCAGCTTAATTTGGTTTCCGTCAATTTCCATACAAAGAGTTGATTTGTATTTATGAAAATATATTTTAAGGAAACAGATAGTTATTATTAAGTTGAAGCTTGTTTGTCTCTTGACAATAAATGCTCCCAAAGTTGACTGGACTCTTATAAGAAGGACCACAAGAACAATGTGTTCTTATTTTGCTTCTTTCTTTGATTTTCAGGCTTGAACTTTTAGTTCATTTTTAAAATTTTTCTCCAGATCAGCTTTCTGTGAAAAGGACAACTCATTAAAATGCTTTACTTCATCCACCTTAGTTTAATCTGATTGGGTTTTTTCATTTTGAGGTTATTAAGAATAAATCGTACCTTCTATGTTAGACATTATCATTTTGTTATTTAACGTTTTAAATTCAGGTTAAATCCTTACTCTTTTTTAATATTAGAGATTGATTTTGACTATTAAAAGGGCTTAACTTTAAAATTTTTCCCTCAAAAAGAAAAAAGATTTGAACATAAAATTGAAATATGAAGGTAGAAACGTTATAAAGTTCAAAACACAAAATTGTTTTTTGAAAACCTTAAAATGCCTGATATTAAAATGAAAAAAAAAAAAAAAAGAAAAAGCCAATCTGATTACTGTGTAAAGTTACGGAGTGTGTTGGATTCTATTGCCCATGTTAAGAAAACCAAGTGTATCTACAAATCTTGGTTTTCTTTAAAAGGGTTAAGGGGCCTAATTAACTAGTACCATTTGAATTTTGTTATGGAAAACATATGGGGAAAAAAAAAAAAAAAAAGGAAGATATGTTTATGTCTTTTACCCTCTTATTTGGATTTGTACTCTCTATAATTATCTAATTAAATGCAAAAAAAAAAAAAAATGAAGCTATTATAACTGTGATAATAATCCAAAAATGAAAATTTGAGAGACAATCTTACAAATCACCCTATTCTATAGTATAGATATGTGGGATTGAAATGAGTATAAAGGGGGAGAAAAAAGCAGCTTAAATAATAACAATAAAAAAAGGCCCTCTCTTCTACTTCAAGCATCCAAGTAATTATATGGGAAGAGGAAAAATGAGGAAAACATGGGAAGTGGTTATTGAGAAAGGAGCTAAAAGGACAGACAGATAATATATAATAATGGTTTAAGCACCTTAACATGAAATCAAGTGGTCAAAAACAAGGGCAGATTTTGAGCTAATAACTAGGCAAAACAACATCATTCGAGTAAACAGGCCTAGGTTGTTCCCTCTAGTCTGCATGTTCATTATTATTATTATTATTCTTATTATTCTTTGAGTAAGTTTGTCCTCCAAAGTTGGTCCAAATGGTTTGAACAACATGACTGATGTAATATTTAAGCATCAGTTTTGGGCTCACATCTTTCCTCTGGGCTTCTCAGACCCTAATTCCTCTGTGGCCTGCAACTTCTTTAGTACTATAAGTGGACTAAGCTCCATTCAATATTTGGCCCAAGTTCTTCTTTTTTCTTTTTTCTTTTTTTCCTTTTTTCTTTACTTTACCATTTTTCATTTTGGCTTTTTGTGGGGGCCTAAGATCAAGGACTAAAGTAGGTTCTAGCGTTTTGTGTGGCTGGAGATTAAAGACTAAAGTAGCATTGTGATGATAAAAACGACGTTATTTTTCCCATAATAATGCAGGGGCATTGTTAAAAACCTTCCAAAAGGTGTAAAATGTCACAGAACACCAAATCCTAGTACTTGAAAAAAAAAAAAGAAAAAAAAGTGAATTAATAAAGTAAAAATCCAAAGAACACCAAAATCTGATATCTAGATAAGTAGTTATACAAACAACTGATAATATTCCGAGTGACGCACACTTTTACTCTGCATAAGTGAAAAAAATAGATAATGGCTTTGATTTTGCCCGTCTTAAAAAAGAAAAAGACCAAACGAAATATCGTATCCTGTAAACCCAATAGTAGATTTACAAAAATGAAAAATGGAACTCCAATCACGCCGGCTTAGCTTCTTAAAATACAGAGATGAAGAAGCTTTAATGCATACTCATGAGAACAAATCATTAAAAACAGAGAGTTTTATTCTGCTATGTAAAACTCAAATGACGGATGAGCCAACAGAAGGGTTATTGTATCTTTGGACATAACGCATCCATCAGCTGTGCAGATTCATCTTGATCTTCTCTGGTTCCCCGAGCTCCATTGAATTCGATTTGAGTAACGGGGCTCCAAATGGGGGTCACTTCTCCCACCAAATCCCCTTGCATCCGTGTTACCTCCTCTTCTGTTTGATTGTCTCTTCGTGTGGTGTTCAGATTTAGGACTGCTTAGCTTATTTGTCATCTCGTCCTCGTAAGGCAATGGTTTAATCCCTTGCAAATCAGGTTCTGGGGCATAATCAGATGGCCGCTTAGATTCGTCCATTCTTCTAAATGTTATTGATATCCTAACAAGGGAAGAAAGAAGAAGAAAATAAACACATAAAAGGCATGAAACAAAAAATAATCAGCAAAAAGAATCAAATCCAAACAAGAATATTGTCACCATGACCCAGCTTCAACTCTTACCGCTTTGTAGGTACTGCAGGTATGCAATGCTTAGCAACATCAGCCCCATTGCCATTCAAAACAAGAACAGATCTGTAAAAATCAACATTATCACGAGACTCATTTTTAATCAAGAAGAAGATACCAAATGCAAATGATAGAGAGAACTTCCATGCAAGCATATGTATCATGTAATGCAAGGAAAAAAGTCACAAAAGGCTAATGAATGGCAGAAAACGAAGCATAGCATACTTACCCCACCGGTAGCGGCATTGTAAACAAACCAGCAAATTCACCCGCAGCAACAATCGTCAAGTTTGACCCAAAAACTATATTGCATTCGCTAAGAAAAGACACAGTGCAGAAGGGCCGAACAAAATCATGATTGTCTATATGGGGAGGTATACAGTCCCCTTCTTCATAAATGTTCACAATGCAACTGTCAGGTACACAAGTTGGCGGCACTACATGCCACCTCACCAGCCTTCTGATGATCACTTTGAAAAGATCAGGCAGAGGATCCACACTTTCATCGTAGAGGATACCAGGTGGGTTACCTTTTTTATCCTGCCAGCAGAATCAGAAATTGTCAGTAAGCAACTTAACGTTACTTTACTCTCTAAACGTCTTTTTATAATTATACCAGGTGCCACTCTATTGAACTATGATAAATCAGAACATTGGTATAGAAAACTTCAAAATTATCAAAAAAGAGACAACAAAGAAAAACATACCGTTGCATAATTGTAACAACATCCAAATTGAATAGTAACACGTCCCTTTCCCCTCATCCATTTTTGAGGTGCGGTAAAAGTACGTTCTGCATGAAGTTAAAGACCATAGAGTTAGACAATTTAACGCCACATAACATTAAATTAAAAGCCGGACAGAAATTTGACCTCATCATTATTCAATAACCAGCATCTTATGACTACAAAAATCTATGTTTTTTAACGGCCTATTTACTGCTCTTCCTTTTATTGGCTAAACATACTGCCTCGGCAATTTAGGTTAATTTTTGCCCAATGACAATATTCATGGTACAATTATAAGCAAGATATTTAAGTAAACTGAACTATATTAAAGACGAGGAAAATCTTAACCTACTATTAACTATATACCACTTTGTAATTCAGATGATAGATAACTCAGCCCCTATCCTATAATGACAAAAACATTCAAATTTGAAAACTATTCTCGAGATATGGAGAGATATTCTACGCCAGTCCAGGCACAAAAATATGAAAACTAGAGATCAAACATGTTACGGGTATTCTAAGTTTAAATTAGGCAATGAAAATATAGTTGGAAACATTAGGGTAGAGACAAGTCAGCTCCTACAACTAACCTTTCAGTTCTCCTTTTCTCCCTTTCTCCTCAAGCATGTAAACATAGTTAACTATCCTCTTCTGTTCCACGGCACTAAAAATACCTGCATGGAGTTCGATCCCGTCGAGAATGTTAACTAATTTTCCGTTAATCCTCTCAAAGCATATAAAATCTTTCTTCCGCTTCACATTCTTGAATCTGATGAGCTCCCTTTGTTCCCTCGACAACGTGGGCTTTTCTACAACCTTGGATATCCTCAACTCTCCAGTTAAAGAATTTACATTGACTACCCGTTTACTCGAATCAGGATCTTCTACCTCTTCTTCTTCCTCTTCTAGCTCATCATCTTCTTGGGCCATGTCAGCCCAAGACATCCGAGGGCTTTGGGTCTCCACAGATAGTGATTCGCCAGCAACTCCACTTGTGGAAGCTTCCAGGCCATGTTCAGGCGACCCACTTGCTCCATCTTTCCAACTACCCAGTGAATTGGTATCTGCCCCATCTTTCTCACTCCCTGCCGATTTGCCATCATAATTCTCATCGTGGTTTACATTCATCTCCTCCTGCAATTCCACATATTCCGATGTCGAAGCATTTGACTCCTCCCCACCCAGTTTCTGTTGCTCAGAATCACCCTCAACTTCTGCACAATCATTCAAAACCCCAAAAGTCAAATCCTTACCGTTTTCTTTCAGCAAAACGCGTGAGGAAAAAAAAAAAATAATTTTTGAATTAAAAAAGAACTAAGAAACAATTCACAATAAAGGTCAAAACCCTCATTAACATCTAAGCTCTAAGCAAAGACGGAACAAGGGAACGCCAAAAAGATTCAAACTTTTCACTTCCTTGAAGCTAATTATCTAACCATAATCGGCGAAGAAATAAATAAACAATTCACAAATACCGATTCCAAACTATCGATTAGGTCAAAGAACACCAAAGACTTTCAAAATCTTCACTGCCTCGAAGTGAATTATCCCAATAAGACTCGAATTGGGTTATCCTAATCCAATTCCTAGGTCAAAACCCTCATAATCCACACAAATCAAAAAACCCAACAAAAGAATTTCCAAAAAAAAGTTCTAAACTTTCTACTTCCTGGAAGCGAATCATGTCAAAAATCGGAGAAGAAAGCGAGAGAAAGTACCTGATTCTAGGGAACGAATGCGGCGGGTGAGAGTATCGGTGCAGTTGGGGCAGAGATCTCTGGAGAGGAAGGGAAGCCATGTGGAGAGGAACTCCGAGACAATTTTGAGTTCGGAAGGCTGGCAGTCCACCGGGAATGGATCGGCGGGTTCAACTCGCCGGTCGGCCATGGCTGTCGTCACCAATAGTCGGCGATTCTCTCTCTCTCTCTCTCTCTCTCTCTCTCTCTCTCTACTTTGCGTCGATTCGCTTGGCTTGCTTTCTCGCTCTAAAAAGAACTCGTGTGACTTTGTGGGTGAAAGAGAGAGAGAGAATGAGGAGCGTGTATATAATATACAAACACACACCCAGGGAAGGAGGTGGTTGTGATCGAGAAGGTTTATGAGAATTGTGGACAAATTACAAACGATGTTTTATTTCTACCAAAAAGAAAAAATCCGCATTCTTTAAGCTTTGATTTCTTTAACATTCACTATAAAAAAAAAAAAAAAAAAGCTTATTTTTTAAAAAAGCTTGATCTAATAATTATTATGCTTTTTCTTTTTCCAAAAAAAAAAAAAAAAAACCAATCCGTTTGATCTGCCAAGGTCCTGTTTGACAAACTAACTCCAACAACTCAACTCAAACTTTTTTTTGTCTTTTTCTCAAAAAATTTTTGTCTTTTTCTCAAAAAGTTTTTTATCTTTTCTAAAAATTCAAAAAAATTTACTATTAACACTTAAAAATCTCAACTCAAACTACTCCACCAAACGGGTCCCAAATGTTTGCAAAATTACGAGATTGAGAAGGATTATAAGTTCATTCATGGCCATAATTATAAAAATGTCTTCCTTTATTTAAGCTTAATTCTATATTTATCAGGTAAAAATTATATATATATATATTTTTATTTATTTATTGATATCCGTTCTGATTTGCTAAATAAATTTACATAGCCAACACATTTTCCGTTCACTAATTTTCTTTTAAGATTTTCCCCCCCGTAAAGTGTTAGGACGTATGTTTATTATTACATGAGATGGGATAAGTGACAAAGTACAGTTATTTTAAAATGAAGTTCATTATAATATTTTAAACCAGTGTTAGAATATGATCTAATGTAAGGTTATTACATAATTATACCTTCTAATTTTAACCACTTCTCAATTTATAGAATAAAACAACAAAAATATCATTTGACTTTATAATTGAAATAAGTTTTTCAAAATTTAGATAATATTTTTAGTTTTAAAAAATATAGGGATAAATTATAAATTAATAAGTAATTGATATTATATTAGAAGGTATTTATATGCAATTATTGTACTCTAATACCAGACCAAATATAACATTAAGTATAATTCACTTTCATAGTTTTATTTAAACTCGGACACCAAAGGATCAATTTATCAAAATGAAAATGGACAAAAGATTTTAAAAATAATACCTGCAAAATTAAAAGAAATACTAACATTAAGTGTAAAATGTTATAATTTTCAAGAGTTTTTTAACGATAATAAAGAGGTTTTTTTTTTAAATTTATTTATTTAATGTAACCCTCCATCAATTTTAGTTTCAATGACCAAAATTATTTAAAAAACAAAAATTATAGATTAATTAATTAACGAAAATTTGCTATTTACAATTATTTACTTTAAACATTTTAAAATCTTACTATAACTTACTTTAATTTCATAAAAATGCTATATTCATAAATTGGTTGTCCTTATAAAAATGGAATGTTTCTAAATCAGCTCAAAAAGCTCGAACAATGCTAAAATGTAAGTCATGTTTAACACCATATACTACTAAAAAGAAACAAGTCTTATAACATAGGATATACATATAAAATTATGTTTCTATTACCTTTTTCTCTCTTTTAACATCACTAATGTCGAAAAAAATTTTCAAAGAGTTTAGGTAACATGTCTTCCTCAGCATTTGGCAATTCCATAATCAAAACTGTTATTGATGGAATCAATTTTAGGCGATGATTATGTTATGTACCATAATATTATTTCGTCTTTGATATTGATATCCATTTTAGTTTGAATCATGGTTCCCTAAAGAGAAATCATAATAAATAACATGTCTCGTCTACATGTTTCAAATATAACGAAACCCAAGAAGACTGAGAAAGGGCCCATTTCACGATGAAGCCCAACCTGCTTAAACGTAAATTAACTGCCAATGTGGAAGAAAGAGAATATAAATGGATAACAAGCAAGTCCATCCATCCATCCATCCATCCACTCCCCTGCTGTTTCTGCTACACAAAGCCAAAGCCAATGGAAGCCAAACTCCTCCGTTCCCTCGTCACAAAACCACCATTACCGACCACCCTCACCCTCACCAAGCATTCATCCACCGTGAATTATCCGATATTCTCACCCTGCCGCCGAAAACAACTCAAGTTCGGCCCCATTAGCAGCAGCAGCAGCAGCAGTAATACTGATGAGTCCAGTGTCCCGGATAGCAACAGCCTTCCACGGCCACAAATAACCCCACCCCCAGAAACCGTTGAGGTGCGGTTCAGGAGACGGTCAAAAAGGCGCTCGAGGCAGCAAAGAGACGATGACGACAACGGCAACAGACGGGTTGCGAAGGCCGCGGAGAGGGCTCCAGTGAAGAAGTGGGAAGACATGAGTGCAGCAGAGAAGGTCATGGAGCTCTATATGGGAGAGAAAGGCCTGCTGTTTTGGCTCAACAAGTTTGCATATGCCTCGATCTTCATCGTCATTGGAGGGTGGATATTTTTCCGGTTTGTAGGGCCGTCGCTCAATCTTTACCAGCTGGATTCTCCTCCTCTTTCTCCTGATTCCCTGTTCAAGGGTTCTTCTTGATCACCATTCTCGGACAGAATCGCCAGTATCTGTTATATTCTTCACCAAGAAACCTACTTTTCTTTTCTGGGTATTTCTGTTCTCAGAGGTTTTGTAGATCTGGTCTCGGATTCACAGATTATGCAATAGTTATAGTCATCCACCGTCACCTTCTTCAAAAATATTTTTTTTTTTTTTGAAAAAAATAAGATTTCATTACAAACCCAAATAAAGGAAACAATGCTTTTATAGCTGTGACTTCCGAACGTCAATAAAACCTCAACTTGCAAAGCTTGTTCTTAAAATCCGCGGAACGCTTTCCAGTGTCAACTTGCATCTTACATTCAAAGCAAGCACGCAATTACCTGACAAGATGACCACATGTGTGCGATAACGGGATTGTGTATTCGGTCAGAACAAATAAGAGAATGGATCAACCAACTCGAATCACTTGACATGAGCTGGGATTAGAGTCGAGGTCCTAACAAGATACTCAAATAACGTCAATAAATTAAAAGGAGCAGGAGATCTAGAGAGGTGAGTTCTGTAGACGCAAGAATTAAAAGATAATATTTAGGAGGATAAACGCTCCAACAATACACATCCACGCTTTCACTATTAGATGGAAATTATCAAACAGTAAAATGTTGATTTGATTACATCCTCTTTTCACAGAAACATATCTCGCTAACTTCTACTACAATTTCATTGGATCAAAACATCACTTTGGACAATCTCTTCATCATTCCTCAAGCATTGTGCCAAAAAAAGGGAAAGGAAAAACAAAAAAGAATCTCTTAAATATTAAAGATGCAACAAATAGAATATGGAGTAGAAGCAGCTATACGGCATTGACTGACTGCGAAACTGCCTCTTTTTCAGTCTTGCACCTATTAAAGATGAGTTTAGAACAATGTGAGGACGTTGAACAAGAAACCTAAAAAGGGGTAACAAATTCCCTTTCCAAGAAGATATTATAAGTACAGAAAAATTTGAGGATTTTAACCCAAAAAAAAAAAAACCCCTAAATGAGGTAACCAACTAATTCCGACAGTCTTTAACGCCCATGATTTATTAAAGAGCAAAGAAAAGAACCACTGACAGGGTTTTCAAATGCTTTTTTGTTTCGTTGTAAATGAGCTTTATACAGCTCCAATAATCGGAGCTAAAGCTAGAGAATTGAGAGTAATTATGCACAACAAAATGGGCAAAATCAAAATCCATAAGAAATCAAATAACAGAAAAAGATTGGAAGCGAAAAGCATTAGTAAAGACCTTTTAGATACTAACCTATTGCAATGTGATCGAGATGCATAATTATGGTTGTTGCAATTTGTGCACATCCAATCCCCTTCTCGCCATTGCTTTGCACTGCTAGGGAACAAAAGTGACGAAATTATTCACACTCTCTTCTTCTTATTCACCCCTTTCTTTGGAGGGGAGAGTGATCAAATTATTCTTATGCAAGAAAACTTAACCTATTGTATGGAAAGACATATAGTAGTCATATCAATCTAAACAACACGTGGACTTAGTGAGGAATTAATTAATTAACAAAACCATCAAAATTCCCTGCGTGCCAAGTAGTTTAGGTTGTGACACATCATGACCCTAGCACCACATTTTCTACTTAGATAAATCACACATAATCCTAGACTTCTGAAATGCATATTTAAAAGCAACAATTAATCCCAACTTACCCCTTTCCAAGAAGTGTGGGTGTAGTTGCATGCTGTGGCAATAGCATGGGAACTTGTAAACTAGGAGCCACACCTGAACCGGCATTGGAGAAGGAAGTGTATGCTCCAGGGTTGGAGTCGGCAATAGTGCCTATCGTATGCTCAAAACCCTGGTATGATGATGGTTGTGGTCCATTGGTCTGCAGATCCAGAGTAAATAAATAAGAGAAAAGAAGAGAAGGACGGCCTTTTATGGCACCATCAAGACAAATAATCTTGAATAATAGTGAAAGCAAAATCCTCACATGTCCTATGTTCAACCTCTTGTTGTCCCAATCATTAACAAACTCCTCGGATGCTAATCGCTTTGTTCCCAATCCTTTATGAGGACAAAGGAGAAAATTAAAGTGAAAAGACATATAATAAATTAGTTATAGGTAACATTTTATTAATTTTGACCATTAAACCAAAACACTACAATAAGTACTGTATCCGGAGCAAAATATCCATATTCTAAAATTGCCAGTGGCCGTGCAAAAATGTTTGCAGGGGTACTAATTAATCAAAATTTGGGACTAAAATTACAGTACAACTAATACTTTTAAATTCTCTGTCTCTCTCATCTACATTTGTTTATCTATTTATCTATTTTGTTTTTCTTCCAAATAAACTGAGTTTGACCATGTACTAGAGTCTTATTCACTTTTTAAAGTTTTGAGTCCCAGAATTATGAATTTACTTAGTAGTTCATTATTTATTTTTTTTTGTTTTCAAGGTTTTAAAGTTTGAAATATTACTATACTTAAAAGTTAAACTTGGCGTAGTATCAAAATTATTATAAAAAAAAAAAAAACAACAACAACAACAACTCTATATAGACAGTGTAATTAGAAAACTTTTGAGGAGCCCTTAGGTCCAAACTAGATCAAGAAAGAACCAACCTGGTGGAGAAGCATTGCATTTCTTGCACTGCAGCAAAACGAAAACTAGATCAGACAGCTAAGATAACCACCAACAGAAAATGTATGGTAAAAGTATTCAACTATAGGAATGCTGGCTAGCATCACCATACCTGTGCACGAGAAGAGTAATTATGGAAACCACAGCTACAGATCCAGTCACCATTCCGCCATCCTTTAGGAACTGAAAGTAGCTGATTACTAGGGTTTGCGTATGGAAGTCCAGCATTAGGGTTCCCACCTAAGGACCAAGCAGAAGGTGGAATAATTCCATACTTATCGGCTCCGACGGGAGGCCAGTTAGAGGCCAAAGGAAGAGACTGTTGGAGAGCACCATTGCCTGTTAATCCCATCCTTTGGTCTGCTCCTCCTTGGACCCTGGCAAAATAATGCGAATAAGTTGGGAGAGTAGCTCCAGGCATTGCAATCGCTGGCATTGCTGCTACCTCCTTTGGTTGCCCGCACTTTTTGCACTTTTCTCTTGATGCATAATTGTTGTTAGTGCAACCTATTGTTCCATTTGCCATACAAACCCATACCCAGAATGCAGCCAGGAAGAAGGAAAGGAAGCCATGTATACGCACACCAACCCGTGTCCATCCCAACACCAAACCCACACATACAAAAAACACAAACCACTCAACCTAATCTGATAGCAAGTTCCTAAACTCAACAAATAAATATGCGTGAAGCAGGCAACTCACAAACTTTTTCAGGACTTCATTAACACATCATTTAGTTACTTCATATCTTAAAAAAATAGATTAATCACATAATTTGAAAATTAAATACGACAAATCAAACACAGTTTTTCTGCTGCCCAATTACGGTCTGAAGACAAAGGGGGTTTTTCAGACATCGCTAAGAAAACAGACACAAGGACGACGGTGATAAGAAGTAGACAATAAAATCTACAGAAAAAACAAAAGTGATTATTTTAATAATTTATAAGTTCTAAAACTATTAAAATCTGGATAATAAAATGCAAGGGGTACAATAGAAGCACCAGAACACAACTCCTACAAAATGATTAGGCATATGCTGAGCTCAAAAGTGAGCAATCCACAAGCTTATTTGGTTTCATGGATTTGAATGATACCCAACCACCGAGTGGCGAGTGTATAAACTAATTCACTATGAATTAACTGGCCTATTTAACTCGTAAGTTACCAGTGAATTTGACAAAAGCACACCATTGTAAATTGTCACGTTTTAAAGTGAGATTGCACAATAATTAATTGCGATAAGTGGACAAAACAGATCTACAGGAAAAGTAAAATGTCTTTTTTTTTCTTTGGGGGGGGGGGAGGGGGGGGGGGGGGGGAGGGAAAATATCATTGAATTGAAGGTACTTCCTCAATAATGAAATTAAGGTCCTTATAATTGAGGCCAAAAAATGTACTTGAAAATCAACTCTAATTGCAGTCTCAATACCTTCAAATAAGGAAGTTTGAAAAAGAAATGGCAAAATCTTCAGTCACATTATTTCCTCCGTTTTTGCTCGAATTTGACTACAGAATAAATTTTAATTTCTGATAATTGGGGCCAACCAACAAGAGCTTAGAAGATAAATAAGAGGTAAAAGTTTTGATTTCAACACCTTCCAATAAGGAATGGTGAAACCAAGTCACATATTTACACTATTTTTGCCCAATTTGACTATAAAAACCAAAATTTCAATAGATCGAATCAATCAATCAATAATGAATTCCAACAAAGATATAGGGGAGAAAATGTCGGAATTTCAAGTCACATAATTTATGTTACACCATTTTCTCTCGAATTCAACTAATTTCATCATTCTAAAATCCAAAACCAGCAAAGAACTGACTTGATCCTGATACTCGTAACCAAGAATTCCGCAAATCGAATCAAAAGCTAAACAGAATTTCATCAATCTCGTATCCAAAACCAGTTAAGAACTGAAAAAATTAATCAAACAGAGCATAACACACGATTCCCATGGTCGAACCAAAAACTCCAAAAAAATCCAAAAAATAATAATAATAATCAAAATACGCAAAAACAAATTCAAAGAGAGATTTCGGCTAACCGGTGCAGATCCAATCGCCGATGCGGGGAAGCCACTTGGAGTCGGCCGGGGTGTTGACGTCGACGAGGAGGCGAGGCTGCTTACAGCGGTTGCAGAAGGACCTGAAGGCGTAGTTCCTGTTCTTGCATCCTCCGCATTCCCAGTCCCCTTCTCTCCCTTCTCCCATTGCTAGCTTTCCTCCACTTTCTCGGGAAAGGAAAATCTAGTAGATATTTTCTTGCCCTCGTACAAGAGAGAAAAAGGAAAGGAAGGAAGGAAGGAGGAGGAAGGTACCAAATACAACCGTACAAAGAGGGTTTCGAAGGATATAACTTGGATACGGAGATTGGAGAAACAACACAGTACACTCTCTGTACGCCTATTTTGAGTAAATTCCCTTTGTAGATTACTTACTTTTACGGGGTCGTTTTGCAAATAAATCTATAATTAATACAATACGTCCCTCCTAAAAAAAATTATTTTCGTGAATCTTCAATGTATGATCTCTTTTTAATATTTTTTCACAAATAAAAAATTGTTTTCTAATTATTAGGTCAAATATTTAGGCTGGTTTGACATTTAAATTTAACTCTAATTAAACTGTATTTTTCATCTCAGTTTTTATCTTTTTTTTTTAAATTAACAAAATTTATAACTGAAAAGTCAATCAACTCCAACTTAAAAATTTTATTTTTAAAGGACGAACCAAACACAAGCTTAATAACATATTTAAAGATGATTTATATTAAAATTTACAGCATTCAATTTAAATAAAAGGTAAACTAAACTACACACACCATACAAGTGACAGTGAAAGATAGTGAAGGATGGAAAGGAAGACATGTGTAAATAACATTTTAACCACGGATAAGGCAAGTAAATTATATCATACCGTTTAAGCAAACGTAAATGAAGCACAGAGAAATTAAAATATTAACTTATTTGATCTTGTGTTCTCTCTTAAAATTGTGCCCCTCTTCATTTAACTTAAAGAGTAAAGAATATTAGATTATTAATTAAGGATTTCAAAAGCTTCGAACGCCAATTTTACTCTCCCTAAATAATAAGAAAGTAATTAAAAAAAAGAAAAGAAAAGAGTCCATATCAAATACAATAATAACCAAAAATAAATTTAAAAAAAAATCATAAATATGATCATTCACTATCTCACAACTTCAACTTTGGTGTCTTATTGGCAAACCTTACCATCCTAACACGGCCTCGTCTATTAACCATCTTCATCCCCCCACGGACTCCAAACTTTTGCCACCAACCAATCCCCTTCCCCAACCTCCTATTATTGCCGCCGCCTTTGGCCGCCTTCGGCTTCTTTAACCGGTCGCGGCCGCGGCCACCGACGTGCTGCATTAGCCCCTCTACTAGGGCATGAAAATGTTCCTTGTCCCTACCACGCTTAGTATTATTATTACTGCTCTTAACCACCGATTTTCTAGTCCCATTATGCTTGTAATTATTCTTTAACGCCTTAGTCTTGGGGTGAAAGGTCCTCTGCAGTAGCTTCCAGTTGCTACGATTCCGGTCATCGTGATCATGGTGGTGATGGTGGTGATGATGGTGATGGTGGAAAATGAGCCCTAACTTGTTCTTAATCCGCTTAAGTCCTCCGATTCCTTTCTCCGAATCCCTTTCTCGTCTCGAAAAATATGTTTTCCTCGTGTTAGTTCGGATAGGCAGAGTACTATAGGACGAGCTGCTTTGTAGATTAGTTTCACTTCCATCATCATCTTCTGTGGCCGATGATGATGATCTTGTCGGGCTCGAAATTGAATTCGGGCTTGTTTCGCTTTCTGTTTCGCTTTCGGAAGGATCTGATTTTCTTCTCTGATTATTCTGTTGATCCATTAACAAAGTTGGCCTCATGATTATCTTGTGATGATCATGATCCGGTGGTGGCATGATTAACGGTACACGTCTTGTTATTGTTTTCCGGGTTGTAGTACTACTCACTTTCTTAGCCGTTGGATGATTCTGAATAACTCCGAAAGGAGGACTCGTGCCCGAGTCGTGCTCGTCTTGACTCAGATCAGGCAACCTCAAGCCGTGGACATAACTCGTTCCTTGACTCGTCTGAATCCCATTTAGCTGACTCCCTAACTTACTCAGTGTCTGGTTGTTCTTCAAGACTTTCTTGGACAAGTACTCATCATTTCTACCAAGAACTGTAGGCTGACTCGCTTGTCGACTCGGCGGTTCGTTACAATTCTTGACAGGATTCATGGTCATAAGTTGCAAATCCGAAATGCAGGAATCTATTTCTGCAATCGCCTTCACCACTTCTTTTGAAAATTCAGCCTCTTCCTCATCAGATTTTTTAGCAATATTGCCAACGGGGAATTTGACCTTATTAGCCTTATGTTCAAAGTGATTTCGGTTTTTTTGTTCACACTTTGAAGCTTCCTTGTTCAAGATATTAACTGATTTTGGAGCTAGGTTCATCATCTGTCAAAACATATACAACCTCCTTCTCTGTTAGAAAGAAATTAATTTATTTGTTCAGATCGGTTTCGAGATTTATTTATGTATTTATTTAATGTAATAATAACGTTATAAAGTTTATGCCTTTTCAAAATTATTGTAAGTCAAACAAATATCATGTTGTCACGTCATTGAAGTTTTAACTATTTACCTGAGTATCGCTCTTAGAAAGCCTTTCTCTAGCATCATCTAGAAGATTCTTTAATAGTTGCAGCGCTTCCTTATCTAACAACTTGCCATCCTTGAGTGAAGATCAAACACACCACAGTTAAAATACAACCAAATCTAGTCTAGCTATTAGATTTGTAGATATTGTATCAGTATGTATATGTATATGTATATGTGTATATATATATATATATATATATACATTTGATACATATATTGAATAACATAATAAGAGTATATGAGAGAGAAAGAGAGAGAGAGATCTAGTTTGTGCAAAATACTTACATTTTCTAAGCCTTTGGTAAGAATACTAAATCCAATAATATTCTGAAGAAGGCCGTATAATTGTCTCAGGGCAAGAAGATCAGACTTCATCTGCAGTTGCTCAACTTCCATGTTTAATTAAAGCCCCTTACTAACACTGTTTTTCACAACAACATAAGTTTCATTATCATTTAAAAAAAAAAAAAAAAAAAAAAAGAAAGAAGAAGAAGAAAAGAAACTAATACAAGAAAATGTTAAAACAGAAGTAGCCTTATATCCATCCATCTTGCAACACCATGTTCATATGCAACCGAAATATTTTTAATTAGATTAATTTTAAGTATTTAAGTTTTTTTTTTATAGTTTGTTTTTATCGTAGACAAATCAAAGAAATTGGTAGTGGTTTTTAAATTCAATTAAGTTTCGTATTATTGCCCCTTTTTTTTCTGTCTATGGAATGGAGAAAATGAAAAAAGAGAAGATTTAAAAAAAAAAAAAAAGAAAAAGAAAAAGGAAGAAAGAAGAAGAAACTCACGTATAACCTGATGAAATGGCACCTTGAAGAAATTATTCTGGAGTGCGAAAAATCAGACGCGTGACGAAAAGCAGAGACTAAACGGTTATCGGGTTTTTTCTTCTAGACATGTCGTTTGAAAATTAGGAATTTCCTGTCGCTCGCTCTCACACGTGGGGTGCCTAACTCGTGGGGTGGCTAACTCGTGGGGGTGGTTATGGGTCCTTGGGCCAAGCATGATACCAACGCTTTTGGGATCAAGCTCATTTCCATCTCTTAGGCCCAAAGTCCAACGACCGAAGTGATCCTTTCCCATTACATTAAAAAATTAGAACTTGTTTGGTGAAACGGTTTAACTCAAATTAAATTATACTTTTTTATATTAATTTTTATCTTTTTTCTAAAAAATTAATAAAAATTATAACTAATTTTTAAAAAGTCAACCAACTTAAACTTAAAAATTTCAACTCAAACCGTTTCACCAAACGGACCCTTAGTTTAGTGCACAGGTTGAAACTGATCATATGTTTGAACAGGGTGTTTAAATTTCGAAATAGGAAAATTTTTTTAAAAAAATGTTTTTTCTAACTTTTTCATCTTTCTTCTCATTTAAAAAATAATTTTTTCTCAGTTTTAAACGTATTTTATAAAATATTATTTAAAAAAAAGAAAATGAATCTTTTTAAAATCTTCTCATAATGCACTATTCTCAATACCATTTATTTTCATTTCAAACAACTTTTTGTTCTAAAAAAAGAAAGTTTTTCACACATTCAAATGTCATCTTATTCTCAAAATAAAAAGTCTTCATTTAAAACAAGAAAATTTTTCTTTTCGAAAACGGACAAACGATCCAAACGGAGCCTGCATTTTTTAGGTTCGAATTGAGTTGAACTGAAAGTGCGTTTGGTAAGGCGTTTGAATTGTCGAAACTAAAATGTATAAAAACTTGAAATATGTTCGGAAAAAATATTACTATGGAGATTGTTTCATTTGTCTCAAAATTCTATACAATTTTTTAAAAAATTTCATTCCATTTAAACTTGTATATGTAAAGTTATGAATTTTTAAATTTTGAGTTACAAAAACTGTGAATAGTAAAACTGAGGTTGACTTTTTAAATAAAGACAAAAAAGAATTGAATTTTTTTGGATTTGGATTGAATGGAACCTTCACGCCAAACACGTGCTTACTCAAATAGCCTATCTTTTTTATTTTTTTATCTACCGAGCAAAATGACACAAATTCCTCCACTTAACCCATATCATACGAATTTTAAATTTATTTTTGTCTCGTATTAACCTATTATCAAATATTTGTGTCATGTGAATACAATGATCTTTAAATTTTTGTCATTCAGGTGCTTTCCCCTTATCACTAACATTTTTTTAGGGGATGAGGGATTCTAATTCCACATCTTGTGAGTGTGATGTAATTAGGCGTAAAATTACAGTTAGCCTATGCTTGTAATATCTTATCATTAACAAAATTAAGAAAAGAATAATTAGTCAAAATAATCCCTAAATACTCTAAGACGTGACACTTTGATCCTTTTTTTTTTTTTTTGCTATGTTAACCTTAAACTCTCTAAAAAAGTAACGATTTTGTTCTTTCCGTATAATTTCATTAAATTTCTAACGGAATGAGTCATGTGCATTACATGTGATCTAATTTAATAATAATTAATTTAAAAATTTTAAAAATTAAAATCATCTCTCTCTCTCCCAATCATAAAAAAAGTAAAAAAAAAAAAAGAAATTCATATATCTCTTTCTCTTAAATTCATCTGGGCGATGGAGAGAGGGAGGGGCGATCTAGTCCACGGGGTGGGGGTGGTTCTTTGGGTTTGTTGACGAAGAGGTGGGGGAACCCAGATCAAAATTTTGGGGTGGCGGGTCGGCCAAAACCCAGATCGTACCGGGGGGCTGAACCCATATGACGGCAGCAGTCGGGTGGGGGGGGACCTAGATCACTCGGGGGTGATCGAAACCCAGATCCTGGTGGTGGCAGGGGAGGGGTTGAACCCAGATCCCCGGTTGTCTACAAAAAGAGGGAGAAAGAGAGGGAGGGAGAGAGAGAGAAACGGCCTCCAATTCTAGCGGGGGGGGGGGGGGGGGGTGGTTCTTTGGGTTTGTTGACGAAGAGGTGGGGGAACCCAGATCAAAATTTTGGGGTGGCGAGTGGGCCAAAACCCAGATCGTGCGGGGGCTAAACCCATATGACGGCAGCAGTCGGGTGGGGGGGGATCTAGATCACTCGGAGGGGCTCAAAACCCAGATCCTAGTGGTGGCAGAGGGAGTTGAACCCAGATCTCCGGTTGTCTGCAAAAGGAGGGAGAAAGAGAGGGAGGGAGAGAGAGAGAAACGGCCTCTAATTCTAGCTCTAACTCCAGCGTCGGATCTGTGTGAAGGCAGCAGTCGGGTGGGGGGGGACCTAGATCACTCGGGGGTGATCGAAACCCATATCCTGGTGGTGGCAGGGGAGGGGTTGAACCCAGATCCCCGGTTGTCTACAAAAAGAGGGAGAAAGAGAGGGAGGGAGAGAGAGAGAAACGGCCTCCAATTCTAGCGGGGGGGGGGGGGGGGGTGGTTCTTTGGGTTTGTTGACGAAGAGGTGGGGGAACCCAGATCAAAATTTTGGGGTGGCGAGTGGCCAAAACCCAGATCGTGCGGGGGCTAAACCCATATGACGGCAGCAGTCGGGTGGGGGGGGGATCTAGATCACTCGGAGGGGCTCGAAACCCAGATCCTAGTGGTGGCAGAGGGAGTTGTACCCAGATCTCCGGTTGTCTGCAAAAGGAGGGAGAAAGAGAGGGAGGGAGAGAGAGAGAAACGGCCTCCAATTCTAGCTCTAACTCCAGCGTCGGATCTGTGTGAAGGGAGTGGTGGGAAAAGGAGGGAGGGGAGAGGGGGTGGGGGAGTTTTGAGTTTAGCTCTATCTGTCTCTTAATGTTATTATAAGAATAAGGATATTTTCGTTATTTAATAGGTATTTTTTTTTTAAAATACAAAACGTGTTTCTCATGTGATCAGTCTGTGAGTTTTTTAATAAAATCAGATGGAAAAGATTAAACGGACTAAACAGTTAACTTTTTAAAGGGTTTAAGGTCATCACGGTAAAAAAAAAAAAAGGAAAAGAAAAGAAAAAAGAGGGATCCAAATGTTACCTTTTAAAGAATTCAGGACCATCTAAATTAATTATTTTTAAGAAAAATAATCTAATAATAATTTTTAATACTATTTATTTAAGGATATCTTTTTCTAAAATCTTATTTACAAAGAATTTAGGGGTATGTTATGAAACTATTAGGACACAATATTTTATCTATGTATCGCCTGTTTTCGATCTTTTTTTTTTTTTTTTTTTTAGTATCTTTAAGTAAGACATGAAGAAGAAAAACCTAACGTAAAGGGTAGATTTTTTTAATTATTGTATCTTTATAAAGTTTCGTCAAACTCTGTTTAAAATATGGTTCTAATTAAACATTATACTTTCGGTTAGATTTTTATTTTTATTTTTATTTTTTTTAAATTATTGTATCTTCATAAAGTTTTTTTTTAAGTGTCATAAAGTTTCGTCATACTTTATTTAAAATATGATTCTAATTTAACAAAAAATTTGTACCATATATGATTCGATAATGTATGGTTTAAGTATATGCTTAATTCAAATGGAAGCAACTCACAAGCTTACTTTTGTTTCATGGAATTTGAATAAAGCAATTATACCTAACCAAGGAGTGAATGCACTAATTAACTATGAATTGAGAGGTCTTTTTAATCGTAAAGCATCCAATTAATTTGTTAAAAGTAGACAATTTTGTACATTGTGAAGTTTTTGAGTGAGATCACATGACAAACGACAAGGCCGATAATTACTAAGGTAGTTATCTCATTGTTTGTAGCAATGTTTTTAGTATGATTTCATCCATAGATTTAGCCCAACTAAAAAAAAAGGTTATTTTATACCTTGTATTTTATACTTACTAAAAAACATAGACCATACACAATATTAGATGTTCTCGATATATACCTCACTCAATTTTGTATCAAATCTATTTTTTCTCTTTGGTAAACTCATAATTACTAAAGTTTGTCATTTAAGTGATGAAATCATAATTTCATTGATTAAAAATATGAATATGGTATGAAATCAAAACTTAAAAGAGTATAGTATTGAGAACATCCAAAAGGCACTATGTCTAATAATTTACAATGTAGGGTATAAGATGTTACATACCCAATAAGAAAATGAAAAATAGTCAGGGGGAATTTGGCGTTAACCTACTATGTTTCATTGCATAAAAATTCGTTTAGCATACATATCACCACCCCATTTAAAAATCATAGGTTCTAGACAATCGACATTTTTATATATTTGTATATTTCACAATTGTTTTAATTTTAATTTCTATATCACGAGAAAATGACCTTTTCTAATATCATGAGATAAATTAAATAGTTTGAGAACTAATTTTGAGATGTTTTAAAGTTCATTACTAGAATAAAATTGAATTAATAATTTAGAGACAAAAATGAAATTAACCATGCTATCTTATATAGAACTATTGTCTGTATTATTGTGCAAACATTAAGCATACGTTTTGAAGCCTCTGCATTGGTACAGTAAGAACTTAGATCTGTACCAATTTTTTTAAACCAATAAAAAGAAAAAGAAAAACATATATATGTTCCTTAAAATTTATTACAAATTTCTCAAAATTTTTTTTTTATTACAGTAGAAGACATGTAAAACACAAAACGACAAACCAAATGCATTGTTCCTGTAAGGCTTTGGCCCGGGGTCAGTAGAAAACGACAAGCCAGACCTGCGTTTCAACATTGATATCCTTGTCCGGCCGTACATAACGGTATCACTTCTTGGCCACGTCTCCACTTTCCAATTTTACCCCTCCCTAAGCCCCCCCCACAACAGTTGTAGACCCTCATTTAATTAAAGGGCAATTCCGTCATTCCAAAAATTCATGGGTCCAATAACCAACTCCTTATATAACCGAATGCCACCAAAGTTTTCATAGGAAACTAGATCACTAGATGTTTGTGAAAATATCTCAGAGAAATATTTAGATATTGAGAAGCTAAAATGGAATCTCACAAGAAAGGTGAGGAAACCAAGTCCAAGGACTGGTTATGTTGGACACTTGTGTTGGTGTTGGTGGGTCTTGTAGCTTCAGCTTCCGTGCTCACTCTCTTGAGCTATTTCAAACACTCTAAGTCCAAGACAGGTGGCGTCCCCGATCGCCCAGGTCCCGTCGTCGCTCAGTATGCGTACGCTCTTGATATTGCTATGCGATTCTTTGATGTCCAAAAATGTATATAGAGCCTCCCCTTATTGCTAATTCAAAGAACAAATTCTGTTGTTGAATTGTGTTATGGTTTAAAGTACTTTTACTGTTTGTTTCGAACTACTTGAAGGTTTTTTTAAGTCCTTTTTATTATTTGTTGTTAAACATAAATAAACTAGTAGGAGATTTTGGTAAAGTAATTTTTGTTTGGTAATATGGTAGTTAAGGGAAATGTGAACTTTTTTAGCAAGTACTATATAGAGGCAGCCGTTAACCTTAATTTGACATTTGCTTGTAAATCTACTAAAAGGTTCTACTTTGTCCCTTTTTTTTTTTTTTTTTAATGTTAAATCATTTCACAAAAATGAGCTAAAGGAAGATTTTCTAAAAATTATCTTTGTATGAAATGGTAGTAAACGGAAATAAAAACTTCTTCATCAAGTATAGAGACCACTTATGTTCTTAATTTTAGTCTGTTTTCAGCTAGCAAAGATACTATTTTTGGCCTAAATTTTAAAATCCAAGAATTGAACTAGAACTTGTTTTGTCCTAGCCGGTAAGCTTGTGGATAATAGGATTTGGTGGAGAGGAGATTCCGGGCTACAAGATGGGAGTGATGAGAACTTGGATTTGTCAAAGGGAATGTACGACGCAGGTGATCTCGTTAAGTTCGGTCTCCCAATGGCTTTCACAGCAACAATTTTGTCATGGGCAATCCTTGAATATGGAGACCAAATGGATGCCGTGAAGCAGCTCGGGTTTGCTCATGACTCCCTCAAGTGGATCACTGATTACCTCATTAATGCTCATCCTTGTCCCAATGTGCTCTATATTCAGGTTTCCCAAAATCCCAGTTGCTCAAAATCACATTTCTGAATTTCTAACAAGATAATATAATATAATTATTTTCCGAGTTAATCTAAATGTCAGGTGCTTGAATTGATTCGTATTATATTCATATGTTTGGATGAAGGTGGGTGATCCTGAAGTAGACCACAACTGTTGGCAAAGACCCGAAACCATGACAGAGAAAAGGCCAGCTCTACAAATCAACACATCCTTCCCAGGAACAGAAGTAGCAGCAGAAACCGCGGCAGCTATGGCGTCGGCATCTCTTGTCTTCAAGAAAGTCGACTCTTCTTATTCTAATCTGCTCCTCATGCATGCCCAGCAGCTCTTTACCTTTGCAGATACTTATAGAGGTTCTTATAGTCTCAGCATTCCTCAAGTTCAGAAGTACTACAACTCGACAGGCTATGGCGACGAGCTCCTGTGGGCGGCTGCCTGGTTACGTCATGCAACCGGAGACGAGTCATATCTCAATTACGTAACCGAAATAAACGGGCAAGCATTTTCTGGTTGGGGAAGTCCAAGCTGGTTTAGTTGGGATGATAAGCATGCTGGAACACAGGTATGTATTATCACACAATGTTCTTACTTGTTTCCTTCTCGTTTCTTGGTTTACTTAAATTTAGTATATTGATGCTTTTGCATAGGCTTAAACAATAGTGAGTCAGAAAAATAATTGGAATAATTGCTTATAGATTGCCTTTGTCAAGATTAGAAATAATTGGAATGGAAAGAGGATACATATCAAGCTGATCTCCACAAATCTTGTTTTAACATTATTTGCTATTTGAGGCAGGTTCTTCTATCCAGGATCAGTTACTTTGGCGCCAAAGGGATCTCGGGTGCTGAGAACATTGATCTCCAGATGTACAGAAAGACCGCGGAGGTTGTCATGTGTGAGCTTCTGCCAGATTCACCAACAGCCACATCAAGCCGAACACAAAGTAATGTTCTTCTTTAGTCCTCTCTTTTAAAGGACTACTTTGATTCCTCCCTGGTTCTTAAGTGAAATCAATGTTCACTAGTACACTCTTTAAGAATTACAAAAAGATCCGCTAAGGATGTCAATCCCTTAAAAATTTTATCCCTAATGCGAGATTCGATCAAAATTAGACATGACGAAAAGGGTTTGTCAAGATAAACTTTGCGTCTTCACCAACGTTATGATATTATGTCAACTAAAAGGTGTAAGGGGAGAGTTCTAAAGGAATAAACCTTCTGAAGGGATATTTCTGTAATTCGAGTAAATATTGAATTTTACTTGAATTTAGGGAAGGAATTTATGATTTTCCCTATTATGAACTGATAATAGGAAAAGGGAAACCTTTAAAGTTATTTTGCATCTCAACATTACAAAACTGGTTTCATGTTATTGAGTTTACCTTTGTATGTAGATGGCTTGATTTGGGTAATAAATTGGCATAGCCTACAACATTCCATGGCTTCTGCATTCCTAGCTGTTCTGTACAGTGACTACATGCTCACATCCCAAACCGAAATTCTCTACTGCGACGGCGAAACCTACAAGCCAGAAGATCTTCGCGAATTCGCAAAGTCGCAGGTACAACAATTAATTGGCAATGAAGCTCAAAACGCCGAAAATTTATGCATCAGTTCCTAACCAAAAAATAAAAATGGAAAATGCTGTTCAGGCAGATTATGTGTTGGGTCAAAATCCCATGGAGATGAGCTACCTTGTTGGATACGGAAGTAACTACCCTCGTTATGTGCACCATAGGGGATCTTCTATTCCCGTCGATGCGGAAACCGGGTGTAGAGATGGATTCAAATGGCTGTACTCACCCGAACCCAACCCGAATTTAGCTGTTGGTGCACTAGTTGGTGGACCTTTCTTTAATGATACCTATCTTGATTACAGGAACAACTCTATGCAAAGTGAACCAAGCACTTACAACAATGCTCTCCTTGTGGCTCTTCTCTCCGGATTGGTTACCACTTCTTCTGTGGTTCAATCTTTCTCATAGACTACCCCCTTTTTTTTTTTTTTTTTGGCAAAAAATTATGGTGTATTTTAATCTAGGTTGAAAATGTGACGTCTCTTAATAGTTCTTGTTAGGTTCTACATCTTTTTATGCCAGCTTTGTATATTTCTTTCAATTAATTGTAAATATAAGTTTATCTTGCTTTTTTTTTTTTTTTTGGGTGCCGAACATTGTGATATATTTTACCAGGACTAGGTATGGCAAAATGTAACATCTCATATTAGAGTCTAAGTTGGTTGTAAATAAGAGTTCATCTTGCAATATTGGTAGAAGACCCCATTTTATGAATTTCTTTGTTTTTTGACAAGTCCATTTTATGAGCTTGAAGTCTTGTAGCATAGTAATTGTTGAAGAACAAAAAGTAATGTAGAAATGCAAGAACACGAATATGCTCGTATTGTTTTGCAAGAAAGAAGACTTTCATCCTTTTTTTTTTATGAACTTGTCGATAATGATTTGAACTCTATATTTTATGATAAAGTTAGGTATGAAATTATTACTAGACTATATATGTAACCACAAAAAATTTTATCATTGATGGATATGAATATTAACTCGTATTTGATATTTGTTTATTATAATGGTAATGGTTTTATTTCCCAATATAATTGCAATTGATATAGTGCTCAAAAGACTTAAAAAGAGTGTTTTGTTTGTAGTCATAAACAACATAATCACATGTCGTTTATTCGTTTACACTTGCATGGTGACTAGTCCTTTTTTTTTTTTGGTCTCACAACGAAACGAAAATGTAATGTCGTTCATTTCAGTACAGCTTTATGGAGAGAAAATCGACATGTCGTTTCCGCAAAACACAAAAAACGACACGTAGTTTTGAAACTGTCGTTTCTCCTCCTCCTTGAGAAATAACGACACCTAGTTATTTTTTTTATTTCAGAGTAAAGCGACAATAAAAACTGAAACGAGTCGTTTTCCTGCCTTCTTTGTCGTCTGAACAACAAACTACGCATATTGTATCATGTGGTGTCGTTTACTACACCACATAAACGACACGCTGTCTTCTTTGAACAAAAACGACATGCTACCTTCTTCCTCGCACTAAACGACACATCCGGTCGCACAAAAATTAATAATAAAAGCATGTCGTTGACGCCTTTTCTGTCAACGGGAGAGAAGGATCAAAAGTTGTTTCTCTCTCCTCTCTCTCTCTCATTGCGATTATTCCTTTAGTTCACATTAATCAAAAGCTGCTTTCTTGACGAAAGGAAGAGAAATCAGCGCATCTTCAGCTCCTGGATTCAAAACCCATCGAAGTTCCTTGCTTTTCCTTCAAATTCGCAAGGTTTTTCTTCGTTTCTCAGCTCTATTTTCACCTCCTTATGTTCGAAATTAATTTTGTTTTGTTTTTTGTCTTAATTTCCCGCAGAAGCTTGGTTTTTTCCTTTATCATGGTCCTCTTTGTGTTTCCATTAAAGAAACCATGATGTTAATTTTTGAGCATTTTAGTTTTTTTTGGTCCTCTTGCTTTCAATTAAGATCAGATTTTGTTTAATCTGGAGATTTGTCAATTAGGTTTTTCGCTCTAGGGTAATTAGTTAGGGTTTCTAGATTTATTGTTTAATTTTTTTTTAATTAGGATGAAGATTTTCGGTTCAATTTCGCACCCTTTCTTTCTGAAAAATCAAGATTTTTAATTGGATTGCTGATTCGAATTATGTAATGCATTCTGATTATCGTTTCAATTCACCACTACTATATATCGAATGCTTGTGTTGTGCATAATTTAATCCCAAGTTTTAGTGATGAATTTTGACCTAATATATCTATATATATATAAATATTAAATTCTAATTATTCTTTTTAATATTATTTTTTAAGTTTTGGGTTGTTTTGGCTTGAAAACCAAGAATGGAAGAACTATGTTTGAATGCATATAGACACAATTAGCTTGGTCTTCATGTTAGTCATGGTACATTATAAACTTGCGAGGATGATAACCCGTAAAGCTTAATGGGGTTAATCTCGTGTGGTTCAATTAGTTGGGATTAATTTATTGGAAAAAAAAAATTAGGGATGGCTTTTAAACTGCTTTAACCAGACACCATTTATACGCTTTCAATTGCAAGATGGAATTTTGTTGAACACTGTAACCAATATTTAACCTCTATGATCTTTCTCCTCGTAACTCTTTATTGAGCTTCGCGTGGGCGAGAATTGTGGAGGATCTTTGCCTTTAGTAGTTATGCTATATGTTTCTTCTATGTTTTTGTATCTTGATATGGACTCGTTTTCTATTGTACCAAATTTGCACAACTTCGGACAGGGGATGGCAGCAGGAGAAGATGTTGACTTGTCGACTTTGAAAACGCAGCTTTGCCAAACGCATGATATTTGGAAGCAGGAGATGGAACAACGCCAATCCCAAGTGGATGTGTTGCAAGCAAAACTTATGGAGGTTAAGGCTTGCATAGAGGGGTCTGAGGAAGAGTCTAAAAAGGAGTTAGAGGTTCTCTGGCGGAGAGTTAAGACAACTGCTACATTGTTGACATACTTGAAATCTAAAGCAAGACTCATGGCCGTTCCTCATTTAGCCCATACGTCATGTGGTATCAAGCAATTAGAAGGGGTTGGGCTTGTTGACAAAAATGGTACACCATTGTCTGCTTGGTCTAAAAATGTTGATCTTTCTTCCTTTGATGGTCCAGATGAAGATATTTGGATTGAAATAAAAAAGCAACACGGTTCTTTGGATGATCAAGATGCTGCTTATATCGGTGAAATACTCAAATCTGTTCAGATGGTCACTGATGTGATGGAAGTTCTTGTTAAAAGAGTTCTACTGGCAGAATCTGAAACTGCAATTGAGAAAGAAAAGGTAAGCTCAAGTCTGGAGGAGATCAAGAAAAAGTCAGTTCAGATCGAGAACATGTCTGTGAAGTTGGAGGAGATGGAAATGTTTGCTATTGGTACAAATAGTATTCTAAATGAAATGAGGCAGAGAGTTGATGATTTGGTTGAAGAAACATCTAGACAGAGGCAACGAGCTGCAGAAAACGAACAGGAGCTTTGTCGCGTGAAGCGGGAATTTGAGTCCCTAAAATCATATGTCAGCAGTCTCATTACTGTACGACAAACACTCCTTTCATCAGAAAAGCAATTCCAAACTATCGAGAGGCTATTTGAACGGTCAGTTGTTTCGTTGTGTGTTCCATACATTTCTAATGCTATTAGCTTGAATCTCTTGATCATAAACCATTCGTCTGTATCATTTGGTTGGTTATGTTACAAGCTACATGCTTTGAAAAACTTTCTTTTGCACTTCTGATCTAGCATTTGTTACATAGATGATTCTCTTGTTCTAATTTCTATTATATCGTCTCTTTTTGATGGGCAAAATTACATCAACATCTTATTTCGGTGCCCAAAATTCAGCTGTTATTTTTGCACCATCTGTTTGTGGCCTTCAAAATCAACTCTCTTACCTGGAAAAGCGTTTATTTTATATTTACCCGATGGTTGTTTCAAACAGATTGGTCGCGAAAACAACGCAATTAGAAGGTGAGAAAATGCAGAAAGAGGCAGAAGTTCAGAAGCTTATGGAAGAAAACGTGAGGCTGAGTGCTCTTCTCGACAAGAAAGAGGCTCAACTTCTAGCCATGAATGAACAGTGCAAGGTGATGGCATTGAGCGTGTCAAACATCTAATTTGGAGGGATCGGTCTCGACTCTCGTTCTTCTGCTGCTGCTGCTTGATGAAGCCCCCCCGTTGCAAATTCATTTGGTTCAAGACTATGAGTCAAGTTTGCCTGCTGATTTACCGGATAGAGCATCTGGGAATGTGCGACGCTAGACCGCGAGCTTTATCTGTCATTGGATCGTTTTCTTAAATTACAACGTTGTGACTATCACCATGAATTGATTATCTAGTGCTCCAGTATGTGCTCTTTTTTAACCAATTTGCAGAGGAACATTTATTGGAATGAAATTTGGTGTGTCAATCAGTATGTTAAAAGAGTTTAATCTCATTGTCATTTACTTTTGTGGCTTGGAATATTTCATATCGGAGGGCTTTTTATTTTATTTTTTATCGATCTTTGTGCACAGATACACTCAACGTGGAAGGCCCAATAACGTTTCTATGATAGCTTCTATAGGGGTGTAATTGCAAAGTTTATTGTTGAATGAAAATGGTCAAGTGCAAGAAAATTTGTGGTCGGAACTGTGACTTTTTAATTAGGGATAGATGTATTCGAACTCTATATTTCAGGATGGAATTAGGTGTTGAATCACTGTTAAATAATATTTACAACCACGTCGAAATTGACTTGGAGAACACGTTTCAACTTGGAGAACACAAAAAATAAAATAAGACAAAAGAAAAATTGACTTACGGCATATATCAAAAATGTTTTTGTGGATTCGTTTTGTTTGGTGATTTAGTTCATCTCAAACTAAAATATATATTTTTATCTCAATTTTTATCCTTTTCTGAAAAAGTTTTTGTCCTGTTCTGAAAAAGTTTTTGACTTTTATGAAAAGTCAACAAAAATTTTCAACTCAAATTTAAAATTTTCAAACTCAACTCATTCACCAAACAAATCCAGATCTATATTTTTATTCCAACAATGTGATGTAAAATGAAAATGAACTAGGTCGCCAAGTTATTTGTTTGTTTGTTTTTTTTTTTTTTTTTTGTGGCTTCCAAAAAAAAAAAGGAATTAGGTGGTGGTTATCTTGCTCCCATGTCTCTTCGGGTTTTTAGCAGTTCTGGAGACCACTGAGGAGTGACTAAGGCCTATATCTGATCTCATCAAGTTTTTCATCTAGGTCACTGCCGTTAATCACCTAGTCCAATGCTTCAACAGTTAAAGCATTCCTTGATGGAAGCTACCAAATTCGAATCTTGTGTGAAGAGACTTTAAAAAAGACATCGGTATATTGGTCGCCAAGTTTGCAGTGCCGGTGTGCAAGTTTCCTTTTTTCCGTTGAAATCGCTGAAAAAAAAAAAAAAAAAGGACAGCATCTGGGCCTAAAAAGCTAGCAACTTTCAATTTTACTTGCCTAACGATTTCTGTTTTATTATTATGAAATTAACTAGAACCCTAAAACCCCTTTTTGAGCCCTAAAATCCCCAAATGAAAATCAAAACTCGCTATGTGAGTGGAATTCTGGTTTGGCATTACTTCTTTCAGTACTGAAGAGAAGACTGATCAGCTCGATTTCCCACCAAAATGTCTGCGCGAAAAACAGGCGATTCTCAACCTGACGATGGCTCCTCTGTACTAGTGTTACCGCCCATCAAAATCCCCAAATCTGCTGACGATTTCGACAAGAAGGTAATCGCTATATCAATTTTCTCGCATCCCAAACAACCCCAATTTGCCAGTTCTGCAACTTTTTTTTTTTGTTTGCATGTCATGCAAGCCTCAAAGGAATTAAAAGAAAACACTTCGATTTAAGCTCTCGGGTCCAAGAATTTTGCAAATTTGCCCCTTTTTTCAGTGTAGTGTGTGGGGTTTAGTTTTCTGTTCTGAATTCATAACAATTATGTTAGAAGACGACGAAACTTTATCCATTTGTAAATTTGGGCTTGTAATTTTGCTTATCAAAAGCCTGCGTTTTTTCTCTGGTTCTGTTTATAGTCTTTTTTTCATTTCTCATCTATATATATATATATGTTTTTCTTTATGGAATAGAGTGCAAACAAGAGACTGAAAGATGCTGAAGTTTGTGTTCCAATCGTATACGGAACAATCGCCTTCTATCTAGGCAGAAAGGCCAGTGAGTAAGTGCTTTCTTGTAGGTCACCTTTTGTTCTTTTGGCTATATATTGGACGAGTTCTCAAATACAAATTTTCCTCCTCTGGAAATTAGGTCTCAGTCTCATAAGTGGACGGTTTACGTGCGCGGGGCCACAAATGAGGATCTCGGGGTGGTGATAAAGAAAGTTGTGTTTCAGTTGCACCCCAGTTTCAATAACCCTACTAGGGTCGTTGAATCTGCGCCATTTGAGTTGACAGAATGTGGTTGGGGCGAATTCGAAATCGCCATCAGTCTGTTTTTCCACAGTGAAATCTGTGACAAACAAGTAGACTTGTGAGTTTTTCTTAACATTGGACAAGTTCTTAAATGCTATGTTTTTCGCAAGAGTTATCTCAAATTTTTTTTTTTTTTTTAATTACCAAGTGTGCTTTCATTTTTCTGTTTGTGCAAAAGTTGCATTTCAGTTGGGATAACTCTTGAGACACATTAGTCTATAATGATATTACTTGAGATGGATGTTAGCTAAAAATTGGAGATTTACAAACATTTGTAGGTATCACCATTTGAAGTTATATCCTGAAGATGAATCTGGACCCCAGTCAACTAAGAAACCTGTTGTGGTTGAATCCTACAATGAGATTGTTTTTCCCGAGCCTTCAGAGGGGTTTTTTGCTCGCGTGCAGAATCATCCCTCTCTTGTACTGCCCCGTTTGCCTGCTGGTTTTACATTGCCTAGCCCTAGTAATTTCTCATACTCAGTGCACGTTTTTTTAGTACTTTTCTTTTATATAATGATTCAAGTTAAATTGTATTGCGGTTTTGCAGTAACAACTGAAAATACGAATGAAAAGGAAAGAGGAGATACCAAGGATCATCCCCTTAGTCAGTGGTTCATGAACTTCTCGGAGGCAGATGAGCTCTTAAAACTTGCAGCTGCTCGTCAACAGGTTAAATTGGTCTCTCTTTCTTAACGTCATTAATAACTGATCTTGTGCTGCATCATACTAGTCCTGTGATTGGGCAATTCTTTTTTTTTTTTTTTTTCCTTTTCTTTTCAATGCTCATGACCAGCATCAATTTTGCATCTCATTTTGCCTCATCTTGAGTACTAGCTTCAATTGTTTGATGTAGATGGGTAGGCCTTTTATTTCTCGAAAGCGGTAGAAAAATATTGTGTTGACTGAGTATGCAATCTTGTAGGTGCAAGCTCATATTGTCAAGCTGAAAAGACAGTTAAGCGTGATGGATGGGCTGCCTCAGCTGTCAAAACCACCTTCTGGCTATGAATGAATGTACATGAATATGGTAGAACCTTGAAGTTTTCTAACCAGTGTAAATCATGGAACCAATGACTGGTTGATGAGATCCCGTATAGTAGCTTAGTTGTGGAACTATCCATTTTGTCCATATTTATATTTATTTTAGTGTACGAACAATAACAGTTAACCATTTGTATGTCATCAACTCTCAATTATGTGTATGTGTGTTTTGTATGTTCTTTTGAGAAGAGAAGTTCGGGATGAATGAAATTATTGTTTTACTCTTCATCTGTTCGAAAGGTGACGGGACTTAAAATTTTGTATGCTCATTCTCTATTTCTCTGCCCTGTGTTTTTCTCGTATTTCGTGATTTGTAATTTTAACCTTTTTCATTAGCATGTTAGCTAATAATATACCAAAATTTAAGCTCAATGCAAGCTTTCAACTAAAAGATCACGTGAGTAACTTTTCTGGTCATAGTTTGAACTATCGGCAAAAGAAAGATCAAGAGAGTAAGTGGCATCAGGATCATGATGTTGTGGAAATTGGAACTGGGTTCTATCAAAGTTACAACTCCCTGAGTAGTGGTAGCATTTTCATGTTATGCATGTTTTAATATGTGAAATAAAAGTTTAGGGGGTGGCATTCTGGAACAATCTCTTTGGCTTGTACTTGGACCTGACACTTGAAATTTTGTTTTGCCATTTTATGTTTTTGTTTTATTATCAACTTTCTTCTTTAGGCCTGTGGCATCTGATGGAGACTTGTAACTGACTTATTTATAGCTGTCGTGTTGCTTTTCATTTTTACAGAACGAAAGTGGTCAAAAGAGCCTCATTATTGATGATCTATTCTTTCTGAAAGTGGTGTAATGCTTCTCTTTTGAGAGTAGGTTTAATCTCATTTGTTGAAGTTGCCAAGGATTCCATCTCCTAATGAAACTCTCTATTAGAAATCTTGCTTCCTCAACTACCTTTAGTAATCCTGAGAGGGATTGGATTGAATAACCAGGTTTTCCCATTTGCCCTTCTGAGTATAGATAAAAAGTTTGCTTGTTGCAGCTGCTATTTATTTTTTAGGATTCAATCTTCTGATGAGTATTTCTCCATTAAGCTTCCTCGACAATCTTTAACAATCCTTGAAAGGGTTGGATAACCAAGTTTGACTAGTGTTGGTTGCTTTTTCGTTCCTTCTAGTTGGAAAAAGTATCTGGACTTGTCTTCTGCAGAACGCACATGGGTGTAACCGAGGAATAAGTATTAACCGTACCTGTCTTGGCAGGGATCGCCATCAACAATCCTCTTCTTTTTATCCTCTATACTTAAAACATGTTATTAAGGATAGTAAAGTTATGATTTTAGCATCTTTCTACATTCCTTATCTCCAGTTGATTAACTTTGAATCGATACATAATTGCCAAAGTTGACTGCAATTTTGCAGGAGGAAGTACTTGTAGACTGTCAAGATCATGTAACAGTTTGAGATGGTTCGCAGTGGGCATGGTTTATCGCAGGCTTATAGTAGCAGCCTCTTCCTAGTTTGTCTTTATCAAAGTGTGTGTGTGTGTGTGTGTGTATATATATATCTATATAGATTTTTTAATTTTTTGTAAAAGACAAGTCATAAGAGTAACGTGGCCATCACATGTTCATGATTTTTACAGGGGTCAACATCTACAAAAAGAGAGAATGCGTTTTGTGTATTGGAAATTATGGCCGTCTTTGCCTCTGTGACAATGATGGGTTATCCTCTGAATTTTCTATCCTCCATTTGTTATCGTCATCTATGTAACATCCCCATCCAATTTGCCATCTTTGTTTATTCCTTTCTTTCCTTTTCCCTTTTCGGTGAATTTTTGACATGGAATCTGAGCTAGACTGATTTTGAATAGCACATCACAAGGTTGTCCTCCCCTAGTGTCAACATTAACAAATCTTATACAACCTTTGTTCCTTTTACAATCGAGAAAATGTGTCTGATATATATATATATTCTGAATCAGATTAGTTCATGTTATTTTTCTATTTATTATGCCTTGATGTCAATTGTATAATTTATCTATTTACTTATTTTTTTTTGCTAAAGATTACCATTGTTAAGGGAGAGAGGGTGGCGAATTCAAATAGTCCCAGTGATGGGGTGCATCTTCACCTATCATGTGGATATCTAGGATGGGACTAATTCGAACTCAAGACCACGAGAAAAACGAACAGCTTTACCATCTTACTGAATAACCGGACGGGTGTCAATTCCATTAGGATGTGAAAGAATGCAAAGGGGAACAGGGAACCAAGGGTTTATTAATGGATTGGTAATGGGACTGCGTAGCTTCAATGGATAACCTTCTTTGGGCAGGGGAATAACTTGTGAGTGTAACTCTTCTCTTGTGCATTTGACAGTTGTAGTGTTGAGGATTGTCAAAAAGGCCACATGGGCAGTAGTTCATTGCCGAGACATCTCATAACTTGCTGGAGCAAGAAAAAACTTTCCTCAACAATTATCTGAACTTTCCTAGATTGTTCAATCTCACAGATTAAATGTATATGCATCCAATTTCAACTCCGATGGCTACCCTCCATTTTGTTTTACATTACTGATATTGTAAACGTATTTGGTTAGAAGGGAGCAAAGGATGAGCAAAGTTAGCCATGTGTCTGCCATGTTAGCCGAAAAAAAGGATAGGATAGGAAAGGATAGGGGTTCTTATACGTATGATCCACATCATACAACGTTTATGAAGTAGGTCTAATAATGTTGTTCAAAGAATTATCTCATTGTACTAATTTCATGCGATATGTAATTATCCAACTTTTTGCTAATAATAATAATAATAATAAAAGATTGGTATAATAATAATAAAAGATTGGTGATGTCTTCACATCACCGGACTAGTGTCATGTGGTATGTAAGGACACGGTATATCACCTAACATTCATGAAGTTCGAAGTCACCAAACCCAGTTATGGTCCAACTTAGCAAGCCATTGAAGGGAATAATTACACCCTCACAAAGGATAATGGGATTTGATTGGATGCTTAATAAGAGAGTCTTGGCAGATCATTCTCTTATCGCCATGCCACCATTACCAATGATATATATTGTTCAATTTAAATCTTATGATCACAAGAAATGATACTTCAAGCTAGCTTTGCGTAACAATTCATTAGCAAGGCAGTTTAACCTTGGTGTATTACAGTACACGCCTAGGAGGCACTTTTTGTTGGAAAAATGCCTTGAGAACCCTTGTTGGGTAACATTTTTTAGGCATAATATTCAGCGAGACCTGCAACATTTTGTGACGAGTTAAAATGGATACATGTTCTCCTCCCTATGGAGTTCGGAATGATATATCCATATGTTGAAAATGATGAATGGACGAATGGGAAATTGACTCTCAATGTTCATCCATGAAGGTGAGAATGCTGGAAAATAGTAAAGAGAAATCACTAGTCCCACATGAAAAAGTAATAAAAGTCATTGCTACTTCTTAATGATCATATAAAAGGTCACTAGTTCTACATAGGAAAAGAATAAAAGTCATTACTTCTCCTTAATCCATATTGGACAAGTGACCTTGTATAAAATAATGGAGGAGCAATGACTTTCATTCATTTATCATGTAGCGATTCTTTTTGCTACTTTCTAACATTTCTGTCTTTATGAATACGGGTCCTATTTGATTAAACCTAAAAAATGACACCCAATAAGGATTTTCAAACCATTTTTCTAACATTTTCATATATAATAGGACATAGATTTATAAAATTGTCACGTTGTGGATCCTTAGTCAAAACCACAACAAATCCCCATTAATTCTTTCCTGGACGGTGCTGAAAATACTAACATAACAAAAATGTTCCACCAAAAAAGTGATCCTCAATTATCTTGGTTTTTATGCTAGATTCATCGTCAAAGGGCTTTTGCTAGGCTGGTGATCCCATTTATGGCATTTCAACTTTTGTATTATATATTAAAGATGCGTGTGTTGGGGGTTGAATTTGGTGGATGATTCTCTTTACCCTTTAGTTTGTATTACTCACCAGGAAGCTTGGATTTTAGCAAAGTTTTTGCAATTCTGTGGGAGCAAGCTAGAACTAGCTAACTTATCTTGAATTCCAATCTGTCCCTTTTTACTTCCTTGGAAAACAAAGTTGTGACAGAAGAATATGGATATGTTGAAATTATTGCACTTAATCTTCTCAACATCAAGAAATACCGATGAAATAAGAATTGAAATTAAATATATAAATAAAAGTACTATATAATTGTCACTATTAAGTAAGTACTATGTGATGTGATAAATAGTTAAAAACGATCTCACTCGTCATACTACTAAAGAAGGTACTCTACATATGTTGATCACACTGGCGTGGGGCAAGCAAACGGGATTTTGGAAATGCTGGACTTCAGGCATGATCTAGACAATGTTTTTCGAATCTAATGTTCGAAAACCAATATGTTGAAATTATAGCTTTCTAATCGCCACTTAGAGAAACAATTAAGGAGCACTAATGTTATTAATACCTCATGACATGACAAACAGTAATAAAACTCTCACGTAAAAGCAAAGACCGCAAACTTTTCATTGCGCTATAAACTTATATCCATATAGATATTTGTGTCATGAAAATCCGTCCCTCTTACAATAGCATTGATTGTACTATTCCAAAAACACAACCTTCTTTTATTCGCCTTGAGAGAGAGAGAGAGAGAGAGAGAGAGAAAAAAGAAAAAAAGAAAAAAAAAAAAAAGGAGCACTAATGTTATTACCCAACTCCATATGATATGACAAACCATAATACTATTATCCAGCATGCGTTGTACTAAAGACACTATTATTATTCAATATCATATGACATGACATACAGTTAAAATTATTATGTATAAATAGAGACCTCGGACGGGGGTCATTTTGCGATAATCCTGTCCATAGGTACTTGTGTAGCAAAAATCGACCCCCACTGAATCTCAGTGACATGACAAATAGTTAAAACTATCAATTATGAGCAGAGACCTTGGACGGATCATTTCATTGGAATCCTATCCATAGGTACTTGTGTAGCGAAAATCAACACCCCTCATGAACCTCATGTGACATGACAAATAGTTAATAAAACTGTCAAATAAGAGCAGACACCGGATCATTTCGCTGTAATCCAAAGGTACTTGGGGTAGTGAAAATCCCCCCCCTCCCCTTCTGAACCTCATGCGACATGACAAACAGTTAAAACTATAAAGTACGAGCAGAGACCTCGGACGGGTCATTTCGCTTCCAACCTATCCATGGTTGCTTGTACGTAGCGAATATCCAACCCCCCCCCCCCCCCCCCCCGATGTATAATAGTAGTAGGTTACGTACACGTACTGACAAAATACACGGACAAACACAGTGAAAGAGGGTGGGAGAGCGGGGGGGGGCCATGTTGTTGTAGTATGATGCTACCGGGGGGGGGTGGGGAAGGCAAAACCCTTACTCTTACTTGGTTTGGAGAGAAATTGCATGGGCTTGTACAAAGTTGCATTAGAGACCATTCTTTTTTGCGATCTGTTTCCTGGACCCCACATCCCACATGACTTTGTTTTCTCTTTGTTGTACTCTTTCCCTCCCAATAAATACCTCTTCATTCTCTTCAATCCTCCCCCACCACCTCAGCTCATACTTCTCTAAATAAAATAAAGAATGGGCTTAAAAAAGTCCAACAAGCTAGCACAAGCTGCTGTTATCAAGCAAATCCTGAAGAGGTGCTCAAGCTTTGGGAGGAAAAACAATGGGTACAATGAACAAGGGCTTAAAAGTATTCCCGATGATGTCCCAAAAGGTCATTTTGCTGTGTATGTTGGCCAAAACAGGAGTAGATTTATTGTCCCTATTTCATGGCTGGCTCATCCTGAGTTCCAAAGCCTTCTTCACAGGGCAGAAGAGGAGTTTGGTTTTCACCATGACATGGGCATTACCATTCCTTGTGAAGAAGTCGTTTTTCGCAATCTAACCGCCATGATCCGATGAACGAAACACCGCCTTTTCCATCAGTTTCTTTCTTTTTCTTTTTTTTTGGGCTCTTTATATTTTGATCTTTTTAACTTTATTGATATGTATATGATCTTGTTCTATTTGCCAGTTGTGGTTTTCACCACCACCACTTTTAATCTCTCAAGAGATTTTTTTTTTCTTCTTTTTTTGGCCTGGGATTGATTTTTCTCAGAGATTTAAAAAAAAAAAATGTAAACTCAAAAATTATTGTATATTATTTTTTCTTCTTTTCAATTTGTACAGTTTTCCTTGGCGTTGCATATATTGTGGCCGCCGAGAGATTGACCGCTATAAAATGGAAGATTTGCATTAGGGAATATATACTTCCCTAGTTTCCTTAATTAGTCACTTTGTTATGTGCCTGATTTTTCCAAGTTTTGGATGAGGACGAAGAAATTATGGGAACTAAAAAAGATGACCCATAAGTGAACTTGCGTGCAGAACATAAAATACTGACAAATTATACTCTTTTTTCTGAGCTTTAGGTTTTATTATAAAATGTCCTTTAAATTTTAATTTGTAGCATTCTTTTTTCTGAACTTTAAAAAAATTTGCGAACTTCCCCGCTCAATTAAAACTGACTAAAAAATGCACATGATACTCGTTCGAAGTATGCGTTACGGATATTAAATAAGAAACACTTATAATTGAGTTAAAAGAGTAAATATTGAAGGTTGATTGTCATTTTCTCTCCATAATTCTCTCTCATAGATAACTTCATAAATAAGAATAACGGAAGCCTGAAGTGCTTTTGATGTGTGTCATTTCCTGATTTTATGCTTAAATACCCTTTTCATGCTTTCAATGTGTGTTATGTGCATTTCTTCATAAAAAAATTTAATTGAGGGGGAAAATTCACAAATTTTATCAAAGTTCCGGGGAAAATAATGTTACAAATTGAAATTTGATGGGCATTTTGTTATAAAGCCTAAAATTCAACGAGAAATTTAATTTGTTCAATATTGAATGACGATTAAGAGCAAAGTCTTTAACAAAAAACAAAAAAAATAATAATAATATTACTATTACTATTAATGGTTACAAGTACTAGTTTTGGATGATCTTATCAAAATTGTAAGTTAACAATTCATGTGATTATTAAGTGGCAATATAAAACTTACTCTTTATAATTATAATCTGTAATCCGCATATTATATAATATATATATATATATATATATATTAATCTTTATGGTCAAACTAGGCTTTTGAAACCCTTGCATGGAATACGCAACCTTTTTTTTTTTTTTTCTCAAATCAAATTATGGATTCTCTAGTCGTCTCCACTTGATAACATAATTTATATTATATTACATTATATACACACACACACATATATGTACAAGTGTATATAATTTGTATGTAGTCATCAAACGAGTAATTTCTCATACGTACATGTGCAATTTTTTTCTTTTTACTCCTAAGCCTCTTAATTTGAGTCATTAAATTAACTAGATATATATGAAACGAGGATCAGTCTGCTAAGACTAGGATCATTATATATATATATATATATATATATCTTTTGTAGTGCCTCGGCATTTGGCAAAGTTTTAACTGCCTTATATAAATATATATATATATATATATATAGACGTACGTATGTATATGAAAGAAGCAGATTAACCGCATTAAAGGATCAAAAATTAGTATGCCCCAAATGTACGTCACTTTTGCTTGTATGTCAATTCTAATCAATAAATTCCCCTTTCAAGAAGAAAAAAAAAAAAAAGAAAACCTAATCAATAAAAATCTCGTAGAAAAATGTAATTAATAAAAATGTTATAAGAAAATTCTAAATAATAAAAGAGCCATTTGGAGTCGTTTGTACTAAAGATCTTCCTCTAGATGCCTATGACAAAGAAGTTACCTTCAAAAGGACCAAAGTGCCAAATTCATCAGCAATGAAATCTATCTAGTGTTCCATTGGTATAATTTTTTTTTTTTTTTTTTCCTTACCAATGAACAAGAAGGGTCCAAGATAGCAGACAACTGAACTGACAAATTAGGTATAATATTTATGACTAGTGTTTTTGTTTTTTAATTAAAACAGTATATCATTCTCATTCATTAGCCAAATATCCTGCATTAAAACTAGAACCCTTTCTACACACGTCTGCTTAATTGTCTTCAATTTTGTACATTAGAAAAAAGCACATGCAAGTGGACCCTCACTTGTCCACCTTGTGGGACCTACTTGATTTGTGGACTCATGTGGATTTATGCAGCCAGATCATTGCAGTCCCACGATAGATTTACTGCTTTGGAGAACTACTCTTTGGTTCTACACTAGTAGTACACATTTATTATGCGCGTGTTTAATCAATTGATTAAATAAAAAAACTAATTATAAAATATTATGAGAAAATAGTTGTTTAAATAATATTGAAGAGAAAATATTTAAGCAGAAAGAAATTAGAGAGAATTTAGTTCATCACAGAGAAGTTAATTAAGTGGTATTATAAGAAAATAATAGTTAAGATAGTAAAAAAAAAAAAAAAAGTTTGAATAAGGATATATTTAAAATATTTATTTTAGTATGGACAATAAAGCATGAAAAATAAAAATTTAAAACGATGAAACAAAGCATGCAGAAAAGATATCAACATGTGGACTAAAGTAAAGAATAATTTTAAAGTAAAGAATAATTTTGAAGAGTACAAAGAATACTGTATATATATCAAACATTATTAAAAATAATAATTGGGGATATGAGATGGTCATGAAAAACAAAAAATAAAATAAAAATAATAATAAGATGCTAAGAGAGAATTCTTTTTTAATGAAGTAAAGCATAAAGAAATTTAGCAATTTAAAAAAAGAAAAAAAGAAAAGGAAAAGGAAAATAATGAAAGAGAATTAAAAAAGAAAAAAAAAAGAGGAAAAGGTATGTGTAAAAAAAAAAAAACCTTTGGCTTTTTTATATATGTTATGAATATATATCAGCTACAACATGATTGTAAATTGTGACTGTTCAACGGCAGTAAGTTTGGACAGTTCAAGACTACTCTTTTGCAAAGGCTCCACTAGCTATAATTACGTTTCAATATATATATATATATATATATATATAGACACACACGAAAACTTTCTTGTATGGGAGACAATTTCATATACGAGAAAGAAATGAAATATGATATTTATTTTTGTTTTGAAATGTAATTTTTGCTTCTGCACTGCATTGTATATTAGGGTTTGCATTTAGGCTTAAAGCACCTGACTCTTGATTTGATTTATGTCTAATTCACTATTTTCAAATTTTAATTTTTAAATCTGGATGAATTTGTTTTTAGGTGATATTGATTTTGAATTATAATAAACCCTTTTGTGCACTATGAGATGGATGGTACTTGAGTTAAAAGTATTTTTGTTTGATCTTATTGTGATTCTCAAAGAGAAAGAACCTAGAAAGAAAAGAGATGACAAGCGGAAGAAAAAAATATTAAAAAAGTGCTTTCATTGGAAAAGGCTACCAAATTTAATGTGCAAAGCTATCCATGAGTAATATGAACTTGTATATCTTCAATATATAGCGGACGATCGACTGTGAGAAAAGAGCTATCTTAGAGATAGAGTGAGAGTTACCAAAGTGTCCACAGAATTTGAAAAACAAAGGATTATGAAGAGAAATTTACAATAAGGATTTATAAAAATTGTTGTAGAAATAAAAGGTACCGGATTTAAACTTTTCACACATATACTTGATTTTCATTCTTGATCAGTTAAATTCAAATGCATGTGATTCAAGTTCAAGTCTTAAACTTTGCATGAAGTTGAAATGTTTTGAATTAAAGTCAATTGCTCATGCATGTTATAATCACTTGTATGGGAAAGTGCCTCTTTCGTACTTCTTCTTCTTTTTTTTTTTTTTTTTTTGGCTCAAGGCACTTTTGTACTTTATTATTTGGAAATTAGTTTTTAGTTTTACTTGGCTTTTTAACTTTTCTGACTTCATCTTTTCTTTTGGATATAAAAAGCTCTTTCCAAAAAACTACTGGGTTTTTTCTTTATTTACAAATAAGATCATATCTTAAAAATAAGTGTGATTTAATAAGAGGTTTCCAAACACCCCTTTCTGTAACCTCATGTTTATAGTCTAGCAATTTGAACTCGTGTTGAGAAACATAAAAATAACAAGGGAAAGTCATACATAAACAAAACATACATAATATTTTTATTTCCCCTCGAAAATACTATGGTTATAACAAAAATATCACTAATACAAATATAAAAAAATTGTACACTAGTAATTATCTTGGCCACTGTTAATTCTATCCCAGATCTATGTAATTTATTTATATTTAGCATCTTCGTTTGTAAAAGTGCTTGGAACTATCAGGTCGTTACAATTAAGTTTACCGTTATATTGTCTTTATTTTTCTCATATTTCTCCAATACTTTCTTTTTCTTCCTGTTCTTCTGTTGCACCGTTTTTCTTTTTTAGTTGTTCTACTTGTTTTTCCCTCTGATTCTCTCTCTCTCTCTTCCTGATAAAAACCTTACGTTTGTCCTTCTCACGTCTTTTTCACCTTGCCTAGAATCTGTTTTTTCATGATCATCTTCACGGCTTTCTCTACGCAAACAATAGCATCACATTTGCATTATCGTCCATGGTACCTAAATCAGAATAGAACAAAAAAGGTTTCGATTCTTGGTCTCGGATACTTGTTTTATAGTTCGAAATGTACATTAAAACAAAAAAAAACAAAAAAAAACAAAAAAATCTCACCACACATTATAGTAGATCCCAACACACCAATAACACAGTATAAAAAGAAAGCTAGGTCCACGACATAAAGTAATAACATAAAAATTGCAATACTCATAACAAAACATAAAAATAACAATAATATCAAAAATCAGTACTTGAACCGCAGAATAGAGTTAAGAAGATAAATGACAACAATATTTAAAAAAAAAAAAAAAAACTGAAGTTAAAAAAATTTAATCAACTAGTTCAGAACATAACTAACCACTTAATCTGCAGCTAGCATCCAACTTTGAATTAATACGCAGGGAAATCAACATTTTACTATGCAACATAAAACCCAAAAGAAAAAAAAAAAAATAAAGCAGGAATAAAAGAACAATTAAGGGATGATAATTTGAGGGAGAGAGAGTGACGTGAGAAGGAATTAAAAAGTAAGGAGATGTTGATCAAGCGAACATCCTAAATTTGCACACCTGTATTTTTGGTTGAAGTACGAATAGTAGAGGAGACAACTGTACTTTTCGTTGAGTGAACAACCGTGCAATTTGATTTAAGAAATTCCGAGAAATATGGGCAGCTGTACACGTTACAAAAACAAGAAAAAAATGAGTGAGCAAAAGTTGTCGTTTGCATAAAAAAAGATTTGACTTCAGAAATCAAGACACCGTTGATCGAACTAACTTAAAAGTTGACACTTGTACTTTTTAAGCTGGTTTCAGCTGGTTAAAGTGCAAACAAGTACCTTTTCTTCTCCCTTTTAGTATTCTTTTAGGTTGGGTCTGTATCTGTGATGTTGCACCCATTTTTTGAGAGTGAAGCTACATGTCGTTTTGTAAAAACCGAATAGACAGATAAGCGGGTTATTAATTAACTTCTTAAATTTTAAAAGGTCCAAAATTTTCCAATTTTTCGTGTCCTCCTCATTCTCGCTCTGTTTCTCTGTCAGGTTATTTCTCTGAAATTGTTTCTGAAACCCTAACTACAAAATCAGTTTTTTTCCAAACTTTATTGACTGGGTTTGTGTTTTGTGAGGTTTCTTGCAGATTGGAAGGCAACCATGGTGAGAACTTGTGCCGGGTCGGTCTCGACCCCATCAAAACTCTCCGGTGGCTGAATCGAAGACCACCACTCCGCCCAGCTGCTCTCGGTTGTTCATAACTAGGAAATTGTGCTTTATGAACCAAATTTAGTGCAAAATTCAAGTTTTGAACCCACTGCATCGCCGCCACCAGCTGCTGTTTCCGACGATCCTCAGCCATAAACGCTGTGTCCTGCATCTCCTTCACCGCCGACAGACCACCGTAACTTCGGCTTGTTCTCCGACCACAGTCCTTGCTCAGTCGCCATCTCAAAAGTCCACCGATACGGTAGCAATTGCAGTGGATACAGAAGAACCCACGGACGATTCTTCTCATACTGTGGAACTGGACATCTCACAACCGGAGAATCAAGATGATGCAATTTTTGCAACCTCGGTCCCACTTGCAGAAAACTTAGACCAGGTTGATGTTTCTGAATCCGCAATTGGAGAATTCAAAGGAGCCTTAAGATGTTCGTAGCATTAGAAACAAAGATTCAACGGTAAATTTAGAGTCTGTTCCAGAGGACTCTGATCCAGTTGATGAAACTGATTCTCCAACATCTCTAACAAAGGAAATATCGATTCTTGGTATTCTCCACCATCTGCAAGTCCCTCTAAGTCCAAAACCATCTCAGTAAGAGGAAGATGCTAATGATCCTTAGTACAATCCAGATCATATGAGGAGTCCCATCTCCACAATCTAAGTCATCTGAGGAAAAAGAAGACTGTGTTGCTCAACCATCACCCAAATCATCAACAAGGAAGACCAGAAGCCATGCAACAAAGAAGTTAAAGAGACAGAAGAAGCCGGTCTCTGATCCAAGTTTTGTACTTTCTAAGGTAAAGTCTTCTAAATTTTATTCTGATACTGGAAGGAGTCCCTGGAATTTGTTTCTAAGAGGGATATTCACTGCGAAAGCTTTGATACATATGGGAGATCTTGAGAAATCGCAAACTAAATGGCCATTGACCAACAATTTTCTGACTGCTGCGTTAAGTGCCATATATCTTTGCCGCACAGGATTGCTTTGACAAATTGGCTCCCAAGTATTCATACCACCTGAGTTCTAAGAGGATATGGCAGTTCGGATGAAGAAAGCTCGGGGACTCCACATATTTGAGCATTCTTGTTTATATTTTTATTTGTGCAGGTTTATTTTTTGGTTATTTGGCATTTGTTGAGCCAAAAAGGGCGAGTAGAGATTTTGGTTTTTGGTTTTTGGGTTTATTTGTTACTTTTGGTGTTATTAGGCTTTTTAGTATTTTGCGCCAAAAATGCCAAAGGGTTTTTTTTTTTTTTTTTTTTTAAGCCCTAAACCCCACTTCCCTCATCATTGGGCTAACCCCAATGGTGACTTGTTTATAAAAATCAAAAACAACTGTTTAGTTCAGATTTGCTCAATGTTACAGTTCGTGTTACAGATTATGCAATTGTGGATTTACTTAAAGAGTATGGAAAGATTATGCAGATATGGATAAATTCTGCAAAAAATAAATTGCATGGATAATTGTTTGTGGATTTACTTAAAGAGTATGGAATGATTATGCAGATATGGATAAATTCTGCCAAAAATAAATTGCATGGATAATTGTTTGGGATTTGAATTTAAAAGGAAAGTATAATTTAGGAGAAAATATCTTCGAACAAATTTTTAAAAATTTAGGTCATTTGTCAAAAAAAAAACTTTTTTGAAAAAGGATATTTGCCTCTATTTTCTTAATTTAGGTACGATTCCTAATCCGATTTAAATTAAAAATTCAAATATATCCCAAATTTAGCTCAAGATCACGTACTTAATGAAGGCGATAATTATTGACGATGTTTTGGAGATTATACATAGTTCGGAAGCTTTATTTGGATAACTCTGTTTTATTCAACAAAAAACGGAATTTATTATTTGAATTTCAAGGTATTGCAGTCCATGTTCCAACATGGCCTGCAGCAGTTTAAAATTTAAATACCATATCCAATATATGTCAATAAATTAGAAGAGAGTTTGGTCTAGCTTATCAAATTAGATTGTGGCAATTGAAGGAAATACTCTCTAGAACATATGCAAATCAAAAGATTTTTTTCATATGGATGAAATTTCAACAACGTCTCCCAAGAACTCGATATGAAGAGAGTTTGGTCTTTTGTTTCATCATACTTCTGTACAATCATTAATGCTACTAGATTTATCCAATTAGCACTCTAAAAATCAGCTCAAGGTCGAAATTTAATGAACGGTGAACAATTGCTGTAGTAGGGTATGGGGGATTGAATGAAATCAAGCGTGTAGAAATGCACACATAGTTTTACTTCATGCAGATTCGGTCGAAGGTCAAGAGCATTAGGAACCCCGGTACACCGGATTGTCAAAGGATGGAATCCAATCGAGTTCAAAATTGAATCCTGCACGGTTGTCAACTTGTAAGGCTGGCTGTGTTTCGGAGTGATGCCATCCAACGCTAGCACCTGTGTGAGATTAAACTTGAGTTTCAAGTAAAGGGCCGATGCGAAATACCCCATCTGGCTTCGACGTGAGCAAGTACCATGCTTGATCCACTGCTCTTTCCAAAAAGCTCTACCGTTACAAGGAGGACTACTGTAGTCTGGCCAGTTTGGCAACTATAGCCCTTAAATTCTCCATTTGAAGCGATTTAGTATCGCATGTGTCAAGTGATGTGCAAACAAATATATTTATTGTAAAATATGTTTTTTAATCAATAAAATATTTAAATTGACAAAACATTCGCTTTTCCACTTTCAATATCCATCTGATCAGGCTTCTTTCTTTTCTTATGACAAATACGCCGATGGCTGGTCCTGTTGTCGTTATATTCCTACGGATGAACTCAAATGAAACATAAATATATATATATATATATATAATAATAATAATAATAACAGATGTTTATAGGATCTACAACAACAGTACAGGGTATTCAAAAATTACAAGCTAACTTTCATATAAAACCTACTTCGTCATTATTTCAAGATAAAATTTATTAAATACATTCGTTTACAAAGTTAGTAAAGAAATTTACCTTAGTCAGGATGTTGCTTATTTGAAGTACTGATCTCGCACCGCAATCGCAGAGGAGGGGTACATATGTGATTGGCCATCGTCGACTTGAGGACTGTGAGCTTCGGTCTCTGCGCCTCCAGAGCTACTGGGATAATGGTTTCCAGACGTAAGTGATTGAGGCATGAATTTAATTGCCCATTTTGGATACAGGTTGTCCTTGAGCCAATTACTCCCCCAGCTCTCCCTTAACATGGTAAAGGCCAATTATCAGTACCATCGTTCGAAGTGCAAGTGACTTTCCAGATGCAAGGCCAGGTTGTATTTAAACGCTTCTGTTTACCTGCCATAGTAGAAACTAACTCCTGGCCTAATATTTTCTCATGTTGATTTCAAGATTTTAAAGTCATTTTGAACTATGATCTAACTTGTAAATTTTTCTCTTCTACAAGAAACTTTACAAAGAACTGGGGCAATATTGCAGCAACTTAAAAATCAGATAAATAAAGGGCTTCCAATCATAGGGGCTGGTGCAGAGACAGGCGTATCTGCTAAGTTTGAGGAAGCTGGTGGTGTTGATCTCATAGTCATATACAATTCTGGTCGATTTCGCATGGCAGGAAGGGGCTCATTAGCAGGCTGGTTGCCTTTTGCTGATGCAAATGCCGTGGTACTTGACATGGCAAATGAAGTTTTACCTGTAAGTTTCGACTAGCTACTTTCTTTGTATAGTTTCTGCAACCCTTTTTTTTTCCCTGATTCAGAGCTTACATTTAAGTACAGGTGGTGAAGAAAGTACCAGTTATTGCTGGAGTGTGTGGTACCGATCCTTTTCGACAAATGGATTTCTTCGATGGTAATTTTAAACAAAATCTTAAAGAAACAGGAATGGGATATGCACGGGTTATCTAAGAAGATTTACATGTTTCAATAGGAACATTTTCTCCTAGGTTATCGCTAGTACTAGTAACTCGTGCATTTACACAGCTGTTACTTTATGTTATTTAATTATCAGCTTGGAGGTTGAGATGATCAGTAGAGCACATAAGATGGGTCTCTTAACAACCCCATACGCCTTCAACAAAGATGAAGCTGCGGAAATGGCAAAAGCTGGGGCTGATATCATTGTCGCCCATATGGGACTCACTACATCCGGCTCTATAGGCGCTAAAACCGCAGTCTCATTGGAAGAAAGTGTAGTTCGCGTACAAGAAATTGCAGATGCTGCGCTTAGGATCAATGCCAATGCCATTGTGGTCTGCCATGGAGGTATCATCTTGGAATCCTTTTCTTATTGGAATCTTCCATTTTACTTTCATCCATATGTATTTATATGAGAATTCTATAAAAATGAAAAAACCTTAAATACCTTTGGTTCTAGACTGTCAGACGTTGATCAAGTTTTAAGTTATTTTTCTTAGTCAGAACTATACCGTACTTTTAGAATATTTTTTCCACACTATTTTACCGACTCAGAAACTTTTAATGCAACATTCAGGTCCTATATCCGGTCCTAAAGAGGCAGAATTTATACTGAAGAGAACAACCGGAGTTCATGGGTTTTACGGTGCGTCAACTATGGAGAGGCGACCAGTTGAGCAGGCTATAACATCCACTACCCAACAGTATAAATCCATTCACTTTCAAAAAAAAAAAAAAAATGTAGAAATCCATTCCAATGAACTGAATGTTCAAGTCTCTGTATACCAGCGAGCCCGAGTCTAACGCCATGGCAAGTATGTTGCATGTTTCAATTTTTGGTGTCATTTCTTGCAAGAATAACGCAATGACTGCTATCACGGTTTATGTCACGCTCTTTTTGTCTCAAATATGTAAACTATTTGCCAATGACCAATTGATCACTGGGTCAAACGGTATGGACAAAGATGGAGCTTAGGTCTTAGAGAGCACAAGTCTGTTCAATCCCGCATTATATTGAAAAAAATTAAAAAGTAAACGATTTCAAATAAGGAGACGTTTTTTTGACACCCTTCTGATCATTTTTCCCACCCACTTTTTAAAACTACCCTCTAATTACGTTTTAAATGTCAATTATAAGTTATTTTACCTTCATTCACTAATAGATAAAGAACTAACTTTTAATTCTTTTAAATGACTATCTTTTATTACTATTTCAATTCTGTTTAGATTAATATGACCAAATCTTACATGCCACATATATGTGTCATCTTTACGAGAAATTTGTTGCCTTTCATGAATGGGCTTAGTAACTTTGAGCAATTCAATAATTAGTAGTGTATTAGATATGAATCTAATGGAACAAAGTCCATCAACCATTTATCCATAACTAATGTTTAAACCATTTCTAAAAATAAAAACCATTATTATTGTAAAAAAGTTTAAACAATTATTCACATAAGGCAGCAATAAAAATTAAAGTTCTGTTAAAGTCAAAAATAAAATAAACATTGTTCTAAATAATGAATTTTTATTTTCAAAATGTAATCTTATTATTCCCACTACTGCTATTAAAACCTTAGCACAATTTCCTATTCTCATCGTAAATCACATTGGCAAGTTTCATTGAAGAACTAAACATATTAGACACTCCTGAATCAACCATATATACAGGATGAGAAATCATTCTCAACTAAATCATGCTTACACAATAAGTAAATCATATTTATCATGTTGTTTCTTCTTTTTCATTCATCGAGATACTTTTACACTTGACAATATCATTGTTAGTCAATCAATTATCAGCAACAATTACAAGAATATAATTAGATATATTAGATATATTGCGATAAAATAAATAAAATTATTTATCATATAAGCATAAATATCATTTTGCAACGGTTCCAAGAATAGTAAATTTGATGCATGATGCATATAAAAAATACATAAAACATGTTCACTACTTTGCTTCCTGAAATTAAATCACAACAACACATGAAGGTTAGGGTAGGTTATATATTTTGCTAATTGAATCAAGATCCTCTCTATTAATGAATATTGATCAAAACATCTCATATTTTCAACATTTATTATTGACCGTAATTTTGATTAAAATGTAATTAATAATTATATTTTGATGAATGTAACCTATTATTTCAGATTTTAAAAACTCAACTCTAAAGTACTGCAGTAGAACAGGTCAAATTAGAGATACATCAAGAAATTCCATCTCACAGAAGACAACCATAGTATTGATCTAAATGGACACCTTTCGTAGAGAGGACGAAATCAAAGCGTCGCGAGGCGCCATTGGTAATCTCAAAGTATTGTACCAACGATGGAGACCAACGGCTCAATATTATCATTTAACCCGCTCCCATTCATTATTTTGCAATGTATGTGTTTCATGTATAAAAACATCTCATGTTTTTTTTAAAAAAATTTGTTTTGATAAAATTAAACAATTTGATCTTATCAAAACATTCTAAGTTTTCCATAATTTTACACTCTTTAAAATTGCTAACTTAGAAATTTTTATGTGAAAATCTAGGTTTCGTTTGGATAGTTTGTCCGCTATCAAAAAATAAATTTTTTTTATTTTAAATGAAAAGTTTTTATTTTGAGAATAAGATGATGACTAGATGCTTAAAAAATTTTCTTTCTTGAAATTTTTATTTTTATTTTTTATATTTGGAATGAGAATAAATAGTATTGTGAATAGTATATTGTGAGAATATTTGAAAATTTTTCTTTTTCTTTTTTCAAAATGGTACTGTACAAAGCACGTATGAAAATGAGATGGCTTTTCTTTTTCAAAATGAGAAGAAAGATAGAAAAAGTTGAAAAAAAAATTTTCCTATTTCAAAAAATGGACACTCAATTCAAACAAAAGGTAATAGTTAATAAGAGTAAATTGCTTATTTAGTCTCTAAATTTTTAACATTGTATAACTTTGGTCTCTAAACTTTTTTTTTTATTTATAGCTGGAATGCATAAACTTTTAAAATATTGTTACAATAGTCATTTCGTCAATTTTTGGACGGAATTCGTTAGTAATTTGGTCAAAAAATGATTCTAACTACGGATTGCATCCAAAAATTAATTGAAAGGATTACTGCAATAATATTTTTAATAGTTTATGGTAATTCAATCTACAAAAAAAAAGAATAGGGAATGCCTATAAATTATTAAAATATTATTATAATAGTCATTTTTGTCAAATTTTAGACGGAAACCGTTAGTAATTTAGTCAAAAAATGGTATTGACTAGCAGATTCCGTCCAAAAATTAATGTAAAGGACTATGATAGTAATATTTTAATATTTTAAGGGCATTCCTACTATTAAAAAAAAGTTCGGGAACTAAAGTTGCACAAAGTTAAAAATTCAGGGACTAACCTAACAATTTACCATATTTAATAATTAAGGCTTCGTTTGACATTTATGTTTAACTTCAACTAAACTGTATTTTTTCATTTGAATTTTTGTCTTTTTCTCAAAAATTAATAAAAATCAAAACTAATTTTGAAAAATCAGCTAGTTCTAACTTAAAAATTTCATCTTTAACTGACAAACTAAACGCAAGCTAAATATTAATATAACAAAGCCTTTCCACCAGTTTGTAGATGGAATGACAATTCCACCAAATTGGTAAAACAGTCATTCAAAAGAATGACTGTTCTTTCTATTTAAACCAATCAAACATCAGAATTCAATTCCTTTTCATTCTTTTACATTCCTTTCCCTCAAACAAACAGGCCTTCTAAAACATGCAAGGAAACAAACAAATCACCCATTTTGTCAAACCCTACAACACGAGACGACGTCGTGCGGCATCCACCTCTATATATATATTCTCACAAACAAAACCCTAGCTCTCAAACAGCTAGTCTCCTTCGCCGTTTCCCTTCCCTCCAACCTTCGACCGCCTCCTCTCTGCAAACCCTAGCGGCCGCCATGGGACGAGTGATCCGAGCTCAGCGTAAGGGTGCGGGCTCCGTCTTCAAGTCCCACACCCACCACCGCAAGGGCCCGGCGCGGTTCCGCAGCCTCGACTTCGGCGAGCGCAACGGCTACCTCAAGGGCGTGGTGACCGACATCATCCACGACCCCGGGCGCGGCGCCCCCCTCGCCAAGGTCTCCTTCCGCCACCCCTTCCGCTACAAGAAGCAGAACGAGCTCTTCGTCGCCGCTGAGGGCATGTACACCGGACAGTTTGTCTACTGTGGCAAGAAGGCCACTCTCGTCGTTGGCAATGTCCTTCCGATCAGATCCATCCCTGAAGGTGCTGTCATCTGCAACGTCGAGCACCATGTCGGTGATCGCGGTGTCTTCGCCAGGTGCTCCGGTGACTACGCCGTCGTTATCAGCCACAACCCTGACAACGACACCTCCAGGTCCTTTTCCTTTCTTTCTTCTATGTCATTTTTCATTTCCTTGAATTTGGTGGATTTTTATTCAATTGATTGTGGTTTTTCTCTGATTGAATTGGTTGGATTGATGATTTATCTGAATTGCCCTAATTGCACAAAAATGGTGTTTTGGATTGAATTGATTGGATTGATGATTAATCTGAGTTGCCCTCCCTTTTTTTTTTTTTGCATAAAAATGGTGTTTTGTTTCTTAGGTAAGCCTAGTACAGTAAAGTTTAGATCAAATTGAACTTTAATTTCTCTCATTTTCATTTCCTTGAATTAAATTAATGTGATTTTCTCTTATTGATTTATCGGATTCACAATAAATTTGGATGGCTTAGAAATTGTGTTTGATATGTAGATAAGCCCAGTAAATGATGGAAATTCTATCAATTTGAACTTTTCTTGTCAGATTGTTCTGTAAAAAAAATTTACTTTCATTACTTCTTACAATTGTTGTAACTTTATATTAGTCCTGAAATGAAATTTGAGGACTTAGAAAATTCAATTTACTGCTTAGTGGTATTACTGGCAATGGATATTCAGTTTTAAGGAATGGTTTATACGGACCAGACGACAATTTTTTGGGTTTATTGTGTGACTAATTTAGTTTATTTACATTGGGAAAAGAAATGTTGATTCTTTTTTTTATTTGAAGGAGCATTTTTGTAATGGCTTATCTTGGCTGCTACTGAGATGTGTAAAAGAAGAATCAACTTGATAAGTTTGGTGACTTGGTGTAGTGTAATTCTTCGAATGGCTAGTGTATTTGTGTAAATTTGTTTCTCTTGCACATCCTCCAACAGGATCAAGCTCCCATCTGGTGCCAAGAAGGTTGTTCCTAGTGGCTGCCGTGCCATGATTGGGCAGGTTGCCGGTGGAGGTAGGACTGAGAAGCCTCTTCTCAAGGCCGGTAATGCCTACCACAAGTTCAGAGTGAAGAGGAACTGCTGGCCTAAGGTTCGTGGTGTGGCTATGAACCCAGTTGAGCATCCTCACGGAGGAGGTAACCACCAGCACATTGGTCATGCTAGCACGGTCAGGCGTGATGCTCCTCCTGGTCAAAAGGTTGGTCTTATTGCCGCCAGGAGAACTGGTCGGCTCAGAGGACAAGCTGCTGCTACTGCTGCCAAGTCCGACAAGGCTTAAGAAGTTATTGTTTTTGGCTAGATTGTTCTGTTTTTGGGTCTCTTTTACTTTTCATTTTTATATCTAATGAAAGACTACAAAAGTATGAACCATGTGTTAGAAATTTTGTTATGTTGGAAGATTTTGTCGGTTTATTATTGTTTTTATAATTGCAAACGAGTTTTGTGCCTTTTTTTGAATGGGTAGTTGAAATAATTAGTATCTGATTTTATGGGGTTGAAGCGGTGAAAGTGAAATCTAATCACTTACCCAATATAAGTATATGTGCTTCATCAACCTTACATTGATCAACACTAACTCATGTCTAACTTACCAAAAAAAAAACTCATGTCTAATTTTTTGTAGCATTTCTTTTTCTTTTACTTTGGCAATGCCTAAATTTTAAAGATCCCAAAGGAAAGTAAAGAAGGGGGTTCTTCTCACAGATGGTGATTGGATATATTTATATATATTTTTAATTTGTTATGCTATCAACCAAGCATTAACTCAAAAGTCATAACAAGTCATTGTGGATATCTGAGGGGGGGAAAAAAAAAACAAAAAACAAAAGAGCCCCTAGGGCTAATCCAATGATGAGGGAAGAGGGTTTAAGGGTTAGGAGCAATAAGTCTTGGGTATGATTCATGGCCGGCGTGAAAATTTAGTAATAAGTTAGGACCTGTTTGGTGCACAAGTTCAAGTTGATATTTTTAAGTTTAGTTTGAGTTAAGTTAAGTTGAGTTTAAAAAGTGAGTGTTTGGTGAAAAGTTTGAGATAAAAAGTTTAGTTTGAGTTGATTGTTTGGTGAAAAAATTTGAGTTAAAAAGTTTTAAAAAAACAAGGGTCTTGTTTGGATGTATAAAAATTGAGTTAACCAAATTTTTTGCCTTTTGTGTTTGGTAACTTATCTAAACTCCAACTAAATGGAATATTTTTCACCTCAACTACTGTCTTTTTTCATATTATCAACTAAATTTATTTATTTTATTGAATAAAATTATAATCAAACTACTCAGAACTTAAATTTTTTATTTATCCTCAATTTAACATTCTATTATAGGTTCTATTAACGCAAAATGTCGCGATTAACAATTTCAATCTATAACACCAATCAACTTACGTCATCGAAATATTTTGTGAAATTACGTAAATAGCCGTAAAATACATACGTAGGTTTGGGTTGCAATTACATTAATTAAAATCTTATCTGAATGAAATAAATGAATAAATTTAGTATAATTAAAAAAAATAACTGATGGTGCATAATAATCCGCAGCAATAAAATTACCCAAAAAAAATAACTGATGGTGCATAATAATCCACCCCACGAACGACAGCAAAGCCACCCAAAAAAAAAATAAAAATAAAAAACTGCATGTTTCAATAAGTTAAACGACATTGATTCAAGAGCAATAAAGACTTCACCCACCATCTGCAACTCCACTAACGATAGCAAAGCCACCAAAAAAAAAAAATTGAAACAGCAGACCCGAAAAAAATAACTGTTGGTGCATAACAATCCACCCCACGAACGACAGCAAAGCCACCCAAAAAAAAAAAAGAGCAATGAACGAGGTGTGGAATCTCACCACGTGGGTTTGAACTCAAAACAGTGCCTCCTGCTCAGGGTACACTCCAACGGTTCAGTTTTTAGTTTAGGCTGAACCAGTTAATCAAACTGTGTTAGTTTAGTTTGAACTGAAACCCATCAGTTCAAACCAATGCCCCAAACTGAGCCTTAGTTGATTTAAAGGGGTGTAATGGGATGTTTACATAAAACAAAAAACAAAAAACAAAAAACAAAAAACAAAAAAAACAAAAAAAAAAAACTTGGAAGTCATAAAACATAAAATTAGTATACATACTCATATTCCTCATGCATAACATTTTGACTTCCCCTTTTTTTTTTCGCCCCCAATTTGACGAGGGGGAATGGTTGTAGTAGAGTCCAATTAAGGAGCAGTTCGATCCAACGGTCTTAATGATTGATGTATTGAAATGAATGATCATAGAATAAGGTATACCAAATTTAAACTAGTATGGAGCACATACAATTTTCATTTCATATTTGCAGCTTTTTCTTTCGCTTCTTTTTTCTTTTTCATCGAAGCTTTTTCTTCTTCTTCCTCTTATCTTTTGGACAACTGATTCCATTAACGATCGTTTTCGGAGGAGTGAACAGATTAAGATCTGAGATCAAAGTCTGTTTTGAAACGTTTCAACCTGAAATCTGTGGCCAGAAGCTCCTTGAAGTCATTCATGGATGTTGAGTTTCTTCTTATTCTTCTTCTTCGCTTCTCAAATTTTTTTTTTATTTTCCAATTGGAAAAAAGAGGAAAAAGAGATTGAAGATCGGAAGAAAGGATAAAAGGATTTTCATTTTAGATCTTCTGTTCATTACGAATTGCAATCTCTTCCATTTTCGTTTTTTCTTTCCTTTTTTTTTTTTTCCTTGTTATTGAATTTGGACATATAGAGGCCCATTTTTGGTTTTGGGATTTTTGAAACTTTTCTACAGTTGCTTTTATGTTTTGCCTAAAACTTTAATGCACCAACGAATTAACAAAAAAGGAGGATATTTTATAGGCGAACGTATTTTTCATTTGAATTTTAATATGGAGATTTGGAAATCAAATAGAGAATAGCAAAGGATGTGAAGTTAAAAAAACGAGAGAGAGAAAAGTGGGAATGGCTTTCTGGTTCCTTGTTTTTTGGGTGGAATTTCATTAAAAAACAAAGGAAACTACAAAGGAAAAGACCAAAAAGAACAACAAGGACAAAGACACCAACCGAAAAGTGAAAAAACTACCGGTTTATTTGATGAATAAGTTTGAGTTAAAATTTTTAAGTTTTAATAGTAAATTTTTTTAAATTTTCAGAAAAGATAAAAAAAAATTTTAGAAAAAAGATAAAAATTTTTTAAAAAAAAGATAAAATAAAATTTAAAAATATTAATTTGAACTTGTGAATCAAACAAGCTCTACATCAAACGAAACTGAAGAAAACTAAAGAAAGGAGAGAGGTCTCGAAAGGAATCAATGAAAAACCACTTTATTTCATTCTAAAAGACAGACACAGTGATAGAAGCCGAATCCACAACACCAACTCTATTCAAAATTTGAGACCACTTTGCAAGGTTATGAGCTGCAAAGTTTGCCTTCCGATTCTAGTTCCTTAGATAGTTTGAAGGATATTCATAAGAAGTAAAAAAAAAACAAAAAAACAAAAACAAAAGACAAAAACAAAAGACAAAAAAAGAAAACAAAACAGCTTTTTTGCTCACCAGAAAAAGTAAACCACTTAAGAATACCTTTGTAAAACGGTCAGGGTCTACTTATTTTTAAAATATTTATTAGGTGGGACCCAGCCACTTACAAAAAAAAAAAAAAAGAAAACAAATAAAACAATAAATGGTTAGCTTGTGGTAGTGTGCACTTTAGGATTTTATGCAACTTATCTATCCCAACCTTTGACTCAATATAGACGGTCCCAACAACAGTAATTATGGGTAGCGCTCGCAGTCTCTCCCTTTGACGAGGTTTCACAATGTCTCGGTTAAACATAAAGAGATCAAATGAAAGTTAAATAGAGTTTAACTTGAGTCTCGCTTAAATACAATGATGATATACATTTTCACACGACGTCTGATTTTATGGATAGTTTCATTTGATGTCGTAATGGAGGACAAAGCTAACAAGGTTTTTTTTTTCCCCCCCCAAAATAAAGTAGTTCTTAACTATATATAATTAACCTAACATAGTTATCCTGATAGAGTGTATTTCTTATTCAATCTATCTACTATGATCTTATTATTATTTTTTTAATAAATAGTTTCATCTAACGATGTGATAGAGGACATAATTTACGAGACTTTTTTCGATAATTTTTGATCCATCGAGTAGAAATGTAATTTATCTATTAAAAGCAAATAAAATCTTTTCATCACAATATATATTAGCTTAAGAAAGTTTTTCCCAAAAATAAAAAATTCACAAAGTTACCTAGCAGAGTGTTTTTTCATATTCAATCTATCCACTCTGAATTTATTAAAATTTTTTTTTTTTTGGTTTTACCAAAATGACTTGGGTATTAAAAAAAATCTCTATCATTAGGATTCTATTTTAATTATTGAATTTGTATATATTTTATTAATTTTGTATGTTTTGATGTGATTTTATTCGAAGAAATAAACAAAACAGAGAGAGAGAGAGAGAGAGAGAGAGAGAGAGTTTTTAACTTTTTACAAATTAAAAATAAAACGGGAAATTAAAATAAAAAAATAAAAAAGGTAAACCAAGCAAAACCAGGACCTCTACCGTCGGCCATCGCTGTTTAGAGATAGAGAAACCTTACCCAATGGCTTCTGCACAGAGCAATGTCTGCCATGGCCGTTGTTTGCTACTGCTAGTACTCCTCCTCGCGGCTCAGACAGCTCTGTGCATAAGAATCCCAGATCGGATCTCCGACACCACCAGATACCAGCCGAGCAACTACCAGCCCTCGCTCAGAATGGCGGCTTTTGCTCTCGGAAGCTTCTGGAGATCGGAGGCCGTCTTCGGTTGCCTCAACGGCGTTGTACGGACCACCGTCGGTTACGCCGGCGGATCCAAGACCAACCCGCAGTACCGGAGCTTGGGCGACCACGCCGAATCCGTCCTGGTTTTCCTCTTTTCTTCGCTCTTCGATTGATTTTGAACGCTTCAACCCTAATTCCCGCCCAAAAATTCCCTTAATTCAGAAGCGATTCGCGTGTGTCGAGAAAATTTTCGCTTTTTGGTGATGAAATTTTAGTTTAATGGTTTATTCTTGGTGAAAGATTCGATCTTTCTCTTTGAAAGAGTTGGAAAAATCTCTTATAAACAAAGGGATTAGAGTAATGTGTGTGTGTGTGTGTGTGTGTGTGTGTGTATTGAGAGATTATGAAATGAGCAAAAAAAATTTTGACATGGTTTTACATGAATTGGTTATGTCATTTTACTAGCAATGTCAATGATTAAATTTCTTATATTTCTTTGACAAATTTTTGCAGGTTGAATATGATCTTAGGCTGATTAGTTTCCGGCAACTTTTGGAGGTTTTTTGGTCAAGTCATGATTCTAGGCAAGTATTTGGGCAAGGTCCTGATGTGGGTAACCAGTACAGGTGAGAATTGAATCATGGCTTCGGTGGCGATTTCTTAACTTTATTTTCGAAACTTTTTAACAGTCACAACCTGAACTGATTTGTTCTCATGAATCTTGATCAGGTCTATTATTTTTACTAATGGAACTGAAGAGTCCAGATTAGCTGCTCTGAGCAAAGAGAGAGAGCAAGCAAAGTCGAAAGTTAGCATTGTGACCACTCAAATTCAACCCCGCTGGACTTTTTATCCCGCGGAGCCGGAACATCAGGTCTGGCAGTCTTTGATAAATGAAGATATGTGATATATTGGTATTGAACTAACATGTTGGAAATGAGAACTCTTACATTTGTTTGCTAGGAATAAATAACTGAGGTTATGCAGTTAATCTCTTGTGAGATGAACAAAATAATTTTGCAAAAGCATGGAAACATTGAGGAAATGTATTAATGTGAAACGGGAAAGTGTATTTCTGCTCATGGAGCTGATTAAGAAAGAATATATCAAAGGTTTAGTCTAGGTCTAAAGGGATTGGTAATTAAGTTAATCCCTGACCCGAGAGCTCCTGTTTCCATTTGTTTAGTTGGAGAAAGATGTGGTTATTTGCTTATTTATTTTGCTTTTCCGAACAACTTTCGGATTAAGTACCTAGTTCTTAACAAGATTCCTGTATGTGAGATCATTTGTCAAACTCTGTACAATGACCGACCTGCTCCCGTGTTATAATTTTGCAGAAGTTTGAACTCAAGCGAAATCCGTTTCTTCTCCAATTAATAGGAAACTTACCTGAAGAAGAGCTCGAGGCTTCAAGTGTCGCAACAACATTAAACGGTTACGTGGCAGAGCTTTGCCCTCCCGAGATTCAGAAGCAGATTGATGCAAAGATCAATGACATTGTCAAAAGAGGTTGGCCCATGTTGAGAGAAATATAGCTTGCTGTTGGCTTGAGAACTTTAAATCAATTTTCTCTTTCAAACCCCAACAATTTTTTGCACCATAAGAGTTTGCTCAGAACCCTCACATACTTTGGAAGACACTAAGACCTTGCGAATTTGTTTTATCCAATCTTTCAGTGCCCTGAGACTTCACTTTTTGGAATATTTTTGTAGATTTCTGACCTATGCAGTGGTTGATCATTTTAACAGTAGACTCTTGTAATTAAAATTCTCAAACTTTAAACCCATATTCTTTTATGTAATTGTGTTGCTAATTTATTGAAAACCAGCAGAGTTTTATTACCTCCATGTTTGAGATGCTTCTTCTGTCTTTTATCATCTCCTTGTTTTACTTTCAAGTACTGTAATATTTCGGTTGTTACAGGCGAAATGTCGTAATTGCCTTTTCTAAACTTAAATACTTGTTGATCTTGGTTTTCACGACTTACTGTGAAATGTAATTAACTGGTGGACAAGCTGTTGCTTGTGAATTATGTATCATTTAACGACATGTCCTTTTTAAAGCTCGCAAAACCAATGGTACTGGTTCTTTAAAATAATAACGTCCTCCATTCTCATAAGACTGCGACATATCGTTCTCTGCCCTTGAAACAACATCTCTTTTCTTCTAGTATTGTTTCAAACTCGACGACATGTCGTTTGAAGCATTGTCAAATTTCAAGAGTAAGTCATTATGTTATTTGCATTTTTTTTTTTAAGATGACTATACTTATTTCTCTTTCTCTCGATCTCTCTCTCTCTCTTGAAGGGTGCTTAAGATATTTAACTGTACATATCCGATCTGTTACGATTTTTAATGGGAATAGTTACGTTAGCTCTAACATTTTATTCCTTAAATAGCTGCAAATGCAATACTTAACAAGACTATTATGTTAAATTAATATAGGAACCAGTTACTGTTAATCAAAAATTAAAAAGAAAAAAATCTTAGCAAGTTTCTATGTTAAAAAATTATTTCTCATTTTACCAGGAGAAACCTTGAAAAATACATCAACTAAAAAACTTGAAGACTGACCGGAAGTGAATAGTCTAATGTAATTATTATGTTTTACTTTATTTTGATATATAAATTATTTTGTTTGGAGACATTTGACTAAATGATATTCTTTTTTTTTTTTTCCCTCTTTTTTCTTTTGGTTGTAGATACTAGGTTTTTTTTTTTTTTTTTTTTTTTGTGTGTCGTAGAATTGGTTGTAAATACTAGTTGAAATATATAAAATTGGTAATTCGTTATTAGCCTTGGTCATGAACGGTTGAGATTACTGCATACTTCACCCATATATGTATGTATGTATATGTATGTATATATATATCTATATATATATAAACACCCACTCGTACAAAAGCATCTTCTTCAACAATCACTCACATCTCTCTCTCTCTCCCCCTTTTCTTCTTCTTGACAAAGCTGCGAAGATAGAGTCCTCCGATCGGAAGCGGAAGAAACCGCCACCGCCGATCTACTCCTCAGATCGGACGACGAGCAAGGACAAGGAGCACAGAGTCTCTTCATCGGCCAAGAAGAAGGCGAAGATGTCGTCCAACCAGGTTAGGGCTTCACACATACTCATCAAGCACCAGGGCTCCCGGAGGAAGGCCTCGTGGAAGGATCCCGACGGCCGCATCATCTCCAACACCACTCGCGACGCCGCCGTCTCTCAGCTCAAGTCCCTCCGCGACGACATCGTCTCCGGCAAGGTCAAGTTCGACGACGTCGCCTCCCGCTTCTCCGATTGCAGCTCCGCCAAGCGCGGTGGCGATCTCGGTAACGAAATTTACTGTCTTTACTTTCCTTTTTTGGAGTTCTCATTTCTGTTTGTTAGCCGAGAAAGTGTACAGAAACTAGTTTCTTGTTCAATTATGAGAAATGCAATGTATGGATTTCTGGTTGCAGTATGAAACGATATTTTCTTGCCCTGTTTGCTGGCCGAGATAGTGTGGAGAGTGATTTCTTGTTGAATCCAGTGTTTCTTTATTTCCATGATTTTTTTTCATTCCTAGAAACTTATAACCCTAGCTTGGAGGCGTGAGAAATATGATGTAAGAATTGCTGGTAGTAGAGTGAAATAATCTTTTTCTTTTTGGCTTTATCATTGCCTTGACTTCTCTGTTTGTTTGCCGAGAATGGTTTAGAAAGTGATTTCTTGCTCAATTGTGTTTCTTGGGTTCCTTTAAGCCGTATCTCTCAAGGCACGAGACATGAGATATTAGGATTCTTGATGGTAATCTAGAAGAAAGAGCAGACCTATTTTCGTTTCGTGCAGGACGTTTATTAGCGAGAATTTGGGGCTAAGCCCTTATGGAGAAATAGGAAAATTGGGGTTTTGGATCGGACCTTTTACATCAACGGTAGTAGTGGCCTGGAATTAAAGCTGTTGCAGTTAAATTGAAACATCGATAGAAATGTGTGATAAAACCTTATTGTATATCCCTTAGCTTAAATGTAGCTTCTATCCAGAAGTTTGTGTTTTTCTAACTAAAAAGGAAAGAATCTTCAAACTAACGATTGTTAATCCCTCAATTTATTATAAATTGCCCTCACTGCTCTCTATATGCTTCATACAATGTGCTGCGCAAATTGGAAAGGAAACAAGTTCAAAAAGCATTGAATGAACGTTAAACTTTATTTCTCTATAAATTTAGCAAAGATTCGATCTTGCGGCTACTACACTCTTTGCACATACACACATATTTTAAACATGGTGCTCTTCTGACAAAAACTTCATAAAACAAACCTTAAAATATACAGGCACTTGAAGTCGTTTGTTGTGAACTATCATCAATTAAAAGCCACTATCGGTTAGCAGGAGAAGTTTGTGGAATGGAAAGTAAATTAGAAAGTATGCAACTTTTGTTAGCTGTCGAGGGAGTTGTTGTATATGATTCTGCGAATTGGCTTTTGGGTACCTTCGAAACTTATTAATGAATTTTATAGTATAGATCATTTTTGGTACCCGCATGCCCATGAAACATCTTGGCATTCTGTTCTTTTGCTGTAGTTTATCTTTGAATATTTTATTGAACAGCAACCATATCATCATTCTTATCGTGTCCTCTTGGATCTAAATCAGGTTCTGTCTATGATATCCGTCTAATGTCTGCTTGTACCAATTATTGATGCAGGTCCTTTTGGCCGTGGCCAGATGCAAAAGCCTTTCGAAGAGGCAACATATTCTCTTAAGGTTGGTGAGATGAGTGAGATTGTGGATACTGATAGTGGAGTCCACGTCATTCTGAGAACGGCCTGACTCTTACAGATGGACCAAGTTCATGATATTCTTAAACAGGGCTCTAAAACAGCTGTTAGACATGCCTATGGCAGTTCTTATTTCTCAAATGATCTTGACTTGTTGGTTTTATGTGATACCTAAAAATGGATCAAAGTATTCATTCTGATGACAATTGATTTCAGGATTACTATTTTGCTATTCTTGTGTTTTGGGATGATTGAGTGCCAATGAAAAGAACTTTTTTTTTTTTTTTTTTTTGCCCTTTTTCTTTGAGAGAATGAAAAGAACCATTGATTTTACTAATCTCTGTCTGATGGTTGTGCCAATGAAAAGAAAATTCTTTATTTATTTATTTATTTATTTATATTATATTCTTTTCTTTTCTTTTCTTTAAAAAATTAAAAGGAAAAAAAAAATAAAGTTTGTTTTGCTAATATCTCTATTTCTCAAAGTATGGAGTGCATCTTTATCTCCTGTGCGAATGCATCATTGTCTCCATAACCGGATTAAGTGTGAACACCAAAAGATGAAAAAGCTTTAGAAGTTAATTCGCAATATATACTAATTAAGATGTTTTGGAAGCTTAAAGGTTCTGTCAATTTGGGAGTCGCGTACCGTGTGATTTCAAAGATCTTATCTAGATGTGAGAATCTCAGAAGCCTTAAATTTTTTTGAGAAGTTAGAAGTACAACAAAATTTTTATTCATTAGGAGTTCTAAAGTTCGTATTTATTTGAGAGTGTTTAGTAGTCCTAAAGGACTTATATTTATTTTGGGCGGTTTTTTGAAGAGTTTTTAGCATACCTTTGGATCACCTATTATATTAGTATTTGATTTAAATATAATATTTGTATTTCATCTTACATTTGGTTATATAATTATTCTAACATAAATTTAAATATTTCATTATTTCACAATTATTCAATTCAAATGTAAATCTCAAGTTCCGTCACTTTTATAATGTTTTCAAATATTAATTGAGCCTTGTTAAGTTTTTAGGTGTTGACATTTATGGTAACTTATATAGAAAAACAAAAAACGAGTGTATAGTTTAGGTTAGTTCAGATTTGCCTATTGTTGATGTTCATATTCCAATCTATATTGCAAGATTAGTTACAACATCAGCATGCCGGTCGTGTGAAGATGTAGATTTGAAAAAGTTTGAAGTTTGAATTATTTTCAATTGGGATTTACTTGAAGATATTTGTTACTGAGAAGATTATGTTGTAATGTCCGTTAGAATTAATTATACTTAATTAAATAAAAAAGGATTAATTAGTGTGCTAAATTGTATTTATAAAGTATGGATCTGCATTTGAAATTTTGAAAAATAGTTTTTTGAAAAATTGTATTTTTGCCCCTCAAATTTTGTATATTTACATTTTGCAGCGGAGATTCCATAATCTTAGGAAACGGAATTTATAACTCCAATGCCTGATAAAATTCACTTTTCATTTTTAGTAAAATATATACATATATGTATATATAACCTTTTGTTTAAGAAATATATGCAAGTAAACACACTAAAACCTCCCAAAAGAGCACAGACCCAGTCTCTCCCTCACGTCTTCTCTCAGCTCCTTGGGAGGGCAAATCCAAAACTTCAAAGTCTGAAAGAATCAGACTCCCCAAAAGCAATTCAATCTTCCTTATATAGATGTATACATTTTTAACTACTCAATTCTTGTTTGTAAAAGCCAATCGAAACACCAAACTCTTTCATCTGCACAAAAATCTCGCTCTCATATTTACTACATTAAATATCGAAAAAGTTTAGAGATTATGTTTAGAAGATTTTTAGCGTAAAATACTATATTTTCATGTGAATAAATTTATTTAATAGTAATACTATAAGAAAAAATATTTGAAAATAAAGTAAATATTGAATTCACTAGTGTATATCATATATTGGATTTACTAGTAAATATCTAGATTTACTGTTTTTACAGAACATTAGTAAAGTTTTATGTAAATCTTGTAAATCTAGTTTTTACTCAGCAATCCAAATATTTACAAGAAAATTTCATTTTTAAAATTTTTATTTTGTAAATCTGAAATTAAAAATCATTGTATTTATAAGATAAAAATTGGATTGACTAGTAAATATTCACATTTACACGTAAAGAATGGATTTACGTAAGAAAAAAAATTAAAAAAAAACTAGACAACTAGAGAATTTTACAAAAATATCGAACTTTCTTGTAAATCTTTGTATTTACTTAGTTTTTTTTTGTGAAAAATTGTGTTTTTTTTTTAATTAAGAAAAGAAAATAAATGCTTTTATTAGAAAAGGAAATTAGGAAAAAGCAGCTCGGCGAGTCGGAGGAAAGAGGGACGTGCAGGATATCGTCGCTGGCCAATGAAGAAGATCGCAATTTTTTATTGCGATTTCTACGATCTATGTTCGACCAGGATGGCGGTTGCAGGAAAGACGGATAGATCGATGGCGATCGCGACTTCTCCGACGGTGGAAGAGAGACGACACGATTCTTAGATCTAGTTTCTGGCGAGGGGAGAAAGAAGGTTAGTGGGTCGACGTCTCCGGGTCCTTCGCGATGGCAACGGTGGCTCGAGGTCCTTCACCATGGAGATGGCGGCTCGGGGTCCTTCGTGATGGCACGGCGACTGGAACAGCGGGTGTCGACTGGAAATGGCACGTTGTCATGACCCAAAACCGGGGGTAGTGACATGGAGGGGTTTAATTAAAAGTAAATAACACATTTTTATCTTGTGAGTATTTTGAAGTATAGTCAGTAATTAAATGTTTAAATCAAAAGATACTTTCTTGTAAGTATGAGTATTTTCACTAAAAATATGTATGCGAAAATACTATGCAAGTTCACATAATCGAACAAGTAATATAGTAGTAAATAAAGTATCGTCTCCACAGGGATTGTATTATTAAAAATTTAATTACAGAAAACAATTATTCTAAAACAAATTTGAGAATAATTTGAGCACTAAAATTATAGAAAATGAATATAAATGAATGGATGTAATTAAAAATGCAAACAAAAGGTAAAACATGGCAATATATAAGGCTTAAGTTGTGAATCAATGATGGTAATGACTAGAATTACTGATTTCCCTTCAGTTGCAAATCTGACCGCGAATACTGTAGGAATGCTATAGCAAAGTTTATCCAGTCAACTAAAAATTTTGCACAATCTTCTTCCGAAAGATTTATGCATTCAGTTCTTTAAACCAAAATCAACATATTCCTATGCATCTCAGTTTTTCAATTATAAGATTAAGCACCAATTTTAATGGGTCGTACAAGGTAATAATATATTTCTATATCGTACACTTATATTATCCAAGCTAGATTCAACCAAAATTAACCTTCCCAGAATTAATTCTAGTTTTATACTCTACCAACTGATGGCCAGTCAATCAACAGAGATTTAGCAATACAAAACACTTGAATAACCCGGATACAAATCACAAAGCAATTAAATCAATATGTCAACCTTCATTGCAACCTTGGTTCCATCAATAATCCTAGCTAGAGGATTTAGTTCATGTTCAAATCAAGGAAATTAAAAATATTAATCACAATCCACAGATTCATAGTTCCAAAGAAAATTAAAAGATCAAAAAGGATTAGAAGGAACTGAAAAATCTAGAAGTCGTCAACGCAAACAAGATCTCTTTTTCCATGCCAATGGTCCAAGGCCGTGCTGCTGTTTCTTTTTTGATTCTCCAGCTCTCATCTTCGTGTTTCTCCTCTGTGCCTTTTCTTTCTTTTCTTCCCAAAATCGGCTCCTCCCAGCTCAATGGTTAACTTTCCCTTTTATACCAGTACAAAAAAAAAAATGCCCTAGTTGCACGTGCTCTTTTAATAGCTAATGTTGGTGGCCACCTTACAGCTGTAGTGTTTAGACAAAATGGGCAAGTGAACCACTGCCAGCTGTAAAGCAAAACTTGAGTATGTGCTTTTAAGTTAATTCTTCACTACTGCAACATTGTTGTGGCATTGCTATAGCATCCTTGTAGCAATCAGATGCACTCCAGCTATCCGATTCCTTTTCCAATTCACTCTCATCCGTTATATATTTGGGCCTCCTGAATGGCAAATGACAGAGTTAATACACATTTATATATATGATATTTATTTATTTATATTTATATTTTTAGTTAAAAGATAAACACAAGTTTTTCCAAAGCTAGAGATTAATATTGAGTATATTACTAAAAATTTAGGTATTTTACCTACCGTCCTCAGCCGCTCGTTATAAGTTGAGATTCTGTCGATGAAGCGATCAACCATGAATAAGGTGTCGTCGGCCCTGACAAGGTGTTTGCAATGGCCATGTTGGTTGTGACTGCGAAATAATTGTGGTGAGCATTGGATCAGTAGCCGATAGATGCCGCCCCAGTGCTCAACGACATAGATTTTGGTTGCGATGGAGGATTATGTCGTTTATGCGGTGATGGTTGGTGTCCGTTTCTACGTAGGTCGTGACATTCTCATTGGGCTTGATGATGCCGATGTTGCGGTTCCTGCCGATGAAGACGAAGAAGGCGGAGGAGTTATCCACTACATCACGTTGTCTAAGGTGATGTAGGCGTGCACGCAACTGATGGAAAGAGAGTGAGATGAGACAATGAAAACGACATCAAGTAGAGAGAACCATCTATTGGTGAAAAAGGAAAAAAGTAAATAAACGGCAATCATCAAGAAACGATAGTATTAAGAATACGGAAACTGAAAGTAATGAAAATAATCGAAAAATAAAACATCAGCTATATATGCAAACATAAAAAAACGACATAATCAAGAAAACGACAACGAAAGTGTTGATCCAAAAATAAAACATCAGCTATACGTACAAACATCAAAAAAAGACATAATCAAGAAAACGACAACGAAAGTATTAACCTATTGTCAAAATAAAAGAAGCCTAGTTACTCAGTTAGAAGCAAAAGTGGAGAGCTGTCAAGTGCATATAAGGAGAGATTCTGTATTGATTAATTTATGATTCTATTATGTAACTTTAACTTTAATTTCTATTTATGGCTTGATCCTTTGCTCTATTATCTCTTACAATATTTTCTACTAAACTTGTTTATTTTAATAAACTCTTCTAGATATTTTTTCCTAACACCATAATACCTTTTATCCCTGTTTTACTACTCTCAAAACAGGTTCTACTTTATATCCTTGTGTTGTTTTTTTAAATAACTCTTGTAAATTTATTTTCTCTATTTTCAACGCGGTGAACGAGCTCGGCTAGGAAAAGAGAGGAAATGTTTACCACTCTTCTTCCTTTGCATATCCTTTAAACTCTTTTCATGCTAAAGACATTGCTTCACAACAATCTTATAACTTTCCAATTCTCGGTCTCCTATAAATATTATTTCATTTTACCTGTCTTTGCTATGTGTTTAATCTATGCTCACGAATTTTGTTTATACATAGCTCATTATTGTTACTTATACTAATGAAAAGCGCATGCACGTGTATTTAACATGTTGAATTCTTATATGTTTTATTCATATTAAAATCTTTTTTAATCAAAACAAATAGTATAGAAAATCAATTAAAGGGTTACATTTGAGAAAAAAATAGATGTTTAAAAGTGGCCTATTTGGGACAAAATTAATAAAAAAATTTTAAAGGAAAGAATATTTATCAATGCGACGTTTAATAAAATAATATTTTTATAAAATTGTTTAAAAATACTTAAGTGAGAACGTCTTTGAGAATATTTATTTTAATAATGCCAAATTAAGAAAAAGAACATTTCAAATAGACATTTTTAAAATATAGAAACATTTAAGGGAAAAGCCAAAAAAAAAAAATGTTTTAGCCGAAAAAAAAAAAAAGGAAAAAACAAATCAGAGAAGGATCAAAAAGTCAAAAAGTAAAACGGAAAGAAAAGAAAAGAGGGCGAAAAAAAATGCAACCAAAACGTGCATTCAACCAAAAACACTTGTGTGTCTATTATTGACGCTTTTTATATGTTATTATATAAGTATAGATCAAACCCATTTTTAATATTCTCTCTTTATCTTAATATGTAAATATACGTATGGTGTTGTACTCTCTCTATTCTTTTCCCCCTTTTATTTTCTTCTTTATCCATTTGATATGCCATCACGACAATTGAAGATAAATAACCCCCACTCCATGACAGAAGACATTTTCTACCTTCTACATAGCATTCAAACCCAACACCTCAGCCTTGAGGTGGGCATAAAACTACAGCTAAACTAATTTGTAGCCACAATGTTTGATCTTCAATTTTTCAACCAAGTAATATTCAAAACCTAGAAGCATTCTTTAATTGGAACATATTTAAATAAATTGACTTTAACCCTTTTTTTTTTTTAAATATTTGTTTACTTGGATTTTAATTAGTGTTACCAATCAACCATAAATTAGTATTTCCAACTTTATTTGGGCGTCACAACCTACTTTGTTTCTACATGTTTACCAGTCAACTCGTGTGCGATGAGGAAAACAACCAAGGTAGGCCGAAAAAACAGAACAGAAAATATTTTATGAAAAAATTTCTTCGACTTTCATTTTAAAGGTCATTCATTTGCAAAAAAAAAAAACCATTACTCTCTTTTACAAAAATCTGAAATCCTTTAGTTATTTTTCTCTTAATATCAACAAGCTTAGTAATTTCTAACCAACATCCTACCATTAATTTCATCATTAAGTTTCATTCTCTTTGCTCTATGGGTCTCCATTACTTTGCCAGAGTGCCAATTTAATGAAACATCATGTTGGTATGGGCAATTGGCACCATTTCGGCAACCCTTTGAGGTTTTGAAGTAAACGCATGGTTTCGAGTTCTTGGTTTTCTGTTCTCCCGGTTTAAAGTTTTGTAACAGCTTCGGTTCTTCGACGTGAAAATAATTTTTCCCATTTTGTGCATGAAAGTAATCCTTATTTTCTTCCTTTACTCCACCATGTTGCCTAATGAGATTCTTATAGTAGTTCGCATCCTTCACTAGTGGTGCAGGTTCTTTCACAGCAAAAGCCGATGTGGTTGCCGCGTTCGGTTGAACAGTCACTGCATTTACTGAAGATCTCGCCTGATCTGGTATGCTAAACATGTTTCTATCAGACATCCTAGGCAAACTAACCAAGAGGTCGGGGATCGACATTGAAACCGATGGTGTCACTACTTGCTGAAACCTAGATACTTGACAGGTATCTTGTAGGTGAGGCATAGTTTCTACGGTTGTTCTTCCCACATCTAGCTTACGTAATTCAAGTGTAGGAGAGGACAAGGGAACTGACGGACTTACTGTCCTCGACTCCGATACAGAGGCACTTACTGTATTTTTGGTTGATGCACTTGGTATAGCAGTTGGTAGTCCATCGTTCATCAATCTCTCTATCATTTTCGGGTCACGAAGTATTTTTATGAGCAAATCAGTGTCTATCAAGCTTCCCTTCTCGTTGCTCTTCGTGATTGCAGCCAAGGCGGCGGATGTAGCGGCAACTACATCAACACCTAGATCAGGTAGTTTCCCTAACGGAAGTTGTGAGCTGCACTTTTCTGATGGCAATTGAACTCGGGACAAGGATGGTGGTGGTGGAGAGCTTATGGTGGTAGCGTTAAGTGGTGCTGCATTACTAAATGGCATATCTTCCGGTTCTTCTTCGTCTTCAATTGGAGTTATTGGGACAACTGGAGTTCGGACATCATTATAGCGTTCATTTTCTACCTCCCGAGAAACAGAAGGGCTATAGGAAGGGAAAGATTTTTTTGAAAAAAATCGTCAGCAATATAATGATGAAGAAAGAAACCACTCAAAAGGTGATGCTGCAAGAAAAGGGATAGAAATTTCACCTAGGAGGAATGGCGGAAACCCGGGGATAAATTGCTTCAAGAATTTGCATCTCCCTCATCTTTTGATGTTTGACCTCCTCACTTTCCTCACCGGAAGCGACTAGCCAGGTGTGACTTGGAACAAACTGTGGAAGTAACAGCATGTATTTATAATCTAAGCCGTAGATGTAAATTAAGAATGGAAGTTATGTTGATTGGTCTTCATAGTCAATTTATCAAAAGTCTACCAGCTTACCTTTGGAGGGGATTTCCATTGAACTTGAGGGACATAGGAAGGTTCTAGGCCTGATCGGTTCATAGCAAAACCACGTTCAAACCCCGGGGGAACATCATCAGAGCCCCTAGTTTCTGAATGCAAAGCCCCAGATGCCATCGATTGAAGATCATCTTGAGATTTCAGGCCAACTTTTGCAGGACAGTCCTCCGAGGAAAAGAACCTTACCTATTTAAGGTTAACCACAAAACAAATATCATTCAACCAATCACCAAAACATACAGCAATAAAGAATATCAATGGCGAAAAGTTCACTTCAATTTGAACGAGAAATAGAATCGTGAACACAGGAAAAGGGAAAGAATTTTGCTAGCTTAAAAACAAAGGAAACTCAATTCCTAGAATATCTATATAGCAGATTTCAAGGCCAGTTCATGATTGGCCCTTGCATCAAATGCACAAGAAAATTGGAAGGCCAAAATATTTGTCTATACCAATGCCTCCAGCAAAAAGAGGTCCGGAATCTTCAAAAACCATGCAAATGCACAACAATCACTGGAAACTTATCATAATTCTTACAAAACAGGTCGTAAAATTTCAAGGAAATGCATTTTTAACACATCTTTCAATGTTATACCAGACCTCCTAAGCAAAATGCAGTAATAGCAATACTTAAAATTAAATTTGGACCTCATTAAACAACTTCTTTAGCCAAACAGCAGAGTAATTTTACATCACATGAACAAATATGAGATCAGCAAAGCACCAAACAAATTTTTGTTCTTCCAGTCAACCTTCGAAGGATTATTGATCAACTTAAGTTTGTTGATCTTCATTTTTCGACAGTCAGTTGTTATACGAATTTCACATTAATCAATTAGATTTGTAGCAGTTTCCCAATTTATACAAGGATGGATTTCCCCTAGATTGCATTCCTTTTATGTTTTATTTTACTTTTTTGGCTACTATTTTTGTACAATTTTAGTCCCAGCTAAAGAAGCAAATTAGGGATTTCCCTGTAATCACGTTCTTACTTTTGCACCCTCATCTTAGAACTCTAGCATTCACAAGTATCGATAGTAAAAGCAAAGCGCAAATCTCTTAGTGTTTAAGAAAAGTCAAAAATCTTTAATCCCTCGAGTGAAGGGCATTCCCCAATAATTTTCCCCAGAACGAATGAAAAGACTTGATATTTTTACCACAACAATATTTGTTTTGAAACCATTACATGATTTAAAGTTACTGACCTGTGTAGAAATTGCATCAGGCTTTATTCTAAAATTTACCATTGCATATTTCAACACAAGGCCAAGTGAAGGTAAGTGAATAGTTGTTCTGTTTCCAATGAATTATCCATTTAATCTTTCAGGGAAATTTTGGGGCCTTTTTTTTTTTTTAAATAGTATTAATAATAATTTCGGGGCAAAATTGGATACGGGGCTTTCTATTGTTGCCAAAAAAATTTCACTAATTCTATATAATCCTCAAATGAATTTACTTTATATTATAAATTCCCTTCGACATTATTATTATTTTTTTAATTAGAAAACAGAATGCCCAGTTCTAATAGGAAGATGATAAAAACTGTTCCAGAAAGGTTTACAGGACTTGCTGTCGATATTTTTTTAAAAAAAATTTTAATATATTCTTGTCAACCAAAGGTGCTTCCCATTTATCTCTCGATTTCATGTATTATTTCCTCAAATATTTTAAACCCAGAATTTAATTAGTCACCTGATTTCTTTATTGAAGGATAATCAAGTATTCCTTTTCATATCAGTCTTGAAAAATTTAAAAGTTAAAAAAAATATATATATCTTTTCACATCAGTCAAATAAATTTCTGACTGTGGTTTTCAGTTTGTTTTATTTATGAATAGTGTTTTGTATATATTAGTTATTAAGTAATTTATAACATCTTATTAAAGTGGGTGACCTAGATCCTAAATCTCAATGAACAAGTATCTTCTTACTAACCAAACAGATGTCGTTGAATCTCAGAAATTTTTTTTTTTAAATCGAATCCAAAAAAAATATATATATCAAAAGCATAAAGTTATTAAACGATTAGCTCATCAACTCAACAAAACGAACCAAATTTCGATTTAAAGAATATTTGCGGATAATACCTGACAAAGATTAACTCCTGGAGCCCAAGAAACCCGATTCGATTTCCTCAACCGCTTCGTTTTCGATCTCATTTGAAACCAAAAAAAAAAAAAAATCTTCGAATTTACAACTAATAATTTCCAGATTAATTATACCTTTAATCAGGTTTCGTAACGGACAAGCACAAATATTTCTACAGATCAAAAACACAGAAACTGGAAAAGAGAGGAACAACAAGAAGAAGAAGAAGAAGAAGAGAAGAGGAAACAAAAAGCGTCGGTTTGAGAAGGGAATTATTGAAACCCTAGAACCAGAAGGTATTATGAATATCGGTGTTTTATATATATATTTTTTAAAATTTATTTTAATTTTTGCTTTTAATGGATATGGGAAAAAGGTTTTTTCTTGGCGATGGAATTAAGTAAGCTTAATGGGTGGGGAGGGCCTTTTATAAAGATAGACCGACGCGTCTTCTAGTATTACAGCGCACACAAACTCTGATTCGATTTTCAAAAGGATATTGGAATTTTTTTCCTTTTTCCTTTTTTTTTTTTTTTTTAAGAAAATGGATTATTGGATTATTCTCTTTAGGGGGAAAAAAGAAATAAAAGAAAAGGAAAGGTTTTTTTTTTTTTTTTTTCCCTTTGAAACGAAGAGAAATTCTAAATAGGCTGTGAAACCACATCATAATCATAATTAGGTACAATGAAACAAACAATACATGATCTATGTGAGAATCATATTGGAAAGTTATAATTTAAATGGTCAAAAATCATATTTCATTTTTTTTTTAAATTACAATGATTTAAAAAAAAAAAACAAAACAATCATGTCAAAAAAAACATATTTCATTAAGAAAAGTAAAATAATTTAATTAAATTTAATAAGATGTGGTAAGTTTAAAATTGTGTTTATAAATATTCTGAAAAAAAATGTGTTTATAAATGTGTATACTTGACTCCACCTAAAAATACAGAATTCGAATCTATCACTTTTGAAAAAAAAATTTGTGTTTAAAAATTACTTATCTTATTTAGTATAACTAATATATTACAATATTAATGAGATATCTTATAATTGTAGTTACATGTCCTTACTCGGTTTTTGAAATTCTAATTTGTATTCTCAATTTTAGTAAATATATATCGATTTGATACATCGATTTGACTTTTAGTTATATGAAATCATAATAATTATGTTGTCTCTTAAACAAATTTTTTTTTTAAATTTAAAAACGAAGAATTCAAATTCTATATCTCTAAATAGAATTAAATTTAATATTACTGTTAAATTATATATGCATCTATCTTATTCAAATAATTTAATTTCAACCTTAGCAAATATACCATTAAATCCCTATTAATATATTAAAAAATAGTTCTGCCGCCATTCAAAAATTAATTATTAATAGAAAATTGATTGTTTTTCTTCCCAGCGTGTCATTTATTTATTTATTTATTTTGTTTAATTTAATTGATGAGTTGGCGTACGGGTTGGGACTTGGGAGATGCTTATCTTATCTGCTTTTTTGGATTTCAACACACGATACGACTTCTCTTTAGTTGTCGTTTCCAACACAAAGTAGGCAATGACCGTGTCGGTAGACTTGAAACGTGAGTTTGGAGTTTTACCCCATTATAAGATATTAAGATCCCCCAGCAAAATCATTTTAAAGAAAGTTTATGTACTGTACTTGTTAATCTACAGAGGTTTGTCTGTAGATGTTTTCCAAAAGGAATACAAGCAGCATCTGGTTAAGATAAGTATCAATATCAAAGTACTTTCTTTTTTTTCTTTTTATGGGAACTTTTTTACTTTTTTCTGCTGAATTTTTTTTTTTTTTATGGAAACTTATTTTGAAAGATTATCTTTATTTTTTATTCAAGTTTTAAAACGTTGTTTTCTGTTTACACAATTATTTTTTGTGGATAACCTTATTTCCAATCCTCAAATTATATGTAAAATATGATTTGTCTCCTTACATTTAAAACGTTTCAAAATGAATTCTTAATCTATTAAGTTGTCTTAAATTAATTCTTTCTTTAAATAATTATTAATAAAAATTCAACAGAAAAGGGCAAATGACAACAATGTATGGTTTACTAGATGTTAGCTTTTATATTTTCATTCAGCCTGCGTTTGGAATGCAGGTTGAGTTTGAATTCAACTGTACTTGATTTTTTATCTTTTCTGAAAAAATTAATAAAAATTATAATTAGTTTTTAAAAAATCAATAAATTTCAACCTAAAAATTTCATTACATATCAAACTTAACCTGAACACCAAACGCACCTTAAATATTAATAAGACATGATATTAAGAAGGAAGTTGTGCATTTTTTCTCTTGATATTTAAAAAGGACTAGAGTTTGAAAATTTAATCGATCGAATAATTGTTTTAGAACATATTAAAATTCATGAATAAAAATATGATTTGATCTATAATTCAGAGATTAAGAGTGAAATTAGCCCCCTTTTTTAAAAAGAAATTATCTAGTGAGATTGACCAATAAATAAATGTTATTTAAATAAAAATATATATAGAGAGAGAGAGAGAAAAAAAAATGTATCCAATTTGTTTGTTGATCAACTGGATTAAGGGTTAGCTTGAGATTGCAATTTTTTTTTTTTTTTTTACAAAATTTTCTACTTTTAATATATTGATGTTTGTACAAATGACTTATGAGCATGTTTACCAAATATAATATTTTGCATCATAATTTGTGTAAAAGTATTTTTGGGGTCTTCAAAAGCATTATCAAACTAGTCCTAAATATCTTTTTTATCTTTAAAAATGACATTGAAACGATAAAAGTTTAATAAATAAGATATCTCGATAAAATTTATAATTACTCTGTCCAAAACGATATTTTTAGAGTGTCGTTTTTGTTTTGGGGCTAGAGAGAGAGAGAGGGGGGGGGGGAGTGTGCGTGATCTTTTTAGAGTGACGTTTTTTTTGTTTTGTTTTTGGGGTCTTTTTTTTTTTTTGGGGGGGGGGGGGGGTTGGGATTTTCTCGTGGCAAGAATCATGTCGTTTTTGTTGGTGAAAGCAATGGTTCACTTTTTATGATGATAACTTTCGCATTTTTTTTTCTCTTTCTTTTTCTTTTTCTATTTTATTCTTACCCACTTTCCACTTTTTTTTGTTTTTCCATAATTTTTTTTCCATTTGTACATTCCCCCAAAAAAAAAATGTATTTTTAAACATATATATATATCTAAAACTTTTATTTTATTTTATCATAGATCTTCCAAAATAGTACCCATAAATTTAATTAAATGTTCTATTTATGTATTGTATTATATTTTATTATTGTAACTTCTCACTAAAACGAATCTATTTTATAAAAGGTATTAATAATTCACAATTTGTTCATCTTTCAGTTGCAGCTGTTCAATACAACTCTATTTTATGAAAGGTCTCAATCATTTACAATATATACATATTTCAATTGCAACTGTTTAAGGCAAATTAAATATTCTATTGTATGTATCGTATCATGTTTTATTATTACAATTTCTCATTAAAAGGAGTCTATTTTATGAAATGTTTTAATCAGTCACAATTTATTTATCTTTCGGTTGTAACTAATTCAGACAACTCTATTTTATGAAAAGTTTTAATAATTCAAAATCTATTCATCTTTCGCTTGCAACTGTTCAAGGTAATTCTATTTTATAAAAGATTTTAATCATTCACAATCTATTACTTTTCGGTTGCAACTGTTTAAGGCAACTCTTTAATATTTAGACAACACTTAAAGTGTGTTCGTGCGTTGTTCAGTTTTCAATCATTCAAAATAACTGTGCGAGAATCATATTTTACTTGTGAAATTCTTATAATTATAAGTAATTAGACTTCTCCACGAAATTCCTCACTCAAATAATCGATACGCATTAATCTCTCACACTCTCTCTTTATGTATATAAATATGTGTTTCTCTCCAAGGCGAAAATACACCAATACAAACATCTTTGTGGATATAATTCTCTCACACATACAAGCACGGAGAAGTCCTTAAAATATGTGTGTGTGGAGAATTAGAGGAAATTGGTATTTTTTTACAAAAAAATGTTGTAGCTGTTGTTTCGCTAATCTGCAACTAGATTATGAGATATTTAGAATTGCTATTTTTCGGAAAACTCATTACAAAAAATATTATTATTAATTTTCTTAATTTTAGATCATTACATATATACTAAACTAAAGATATTTGATAGTTTTAATCAATTTATATTAATTATAAAATCTACAATATTGATTATTATAATATATATATATATAACACGTGCAATATACATATACAAACTAGTATATATATGTGTGTATGTGTACACCCGCACAACAAAAATTGGTATTAGGTGAATAAAATAAAAAGGAATGAGAGAAATTTTATTTCATGTTGTTTGATAGAAGATAAATAAAAGAGGAAATAAAATTTCTAATCTAGTTTGTTTTATAACTATACTTTTATATAAATAAGAAGAATAATCTAGTTTATTTTATAACTATACTCTTATATATATAAGAAGATAAATCTAAATTGATGTCAAAATAGTTATTTTATATATCATTTTTTTTATCAAAATTTTCTCTTTATTTTCTTTTTAAAGTTAGAAAGATTAAATAAAATAGAGGGATTTTATGGACTTACAACTGTTTAATTTCTCAATTTCTTCTTTACCAAACAACCTAAGATTTCTTTTTCCTTTTTTCTTTTTAAAACCCTCAATCCAACTTTCTTCCTTTTCTTTTTCCACTTTACTGAATATAGGCTTAACTACCTTCAAAAACAAGAATAATAGGCTTAACGACTGATATACCTATTTTATATTCTTGAATGTCAGGTTACAAATAGGTGCCAATTTAAATCGAAATGTAGGATAGAGACGAAGGAAGCGACATGTCGTTTCCTTGGTTGAACGTCACACAAGAAGTAGCTTTTAGGTTTCCAAAATAAAAAGTCACAGAATTTTTTTTTTCTTCTTTTTCTATGTTAAATACGACGTAACGTTGTATTTAATCAAAGAATGATATCTTGTTGTTATAATATGACGTGTGTTTTCCTTTAAAACATTTTTAAAAAAAATTATAGTAAAATTGATACATTTTCAACTCTACAATGCCTTGCCTGGAAGATGTTTTTCTAAGAAAGACACTGGGCATCTAATTGTATCGTCAGTTGAGAAGTTTTGATGATTTTTAGAGTTGCTAATTTTTCACTTTTAATCGGACTGTCACGGACGAAGGAAATGAAGGACTAGAATATTAAGAAAGTTAGTATTAATGTTAGGAAAATTTATTATTTAGTATGTTATTATCTTTTTTATGTATTTTTAATTTATTTATAATTATTATAATTTAAGATATCTCTTGATTTTAGTATATTTGTTAATATTAGGTAATATATCCAATTTTATATTATTCAGATATTATTCACTAATGAATTTTTTGTTTTTAGTCTTTTAAGTAGATTCCCATTGAATATCTTGTTTAATTTCTACTTTTATTATTATTATTATTAATTTTTTTTTTTTTTTGGTGGCTAGAACCCTAGCTCTCCCATTTGCTAGGCCCATTGAGGTGGCTACTAGGTTCGCTAGGTTAGGCATCGTATTCTCTTCTACAGTCCGACTCATAGTCTAATACATACTAATGGAAAATTATAGTAAATAGCATATGTGAGAAAGAGGGAAATTACACAATTTAAGGATGAAATAGAAATTATAGCAGTTTTTTGTTATGGTGGAAAATAATAGCATAATTTGAGTTAATTCATATTGTTGTATATGAAAATACCAAAATTGCCCCTAATCTTCTTTCTCTCTCTTCCTTTCTCTCCTCTACTCTCTCTCCTAGACCCATCACTCTCTCTCCCAGAAGGCCAAAACCGTCACCGTTCTCGTCGTTGCTCCGTCTCCATTCCTGTCAATGCTCCCCGATTGTTCCCGTCGCCATTCATTGCTGTCATTGTCGCAAGGCAAGAATTGCGAGTCGCACACCTCACCGTCACGAAAACAAATCGGCAACATTATACTCCAGTGAGATGTTCGTCACGACAATAGCAACAAGCTTCGTCGCACTCTTTGGTGGTGATGGCGGCATGGGGCAGCGAAAGATCTAGATTTCTAGATTTGGATTCATAAAAAATGGGGCTTTTTTGTATTTTTAATAAAATTTGGAGTTTTTTTAAAAATAGTCTGAAATAATTTTTCATAACCAATAAAATTGGTGAAAAATAGTCTAAAAATATGTTAGTGTGAAAATAATATGATTTTCAATACAAAAATCCCTTATTTTGTTGGAAATATAGTATTTTCAATAAGAAAATCCATTATTTTCTTAAAAATATATTATTTTCAATAAGTAAATATATTTACTTTCTGAAAAATATTATATTTTCAATAAGTAAATTATTTTTAATAACCAATTAAAATTGGTGAAAGTTAGTTTAAAAATATTCAGTGTGGTAATAACATTATTTTCAGTAAGAAAATCCAATATTTTCTTGGAAATCTCTCATTTTCAGTAAGTAAATCTATTTTTTTCTGAAAAATATCATATTTTCCTTATAATTTCTAGTTTTAATTGTACATAAATACAAGATTACCTAGTAAATATGTAAATTATTTTTAATAACCAATTAAAATTGATGAAAGTTAGTCTAAAAATACTTTAGTGTGGAAATAGCATTATTTTTAGTAAGAAAATCTAATATTTTCTTGAAAATATTGTATTTACCAGAAAATAAATATAAATAAAAGAGTACGTAGTAAATTTGTAAATTATTTTTCACTAACCAATAAAAATTGGTGAAAGTTGGTCTTAAAATACTTTAGTGTGGAAACAACATTATTTTCAATAAGAAAATCCAATATTTTCTTAAAAATATCTTATTTTCAATAATTTTTCAATAAGAAAATCTGATATTTTCAAATCCAATATTTTCTTAAAAATTATCTTATTTTCAGTAATTTTTGAATAAGAAAGTCTAATATTTTCTTGAAAATATCTTATTTTCAGTAAGTTAAAAAAAAGTAAATATTTCTGGGAAATGTCATAACTACGTTATAATTTTCTAGATTTAATTTTATATAAATACAAGATTACCTAGTAAATATGTAAATTATTTATAATAACCAATAAAAATTGGTGAAAGTTAGTCTAAAAAAACTTTAGTGTGGAAATAATATTACTTTTATTAAGAAAATCCTCTATTTTCAATAAGAGAATCCAATATTTTTTTGTAAATATCTTTTTTTCAATAAGAAATCTATTTATTTTCTAGAGAATATCATATTTACCTTACAATTTTCTAGTTTTCACTTACTAGGAAATCCGGAATTTTCTAATAATTAATCCAAAATCTATGTAAATTCAATATTTACCGGATAATGTTTTCCAAATTAAAATATACTGTATGGTAGAAATAAGAAAATATATTTATCGACTTATTTGTTTCATTCACAATTTGTTTGTTTTTGTTTTATTTATTATTTTTTTAAAATTTTATTTCCTTTTCAATTTGTATTAGTACATTTATTTATTTTTTTCAAACCAACATAATAACTCTGTAATTTACAAAAAACCCATAAATTATATATTATTACAAATTAGCCCTAAATTATCTCCAAATCAGCCCCAAACCTAACCCTAGAAAGCAACCCAAATTTATAAATATTACAAAATAGCCCTAAATCAGCCCCAATATTACAATATATTATTTTCAAACCTAGGCAGAAACCCAAAATTACCACTCGCCCCACCCATCTATCCTCCTCGTCACTCGCCGTCCCCCAAACCAAGATCAAAGGACCTGGGAGAAGAAAAACAACAGCACTGAAAAAAAAAAAACCAAACCCAGATAATGGCACCCACGAGAAAGAGAGAGAAAGATCTTTACCGACGGACACTGTAATCGCGACGGCCTCTTCTCATTGCCGCCGTTGTGAAATCACCGGTGAAGATTGTAACGAGGAGATAGAGAGCAAGAAGAAAGTTGGGGGGGGGGGGGGGGGGGATGAGAGAGTAGAAGAGTGAGAGAAAGATAAGAAAAGGGGGTAAAACAGGAATTTCACAATATATTTTGAAAAGAAAAATTAAAATATGCTATAATTTATCATGTCATAAAAAATATGCTATAAATTTCATTACCACTTATAAAATATGTTCTTTACTATCATTTCTCATAACATATTACAAAATAATAAAAATAAATAACAATGTTTTAAAATATTTCAGATAAATAGTAAATTTACTAGATAAATCATGTATTTGCAAGACTAAAATAAATCAAATTTTTCTAATAAATTTGTTATCTACTTAGATTTACTCCAAATCTTTTTAAAACATGCTATCTACTTTTATTTATTTTCTAAAAATTACTATTTACTCCTTTCTCCCCAAGCTGACCTTTCTCCCCAAGCCGACCTACAAATCTAAGCCCAATAGGCTCGGCCAGTGTCGGCTGTCTAAATGGTATTTACAACTTTATTTAAAACCATACGTCATGTCATTTACTTTTATTGCAATGATAAATAACGTGTTATTTTACTTGACAACATGAAACATAGCAACACTTATCATTTGTTTGGATCACAGGGAAACTTTTTTCTACAATATTTTCATAAGGAATTTGAATTTATTGTTTAAATTATGGATTTAACCTATAATCCAAAGTCCAAACGTGGGATTAGTATTAAAAAGGAGCAACATGTTGTTTTCTTTCCCTATACATTTTTTTTTATAACAAAAAGCATATTATCCTATTGTTTTTCTCTTAATTCTATTTTTTTAATTTTTTTCTTTTAAAATTTGAGGTGAGTGAATTTATTGCTAATGTGTGCCTGCACCAATTTTTTTTATTTTTTATTTTTATTTTTTTTATACTGTCTTTGAAACTGAATTGGACAGAATAAACAACAATTAATTAATCAAAGTACTTTTTTAAAGATATTTCTTTTGGTTAACTATTGATCAGCAGTAGTTTTCCAATTTGTTTTAGGCTTTAAAAGTCGAAAGCAAAAGTATTTGTAATTGGACAAATTTGTTTTTATTTTTTATTTATGAGTAATTGGACAACTATTTAATTTGTAAAAGAAGTAAACGACTAGATATTGAGGAAAACATAATTGATTCCACATTATTCCTTTAATTATATTTTTCGAAATGATTTAACCTTAAATAAAATAATTTCATCATGATTTCTTTATAAAGCTTGTGTAATTATATCACATCAACAATATAAACATTTTGTTTTTAATTTTTTGCGTCGTTGGGTGAGGAATTACGTTAGATTATTTTTTTGAAATAAATTATGTCAGAATTTTAAATACAGTTGAGACGACTTTCTTTAAAATTTTATGTGCATCTTTTGGTGCCAGTCTCACACATCACAAGGCTAATAATATTTCTATATTAAAAAAAAGGTTAATAATATTTCTAATTTAATTTAAATTAAAAGTTTAAGGGTTTGTTTGGTATTCGAGTTAAGTTTGAGATTATATGAAATTTTTAAGTTGAGTGTTGATGATGCAATTTTATCCGACCATAAAATCCCCTTTCCGGGAGCAAATCGATCACGCGAAGGTTGTAAAATCAGATCTTTCTACGTCCGGCGAATACCGCTGACCCAACTTGATCCGACCAGGTAAGATTCTTCCTTGGGAACGTCATTACCCGACCCGAGTTTACCACCATCGATGTTTGTCATGTACCCAGGGCAGGTAGTGTCTGGGGTTGGCGTTGTTGACCCGGACAGGTCGTCCCTCGTAACTCCTGTGTCACCTGGTACGTCCCTTGCCATCCACGCCACGCTGTCCCGCACGTGCTGACGGCGGTACCCTGTCATAACACTCAATCCGTTGCCCGACATCTGACACATAGTCTGCTGCTGCACCTATCCCATCGCCGACTTCCGCCGCCTATTCAGATTGGGACTACGCCCGCTGGTGCCAGCACTAGCCCACCCTAGCGTCCCCTGACACCAAACCGTGGACACGCGGCGCCAACCTATTGGACTCACGGCGTCTATACGCCTGAGGCCTGTCTATCCACCAGGAGCACTAGGAGGTCAGCCCGATCTGGTCACCCGAGTGCCCGAGCCTGTGGGGAACGTCTATAAATAGAGAGTCAACCCACTAACTCAGGTATGGACAATTTTCCTTGCCAAAACTCTGTCTCTCCGCTTGCTCATCAGTATCGTCACTGACTTAAGTATCGGAGTACCTGTGGCAGACACCCCACCGGTGTCCCCATCACTTCGAGGTGTTTTCCATTTTGCAGGTGACCCACCGCAGAGTGACCGTGCAAGGCCGATCAGACCAAGCCATCACATCGGGTGTTGTGCCGGAGATTTTCGGTATCAACATTGAGATTGGTTGATTTTTTAAAAGCTAATTATAATTTTTGTTGACTTTTTCAGAAAAAGACAAAAAATCAGCCATAAAGTGCAGTTGAGTTTAAACTCAACTGTATCACCAAACGTAGGCCAAAAAACAGCTTGTCAAATCTCAAAAAAGTGACAATTGTGCTAAAATCAATATAAATTTCAAATAATCACTGATGGTGATGACATATTAATAAAATATCTTACCTAAAATATTTATTTTTATCAAATCTTATATTCGAGTCATAAAATGCACTGCTCTTGAACTCTGGAGCTACTAGCTATTAAAGACCGATCAACTCACCCAATGGATTGGAGATGCCAGAGTTTAAGAACACCAAGGATCACTTTTTTATTTACTAAAAAAAATTATAGAGATCGTCCCGTTAGTTTGTGAATTTTAAGATTCATTTAGTGGTTTTCTAGCCGTTCGGTGACTTGCCGGTTAACTTATTTCGGATTTTATGGATGTCTCGTTGTTTTGTCCTTTAGTGGCTTGTTAATAAAATTTCTTATTTATAAAAAATATATATATATATATAGATCAAATCCATAACTAAAAATAAATATATATTCTGCAAAAAGAAAAATTAATAATAAGAAAATAATCTCATCACCGACGACCCAAGGACACGATCGTCTCGCCCAGTTCTGAAACCACCCCCCACGTATTGACCACACCGACCCTCTCTCCTCCACGTGCCACTCTCCTATTCGTCCAAACCGTAGAACGAAAAAATGGGGTCCCCATTCTACACAGAGCAAAAGCAGTCTTAGATCTGTCCCCAACCCAAATACTCCCATAAATTCCTCATAAAACTCCCCCCATTTTCCGCCCACCCAAACAGAAAATCAAAAGAAAATACGAAAAAGCTCGATCTAGAGAAGTTCACACCAACAACAATGGCGTCCGAGAAGGAGAGCTCCGGATCCGGATCTGGATCCGAATCGGCGGCAATCAACGGAGAAGTTCCCCAGAAGAGGAAGATCGCGCTGATTACCGGCATAACCGGGCAGGACGGTTCGTACCTGACGGAGTTCCTCCTCGACAAGGGGTACGAGGTTCACGGCCTGATCCGTCGCTCGTCCAACTTCAACACCCAGCGGATCAACCACATCTACATCGACCCTCACAACGCCCACAAGGCTCGGATGAAGCTCCACTACGCTGACCTCACCGACGCCTCCTCCCTCCGCCGCTGGCTCGACACCATCCTCCCCGACGAGGTCTACAACCTCGCCGCCCAGTCCCACGTCGCCGTCTCCTTCGAGATCCCCGACTACACCGCCGACGTCGTCGCCACCGGCGCTGTTCGCCTCCTCGAGGCCGTCCGGTCCCACATCTCCGCCACCGGCCGCTCCCACATTAAGTACTACCAGGCCGGGTCATCGGAGATGTTCGGATCGACCCCGCCGCCGCAGGACGAAACGACGCCGTTCCATCCGCGATCCCCTTACGCCGTGTCCAAATGCGCTGCGCATTGGTACACTGTTAATTACCGTGAGGCGTACGGGATCTTCGCCTGCAATGGAATTCTGTTCAACCACGAGTCGCCGCGGCGAGGAGAGAATTTCGTGACGAGGAAGATCACTAGAGCGGTGGGGAGGATCAAGATTGGGCTTCAAAATAAGCTCTTTTTGGGGAATTTGCAGGCTTCGAGGGACTGGGGTTTCGCGGGGGATTATGTCGAGGCAATGTGGATGATGCTGCAGCAGGAGAAGCCCGATGACTATGTCGTCGCCACGGAGGAGTCGCACACTGTGGAGGAGTTCCTGGAGGTGGCGTTTGGGTACGTGGGGTTGAATTGGAAGGACCATGTCGTGATTGACAAGAGGTATTTCAGGCCTGCAGAAGTGGACAACCTCAAAGGTGATGCCACCAAGGCTAAGAAGGTTCTGGGGTGGAAGCCGAAAGTCGGGTTTGAGCAGCTGGTGAGGATGATGGTGAAAGAGGATATTGAGTTGGCCAAGAGAGAGAAAGTGCTTGTTGATGCTGGATACATGGATGCACAACAGCAGCCATGATTTGTGACTTTGATGATCGTAGAGGAATTTCAGTTACAACGTGGTTCAATTAAGTGGGGTTTTTAAGAGCTATAAGAACATAGTTTGGTTTCTTAGTTAATTTTATGTTTTTGTTCCCTTTGTCACATCGCATAAGTTGTTCTTCTTCTTCTCCTTGTTCCAATTCTTTTTTTTTTTCCCCCTTTTACTTGATTCATTGGATTCACAAATTACATATCATATGCAAGTTACTGACTTTTCATTTTCTTGCTACATGTACTTCTTATGGAAATCTTTATAGAATGAAAATAATTATGAATTTTGAGGCTTTATTTGATCGTTGGTATCTGCTCTCTAAATTCAATTTTTGCCCGCTAGAAGTTCATGTCGGTAGGAGTTCTTCTAGTTAAATCTGCTAATCGAGAATAACTTGCAAATATTTGAATTTCACTCACATGATAGTGTCCGACTAAGATTCGACATTACTAGCAAATATCTTATTAATGAAAGGGTCACCACACAATTCTAGATTTAGCTTTGAGAGCAAGTTGTTAAGTTGGTAGTGATGTTTGTGTAGGGATCTCGTAAGCTTATTTGTCAATCTTGTCTTTGACAAAAGAAACAAAAAGATATTTTAATTGTGGGAGTTATTTGTTGCTTGTCCTCGTCATTTTTATTGTTCTCTCTTCACCCTTATAAGATGGAAGGAGGAATTTTTCAATTGATCAAACATGTTTTGTCAAATATGAAGGTATGATAACTGTGAATCAACATCAGTATTTGTATATAACTCCATTAGTTGCTTTCTTTGATCCCAAAACATTGAACAAAGAATCAAACAGATGTGATCAGTAAGTTAAAACCTGAATTTCAGACGTGTATAAAGAAAGAGGGGGAAAAAAAAAAAGGGGCCAAAATATCAATCTAACTTGGTTTCCGAGGGTGGATTTCTTTGAAATTGAATCACCCTTTGTAGAGAAGATGAGCTAGAACCATTTTCTGGAGTAGCCACAGCCACCGCAAATGGCTTAATAGTTGACCGAAGAGATTCTGGTCCTTCTGTTGCTATTCTCCTGCATAATGCATCACAATTGCTAATAACTTCAGTCAACCGCCCTTTAAGCTCCCCAATCTCCACCTGCAATGCATGAACTACATGTTCCAATGTGAAACCAAAAGAAACCAGCAACTGATAAACAATCACCAGTAGAATCAGCAAATATTCTGGTAAAACAACGCAGAGAGAGTGCAATGCTCAATGATCAGACATCTACCTTCTGATAAATTCTGCGAAGTGGTCTTCATTGCTGATACCGAGTAGTTAAGACGTTGAAGAAGTTTCATCGCCAAGGCATCCGCGATTTCAATCTTGTTCTCTATTTCTTCCTGCAAAATTTCAGTACAAAGTTCACTAAGCCCTTTTGAAGAAGATTTTAGTAGATGGTAAAACAAGCAAATTCCCAAGCATCTCTAGTCGTAACAACTTCAAATCCTAGCTACAGAAAAATTCAAAAGCAACACCAAATAATTGAACTTAACTGCGTAAGAACATTGAAATATCAACTTCCAACCAACAACAAACAAAGATTAGAACATGGTTATAGCTTGTTTTCAGAACACACGACATGTTACATACATTAAAATTGGAGTCCATTGGACCTACCCACATTAGAGTTGCATTTGGATCTTGGAACACATATTTTTAATGCTCATATCAGATCTAACTATTCAGAAAATAAAAATGAAATAACATAAAAAAAAAAAACTCAGATTTAACTATGGAAGCAAAAATGAACAAGATGCAGGGTAATTAAGGACGCACAATACACCAGTAAAGTGCAAACTCACAACTAAGCCAATAGTCTGAGGAACTGTTTAAGACTAATAATTCCTTAATTTCTTAAAAAAAAAAAAAAAAAAAACCTGGTTTTTGCTTATTTTCTTGGCCTTCTCCTCCTGATAGTCACGGTACATTGAGAAGAGTTCAAATAGCACCTTTGGATCCACAGTTCCTAAGTTGAAGATCAAACAAAAAATATATATAAGATGTGAGCACAAAATCCTAAATTAATTTACCTAAAAAAAAAATCCTAAATTAAAAAATCACGAAAAGAATTCACTGAAACAAAAACAAAAATTAACAGACACGGAAAAAAAAAATTGGATACTTGAAAAAAAGAAGAAGAAAGAATTCATACCTGGAGCCGACGAAGATGAAGGCTTCCTGACAAGAATGTCGGTCAAGCTACCCTCAGTCGGAGGCGACGTCAGTATCGGCGTCGACTGCAATTTCCACATCACAAATCATGATCTGAGAATCAAAAATTTTGAATAAAACGAATTAATTAATAAATTAACCCTAAATTAAAAAGAAAAAAACTCACAATTTTTAGGGCTTTGAGCCTTTCTAAGATAGGATCGGCGACTTCCAATCGGTGCGACACGGTTGTTATCTCATTGTCTGGCCTCTTTCGCGCAAGAAAAAAATTGGATTTGGTGTTCAGAAAGTAAAATTAGGAAAAATTAAGGGAAAAAAAAAAGTATACATTTTTTGTGAATTCGCCATTTCTACCTGTGAGCTTGAAAGAGCTGACTCTGAAGCTCCCATGATTGAAACGGCACCGTTTTTTGTTGGCGCTACTCTGTAATCGTTCGCCTTCGGCGATCGGAATAACGGAAGAGAAATGCAGCGAAAGCCCGTCCGTTTCTGCCTGCAAGTGCCCTCTCCAACAACTACTTCAACAGAATACCCGCCCAATTTCGGGTCGCTCGCTTAACCCGTAATGATTAGCCACTCTGAACGGCACTATATTTATTGTCGTTTTAAGTGGACAGTGATTAATTATTGTATTTCAGCTCATTAACTAATTGTTTATTATTGTTGTTTCCATTTCCATTTTTTTTAATTTATTTTCCTTTTAAATTCCATCTTCTCTATATTAAAAGCCAACAGAGGTCCTTCACTGCAAAATTTCCTCCATTAATCAACGCGAGAGCGTTTCCCAGCTTTGCTTCTCGTCTCTGGTTCATTTCGTCCCCTAGGGCTTTCTTCACTTATCAGTCTCCGATTCCCCAGAAACAACCGAGGTTTCTTCGTCTCTAAGTTGATCATCCTCAACATGAGAACTCGTAATGCGGCGACGGCGAAGAAGACGCCGCTGGCGAGGAAATCGGCCGCCAAAGCTGCTCCGGAGCCGGCCTCGGAATCGACCACGCCGAAAATCGCCGAAACTAAGCGCGCCACTTCCACCAGAGCCAGGCAGGTCAAGAAGAACCAAACTACTCCGCCGACGACGGAGCGGAAGACCGAACAAACATCCAGTTAGTCTCGAACTATTCCGTTTCTGTAACTTCTTATTGATAAATTCAAGTATGGTTTTTAGGGTTTGAATTGATCAATTCAGGTCGGAATCAATTTTTGTTTTTGTTTTTGTTTTTGTTTTTGTTTTTTTTTAATATTGAATAATATAGAGATTTAGGCTTTTGGTTTCCAATGTTCTGTCTTATGTTCGATGAGTAGGTGAAGAAGGTGAAGCAATGGCTGGTTCTGTTCAGGTGACACCTAAGACGAGAGCCGGTAGAGTTACAAAGTCATCAGCGAGAAGAACACGAGCGGAGATGAAGATTCACAATTCAGGGAGAGGAGATTCCTCGCAGACGCCGGAACAGGAGGGGAAAGTTGAGGAATTGAAGGAGGAAGTGGGAGTGTCCGAGGTCGTGGAGGGAGTAGAAGATTGTGGCCAATGCAGTGCTGAAAATACCCAGGAATCTGTACAGGAGGATGGTAAGAATGTAGAGGTTGAAGAACCCGTTGTTGAAAATGTTGGAGAATTGTCGATTGCGGAGTCGGAAATAAGTACTGGTGGAAATGTTAGAGATAGTTTGGAACAAGAAAAACATGGTCGTATGGATGTTAATGTAGTATTTAATGCTGAAGCGTCTGATGGTGGAATCGGGAAGGATGTAGAGCAAAAGAAGGAAGTAGGAGAGGAGTCGAGGGATGATCTAGATAAGGAGAAGCTCAATTTCGGGCCTTCTAAGATTGAAGAAAATGTGAAAGTGGGATTGCAAGGAGAAGCTACTGAGGCTGTAAAGGAGTTTGGCGGTGATGAGAGGGTGGAATATGGGGAAAAGTTGGATCTTGGAGAAAATGAAGATGAGCTTCGAGAGAATGACACAGACGACCCTACTGAGGAAACTAAAGCACTGGAGCAGGAACAGATGGAATTGACAGCAATCGTTAAGGCGCGGAAGAATCGGAAAGAAAGGGAAGTGTTTGTTGGTGGGTTGGACCGGGATGCTGCGGAGGAGGACGTGAGAAAGGTTTTTCAGAAGATGGGAGAAATAGTTGAAATTAGGTTGCACAAGAGTCTTTCAACGAATAAGAATAGGGGATACGCGTTTGTGGAATATGCAAACAAGGAGGATGCACAGCGAGCTTTGTTAGAAATGAAAAACCCAGTTGTATGATTCTACTTAACTTTCTAAACTCTAAATATGAATAGATTTTTGTTCTGATATGTTGAAATTAATGCAGATTTGCGGAAAGAGATGTGGCACTGCAGCAAGCGAGGACAATGACACGCTGTTCCTGGGCAATATCTGCAATACATGGACCAAGGAAGCGGTGAGTGGACTAGAAAAACGAATAGAATTAGTATATCAGTGAATGATTAGTGCACATGTATTCTTTTAGGTTTGTGCTAATTCTTTATACGACATACATGGCATGTCAGATTAACCAAAAGCTTAAGGAATATGGTGTTGAGGGTGTTGAGAACATTACTCTCGTTCCTGACCTTCAACGTGAAGGGTTGAGCCGGGGTTTTGCATTTGTAGAGTTCTCTTGTCATGCTGATGCCATGTTTGCCTACAAGAGACTTCAAAAACCTGACGTTATATTTGGCCACCTTGAGAGAACTGCCAAAGTTGCTTTTGCTGAACCTTTACGTGAGCCAGATCCAGATGTTATGGCCCAAGTTAAGTCGGTATTTGTTGATGGGCTTCCACCTCATTGGGATGAAGACCGGGTAAGGGTGCAATTTAAAGGTTACGGAGAAATTCTACGTATATGCCTGGCACGGAATATGTCAAAAGCGAAGAGAAAGGATTTTGGATTTGTTGATTTCTCTACGCATGAAGCAGCCGTTGCTTGTATTGATGGTATAAACCATTCGGAGTTAGATGATGGGAACACAAAGGTATGCCTTTAACTGCTCTAGTCAATCTATTTTGGTTAAGACATTAGGTTATCGGGGACGTTGAAACAAATAAATTCAAATTGTGTGGTTGAACAGGTATGGGGATTGGAAGTGTTGGTATTACCTGCGTAATTATTTCTTTTCCTGTTTTTCATTCCTTTATGAGGACTTGCCTCTCAAATGTCGGATCTCTTTCCCCATGCATGTGGATGGTTGTTTAATCAGTGGACTAACCCACCTTCAAACTTTAATATGCTAATTTCTGATGGTGTATTATGTTTGTGTTTGTGATACTAGATAAAAGTGAAAGCAAGACTGTCAAATCCCTTGCCCAAAATTCAAGCTGTGAAGGGTGGATTGTGTGGTGGATTTCGAATAGGTCGTAGTGATGGAGGTTTTCATAAATCTGGTAGTTTCTTGTCTGTGTATTTCTTTGTTTATTTAGAATGATAACTTTGTTAGGAATCATGTGTTACGTCCTCTTCACTTATATCCTATTACAGGAAGGGGTTTTGGGCGTGGTGGAAATCCATTCAACAATGTAAGTTTCCCACATAACCGGGGTTTCTATCGTGGTGGACGTGATCAAATGGGTAGAAGTGGTTTTCCTAATGATTATGGCCTCGATAATCCATACCCCGACTTTCATGGGAGACAGTTAGTTGGAAGAGGTTGTCCACTGGACTTGCTATTGTATTTTATTTTGAACCTTCTTTTCTCTCTCTGCTTAAATTTGTGAGGTCAAACCCCAAAATAGATTGTTTTATCAATCTAACATGCATAAACAAAGCAGGTGGAAGAAGGGGTTCTTTTAGAGGTGGTCATTACCCGGGCAGTGGGGCTGCCGGACGAAATGTTGATAGACCTTGGCATGGTCCCTCTGATAGAGAATATGGAATGCACTACCCTCATAGCAGGCAACCATATTCCCCAGAAGGCTATTTTGAAAGACCTTTCACTGGAAGTCACTTTGATGACCCATATTTTTATGGGGACAGTATGCATGGAATGAAGCGTCCATTATACATGAGAGTAAGCTTTCCATTTTGCTCTCCACTCAAATGTAGCTAATCATATCCGTCTCAGTATTTCTTACCATTTGGCAATATGATACTGGATGTAGGATCCCGACCCTGAATATGTGGAGCCGAGTAGAATTCGCCCAAGATTAGATTATCCTGACCCAGCAGCTTCCTTTCATGGAAATCGATATCATGGTACAGATGCTACATTTGGTGTTCCTCTAGCATTTGTGCATGCTTACATTCAACTTCATATCATTTGTGTATAGGGATTTGTGTTATCAATTGTCTCATCAACTTTTTTTTTTCTTTCTTTTTTGTCTAGATAATTACGGAACCAACAGCAGTCTCTACTCTCATGATTATTATGGCCCTGATGTAAGAAATTAGCTATCGTAATACTGATGCTACCGCTATATTTTGATGATATTTTAGTCACTAAGCTCATCTTGCAGTATGGTGGAGGTCCTTATTCATCTTTCTATGGGGGTGATCAGCCCCCATATCGAGGTGGCTACTATTAGTCTCAATAAACTCTGGTAAGAAAAATCCTTTACAAGTTTGGTTTCGATTTTTGTGCCATGATGAAAGTCTCAAAGGTTTTTATATAATGTGCTAATGCAGGATGCACTTCATAACTGACGGGCTAGTGACTTGCTGTTTGAAAGACGGTTGAAGTTCCATGTCATATCTCTCCTTAGACTTTGTTCTGCTTTTACTCCTTATCTTTCTACTTCTGCTTTGTGTTTGCTCATCCACAAATTTTTGGTAGAGTGACGTCCAGAGTTTAGACGTTTCTAGTTTAGGTCGTCCTCTGAGTCTTGACTAAGAAACAAATTTACTTATATATGATGGAGATGGTACAGACATATACCCTGTTTGACCTAGGTATGAACAGCTTGATGGCTTAACTTATGAGCTGTTGTGTGAGAGCGCAGATTTTGTTTCCTGCTATGTTAATAGTTGTGGAATGGAACGATTATATTCCTTGATGACATTTAATCTTGTGATTTAAGGAATAAAGTGGCAACGTACTGGAGAGGTAAAAGATTTCAGGTTACTGTTTTTTGAATCTTGCATGAAGATAGGAGACTAGGTTGAAACATTCTTATGGGGGCTTTTGTGGATCATGAACTTGAAGGTTTCCTGGTGAGACAAGGAGGTGACGGACTTCAAAGTCTGGTGGAATTATGTTGAAATGATCAGGAACTTTAAAATCTTCTTATTAGAGGTTTCGATTAGGGTAGGATCTTATATGTTTCTGCCTGCCTGACATGGAGTGAGGACTTTTAAAGAAGTTTATTGGAAGCTTGTTTTCTTTTATATGAGGAAACTGTGCTGCTGCTTTAAGGAATTTTAAGAATCTTATTGTCATAGGTTCGATTTGATTAGGGTAGGATCGTTTTGATGTAGTAGAAGTGAGAGATCTTGTCAAATATTTTACAGTCCATTATGAATTTTTTTTTTTGCCCCTAAAATAGTGTTTTATTAAATTTGACCTGAGATTGTAGTTGATGCATTCTTGGTGGGCTTTCTTTTTGGATGAATGTTATGTTTTTAAGGTTTGGTTTGACATTTTCTTCAACTTCTGAAATACTTGAGAAGAAGATTTGATCTTTCTAATAGATTTTGTTCAACTTAAAGTAGAGGAAAGTCGGAAGATGTCTAAGCAAGCATCTTAGTGCAAGCTCAGTCTTCTAGACATTATCTTTTAAGGTGGCAGTGGTGGTTCTGAGAGCAGAAAACCTAGGAAAGGAATAGCTTAGTGCACAAGTTTGATGGGGGGAGAGAGAGAGTTTGATTCCAACAGAAAGAGATTTTCCACTCCATAATTAGTTGTCTGTGTCTTGGTGAAACTCTGAGTGAAGAATCAACATAATAGCTTAATCAATGATCACAAAGAATCGTGAGGGCGAACTTTTATAAATCTTATATGTGCTTTCTTGTCTTTTTAACTATGACTCTCGGTAGTAAAAGATTAAGACGATTAGCCCGTATCATGCCTTTATTTTTAACACTCTGATTGAACATCCCAACTTGTGTGTCTCATCCCATGTTCAACTGGACAACCTTCTTTTTGATATAGTTGAGCTGGAATTGGGAAATAACATGCCCGTTTGGCATATACACTCATTTCAAACTAAACTGTATTTTTTTCATCATGTTTTTTATCTTTTCTGAAAAAGTTTTTTGTCTTTTCTGAAAAAGTCAACAAAAATTGCTATTCAAACTTAAAAATCTCAATTCAACTCAAACTCAACTTATATACCAAACACCTCCGAAATTTTTCTTTTTTTTTTTTTTTTTTTGTTATTATTGTTATTTAAATAAGCAGCTAGGAACTTGTTTGTAGGATTCTGTGTTAGCATTTTAGTTTATATTATGTGGATCATAGATGGCTGCTATCTGAAGTCTGACACATGAGATGTATCCTGCTGTTTTATTTTCCTTATCTTTATTCTGCCTATAGAGACATGTGTTTTCCTTCCTTTTTTCTTTTTAACCACCCTAATCCTTTCTTTACTATTCTATCAAAAACATAGTTGTACAGGAAAATTAATTTATAGTAATGTTATGATCAGTAAAGTGATGAAAATGTGAGGTATCTGGTTCCTCGTTTTCATTGATTATAATTTGTTCAGTATAGGCAGTTTCTGTCGAAGGTATATGAAACAAGTAGTTTGATGTGAATGAAGTACATATCTGGATGTTGCTTCCTTGATATATGTATTTAGGAAAAATTCTGACATTGCATTTTGTAGGTTTTTTTTTTTTTTTTTTTTTAATGGACAAAAAAGCGGATCAGTTGTCTTTTTACAACCCTGCCTAATGACATTAGAGGAGTTTACTAGGATCGCTGGTGGAATGGAGAGTCTCTTGGTCCTGAGCCTTCAACAACTATCAATCTAAGGTTCAAAGTTGTCTACCAGCATATAGTCTATGTTAAAGGCTAAAGGACAGACTTTTGCTTATGGTATGACACAACCCTTCGGAGGATAAAAGTGAAGGCTCTAAATAAGACATCCTCACCGTCATGTCACGATCAATCGGTGCTATTTCATTTTATAATTGAATTGTGGATTCTTTCTCACGTTACAAGTCTAATATATATATATATATATTTAGAACAAAAGTAGCACACTGATTGTATTCTGATTTTAAGCAAATACTAACCTTTGAGACTTGACAATGAGGTATTGAAAATATGAAGCTTGTTATGGTAGTAACTGGTAAATAATAATTTGTGGCTCTAGAATGGCTGTAAACACAGGCATTACCTTGAGATGGGGACAATGTGTTACTGATCAGAGTGCTTTCAACACCCCAAAAAAAGATTTTTGCATTACCTTTGAGATGGGGACAATGTGTTTCTTTCAACACCCCAAAAAAGGATTTTTTTTTCCTCTCTCTCTTTTTTTTTTTTTTTTAACTCGTGGGACGATTTGCTGAACTTTAAAAAAAAGTGTAACTCATACACTTTACCTAGATATTACCTATGGCGTATAAGTTCAACGATTGTCAAAAAACATTTTAAAACATTTTCTTTAGAAAGTGAAATCTATAAGCTTAATAGAAGGATTTCTATCCTTGCAAACTCACAAGAGAAAAATTTACACGTATAGTTTGATAGTGAAGTATCGTTGTGAATAAGTTGTAAATTTGAAAATCTTGAGTTTGAGTTTACCTATAAGGAAGGATCTCTGGACTTTTCAGCTAACGAGCTTATGGGTAGGGATATAAGTGTGTCGGTGCACCCACTCTGGTGGTCCGGGTTAACTCACATTAACCATGGCACTGGAAACCCTAGAAGGAGAGAGTGAACGACGAGAGTTCGAGAGAAATAAGGTAAGAGTTACATCCAAGAACATAAGATGACAGTTATAGAATACCTACATTTATAAATATATATCTACATATATATCTATATATATAGTCATCCAACTAGAGCATAATATAAATCTCATTGGAAAATCTTTGTTGTAGTTATGATGAGTCTAAAATTTCTGTGTTCACAAGCAAGTAGGTGTTTGGTAATTGGGGTCTTTTACTTTAATACACACGTTTTTTCTAAAGAAAAATAGAAAAAAAACTCAATGACAATATTATTTTAATATATTTGCGCAATAGTATTACAATAATAAAAATTCTCAAAAAAATACAATGATAAAATAGATAACAATTTATTCTTTATTGTATTTTTAAAAGAATTATCATTTTCTTTAAAAAAAAAATAGAGTTTATAATTTTTAAACTAAAATTAAACTTATTTTGTTTATTTGTTTACCTTTATTAAATTATATACTATATACTAAAAGAGAAGGTATTTTTACTGTTCTTTGAGTAGTGTTCAATAGTGTTTTTTTGCTTTTTTTTTTTTTGTTTTGTTTTTGCCGTTACTGCTACAGTACCAAATAGTACTGTACAGTAAAATTATTTTTTGCCCTTCTGCCTTTGCCTGCCGGTTGTGATCTCACAGTAAATGGGCGATTTTACCCCCGAAATGCCGTGAAGACAGTTTTGCCCTTGGTTGCTTGCCAGCCGGTTACTGTTTCTACAGTGGATGGACGAATTTGCCACCAAATCCTATTTTTCCCTTTCTCTTCTTTCTTTAAATGAGTATGACTACAGAATTTTTTTTTTTATTTTTTTACTTTTGTTTTCGTTTTTATTATTGTTAGTACTATTGTCATTTTGATTTTACATATTCATTATTGGGAGAAATTTTAAGAAGAATTATACTTATTATAATTATAATATTTATCTTAACTAACTGTTTTTATTCTATAATACTTAATTTTTTTATTTATTTTTTTCTTTCTTTCCCGTGCAACACATGGGTATTAAACTCGTTTATACTATGACAGCATAAAGTTAATAACTGTTAAAAGTAACTCTTGACCTATTTCTTAAATTTTGCTATAGGGCAGCAAGTTCTAGAATCTACTAAGCAAAAACAGGCTTTACCAAACACTCCACACATACTGTACAGTTTTTAAGAATCGAAAACACTCCACACATACTGTACAGTTTTTAAGAATCGAAAACAGCCTTCAAAAACAATGTCAAGCGCCCCCTTAATTTAAATTGGATGGTTGCATTTTTCAAGGTAGGCTAAGACAGGTTGGGTTGGGTTGGATTTGAGTTCTCAAGCCGGTCGGGTTAATGTACAAAGAATTCCACGTTGAAAACGCACATTTTTGGTATTTCTAAAACTCCAATGTGTGTGTGTGTGTGCGCGTTGTTTTTATTTTTATTTTGTTTTTGCTTTTGTTTGTTTTTGGCATTCTTAGAATAAATACCTTCACAATTACTAACCCATAAGCATCAAGCAAACAGTTTTTTTCCCCGTTCTCTTTTTCCCTATAGGTAGATAAAGAAACTAATTTTGTTTTGTTGAGAAGTAATAAAAGAACATAATTTTTAACTTATAATGACACACATATACTAAAACCATTTTCCCTGTTTTAACCAGCATTAGAATCTTTGCTTTCTTAGCTTCAACAATCACAAAAAAATCCAGTCGAAACTCGAACCAAATCATCAGAAAATGAATCCCAAAACCACCACAAGAAACACACACACAGTCACACTCACAATGCCACATATAGAGGAAAACCAACACCAAAACCAAAAAAGCCACGCTGGTAATCTCATCCGGACTAAAATTCCATTTGCGCGGAAAAAAAAAAATATTGGCACTGCCTTTAAACCGACGGCGCAGACTCTCTTACGTGTACGCTCCAGATTCATCCTCAGAGACGCTGGCGATCCACGCAACGCAAAACCAACCAATCAGAAGACACTCCTTGATTTTGGCGCGGATCGCTTCGCCACTATATAATGGCCAACGACCGAGTTCCACCGGCGTGAGAAAACTCCCCGTGTTCGAGAAGTTTCTCTTTGGCAAGTGTTTTTCTTTCGCGTTTTGTCAGTGATGTCAGCCACCGTCGTCGAAGGCGAAGCTCCGGCCGTCGAGGTCCCGCCGACGGAGCCGGCTCCGGCAGAGGAGCAGAAGAAGAAGGCCGAGAAGCCGGTGAAGGAGAGGAAGCCTCGGGTTCCGAAGGAGAAGAAGCCGAGGCAGCCTAAGGCCGCTTCTCATCCTCCATATTTCCAGGTAATTTTCCGATATTGAGCTTCGAATTTCGTCTTTTGTAGTGTTAGCTTGACGATCACGCGGCTTTGATAGTGGTGATTCTGGAGAAAAATTGTTCTTCGACTGTGAATTATTCCGAGGATTTTGATTAGGTTTGGAGTAGTTGATTCTGTAAAATGCTTGAATTATTATCTATGTACTTCAATGGTGGATTATTCCGATGATTTCGACGATCGGAGAGAATTTTGATTATGTAAAGCTTGATTATCATCTTCGTGTTAGGGATTTTGTTTGTTGAATTTCGTTTCTGATTCGTTTTCCGATCGTGTTGTCGGTGATTACAGATGATCGAGGAGGCTCTGATGGCTCTGAACGACAAGAGCGGCTCGAGCCCCTACGCCATAGCCAAGTACATGGAGGAGAAGCACAAGGCAGTTCTTCCGGCGAATTTCAAGAAGATTCTGGCGCTGCAACTGAAGAACTCCGTCGTGAGAGGAAAGCTGATCAAGATCAAGGCGTCGTACAAGCTCTCCGAGACAGGAAAGAAGGACAAGAGCAAGACTAAAGTTTCAACCGAGAAGAAGCCGAAACCGGCCAAAACGATGTCTCAGAGGGAAACCAGAGCAACCAAAAAGCCCGAGAAGGCCAAGAAGGCAACCACCGCCGCGAAGAAGAAGAAGAGCAAGAAGTCGACGTCTGTGAAGCCTAAGCAGCCGAAATCGATCAAGTCTCCGGGTGCTAAGAAGGCAAAGAAGGCCACTGCTTGAGGGATTAATATAGATAAACGTGTACAACAAAAATGACAATAAGCTCTTGTGGAAGTTTTTAGTGTATTTTGGGTTGTGTAAATTAGTCAAATCTCTAGTGGTTTTAGGAGCTTTTTTCTGCAGATGTTATGAACATATTGTGGGTCTTATGTAATCTGCGTTTTTGGTTGTGTTTTGGTGAAATTGTAGTTGGGGTTTGCATTTCTTCTCTCTGTAAACAATGGCTTCTGTTGTATTTCTCGAGGCTTTTTCTATCTCTTTTTTTTTTTCTTTTTTCTTTTTTTTTTTTTTTGTGAGGGAAGTTTATGGACGGTTGATGATATAAGTCCTGCTGGAAATTGAAAGTTTGGAGAATGTTAATCAATCACTTTTTTTATTATTGTTGAGAAATTCCTCAATGTTCGTCTGCAAGATCAAACAATCTGTATTTCAACACAAATCAAAAACAACTCAGATTGGTGTGACCTCCTGCTGAAGAGAATCACAAAAAGAAAAATTTATTCATCAATCCAATTCTACAATTAATGAATCACAAATCTCTCTCTCACTTTTGACACTCCAAGAAACTCCCTTTTCTCTGGAGAATTCTTGCTCTGTTCTTGGGATCTCACAGTTTCAACCTCTCTCTCTCTCTCTAGACTAACAAAGCTACCCTTTTATACACGGGTCAAACATCCAAATTACAAGTAAGTAATTTCCTCTTTTAAATACTGATTATGATCTACAGTATCAATTAAAATTGATTGGACTGCCACCTCAGAGTCAAGTATTTGACTCAACTCTTAACAATTATTATTATTAATTTTTGAATTAGAAGATTCACTTCAGTTAGCAAAATGGCAAGGACATTCTTCATTCTAGATTCTTCTTCTTTTTGGAAGAGGATCATGTGCTATTATAAATAATATAATAGTGGTAAAAGTTCGAGACTATCATATTATACTTAAGTGACACTTTAAATTCATTATAATTCAAGAAATTCAGAGAGTTTAATTACATTGAGATTATTTCTCATTAAGAAATATATATGTCGAAATTAGAAAATGTGTTGATGTGTAGCTTGTTTTTCAGGTCCTGTATCTAACATATAAAGATTTGTCTGATAAATTATTGATTCTCTCTTAAGTTATTATCTTATATAATAGGGTAAATTGTTTTCAGGTTCCTGAATTTTTCAAGAAGGTATGGATTGGTCTTTTAAATATATATTTTTTTTAATTAAAAAGTTCCTAAATTCTTAAAATGGTGCAAAGAAAGGTAAACGGCAGTTAAAAGTTGGACAGAAAATGTATGTGCCTCACGTGATGTATCAGTTTTTGTATAATTTTACAAAAATAACCCTACAAATATAAAAAAAAATAAATAAATAAAAATAAAAATTTCACACACATTATTTTCTTCTTCTTCTTCTTCATCCTTTGCCCTTATCAGATACAAATCAATGGTTTTACATAGAAAATCTCGAACCATGCTCCCTGCGCTCTCGTCGCGAAACCCACCCGAGCGAGCCTCTTCACAGGATCCCACAGCGAATTCAACTTCCCATCGCAAGATCCCTTCACCAGGAGCTCAGCATTTGTCGTCCTTTCGCAAGCCTAGCCCCTCGTCGTGAGATGACCCTTGGAAGTCCCACCCCCGTTGCAAACCCATCGCAGCGGCTCTCGAAGAGCATGGACTCGACGGATCTGGTGCAGCCAGGCTAATCTGGTCATCCCCCACTCTCCGGCCGCCCACCCATAGTCGATGAGCCCATCCTCCAAAACCCCCTTTGTTCTCCGGTGAACAAGATTGCAGAGAGAGAGAGAGAGAGGGGGGGAGGGAGAGAATATTGGGTTTTTTATTTTTTATTTTTTTATAAATGTTAATTACAGTTTTTTTTTTTTCACTTTAATTTTAAATTTTAAAGTTTTCATGAAAAAAAAAAAATCACGTTCTTTTATCTAAGCCTCCGTTTGATTTGGTGTTACGGTTGGAGTTGAAAATTTTAAGTTGGAGTTGGTTGACTTTTTAAAAACTAGTTATAATTTTTATTGACTTTTCAGAAAAAAAAAAAAAAACAAAATTGAGATAAAAAATTTAAATTTAAGTTGAATCACCAAAGGAAGCATAATTGTCACCCTAATTGAAGACATGTGCAACTCACGTGATCAAAAAACCATTTTCTTTTAAATGTTGTTAGGGTTTTACCCTTCTTTGCATATTTTTTAAGAGTTTAGGGATCTTTTAATAATAAAAAAAAGTTTAAGGGTCAATCGACATCTTCTTGAAAAGTTCAGAGATTATGGGAGTAATTTATCATATATAATAAGGGATCTACATCTTCTGTCTAACTTTTAGTAACTTAAATGGTGTCTAACCAATAATATTACACTATGTCATCTGAAAAAGTTTAAATTGCTTTATAACTGATTTTTTATATTTTAAAATCTAACTTTCTTTCAATGATGTGTCAAAATATAATTGGTTAGACACCATTTAGAACACTAAAATTAGACAGAATATGTCAATTCATAAAATAAGTACTTTAGCTTTAGTATCTCACAATTAGAATCAGTGTAACATATTTAGTTTGTCAAAATCGTTTGACACTTTAATATATAGGAAGATATGTATAGAAAAAATCAACGAAAAATTTATTAATTTGTCGGTGAATTTTGTTATTAGTATTAACATGAAACCCCAAATTTAGAACATACTAGGGTCATAGCGTGTGTAATTTGATATACAATGATGATGCGTGTAAATATATATAGTGATGAAATATAGTTAAAAACAAATATTTATATTTTGTAATACATTCTTTAAGAAAAGTATTACATCACATAAAACTAATATAAATTACTTAGTTTATGAGATTTTTCTCTTCCCCATTGCACTTGGCTTTTGATATTTTTCTCCAACCTCAAACATGTCAATTACATTATAGGTAAACTGACTACCTTCATAATATTCATATATGTTGATCTTGACATATATGAGGTACTCTTTGATACTTTTGTGTCTTCTAGAAAACCTTAAATTTTTTGCTATATCCTACAATCAGTAAAATGTTTTTTTTTTTTTTTTTTGAATTTTCAATGAAATATTGTTTATAAAAGTTCATATATATTAAATTAGAAAATTTACCTCCGGACTTTGTTGGAAAAGATCATCTGCTGAACAATTTAATATTTCTTCACCATTTTTGACAAAAATTATTGCTGCCATTGTTCCAGTAGGATCTTTTAGATTTGCTAAGAACTTGCATATGTTAAAATGGTAAAATAACAATCAGTAGTCATTAAATATAAGTTAGTTAATAAATAATAATCAATTAATATTTAATTTAAGTAATCATTACCTTGGAGAAACTTTAACATTTCTGTCACAATTACTGCATGTAAAGTATTGATTACATGCGCTTATGACATTGTGGACAAGCTATATAGCAAAACTTTTGTTGAAGATTTTCTATTATAACTGATGCTTTGATCCAGAAATTCGTTTCCTATAAAGATAATGTTAATACTTGATTTATTAGTTGTTTCAAAAATTAAATTGAAATCGATAAAAGCATAAAATATTTTTTAATAAACAATAATTACATTTTCAGCAAGATTTTGTTCGTCACTAATTTTTATTATTGTTTCAGGTGTGGGTAATGCAGTTCTTGCTATAGATGAAATTTGTGAAAATTCTGAAATTAATTTTGCAAGATAATCTCCATTGTTGGAAGCCCTGCAATCATATAATGTTACAAATTATTGTTATAAATTATAGAAAGCATATATATAATAAATTATTTATTTATTTATAAATTAGTGGATATAAAATACATACCAAGATTGCAGTTCAACAGCTTCTGACATATTTGAATTTATATGAGAAAAGTTTTGGGTTGTTTTGTTGCTATTGAGATGCCTACAAATGTTTATCAACAAACAATAAGGCCTCGTTTGGGGTTTCAACTCAAATTGTACTTTTTTATCTCAGTTTTTATCTTTTTCTGAAAAAGTTTTTGTCTTTTCTGAAAAGTCAATAAAAATTTTTAACTCAAACTGTATTTTTTTAACTCAAACTCATTCATTAAACGGACCCTAAGTAATTCAATTTAAGTTTAATAAACGAAGAATAGTATATTATACCATTGTATCGCGAGGCTTTCACTCATATACAGGCAACAGTTGACTTTGTTTCAATAACATTTGATATAGTTACAGCTTCATTTGGATGTATTGATTCCACGTGGTTAATAATATACGACGACGTCTGAAAAAATATAAAAATAGTAATAGTAATTACTAAATATAATAGGCAATATATTATGCAAATAATAATGATATAAATTGAAGTTAATAAATAGTCTTGGTTGAGTAGATGTGTCTCTTGAACTTCTGATATTTCATAATTTGTGTTGACTTGTTTTGATGGTTTTACGTGAAAAGCTACATCAAAAATATCTATCATATGAAAAAAGAATGAAAAAATAATTTATAATTTAAAGAAGTTTTAAATTTTTTTTAAAAAAAACCTAGATTTATAGTTGTGTCCACATAGTTCTTGAGGTCAACAAAACGGACAAAATTGAAGACATATGGAATTTCAACATCTTCTTCATTGCCAGCTTCTTCGACGATTGTAGCTCCAGAAATAATATATTCGTATTTATTCTCTACAATTTGATATTTGGATCTGATAGGACGTATGTAGGCATTTGACATAAAATAAAATTTTGATGCTTTTACTGTGTGTTGAAATTGTTAAATATCAGCTTCCATTATTGTTGCTTGTATTTTAGTTCCCTGGTACGTATTAAAAAAAATTGAAAAAAAAATATATATATCTTTTTAGAAAATAAAATGTTGAAAAAAATTACATATATATTTCACATACCATTGTGTCAATCAAAATTAATTTTTGATATCTTTTGGAGCTAAAACGTGCTGTTCTTGGTGATATTTTATAAAATACCATCATTTTGGCGGTCCATCTTTTAGTACTTGTAGATATGTCTTATGTAGCAGTAATTCTTCTTGCCATTACTGGAAAAAACAAAAATAAAAAAATAAAAAATAAACCGGACATAATAGATTCTATCCATTATCTATATTTGAGCCGGAAGATATATTCATCAAATATTTTAACTATTTATACTTTTTTATTTGAGACCGGATATAATTATTACCTTTTCGTGTGTGTGTGCGTGTGTGTTTTTTTTTTTTTTCAGACAGAACCGGGCACATAGCATTCTATTCGATCTTGCTGAAATCTTCAAAAAGTCAGAAATGGGGAAAAAGAGTGTTATATTTGTGAGTCACAATATTAAGATATTGAAAGGAAATAACTACTTGAGCATATAGATTACAATATTTTCTTCCTTTCTCTCTCTTTCCTTTCTCTGTCTCCATGCTCAAAATTTTTTAAAGAGTCAATAAATACTTTAGGAGGAAAGTAAAGTGGGGAAAAAAGAAAAGAAAAGAAAAGAAAAGTGATAAGAAGCACAAAAGGAATTGGCAAAAAGTTTTTAAAAGAGAGATTTTCAAATTGAATTATTTTTCGTAAAAAACCAAAAATATATTCGTTTTTTAAGAGTAAATTATTATGTTGGTTATTAAATTTTTAACTTTACTCAACTTTAGTCATTGAATTTTTTTTCATAGTTAGAATGCCCTTAAATTATTAAAATATTACTATTGTAGTACTTTACATTAATTTTTAGACGTAATCCATTAGTTACTATCACTTTTTGACAAAATTACTAACGGATTTCATTTAAAAATTACCATAAATGATTATTAAAACAACATTTCAATGGTTTAGGGGCCTTCCTTGTTCTTCTTTTTGTAGCTGGAATGACCATAAATTATTAAAAACATTGCTACCGTAATCTTTTCCGTTAATTTTTAGTTAATATCACTTTTTGACTAAATTATTAACAGATTCTGTCTAAAAATTGATTGAAATGACTATTGTAACAACATTTTAAAAATTTAAGAGTATTCCAGATACGAAAAAAAGTTCATGAACTAAAATTATATAAAATTAAAAGTTTAGAAACTAAATGAGTAATTTATCATATTTTTAAATAGGGACACAGTATTAAAAGAAAACAATAAAAAATTAACTATTTGAAACGTTTGAGATGTAATGTATTTGTATATGTTGTATGGATAATTTCGTAACTGAAAAAAAAAAGTTGTTTATTCCATTTTTCACCAAATAATAACAAATCAAAGAAAGAAATAGGCAACTATCCTTTTTCCGGATATCCTATCAAATTACTTTAGGAAACTTACAATCTTTGTCTCTTCCTTATTATATCCTATTCTTCTGTTCATTTTTCTTTCCCTCTTGCCAAACACATCCGAATGTGTTAAGGGCAGATTTCTATTTTCTATTTTCTATTTGCTCTTTTCTCTTCTCTCTTTCTTTTCTCCTTTTTTTTTTTTTTTTTTTTTGGTGGCCTATATATAATGATGGGCCACATGAATGTCAGACAAGCCTAAGGGAAGCTAAAATGAGCCCATGGAGGACTGAAGGTTGTATGCTTGGGCTGTGTTATCTATCTTTGCTTTTACAAGGGGAAGCCCTCTTTGCAGCAAGCCCAATTCTAGGCCCAAAGTTGAGCTTTTGGAGGCCCATTCACAAAATCCATCACTGCGAGTTAAGCCGATAGATATGATCAAACTAAACAAAAAAAAAAAAAAAAAAAAAGATTGTTAAACATTTAAGCATGAATTATAAATATATTCTTTACTAGTAGTGAAGTTAAAATATATATATATATATATATAAAATAGGATATTTTTCAAACAGTAAAAATTCACATCATTACGAGAATTACTACATTATCTTATAGCATAAATGTGAAAATAATAATAGTAATTACAATGTAATTATGTTATTCTTAATTTATTTAAATAAAATTTTGCTATATTTCAATTTTACTGTTATACATATGCTATGCAGTGTAATTTCTCAAAAATGTAAAACTATTAAACGAAGAAAAGAACAGTCAATCTGAAATGGATTTTATTCATTCATTTTTTTTTTTAACGAAAAAGTAACAATACAAATCAGATTAAATTGAGCTCAATTCATAAGCCATGATACAAACTTGGTATATTTACCCTTCAATTTAGAGCATTTTCTGAAGAAGACCACCCCACAACTGATAAAATTACCTTTCCTTTATACATGAGGTGTGATTGGACATGTTTTAGAAAAATCAATAAAGTGGGAATTGGCATGAGCCACACGACTTGTACTACACAAAAGTGGCAAACAGAGTTAGGAAGGCCCTTCTCGTGTCGGTGCTTTTTTTTTCCTGCCTTTTAATTACAAGTTGCTAATTATTTAGTTAACATTATGTATCAAGACTAATGTCTCATTTTTAGTCTCTTATATTATAGGAATTCCGTTGGGGTTATCTCAACGCGTGAGAGGGAGATTAGCTAATATAGGACAATCTGATGAATTAGAGAGTACTCGTTTTCGTTTGGAGACATTTTACAAGTTAGTGATTAGAATAAGATTTGACCTAATACTCCACGGACTAAAAATGAAACTGAACATAGATATTATCCATGCTTAACTGTCCATTGAACTTCTATTTACATTGCATTTCATATTATTGATGACGCTAAAAGTCCATTTGGTGATATATATATATACTTGCATAAGCATCATTTTCATGTCTTCAAATTTCATTCTTCCAAAATTTTGTTTTACTTAGTGAAATCATTTATTTTTGTCATCAATATTAAGATCCATAGTAATGGGATTGTTAAGTACTATGATGTTGGTTTAGTACTATCATTTCTGTATTATTGACATGCTTTTTTGTGTTAAGGAGAACTTTTTTTTTTTTTTTTTGGTTGCTATAATTGTGTTAAGGAGTTCTTCTTGAATTGTTTTGGTTGCTTCTTAAGTATATTAATAAATGACCACAGCTAATTTGCTCCTTTGTAGTACTAAGTGGACCAAAATCAACAACAAAGTTACTTCAAAGTTTTCTCAATTGACTTAACCTAAGTGATACAGATCATGTTTATCAGCAAACAAAAGAACAGAAACAATCCAAAGTGGGAAAATTAGACAAAAGCAATATTTTAGACTGGGACAAAATAACTTTCCTTGAATTTAAAGTACTTTCTCTATGAGACCCACAAATATTTCATGAAACGTGTTTTTAAACATTATCATGTCATAAACGTATCAGAACAAAAATATAAATAAATAAATAAATAGTAAGAAATATCCGGTTGATTATCGATTTATTAAGACCGTATGGTATTGGTAAAGTATATTTTTGCACCCTAAAGCTCTAAGCCCTTCTATCCATGAGGTGTGGTACACATATTTTTTCAAGAAATGGATAAGTGGGAATGGCATGAACCACACTGACTTGTACTAGAGAGAGTGGCAAACAGTAGTAGAAGCTCCTTTTTCCTTTCAGTGCTTCCTTTTTCAATGTCTACCAAGTATGATTCTTACAAACATTTGATTTATTAAATGTTTTTTTTTTCTTTTCTCCTTTTTGTAACTTTCCTGCTGTTTTCAATATTATCCTTTATCAAAAAAAAAAAAAAAAAAAATGTAAAACCTGTTCTTTTCCCAGTTCACCCTATAAGTATATGTGTGTGTGTGTATATATATATATTTTTAATATATAACTTTGTAGGTCCATCCATAGGCCGGCAGTCTCCTATAAGCTATAATCAGACAAATTTTTTTGGTGTGTAGAAGTGTAATCCATTAAGCACAGACATTTCACATGAAAAATTTGGCAGCCCCTCCGTAATTTTCTCATGCAGGCTACAATTTTCGCACTAATTTAGTTGAAATATTTTGAAGAACTAGTTATTATTCAAACTTCAACCTATGAGAATAAAGATTCGAAATCTGAGAAAATCAAAACAATGATATTAAGATATTTCTGAAGGGCATTGATGCATGAACCACATAATGACTAATTGAAGCTTCTATACACACACACACACACACACATATATATATATATATATATACACATATAAGTATAGCCATTTTCAAGATGTCCCTTTCACATTAAAATGCTGCATTCCCATTGGAGGGACCCTACAAATTGGTTTTATACATGTCATATTTGAATTGGAATGCCTACTAAGATTATTGTTTTTATAATTATGATGCTTTCTTTATATTCTTCTTCTCACATCTCCCTCGTCACTAACGAAAGTTTTTCACAAACATTTTGAGATCATGGAAGTCATGAAAGGGAAAAAAAAAAAAAAGATTATCTTAGCTTTTTTTTATTTATTTATAAAGTTTTTTCTTTTTTTCAAACCAATCCCTTTTCGAGGCTCTCAACCTTATCTTTAATATTGCATGAAAAGTTCACCAAAGATAAGCTGGGTTGCATTTTGTTGCGTGCCATCATAAGTATCATTTGTTCTCCAAAAAGGAGGGCTTGTTCTGGTCAACCATTATACTAATTGCCCTTTTCTCATCTTCATCAATATATGTTCATATATATATATATATATATATATATATATATATATATCTGTGTCCATTTTTCAAAAGCTCAAACGCCATGTTATGTGGAAACTTTTGGTTGGCCCATGACCCTAAATGTGTGACCCAACCAATCGAACTACATGTGTATGATCAATTTCAATTCTCCATTTTTTTTTTTTTACTTTTCTTTTTTTTTTTTTTTAATTTTTGTCAATTTTGAAAGTGTAGCAATCAAGAGAAGAGGAAAATATTCTTTATGGCAGTGACATGATATCAAACATGGTTTTCACTGCACTCATTTGATCAAACGTGATTGGTCGAGCAAGCTCATGGGCAGCTGAATGAGACTCTTCATTTTCATTTTCATTTATTTTATTTATTATTTTGGGGCAATGGGACAAGAGTCGGCAGAGAGAGAAGTAAAAACGCATTTTGGTAGCAATGTTTCTGTCATGAATAATCTTAATCATATCTTATCTTAATATTAATCTTTAGCATATATAAAAAAGTTATCAATACTCTCTCTTTCTATCATGTGTCAAACCTATTATTATTATTATTTTTTTACTTTTCTTTTTTGCTTTCATCCTTTTTCTTTCTTTTATTTTTTTCTTTTTCTTCTCTCATTTATTTTCTTTTATGCTTTCATCCTTTTTTTTTTTTAATTTCTATTACCTTTTTTTTCATTTCTCGTTACATAAATGTATATAAACATATACATAATCCTCTATATATCTATTCAATAACTTATATTTTTATTAATATGGTTGAAAAGAATTTTTGAATAATTTTTTTAAAAAAATTTTGTTAGAAGTTTTGGTTTTGGTTGTTTAAGTTTCTTATGGAGTTTCAATTTTTTGTTTCTTTTTCTTATTTTATCATTTTGTACTTTTTTTAAAAAAAAATTATTTAAATTCTTATATTTTTTACATTCTCTTTAAATTCTTATTTCTTTTATATATTATATTTATAGGTGCAAAGCGCGTGTTCTACTAATTAGACAAAAAAACGTGGGGAGGATAGAAAAACACCATGCCACGTGCTTGAAATTTCGGAGCTTAAAATCTTTTATATTGGATTGTATAAATGATTATGAAGTAACTCATAACGCCCAAATGGAATGTATTTTTCGTATCCAAGTATGTGAATCATTTGGTTTCTTTCGGCTTGAAAGAAAGAAACATGCATAAGCATTTTTTTATTACTTCTCAATTCTTGGATAAATATATATATATATATATTAATAATAAGTAATTTTGAAAGATTAAACAAGTGATACTACCTTTTTTTTTTTTTTTTTGTTCCCTGAAGAAAAAGGGATATTACCAATTTTGGTAGCTTATTATTTGCCTTGGTTCAATATTCCATGTAATTATAAATAAGAAAGAAAGTAAAATCATTATTTGGAAGACTTATTAAGGCAATCATTCCAATGTAATGGGATGTATAATTATGGATGTTATTTTACCATATGCTGCAAATTTGGCACCCTCCAATTGGCTAGTTAATTAGGCCAAGTATGTTGATTAAAAAATATGTCAAACACACATAATTTTGGCATCCACAAATCCAAAAGTGAGATTTTTTGCACTAATTTTGCAATCTCAAGTAAGACTGAACAAAATATATATATATATATATATATGTAAATATATATAATAGTCCCTGATAAAGATGAATTTTACATGTGTTTCATGCGTTCTAAATTTTGCACTTTTTTCATTATCTATTTAAAAGCGGAAAGCATGCATTAATGTGTCTTGGTACCATTCACCAAATGCAAAGGAAGCAATTTTATTCTACTCTAACAATTATGGTTAAGCCGAAGTCGCAGGTGTTCATGGAAACCAAAAAACAGGAGAACATAACAAAACAAAATAAGGAAAAAGTATCACTATACATAAGACAAAAATCGCCTCGAATTTACTGATCATGATATATTTAAAGGTGTATATGTATAAATTATAATGGTTGACTTTTGAGACCAAATAAGAAGTGTTTGGCTAATGGCTAAGTTGCTACTAGCTAGTAAGTGTGTCATGTATGTAGTACGATACACATTATATAAAGCTCAAGACGTAACAAGAAATTTAACTTAAAAATATCTCTATCAGTAATGCATGTTTATAAATAGAGTAATTGACCTAAATAATTCATGAATTCTTTTAAAGGTGACAGTTTGGTCCTTTTTTTTTTTGACCGAGACAACCCTAAACTCCTATTTTCTTGGTCAATATAATCATTTCCGTCAAACTCAGTTAAATTTTTAATGGAATCCTGTTGAAATTATCAATTTTGTACTAAAAAGAATAAATACTCTCCCTCTCTTCCCCTATTTCTCTCTCTCTCCCTTTCACTCTCCCCCTCCCTCTCTTCCTATGTCTCTCTCTCTCTCTCTCTTTCCCTTTGGCTCCCCCTCCCTCCTTCCCTCTCTCCCCCCTGGCACACGAACCCAAATTTGAGTTGCGCCACCGCTGGCCCCCTGAACACAGATCTGGGTTCCGCCGCCGTCGCCCACCCCCCCTCGTGCCCACGAAGTTGCCCCTCTTGTGGTTCCAATCTCTCCCCCCTGCGAGGCCCCCACTACCGTCGCGATCTAATTCCCACCCCCCCCGGCACTCTGATCTAGGTTTGGTCTGCCTCCCTTCCCCCAACCCCAAAAAAATCCTGAGAAGAGGGAGGAGGGAAGGATGAATTTTTATTTTTTATGAGTTTTGTTTTTAATTAATGAATTACTAAAATACCCTCTTATTTTGTTAGAAATGAATGAAATTGGATGGAAATGACTATAATGGCCAATATTTTAAGAGTTCAGGATCATCTTGATCAAAAATAATAAAATAAGGATCAAACCGTCATATTTTAAAAAATTAAGGTACTATCTGGGTCAATTACTCTTATAATAATATATCTTAATAATATTATATTAAAATATAAAATATTTATAAAATTAATAAAATCCTATATAGATCTAACCGTTGTAACCCCGAACCCTATTAAAAGTCTCTGGAATTCTCCACAGGATAAAAAGGTACATAGAAAATATGTATTATAATTATAAAGTATACATTTAGGTAGGACCTGAAGTTAGTGAAGCAAAAAGAGTTTGCGTAAGATGCTGAATGTTATTCTAGGGGTTACCATGAAAAAGCACCTCTAATAGTTCATGTAACATTTGTCAGTTTCCCATAAACTGGTCCACATTGCAAAAAAAAAAAAAAAAAAAAAAGGCGCACAACATTTTTTTACCAGTTGGTCCAATCAAGGTTCCACAGTTGGCTTATTATGCACAAACTTACATTACCAAAAAGCAGAATTATTCTATATTATTGGGATTGTAGAATATTATAATACTATGTATATAACATAGGAAAAGGTTTTCACTTAACCTTTGTTAACTTCTAACATTAATTTAAGCAAGTAGTTTGGATTGTTCATATTATTCTATATACATATACATATATATAAATATAAATATTTCTTTTTGTTTTTTTACATGTGTTTTGGAAACCGCATATTATGTGTGGCACTAGGAGGACATGTGAAGAGAAGGCAAAGACATGTATATATATAGAAGAAGGGGGAGAGTGGTCAAATTTGTCAACAAGGACAAAGCATGCCTAACAGGAGCCACGGTTGCACAGCGCATGCTAGACAAGCCATGGGCCCACCACAACCCCAAGATGCCCCCATGCTGATGACTACGACCAGTCTAATTTAATCAAATTAATAAACCTCTTTAATTCCCCTCAGCTAATATTAATCTACTTCTACTAATTAGCTCTTATTCATTTCCTTTTAATTGCAATTCCTTATGTATGTATATATATATATATGTACATATTTCTTGTTTCTGTAATATTTGGTCCCAAGAGAGAAAATAAGAAGCTTATATTCCATGTTTCTATTTAATTGACTTTCCCTCTAATACCATTTTGATAACTCAATTAATTGTTCAAGTAATTTATCTTACCATGTGAGAAAACTCTTAAATTTATTGGAGGATAGTAAATGGGAACAGAAAATTCAGGACAGTTGATAGCACCCCACTAAGCAATTGATTTGAGTCTTAGGTTTGGTCGTCCCTTTTTTTTTTTTTTTTTTTTTTTAAACAAAGAAAAAAAAAAAGTTTTGGTCATCTTCTTTTCTTTTGATTTGTGTAGGTCTCATGCATGAAACTATGTAATAGTCTCATCTTTTATTCAAGTAAGTGTGGGTTTTCCTTCACCATCATGATTTGGCTCCCCATCAGAAGTCATTCATATATTATAAAGAGCATGTCTTTTATGGAAAGTGGCACTTAGATTGCCCAAGGGAGGGACGGCAAGATATTAACTATCTTTGGCCTTTGTATTTATGTTGTCTCATTTCAAGTGTCTCATATATATGTAGCTTTCCCATAACTAATTTGTCCTCAAATCAACAGTTAAATTTATCATTAAGAATTGGTTTTTTTAACCCTAGTAACCGATCATGTCTCTATGTTAATATGAGATCATGAACTCCGTCTCTCATAATCCGACCCGTAAATTTCATCAAAATGTTATTGTAACAGTTGTTATAGGCAATGCACAATATACTTTTAGCTCCACCATTGTTGATCAACATATCCAGTAAATTAAAGTAAGAATTACATGAATTAGGTTTCACACATTTTCTAATTAATTCCTGAAAAATATGATAATTTAATAATAATAATAATAATAATAATAATAATAATAATAATAATAATAATAAAAGAGTCCGATTATTTAAAACTTTGTCCTATCAACGAAATATTTTTTTCTCATACGTACGTACTATAGTGTATATATTATATATTTGATCAAGGGACACTTTCTATATCGATCCGGTTTGAGTACTTCTTGTGCTCATCGGCCTACTAATAACAATACAGTGGTACTTGTAATTATCAATTAGTTTTTGTTTTGAGAGAATTCAGACGCGTGAGAGGAGAATATTAGAACAACTAAAAACTACAAAATATTTTGATAAAAAAATATGATCACATAATTCAGAATGATGGTCATGTGTTTCGAACTTCTGTATTGGTATAAGTTCAGGTTCAGCTTGATAAGCCCTGATGATCAGAATATTAATTAAATAATCAGGGTTTTAATCATTACTAATTCTTAATTTATATATGCTCCTGTCAGTTATAACTTTCATCTCTCTCAAAACCATTTGTTTTTCCAAGACTATAAATGACATTTTTTTTTGGCTGAAAGTATAAATAACAAATTGATTCATAAACGAATAAGAAACTATAGTTATTAATTAGAATCAGAGACAGCGTGATTAACTATTCGACGAATGGTCCTTTTTTTTTTTTTTTAATACATAAAGTATGAGGATGTTATAATGAAACGATTAGGTGTGAATTTACAGCTAAACTATATGTTTTTCTTTCTTGTTCACTTGTTTACACCCGGCCCTTTTAAAGCAGCTATTTATATATTAGATATACAATATCCCACCAAAGTAAGGTCCATATTTATAAGCTGGCTTTTAAGTGTATTAAAAAAAAAAATCAATCTTCTCAGCCTAAAAGAGGCTTTGCGGTAAATAACATATACATAAAGTCGTTAATGCTAATTAATTTGCTCAAAACCGTGCTTATCAAATTAATTAAAACTACGTCGGTTAGTTAGCTTGTCTGAGAAGTACAGCAACAAATATATTCATATTATAAAACATGGAGAACATGTTGTTCTTTTTCTTTTTTTACTCTACGTTAAAAACCCACTTTAGCTACATAGTAATGATAAACGTTGTCTATTTAAAGTAACGCTTTCTCCTCTATACACACACACACACACACACACACACACTAAAGCCTTTTTTGATAAATGCTACAAACTACTGTAGTGCATATATATATACTGTAGTGCTTTGCATTTTTTTTTTCTTTTGGTTAAGAATTTGACTACCACTTAAGATTTATGTTACTGTTTGTTAGCTAGAGTACTTGTACACAAAATATTGTGTGTGTGTGTGTGTGTCAGAGAGAGAGAGAGAGAGAGAGAGGGAGAGAGAGAGAGCTGCTGAGGAGTTCTTCACTCATATTGCACAACCACATTTTTACAAAAATATATGTTTTATATCCCAACATCAGGATATACATATTTATATATATGTTCTCCAATAATATGGTCAACTCCTCATAACAATAATACTACGTACGTACCAATTATATTAAACCTTCTCGAATATCGGCTGGTTGGATTAATATCAATCACATTTCACACCTGATCTGTTTGAATATATATATATATATATATATATAGATAGATAGATAGATATATATTCATTTCTCGAATATGCATATCCCAAAACCACAGTCCTCCGAGCTTGACGAGTTCAAGAACGCACTCAACTTACTATTATTCCCTTCTTGATCATGATCTCTAGAACTACTACTACTGCTCTGCAACAACATAAACGCCGCGGCCGAGTCCAAATCCTGGCCGTTCATCCCAAAGCTACACCGATCTCCATCATGATCTTGATCATCATGACTCAACTGCGAAGCAACAAACTTATCCAACGCCCTCCAATCAGTCACTTTTTTCTCCATACTAATATTGTTATTAATCATGTTTTCGCACCGGCCTTTGATGATCTGGTCGTTTTCTTCTTCGTTGATCTCCGATATAAGAGACACCGAGCTAGGCCGCTTTATAAAGGGAAGAGAGGGGCTCTCCAGCTGAGGCAGCTGAACAAATGGATCGGTGCTTGTGGTAGTACTGCTTTGGCGCATTGCGAAGTTGCTCAAGTTATCGGCTTCGATCTCTTGCTTGCACAAGAAACTCTGGCTGCAGGCCAAGAAGTTCGGCGGTGCCTGCCTTGAGACGTATTGGTCGATTGGATCGACCACAGAGCTCACTCCGCTAGGTTCGTCGTAAAAGTAGTTCGATTCCCATCCTTCTATGCTCCTGCTCTGGCCGTTGGTTCTCTTCTTGAAGGCTCGGCATACCACCCATCCTTCTTCCTAAAAAAAAAAAAAAAAAAGAATTTAATAATATACCATAATTCATTTATAAAAAAAAGGAGACATATAAAAAAGTTTTAGTACTTTTTTCAATGTGGTAAGAAATTGTCATGTAAAACTGTAAGAGTCTCTGTATAAATAATAATAATAATAATAAAGAGGTGATCTTGAATATTACACTTGTTTTATTTATTTATTTTTTTCTCCGGGAGAAAAAAGAGGAGATTAGAAGCTCATGAACGTGTTTTTTTGTAGGGAAAAGAAGGTTATTTTGCTTTCGGCTTTTGTGTTGAGTCAAATATTTTCTTTTCCCGTTAGGTAAAGATTAGAGAGGAAGTAGATGTCAAAAGTGACAGAAGAATATAAATATTAGGAAATGGGATTTTTTTTTTTTTTTCTTTTTGACGAATTGTTCAATGAAGAGATAGAGAAAGCCGTACTGAAAAGGGGAATTTGGAAGACACTGTTTTACGTGCTTTTGAAAGCACTTAATTACTTTTGACTTGAAATAGTTTGGTGGAAGTCTTCTTCCAAAACAACTAATACCCGGTGAGAAATATTGCAGAGATATTCAATCACGAATATATATGGTAAGGAATTAGAAAAAGGGTACTATTTGTAAATAATTATCTTTCTTTGGATGATGTACAATCAATATCAATGGCACATATATACACACGCACATAACACATAAATCTTCAATACAAATAACACGAAAAGAAAAATGTGTGACGCATGAACTATTTTCTAGACACAATGATATCTCATCGACTTATCATACAAATGGATATGAACAAAATTTGAACCAAAATTTAATATTTTCCCCAAAAAAAAAAAAAGAAAAAACATGGAAGGAGAAGGAGATCCACCATACATTAGGTCAAGAATCAAGAGATATTTTTATCTTATATAGTAGATTAGTTCACCATTGATCTCATTATATCAAAAACTATATACTATAATTTATTTTTAATTAAGTAGTTATAGAAGTTTATTGTCTAATTATATATAAAAAGATATAGAGATGAACATTATATATAGTAATAACTAGAACTTGCCTGAGGAGGTCCATTCTCGTCGGATTCAAGTCTGTATTCATGCATGATCCAGTCAGTCTTCTGTCCATTAGGAGCCCTTCCTTTATAGAAGACGAGGGTTTTCCTCATTCCGATCAGCCTGCTCTTATCATACACCGCCTTGTCCCTCCCCGTCGCCTTCCAAAACCCGGCCATCGTGGCTCGGTTAGTCCTCGTCCCCGTCGGATACTTCTTGTCCTTGTGGCTGAAGAAGTACCACTCATTCTGCTCTTCATATCCGATCCGACATCTCTCTGTTATATCATATCAATATGTATCAAACAGAAGAAACCCTAGCCAGTTATATGATTAAAAGATTGTGTATACATGATAGCTAGGAAAAATTAGTATAATATATGGTACTGTATATATATAAATATATATGTGCAACTATATATATATATATAGATAGATAGATATACCTTGGAGATCCCATGGTTCGATTCTGTAGAGATCAATGTCTCTGATGACATCAAGATCGATCTTCTGAGAAGCAACTTTCTTCCTCAAATAATAGCCAACGAGCTCCTCGTCCGTCGGATGAAACCGGAATCCGGGCGGGACGGTACTCGACTCCACTGAATCCATCATAAGGGTAATACTGCATCAAATTCACCACCACCACTATTCCCCTTATTACTTCATTCTATCATCCTTAAATCATAACGGTGTGGAGTTATAAAGAGAGAGAGGAGAGAGAAGAGAAGAGAAAATGAGAACTGGGGAAAAAGGTAAAAAGAAGGGGTAACTTCGTTAAAATATATAAAAAAAATAAAGAATAAGTAAATAAATTCTAAAAGGGAACAGTTAATGAACCTTCTAAATTATTATGTAGGTGACAAGTGTTATCAGAGATAATCATCAGCTCATTTGGTGGTGAGAGCAACACCCTTCATTTTTTTATAAAATTTTTAATTTTATTTTTTCCCTCTGATATATGGTAAATGAGCGCGTGTTACAAAACAAGGCCTAATTATGATATAAACTTTTTTTTTTATTTGGTCCTCGGGGTTGGGAAATATATATAAAAGAAGAGAGGACTAGGGGTGAAAAGGCGAAGAAAACCAAATCATGAGCTTTTTTTTTTTTTTTTTTTTTTTTTTTGGGGATAAAAACCAAGAATAAATTGGAGTTTGGAGAATTAATAGCCCATCTGTGGTGTAGTGGTGCTGAGGAGCCTGAGAGAGAAAACGGGACAACTAGAGGTTTGTGCTAATGATGTTGTCTAGTGTTGGTGAATGGTGCAAATGATGCATCAAGAACGGGGTTTCCCTATTATATTCTTATATTATATAAATATAAAAAAATTAAAAAAAAAACAAAAACAAAAACAAAGACATTTCTCCACAAATTAATACTCCATTCCCCCTTAACATAATATATATATATATATAAAACAAAAGATAAATATATATAAATATATATATATAGAGAGAGAGAGAGAGAGGATGACGTGATCAAAATTTAGCACGCGTAGGTTTCTCGAAAGAGAAAAGGAGAATAGAAGAAGAGAGGGGGACTTTGTAGTTGGAGGGGAGGGTAATAAGCTAAAGGTATAGCCTAGAGTTGAGTCCGAGAGAACAACAACTCATAAACACAAAAACATAAACAGAAAGAGAGAGAGAGAGAGAGAAATTAAAGGGGGAGAAAAGGAAAGGACTCTGAGTCCATGTCTCATTGTTGAACGGGAAGAGGGGGTCTCTGACTCTTTTGTCTCTTTGTCGATAATTTCCATGGCACATGATATCTGACCCAAAAACAACCTCCTTTTCTCTACAATTACATTCATACATATAACACTCGGCAACAAATATTACTATATCTATACATATATATACATATCTGACCCCCCCAAAATCAACAGGATAGCATTCTCTCCTCTTTTTTTCTTTTTTTCTTTTTAATATCGAGACTAGCAACACTAATTATGCATTTTGAGCTCTCATTAGTGTTCCTTGAGCTGGTTCAGCTTTAGCTAAATCAAATTTGAAGAGAGAGAGAGAGAGAAAGGGTTGGCTCAAACAGCTTGTTTCTCGGAATATCCCAGTGGATAGAAATTTATATATTTTGCCGATAATCTTGATGATCAGTACTACTACTACAGACCTTTCTTCTCAGGTATAATTAATTCTTCTTTTTGACTCCTGAAGCTTAATCCCAGAGGAAGGAAAAGGAAAACAAAACACCCAAAAAAAAAACAAAAGACTTAAAAATATGTTTTGAGTGTGACTCAAATTAATGTTATAGCAAGCCGCAAACTTTAAATTGGGCTATTAATAATGTATATATTTTAGAAGGAGGAGAGGAAGAGAACAACTTTACATGTATATATATGTATATATGTCGTTAGAATCTTACTGAGAATGAAGAGTAAGATCAAGAGGATATATATGTTTTTTTTTTCTTTTTTTTTTTCCCTCTTTTGGGATTTGTTTGGTTGATATAAATATGATCAGACCACAAGGGGGTATATAGTGATAACTTCCCATGCATGAAATTGATGAGTTGAAAATAAATTCATACCTGCTTCAGGTGGGTTGGGGTAGTAGTAGTAGTAGAACAGTTGGTTGTGTTTTTGTGTTATATATATATATATATATATATAACTATAACTCGTTATAAGACAGAAACAATGAAGAAGAAGAAGACAAAGAAAGGTGAAGAAGAAGGGAAAAACAAAGAAAACTAGCTAGCTAGCTATAAGGATAAAAAGAATAGTAGGAGAGAGAGAGAGAGTGGGCCGTGGGAGATAAGAAAATTCCGTTAGGAGGTGAGAGAAAGGAGAGAGAGAAAATAAAAGGAGCAAGTGAGGACCGCTCGATTGCGCATGTTCAATGGTTGTCCCCAGTTGCTGACGTCACTACTCCCCCCTTATGCCTTTATACCCTCTTTAATTTCTCACGATAATTTTACCTTCCATTTTTCATCTCTCCCGCTACAAAGGTTTACAGGCCTTAAGCCTTGTATAAGACTGACATTCTTTTTAACTCTATAATAATTCTGTATAATATCAATGATATTTAATACTACACATTAATTAAAAAAAAAATGAAATTCACATTCTGAGACTGACCAAATGCAGAGGTAGCGAAACTAGGAACAGAATTGGCTAAGGCTTGTTAGAGTTAGGTTGTTGAGTTAAAGTAAACGAGCTAGTCATACGAGTCAGTAAGCTAGACAACTTGTTGTAGTTGCTACAGTAAATTAGAGTAAATTCCATTCTTTATTAATTATGATGCTCAAAACTATTTGTTTTTCCGAGTATTTTTCTTAACTTCATTCTACTTAAAAAAAAAAAAAGAAAAAAGAAAAGAAAAAACTAAAAAACTAAAAAAATGTGTTCTACTCTTTTTCATGATATTCTTTCATGTGGTAATTGTAGGATGAACCAACATTTTTTTGACGAAAGATATTATTATTGCACTTAGACATTGACGTTTTATCCAAATTGTCAATGTCTAAATTAGAAGCTGCAGTTAGATAATAATATATTTCTCTCCTTGAAAAAATGTGTAAATATTGTCCAACTTATATTTTGATAACTTGCCAAAGCTTTAGTTTTACTTCTTAATTTCTGGTCGACTTAATCAACTCAACATGTTTATTGAATACTGGAAATTAGTCATGTACATTTGAAATTGGGAGAGAAAGTACAGGTAAGCTTCATACTAAAAACGTGTTTACCGACCTGTAAATGAATGTAGGAGGGAAAGGTAATGAGTTAGAGAGTAAAACAAATAGTAATAAAAGAGGATCATGGATTCTCTTTATGTTTACTGAATTTAACGATTTTGTTATTTTTAATATAATTACTAAAATATTCTTTTACTCAAAACAATTATATTGGCATTTTTATACCAAACAATTATTGATATATGGGAACTGATTAAGAGTATGCAAACAAAATTGGCATTCATTCTCTTTGAGAAGGAATTAGTATCAAGTAGATGCAAGATTTGACATTACATTTAATCATAACCTGTATTATTATATGGAACTCACTAAATTCTCATACTCTAATTTGTGAGTAAATACATGATTAGATGTAATGACTACTCATTTTTTCTTTCCTTTTCATGTGAAATAAACGTGCCCTACCAAATAAGAAAAATTAAAAAAAAAAAATTATAGGGCATTCAAGATTATCTTGTTTCATTAATTAGCAGGACTTTTAATTATAAATTATATGAATTTTCAGCTGCATGCATGTTTAGTGGATTGAACAAAATAGTCCGGAAGTACAATTAGAAACTTCTCTAGTATGGTAGGATTTATCCCTCAATCACTTTCAAATTGGCCAATTACTCTTCTTTTTATATTATTGTCTTACCTAAATTCTTATTATTTTAGTCCAATTACATGTCACTAAAATGGTATGAGGTCCTATTTGGTTTGATCAATTGTAGTATTAGGACTAAGACTAGGCAATATGAAACTCATAATTATAGTAACCAATTAATCTAGTTTGCTAAGGATTCAACACCTTAATCTCTTTTCCATTTTGCAATGAATTACGTCATACATATAATATATTTATAAGAATTATCTCATCCATGTAATATAATTATATATTTACATATGTTATTTCAGAGTCCAATAACTTTGGGATTCAACTTATGTGTTTTCTTATTCCCATTTATTTTATGTTTCTTTCAGTAATATCATGATACGTTAATTAAAAATATTCATTTAATTATAATATCATGATACGTTAATTAAAAATATACATTTAATTATAATATCATGGTCTCATTTGGCCTTACTTTTAGAGGCTGTTTTTATGTTATTAAAGAATCTACAGTAAGTTAGGGGTGTTTAGTAAACTTTACTTTTGTCCAGTAGATTATAAAAATTACTGCAACACAATAGAATTTGATAACTAAGTCAGGGATTAATTACTTTAATACGGTAGTTTTTGTTGTCATTAAACAAATTTACTAAAATATCTTTAATAACAAATAATAATTCAAATCTACTCACTTTATTATCTCCATAATAAATAATAAAATTGCATCCCACTAAGTCTATAAAATTATCTTTCCTCTTAAAAATAATTTCAAATTGTAAATTATAACTTTGTAACTTATTTTAAGTTTTATTAGTATAATTTTATGTGTACTTCTAAGATGAAGAAAAAAAAAAGATCATAGTAAATAATTTTTGAAAAATATTATTGTTATAACTTTATTATTATCGATAAATTATTTATTTTTTATAGGAGAATATATTATTGGTTTTTTTTTTGAAACGGAGAATATTTTATTGTTGGTATACACATTCACGCATCTCGGAATTAGAGAAGAATACAATATGTCCTTTTAATCATTACATGTATGTACAATAATTTTTATTCATAGTTTATCAAAAACCTATATGTTTTTAGGTATAGTAATTTTGAACTCATAACACAGCCATAACAAAAAATTTTCACAGCACAATAATACCAAATTGATTCCATATCATATTAATTAAGAAATCATATTAATTAAACACGTATTATAATATTATTAAAAAAATAAAAATAGAAACACGAATAAGAAAACATATAAACTAAATTCATAATTTTGCCTTTGACTGCTACCTTCCCAAGGGCCCTATAAGCCCCTAACTGAAAGCTCCTCATGAACTTGCCTTGAATAATTTTTACAATTCTCCCCCAAAACTAAAACTAAAATAAAAATAAAATAAAAAACAAATATATCGTCAAAATATCGCGAGATAATGATCATTCCCGTAGCCTTTTCACTTTTCGTTATCAAACAGGCTGACAACACCTGCCACGCTGGCAAAACGGGAGGACAGCGCGCCACGGGTTGCCGCCAAAACGACCGTCCAGTCATCGGAGCCGAGCTCTTCTTTCGCGCGGCTCCCATGGCTTATTTTCATGGTGGAATTACCAAAAAGCCCCCACCAAGACAAGAATGATCAGCAGGGGCGTTACGGTCAATTTGGAGCCGTCCAATTTACTGTCTACAAATGATTGGTGGACAAGTATTTCTGAGAAGGAACCGTGGGGAAGGGAGTAGAAAAGCAAGGGAAAACGTAGACTGGAGGAGAAAGATCAAACAAAACCAAACAAACAAACAACATTAAAAAAAAAAAAAAAAAAAAAAAAAAAAAAACAGCAACAGTCGATTTGGGAACAAGATCACAAACGTGGAAGAGTCTGGGTTGGTGTAGTAGTACTTTACGTAGATGATAAACAAAGCAAACATCCAAGACAATAACAAAAATTTCCTAGAAAAGCCCCTTTCCTTTGATTATTTTATATCAGGTTTTGAGGACCCCCACTTATTGTTTGTTTTAGTATTTCTTTTATATATATATATATATATATATATATATATATACACACACACCCTCCAAATAAAACAACGTTGTATATTAATATATATATATATATATATATTGTGTGTGTATAACCATTTTTTGCTCTTGGTTTGTACTATATTTTGTTCTTGGAGTTTTAATATATCTTGTAGTCTAGAGCTGAAGAACTACTCACTCGTTCATTTTATAATGGTAAGTTAAATCACAACATCTTATATATGTCTGTGAATGTTGTTTACAAAAACATTAATGATCACATTCATGATATGGAAGCTATATATTTGACTGACCAAGTTATTAATAGTTCGTCATTAATTCCAGATCTTCTTGATTGCTCCATCTCGATTTGCTTGACACTTGTATATGATGGAAATTAAGAGACGAGGTTCGATCCCAACAGATCAGATTTGATTTGGTTCACTTCCTAAGTAAATAGAAATAGAAATTTGGAAGTCCAAATTGTTTTGCCTAAGCTATTTAAGTGTTTCTATTGATCTGAGAATGAGTTATATAACTAAACGCGAGTGACTATAAGCATATGGTATCATGCAGTTTACATGACTTATATATATAATTGCAATTAATTAAGTTTCCGGAAGATATTAAAATTATCAAACAAAGTAGAGATATTATTAACTATCATAACAAAGTTGAGGGTCGGCATATAAGCAATTCTCCAAGCGAGAAAGATATTTGTATGGAAAATTGTTTCTTTATATGTGATGGAGAACTGGTGAGAGATAACGTCATTATTTCTAACTGTAGAAAGTACTGAGTTATATATATATATATATATATATAATATGTTTATTATAGTTATTTGTTTCTAGTGAAAGATTAAAAATAAAAAAAAAGGGGTTATGGGTACTAGTTAGGTGGTGGTGATGCAAAAATATCTCATGCATTGTTGTACTGTCATTATTATGTGCGGCTCTCTTTTTTAACATGCCATTTCTCTCAGACGATTAGAAGAAAGAAAACAGTGTACGTTATCTTGATGAAGCTGCAAAAGGTTAATATTCTGCAAATATTCAAAGTGGTCCGCTCACTTTGTTTCCAAGATTGCAATCATATACATAAGGAATAGACCACAGACAAAGACGCTCAAGATGATGAAGCAGATATTTATATTTCTATATATCTATAATATATCAATTCTCTACTAAGCTACATCTATAATTTTACGGTTAAAATAGTTTTATGCTACCGTGTATATTCGGGTTCAAATTAAGATATATAAACATACGCAATATTTAGAATATATATACAGTGATCAACATAAATATATATACATATATATAGCTAGACATAAACAGATAGTAAAAGTACTTGAATGAGCGTGAAAGGAAAAATCATAATTGTTTCAATCAAATTGTCCAGTTGAAATTAGTTTCATGGATCTTTTCCTTGAGATTTTGTTGAGTTATTAGTGTGTGTGTATATATATGTACTCGAAATGATGAAATTATTGAAAGCTAGCAAAACGTGGTTCACGTGTCAATATTATTAAAACTAAAGTTTGAAAAACAAATTAGATTTTTTTGGCCTTCTACACATATATATGTAACTAAAAGACCAATTTGTATATACACACACATATACATCGTCGTGTATATATGTATGCAGTTGGTGAAGACAAACGCATGCGTGAGTGAAAGTTTGAACATTTTACATAGCTCATGTGATGTGCCAAACAACAATAATTTTTACAAATAAAGTATAGATATATACTTACAATACAAGCTCACGATCAAAATCAAAGAATATTTCTCTCTCTCTCTCTCTCTCTCTCTCTCTCTCTCTCTCTTTTGGGGTCTTTTTAGTCCAGAGGTTATGGTTTAGGTGTATGATCAGGGCGGTCCATGTATAGTTGATTGACAGGGATGCATGGCATGGTGTTGGGTATAAACCCACCCTAGTTTTGAACTTTGACCGACCAAGAAAAGGATGTGTGGCTAATGCGACATCGTATTGTGGCTCAGACGTACGCAGGGCTATATTGGGTACAATAAGGAAAAAAAAAAAAAAAAGATAATGAATGAGCTTGGGGAAGCCGAATATATATATATTTATATATATATGTAGTGCAATGAAGTAGTAGTATATGGCTAGTGATGCGGACACGCAGCCACGTAGGACGGTGGTGGGTCGGCCGCGGTCGCCAATCATGCGGCGGACCTCATCATTGGATCTTCCCTCTCTTGTGGTCCCCACCATAAACGGGGTTTTTTCTTGGGCGGTGACCCAAAACCCTGCCCTGTACTACTACGACTACTTATGTAATCTCTCTCGATATATTTTCCAATTTTTTTTTTCAATTTAAATACAAAAATTTAGAGAGAGATGGACCATAGGGGTGTTTGCGTAACCGGCAAAAGGAGATCCTTTGGGGGTCCTATTAGGATCTTAACCCTTTTGACACTGACCTCCAAACTCTCTCTCTCTCTCTCTCTCTCTCAATCTAATTACATTACAATCTAACCTTTTAAAAACTTTTATTTTTATTTTTATTATTTTTTTTGGGGGGGGGGGGGGGGGGTGGTGGTGTTTGAAAAGAAACAGAAATACTATGGCTGATATTGGTGGTTGGTGAAGAGAAATCACTACAAAATTTGCTGACTCAAAATAGTTTTTAACCGGACTACACTTGAACTTCACTACTCCTATGTGTATCAATTCCTAACTCTCTCTCTCTCTCTCTCTCTCTCTCTCTCTCTCTCTCTCTCTCTCTTTTCTTTATAAGTAGTAGTAGTGTGAGGTGTGAAGCATAAGCTTTCTTTCAAAGGGGAATGCACTATGTCATACTATAATTGCACCTCTCTTGTAGCTATACTAATTCTAACATTTTGTTGACGTGAAAATAAATTATATTTCTTTTTAGACCCCTCCATAGAGTTTCACCGGACAATTATGATTATTATCATGAAATTATCAAATGAAACACAAATTTTTTATACCCCAATTTGATGGATATAAATGAATTTGTTTGTCTTTTCTAGATTTTGTTGGGGGTGTGATTAAATTTTTTTTTTTTAATTTTTTTGGCATCTAAATTTTGTCGTTCTATGAGGTGATGATTGTTCATCATGTGGAAACATTAATAGAGTAGAATACCCCCTGTGGCCAAGACCATCTTCAATGCATTGAGCCATACCAATGCTATATTTATTATAAAAAAAAATACAAAAATAACATTATTTTACTTTATATTCTAATATATAATGTTATTTCTATTTTTTGTTATTATTATTATACTTTGAAACTTATAAAAACCAGCATCTAGTATTTAAATAATTTAAAAATGAAACTAGTGTAATAATTACATGATAAAAGTAAAGCTAACAATCAATATGAATCAAATGCTAAATTTGACATTAGCTTTATCTTGTGATAAATTTGCCACAAAATTTAGTATTTGACAAATTTGACATCGAATATAACACTACATTAGAGAGTACTTTTTTCATCCAAATATCAAAATTTATTATTGGCACAACCTTTTAGTATTGCATTAGAGATACTCTAATATATATATATATATATGCATCAAATTTTCAAAAAGTTTTGGATTGATTGGGAAAACGGAATGAATACTTCCTCAAATGAGATCTTTCTCAATGGTAGAGCTATATTGTTGCTATAGCAAACGTATGGTCTTGATGTTAGAATCATTAGTAAGAGCAAAATCCCTAAAGACAAAAGAAGTGTATTGGAGGTTCTACCTTAGTACTCATCATGGTTCATCGATAAAAAATGAAGGAAAGTTCCAATAAAAATGATTTTTTTTTTCAAATTTTTATTTAAAAAAAAAAAAAAAGCAATGGAAGGTAGAACTTTCTATATATGATGCATGATATGAGACTGAATTGAATACAGTCCAGCAGGAAATAAACCAATGGGACAGAACTCAAACGACTTTTATAATTATATACGTGTTGTTCTTACCAATAGAGAATAAGACCTTATAAGAGAATATTTGATTACATATATATATATATATATATTTATATATGACGTTGATAGCTAGTCCATGCACATGTATATTTCACTTCAACCTATATCTATAGGTGTAGTGGCACACATGGGCCAGTATAGTTGAGAAAGGCATATATAGGAGAATATTTGTGTAAACTTTTTTAATGTAGGTTTGATTTAATAGTCTTACCAAAAATAGATTTAATTTAGTAGTAAATCTGCACCGACGTCTTATGTTAAAGTTTTAGAGTTTGAAGCTGATCATCTCAATTTCTAGTTGAGTTGAGGACCGATGAATTTGAACTTTAGATCTTGTTATTTTTTAAACCGCACTATGATATTGATATTGATAAATAGAAGTAAATTTATTATATGTATATGTATATGTATGTATGTACATAGTAGTTCTGTAGGTGTAAACGTGAGGGGGTGGCAACAGATGGGCCAGTAAATGAGAAAGACCGAACAGATTAATTGATGGAATGATAGTCACAAATGAGAAGAGGGGGTCCCAACTAAGAAGATCATATATATGGGGATCATATCTGGTGGGTTTGGCCTATATATGCGTTGTCTCCGACTCTGCCAAGCCTCGTGTAAACATGAAAGTGAGAGGGTACTCTAAATAATTATAATCCGATTTTTTTTCTTTTTAATTATTTTTTTTATTTTTTATTTTTTTTTCTCGTTCATTCATTCATTCATTTTTTTTGGGGGGTCCAAATGGAATAATATCAATGTTATAGAGCGCGTCGAATTGACTTGTTAGATCTGTTTTGTTGCTTATTGTGTTGCAAAAGTACATGCCCAACTTTTTTGGTTTCTAGATTCATTTTTTTGGATACTGATTAGACATGTTAATATAAGTTTGCCTTAGTTTGTCAAAAAGTTTGTTGAATATTCTTACTTTGTCACCTTTTCAAAATCCTTGCATAATTCTTTAAAAAAAAAAATTTAATGAATAATTTTTCCGATCATGGCCTAGGGACGTTCTCTTTGGTGAGCTCCAATTAATGGACTTGTAATCTACAATTACTAATGACGTGTGGGAAAATGAAATTGTTACCTAGTTTGATGAAGGTCTTGAATACATATATGTATCAAAATATTATATATATATATATATGTATATTTATTATATAATGGACTCGTCGTTTAGGTCATATATGATTAAAAAAAAAAGTTAATTATCGAATAATATTAAGGAATATCATTGTTGTTTAACATATACTAAAAAAAAGTGTATGAAACTCACATATATATTATGAGATTTATTAGTTATGATATTTAACCAACAAATCAAACAGCAAAAAACTACCCATTTCATAGAATTTAGAGATATCGATTGATATACATATGTATGTGTGTGTGTCTATATGTATATATGTATATATATATATATATATATATTCATCACACAATTGGAACTGAATCCGATTATACTCATTAATTTGAAACGCAACAGGGGAAAAAATGGGCTCATCATAAAAGTTATGGAAAGCATATAAAAAAGAATGATTCTATTTCGATTAAAGGGAATGTCCACAAACGGCCTTATAATTATTTCTCAGCGATGCTTCCATGAGCTTCCAATTCACACATTTACATTTCATATTGGCCCCATATAGATATAATTAGTATATATACACATTTATATGTATGTATATATATATATATATATATATATATGCGTGTGTGTACCATGCATATCTCAAAAAAACGTGTGGCCTGCAAAACCGATACACATCTTCTTGAAGATACAGTATTATATTATAGCTACATGAACAACATGTTTCAGGCAGGTGAAAATATTTTTTTGATTAAATCATAGCCAAATTCATTATAACAAAACCCCAATAATTACTAATCATTCAATTAATTAAGTCCACTTTTTATGGATCAAAGTTAAGCGCTACTTGTAATTTAGCAAATAGAATGATTATGAAAACAAGTATGATTAGTATTATCTTTTTTTTTTTTTTTTTGGGGTGGGGGGGGAGTGAGGTAGATGATCTTCATAATCAAATTAGTGCATTAAATGTTAAGCATCCCGCACGTTTGTGGTGAAGTACTCTCCATCAAACCGACTCATAATTATTTTACTTTGAGTGGACTCATACCCTTTTTTGTGTCCTGTTTGATGTCAGTAATAAAGAACGCAATAAGAGAGGTGAAAAATATATATATATATATATATATACTACAGTGCAACTAGGGTAAAAAAAAGAAGCTAGTTTTTCTATCTTGTAAATTATATTAATACATATAATGAAAAGAAGAAGAAGAAGAAGAAGAAGAAGAAGCTAGCTAGTTGTATCTGGCCACTTGTTCGAATCAGGAACAAAAAGAGACCAGAAACGGCATGATCATGAAAGATCAAAAGGACTAGTTAGCTAGTCGTGTTAACTCTTGAACATGGCGTGATGTGTTGTAAAGCTATTGTCCTTTTCAGCATTCTTTTTTTTTTTTTTTTTTTTTTTTTGGAAAAGAATTTTGTGACAAAGTATAAAAAGAAAAGGTTCTACCGTCTGACTTTTTTTTTTTTTTTTTTTTAAATAATGATAGTTTTGAATTGCTAGATGACATAAGAATCATGTCAAAGTAGAAAAATATGAGAATTTAGAGGAGCCCAATGAAAATCTAATGTTTTCAAAAAAATATATCTACATGTGGGATTTTTCAGGGGTGTAACCGTGTGGGGGAGAATAGAATTGGGGGGGTGGCGGATGGAAAAGATAAGGAATAAGAGCGGGATTATTAATTACCTTAGAATGTTTATTTGCCTATTGAAATCGAAATGAGGAAATAACCCAATTTCTTTTACAATGCTTACTAAAATTAAGAATATAAATCTTATTAATGTAATTGAATGTCCGTTTATATAATTAAATGATCTATTGAGTTATCTCGTGTGAATTTATTAAGGATATATAAATAAATTTAGCACTCATATCAGAGAATATTGCTAAAGAGGATACAAAGATTGACTTCCCTTTTCTTATATTATGTGAGGGGTACTATATTTATTTTTGTTGTTCATCTTCTAAGTAAAATATATTATTAGATAGTAAATATTATTAAAAAAAAAATCACTACTCAATTTTTTAGAAATTAGAAATCTCCCTTTGGATCGCTATCTCAATAACTATTATATAACTCCAATATAATATGTGTTTGGTTAGTGATAAAACTTTCAAGTACACTTAAATGATTTTACTATTTCATAACAATTCTAACTCAAACCTAAATCCAATTTTTTCACTCGTTAGAAATTCATACCTAACTTATTTTTCTATATTTTCACTATTCAAATATTATCTTTAATAAAAATGATGCAAACATTCTTTTTAAATAAATTTTTAAATGTAATCTACGATTTAAATGGCACTCGATCAATATATCTGAGGAGAAAATTACTTAAATAATCACTTTTTTTAATCTATTGACCAACATAATATAAATTCTCTATTATTGGTCAACGTGAAACAAATTTTAGTTAATTTTAATTTAATTTTATATTATATTAATTTAATATTAATTTTTGATATTATGTTAGTGTAATAATATCTAAATTTGTGTCATTTACGTGGTGTTGAATGAGAGAAATTTTTTGATTTGTAATTTAGTTCAATTGAGTTGGGTCTAGGTCGGCCCTTCTACTTTAGAGCTCTAGAACATTGGGAAATGGGAATAAAGCCAACCCAAATTCCCATTTTTTGGGAGCTAATTTTGGACCTTGGGTTGGGCCTGGAAATTTATGGACCAGATTTTCATCCATAATGGTGAAATTAATAGAGAAGAAAGAAGTAAATAGTGGTTTTTAAAAAAAAAATTTTAAAGTAATTAATAGGTTTTGAAAATATTTAAAATTAATAATAAATAAAAAATTAATTATATAAATGATTTATTTATGTTTTATAAATATATTATTTATTTAATAAATTAATTTTATACCTAGTAAAATTTTTATTAATTGGGTAAATTTGTTATTACTTTATTATCAAACCTTACTATTTATTTTAATTATTTTGTAAAAAAACTACTTACTACAATTTCCCAATTTCCCAATTAAAAGACAGTGGTATTGCTTTGAAAGGCTTCAAAATGATTAACGGTGGTGGTTTGTTTATTAGAATTTCCACCGCACCCCATAAAAGTTGAGGACTACCCAACAAAACATGGTTCTTCCTTGATTTATTTATTTATTCTTTTCTAAATTCTATTGCACTAACCTTTTTCCTTAATGTATTCATTTTCTTTTTGCAAACTATTTGAAATATTAGTACACGACAACTAATTACATACTATTTTTTTTTCCATGTTTATTAATCTTAGAATAAGCCATGCACCAACTTACGAAAGTCAAATATTCAAAAGAGAAAAAAAATTTCGAAAGTCACGGAGCTAATCAAATAAATTAAAGTCTATGGTTGACTTTCTTTTGTGGGGGATCAGATCATATCTCCCTTTTCCCACAAGATTTTCAAAACTCCTATCAATGCTAATTTGTGCCACTTATGTCATAATAGATAGTGGTCATGTGATAATGCTAAATGGCTTTCTACTAGTATTGGTGTTTTTAAATCACCGACTAAATTTTGCTTTATTCATCAAGTAAGAAATGTATAAAAGAAAAGAGATAGATAAGAAAATGACCTAATGAGAAAGTGATTAAAAAAAAAAAAAAAAAACCTATAGGTCACCATTACCCGAGTCACGAATTTTGTTAGACAATTAAAAATGTTAAGAATCATGCAACATGATCAGCAGTTCGAGTTCTATATTAAGTTCAAACTTGGATTAGTAAATTTTCAAGCAAGATAATTAAGTTATGCCCTAATTTGTTTGAGGGACATGAAATATTTAACTTATTTTTTTAAAGACTATGAGATCTCTTCTTTTATTTTCTCTGGTTATAGTCAATTTAAGAAGGACATAATTTTAAGAGAACACAAATCTAAATAAATGAGTTAAGAGAATCTCAAATGAAGTGTCAATGCTAAATTTTGACGTGAAAAAATCACTCTTCAATGAAGTGTTGTTTTTTTTGTGTTAAAATTGGCTAAATACTACTTTATGGTAAATTTAACATTAAATATAGGGCAAATGAAATAAAATTTGATATCAAGTATAATTGATTGTTATTGGTTGAGGGATTAACCTTTTTTATTATTTTAATAATAAAAGTACTTCACTTTTACAAGTCTAAAAGCTTTATTAATTATGACAAAAAGTAGTCAGTAGGTATAACATTTAAAATAATATTATACATTAAATACAAAAAAAATAACATTTTAAATATGTCTGTTATATTTTTTAGAGTCAATGCAATTTTCACGTTCATATTTTCATTGGAGATGGTTTAATAAGATGGATATTCACTAATTTTCTGTTGAATTTCACGAGACGAGAATTTTCTGATGTGGGAATGCATGCAGTCATGCACAGGTACTCTGGGCCTCAAGAAGCCCACTGGCTTTTGTCTGCGGCCCAAATGGACGTGGGGCCCATGTTTCGGCCCAAAAAATGGCCCACTGTATTGGATTTCGTCTTGAATGACAGCACTGGAAGATACTGAGTGGGGACCTCCTGGGAAGCTTCCTGCCACTGTCAGCCCCACACCTGTCCAAAATTCCAATCGATTTTTGTGGGGAAAAAAAAAAAAAAAAAACCTCACTCAATTGATAGAGAAGAAGAAAAGAAAGAACAGAGCCAAGGAACGAGCAATCTCGCCGATCAAAATCCCAATCTTCCAAACCCTAACACTCAGAAGCCAATCAACAATGTCTTCCACCTTCAGCGGCGACGAAACTGCTCCTTTCTTCGGCTTCCTCGGCGCCGCCGCCGCCCTTGTCTTCTCCTGTACGCACTACTGAACTTTTCCTTTTGGTTCCCGAGAAAACAAACCCTAAAATTGAAGCTTGCAGAATAATTGACTGATCGAATTCTGTTACAGACTCTTTATTGTCTCGATTAACTTTTGCAATTGTGAATTTCGACGCAAAATTGATGTACTTTTGGTTATTAGGTCATACGAGGGGAAAAAATGAAATTGTAGATCGAATTTCATAGTGGACGCGTCATTTAGATGTTCTGATGCGAAATTGATGAGTTTTGTGGCTGATTAGGTATGGGAGCGGCTTACGGGACGGCGAAGAGCGGTGTCGGAGTGGCGTCGATGGGAGTGATGAGGCCGGAGCTCGTGATGAAGTCGATTGTTCCGGTTGTTATGGCTGGAGTGTTAGGTATTTATGGATTGATTATCGCCGTTATTATCAGCACCGGGATTAACCCTAAGGCCAAATCTTATTACCTCTTTGATGGTTACGCTCACCTCTCTTCCGGTCTGGCTTGTGGCCTCGCCGGTCTCTCTGCCGGTATGGCCATCGGTATCGTCGGCGATGCCGGTGTTAGGTACGCTTAATTTTCCATTTTGCTATAGTTGATTGACTTCATTAGCTAATTTTTTTTTATACCAAAATTCCCAATATATTGGGAATCAACTAAGGGAGCCATAGAAGGCTAGCTTGTAGCAAGTGCTCAGTTGCTAACTACATCAGCAAAATTATTACTAACTATGAAAGCTATATCTAAATTGTTAAATTCAAGACTTTTTTTTTCAAGATAATAACAAAAATTTCCCTTCTATTTCAGTGAAATAACGTTCCAACCATGTTTTTATGAATGTTTATTTATCTGCTACTAATATAGATATTATTAGAACTTATCCCTTATGTTTTACGAGTCGTGTTAAAAACCTCTAATAGCCTCCTTCAGAAAATATGTTCAAATGGTGTAGGGGATAGTTGTTGCATTTCCAAATATGTAGAGGGGATTTTTTTTTTTTTGGTTATCATTTTTTTTCCTGGGTGCTTTTTCTTTTTGTTTCTTTCTATTTGTTTGAAAGTGTCAACTATGATATTTATGTTGGTGGTTGTGTATTGATTTCTTTGTTCCGACCTGTGAAACTATGTTGTGTATTTTATTGTGTGCTTCACTATGTTAACTTAAACGTGACAATTGAAAAGGCAATGTCCATGTGCAAAATATCCATTCAATTGGTTTTGATGATGTTTGCGTGGAATGTGTTCCATCGAAGGATGTGTTCAGTGAATGACGCTTAATTGTACTGAGCTTTTGGTCTCATTTGTTTGGACTATTTTCTTTTCTTTTGATGTATCTGTTTCTAATGGTTATCACATAGCTTTAATTTGACGTTTTAAGACTTTACAATTCTCTTTTCTTTGTATCCTGGATGACACACTTGAACAAGATAGGGAAAAGGTGATCCTGCTTTTTGGTTTTATGATTTCTGCAATCTGTCTTCTGATTGAGATTTGTAGTGTTCTAGTTGGTTGTTTTCACCTGTCTTTGCTAAGTTCTATGGAAAAAAACATAATAGCTGTTTATTTATCTAGTTGCCCAGTTGCCCAATTGCCCAGTTGCCCAATTGCCTAGTTGCTTTACTTGTCAAAGTCATGAATGACGGGGCCTTTTAATCAAAAGTTATTTTTTAATGATGTATTTGGCAGTATATGATAAATCCTTTTCATTGCCGAATGATTGGACTTGATTGGCCAAAATGTAGCTTCTAGCTTGTTGGATTGGTAAGTCTTCACCAGGGTTAGGGAAGGTTTATGGGGAAAGAGAGATTACTTTTCTTTATTTAACCAATGAGTTAAAAATTATAATAATTATTGTTATAAAACAGCTAAATAAGTTTTCACTTATTGGTCCTTGACATCAAAACTTTGTCAGGAGTCCATCGTAGGATAGGTTCACTACATTTCAGATGTCTTCTTATACCTTTTTTGTTTTTTGGGTAAAGATTGAAAGATATATTCTCACACACCAAAATAGTGTGTATTGGCTGGATAAACTTATCCACTTTGTTTGTCTCAAGTGTTAAAACAAATATATAGTCCGTCATGACTTGATAAATCAAGAGATGCCGTACCCTCTAGCTTTACTTGATTGTTGATACACAGGTTATTTGAAGGGGGGAAAAAATGGTGTCGATAGAATTGACTTGATGTATAAGCTCCTATATTTTGCGACAGTGGAGGAAAATAATAGTTGCTTATGTATGTTTTTGGACAGATTAGATAACTCCGTATTTTTGCTAACTTTTCGGTTTAATTAGTTAGACAGGAAACTTCTATGATACGCATGGTCTATAAGATTACGGCTACCGTTTGCTGACTTTTTATTTTTTTGGCTGCAAAAGAAAGGGCATAAATTATCTGGCTCTATTCCTTGGCTACCTGTAAAATATCTACAGGGGAAATAATCATTTTGGTATACCCTGTTTTTTCTAATTGTTTTTTTTAGGTATTCTGTATTTTTTTTTTATATTTAAATGGTACCTTTTAAAAATGTCATTTTGATAACTTAAAATTTTTTTTTTTTTTTTCCCTCATAAACTCTATACACTTTTTCTCCCTTTTCCTCTTTCTATTTAACTGGTCCAAAATTAGGAAAAAAATATTCATTATTTCAGTCTCTTTTTTTTTCCTTTAATCGCGGACTAGTTAAACTCTTTTTCTTTATTTAAAAAAAGGGAGATGGTGCCAAAATGATTTTCCCCATCTACAATGAAACATTATTTTTACGGCGGGACTGCTCTACGACACCCTTCCCATACGTTACTTGTATCTTGTCTTGTGGTATATTGTAACAATCATGTGATTCTAATATAACATTTTTCAGTCATACTTGTCTTTTGTATAATATTTGAATAGTATCATATGACAAGATCCTAAATAAAAATTTACATAAAAATCAACTAGTTGTTATAAGTTTCTAAATAGAAAGTTACAAGTGCCGCATGGTATGCAATACCGCATGGGAGACATTTCCATTATTATTATGATACTACTTCTTTAGCACTTCAAATATTCACTATGCTGCAATATAATTGTTTCCACAGAGCAAATGCGCAACAGCCAAAGCTTTTTGTTGGAATGATTCTAATTCTCATCTTTGCGGAAGCCTTGGCTTTGTACGGCCTTATTGTGGGAATCATTCTTTCATCACGAGCTGGCCAATCAAGAGCAGAATAGAGAGAGAGAGAGAGATTCCATGGCAAAATTTCTAGCATGGACGGGCGTCGGTGAAATGCGTGTGGTTCCTCAGTCACAGAACGTCACGATCTACAGTGAAGTGATGGTGTCGATTTTATTATTATCTTGCCTATGAACTTGTGATTTCTTCGTTTTAAAATTTAAAGTCTACTGCTTGTTGTTGAATCCGAGAGCGAGTTTTCTTTGTAATAAAGCATACTTTACTGAGCTGTGCTATTAATTGCTCTATTTCTGTATCTACTTGAAAGAGTTCAACGTAGCTTAGAAGGCATTATCTTGGAAATATCTCCAAACACTTTTTAAACTCCTTTTTGTGTTGTTTTCTTTTGGAAATTGCTTTCTACACTATGATTTTGTGATGGATATTTTTCTCTTTAATTGAGAATAATCAAGAGCAGTTCAATGTTGAAAAAGGCATCTTGTTTTAGCTTCCTTGCCTTTGTTTCTTCTTCTTCTTCTTCTTTGTTTTTTGTATTTTTATTTCTAGGATTGGCCTGCAAAAAGAATATTTTTAATAATAATTTCAGTTAGGACATTGTCGTGTTACAAATTTTTTTTTTTTTTTTTTTTACCTCAAATTAGACGAGTTTGGAGAGTCAAAAATCTAAACTCGTATTAAGAAAGGGCAAAAAACTTAAGTAGAGTCCAAAATATAGAATTAGGCATTTGTAAGATTGTCCATCAAAAACTACATTTCTAAATTATCTCAGCTATAATAGCTTTAAATTTTTTGATTTCTAATTAAATAAATATAGAGGGTCAAAAATTCAAATAATAAGCAATATCTATTGGAAATGTTATTTTCATAATTTTCTCCATCAAAAACATATTAGCTAGTTGGCACGCCTGACCAGTCCGTGTGAGTGAACTTTTCTTCTCCTCTGCCTAACATAAAAGGCTTGATATGCTGGTGCTAATATTAGATGCAAATACGCTAAACACTAGCATTAGATTTAGGCAAAGGCAACCTGTGAAGGTCTTGAGAACATGATTGGTTTTGAATCCCTTCGCTGAAGTGCTTCATCATTTCAGTGGAGTTCTCACGTCCCCCAATCAACATCATTTCTACAGTATACTAAAATGACATGTAAAATAAAAGAAGAAAACTAGTATACATTTTCGTCAACAATTTTTAGAGGTTCATGTACGTTTAGTCATGCGAAGATGAAAAAAAAAAAAAAAAAAAGGGATCTTCTTTTACCGTTGTGTGACTACAACGTGTGGTTCTTTCGAAACGGTCACATGAGGGACATGTCCAAAGAAATGGCTTAATTTTATTTTTATTTTTTGAAATTTGTTTTGCTTCCGATTTCTTTAATGTAATCCACCACAGTTCTCAGAAAACAATAATGAATACAAACTGGCTTAGATTGGCACGGGACAATAGTACCAGCAAAATTATTAAACTGTTTTGTCAGCTGTATGACCTAAACTTGAGCGTTCTGAAAACGATTTCACCCAAATACAAAAATATAAAAAAATATAAAAGAAACTAATAAATAAATTTAAAAAGAAAAAACGTCCTGTAAACAGGAGAGTATTATAATACACGCTTAACGGTCACTGCTTCAGATTCAACATAATTTGTCATGTTCTCTGTGTCTCTCCGTATATTTTATCTTTTACCCACTTGTTCTAACTTGACTCCATTTTTTTTTTTTACTTTCGTTTATTTCTCTGAGCCATTTCAGAAGAATCTCTTGGACTTCTTGCCATATCAATGCATACAGAATAATACATGCTAATAAAGCAAATACAAAGACTTAGAAATACGCAACTTTAACCTTCTAAAGGAAATTAAGGTCGATTTTCCAAGCATGCTTGTTTCTTCTTTTCCAGGCCCCTAAAAAGAGCCCTTTAGCAAATTTAAAAAAAAAAAAAAAAAAAAAAAAACCCAAAAGGCTGGTTTCACGTAATCCAATATCTACTACAACATGGAAAAGGTACTGTACTTCATTATCTACTAAACCAGCACAATATCTAAAACAACATGGAAAAAGGTACTGTACTAAAATGGTTGGAACAAACTATTAAGATGATAATTGTGCAGATGAGTTTTCAATTTCAATTACAGAAAGTCCAAAAGTTGTATTGGAGAGTTGTCACAATCTCTCTCTCTCTCTCTATATATATATAGATATATCTATATATATATATATATATAACTCAGCGAAATCTGATCTTTGCCATTCCCAGCTGATCAAAGTGGGGTCTTGAAATTTTGGGTCCTTTTTGTCTTCTCCTCCTCTTCATCATCCTCCGTTGCCTCGAAATAATTAAAAAAATAAATTGGGAAGCACGTGGCGGCCCAACACTGTGTTGCAAAGCCCAATGCCTCATCGAAGGAGGAAAAAATAATAATAACAATTTTTTTTTTGTTTTAAAAGTATTTTTGGGAGGGTGTGTTTGGACTTTCGACCTTGGAGTTTGGACCCCACGACGTTAACGGCTATATATATTTTTTTTTCATGGCAGCTCAACCCAAGAGAAGAACTCAGCTGAGACACTTAAGCCACGTGAACAAAACAGAAGTGGAGACTTGTGAGTTGAGTCCTTCGCGTTTGGCGGGAATCAGGAATGTGGTGGGCCCCATCATTTTGTTCATTTCCACTCTTTTTTATTTGTCTAATTATTTTTTTACTTATTAATTAACAGTGCTTGCGTTTGTCTACGTCGTTGACTAAAACACTTGGACTTTGCTCAATCTATGTGGACCCCACTCTTCCCCCTAGAGCCGGCACAACTTTTGAATTTACAGAAATAAAAAAGGAACGCCAAAGGGAAACAACAAAAACAACCAAAAAAACTAGACTACAGTTAAGTAAACAAACAACCTGATAAGGAAGAAAGAAATAACACATTTCCAAATAAGAAGAAAAAAAATGGTTAATGTTTTCTTTGACAAGCTTTTGGTTTCGGTTTCGGGTCTAGGGTTATGCTGGAGACGGTTGTGAGGTAGGGTCGGCCGACGATGGGATGTCGGGTCCGACCCGGCAACCTTCGAGCATGAACACAATGTCCGACATTGTGGGTCGGTCTAGCGGGTCGGGTGCGGTGCAAAGCAACCCGACTTTGACTCCGAGAAGAAACTCTTCCCACTCTGAGGATTCAGGGTCAAGCTCAAGCAAGCCTGGTTCTAACAACTCCGTGATTTGGCCATTTTGGAGCTGCTTCTTCACCCACTTGACAATGTCTTCGTCTTGGGTGAACATAACCGGTCTCTTTCCGGTTAAAAGCTCGAGCAACACGATCCCGAAGCTGTAGACGTCGGACTCTTTGGTGACTTCCCCTGTGAGTACAGCTTCCGGAGAGACGTATCCCAATGTCCCAACTGTTGTGGAAGTTGAGGCCTCAGCTGGGGTGGCGATGGTGAGGCGTTCCAGGCCGAAATCGGACAAATGGGCTTCGAAGTCAGCGTCGAAGAGGACGTTTTGCGGCTTGACGTCGCCGTGGACCATCGTGGAGGTGTGGAGGAAGGCCAAGCCCCGGGCAATGCCGAGCGCAATGAGGTGCCGCATTGGCCAATTGAGGACATGGCCGTCTTGGTGGGAGGCTTCTTGGAGGAGGGTTGCAAGGTTACCGTTCGGCATGTAGTCGTAGACCAGGAGGCGCAAGTCTGGTGGACCGGCGTAGTAGCCGCGGAGAACTGTTAGGTTCCGGTGCCTAACACGGCCAAGCGATTCAGCCTCTTTTCGGAACATGTTCTCGTCAAGGGCCCCATCAGGGAGACGGCGGATTGCAAGGACTGTCCCGTCGTTGTAGCAGGCCTTGAATGCCATTCCATAGCGTGTCCTGCTTAGCACATTTTCCTCGTCGAATTGTCTAGTTGCTTCAACTGTCTCCGCGAGCGTGATCTTCGTGTAGAACATGGTGAGTTTCGGCCCTCCATTGTCTGTGCTTCCCCTGCCACCACTGGCCCCGGAGCTTGCCCTCGCCGGGCTTCTTTTCTTCTCACCAGACGCCCTTTCTTTCAGCCTCTTTCGCCACCTCAATAGACTGAAAATGTAGAAGCAACAACACAGAGAAAGTAGTAAAGCCCCACTTGCAGCCACAACGATTAACAGAATTAGCCTTTTCTTTCTATCCCTGTCTATCATGTCCTCACACTTTTTATCCAATGGCCTCCCACATAAGTTCGGGTTATCTGCAAAAGCCAACGGATTGTTGATTCGAGAACCAAGCAGTACCGGAATCTCGCCTTTGAGATTGTTCCTTGAGACGTTGAAGTTCACCAAGGCAGGAATTAATGAGAGATTAGCCGGAATCTCCCCAGTCAAGTTGTTATTAGAGAGATCCAATGTCCTTAAATTTGATAGCTTGGACAATGAGGCCGGTATGCCACCCGAAAGACGATTCGAGTTCAATTTCAGAGATACTAACGACGAGCATTCAGAGATTTCATCCGGGATTTCGCCCGTTAAGTTGTTACCACCCAAATCAAGCTCTTGCAAATGTGAAAGACGTGAGAGATCCTCCGGGATTTCCCCAATAAACGAATTGGATTCAAGCTGTAGAACTTCGAGACCAGAGCAATTACCGAGCTCCGGCGGAATTGACCCGGAAATGTGATTTTCAGACAATGAGAGTACAACTAGAGACCTAAGAAAGCCATAGTTTGATGGGATATGACCAGAAAATGCATTGGAACTCAAGTTCAAGTGTCTTAAACTCATCAAGCTACTGAAACCTTCAGGAACATCACCAGACAACATGTTCTCTTGCAAGGCAATAACTTGTAGATTGGGTAAACCAGAGAGCTCAAATGGCAACTCACCAGAAAGGTTTTGTCTGCTCAAATCAAGAGAGGTCAGCCTGAAAAGATTGCCCAAGCTCGCTGGAACCCGACCCGAAAAGCCATTGCCGCTCAGATTCAGAACCATTAACCTGCTCATATTCCCAATACTCGCAGCAATTCCACCAGAGAACTTGTTCCCGCTGAGGTCCAATGTGGTCAAGTTCCTCAAACCCATTAGCTCCTCCTCAGGCATGGCTCCACTCAACAAATTACCCCTCAAACTCAAGGTCTCAAGCTCGAAAAGATTGCGAAAACTCCCCGGAATCGAACCGGAAAACTGATTCTCACCAATGGCCAACACTTTTAGGCCTCTCAAATTGGCAAAAAATGGGGGAATTGCGCCGGAAAATTGGTTCCCTTCAACATCAAGGATCGACAATGAGCTACATTTCGTGATCTCCTGTGGAATAGTACCGGAAAAGGAGTTATTCGCCATTTTCAGCTCTTCCAACCTCGAGAGATTCCCAATTTCTAAAGGAAGTTTTCCGGAAAAAGAATTTCCAGAAATATCCAGTCTTGTCAAGGTTTGGACCTGCGTTAACCACGAAGGAAACTCTCCATCTAGCCGATTGTGTTGGAGATCGAGAACTTGAAGAATGCTGAAGCAGGTCGCTGTCTCAGGCCTAATGATGTCCGTGAAGGCATTAAACCCTAACTGGACGATCCGAAGCGATGGCGTATAAAGAGAGACATTGCAGAACATCGACGACGGAACCGAACCGGAAAGACTGTTTTGGGAAAGAGAGAGCACCTGTAGATTTGGTAGAGCTCCGATCGCCGGCGGAATCACGCCGCCGACGGTGTTCCCTTCGGCGCTCAAGTGGACTAGCGACGAACAGTTGGCAATGGCGGAAGGCAAGGTTCCTTCCAACAGATTGTGATCCAGCCAGAGGTACTGCAACTCCTGGAGCTCGCCGAAGCTCGCCGGAATCTCTCCGGCAAACTGGTTGTAGGAGAGGTTCAGAAGCTGGAGCGCCGTCAGGTTCGAGATGCTCCGCGGAATGTCGCCGGAGAAGGAGTTCGAGGAAAGATCAAGGTACCTGAGGGCAGAGGGGAGATCACCGGAAATGTCGCCGGAGAGAAGGTTCTGAGCGACGTTGAGTATTTGGAGCTCGGTGAGGTTCCCTATCTCCGACGGGAGGGTACCGGAGAATGAGTTGTACTGCAGGAAAACCGACCGGAGAGAAACACATTTGGAGAGGGAAGGAGGAATGGAGCCATTGAAGGAGTTGGAGCGGAGGCTGAGCTTCCTCAGCATCCGGAGGTCGCCGAGGCGGTCACTGAGCCGGCCGCCGAGTTGGAGGTGAGGCAGGCGGAGCTCAACAACTCTGCCGTCCGTACACCCCACGCCACGCCAGTCGCACGGAGCCGCCGGCGTCGCGCCGTCCCAGCCGCTGAGAGCGCCGAGCGGGTCGAGGAGGTTGAGACGGAAGAAAGTCAGCGCCTCGATCTCCGCCGCGCTCGCGGCACTGCGTTCGCCGGCGGCGCATGATAGCAGAGGTGCGCAGAATAATAAGAGTAGTAATAACAAAAAGAATGAAAATGCGATATTTGTTAAGGCCATGGAAGGAAGGAAAACTAGTTTCTTTTGTGAAATGAAAAAGTCCTTGAGATTTTTGTTATGTGTTGTTTCAAACTAGTTTCTTTTGTGGAGGTTGAGGTTGAGGTTAAGGTTAAGGAAGAGATGCGCACTGGGGGCGTAGGTTAGAGGGGAGGGTCGGAGAGCGTTGTTGGCAGAGAAGGGGAAGAGAGGGGTCGCCATGTTGCGCCAGTGGTGCGTAGTTTTGGTCAGAGAGACCCACACACTAACTCTCTCGCTCACTAACGCAGAAGAGAGAGCAGAGAAAATAGAGAGAGAGATGCTTGCAGAGGAAAAAAAAAAAAAATGGCAGTGGGTTCAGTTTCCCTCTCCCTCTCTCTCTCTCTCTCTCTCTGCTCTCAAAACCCCTTTGAATACTAATATCAATAATTACTAATTAATAATATTTTCTTTTTTTTTCTCTTGTTTATTTATTGGTTTTTAATTTTGTTCTTTTTTATTTTTTTAAATAATTTTTTTATTTATTTGGGAGGCAATGGCTTTGAAGAAGCACTTTTTCAAAAAAAACAGCATGTGAGATGGGCTGGGCTGGCTTTTTTCAGCCTCATATGACAAGACGTTGGATGAATCATTGAGCCCTGTGTGTCTGACCCCCCACCTCCCCCCCCCCTGCCTTTTTTCCTACTGTAGTTTCATTTCATCCTATTCCTGAGATTATTCTCAAAAACAAAACAAAAAATAATAATAACTTTTATGATCCGAAACAAATAGGTAAAATAACACATTCGCTCTTCCCGCAAATAAATAAATAAATAACATATTCGCTCACAAATCGCAACCTTAAACTTATCATCACATATAAAGGTCTGATTTTAATATCATAAAATTAAATTTTAAGCAAATTTTAATTCAAAAATTTTGTTTAAAAAATAAATTTCATTAACGATTTAATAACTTAACAGTGTAATACATATTCAAGATCAAATGATGTCACACAGCCTCAATTCTGGCTGTGGATTGTGTTTCATTAGTGGGTCCAGAGCTAATTTTGCTCCTTATGACCGCCTTTAATTTATGGCTCTAATTTCAAAAATTTAGCCCAAATGATATGATGTAAAAGTTCACAGAGGGGGTATGGTATCTAGCTGTGACGTACCCTTTTACTGCTTTTCCTCTTTTTCTTTTGCCTCTTCTTTGACATTTTTCTTGCTAATCAACCTTTTCTTTTCTTTTCTTTTCTTTTTTTCCTTTTTATTCTTCTTATCCCTGCTCCTTTATTATTTTTTACCGGTCTAGACAATTAGACCAGACGTCTCTTTCAATTATTTGTTTTTCTTGCTTCTTTTTAACCTTGGGGGGTCAAAATGTGAAAGGGGACGGTGAAAAGTTGGACAAGGATATATATCCTCGGACGTTTTATATAGCTAGCCATAAAGTTATGTGACAAAGTACAGAAAGTAAATCTCAATGGAGCAAATTAGATTTAGTCAATATGCTTGGTTGGACCACAAGTTTTATATATATATATATATATTATATAACTTGAATATATTATAAATATACATATAGAGAAAGTTCTGCATGATGTTAAAAGCATCCAATTTTCAATAAGAAGATGCCAATTGGCACATATGCAGCAAAATAAGACCACCATGCAAGAAGTGGGCAATTTTTTTTTAAATCTCTTTTTTATTCATTTAATTATGGGTTTTAGCGGGATCTTAATTTGAGCTCTTTTTTAACTTTCGAAATGATCAAAATCTCTTTTTTTCTTTTTTTTTTTTCCAACTAACCCAAGAAAGGTCCCCCTCTATTATTGTGAATCAACATTCATTCTCTTGAAAGTAGTACACCAAAATTGTTTAATTTTCTATCCTAATTTATGTTAATGGGCTGAAGAGATAAGGAAGATGGAGTTTATAAAGCAGAGGCCAATGACCATACTATTTTTGCTTTATTGTTTATGAGAAATCAGAAGTTCCTCTTTGACATGTCATCTCTAAATTATTTTTCTGGTTGGGGTTGATTTATGAAAAGTATTTTGATAACAACAAATCATACCTATAATTTAAGAAGTGAGAGGATAAGCTTGGATGCGACCCCATTTGGTGGGGTTTTTTTTTCTTTTTTTTCTTTTCGTTTTCTAAATATATATATATATATATATAGGACCAAAATTTCATTAAGGCCAAATAATTATTGTGGAGAATTATAGCTAGGCTCTTATTTCACCTAGCTCGTCGTAAATAACATTGATGGCATGGCATGCCAGAGCTTTTAAATTCAATCTTCTACCTTTAAACTCATCACCACCAAATACCAATGTCCCATAGGTTGCTGGTAGGATACCTTTTCTTTTCTTTATTTAAGGATAGATTCAAGGTCGGAAACCCTAATTTAAAAATTCCCGTCTTATTAATAAACTCTATAGCGTTTAGCTTGTGATGATAAGAATGAAATCGAACTCATTCTTTGAGTAGAATCGAGATATGTACTTTTTCGTTTTATTATGAAACCAGAAAATTTCTAAACAAGAAGGCAAGACACCAATGATTAAAAAATAATAATAATAAGAAACCTATAAACTCATCATTTAATGGCCCATCTGTCTACCTAACTCATTCTATTAACCCTCTGGCCCAATTTTGCCCAGAAAAATAAATAAATAAATAAATAAAAGGTGCATAAATTAACCCCAGAATAAAAAGTGGGACTGACGGTAGTTAATTCCTTTCTGTTCAAAAAAAACAACTACCCAATTATCAATTTGTCGTGTTTTCAGACAAATGTATTGCACCAAAGGATTCTGTTGGTTTGCACTCATCTTGTAATTAATTGTACTTGAAGGTGAAAATGGCCAACTTTTTAGCTTACTTTCTTCCTTGCAATTATCTCAAATGTACCCTTTTTTTTTCTCCCTTTTTTTTTTTTTTTTTTTTTTTTTTTTTTTTTTGGCTGCTCAATATTAAATGTATCTTGGAATAGGTTATTAGCCAGAGAACACATGCTACCCTTTACTCTTTTATTCAAAAATAAATATATAAAAGAAAAAAAAAAAAAAAGGAAAGGGTTGAAAGTTGAAATGGTAGCCTTTACTCTTCGAATATCTCTCTTTTTATAATTATTATTTTTTTAATTTTTATTTTTGGCGTTTCCCTGATAGGCAATAAGCCATTAAAGAGTTACTGCTTTAGGACTAGAATTTGGACAATAAGCACATGAAAGGCAAAAGCACCAATAAGTTAAAAAGGGTCCCCACTAGAAATACTTTTACTAGACCAAATGCCTTTGTGTTGGAGAAGAAGAATGATTAGGGCGTGAATCTTTTTGGACTGGCCCATTAACAGGCCCACCAAAACCAAGGATGAAGTTCATGTATAGATATGTTTTGTGTCCCATTTCATTACCAAACAACACAATGTATGTAATAATCTTAAAAAGTTGAAACGGGCAAAAAAAAAAAAAAATGAAAATAATTTGTATCATGTATGGTTAAAATAGAAATGAGACAACAATTTGATACATTATTTGGATTCTCACCTCTTTTAAAGCTTTTCTTATTCATTTGCCCTACACACACTAGGAAATTAAAAAAGAAAAAAGAAAAAAAAAAAAGAAGTAGAAGTTATTTACACTGTTATTCTTTCATAAAGTCAAACATAATTCAATAAAAAAACGAAAATAAAAATAAATAGTTTAAAGAATATTTTACACCACAATATTAGTATTGGTATTAGAATTAGAGTTAGAAGTGGGTGATTTGAACAAATTTTTACAAGCTTCAAAAATTAGGAGGACAAAAAAAAATGATCATAATAATTAGAACAAATGTGAAAGTGAGGCTAAGAAAATAAATGGCAGGGGTGTTTTGGTGTGGATGGATCAAAACCTTCCCTAAAAACCTCATAATCAAAAGCACCAAAAAACCAACTACACAAACATGCCACAACCCTTTCACTACTCCATCACATATCCTCTTGTGTATTCTGATCTTTTCCTCTTCTGCTTTCTCATCCATTACCTCTGAATAAAAAATAAAAAAAAAAAAAAAACAACAACAACACTAAACTAGGACCGATTTGATGGTTTCTTTTACAATGTTAGAGGGTAAGAAAAATAAAAAATTAATGATTAAAAAAAAAAGATTTTGCTTACCTGAGGATTTTAGTATTGTAGCATATAACTTTTTTTGTCTTCTACGTCTATTTGTTTTGTCACCAAAACCAAAAACACAGGGCTTTGGACTAAACAGGGGAAAAATAAAGGTTCTCTTAGACTCTTACAGACAAAATACAAATGCTGAAAAGCTGTCTCTCTCTTTTTTCCCTTTTTTTTTTAATATTAAATTAAGGCAGAAAAAGGAATTGAAACTTTTAAGACTGGTGTTCCAATGCGCATATTTATATATATAATTGAAAAAAAAAATTTTAATGGTTTTAAATAAACCATACAATCTATTGGAAGCACATGAAGTACAAAGGGGATTATACACATACTCAAAAAGGGCACAATGAGATTGGACAGTTTAAACTTGCCCCCTTGAGACATCAGAAAAATAGGTCTAAGATGCATATAATATATATATATATATATATGTAATTGCATTTCTCTATCTTCACAATCTGTTCATTTCCAGGTAACAATTGACTTCTGAAATAAAATAATTAAAAAAAAAAACTAGGAGAAGGATTATCAATAATATTCTTCCACGAGGCAGTAACACTCATGTGAATGTCCACCCAATTAATAAAGGTAATAAATATTTACATACAATAGATATTAAATTTTACAGTTACATTATGTGGAATATGTAGAGAGTGCTAGATAGAGAGAAGGAAAAAAGGCATATTTTAATTTTTTTAACTATCGACATGTTAGAATACAAGATAAACCTTTTAGAGATTCATAATCCATTAATAATCCACCTTCAAATAGTTTAAATTTCATTTCTTAACTTAAGTTCCGATTATGCTTACTTTTGATAGCTAAATAAAAATGGCTTCACAAAAAAATACCAATTCTGAAGAAATACAAACTTCGCCTAGTTAATTTTCTGTTCCAAGATATCATTCAAAATTCATAACACTTTAATTTCATATAAGACAATACTCAATTCATTGACTTCCTTAAATAACAACATCAAAAAAAAAAAATGTAATTACTAATTAAAAGTATCAAAGTTGGTTGATAACCGAATACATAACGATCACAAGAACAAACATCATGGAAAACAAAGAGAGACGAGATGAGATGGGGGTTCAGTTTAAGGCTACACCAGATCAGACGGTGGAGGTTCTGTGTGATTGTTTTTGTGACGATGATCAGACGGCTGTGGACGCGGGCTAGTTGTCTTGGATTTGAAGAAGCTGATGATCAAATCTTTTAAAGTAGGATCTGCAACTGGATTGTTGAGAAGTATCATGGCTAAAACTTGCCATATGAAGAAAGCACAGAGGCCCATCAACACTACCAACACCATTGACTGAAAAGCTTCTCCAAAATCTGATTCCATCGCTGCCTCTCCAAAATCAGACTCCATAGCTGCCCTGTTTTTTACTTTTTACCACCCCCAAAAAAATTTTTTTTTTTTTTTTTTTGCCCTTTGTTTCTCTTAATTGAAATGCAACATTTTTTGGGATAAAAGGAAGAAAGATAGAGGTGTTTCCAGAATATTGCAAGTGAGTGGTGAAGAATGTGTGCAGATGTCAATAGGGGAAGGAGGGCTGAAAAAAGTCAACGAGTCATTAACGTTTAACATGTTGCTTGACTTTAGGAAGTCAAAGGGTGTGTTTAGGTTGTGATTTCAGATTAACTACTCCTTTATTTATTTATTTATTTATTTTTTTTAACACTAGTTGTGGATTTCAAACAAGTGAATACTTGTTCTATTGGTTGATATGGAACGTTTGGCATAAGAAATTATGGATGATTGGGAGCATTTTGAGAATGATTTTATTTTTAATACAAAATAAAAATGAGAATATTTTAGAGATGATATTGAGATTTCATTTTGATATTGTGTTTAATTGCACTTTTAGGGATATTAGTTTGAGTACAAGAAAAATTTTAATTGTCTTTGGATATGTTTTTTAAAAAACATTTATTGAGTATATAAAACCTTAAAAAATGAAAATGAAAGTGAGAAAATAATTTTATTTCATTTTCTCGCTCCTTAAAAGAATATGAAAATGATTTTTTATTTTCATTTATATTTTCTAACTTGTTGCATAACAAATACTAGGACCCAAAATACTTTTTTGGAATTGATTTTGAATATAACTTAATCAGAAAATGTTAAAAAAAAATGTTTTGGAAATGATATCAAACAGACCAATTATGTCTCTAGCATTATTCCATTTATATAGTAGAAAGTTCAAAACTAACTTCTTAAATTGAAGGCAATTATGTGATTGGACGTATAGCTTAACGGTAATTACATATTTAATTTAAATCCTTCGCATCCCTAAGTCGAAAATAAATAAATAATTAAATAAATAAAGTAGTTATAGACTTGAATCTCCATGTAAAGTAAAATCATCTAATCTTTTAAGTTCAAAAAAGGAAAAAAATTGAAATCTAGCTTAATGTCATTATATGTTTCTATGATTTTAGTAAATTTAACTAGTTAAAAATCTCTATTAAGAAGTAGCTAATTTTGCAAGATGGCCTAATAATTTGTTTCAAGTATAGTCTAAACCGATCAAACCAAACGGATTATATATGATTTTGTTATCAACAAACTTTTCATTCCAAAATATCATTCAAAATTCATAGACCATAATTTCATATTAGACTACACTCAACTTATTGGCTTCCGTATGTAATCAACATTAGAGAGAGAGAGAGAGAGAGAGAGAGAGAGAGAGAGAAGGAAAAGAAATTGTAATTGTACGAAAGTTGGCTGATAACCGAATACATAACGATCTCAAGAACAACAATCATGGAAAAACAAAGAGAGATGAGATGAGAAGGGTTCAGTTAAAGGCTACACCAGGTCAGACGGTGGAGGTTCTGTGTGATTGTTTTCCTGATGATGATCGGACGGCTGTGGACGCCTAGTTCTCTTCCTTCTGAAGAAGCTCATGATCAATTCTTTTAAAGTTGGATCTCCATCTGGGGTGTTGAGAAGAATCATCACTACAACTTGCCATATGAAGAAACCCCAAAAACCCACAAAAACTAGCATCACCATTGCCCTAAAAGCTTCTGCAAAATCAGTGTCCATAGCTGCCCCCGTACAAAAATACCTCAAGAAATTTAAAAACAAAAGAGAAAAAAAAAAAGAAAATTATGATCCTTTTTTTTTTTGCCCTTTATTTCTCTAAATTGAAATACCACGTTTTTGGGAGTAAAGGAAGAAAGAAAGAAGTGTTACCGGAATATTGTGAGTGATGAGAAGGTGGGTCGTAAAGGGAAGACTAGGTCAAGAGAGGAGCGATAAGAAAAGTCAACAAGTCGTTGCCGTATAACATGTTGCTTGACTTAAAGAATTCTCAAAGGGTGTGTTTGGGTTGTGATTTCAATTTACTTATCATTTTCTTTTAACAAGTTCTGTTTTGGATTCTATTCTATTATTAGAAAATTGTTTGATTCCAATTGCTTACTTGGTTCTGTTAGTTAGTATGGAACGTTTAGCATAAGAATTATATGACTTACACAGTGGAAAGCTTTATTATAAGTAAAAGTAATTCTACACTTTACTCTCCATTATAGAGTTTAAGTTCGGGAAAAAAAAAAAAAAAAAAAGGAAAAGTGAAGATCTAAATCAAACCAATTGGTTTTTATTTTTATTTAGTTTCGTTTGGCAAATTTGAAAGTTACTTTTTTTTTTTTTTTTTTGGTGAAGATCTGAATCAAATCATAGGTTTGAAAGTACATTTTTTGGCACAATTAGACCTTATTACCGATGTACATTAAAATTAGGACGATTTGTTTGCCTTAAATTGCATATTTGTGTTGTTTGATTCCATAAACAACTTGTAGCTGGAGTTCTGCTATTCTTTTTGCATATTGCTGTCGTTTGATTCCATAACGACTTGTAGCTTTTTGTGTCAATTTTGTAAGTCTGATATCGTTTTTTAAGGAAGTTTGATATGGCTTTTGTGAACATGAAGGTAAATTGTTGTCTAAAGTTTTTCTCTCGTTTTTTCAGGTTAACGGCATGTACATATAATCATGTTAAAGTTTCGTGTCGTTTGGGTCCCTACACAACTTGTAGCTCTTGGTTTTATAAGTGCTTGGAAACAAAGAGATTTTGAGTTCAAAATGATCTTTAAAATATCCTAACAAGTACTAAAAATGTTAAATGAAGTTTATAATATCTAATTTAAATCTTGTAATAAGTTTTAAAGTCTATTTAAAAGAGCTTTTATCAGAAATCATATTTTTTGGCTTTGACAGGAAGCATTTTTGGAAACTGAAAACTCTTTTGACAGATCATCTAAACACTTTCAGAAACTACTTTGAACATGAGAAGCCAAAAGTAGTTTCTAAGAAACTCTACCAAACATGCCTTTAGTTGGTGCCTGATAGGTCGCTGTCGTTTTTGTAGAAAAAGCAATACGGTTTTTCATGTGAACGTTTGATGCCCTTTGAGTGCATAAACAATCCATTTTGCAAGTTTGATGTCGTTTAAGTGGATAAAACGACATGTCATTAGCATTTAAGTTTTGCTTTCGTATCTTTGTAAAAACGACGTTGGGTTTCTCCTGTTAAAGTTTGTTCTCGTGAACATTAAGACTCGAAATTGGGAATTTAAGTTTTCAAGATTCATGTCGTTGAAGTGGACAAAACGACGTATATCGTGTTTAAAAGTTTCAGCCTTAGTAGATTAGATAATCGACTTTCAGATTTCGATGTTCAATTGTGCAAGTTTGATGTCGTTCATGTGAGCAAAAGCTTCGTGCCGTTTAACAAAGTTTGATGTCGTTTTCGAAGAAAAGGATATATGGTCGGCAATGGTCCAACAGTTTTTGAACACGGCCTGACATGTTGATTGGTGTGATAGTAGTCCACAAGATACTGGTACCTTTCGGTATTAAATTTTGCAAGATTTATGTCGTTCGTTCTCCTTTAGGTATGAGAAAAAAGGAGCATGAGTATGAAAACAATGAAGAAAGTACTGTACCAAATTGGAAAGAAACAATGTATATTGAATATGTGGCTTCCAAATCTCATGATTCATGCTTTTCACAAGAACCAACTAACTATATATCTAAAACCTACTTTAACAAAATAAAATATGTACAAAAAATAAAAAGCTCAACCAAATTAATCCAAAATTTTATAATATTTTTTGTGACCGATTAAAAGGTCCATGCATTTTAGATTTTCCTTTTTTACTGCCTGGGATATATGGGTCTCAAAATTTATTTATTTATTTTTTATTTTTTTATGAGAAATGATAACTGCTTTCAAATGTGAAAGCTTTTACTCAAATCCCTCCCTTTCCAACCGTTAAGCTAGCCCCAACGGGGAGGTCATCGATTATAGATACTGAGTTATCATCAATCAATAACACCCTTAAAATGAGGCTACACAACTTATCATAATATTCTCTACCCTGCGATCAATATTTTTTCTGATAGTCAAATGGACAGCCACCCAGATTAAATAGCTACCGAATGCTGCATACACTAGGACCCCAATACCCAAAATCAAACAAAAACCAACACTGAAACAAGACATTTTTCTAGACAAACCAAGTCAAAATTATTGGCAGTAATTCCAATTTGGTCTCTCTTCTGAAAAAAAAAAAAAAAAAAAAGGGGTCAGCCGAAGAAGAGAGATGATTACCGGAATGTCGTTGTAGAACAGCTTAAAGGATAGTTAGGGCATTAAGAATCTGATGAAGAAGACCGTCCAAAACAACTATTTCAATGTTGCATTTATGAGAGAGTGCTAATGTATCAACTTACAATTAAATATATGGGTGAAAAAAACAAGGCTTTTATTATCTTAGACTAGGCCTCCAACTAATTTTATAAGAAAAATAAGTAGGCGTTGTTAATAATGCAGCCCTCAAACTGTATTCATCTTAAGATAAAAGTTACCCACGTCTGCAAAACCTGTTAGGATGTCACCCTTGGAAGGACATGTATGAACTTCAAATGGTGAAAAGCAATAAACGACACTTGTATTTCCACGTTCATCATTGATTCAAACTACAATGACGAGGAATAAGATCGAGCTAAAATTTATGCCTCATTTCTAACTAGGACAAATTTACAGCCTCTCTTACAATCAGAAGAAGAAGATTAGGGAAAAAAATCTCTGAAAGAATCATAGTCATCTTCGTAAAGAGAGCGAAAGGAATCGTTATCAAGGCACCAGCTTAAAGGAGAGACTTGACACCCTGCTTCAGTCCATAATATTTACTGCTTGTGCGTCTGGGAGTAAATCTGAGCCCGAACATCTCCTTGGAAGCTTGGTCTGGCTCTCCTGATCCCACCAGCTTCACGACTATTGTGGCACTTTCCATGATGTGGTCCAGGTCTTTTGTGTTTGTCCACAAGCGGTGGGCCAACTGCAGCCTTCTGTGCTTCGTGTTTAACCCAATATCCCACTTTAGGTAGATGTTCTCTCTTTCATGTTTAGAGAGCTTCTTTTGCATTTGCTTGCTCAGCATCAGCCTCTCGCGGCGTAGAGCCCTTACACTGTTCATGAAAGATGCATGTTACCAACTAAGTTCTTTCATTTCATGCATGTAAAATTGAATGAAGTGTGCAATCTCCTAGGCAAAATGGTTTTTGTTTTTTTTACCTTGATGCGTAAGTTAGAGTTCGACCATCTTCTATGGTTTGATTGCCGCAAGAAAATGTGTCTTTGAGGAAGGACAATCTTCTCAGCTCCACCTCGATGTAAATAGAATCTGACTGGTCACCCCTGAATAGTAAGAAGAAATAAGTCCTGTGAACCAATGACACATTGCATGCATGCCAGAGCTCGATAATCTCTCTTTGTAGCCTCTTGAATTCTAAAGGCCACTTTGGAGGACTTCCCGGATCGTTCTGAATTGGGTCCAAGCCAACATCTTTTACACTCCTTCTAGACACTATCAAATTCTCCGTCTCTAGGACCTGTCACGCAATGTCACCATTAGTTTACAAGTATTTTACTAGTTTCCTTTAAACAGCAGTTTCTCCTCAAAAGCTCCTGTTGAAGATGAATAAGAACTGGTTGAACATCTTACTAAATTGCCCTCATGCTACAGTTTATATATTGAAGATGTTTCCAAGAATTAGTTAGTAATGTATCAATTAAACAGAAAGAGGTCCTTGCTTAACAAGTAATCCCCGACAGGTAGTCAGGTTAGGAATATAGCAGTTGCAAAGTATTTATAAGCAATCTTATAGTAGTATCGAAAAATCTATCCATTTTTGGCTAATGTAAGGTCGTACATACCTCAGAATCAGCATGTGGTTTTTTGCACGGGTAATTGTCTGATTCCTCTATTCCGCCAGCTGAAGTACTGATGTTAGTACTCTCGTCATTATTTGAAGATTTGATTTCCAGTGTTTTCAGCTTATCAACATCAACACTCCTAGCAGAACCTTGAGAACCGTTTCTTGATAATTTCTCCTCTCGAGAACCAGTTCTTGATAATATTTCCTGAGAACGCTGAGAACCATTTCTTGATAATTTCTCCTCTCGAGAACCTGTTCTTGAAAATGTTTCCTGAGAACGTTGAGAACCATTTCTTGATAATTTCTCCTGAGAATCACTTCTTGATAATTTCTCTTGAGAACCGCTTTTTGACAACATTACCAGCGAAACATTTCTTGATAACATTTCAATGTCAGGACCATAATTCAATGCAGGAACTTTCTTCTGGAAACCCTCAGGTCTTCCCGTGAAACTTCTATCAAATGTAAGTGGTGGCGTGCTCTCATCCTTTTCTTCTCTCTGAAACCAATTTGAATGTAAGGTGGTAGTAAGACGTGCTTTGCAACTTCTGCTCCTTGTTAGCTTCAAGCATGTGGAGCCAGAGAAATCTTTCTCCAATAGCCATTGAGACGGTCTTTCAGGAGATGGAATTTGGAACACAGATTGGAAGTTATTCTGATCTTCAGTTTTCTTCAAAGGGGGCGATCCCGATTTTTCATTCATGCTAACTCCCTTCTCAACCATTATTAATCCTGAAATAGCTGATTTTGCATGGGGAGATGACACATTGGGGTTGATAAATCTCTTTGGGCTAGAATCTGAAATATTTGACTCTACATGTCTGTTCGTGCTAGGCTCTTCCACCTCAATGCATTGAACTTCCATGCAAAGATCATCTAAATTTCCATCAGAATGTTCTCTGCTCTCTTCCTGGTTCAGATCAATCTCATCGTAATTTGGAATTCTAACTGACAAGCGTGGAGAGGAAGAATTTGTGGGCAGGGAATTCTCATCAAAGTCAGGAAGTTGGAAAAAGTTCTCCTCCGAATTACTGCTCTGTGCATCTGAGTTCTGATATGTATCAGGTGATCTAGTGCAGCTGTTGACGCATTGAGAACCACTGAAAATACGAGTATGTGGAGTTTGATTTTCAAAATCCCAAGAACTCCGTACTCGCAATTTGGGGTAATACTGATCCAGGCCAACCTACGGAATGAGATCAGCAAATGAACTTAGGAGGCAGAGTGAAGAAATAAAATGAGTTCGTCAATCTTAGAAACTTCACATACCGACACCGATGGTCTATCTTCTTCGGCTGTTCGCAGCAAATCTTTGACCTGAGACTGAGCAGCATCACGTTGCAGTATGACCTCTGAAATCTCTTTCTTGAGCTGTATGGCAGATAAAATTAAAGAAAAACGTGTAAGAACAAGCATTCTGTCGCAATACTGTGGTTACTTAAAGTTTTCTGCTAAAAGCCCGTTAATCACCTTTTCAATCTGAAGGTCCTTCTCTCTCAGTAATGCAGAAGAATCAGGTGACATCATCGCTGTTCCTGCACATCTCAACTCATTCTCCAATCTAGCCAATTCTCTTTGCAACTTCTTCACCAGTGCTTTATCCGACATGACTACATTGACCTGTGCATTGGTTGTCACTTCTTTGGCACAACTAGCAAACAAGAGGGTATTTCTCGACTGTTCAACGTGGCTTCGTGCAGGGCTCAAGGTACAGATGATGGCAGTTCTAGCATTGCCTCCTAAAGAGGACTGCAGTATGCGGGTTAGCTTCGAATCTCTGTAGGGAACGTGACTATTTCTTCCCTTGCTGCATCCAGACAAAGTTTAAGGAATTAGTAGAAGCAATAATTTCTCAAATGCTAGAATGTCATTTTCACAAGACCATTAGAAAGAATCAAACATAGCCAAGGCATTGAAGACAAGTTAATCACTCATGTTTACCTAGGAAGTTGCCCATTTGATTTGACAGTATGGGTTAAATGTACATGACTACTGTCTGATGGAAAAACTATAAAATGAGAGCAAATTTATAAAGGCATACGCGATCGTAACTGACCTGAGCTTACGAATAACAGTGCCTAGAGTTAGTAAACTGCGATTTATATGGCAACCTTCTTTTAACCTTGTACCAGCTGATAATGTCTGAGATGCACGCTCACTTCCAGCAAGATCGATGAAGTTCTGGACAAAGAACATAATAAATTAACCCATTTTTAAATATTATCTCCTTTAACTGACACACGAACATGCATAGACTGTCGTTCTTACCACTGTCGCTGAAAGGGAGCTTGATTTGTCATTGCCTTTAAACTCACGCGATGAACTTTCAATTGTCTGAGAAAACCACATTGAAAAGTGAAAGGACATAGAAATTAGCTGTCAAGTGGTGAAACATTAATCTTACGGTGAAAACAATCCCACCTACCAGTCTGAGAATCTGATGAGATCTGGAGCTTGCTTCATTAAGAGATGTCTCCCCAATCTGTCTTTGAGCTGGAAAAATGGCAAGAGGTTATTACTTAAATATTGAGTCATAGTTAAATATTTGAAGCAGACTTTGTATCCTTACCTTCGCACACAGATAAAAGTTCTTTGAAATGGTCCCAGTCCCTCAGAGTTTCCTCTATAAGCCTCTCGACAATGGTCCCTCTCTGTTAAAAAAAGGGGCTAAAAGTTATTGCATAAAATTTAAAGTTAGACAGAAAGTTCTTCAGAATATCATAAATGATGTTCACCTCTGGATCATCAAGAAGTCTAAGAGGAGTGCCATCTGCACTAAGTAGGTCTCTGACAGATTCATTGTATATCTCCAAAGCAGAGAACTTCATAACAAATTCTCTTTCATTGTGCTACGTTCAATGATGTTGTTTGTCACAAAGACATTAAAGCCAAAAGGCATAATGAACTGCAGAAGAAATAACAATGATGAATTAGCTATTAATCTGCAAATTACCTTATTTATGTAGTCATATATATCCGCAACAGTATACTCCGTTATTCCGCTCATGGTGTACGTCTTTCCACTGCTTGTTTGTCCATATGCAAAAATGCTCGCTGAACAGAGAGTTTCATGAGAAACAAAAATGTGTCAAATAATTATAACATTCAGTGAAAGGTCATAAAACAGAAGCTACGGAAAAATAAAGGGCATAGAGGTATACTCACAATTTATACCACCGACAACTGAAAGAGCGACATCCTTGGCTCCTTCTTTGTACACCTGCCTTGTGGAGCAATCAAAGCTAAATACTCTGTCTAGTACCAGAAAGAGGAAAAGTCAGGTGAGAAGCGTAGGCATAATCTGGTGCTAACTCCATCACTATTGAGAATTAACATCTTGCAAAGACGAATTGCTTTAATGACAAGATCATTAAAAAAAAAGAAAAAAGAAAAGAAATGAAACAAAAGATAAGATACAACTTCTTATAAGTGTTCACTCAGAAATACAAAATATCAATCTTGGCTTCAATGCGTATAAATTATTTTTTAAAAGAAGAATTTAGGCTGAAATCAGCAGTAATAGCAAAGACGATTTTATATTAATTTTTTTTAAAAAATTAAAAAAAAAAATATATTTATATATATACATATATATATATATCTCGGTGCACAACATCCTTGTTAGGAATCCCTAATGTTGGAACATAATCAAGCAAAATTTCTCATAATTAGTTAAACATATGCAGGCCCAATTTACAGCAATGTGGTATACTTTTGATCGACCATGATGACAGAAATCCAAACACTTTGGCCAATTGAGAAGCAAAGGCTTGATGATTCATAGAACTAGTTACACTGATAACGTAGTCAAAGCATGTCCTACCAAATGTATAGCCAGTTGGGTACATAGAACGCTCAGAAACTGTAAGGTTGTTCCTGTATATGATCGTGTCGTCATTGATGCATTCCCAATCTGACACATCATTCCTTGCAATCTCCTTCTCGTTCAAAGGCCGTAGCCGAATTGAAACAAAGATTTTCTCCTCATGGCCACTTGATGCTTGCACTAGCGCCTCTCCACCAACGGCCCCCATTTCTCAACCTTAATCTTCTTCCAGAACCCACCTCTAAAGCAAGACGTTTTGAGACAATATATCAAGAGATTATCATATATTCGAATGTACACCCCCAATCATTGACTCCTTTCTCCATCTCCTATCAACTTTTTCTGCACTATTCGACTAATGCGTTAAGATTCAGAGCGTTGAATGAGGCAATCATCCTGCAGGGCTCTCTCGAAACATAAGGACCAACCAAACTTTACAGGGCAATCATCATCTGCACGCAACAAACAAATCATGGGTCATTATAATTATTCATCCACATTTCTTTTAGTATTTTGTCTCAAATATGAACATCGATTATTTTATTGAGATTTTCTATTGAGGAATTGTCAGAATAAATACATAATCCAGTACACAAACAGACAGGCTCTTTGATGTATTTATATGGAGTTTTTGGAGTTTTCTTAAATGGTCCCAAGTTACAGACTGTCATTAGGCTTACACTAACACCACAGAATTTTATAATCCAAAACGTTGAAGAATTTCTTACTTCAACAACCCAAAACAAAAAAGAAAAGAAAAAAGTTACCTTAGAGATTGATGATTCAGTCATTTCAAAAGAATGTTTGCAAGCTCTGGAAGATTCTTCTCTAGCTTCATGGGCTCAGTAGATGGAGAGAGAAAAAAGAGAGAGAGAAAGTTCTTGGTTTTTCTGAAACGTAGGTGGATTTGATTGATTTTTTATTATTATTATTTTTTTTTCTAACGGAGTTTCTCTCTGTTTTTTTTTGGCCTTTTCCTTCCTAAAACTTAGCCTGTACAACAAAAATACAAACCACATATAACAAAATTCCCACAAATAGAAAATCCAAAAAAAAAAAAAAGTAATAGTAATAATAACAAAAAAAAAAAAAAAACAAAACAAAAATCAGGAATCACTTCTATATCTTTGCACAATACAAAACAGAATCCAACAGATTGGAGCTAAACTTTGCCAAAACTAAAAATTCTAGCTAAATTCTACTGAGAACTACTCGAAATTACAGTTCTGGAACTGAACTTGCTTCGGCTGATTAAAAAGGGAGGTTTTTTTGAAGCTTAATACACACAAACAAAAAAATCTTGCGAAAAATTGTCGCAAGAAATGCAAAAACTCGAACTCAACCCAGAAAAATCAGATCAACGAGAAGGAAAAAGAAATTCGAAAAACAAAATCACTAAACACTTCTGTACCTATGCACATTACAACAGACTTGAGTTAAAATCGTCAAAATTCAAATATTGCAAGTTAATTACACTAAAAATTACTCGAAATAATAATATCTTTCGGAACTGGACTTGCTTCGGTTGCTTAAAAAGGAAGCTTTGGAAGCAAAATAGGGAAAAAGAAAGTTTTCTAAGGAAAATTATCGCATTAAATGCAGAATGCGAACTCAGTCCAGAACCAGATCAACGAGAACAAAAGAAGAAGAAAACACAGAGAAATACTGGGAAAACAAAAGGAAAAGATTAGGCGAAAAAACCTGTAAAATAATTCTCTCTCTAACTGAGGTCCTCAGCGAAGCTTTTTCGAAAGAAGTGGTTATGGCGTCTCTCTCTATCTCTCTCTCTCTGTCTCTCTCTCTTCAGGCTTTCATTGGCGCTATAATTTGCTGTTTTACTGTTTATTTATTTGACAACGGTACAAGACGGGGTTGTTAATCGTTATTAAGAGGCCATTTATTTAAAGAAACGGAGATGAAATGACGGTTTTACCCATGACGTTGCACCTAATTTGCGTGGTAACCACGCCTGGACTGGGAGGACTAAAAAAGAAGAAGAAAAGGCATTAAATAATTATCGCTGGATAGCCTCTCCTTTTCTTTTTTTTTTTTGTCATGGTAAACGTGAAGTGAGCTTAAAAAAGTTTCTCCACCGCCAAATGGATTTCAAAAAAAAAAAAAAAAAAAAAAGTGGCATAAATGTAAATTGAAAATCACGATTTCTAGTGTCAACTTTTTATTTTTTTCTTTTTTCACGAACAAAATACTATTACTAGGTAGCAAATAATGTTATTAATATATTATTAGGGATAAAAAAAAAAAAAAGGTAATGTTGTTGTGAATTATGTACCTTAAGGCTTAAGGTAGGACGTTCAAAAGGTTATAAAACTACTTTGTTTAATCCAATCTATTTTTAGGGGATAACTAATATGTAGTGGACTTAATTGGAAATTGGTTAGAATATTATAAACAAAATGGCAAATGAAAAATTTATATATCGCTTTAAAAAATAAGGGAGAGATATTGTTGGAGAAAAAACAGATTTTATGGTTGGTGCTTCCACACACCCAATGAATAAGTTTCAAAAACTCTCTTTCTTTCTTTCTTTTTTTTTCTTTTTTTTTTTTTTGCTTCTTCCATTTATTATTATTATTATTTTTTTTTTTTTTGAAAAGGACTTTGATTTAATTCCAATTTTTTATTTAAAAAGATCCAATATTTTATTTTCTAAAAATCCAATGTTTGCCTCTTTCAAGTCATGTATTTGATGAGACAAATCTTAATTTCAAAAACATCTTATGTGATAGTATTATCCAATACAAAATTGAGTTAAAGATGTAAAAAATATTTTTAAACTAAATAATTAAAGAAAATAACGAAATATTTAAAGTAAATAATAAGTTTATCAAGTAAATAAGTTATTTACTTCTAGTAACTAAAATAATTTTTAATAATATTATTTTTTTATAATTTTATTATTTACTGGTATTTACCTTAAATGTTCTAAAATTTTTATAAGTCTTTTTTTCCCCCCTAGTTTCGTAAAAAAAATTTTGTTTTTGTGAAAAAAAGAAGAAGGCATAAATTGTGTTTCTGTAATTTTCCCTTTAATAACGTTTCTAAAGAAAAAGTCGTTGCATTAGAGAGCTCACATATATATTGCTACCGTAATTTAATTCAATCATTAAACTACAATACGAACAACATTTTAATCATTATAATATACAAGTAATTCCCTAAAATATTCATTAAACTACAATACGGACAACATTTTAATCATTATAATAGACAAGTATTACCTAAAACATACTAGAATAATTTTATTCAATAATTGAGTTATATCAACTTCATAGCTTAATCATTTTTTTCGAGTAGCTTATTTGATCATTTTAACATCAATTATCACATACTAGTATTTTTTTAAAATAATAATAATAATAATAATAATAATAATAATAACCTAAAACATACTAGAATAATTTTATTCAATAATTGAGTTATATCAACTTCATAGCTTAATCATTTTTTTCGAGTAGCTTATTTGATCATTTTAACATCAATTATCACATACTAGTATTTTTTAAAATAATAATAATAATAATAATAATAATAATAATAATAATAATGTCGCTCTACTTCAAATTTTTTGTAAGGTGAAAAAATGTGAAGATTATTGATGTTATTATGTATCTTATCTCTATAATTGATTGTAAATAAATCGTTATAGATCTAACACAATACATAACATTAATCAAGTAAGATCTTTGATATTGGGACTGTGGGTAGTGAATCTAGACACATCTTGAGAACATAAACCTATGCTTGATTGATCCACTCCAATCAAAATTTTCCAAAAGTTTTTTTTTTTTTTTTTTGGTCTTTTTCTCTAAAAATAACCCAATTTTTATTATTTATATTTTCAGATCTTTTTTAAAAACCCATATTTTAAATACTCGTAACTTTCTAATCTTATATTGAAATTAGATGATTAATTTTTTTTAATTACATAAAATTATAAGTAAACGAAATAATATTCATATTGTTTTTTTTTTTTCTGAACATTTTTCCAGTTTTTACATTTTTTAATTTCAAACGATTCGATTTCAACTAAACACATATTTTCAAAACTCAACTCAACTCTATCAAAATATTTTTAAAATTCCAACTCAAATAAATACACCAAATGTGGTCAAAGAGTAAAGGGCATCCAAACTTGTGGAGTTTTTCTTTTCCTCTTAATTTTTTCCTTAAAGAATTATACGAGTATTTTTCATAAACCAACCACGACTACAACCAGTACCATGCAGAAGACGGCATTACAATTTAAAAAGTCAAAAAGTTTTTGGAAAGTTTCTACCCCAACAAGAGGTGTGAGTCAAAGCTGCTGAAAACAGAGGATGTGGGACCCATTTGACCAATATATTTATCTTCTACATTATAAGGTGCTGACAACCCATGTGAAAGAGAGGAACAAGGGCTTAAAATTCGTCTTTTTGATTAGGGGTCCCCTTTTGCATTTGCACCCATTGCCATAGCATGTGTTTCCCTAACACCAAAAAAAATAAATAAATAAATAAACGTCACATACCTTATATTTAAAACAAAGGTATCAAAGATTCCATATAACTATCTTTTTGTTATTTTCACTTCACATTTGCATGTGCTTCAGCTTCTCCAATTTCTCCTTTTTTTTTTTTTTTTTTTAGTTTTCATTTATTTACTGCCGACAAGGGTATTTGGGTCCGCGTGATTATGATATTCTCTTCTTCTTCTTCTTCTTTTTTTCCCCCTTCTCTCTCTTTTGTTTGCCACTATTTTCATTTAATATAGGCACAGCAACTCATCTTGTACTGCTTTCTATTATTAGGAAAAATTATTCGTGTCAATAGCATATTAACGCTACGTTTGGTAACAAAGTTTAACTCAAACTAAATTATACTTTTTCATATCAATTTTTATCTTTTTTTAAAAAGTCAATAAAGTTTATAACAATTTTTTAAAAAGTTAACTCAACTAAAACTTAAAAATTTCAACTCAACTCAAACTCAACTCATACACCAAACTGACCCTAAATCAAGCTTTTAATTTTAGGACATATGTAATATTCTAGTTAGGTCACTAATGTTAAGGCAATTTATTTATTTATTTATTTATTTTACGAAATGAAGCTTTTAATGCCTCAACGAGATGGTTGAAGGGTTAGCTTAGTAATAAATCTAGATTCCTGCCTATTTAGAGTACGAATTTCTCAGATTATATATTTAAAAATAAAATTAAAAAAAAAAAAAAAAAAAAAAAAGACACCCACGGAGTGGTAAAAATGCGGTCTATTAGTTGAGGGGGGGAACGTACGACATGAAAAACAGCGTAGTTGATATTTTGAGATACGTCATTATAGAGTTATAGAGACATTACAACCGCAGGAGCGGGAAAACAACTTTTCCTCAGTGAAAAAACGACAGGGAAAATGACGTCGTTTAAGTACTAATAAAATGACTTCAAGGATATTTTCCACTTCGGGAAAACGATTGACAACAAAAACGACGTCATTCAGATCAGAAAACGACAGTAAGTTGGCCTCTTCATGCACACTCGAACGCATTGATGAAGGCGTTAATTGATGTGTGGAAAACGACAAGAATCCAAGATATATCGCTGTAGAGTTAGAGATAAAGAGACATCATTTAAATGCAAAAATCAATAATTAGGTGCTCTAGTGAAGTCAATAATAGAACCCTCAATATCTCACGAGCCATAAATAAGCATCAGATTAGTAATTTTCACTTTTAGCATACATAATGAAGTTGGAATTGCCTCTTCTTTGAAAACCCCTTTTGCCCTTTATGAAAATTTATTGATTTTTGAAATTTAAATCAGTTAAGATTATAAAAAGTGCCGCAAACAAAAAGGCCCATCGTGGGGTCCCTTTTGTTGACCATGCAGGTAAGAACTCTATTCAAAAGTGTATTCCCTACCAAATTTAAATTCTTTTACGTGGTATTCTTGAACCTCAAGCATGGAAAAAATTATAGGTGGGATGTAAAAGAATATGAAAACTTATTATAAGAACTGTATTGTTTTATCATTAGATTAACTTTTTAAGGTATAATCTATAAGTGTTTACGTTAAAAATTTGCAACACGATATGAAAAACTGCTTCCATTTACTAAAATAATAGAAAAAAGTACGGTTCCTATTATAAATTGGTTATCTAAAAATTACCTCATCAGTATGTCATATTTTTTTAATTGTTCGATCAAATTCAATATGATTTTTTTTTATCATTAAATCAAATCAGAATCATATCAAATTAAAAATGTGCATATATGTGTATAAATATCTATACATATATTGATAATAACAGTTAATTATTGTCTCAAATCAATAGGGTATTTTTCATACTCTAAAAAAAAAAAAAAAATCCCACCTCTGAGTATATACAATATTTAGAAAAGGTCTGTTGGTCTCCTTGGCAGGAAAAGTGTACAAAATGCATGCAATATAATTTTGGTACAAACCATCTTAGGTGTTGGCATACAACAAAGTTGAAACAACACAAATGCAGAGAATGAGGAACAAAAATGTGAAAACATTCCTACGAAATTAAAGGGGCAAATCAAATGGGGGGCGGTGGGTGTCCAATCTGATCCCAAAGCAGACTACACATTTGGTGGCACAGGACCACAACACAACCCCATGCAGCCTGTGTTACCACCGTCAAACTCATTCTTGGTCCACATTTCTAATAATTATGATGACAATAACCTATCAGTATTGATTCTTGCGTAATTTTTAACTATCGGATCAAACGAGATAATTAAAGAAAAGATATGTATATAAATTATGGAACTTTTATAAATATCTGATAAGGTTGTACCTACACAAACCTTAGAGCATAATTTTATAAACTTATCGGAATAATCACGTATTAGGTTGGATGATTTGTTTATAAGTTTATGGGGAAACAGACACGCAAATGCAAACAATGAAGTAGGTAACCAAGTGGAATACTATTCTTTGTTGAAGCCATTCACGGCCAGCTTCACTAGCAGCCATATTAGTAGTGGAACAGGTTAATCTAAGACTCCTAACCATGAGAAATTGGCGGTGCAAGACAGGCATGCCTCGGCTATTGATCTTTAGATTCCCCATTCCAAACAAGAGCAAAACAAGTGCAATATTCCAAAACTGAGCTTTCGCAATCGTCACTTCTAACTACTCTATTTAGGTGTTCTACTAGAAATTTCCTTTTGATGCGAGCATTATAAGATCTTATCAATTCTTAATTAGGTTAGATTCTTTTTGTTTATAATTAACGCGTCCCTGAATTTCAATTACAAACGAACAAGATGTGGACGGGATGGTATCATCAATTTTTTCTTCTGGAAAAAAAAAACGTGACAAAATATGAACGTCTGTTACACTTTGCCCCTTTTTTTTTTTACTTTTTGGTCCTTGCAAAGTGATTTGGCCATGAAATACTACTTTGAGACCATTTTCTTATTTTAGAGATCAATTTGGCATTTGTTCAAGGGATGATGTACCTAGCTAGTCTTGTCTTGTATTAGTTAAAGCTATTATACAAATTGATGATAATATTGATGTATCTAGTCTTGGCTTAGAAATAGCATTGAGATTCAAGCTCTGGACAGCTCAATTAGGGCCATTTTTTTCTTTTGGGTTAGCCCACCTGGAAGTGTTTTTGACCAGTCACTCAGGTGTATTAGAGGATTAATAATACTTTAAAAGATTTTTTTTTAAACCAACGTGGGTTCGAACTCTACACCTTATAATATAATCATGTGTGAAATTATTATTAGATTATACCTAAAATCACAATAATTTTATAGATTTGCATTCAAATATATTACTTTTATAAAAAAAAAAATTTAAATCTAATTTTCAAATGGATTAACTTTACTTTAAAAGTGATAGACATCCTAATTAATACTGAACTATTGCACTCGTTATGTCTTAAGGATTTTGAGTAATTGTGAATTGCCATGTAGCAGAAGAAATTTTCCATTTTGCCATGGAGGAATTGAAAATTCCAACTACAGAGCTTTTTATACCATTTTTATTTTCCATGTGAGCAATCAAATGGAGAATGATCACGTTATCCTTTGTTTTGTCTTAACAATTTCTCTGTATTTCAAATATTTTCATGTTTTAATATTTTAAATAGATGTTTGAGAAGCATCCTTTAAAATGGTATAAATATTGCAAAATTTTTTTATATACAGCTTTTACACAAAATTTTAAATATCAAGAGAAGTAATATTTTAACTATCTAAACGTTTTTCTATAATACTAAATATTTTCATTTGAATATTTTTGTCATAAATATATCCATTCAAAGATTTCTCCCTAAAGGAGATTTTAGACGTCATCGATGAAAGATTAGAAATAGAGGATGACAAAAGTGGTTGTATCTTTGTTCCTCGTTATTTTCTCTTGCTGTCGTTTTTCAAATTTGTTGTCCCTTTTCTCTTTTTGTCGTTTCAATTGAAGAGTTTTTCATTTTATTCAGATTTCTTATGTTTAACCGTTTTATTTTATTTTATTTTTTTCACTAGGGCTGTTCATCAATCAATAGCCTACGTTTTTCATCGATTTCAGTCACCGATTGAACATCTTCGATTTTCTGGAATACAGACCGACCACCGAATTGATAGTGGAAAATTGATCGGTTTTTTAATAGTCAGCTTCTTATTTTTTGGAGAAACTGAATAAAATATATTAAGACAAATATTTAATAATATTTATTCATATTGTCACATAAACGCACAAATATATAAGGTGTAGAGTCCTAAAGGACTGTAAAACATTTCATTAGTTCATCCAGAGGATTTATGGAGTTAATAAAGAAACCAAATGGACTTACATAATTGAAACTCTAATAATTAGAATTTAATTATGTTAATCTTTCAACTAATTAAACATTAACTTTGGTTTGAGTCACAGAAACAAAATATAAAAGCTTTGTCTATCAATATAATCAATTATAACATGTGATATGACCTTTCATATTCATAATTAAAGTTAGGTAATAATTTCACTTAACCTCGCTAATTACATTTTTATTCATGAGTTTTGTTAACACTCTAATGAGTGATATATTTTTCAAATTTACCACAAATGAGGGTAATCAATTGATTCAATATCTCATAGTAAATAGGTTCGAGTACTCATTTCCCCAAGTACTCGAATAACACTTCATGTGAATTTAATTAATATTCTTAATGAAATTGTGAATTTCATATGTTAATATTTCCCCAAGTACGCTCGAATTAACACTTCATGTGAATTTCATTAACATCCATAATGAAATTGTGAATAAGATGTTATCAAAATACATAAAATGTTTTAGTTATGAAGTAATCTCACTTGTTGACAGATGAAGCTCCACACTAATAACTCGATTTGTTCATAACACAAATATATTTCAATTTTGGGGTACCTTGTCTTACACTTAATTGTCGTTTAGTTTTCTGTCGTCCTTTGTCCGTTTTTGTTTCTTCCTTTCCTTATACTCCATTCTTGATTTTCTATGATGTCGTGTTGTCCTTTCAATGTCGTTCATAAATTTAATTGTCGTTTTAAGATCCTCTCACCTTTCCTCCAAATAATGTACGAGTCAAATTTGCTTTCAGTTGTCATATGTATTATTTATTTGCTATAATAGTCTATTATGTTTTGAAGATATTAAATTGATAACTTGAGTTAGATTTTATCACAAATTACATTTAGATAGCTAAAATTTGAAGCGATTCTAACCTACATCACATTTCTTTTTTTTTCTTTTTTCAAATTAATCACTCCACCTTTATATCCAGACTCTCATTGATTTCAAGATAGAACTCCATGTACAATATCATTGCGATATAAATGCTTTGTCGATTGGCCTCCCACATTTTGCAGAGGAATGCTAGCATAGCTGGAGGTCAGGACAAAAGAAGGACAAGCGACATGAGATTGGGCAATAAATTCTCTCTCGGTCTCGCGTCAAATGACATGCCGTTTTAATAGTTATTTTAGTATTTATTTATCTATATGTTTCATTGCTTTAACAGTACGATACGAATAAGATGATTGTAATAAATAAAGTAGTTGACCAAACACATTTGTAAGGATTAATAAGATTTACATTTATTTTTAAAAATTGTTTACAAGAGAAACGTAATAATTTAAAACTCATTTATATATATGGTTTATCTTAAAGTTCTTAAAACCAGTCCTATAGCATAGCATTTATTTTATATGATAGTTATTTTACAAACATATAATGTTATATAAGAAAATAATTTGTTATTATATGTTTACATAGTCATTATTAAATAGATTAGTATCATATCATTATTATATTTACGTTCACATTTTTAACTATATCTTTTAAAAGCATTAATAGCGTTAATGGAGGCTTTCGTACTCCTTTCTCTATTCGTTATGTGATAACCACATGATTGTCACATCATCATCACGTAGTGGTCACATCAATATCATGTGTTTTTTTTTTTTTTTTGTGTATTTTTTTGTCCACGTGTGTGCTTGTCAACTAAGAATATATAAGACCAATCTTTCACGAAAGATTTAATTCTCTCTCTCTCAATTATATATAGGATAATTATGTTATCTGGTATGATCGGACTAAAAAGATTGTATTATAATAATGAGAAGTTGTATTATAATAAATATTCTTTTTCATCAACACCGTTTATTTTTTAATCCAACGACTCCAAAAGGACAGCCGTTCTTGTCTGGCAAAATTTGGGCGCCGGACAAGAGAGTTTGTGTGTGTGTGTGTGTGGGTATATTTATGTATGCTGAGTGAGTGTTGTGTATTGGTTGATTGGTTTTGTTTTCTCCACGACATCATTTAATGCTTTGTTTGCCTTTTCTCCTCTGCACACGGATATAGCCAAGGACGATTTGAAAAATTTATTCTCCCCTTTTTTCTTCTTCCTTGGTAACAAGTTAATAAGGAAAACTTGTAATGCAATTAAAAGGAGCCCACCCAAAGTAAATATAAAGAAATTGAAAGTTACATATTTAAAACTTAATAGTACAAAGTTCTAGTACTTCTACCACATTTGGCGTGGAAGAGTTGGCTTAAGAAGTTTCTTTTGTCAGTAAAAGCAGATAGGGTTACCATAGAATCTTGTGATTATAGTTTAGTTGAAAACGCCACGCCAAAAGTCTTATATTTATTGTGGGATTTTAGCACATCAAGCAATATCAATTTACCTGATTAACTATAATTATAATTTAGCAGTAATTTTATAAATCAATTTATCATAAAGTGAAAAGTTTAAATCTTCTATCATAAGTTCAATATATATATATATATATATTTATGTATGTATGGAGACGGGTTCTTCAAGTCAAGAGAGGTTGTTTTCGTTGTTGTTATTATTATTTTAAGAGCCGTAAAACAATGAGGAATACCCATATAGGCGATAATTGATTTGGAATATGCAATGTGTTTACGCCATCTCCCTCCCAATATAATTAAAGTTTTTGGATTCAATTATTTGTACTACTTTCACCCACTTATGGTTGGGAAGATTTACTAGGCATTATTCTTAGAGGTCGTTTAGTAATAAGAGGGGAAAGCGGAAGGATGAATAGGGTAGGGGGATTAATGAAAAGATTTTAAGATTTATCATGGTTTTGTACGAGAGAATGAATTGTATAAGGGATTTCAAAATCCCGTAAAGTCTCAAAATATTTACATCTATTATAACATCAAATTTTTTTTACACTTTTTTTTTTCCTTCCCTCCCTACCAAATCACTACTTCTAATTGGATTCATATGATATGCTTAATTCAAGAGTGTTAAAGTGCCTCATTCAATTAAAACAAAGCCCTACACCATGCAAAATACATACAGCTATATTGTGGAAATTGGAGAATTTGAAAATAAATAAATTGGATTATTTTGTGTAGGCTTTTTATTTCACCTGAATTACCAAATAAATAGTTTATGTCACATCATGAGAGGATACAATCTTTAAATAGTCTCTACGTGCAAGAATGGGAAGCACATTCCCAAATTATACAAAAGAGTAGCCAAAAGTACAACGTTACATTTTGTTTAAATTGGAAACCGAACAAAGGAGCTGATTTTGGGCAACATATAGACTTTGTTTGGTGATTCAATCCATTTCAAACTAAAATGTATTTTTTTATCTCAAACTTAAAATTTTCAAACGCAGCTCATTCACCAAACGAACCCATAACCTCTTTTAATGAGGAAAAAAAATATTAAAAAAAAAAAAAACCCTTGTCTGATGGTTATTGGGACCCAAAAGCAAACTCAGCATTTGATGTTACGTTAGGCGTAAATGCAGAAAAACTCTAAACATCCCGGCTCACCTGGGGCGGGTTGGTGTAGACTGCTTGGAAATGTAGTATAGTATGTTGAACATGGAGTTGATTAAGAAAAACTCCGTCACATTTGGATTATTGAGTTTGCAGGGAAAAAAATTAAAAAAAAAATGAAAATAAAAATTGCTCGACATGAAGGCCATGTTGGGAGAGGAAACATCATCGAAGTTTCTCAAATTTTTGGAGCCTTGTACTAATTTCCTGTCTCTACAAGCTTCGAGGGGCAAAAAAGTTGTTTCTTTTTTAAGTCACATTTATTTTAAAAAAAAAAAATCAACATTTTCTGTTCTAATGACTACTTTTGTTTCACTTAATATCTTAAAGAGTATCTAACCCAATTAGTGATAATTTGGCAAATTGAGGCTAGTTTAATTGGCGTTTAGTGGGCATATGAGTTGTCTTTAGTGTATTGAGTCCTGAATTCAAGTTTCGGGATATACTTTTTCTTTTTTTTTTTTTTTGAAAAAATTAAAATCCAATCAATTGTGGTATTCTAATATCCAAGTTACTGTCCTTCAGAACTTAACTTGGTTATTAGGATTTAAGTGGGAAAAGGGAGATTGTATAATGGGGGGCGATTGATTACAATTGTAAAATTTAAATAAGATGGTACTTATTACTAAGTGAGTGCAACAATATTATCTAATTTTTTTTTCTCACTATACCCAATTTCATAAAATACGCACCGTTCAATTTAGATTTTATAATTACAATTAATAATCCTATTAGACCTCCTACACGTGATGGCACCTAGCGAAAAGAAAAAAAAAAAAAAAATTTAATGTCTTTACTATTTATCCAGGTTAAGCTACTTTTTTCTTGGTGGGGCTTGGTCAGGCCAAAGCTTATACAAATTATGCTATATTTTTGCCATAGTTTCTGCTTTATTTAGTTTCTGCTTTATTTAATCTCTCTTCATATAATCATATTTAAGGGTAAAACCAACAATTATTTCTCCCGCAAAACAAACAAGAAATGAGGAGTATTTAGTTGGGCGAGAATGACTTCTTTATTTGTCTGATTTGGTATGAGAGAATCTGCTAGGAAAGTTCGTCAATGAGGAAATTACACACCCCACAAGCGTAAGAAAATTGCTAATTAAACATACATTATTTGAAATTAAAAAAAAAAAAAAAAAGGAATTAAAATTTTCCACAACCTTGCTATATAAAAGGGACATTCCGAACGTTGGTGTTCAAGCAATACAATTATAACACATTACAACATCATAAGAGCAAAGGCTAAAGTATTTATCAAAAATTTAAGAGCGGCCCAAATATGATGGAGATTGAGGAAGTAAGCAACTGCGAGGCACTTCCGTTGCTCTCCTTAAATCATGTTTCTTTGCTCTGCAGATCAGTTTGGGAATCTGTTCGCTTCTATGAAGAAATTCTAGGCTTTGTTCTCATCAAGCGACCCTCTTCCTTCAACTTCAATGGAGCTTGGTAAATTTGCCTTCTTTTTCTCTATCAAAAATAATAAGAAATGAAAATAAATTTGTTATTTATTAAAGTGTTTGAATTTCTCTATCTAATATATATAGAGTTTTGTGTATGTATAGGTTGTACAACTATGGCATTGGGATACACTTGATTGAGAATCCATCACTAGTGGATGAGTATGATAGTACTATGAATGAACCAAGACCAATCAATCCTAAGGACAACCACATCTCCTTCCAAGTAAGAAAAAAATCATCACCATTTATAATTGTTATTATTCCATAAATTATGAAAATTATACGAAGAAAAATCAATCTTTATCGAGTGATGCTATAATACTGAAGAATGAACTTCGGAAAATATCAAACGTATACCAAAAAAAATAATAATAATAAGAGTCTGATTAAAGTTGGTCGTGACTAAATAAATTTTGGTGTTAAAATAGTGCACGGATGTTGGGCTAGTGAAGAGGAGGCTACAAGAGATGGGGATGAGGTACGTGACAGCGCTGGTAGAGGCTGATGACGGAATAAAGGTGGACCAGGTGTTCTTTCACGACCCCGACGGGTACATGATCGAGCTTTGCAACTGCGAGAACATTCCGATCCTTCCTCTCTCCTCTTGCCCCTTCAAGCCTAGAGGAAGCAGCTTTAAGAAGGCCCCAATCACCAAGTGTGGTTTCATGGAGAATGCGATGATGGAGAGCTTGAGCATGGACATGTTGAACTTCTCATTCTGATTCAAGTCCAAATTATTAAGCCTAATTACAGAGCCAAAAGAGAGAGTGAGCAAATTAAATTAAGTTCAGTTTCTTTTTTGATCGGTTGTGAGATCTCTCCTACAAGGAGAACTTTTTTTTTTTTTTTTTTTTTAATTACATTATTACAATATGGTCACTTCTTTTTATTATGATGGTCTTTTAATGGGTCCTGGTTTGATACTCATGAGGACTAGTTTGTATTGGTTTTGTGCTATTTGTAATAATGGGTTATTATATTTATAATATTGGGTCCTAATGCGTGTGATATATACAACATTTCAAGTCAATATGTGGCAGTTGATAATTATGTCCAGGTTGTTAAGAAAATAAAAATTTGTCAAGTGTTTTGCTTCTCAAAGGTCTAATGATCATTTACTCTATTGCTGTATATAATTATATCTTTTATCTAAGCAAATATATAAATATATAGATACAAATAACTCTTTCCTTTTCGGGAAGAAATAGGTTAGTAAAAATGGTTGTAAAGTAGTTACATTTAGCTTCCAACAAAATATTACAAATTTTTGGTAACTTGTTCTCTTTTCTCCAAATAATAATAATAATAATAATAATAATAATAATAAGAACAAATAAAAAAATGTCCTCTTCCAATTTTATTAGAAGTTGATCATGTTTTGGGCTTAATTAATATTAAGCCTTTATCATGCAATGCCTTCTTGTTTTTTAATGAGGTGAAAGAAAGGAATACACATACATACATATATACACATACATACGTATATATATATATACGGATCAAATTGTACGGAAACTAGGCCCTTCATTTTGGGTGCAAGTGGTTAAGATATATATGGGTTTCACGTCAAAGCATGCTTCGATTGAGACAATATTTAGGATAGCCACTTGGGGTCGAGCCGAAGCTGTCTGGAAGTTGCTCAAACTTTGGCTTTGTGCTGTAACATAAGAAGTGAAGTTTAACATATGTTTATACATAATATTTGAGTACAGATATAAATATATATTTAGTAACATATGTCTATACATAATATTTGAGTACAGATGTAATCCTAAATTATACATTTATGCACACACACATTATAAAATATACGTTTTTCCCCTAGAAATAAAATCTATTAACTGAACAAAAAATTAACATGTTTCCTTACAAATGAACATGTCGTTTAACATGGAATGAGAAAACAAGCAAGTCCTTACTTCACCTGAAATTTGTACGGCATTTCATTGTTAGCAACAAAAGTGAATGCATGTCGTATTTAAGCCTGAAAAAGACATATGTACGTCGTTTACTACGATTGAACCTAAACGACACGTCATTTTTTCTTTAAGCCTGAAAAAGACACGGCATTCATTTTTCTCTTTGTATGTCATTTTTAATGTTATGATATGTCGTTTTCGTAAAGTCACTTCTTTCTTCTTCAAACGACACGTAGCTTTTTAAATAACGAACAACATTTTTTTTTTTTTTTGCCTTGTATGAATTTCTTACGCCATGTCGTTCAGATGTTTTAAAAAGTAAAGACATGTCATTTTTTTAGGGGAAATCTTTAAATTCATCCCTAAACTTTTGATTTTGTATAACTTTAATCTCATGATCTTTTTTCAAAATTGAAATGTTCCTAAACCATTAAACAGTTGTTATAATAGTCCCTTTTCATTAATTTTTAGATGGAACTTATTAGTTAGCATCACTTTTTTATTAAATTACTAATGGATTTCGTCCAAAAATTAATGAAAATGACTATCGTAGTAATATTTTAATAGTTTATAGGGGCATTCTCCTTTTTTTAATAGTTAGAATGACCATAAACTATTAAGAACGTTATTATAGTAATCTTTTCTATTAATTTTTTTTTACATAATCTATTAGTTAGCATCACTTTTTTATTAAATTACTAATGGATTTCGTCCAAAAATTAATGAAAATGACTATCGTAGTAATATTTTAATAGTTTATAGGGACATTCTCCTTTTTTTAATAGTTAAAATGACCATAAACTATTAAGAACGTTATTATAGTAATCTTTTCTATTAATTTTTTTTTTACATAATCTATTAGTTAGCATCACTTTTTAACCAAATTACCAACATATTCCATCCGAAAATTAAAAACATTTTAAAAGTTTAGGGGCATTCCAGCTACGAAAAAAAGATTATGGACCAAAGTTATATAATATTAAAAGTTTAGGGACTAAATAAGTAATTTATCATTTTTTCTTAACTTAAAGATGGAGATTCAAACTCTACACATTTTGATAAAATCAGATAAAATATTACCGTTAGATTATATCTGTAATCATTTGTTTTTTTTATTAAATAATTGAAAGGTATATAAAGAAACCTTGGCGTGGATAAGTCAACAAGACGATATATGCATCAATATATTAAAATGAAAAACAAACAATTTCGTCCATTGAAAAAACCACATGCATGATATATCCTTCACAAAAATTGAAAGTATTTATTTGGTTCTCTTTTATAAAAGCATCAAATTAAAGACCAACGAGATTAATGGTGAGTGGCGGGGGATCTACTCTGTCCTTGTCCCATCAAATAATCTTGAACAAACAATTAGGTAGAGATCACGTTAAGGGGCCGAACTATAAGATTCCTTTGTGGACGGCAGAGCTCAAAAGAAAGGAAAATAAATAGAAAATAAATAGTTTATTAAGATTAAGAAAAAGAAAACCACCATATATCAATATAGCATAAATTGAAGATTTCTACAACAGAAATTGTCATTTTCTAATAAAAACTGTATTTTAATTATTGGATTAACTTTTGAATTATAAATTTTTTAATATATACAATTATAAACCATACCGTTATAATTCAACGGCTAGAACTACCACTTCTATCAACAGTGACAAAAAATACGGTTCTTATTGTATAAAACTCATCACTTTTTAATTATCAATATTAAATAATATATCTTTAGAAATTAAATAAGATGACAACATAATCCATCTATCTTTTAAAACTAACGGCTTATTTAGATCAACAATCCAAATCATACAATTATATTCAATTTTTATCTTTTTTCCTTAGTTTTACTATTTATATAGTTTTGTAACTCAAATCTTAAAAATCCATAATTTTGCATAAACAAGTCCAAATAAGATGATTTTTTTTTAATTTTATAGAATTTTAAGACGAACGAAACAAGCTTCATATTAATATTTATTTTCCAAACACATTTTAAATTTTTACACTTTTTAACTTAAACAATTCAAATATCTCGATAAATCTACCATCAATCCAAATTTAAATTTTACAATCTAAATCTTAGAATCAAACGCATGCTAAGAAAATTATTGATATACTCGCCCTCAATCCAACACCATTTAAGAATCTAATAGGATTATAACAACGTCACTTATCTTTGAATTTTAAAAGAAAAAGAAATTATAAAACGGTCGTTTCTTATCCCTAAATCACCATCACGGTGGCATTCGATCTAACAAAATGATACTTATAAGATATTTGATTATTTTTACACGCCACAAAATTCTCCCAAATAAATCACAACAGAACTTAAAACAAATGAATGACCAACCTCCAAAAAATCTAAGTGAGGTGGGACCCACGGCAGATATGTAAGTAATGGGCGATAATTGCTCGGGAGGCATTGTCAATTGTCAACCCCACATTTGCTTTTGAAGCTTGTGGCCACGGAGTGAGTTTTGTGGCAATTGTAAGTTGACGAAAAAACCCCCCCAACCTTCTCTCGTCTTTTTACGTCTTTTTTTGGCTTACAAAATTCCAGATTTACATGTCTTCTCGAATCTCCTTATGTTTCGTCCAACCCAAAAAATTTTTTATCAAAAAATAAAAAATAAATATTCCCATTATTATTTTTTATTTATTACTATTTTTGTCCCCTCCCTATTCTCTTCTAATCCTAGTCCTTCCCCATTATCCGTGTAATCATTTTCATTCATTCATCAATAGCCCAACCACCAAGGCACAAAGACAAACTTTACTTGGCTGTTATATGCATATACATATACATATACACATACACATATACATATTTAAAAAAAAAATAATTGGTGAACTGGGTTTTGTTTTGTTTTGTTTCTGATGAGCTAGATGTGGGAATTAAGAGGTTTGTTTAGATTTTATGGAGGCGTTTATGTGATTTTTCATTCGGAGAAATGAAAAGATTGCAAGGGCTGTTTAGTAATATTATTAATTATGCGAACACTTTGTGACTCCTGTGAAAGCGCTGCCGCCATCGTTTTTTGCGCTGCCGACGAGGCTGCTCTCTGCCGTGCCTGTGATGAAAAGGTGTATATACTCTATTTTTATGTATATTTATATCTATATATAGTTTTTATATATATTTACCCATTTGGTATTTCAATAAGCAGAATCCAAAGAAACTACCTTTCCCCCTTTTCTTCCGTTGGTGGTTGAAATATTAACTTGCTTTTTTCAATGTTGGTCCGATATAGAGCAAGAGATTTGATAAACTAATAAAGGATTTTAATTGGGAAAGAGAAAACAATAAAATTTCTTGAACTTAGACAAAGAAAGACGTACTCTTGTTTGTGTTTGTCCTCTGTTGTGGTGAAACTTAGAGAAACATATCCTGTTTTCTTCAGAACTCGTAGACTTTATTTCCTTTACAAATTTTCCCTTACAAATTTTCCCACATCTTTTTTTTTAAGCCTCCTTGAGATTAAACTGAATTTGGCACATATTTTGGCTGGAAAAAGTGTAATTCAAAATTTCTTAGAGGTCTTAAATTTGCCATAATTTGTTTTTACATTATTGCATTTGTTCGTTGAAAAAGTAATTCTTGGTCACATTTATTGCATGCTCTTATATTTGATCAGCTTCAAAAACTTATAGCAATCTTTACGTCGTTGACGGGCATGGCAGGTCCACATGTGTAACAAACTTGCTAGCCGGCACGTGAGAGTTGGCCTCGCGAATCCCAGCGATGTTCCTCGGTGCGACATTTGCGAAAATGCACCTGGTGCGCGCACTAATCTTTTTACTCACCGTCAATTTTTAACTAATCACATATTCACATACCGACTTTCAAAGTTAATTTATATGACAGAACTTTCACTAGTTTGGTTTTAGCGTTTTTCTATTGCATAACATATACTTCTTTTTCATGTGTATGGCTTTTGTCTTGTTGTAGAAAGAATTTCACCCTTTTTTTCTTTTTGGGTTTGTTTTGGCTCTTGGAAACCGCATGTGTAGCTTTCTTTTATTGCGAGATAGATGGAAGTTCCCTTTGTTTGCAATGTGATATGATTGTTCATGTTGGAGGTAAAAGAACGCATGGAAGATATCTCCTCTTGAGGCAGAGAGTTGAGGTTTGTTCATCTTATCTAACAACGACTTTGATCTTCTTGGATTAATTTTACTCTTTTTTTTTTTTTTCCCCGATCTAGCGTCGGTCTCGAGCTTCAATTTGAGAGATCTAGAGCCCTACAACTTCAAAAATTATCTCAACTTGCACGTTTCAGTTTGTGTTATAGGGGCAAATTTTGATCGCTGATGTTACAAATTGAAATTCGAGGAGAATATGAGATGACCATTATGATTCGGGGACAAAAGTGGAATTAACCTGAATTTCTCTTTTACTTATGTTGGAGAGAATTAACAGTTTGCTTGTTCTATAGTTTCCAGGGGACAAACCTGGTAATCTTGAGGAATCGGCTTCCCAACCCGCGGAGCGAGGTGAGGCAAGGAGAGGACAAAACCAGGCTCTTTCGAAAATGGTGGCGGAAGAGAACCAGGAAAATCAAAGGGTGTCTCCTGTTTGGACGGCGGAGGCCAACAATGCTGATGGGCATGCTTCCAAGAGAGATACTAAATTGATTGATTTGAATATAAAGCCTTACAAGTTGCATGATCAATCTCCAAATAATCAGGTTAGCCTGTCTTACTCATTGTGTTTTAGCAACTTGATCTCGAATATTACGTTTGTAGTTGGCCAGTAAAATTCAACAAAGACTTCTTGAGTAGCATAATGATGATCTAAAAAGTTTGAATCGATAGAAGTAAATCATGTCTACAGAAACGCTAAATGCATTTTCAAGTATCGTGAATGTACAATCTGAGCTATTTAATTTTTATAGACCCACGTGGATCTTTTAATGGGATCTATTTGTCACAGTCGCCAGTGCATTTAGCATTTCTCATTTCTAATTATGTATCTGTTTGTCAACAAAATCCATTTCCCGTTCCACATAGCTAAACTGGACTAGTATACAAACTACAAACTTTTATAACGTGTAAGCTTTTGATTGCCTGCCGGCATAGCTAACAAACAGTCGTTTTTCAGGATCAATGAGAAGTAGCATCATCTCGAAGCAGCCATTTTCGCGACAAAGTTAGGACGGTCGAGCTATGTATCGACAAATAAATTAGGTTTAGGTGCTTGTTCAAGTGAAGTGAAGAAAGTGATGGTCATTGAGGTTTTTGGAGAGTGATGTGTTTTTTCTTTTCTTTTCTTTTCTTTTCTTTTTTTTCTTTTTTTTTTTTTTTTTTTTGGTTAGCTAATTGTGCAAAGTTGGTAGTTTGATAGCTTTCCACTCAACTTTCGAAAACAGAGACTATAATGCACTGCGACGAATGCCAATAGTACTCACTGCTCAAGTTTTGATTTGTTTTTCGCAATTTTTTTTTTACCTTAAAAAAAAAACTATTATATTCAAGTTTTTAAAATCATCATTCTATGATTTACTTGAAATATATATATATATATATATTTATTTATTTATTTAAGGTTGGGGATTCAAACTCTTCACTTTATAGTTTAAATTTTCTTTCTTTCTTTTTTCAAGTTCAGGAAAAAAAAATATTTCCTCTACATTTTTTTTGTTGGATTATGGCAGTTCTTATTGCCTAAAAAGGATAAGATGCTGAAGCTTGTTACAAGCGGGTGCAATAAAATAGTACAAACAAGTGCTGTGAAACAATTTTCCCAACAAAAAAGGGGCGGGGGGGACAAAATTATAAAAATTATATTACAAAAAAAAAAAAAACTCATAAAAAGTAGTAGAACTTGATAAGAATCTAATGCAATTCTGTAGTATCAATATTGGCAACGTATTTCTTAATAATCTTTCTGAGGGGAAAAAAAAAAAGATAATTATGAATATTTGCTTCCAAGGCAATGGAAAAGTATGTCGTTTACTTAGTACGGGATTCTAAAACCATAACACATTCTTTAGCCCCAAGGCTCCCATTCTAGTTATTGCTTGCTTCGAATGAGAGTGATACTAATCTTTTCTTTTGAGCAAAGAAATAATTACTAAAATTAGGTATCAATTATGAAGTTCAGTTGTTCATGTGTATGCTTTTATTAAACTATTATTTGTGTTAGATATTTTTTAAGAAATTTTTAATAAATAGTTGAAGTTTCGTAAAATTAACAAGATGGTCGTTTTTTAAAGGTCAATCAATTATTACTGATTGATCAATATTTATTTTTATTTTTATTTGAATAATTATGATTAATTATTGATTGATTATGATCATTATAAATCATTGATTAACGATTATTTTTTTAAATAAAAAATAGGTAAAGTGTATAACATTTTATAAATAGTAAATATTAAATTATTTTAACAGTTACTATGTAATCTTGTAGCATTAATATGTGAAAATAAGTATAGTAATTACTATGGAATCTCTAAAAAATTGTTGTATTTATTTATATATATATATATATATATTTGTAAGAATTGCCGTAACTGCACTCTTGAAACGATTTCACCCTTTCTTGGAAGAAACGATGTACCTAGTTTGCACATGGGCCGATCGGACGACAATGAGCCCAAATAATCTGATCGTGGGCCTGAAATCTCCCATATTCTTAGGATTACATGCAAAAATACCACTTTCTTATATTTATATTTATTGTATTATTAAAATTAATAATTTTATTATATTAATAATTTTATTATTTCATAATATTAAAATGATTAACTTTAATATTAATGTGAGTAAAATTATAAAAAAGTAGTCAAAATATATCTCTTTACGTAATTTTCTAATATTCTTCTTAAAATCTTTACTGATTCCACCCCCCCCCCCCCCCCCCCCCCACAAAAAGAAGAAGAAGAAGAAGAAGAAGAAAAGATTAGCAAAAAAAAAAAAGAAAAGAAAAAACAAATGAAAAGATAAGGTACCATAAACAAACACACACGTGGGTCGTGGAGGGGGACAATGTCAAAAAAAAAAAGAACAAAAACGTGGAAAAGGCAGGCAGGCATTGATTTTCTTCAATATTTTTGGTCGAAGTGAAGCTGCATAGGAACAAACTAGAAATCGAACGGGCGATTAACAGGGACGACGACGACGACGACAATGAGAGTGCAGAACTGGAAAACGACGTCGGTTTTGCTGCTTCCGCTGGTGATATCGTCGCTCTTCTCTAGCTATGGCTTCTTCGTCAATGGAATGCCTCCTCGTTCCATGTTCAACCGCTTGGCCGGAAGCAGCAAGTACTTGACCACCGACGAGCTCTGGTTCTCTCAGAATCTCGATCACTTTTCTCCTTACGTACACAAATCCTTTCCCTTTCTCTCTTCGTATTACTCTGAGTTCGTCTCTTTCATGTAAATGTTGTTCAAAATTCGATTTTTTTTTTTTTTTTTTTGTGTGGAAATTGCAGGATCATCGTCAATTTCAGCAGCGTTACTACGAATTCCTCGACAATTTTCGGATTCCAGACGGACCGATCTTCCTCAATATCTGCGGCGAAGGACCTTGCAATGGAATTCAGAATGATTATCTTAGCGTAGGTCTTCGATTTTTCGGATCTTTTTTTTTTTTTTTTTGGTGGAGTAGAAGAACAGATGAGCAAGATGGCTTTCACGTTGTACAGATTTTGTCGAAGAAGTTCGGAGCAGCTGTAGTGTCGCTGGAGCATCGCTACTATGGAAAAAGTTCTCCTTTCAAATCGCTGACTACCGAGAATCTCAAGTACCTGTCTTCAAAGCAGGCGCTTTTCGATCTCGCTGTGTTTCGTCAATATTACCAGGCAAGAGTCGCTTTCGAATCGATGGATTTTCTGAGAAAATTCTAATTTTCCTCTTAATTTACGAAAATTCACATTTTGTTTTGCAAATTTGGTAGGAGTCTTTGAATAAGAAGCTGAATCGAACAAATGTGGAAAATCCATGGTTTTTCTTCGGTGTTTCGTATCCCGGAGCTCTTAGCGCGTGGTTTCGTCTCAAATTCCCTCACTTAACATGTGGAAGTCTCGCGAGCTCTGCCGTTGTTCTTGCTGTTTACGATTTCCCCGAATTTGACCAACAGGTTAAACATTGATTAATCCGTCTTTCTTTTATTGTATTTCTTCTTAATTGGTTATTAATAAGATAGAAGCTTCATTGATTTGTTTGCTGAATTCTAAATGCAGATTGGTGTCTCGGCTGGTCCGAAATGTAAAGCAGCCTTGCAAGAGGTTACTCGGCTCGTTGAAGAAAGACTTGCCAAGGAAGGAAAATCCGTGAAGGCCTTGTTCGGTGCAGCGGAGGTTTGCTTACCTTTTTCATTTTCTTTTAATTCATGTTCATTGTGATATATGTGAGAATCTTAGATGAAAAACTGATGAGTGTTTTTTCTTGTGTTTGTAGCTTGAGATCGATGGTGATTTCTTTTATTTTCTCGCCGATGCTGCTGTTATAGGGGTATGTTGTTGCTTTTGGTGTTTCTTATTAATGAATTTTGCTATTACTAATCAATATTACGTGCTTAATTTTTTCAGTTTCAGTATGGAAATCCGGATTCAGTATGTTCTCCTCTTGTTGAAGCAAAGAAGAATGGAGAGGATTTGGTGGTATGATCCTTTTTAAGCCATTCGTCTAATTATTTCTTTGATATATTCTGCAAAATTAGCATGAGTTTGCTAGGGTATTATATTGATTCCTTTACCTACTTAACAAGCCTTATACTTCCAGGATCAAACAATTGATCATATTATTAAATACATGTCTATGCTAATTACCTTTAAAAAAAAATAAAAATAAAAAGCACATATTGTGTGCTATCCTGCAAATAAGAGATAAAGATTACAAGTGGGGTTGAACCTACAACCTGGCCTAAAAAATGGCATGATATGTCTATATGGATTCCCTTACCTGGCCATGTAATCCGTGATTATAATCGAAATGTCTGACGAGATTATTTATAGGAAAATTATAAGGTATTTTAGATGTTAGAGTTGAAGATGTTTGTAAGCTAAAGTGTATGGATCTGTGATTATGGTCATCATGATGTTTATATTTGAGTTTTGGTCTAGTTCTCTGGTATTTCAAATAGCAATAAAGAATAATGTTCTTTTAATGTAATGTAGGGTGCATATGCCAAGTATGTCAAAGAATATTACATTGGAAGTTTTGGCACAAATGTCAGGACATACGATCAGAAGTTCTTGAAAAACACCGCTCTTACCGAAGACAGTTCTTCGAGATTGTGGTGGTTCCAAGTTTGTACTGAAGTTGCATACTTTCAGGTGGCACCTAAAAATGACAGCATCCGGTCGTCGAAAGTGGACACAAGGCATGTTCTGAAAGCTACATTTTAGTTTACATGCTTTCTCACATACGCGATTTCTTATTTCTCTTCTTACTTTTGCAATCATTTCAAATTTTTTAAAACAAATTATTGTTTTTGGTTTTGTACGCACTTTATAAATCTCAAGCAACTGGTCTTGTGTGGCAGATACCATTTGGACCTCTGCAGGAATGTTTTTGGAGAGGGCATATATCCTGAGGTTGATGTAACAAATATATACTACGGGGGCACAAAAATTGGAGGTTCAAACACAGCTCCTCTTACCATCTTCTTCTTTTTTTTTTTTTTTTCTTTAGATTTAGAGTTCTCTCCTTTTCCATGTTTACCAAGAACAGTCTTTATCCACTTATGCTGTTTTCTTTAGTCCATAATTTCTTGTTCTTACCATCTCCCTGAATCTGAACTCCCTCTCTCTCTCAATTTATTTTGAATGCCCTCTTTGATGCTATATCTCCTAATAATTGAAAATTTTCTACCTTATATCGGTTTTGTGATAATTTATGTTCTGTAGTCCTTATTTAGTCACAGCCGATGGCTGAAAGTGCATTCTATATGCTTACTTGACATTGATTTTGCTATGACTAGGAGCCCCATCAATATATTTACCCAGCAGCCACTTTTTCCCCTTTTTTTTTATTTTTATTTTTAAACGTACCCATCAGCCACTTGAGCTAAGGAAATCATTAATATCTGCAGGTACGAAGATAATATTTACAAATGGCTCCCAGGATCCATGGCGTCATGCATCAAAGCAAACTTCATCTCCAGATCGTGAGTCTTCTCATGCTTTAAGAATACTTTCTCCTTTGAGTGAATTTGAATCAATTTTGTATGCTCTACTCAAATGCCTTTTTAACTTTTCAGTGCCTTCCTACATTATCACTTGCCATAATTGTGGCCACGGAACCGATCTGCGAGGCTGTCCCCAAAGTCCTTTAAGCCTTGAAGGTACGATAGATAGAATAAGAAAGTTTTTTGTTTCTCAAAGAAACCTAACCATCAACATGCTGATCATCATAGGTTAAGGTCCAAATTGAACAGTAGTATTGTAATGTGAAATTCATGAATAGAAATATTTCTAAGGCTGACAGTGCCGTCTTCTTTTTCAGGCAATGCCGAGAAATGCAGCTCTCCCGATGCAGTTAAGAAAGTAAGGCAACAGATCATAGAGAACATAGACTTATGGTTGTCTCAGTGCCACGACGCAGAAAAGAATTATATGTAAGATACTTATATCTTGTTTTAATTGTCTAATTGACTGCTCAACTGTCTTCACATTCAGTTATTACCTTCTCAATGGATGTTTAATAGTGAATCCGTGAAGATGAAGGATATTGCCACTACTTGTACTTTCATGCCATGTATAGCACAAATCCTCAGTCTTATGATGTCTTTGTTTTCCCTTTTAATTCCAAACATAAGTAATCAGGACGGATTTTTATCAACGAAATTCATTTACTAGATAACTATCAAGTACAAATTAAGGCCCAAAAATAGTCTCCATAAAACGTGCATAGAGACGAGATGTTTTCACCACTTTACCACATTCTCACGACACACATATACAGAAGAATTTGGTGTGAACAAACAAAACAACTTAGTAAACGTAGCCCTTGACAAACATGCCTTTCTTGGCCTCGTCGGACTCTCCCTCACCAGTGTATTTACCAAGCTGAGCCAGAGAGTTGGCCTTCGCCCGGACAAGCAGAGCATCCTGAGCGGCCTTGACATTCTCAGGTCTGCCTCCCCAAGTCTTGAGGCAAGTGTTTTGAAGTGCGCGTGCGTACGAGAATGAGATGTGCCACGGGTTGGGAGCTTGGTTCATCGCATTCAAGTTCAGGGTTGCCTCTACCTCTGATTGCCCACCCGACAAGAACTGCTCAACCAAAAACCAATTCAAGACAACATTTATAACACAAACCACATTTGTAATCTAATAAAATGTAATATCGGTATTGAGTTTCAAGTGCTTGCCATGATTCCCGGGACAGCAGGGGGGATTCTTTGCCTGAGGAGTCTGAGGGTGTAATCAGCGACCTGCTGCGGTGTGGCCTTGTCCTTGCTCTCTGCACCAGGGGTGACCATGCTGGGCTTCAGAAGAATACCCTCGAACGTGACATTGTTCTCTGCTAAGTAGAAGAACACCTCAGCCCAAACCTTCCGGGCTACTTCAAAGGTCCTATCAATCCCATGGTCACCATCAAGCAAGATCTCAGGCTCAACAATTGGCACCAAACCATTGTCCTGAAAAAAAACACCGCAGACCAAACTTTTCAGCAAAACTAGTCATCTTGGGCTCTCAGAGTGAATAAACGGTCCTATTCAATAGCCATCTTACCTGAGAGATGGCGGCATAGCGAGCCAAACCCCAGGCAGCTTCCTTGACAGCCAGAGCAGACGGTCCATTTGGAATGCGAACGACGGTGCGCCTGATGAATAACAAATACATTAGACAAAAAAGAAGTCTAATAATTTTGTTTCTTCAATCACTCTAGAAAAGAGGTCAATTTTCCTACTCTTAATGCACAGTTTGCTAGAGGGAGACTTGCCATTTTGCAAAACGAGCTCCTTGTTGGTAGTAAGCAGCAGAGCGAGAGGCGAGTCCATCAAGACCTTGGCACCATGACTCATTGTTGGAACCCGCCAGAGGAACCAAACCCTGCAATATTCATCATCCAACTATTGCTCAACAAAAAACACACACATAATCCTTTTTTTTAGCATTGTAGTTCATCATCATTGGTAATGCATCACTACACATGTAATAACAAAACAAATCTATCATATGACAAATTAAAATTACTGTCTGATAATGTTAGGTGGCAGTTTTGATGCACTGATACATGTGTATGTGTTTAGGTTACCTTGTCAACCTTGATGCCCGGGACAATGTTTTGCTCGGTGAGCACATCAACTATTTTTTTGCCATCAGTGGTCAATTGGTAGAGCGTCTCCTCAAAGAGGATAGCACCTGAGATGTACTGGCCAAGCCCGGGAGCTGTAACAAGAAGAGTCCTGTATGCCTGGCGGCTCGCCTCAGTGTTCTCTAGACCGATTGAGGCCAGCCTCTTCCCACAGGTGGCGTTTGATTCATCCATGGCCAGGATTCCTCGCCCTGGAGATGCAATAGTTTTCTACACCCAAAAAATAAAAATAAAAATAAAAAAACAAAAAGAAAAGAGAGAGAGAGAGAGAGAGAGAGAATGTTGTGTTCATGTCCAAATTTCAAGTGTGTTTCTGTTCGAGTTTATTCACATGTCACCCTCTTAATAAAACAACAGGTCTTGTGTTCACGTTAGGCTCATAATTCATTTAACCGTGTTGTATTCAAGTTGATTCACATGTATTTTTTTTTTTTATAAAAACAAATTCAATGCCGAGTTTTTTTTTTTTTTTGGGTAAATAATTAAATGCTGATTTAGAATATTGGAAAGAGAAGACAGAGGACAATATACAACACATTTTCTCTATTCTTGATTTCAACAATATTATGGACTTTGAGAATTGTACTTGAATTTAGACTCTGAAATTCTCAAAATATTGGAAATACCAAAAACTGAATTCAAAAAACACATTTCTACTTGTTTTTGGTAGTTATAGTAATAATCAAATAAAACCTCATAGACCGGAACCAAGTAGTATTGCGTCAAAAACTAAAACATCTTAAGCTCGATTTTCAACTAATAAAAACTTAACGAGCATATGAACACGAACATACTGCGGTCTTGACAAGCTCATCGGCATATGAAGAGGCACGGACAGTGAGTGAAGAAGGTGAGACTGGCTGGAAACGAACCACGGAAACAGAAGGTTGGCGAAGAATAGACTGACCACCCTTCACAAACTCAGACTTGTCAAGAACTGGTGCTGGCTTTAGAAGAGAAGCAGAGGCCATTTTCTCTTTTGAAGAAAAAAAAAAAAATTCTTTTTTCTGATTGTCAAACGCTCTGGTTTTTTTCTTTTGCTCTTATTACTCTCTCCTTTGTCACAATTCACACCAAAATTTATAGTTGGAAAGCCTTGAGTGTGAGAGATATGACGTTTGAGGCTGTTAGAGACTGACCAACGAGTTGTTGCCAAGTGGCGGTGATGGCTGTCTCCTTTGGCATGAAACGACAACATGCTTGATATAATGGAAGGATGGATATTTATGGTCGAGTTTTTTCAGTTTTGTAAAGCCAGAAATAATGGGGAATTTACTTGTTTGCCTAAAAGAAAATTAAAGATTGATATTTACTTGAGAATTATTGATGAACCCCCATATTTTTTTCCCCCTTTCTTTTTGTTTTCCCTCGTCCCGTGCCGTGAAAAACAAGAAATATATTGAGATGGAGACATTTGATTGACAATAACCGAAAAATAAAATCACTTGAATAGTCTGCTAAAATTACTTTCATTGTGATGCAAACCCTTTTTTTTTTTTTTTTTGTACCTTTGCCTATAAAATCAGTTGGGAGGTTGTGCAAATTGCATTCATGAATCATGACTTAAACTAGCTCAATGGGTGAGAGCAGGGGTTCGAATAAGAACTAAATTCATAACATTGAAGTATTTTCATTTCTTCTTGATGAGTAAAGCCATAGAACCCGTTATTTTTTTTAGGAAAAAAAAAATGTTTAACACACACATATATATGAATGAAGAGGCAAAAGCTCGTGGAGCTTCTCGCGTGGAGCTTCTCGTGTGATACTAAGAACTTGTTCGAGTCTTTGAGAGTGTTTTTTTTTTTTTTTTTTTATACTTCTATTTTTGCACACTATAATTTTTTTTTTTTAAGTATAAACTATAGTTTCTAAGCTAATATTGACTTAATATCTCTTGAACTTTGTTAGAGATATATTAAGCTTTTCAATATATCACTTGTTAAAAAAGTAAAATACCAAAAAAATAAAATAAAATGAAACACTAAATAGCTTCTCGTTTTCTGAAAGTTCTTCCAAGAGAAGTGGTAAATATGTAGATTCATAGTCATTATAAGACTTGGATGGAAAGAATCCAGGAATTCCAAATTGCAAACCATCATCGAGCCAGTTCCTTGTAATCTCTCCCATTTTCTCTTTCCAAAAGGGCATTATGGGAAAGTTCTATAGACCAATCATCATTGGCCGTCCAAAAGATCTTGCTAGTGCAAGCCTAGTTGAGATTAAAGTTGTGGAAGAGAAGAAAAGATTTCACATAAAACGACATTAAAGGAATTCTGAGGCCAGGGTCTCCAGCAAGAAACGACGAAAAGTTGAAAACCAAAAACCAAAACGTCCTCAACCACCAATATAACATGGAGACACCTACAGCTCATGTGAATTAGAGGGAACAAAATGGTTGCCTTGAAATTTCCACTATTGCCCCTCCCCATAAATACAAATTCTCCACCAAGATATTCCTTTTTTTTCTCCGTTGTTGCTCACTAGTGGTTCCAAAGTTCCATGCCCAAGCTAGGAGCCTAGAGATATATTAACCAACCAAAATGTACTTGTGATTATAAAACGAAGTGAATAATGAGAGGGAAAAAGGGAAAAAAAAAAAAAAAAATTCATGTATTGGCTTAAATTCCACTTCTTTCATCTTGTTTTACACCTTTTCTTCGGAAAACAAAGCAGTCACTTCCCATAATTCTCTCTATTCTAAACTCGGATGCTTGCAAACAAACCGCTATCAGAAAGTAGGGATGCTGTAACCAGAAAGCAGAAAGCCGTCTATAAGCTAAATATTTGAGAAATGCGGTGTAGATGAGTCCAGCAAAATTGGGATTCACACAAAAAGGGAAGGCACTACTACTTCAGATAGGTGGATGAAACCCAGAGTAGCAAATAGGTTATCAATGAAGTCGTGACCTCAAAACTCCTCGGTCCTTTAAGTATAGGTGGAATTACAGACACCATCAAGAAGGTTCCCAGGAGCCACGAGACGATGAATGATCCAGCACTGCACCACAGTAACAACAGTATCACTCGAACATTTATTCGGGCTAAATTTTCAACAATAGAAGGCTTAAATGTTGGGGAAGCAGCAAGTACGTATTTGAACTCAGATTGGAAAAAAGCATTTGTCTTTATTCGAGAACTAATTGGCTTTATTTATGAAATGTCCAATAGTGCAATTTATGATAAATATGTGCTTGATGATGTGATGGCATACAATCAACAACGGGTAGACTGATGAACTAGGAATGTTCTACTGTGGAAAAGGTATTACTACTGAATAAAAACCATAAAGGGAAATGATTAAAAGGTGATGCAACAGAAGAAATCCACATACCTGTAGAGAAAAGCTCGAAGTTTACTCTTCAGCCGATCATGCACAAAGTAAATCGTTGCCAGCAGAGAGATGGCTACCTGAAGAGTTGGGCCTTCTTCAGTTGGAAAGAGAATGGTGAGCGCGCCAAGTACGATAAATGCAATGGAGGTTTTTATGATGAACTGCGTTGATGGTGTTTGAAACCTATTCCTCACAAACTGCATAACACGGGACTGACTGACTTCCCTGACCTTTTTCTTAATGTCAATTTTTGGGTTCTTTCTTTCATAAAACTTCTGCATGATTATCTTATCATGAGCTGATTCAATGGCATCCACACTAGGTTTGTGCCCCTCATACTGTCGAATAAGAAAGTTTCTTGCAGCTTGAATTTCATCTTCTGAAGCCTCCCTGCTTATCCCGAGCCTTTTGTAGGGGTCCCTCACATTAATCCTAGGAAAGATAACTGCGCTTGCAGAGGCAATTGAGTAAGAAGGTCAGAGAGTGGATTATACCAATTTGTAAAGCACATTAATTACAAACCAATAAGATGTCACCTTCAGTGTGATGATAATTCAACAAAATCAGAGCCATGCAAAAGCAAATAGGGAAATTTTCATGCATAATAAGCACCCTGAAAACATATCAGTCGTCGTTTTGTTCATCTTATTGTATAGATCACACATAATATTTGTTGCACACAAAATTAGCATGAATTTACCAGTTGGTTCGTTTGCCATATCACCATAAGAAGCATCCATTGCACAATTGATCAAATGAATTTTGCTAGTATTCCATCTTTGTGCAGAACCAGCTGAGTGACTTCTGTTCATGACAAAAATGAAGAATAGTAAAAATGTCTGGAAGACTAAAACAGCCTTATAATTATCAATAACAAATGCAAATATACGAGCTTTACCTTCCCAGACGAAGTACCTTGATCTTTTCTGTTGGTTTCCCAATACAAGGAAAATTCGAAACTCGCCTGTACAATAAGCTGGAACTGCTTACAGGTATTCGGATACTACATCTTGAAGGGCTACCGGTCAGACCAGATACAGTCATTTTCAGTATACCCCACTGATTGTCAGTCACACTGCTACACAAAGTTCACATTATGAAAATCAGAAACCAAAATTAAGTAAAGAATCAGTCATATCCCGCACTCAAACAAGAAAACTAAATCGAGAGGGAAAAAAAAAATTCATTGAGAAACCGAAATAAGAGAAAAGCTCCTATGGCCGTGCATTTCACAACTAATCTATCCAATAAGATCCTCTTCCCTAGTCTTGGAGGTGAAATAGTTATCAATTCGTACTCAACAATTGGAATCGGAGCAAACACCATGTGATTACGATGTTGTCAAAAGTGAAGGTTCCTAGGAGTCGATTAAGGAACCCCGATTACTCATGGCAATGAGACAGATCACCTGGGGAAGGTTAGCCCCGTTGTTCGTAACTAGCTGCCTAGAGCAGGGTATCAGACCCACTCTTTGTGGCAGTTTGTTTACCGCCATGGATATCGGCTTCGAACCGTGCTAGAACGTAGCAGTAGCACACCTAATTTAAGTAATTAGACCTTCTTCTACTTATCAGGCCAGTCTTTTTAGGTGAAATAGTTCAAGTATTTAACATCAACTTACCAAAAAAAAAAAAACACACACACACACACACAAAATTGATTAGTTTGCCTTGCAGACGAAAACCTTCCCGATTCCAGATTCATCCCGTAGTTGAGTCACATCCCGTAGTTGAGCTCAACCACTCCACAGGAAAACATAATTGGACTATTTCTTCTATTCAATTTCTTCGGTCAATTTTTTTGTTTTTTTCGTTTAATGTTTGGTACCAACTAAAAATCCTAGTAAAAAGCAAGAAACTTGAAAAAATCAATAGGTTCGTGATTGGCATAAAGAGCTATATCTGCTATCGAAATGAAGAAACCAAATTTCAGAATAAAAAAAATATAAAAATAAAAACATGGAGAGAATTGACAATAAATGTGTATATATATATTACCTGAAGGAAGGTGGAAACTAGAGATTGAGAGTTAGGGCTTTGTCTGAAGACGAAACGATTTGGAGAGGGAATTTTGGTTGAAATAACGGATAGGAAAATCGCAGAGCCAACGAGAATGAGAAGGGGCTTGCTTGCCTTGGAACATGACAAACCGACGACTAAACCTCTCAAATGTGTGCGTCGAAACACTGAAAATGATGAATGTTAAGTAAAATTCTGTTCCATGGAAAAATATCAATCCGTTGTAGTCTAGTTGGTTAGGATATTCGGCTCTCACCCGAAAGACCCGGGTTCAAGTCCCGGCAACGGAATTTCTTTTTTTTTTTTTTAAATTCCCTTCCCTCTAATGCGTTGTCGTTGTTGTTTTAACAAGACGACACTGTGTCTGATATTTTGTTTTTGTTCTTTTAATGAATGATTGATTTCCCTAAAATTTTTAGTTTAAAAGAACGAAAAAACAAAAGAAAAAAAGCAATGATTGGTGTGCATTCTAAATTGTGCCAAAATTTTATCGATTTCATAAAGTTGAAATTATTTGTCTCCTTTTTTATGAAAATAATATCTTAAAAGGCTATTTTTTCAGAATATGCATCATGTTAATCTTTTAGCATAAGCATGATCAAATCAAGCAGCTCATTTTTGCAAAAAATGATGTTCTACAGTTCTAGCAAAAAAAAAAAAAAAAAAAGTAAAAGTAAGAAAGAAAGTGCCAAGAATGATAATAAGAGCAATAGTGTGGTCAGAACTTTTTGTAGAGAGCGTGAATTGAAAATTTTCAAACTAAAAATAATCAGACAACTATTTTTATAATTATTTTTCTCTCCTTTTTTCTTTCCTTTTTCTATTTATATGTTCATTTTCTTATAATAAGTATACCCAATATGCAATCATTTATGGTTATAGACTTTAATATTAATTTCACACTTGACTTAACGTAAATATAAAGTTTAAATTCTCCTATCTTTAAATTCAAAAAATAAGAGCATATAATCAGTTTAATTCACTAACCATGAATTTATACAATAGGGTGGTTGATCTTTAGTTATTAGCATTTTAAGTTTGAAATATAAATATATTAAAAGTCAAAATGTAGGGCATAATTGAAGCTTTTTCAAATATATATGTATATATGAATATTGTAATTTAAAAGTACCAGTGGGACGAATTAAGAAAAAAAAATATAAAAAATTTTTGGAATTGAGTTAAAGTGTAAGAGAGTCTCTTTTTTTTTTTTAATAAAATAAAATGGGTTATAGGGGTAGAGGTTGGAATGCCCAGATAATTCTGAGGATGTGGATGCTCTTCGCGTGATATATGGATCTCTTACGAAATGGATTGCCTATATATCCCGGTCAATGCAATAGTGACGATTTTAACCCAAATTTTCAACGAAGAGAACCAGTACTCTACCAACCCACCTAAAGAACGTTGGCGTATAAGAAAGTCTCTTATGTCATGGACAGGCACCATGAACCTAAAGTGACTTCACTATTGAGTATAAATGCTAGAAGGTCTTAAATTATTCACTAAAACTATAATGATATGGTAATAAATTATTACTTGTCAATATATATATATATATATATAATTGGTTAAGTAAAAGATACATAATTGACTCAAACATCATGTATCTATTATATTTAAGTTAGTTGCCATAGCATGTATTCAAAATTTAGTAAGTAATCTGGCATGTGAAACATTCTTAAGAAGAGAAGGAACTAAGTTGCTTTGACACTCAAATCTCTCTTGCATAGACAAGCTTTGCCTTATTCTGAGAAAGGACAAGCAGTCCTTGTCAGCCAAATATAGCCTTTAGATAGATAACTATGCGTTATGCTCTCCATTCTCATGTTCTTTTGCATAATCATCATAACATCTCCATTATCAACATAACGCATCAATGTAGTAACTATATATATATCTATATATATATATATATATTTAAACTTTTTTTTAACACTATCGAACTGTTTTTAATTATTGAATTAATTTTTTAATTATATGATATATGAATATTTACATTAAAAATTTATAATATATAACGCATGACATACAAATATTTCAATCAAAAATTAAATTGTTGAAAATTTAATATAATCGTTAAAATAATGTTTTAACCGATAATGCAAAACAAATATTTTACCTAAGGAAAAGATTTATAAAATAAAAAATAAAAAAAATAAAAAATAAAAAAAAAAAGCTTTGGAGCCAAAGAGGGGGGAGAAAAGAAGAAAAGAAAAGAACATCAAAATCAAATCAAAGTACAAACCTTTTGTCATTCTTTACCACGCCTAAAACAAATGTACGCTTTTCCACTCAACTACGCTTTGAGAGACTTTACCCTTTTTTGACACTGATTTTAAAAGCATTTGATTAGTCTCATTACACAAGCAAATAATGCACATATATATCTATATATATATGTATATGTATATATATACATGCATGTTTACAGGTATATTCTACAGCCTTTTGAAAACCAAAAACGGACAAGAGGAAATGCCACTTTACTATAGGTCACGGCAGCTCCGAAATTTATCAGTCGGAATGGTAGGAAGAGACAATGCATATACGGCTAAACCCTGTCAGATTCCATTTGCTTTTCTTTTTTTTTTTTTCCTTCCCATTTTTGGACCTCACTTTCTAACTCCTTTAGTTTCTAGTACCTTATCACCTTTTTCTTTTTTTTTTTTATTATTATTATAGCCTTATCACTTTTTACCTTCTTTCCTTTGTTTCAAACTACATTGCAAGAGTTTCTCTCCAAAACACAATGAGAATTTTGAAACTGATTTTGCTGATTTTGGTGCTTCAAAGAGTGGGTTATTCTTCAACAAGTCCTAATGAGTTGGAAACTGTTGAAGAAGCCTACCTGAATTGGGTGAAGCAAATGGGGTCTTACAAACACTCTCTCTTCCAAAGACCAATGAACAAGTTTCATCCTTGCAAGACCATAAAAGTGAACAAGAACCCAAGATTTGGAGCTTTTAGTTCAGTGCAAAAGGCCATTAATTCACTGCCTGTGGTTAACAACTGTAGGGTGATTATCTCACTTGGTCCAGGCATTTACAGGTCATATGATATCATGTAGCTGCTTAAACTAGCTTTCTTTGTCATGGCTTTTTCCCATTAAATTATATGGTTTGTTTCACGTTTTTTGTCTTGGAAATGGATGTGAAAATGCAGGGAAAAGGTTGAGATTCCTAATACCATGTCTTACATTACCTTGGAAGGTTCTGGTTTAGACACCACCGTTATTGAGTGGGATGATACAGCTGATAGATTGGGGCAAAGTGGACGTCCTTTGGGGACCTTTGGTTCCGCAACTTTTGCGGTTAACTCTCCGTATTTTATAGCGAAGAATGTTACATTCAAGGTAAGCCAAATTGCAAAGCTAGAGTTAGCAAATTGCTTTTGTGTAGCTGGAGTGTGCTAAATTGGTGTGTTGTTCCGTTAACAGAACAAAGCGCCGTCGCCGCCATCAGGAGCTCTAGGAAAGCAAGCAGTGGCGCTGCGTATCTCGGCAGACACAGCAGCCTTCATAAGCTGCAAGTTTATAGGGTCACAAGACACTCTATACGATCACATCGGTAGGCACTACTTCGAGAACTGCTACATCGAGGGCTCCGTCGACTTCATCTTCGGCAACGGCCTTTCCCTCTACAGAGGGTGTCATTTGCACGCTACGGGCAACGGCTACGGAGCCTTGACGGCTCAGAAGAGGGGTAACTTCCTTCAGGAGACGGGGTTCTCGTTTGTCAAGTGTAAGGTTACAGGGTCGGGTGCGCTGTACTTGGGCAGGGCATGGGGAACTTTCAGTAGGGTCGTCTTTGCCTTCACTTATATGGACAAGATAGTCACTCCAAAAGGATGGTATGACTGGGGAGACAAAAACAGGGACATGTAAGTCTTCTTGAATTTCCTCTCTTTATTCCATGATGTCTTTTCATGTGCAAATGTGGGATTTAATCAAAGGAATATACATATATATATATATATATATGTATGGATATAGTAGAGACATGAAATTCTAATAAAGAATTGTGGTGCATTTGTAGGACCGTGTTTTATGGACAATATAAGTGTATGGGACCAGGTGCTGGTTTTGAAGGGCGAGTGTCATGGTCAAGAGAGCTCACTCCTCAAGAAGCAAGACCATTTATTTCACTCGGTTTCATCAATGGCTATGAATGGCTTCCAAAGTTGTTCTAGTTTGGAAATCTGTACACTAGGGTCCATCCAAAAAGAAAAAAAAAATGATGGAGATTTGGAGATGTTCTTTTTAATCGTTTGAATGTTACGTGCAAATTTGGTAGAAAATCTACCTTGCAAGTTAATGAGACAAAAGACAATTATTTAAGGAAAAAGAGAGGCAACAGAGGATAAGGAAAGAGCAGGTGAAGCTCTTGATTGAAACTCTTTAATAATACTGAATATACAATGTATGGTTACAACCAAAATAAGTACCAACCATATTTACAAGTGCATACACAAACTGTACAGTTGTCATTGCTCCCTGCCGTGATTCGTTCCCATATTGATTTTCCAGCATTGAAGCGCACCAGCATAAGTCTGCCACGACGATGAACGTCAGAACAAAGTACCCAGAGATCAAAAACTATAGTGAAATGAGAGTTGGAGATTCTAGTCTCTGTAATTTCAAGCACGATATAGATAGTAAATTGTTGTGTTGCAACACGTAATATAGATGTGAAGAGCTTCAAAGATCGAGTATCGACAATGGCTGATAATAAAAATGAATGGCATCCAAATGGAACATACCGTACGATATAATGATCATGACTGGAAGAGAGTCACTGTGGCAATATAACCATTCTTCATTACCTAAGAAATTAAGAGAACTTTTGTTAACCAGGGAAATAATCTTTTTTGCTCAACATAGAACTTAGCATACAATGTTTACAGTTTTCTACTTTTCCTTCTCCGCCTCCTTTGGGGGGTTGAATTTACTAGACAGTTAAGGTGGATCAAGTATTCATGGCCAACTCACCTCAAATGCAACATTTTGATAACCATATACAAAGGTAGATCCAAAAGGATTGCTTGTAGAACCTTGTGTTTGGATGGCAGCCCGGCCACAGTCCCCAAGTATTTCCTATAGGTTTTCCAATCTTATTATTAACACATCACTATAGCTACACATAGAAAAAGTCTCCAACAGAGTAGAACCAGAAAAGCGTGCACCCAAAATGGAAACAAAAATGACAAAGTAAACAGGGGAAAACACAGTGTTACCTTTACTTGCTCCCACTTGGTACTTGGTGTAATCCTATATTTCCCATCCTGAAAAGACCCCCCAACTAGAAAATACAATCTAGTTTATTAGTTTAAACTTTCAAGGTAAAAAATTCTAAACTAAACTATTAAAAAGAAGATGGAAAAAAACTTACGGTTGGAACCAAAAATAACAAAATTGCACTTTATGTAAGAGTTGAAATCTGCATGACCAGGATAGTTTGTATGCAAAACAAACTTCTTGATTTTATGAGTCTGCAAATACAAGAGACAGATCAGAAAATTGCTACCTTAAGGCATGGTAGCACAAAACAGAAACAAACTTAGTACCTGTCCATCAAACAAGATGTCCAGACCTCGGGTGAAATAATTGTAGAAATAATCACCACAAAGTGTTGTCCGCGGACGAGGATCCGAGGCAGAGTGAATGACCATCTGGTCAACCTTTACACAGAAAGCAAATTTCTTAGTTCTTGAGAAACTACACAATGTTGCATCAGAATTCAGAAGCAAACATCTTCTGCCAGTGTACAAAAGTGCAGCATTCTATTTCAAAATATAGCAATACCTGCTTCTGATGAATTCCACATGGACGACCTAATCCAGTCCAAACATCCTGCGTCAAAAAGGAAACCATGAGAGAATAAACTCGAATACTGGACATAAACCAAAAGAGGTGATGTCGTCAAACATAGCTATAGAAAAGCATCAAGCAGAAATCTGGCCAAAACGAAAACTAAAGCTCAAGTGCATGCAAAAAAAACTTGCCTGTGGTGATGCACCAAAAGGAATATGCTGGCCGCCAACTGTAAAGTACAATTCCTCCCCAAGCTGGCATAATGTTGAGAGAATTAGATCCAACAAAATAAAATAACTCATCGAACAAACATCAAAGCAGAATTCTTCCTATCAGTAGGAATTGATTTAAATGCACCAGATCTGATATAAGCTAACCTTAACATGAACCTCTTCCATGTATAGGCTACCTGTTGGTAACGGGGGAGCTGATGCCCTATCCATTAAGGATCCTACACCAACTTTTTTGTCCGTAGAACTATCATACACAGAGACACGGCATGTAACAGGTGTTGTGCCATCTGGAAACTCCAACGGTAATTCAGCTGCCATAATTAGGAAAACAAAAACAATTGTTACCGAGTAGAGCTTGAAAATTTTACAAGGAAACATGGCATGAATGTGGATGAACTACCTTCCCCATCACGGCAGCAATCTGTATACTGGCTTGGAATAGGAAAAGCAAATGACAGCCCCTGAAAGGTAAATACATAGCAGATTCCCAATAAGAGATGTGCTTAGACAAAAGAAATCATAAACGCATAATAGTTAGAGCCTTGCAATACACGTACTGGATAAAACAGAAAGTAAACTCCTCTATCTTTGTCATAAATTCCAGGAAACGTTGGCCCAAAAAGTGCATATACAGCTACGAAGGTGGCAAGAGTGGATGGTCCCCTGGGTACAGAAATATGGGTCAGTAATATATCCAGTATCCATAACATAAATACTTATAACTTAAACTTAGGTACCCACCCTATTAGAGACGTGGCATAGCGCATTTGAAGTCGCTTTACATCGAAAATTTCAATCAGGCGTAGCCTCTGCAACATATTCATGTTAAATCAACCAAACCATAATATGATGCAGGCATGAAAAAATCAAAACTACCATATCTAGCTGCATCATCCGCACATGTTATCAAGACAGAAAACAAAACACAATATTCTCAAGTTTTAGAGATATCAAAAATGCGACAAACAAATTCAGGCAAGGAAAAAAGAAGCAACAAATTAGTATAGACAGAAAGGATACCTGTGACCAGGAATCAAAACGAAGATGAAAACCATGATCCGGAAAGCTAATAACAATATCCAATTTCAACGGATCCTGAAAACAAGAAGCACAGTGATGCAATATCATCAAATAAACTGTAAGAAACAAACTTAATACCCATACAGATTTCTAGTTGCCCACAAAAAGAATCCCACTAAAGACCGGAGCGATGACTAGAAAATCCTAAATCCATATCGGCTCGATGGAATAAATCTTTTGTAGCATTTTTCTAAATCCTAAATCCATATAGTTATAGCATTTGACAGTTTAAAGCATACCTCGTCAAAATGCTTCACATGGACAACATCGTATATGTTTGGCTGCTGTTCAATTTGAGCAAACGCCTCACAAATTGGCATCCCTGAGCAACATTTGACCAGTAACATCATCCAAATGAGTAAGCTTTCCAATAGCAAACGACAATTATAACTTCAAACGACAACTACCACACCAGGAGCTCAACGCACCAACAATTTGTCGATTCTTAAGACTCAAAAACAACACAGGAAAGATAATTGAGCGTTTTCGATCAAACAAAACCATATCAAACCTCAACCTAATTCGAAGTTCTCTAATTGAATTCGACGGGAAACTGATCTTGTAAACTCGAATTCGGAAATTATTTCTAATTGGAAACCCCAAAAAAAAAAAATTAGAATTATAAACTCGAATTGAAAACGCAAAATTGGGGGGAAAAATGGAAGTGAAAAAATCAAAATCGGGAAGGGGAAAAATACCGAGGGAGAAGGGGCCGATGCCGAGGCCGGGACGGAGATCGAGAACGATGGCGCCCATGGCGGTGCCCTCGCACCGGCGTCTAGGTCTCTGCAAACTGTTCATCTTTTTTTTTTTCGTTGGATTATTGGAGAAGATCTCTGAGAGTTTTTTTTTTTTTTTTTGGGCCAAAGGAAGACTATGACGAGAAGCCTTCTGTCCGTTCTCTCTCTCGCTCTTTATCGGCCGTACGGAAGCCTCTCTCTCTCTCTCTCTGGTTGAATCTCGCATGCGTTTGCCTCTCTCCGCAAGGAATGTCGACCGTGGGGGACTTAGGTGTGCAAGTGGGACCCACTTCTCTCTCGCTTTTTTTTTGTGTTAGTAGGACCCACGTAATTTTTTTTTTTAATAAAGTAGACCTAATTTTTTTAAAATCTATTTTTGTTGCGATGAATTAGCACGTAAATGAACCACTTTTTTTTTTTCTTAATATAAAAAGATAAGAGGTGTATTCACGTACACATTTATTTGAAAATCTCATAAAATTACAGGTGAAAAAGTATTATGATATGACTTATTTGAGTTTAAATTTTAATACTGAGATTGGAAGAACAGAAAGCATTCACGATCACTATACCACTGTTATCGGTGGTGTATGAAAATAACATTTTTTTTTTTTGATAAATGAATGAAAATGAACTTGAAAGAAAGCCCTAGTATCCTAATATAATTAAATATAATATATTGGGAAGGAAAATTAATGAAAACAAACAGAAAAAGTTTTTTTTTTCTGAAAAAATGAATGAGAGTTTTTGCTGAGAAAAGAAAAATGAATGAGGGCTGAGAAACTTAGGCTCTAATCGGGGATGTCTTTCCAAAAATTTTTTAAAAAAATATTTTTATCTTTTTTCTTCAATTTTATTATTTATTTTTCTAAATATTTTAAAAAAATTTAAATTTTAAAAGTTCAAAAATTTATTATTTTAAGTCGAAATGAGATGATTTTTTTTTTCAAATTACATAGAATTTCGAGAGAAATAAAACAAGATCTATATTACTATTTTTTTTTCTGAACACATTTTAAGTTTTTTATACTTTTTCACTCAAAACAGTTTATTTTTACCAAACACACATTTTTAAAACTCAAACCATTTCCAATCTCAAAAACACCGTCTCCAAATGTGTCCCTAAATGGGGCCTTAATAGTGATGTTAAGAGAAAAAAAAAAAACTAAATAGTGATGTACTTTTAAAAAAAAAATCATAAAGCGGAAATATTGATTGTTTTACGCAATGCCAAAATTTAGCAAATGAAATAATATACAATTCAAAACAGTGTTGTACTCTAAATAAAAGTGTCACAAAGTGGAAATATTGATTGTTTTGTATAATTAGATTACTGTCACGTCACTTATGAATTAAAAGAAACCATAGATTGTAAAAATAGCATATATTTGTTTAAATGGTAAAAATAGCATAGATTTTGATGTCTAAACAATTTCTTATAAATATGAAGGAAAAAAATAAAGATGATATACTCTTTCAACAACCCAAAGAAAACAAAATGGATAATGGGGAATTGATACTTTAGGCTCTCAACTTATATTAAAATAGCATTAAATTAAATATGAATTAATGCAACTTTTTTTTTGTTAATTAAGAGGAATTTTAATGCAACTTGATAAATATTAAATATACAAATTGCATATTAGTAGTAGAGGATTTATCCACTGAATCTTATCAAAGAGTTATCCAAACAAAAAGTGCAAATTAGGATTTATAAATATATATATATATATGTGTGTGTGTGTGTGTGTGTGTGTGTGTGTGTGTGTGTGTGTGTCAGGGGTCTATTAAATAAGTCCTACATGACATCCACGGCTAGAGTATGTAATTGGTGTCCAAAGTTGAAGCTGTTTAAAAGTTCCACATGAAAGTTGAATCCAACTAGGTAATTAAGTTTTTTTTTTTAAATAGTAGATAAATTTTGGCTTCGTTTGGATTACGTGTCTATTGAAAATGAAAATTTTTTTTATTTTAAATGAAAAAGTCTGTTCATTTTAAAAATAAAATAAAATTTGAGTGTGTAAAAAATTTTCTTTTTGGAAACAAAAAATTATTTGGAACGAAAAAAAAATTGGTGTTAGATATAGTATAGTGTGAAAAAAATTTCAAAATGATACATTTTCTTTCTTCAAAAAAATATTGTACAAAATATGTTTGAAAATGAGATAGTTTTTCTTTTTCAAAATGAGTAATTAAATGATGGAAAAAGTTGAAAAAAATACTCTTTTACAGAAATTTTTCAATTTCAGAAATTGAATATGTAATCCATACATAGAGTTTGAGTTTAGACTTGATTCACAACATTACTTTTATAATGTTTTTTTTTTAATATTAAGATTTTAAATTTTTTATTTAAATTTATTGTTAAAACTTGTGAACTAATAAATAAAATATGAACTAAACTGGTTATAAATTATCCAAACTCTCACGCTACCTTGCCTAATTCCAATCTCAACTACCAAAATTTAAGGCAATCACCTTCCTATACTCATCTTCATAACAAAAACTTAAGTGAGAAAAAAAAAAATGAATTTGAAAGATGGAAAGAACGCCATGCTATTAAGTATATATATATATATATGTGTGTGTGTGTGGAAAGTATAAACATGCTTGCTGAAGACATGGCATCTTAATTAATTGGTTTGAAATATTGGAAAAAAATAAAAGGGAATGGTAATTTGCTTGTTTATTCAATAATTTATGTATATTCTATAATTTTGTGATCTGAATTTTTAATTTTGTATACTAATCCTAGATATAGATATTTTTCTACATAATTGCTCTCTGACATTGTAATTGATATGATATTATTAAAATGTAAAACATATAATCACGTTTTAATTTCATGTTAACATGAAAAGTTACTAAAACAAAAATTACAATAAAACTAAAATATCGTTATTCTTATTTAGACTATTGCACATTGATATTTTTATAATGAAAATGGGCTGATTCTTAATGACCAAAAATTTTCAAATTGGTAATGATTATTAAATTTTAGATTGGATACACACTTGTACACGTTACATGAACTATTTAAAGGTCAAAACTCATAGTTTTATCTGTTTGAAATTTGAACCAGATATGAAAAATATCGGTATTGCCTGTAGTTAAAAAAAATTTCAGATAAAATATAGATGTGGAAATTTCGGTAAAAAATTTATGAAAAGTATAGATATTTATCATAAATTTTAAATTTTTTTTAATTTTATATTTTAAGGAATGATATACACTGAAAAATGCAAAAAGAAGCATGTTTAATACAAAAACTTTGAACATGTTAGATAGAAATCTCAATAGCAAAATAAAATCCAATAAAATGATAGTAAGATTGAGAATTTATCGTGATTGAAACAATTTTAAAATCATGATATATTGACATATGTTGGGTATAACTAGTAAATTTAGGGATAATTTGTCAACAATACTCCATTTAGTAATAGGGAAAGAAAAATGGAGAGAGATAAGGATGGATAAGATTACGAGAGTAAGGAATTAAAAAAAAAAAAAAGTTGATGGTCAACTAATTGATTATTTTATCAATTAATTGATATATATATATATATTTTTGGAAAAGTTAGATAAAAAGGTGATTTTTATAATTATGTAAGTGCATAAGTTTTCTTTCAAAAATCTCTCTACAGTGTTAGTGATAAAATTATTGGACCACATGAGTTGTTTATTCGATATATTTTTCATTTTTCTCTTTAACATTTCTCTCCTAACAAACAATTGAACCTACGTATTATTCTATTTTACTCCATAGAAATTCATCGGCTTTTTTCTTTCCTATCACTTTTCACCTTTATCAAACATAACATGCTAATTCAAGGATTAACTTTCCAATATATAAAAAGCCTAGAAGGTAAAAGCGCCAAAACGATCCCCTCTAAATCAATATAGAAAACATAATATAACATATATATTGTTATTACAAATTTAACCGTGCACTAAATTTATGATACTTCCTCTTTAGACATGTAAGAATTGCAAACCTTGGTAAATTCACCGAGTAATTTTATGATAGAATATGATGCTTTGTCTTGTTAGTAAAATAAATATTTTAGTCAATAAATTTAATTTTTAACCGTCGAATTTATTTATGTGTATCCTTTAAAATACACAATTTGATATAAAAAATGTTATTATTTATAGATATCAAAATTCAAGTTTAATTTAAGATACTAAATGTATTTGCTTTGTCCTTAGAAGGAAGGTGTGCTAACGTATAATTTATCCAATTTGTTTTCTTATGAAATTTAGTACATGCAGATATTTAATGTGCTAAAATAAAATAAATAAATAAATAAAGTGATAAAAAGGTACTGATATTACTAATCATCGCCAACCAAGACAAACATTAAAGAAAATGATATCACTCGGCTTCTTGACACGTATGATACGCACAACATATGTTGGACCAGTTTATTTTACATTTAATTATGTTTTCATTTGACTTTTACTTTATGATTTCTTTTACCATAAGATCGCATACTATTCGTATATAATTTTTTAATCGATGAACAAATTTCTAACGGTTAATAATTGTCCATTTTAAAAATTTATTCTGCAACTACTCCTCTTAAGAATTTAATTCTAACAACTAAAATAATTGTTCTTAATAATAACGTAAAATAGAAGGTTATAGAATAGAAATTCCCTTCACTCTCGTGAAAATGTATAGGATTTTTTTTTAATGTTTGCTGGAAATTGTATAAGAATTAGACTAACAATTCACCTCACTTGAATATATTCTATAAGCACTCTGAAGGAAATTTATTTAAAATTAACAGAAGGTTTTAACATTTAGGGGTGTTTAGGTGAACATCTCTAGATACATTTCTATATTTTTTTTTTTGTCTTTTTCTTTAACTTAAAACTATTTTTTACTATTCACAATTATAAATATTTATAATCAACTCAAATTTTAAAAGTCCATAATTTATTATTTTAAATCTAAATGAGATAATTTTTTTTATATTGCATAGGATTTCGAGGGTGACGAAACAAGACTAATATTAATATATATTTTTTGAATATATTTTAAGTTTTTACATTTTTTTACTACAAATAGTTCATTTTTATCAAACTCATATTTCCAAAACTTAACTCATCTTCAACCTCTGAAACACTGTCTCCAAACATCCCCCAAACGAGTCCGTAATGCTAATATAATAATCTTATTTATCATGATTCAAAACTTTTGGTCTATGTTTGATAGAGTAGAAAAGGGAGATGAACGGGATTAGAGGAGGGATTTCAATCCAATTCATACTCAATTTAAAATATTCAATTTTACAAAATTCGATTCACATTTATTTTGCTCTCTTAAACGCCTATTCAATTTAGATTCACAGTTTGAATTAGCAACGAAGGAAGTTATAAATATATTAGACTTTCTAATTTTTAATTATTTCAACTTGAAAAGAAAATAGAAAGAAGAATTTGACAAATTAAATGGAACGAAAAAAAAAACTTTATTATATACTTTATATCAAAAACAATTTCTCTCTCTTTTTTTTTTTCCTTTTAATTTTCTTCACGTAAATGTTCCTTCGTTAATAATTTCCATCCACCTTTTTAAAATATAGCATTACATTTGCATTAGAGCAGTTAAAGGGGTGTTTATTTCTCCATCTCATTTTAAACTAAATTGTATTTTTTTCATCATATTTTTTATCTTTTCTGAAAAAGTTTTTTGTCTTTTCTGAAAAAGTCAACAAAAATTACTATTTAAACTTAAAAATCTCAACTCAACTCAAACTCAACTTATACACCAAACACCCTCAAAATCAATTTTTGGCTTGTATAGTTAAATGGTTTAACTCAAATTAAACTATATTTTTTTATCTTAATTTTTATTTTTATTTTTAAAATTAATAAAAATTATAACTAATTTTTAAAAAATCAACCAACTCAAACAGTTTCCAACCCTTATTTTTATTTTTGTTGTCTTTAGGGGTGTTTGGTGTATAAGTTGAGTTTGAGTTGAGTTGAGATTTTTAAGTTTGAATAGTAATTTTTGTTGACTTTTTCAGAAAAGATAAAAAACTTTTTCAGAAAAAATAAAAAACATAATAAAAAAAATATAATTTAATTTAAAATGAGATGATATGTCAAACGGGCCTTTAATTTGCTATATCATTATATTTCTTTATAATATATTGAAAAGTCCAATCATAACTTTTTTGCAACCGCTAGGCATCAAAGAGCGGTTCACCAAACTACCAAGCAGCCGGCAAATTGACAATGGCTATAAATGCGCCTGAGCAAGCCCAACTAAAAAAGGAATTTTTTTTGGCAAAAAAATTAATCATTAAAAATATAGAAAAATATTTATATTAGAAAAAATAGAAATGTTTATCAAATTTTCCATTAAAAACAAAGGAAATGTTTATCAAATTCTATTAATTTATCACCATCTATTTAATCTTTTTTTTTATTTAATGTAAGAAATTCAAATTTTATACATCACTATTAAATCAGATATGAATTTACATTTCATCACTGATACCAAAATTATTGATATTATCCCATTATGACAAAATGGTATTGTAATGATAAAAATTACTAATTTAAAGTTGCAATTCTAAAATATTAAGTGTTTGATTTACGTTCTAAAAATGTAAATCAAGGTAAGTTAGTTTAACCTGAATTTAGTAAAACTATTTTCTATTTTCTTAAATCTTAAAAGTGTCAAAGAACTAATAAACATGTTTTTCTTGTCTTAATTGTTTTTAATATTTTAAAAATCATAAAAATGAAAACAGAAGCCCAACTAAAAATGGTCAAAATATTATGTATATTATGGTCAAAATGCACCGTATGAGTAATAACACAACAGGAATAAGACTGTAGACTATGGTAGCGTTTCAAATCTATTTGGATAGTTTAATCATGTTTTTATCGTTGATCAAAAGAAAAAAAAAAAAAAAGAAAAGAAAAGCAAATGCTTTTTTTTTGTACATGTTTTTTTCCAAGGTGGCCCCCACCTTTTCCCGGTCGCCTTTTCTCGGTGCCCACTAACCACGTGGTGCTCGAGATTAGAGAATCCTAGAGAGAGAAAGGATGTAGGATAGATAGATAGAGAGAGAAAGTAAAACAAAGCAAAGCAAAACAAAGCAAAGAGGACTCGCAAAGTCTCACAAAGCCCGCGTTTGACGCCTCTCTCTCTCTCTCTCCTCTCTCCTCTCTCTAGTGAGAGAAAGTAGTAAAATATTAAAAATAAAAAAAATAAAAAAAAAAGAAAAAGGAGAAACCAGCATTCTTTTCAGCCAATCTCGAGTGGCCGTCTTCTTTCGGTGTCGTTCTTCACTCAACTTTCCCTCTCTATCTCTAAACTTTCTCTCTCCTCGCAGACCTTCTCTCTCTCTCTCTTTCTTTCTTTACCTCCCCATCTCTGTCTCAGAACGCACATAAACCAACCAAACAGACCCAACGTGACAATGGCAAGTCACATCCTAGCCGCGTCCGTTTCCGTGTTCTTACCTCTCACACCACCGCCACTTCCTCCCAATCTCTCCCAGACCTAGGGTTTTTTCCTCTCCATCCTCTTCTCTTGTTTGTTTCTTCTCGATTTTGTTCCGAAGCGGAAGTTCGTGGAATTTTGTTGTTGTTGTTTTTGTTTTCTTCCTGAATTCCACGAATTTGGAAGCTCCAATCATGGAACCGCAAGCTTCGAGCTTGTATAGACCTTCTGTGGAGGACGATGCCGGTGGTGGTGGTGGTGATCGAGGCGGTGGCGGCGGCGGTTTTGACCAGTCGGTGAAGGAGCTGGAACTTATGAGCCGCGTCGATCAATGCGAAACTATTGGGGATTTGGACGATTCCCAGCTCATCGGAGCTCCGGTGACGATCGCCCCTGGAATTGGCGACGCGGCGGCGGCGGCGGCGGGGAAGGACTGTCAGGCGGTGCCCGTGGAGGTGAGATTGGGGGAGAAGGCGGTGGTGGAGAAGCGGAGGCGAGGCCGACCGCCGAGGGGACAGGGGAGAGCGACGACGCCGGTGAGGATGAAGAAGGACGAGGAGGACGTTTGCTTCATATGCTTCGATGGTGGGAGCCTCGTTCTCTGTGATCGCCGGTGAGCTATATATTTTTATATTTTAATACTTATATTCTTTGTTATATGGGGGTTTTTGGTTGCCGTGAAAATTTTGGAAAGAGGGGAAGGAAAAATTGAGCTTTCTTTTTCGTGTGTTGATTTCGGCCAGGGATGGGAAATCTTTATTCAAGTGAGAAACTTTTCTTCTGTTCAAGTAGGGAAATTTGGAAATATACTCAATTGGGTATGTTTGTGATTAGTTGAAGGGGAAGAAACTAAGGATTTTTGTTGGTTGAGCTTCGAATTTGGTTGTCCCAACTGGGCTGAGTTTTTTCATTTGATTTGAGCTATTCATCTGATAAAGACCATTTGTGTTTTCATTTTTGTGATTTATTGGCAATCAAATAAGGAGTTTAAGGATAATTTCCTGTCTTGGAATGATTTAGATTTGGTTTTTTAATGCTTCTTTGATTCTGATTATTCATATGCTTGTTTTGGATTATTTACCATTTAGGGGCTGCCCAAAGGCATATCATCCGGCGTGTATCAAGAGGGACGAGTCATTTTTTAAATCAAGGGCTAAATGGAATTGTGGTATATTTCATATAATTGCTTCTCCTTCTTCCTTTTATATTTTTATTTCTATTTCTTTCCAGTATAAATTTGGTTAATTTACCTCTGAAGTCGAGGAAATTTTATGGTTTTTTTAACTTTTCTTTTTCTAAAAATTTGTTATGCCCGTCAGGTTGGCATATTTGCAGCACTTGCCAGAAAGCTTCCCATTATATGTGCTACACTTGTACTTATTCTTTGTGCAAAGGATGTACTAAGGATGCTGATTATGTATGTGTACGAGGAAACAAAGGACTTTGTGGAACGTGCATGAGAACTATCTTACTGATTGAAAAATTTCAAGTAAATAAGGAAGCGGTATGTTGATCGTATCTCTCTTCAGCCTGTTTACTGCAGTTTTTTTTTGTCAATTCCCCCTCAAAGTTAAAGATTCTCTTCTTGTTTGGATTTGCAAGGAAGATATTTGTTGACTTTACACCATATGATTATTCTCTGGTTTGGGTTTTAAACTCCTTAGCTTGCTGTCGTTATCCTTTCTAGTCGTAAATTTTGAGACTGAAGAGTGTTTGGTAATGTATTTGGAGCGCTTGGTTGTTGGTTAACCTTCTGCTGGTGCCATTTTTAAACATTCATTGAAACTTTTGCAGGCTCAAGTGGATTTTGATGACCAAACCAGCTGGGAGTATCTATTCAAGGTCTATTGGGTTCTTTTAAAAGGGAAATTGTCGTTGACTTTAGATGAGCTCGTGAAAGCAAAAAATCCATGGAAAGCACCTTCAGTTGCTGCTTCTAATTGGGGATATTCGGGTAAAATTTATGTTGGAAACAGAGACCAAAATTCCGTGTCTGCGAACTGTTGTGCAAACATTGAAACTGTTAATGCTAAAAGAAGAAAAGTTGACAAACAGCCCGAAGTTCTTGGAAAAGAGAGTTCTTTGCCTGTTGAAAAATCTGGTGGTGACAGAGTTGGTCATTTTCACGAAGAAACAAGTTGGGCTTCAAAGGAGCTCCTGGAGTTTGTTTCACATATGAGAAATGGTGATACATCTGTCATGACCCATTCTGATGTCCAGGATTTACTGGCTGATTATATAAAAAGAAACGACCTTCGTGATCCTTGTCAAAAATGTCAAATTGTTTGTGATTCAAGGCTTTTAAGCATGTTCGGTCGAGCACGTTTGGGTCACATTGAAATGCTAAATCTTCTTGAGTCTCATTTTCTTATAAAAAATGATGTTCCAGTAAGAAGTATTATTACGGCAGGACTTTTGGATGCCGTTGGTAGCCAGATGGAGTCTGATTGGAACTATGATAGCCAAATGACACTGGTTAATGATAAGAGGCGCAAAGTACGTAAGAGGATTGATGACAAAGGACTGCCAAATGATCTAGAAGCATATGCAGCGACCAATGCTCATAACATTAACTTAATTTACTTGCGGCGCAATTTGTTGGAGAATTTAGTTGATGATGCTGAAAAATTTCATCAGAAGGTTGTTGGTTCATTTGTGCGAATAAAAGTTAATACTAGTGATTCAAAGCCAGAAATGCATAGACTTGTCCGAGTTGTAGGTATTACATTTATGATTTGGTCATCAGTTTTTTTATTATCTTTCAGTTATACCATAAACCATTGCAACATTTTGCAATATTTTGCTAAATCTTGGTGTGCAGGTACCAGTAAGGCTATGGAACCTTATAAAATAGGTACAAGGGAAACTGATGTCATGCTTGAAATCTTGAATTTAAACAAGAAAGAGGTTATATCAATTGATGGGATTTCAAATCAGGAATTTTCTCAGGTGATTACGATCCTTTTATATTTGTTTCTTAAATTAACGTTTTCTATTTGTTAAGTATCCTTTATTTTTCCACTTTTTTTTTCACCTTTGATTCTTTGAATCTCCTCAATTTGCAGAAGAAGCTCCTAGTTTTGTTGGTTATCTAACTTCATAAACTAATAATAATAAAAAAGATACCTAGCTTCAGGCATGTCCCATGTATGCAAGTCTCATAAGCATTACAGTTTTCTATTAATAGCATCTGTTCGTTTCTTTTTTTTTTTTTAAGTTTATATACCTTTGGTTCTCCCAATCTCCTTAATCTGTTTTAAAAAATAAAAAAAAAAGGTTAGTGGCATTGTTGGTTGGCCTAAATGTATAACTAGGACGAAATACTTGGCCTCAGCCATTAAGCGACATCAGTTAAATGAATAGAACCATGGTGGAGGTTTTCCTTAATTTGTCTTTGGCTAAAAATCGTGGATTATTAGGCAGCATATGATGATAGCGAGGTCTAGCATGGAGCATCATGATATCATTTGTTTGTCCAATTATTTATGTGATAGCCATTTCTGCAGGATGAGTGTGAACGTTTACGCCAATGTATAGAATGCGGGCTCATCAAGCGGCTCACTGTTGTAAGCGTGCCTATGATGTTTCCTTTCTGTTTTATATACGCAATATTGTTTTCCTCCTTTACAAATGATATTTGCTTGACTTAGGGTGAGATTCAGGAGAAAGCAATGACACTTCAAGCAGTGAAAGTAAATGATGTGAGTTACTTTATTATATAACTTTGTCACAAGTGATTATGTTAGCTATCACTTTCTTTCTTTTTATTTTCTTTAGCTTGATTAAGGGAAAACAAAAGAAAACCGTTTACGCAAATTCTAAACATGCCTCTTGTCATGCATGATCACCCTGTCAGATTCAGTGGCTGGAGGGAGAGATATTGAAGCTTAATCATCTTCGTGACCGAGCAAGTGAAAAGGGACTTAGAAAAGAATATCCTTTTTTTTTCTTTTTTTTTTTTTTCAGTTTCAATCTGTGTTATGTTCTGTCCTTTTTATTTTATTTTTTATTTATTTTATCCATGAATGGAACACAATACTTGCTTTGGTTCGAAATGACAGAGGCAGTTTTAGTTGTCACCTATGCAGTCTGCTAGTATTTTTCTACGAAAAGTGAAAAGTGTTCAAACCTTTGGACATTCCTTGACCGTATTGCACGCATAGAGAATGTGTGGAGAGGTTAGAGCTTCTGAATTCACCAGAGGAACGCAAGCGCAGGCTGGAAGAAGTTCCCATAGTACACGCCGATCCAAATATGGATCCATTTTCCGACAATGCTGGAGAAGTAGATGACGAGAAACAAGGTTACTTCTTGTTTGTTCTAGTTTCCGTTTCTGACATGGAAAAGATTTTGTTTTTGTTTCTTAAAAGCTTTTTTCGTTGGTAATTATACTGATTTTTCTATGCAGATGAAAAAGTGAAGCCAACAGATTCCAGCTTTGATAGAAAGAGAAGGGAGTCCCTCTCTCCAGGACGAGAAGGTGATATATTGATTAATAGTGGAAGCAATGCATTAAAGAATTTAATCATCCCTGTTGAGCAATGTACAGATAAAGAAATGGTTGGATTAGATAGTTGGGATACATCAAATAACCAGGGTGATTGTACATCTTCAGGTATTATTGGTTGCAGCAGGTCTGATTCGTGTTCTGAGATGTCGGAAATTTCGACGCTACTTCTATCGACAGGGACAAACCAATCTGTTAATGATTTTGAAATAGACAGGATATGGCACTACCAGGACCCAACCGGGAAGGTTCAAGGCCCATTTTCCATGATACAGCTGCGTAAGTGGAAAATAAGTGGACACTTTCCTCAGGATTTGAAGATCTGGAGGTTGAATGAGAAACAAGAGGACTCAATTCTTCTGACTGATGCATTGAGTGTGCAGTACCCTAATTTACCATTAAACAGCCATTTGCCAGCGCAGGAAGTCAAGGTCGCTCCTGATGATAGAGACAATGTGGATGTGGGGCCGAGCAAGAGCATGAATGCTACTCCAGTGAATGGTGAAACACTTGATGAGAGCAGGAATCTTGAGCAGGATGGCCTGAGCAAGCATCCTGACAAAAATAATGAAGCTGTAGGAAATGATGGATTGGGCTCCCATTTGTCAAGTTGCACTGCAGTTGCAGTTGTTAACTCCACTGAGAGGCATAGTGGAATTTTTTCCGAGGGCTCAGATTCGTTGAAGGCTAATACCATTTGGCCGACTCATCCCCAAGTTTCATTACCCACGCCCATTTTTCCTGGGAAGCAAACCCCATCGCATGAAATGAGCGGAGATCACGTAACTGAGAGAAACTCCGAAAAGGGTGATGGAAACTTGAATGTTTGGCCGACTGTTGATTGTCAAACTACAAGTAACCAAGCTTGCGAAAATCGATCTGATGGTGATTCCGGTCAATCTTCTGGTCAAAACTGGAGACCACCTGTAGGTAGTCCTTCAAATGGATGTGATACCAACTCAGGATTGAATTCTTTGGCCAAATCACTTGACACATCAGAGCAAAATCGGGAGGGTACTGATCTTCCTAATATGCCCAGCCACACCGTGAAGCCAAGCAATGGGAGCTTGGAAGGTGAGGCTGCTGAAAACAGACTGTCGGCTTCTTCAAGCGCTCCTGTCCAGGATGCTGGCCGTAGTTGGAGCACTGCTTCTAGTTTGGTGGTTAGCAGTGCGCAATTGCAGGAAGTAGCTGGCGATTGGAGTGGATATTCCACCAATCTAGCCAAACCTTGTGCTGTTGAGGAATGGGACTCGAGTCTTGCCTCCGGGTCATCTCTGAAACCAACAGAAATGGTTGGTGATCACGCCGCTACTCCAGCTTCATTGAGTGACCAACTAACACATTCTTCCCCATCACATCCTCAATCTAATACCTCCAGTTGGCAGGACATTGAGCCCAATGAGTTCAGCTCTCTAGTTGATGATTCGGTTTCAGATCTATTGGCTGAAGTCGAAGCGATGGAGACTCTACATGCGCTGTCTTCCCACATAAATAACTACGGAGGGGAGGTGACACAGGGTTCTAATACTGATTGTCTGAGTCCTGTTGAGGCATTTAGCCCAGCACCGGAGCCTGGAAAAGGTGATGCTTTGAGTTCCACTGCAGGTATACACTTGCCTCCTCAAACAAACGTGACAGACGAACCTCTTAGGGTAGGTAATCCTGATGTTCTTGATACCGAAAAGAGATCCATGGCGAATCCTTCTAAAAGTCCTGAAGTAGAAGGAGATACAAAGCACAGCGATGTTTCAGTCAACCAATGGGAAGCAAGTGCAGACATTCAACCGTCTGCACCGCCGACAACGAGTTGGGATGTGACCATGACAGATACTCCTTGGACTGCAAGATCGGAAAGCATGGATACCAATTGGGGAGCAGTTCAGACAAATGCAGATATGAGCTGGGAAGGAGGGTTGCATCAAGGTAATTCAATTATGGATTGGGCTCAGCCTACAGCACAGGCAAACACGAACATGAATTCAGGTCCACCTGCACCAAGCATTTTGGGAAGCCAACCGAGATACGGTGGAGAGAGATTTCCTGGTTCAAGAGATCGGGTTTTCCACGGTAGGGATTCAGGTTTTGGTAGGAATAGGCATGCCTGGAACAGGCAGCAATTTTTTGGCAGCGGTAATAGCGGAGTCCCATTCAGGCCTCCTCCGAAAGGGCAGCGAATTTGTAAATTCTACGAAAGCGGGTACTGCAAGAAAGGAGCAGCATGCAGCTATTTGCACCCATGATTTTGGGGGTTAGACACGGCATAAAATTAGACACATTTGTTCTGTAATCATTAATTTGTAGTGGGAAGTTTGTTCTTGCCAAAATGTTGTAATTTTAACCTGTAAAATTAGAAGTCAGTGAGGAGGCATAATTTGCATAATGTATCTTTGGATAGCTTAGCGGGTCCATAGTTTAAACTTTGTGGACGACTTAAAATTCATTTTTATAATGGGCAAATGAAGCAGGTAATTTCTGCTATTCATACAATATGAAGAGTTGGCTGTTTCACAATAATTTCACCTCCCATCTACCAATAACAATAACAGTAACATTAATAATTGTTATTATTTCACCTATCAAACACGACCTTTCGAGCATCAATAGGTGTTTGGCAATTTTTTCTTTTTGGGATTAGGATGTTTCACAATTTAATATAGGTCTCATCTTATAAAAATGTTATGTGACGTGTTAGAATAATTGCGTTAGGGTAATGGATTGTGAACATCGGGTCGGTTTGGTGTATTTTTGAGATATTTCAACCTGTCTAATTGAGTTTGGGTGCTTTGATTTTTAATTTTAATTTTAATTTTATTTAATTTTATTTTTTTGACATATACAATCAACCTCCTAGTGAATATTGTGTTGGATTGGGCATATTGAACGGGTTAGACATTACAAGTTCAAATCCAATGTAATTTCCCTGGAATTACATTAAGCAATGAGAATTTAAAATAAATAGGTATTTGGACAAATGTAGTATGGATTTTTATAAAAATGAAAAAGAGGATTTGGATTTTTTTTTTTAATAATTAGTCAAAATAATCATTGAACTTCTAAAAAGGTGATGATTTAATATATATTTTTTTTTAATTTTTGTCAAAAATATCCTAAATTCTTTATATGTTGACAATCTTAGTTCTTTCCATCCAAATCCATTAAATTTCTAACGGAATCACACATGTGAGTAATCACGTGATAATTTTTTAAATTAAAAGACCAAAACACCCTTTGAATCTTAAACAATAAATAAACAAGAAAAAAAAAAAGAAAATGTCATGCATAACCAAAATTGCCCTTTCTCAAATCCTATAAACTAACGAGAGAGAAATGGTGAAAAAAAACTTGTTTTACTTCTTTTTCAACTGATTTTCCACTCAGAAACAAAATATATTCATAACAAATAACAATTGAAAATGAAGAGATTTATTTTTAGAAGGAAAAAAAAAAAAAAAAGCTTATGAGAAGGAACCCCTGAGCTTTCCCATCTCCTCTACAACACCCAAAATGAAAAAAATTTCAAATTGTTCTTAATTTAACCTCTACGATTCTCTCCTCCAATGGCTATACTACAATCACAAACTTTCTACCAAGAGCACCACCTTCCTCAGTTTCCTCATCACTCCAAAAACCCAACTCCACTTCCCACTCCCATTTTCCCATTTTACCCTTTCCTAGATCCATCAACCTCCTCTGGCCAAAATCAAGAATAAAAGGTTAGATTTTGCGGTTGTGGTTGCTGTGGCTCGCTGGTCACCTTGGAGTCTGTGCTCACCAGAAGCTTCGAGAGCACGTCTGTTGTGAGAGACGCCATTGATGAACGACAAGAAGAATGAGGAGAAGACTGGTTAGGGCACTGTTGAAGAGAGAGAAACTGGGTTTTGGGATGAAGAGAGAGAGAGGGAGGAAAGAAAGCGAAAAGGTCTGTTGAGATTTGAGAAAAATATAATTTTTTAATGAGTTTTTTTTATTAAATTAAATTTAATGTTAAATAATTAAAATAATCTCTTAAATTCTTTTCAGTCAAAATTAGAAAAATATGGATCAAATTATCACTTTTTAAAGAGTTTATGAATTATTTTAATTAATTATTCTTTTTTTTTTGAATAAAAATAGATTTGAATTTAAAATGAGATGAGATGAATATTTTGAATTTAAAAATGATGTGTCAAACACAATAATAAATTCAAAAATCAAAGATCAACAATATAAGTTTTAATAAAAAGATATATATATATATTTTTGTATAAAAGTATTTGAACTTATCATAAAATTATAATTTACATTTTTAATTTTGATGTTTTGCTTCATGAATTTGAAAATATGTTATAATCTGCCTCGTTAACAACATTTATACCACTAAATCCATTCTCAAAAAAAAAAAAAAAAAAAAAACTCTTTTCTCGTCATTTGCAACATACCTTTTGCAACAGATGAAGGGGGATTTATTTATATTTATTATTTTTCCCTTGCTGAATACATGAAAGTGGAGGTTGGTAACGAGGAAAGGTCATTTTTGCAAGTAATTATTCCTAGTACTGAAACCTTAAATTATTAAAAAACAAAAAAAGAAAAAGAAAAAGAAAAAAGAACCTTCATTCTGGCACGTGTTCATTTGTGTGCGACACGTTTTCTTAAAGGATTTAACTCATAAAAAAAAAAAAATAAAATAAAAATTTGGCCTCTGAATTTTTTTTTTATTGATCGATTTTTAAATTTGTTAGAAGGGTGTAAATTAGTATTTTTTTCAACTTTCTGTTAAAATATAATGGACCTATTTCACATCACTTCTTTTTCAGGGGTAATTTAGGAAATTCATCTGATAAAAATTACAAATTATTTTTCAAAAATGACAAAAACCAAAAGAAAAAAAAAAAAACTTCCCTCTCCCCTCTCTCTCTCTCCCCGTCTCTCTCTCTCTCTCTCTCTGTACTTTTATCCTTTTTACTGGTTCCTTCTCTCTCTCTCTCTACTTGCAGGCGACAGAACAAAAACTCATACCCAACAAAGAGGAAGGCCGCCGACCTTCAGTCATCGTGAGCCCGACGCCACGCCCACCCTTCCCCGTTGAGAGCCAAAAGCCACCTACCGTGACACCGTCGGCATCTTGCGAAACATGATCCGCCGCCGTTGATTCGCAAACCCAGATCCGCCATCGTTAGCTTCCACCAACTCGATCGGCTACCGCGAGCCTTCGCAAACTCCATGGCGCATTACCTCCGTGCGAGATCGCAAGTCCTTCTCTGGTCTTCAGTCAAAAATGGCAGAGTAAAATTGTTGTTTTTTTTTTTTGTTTTTTTGAACTTGTAAGTGAAAAGTTTTGTAATTTGCTCGAGTGTTTGTGTAGGACTTTTTGGTATGGTGTTGGCTTTTACAGAAGAAAGCGACGAAGGAGAAGAGGAATGAGAGTTTTTTTTTTTTTTTTTTGAAAAATAATCAGTATATATGTTAGGGGTAGTTTAATATTTTCAAATTAAGTCAGATTATTTAACAGAAAAAAGTGAATTTTTAACGTCCGTTGGATTAAAGGTCTAACTTACAGCTTTTAACAAGATTATGGATCAATCAATAAAAAAAAAAAAAATCAGGATCAAACGACACCTCGGACAAAATTTAGGAAATAACGTAATAATTAAAAAAAAAAAAAAGAGAAAACAACGGCGAGACAGTGAAATGCCAGGCAAAACGGCACCGTTCCAAGACTTTCTTGCTTCAAACGTTTGTTCAAATCAAACTTCTCCATTTTCCGGCGATTGACCTCTTGAAATCTTTTAATTCCGAACTCCCCCAAAAGAAAAAAAACAAATTAAAAAGCATTTCGCGGGACGAGTTGATCAAATCATCAGAATTGATTTTAAAAGCGTGTTTTCAACGTTCTTGTTCAGGATCGACTTCCAATGCGATGGCGACGACGTCGTTTTTAACGCCGACGCAGAGGTACGCCGCCGGGGCTCTCCTAGCCCTGGCTCTCCACCAGGCTCAGATCAACCAGACCCGTCCCTTGGGCGGCTCCTTCCCCGACGATGGAACCTCCGACGACCGAACCAGCAGCGGCAGCAGTGCCGACTCCGTCGCCGACGACCCTGACCTCTGGGTCCACGAGGTCTCCGGTCTCCTCCGCCCTGTATTCAGGTAATTTTTCTTTATGGTTTGAAATGAAATGCAAATTATTGAATTTGATTGTTCGGAGTTTGATTTTCCGGTTTTGGTCGTTGGTTGGTTGGAGATGTTTGGAGAGAGGAATTCGTAAATGATTTTGAATCCTTTTTCAATTCTCATTGTTGAAGAGATCAAAAATGTAATTTACTGTTTGGTCGTTGATAATTTTGTTGGAAAAGAGGAATTCACACAATAATTTGGAGTTTTTTGAGTTGTTTTTTTGTGGAAAACCGAGCGAATTGTGCAGTTTTCATGTCTGATGATGGTTGGTGAATCGGCATTGGTATTGCTATGAGCAGGTTTTTGGAGATTGACTCAGTGGCATGGTCTGGCCTTGAGGAAACCGCTGGATCTTCTCCGGCCAAGCATCATGTTGGAGCAGTATGTTTCCACTTTTGGGTTTACTACTAGTTTTTTTTTTTTTGGTAAGTTATAATTTAATTTGGTGTCTGTGTTTTTTTTTGTCACGGTATGTTTTTCGTGTTGTTATAGTTTTTGAGGTTGCTAGCGGAGGAAAATGATGGGAATTCTTCTCAAAATTCCGATCAAGAACTTGCTTTGTCGAAAGCGGTTGATGCCATGTGGCGGAGCATGGAAAAGAGTCCTGAATCTTCCGAGTCTAAGAAGGAAAAGCATCGTGAGTATGAAACCGAGTGTCGCGAGAAATGTTCAACGGCTGAGGTGCAATCGAACTTGGAAGCATCTAGTGCGAACATGGAAGTTCAGCCGAAGACTGAGGGAAATATTTTGCCCCTTGAAGATGCAGTTGATGGGTCCAGCAGTAAAGTTGATGAGAACCCCATTGAAGAGGTAACGATGCTCGGCTATCAGAGGAAAGTGACGGTTCTCTATGTGCTTCTCTCGGCTTGTTTAGCGGACACACATGAGGACAACAAAAAGGGTACCCGTAAAAGAAAGGGATATGATGCTCGACATCGTGTTGCTCTGCGGTTGCTGGCTACTTGGCTTGATGTCAAGTGGATTAAAATGGTTTGTATGTACAATTTGTTAGTACAGAGTTGTTCACTCAACCTTAGAACATTATTTGTATACGATAAAAAGTGTGCGAGTTGTAATGCTCTACATTTCTTTTTGCTTTATCATGTTTTATTGAGAGTTCGGAATATTATTTCACATCCTGCATAAATTATGTATTGTTCTTTATCAGTTCGATATCATGTTCTAAAATTTTTCACTAAGGGATATTTTCTCTGAGCAGGAAGCTATGGAAACAATGGTTGCTTGCTCTGCTATGGCTTTGGCCAAAAAGGAAGAGTCAAGCGAAGAACAACCTCAGTCATCAAATACTAAATGGGCCAAGTGGAAGCGTGGTGGTATTATTGGTGCAGCTGCATTAACTGGGGGAACACTGTTGGCTGTTACTGGCGGTATAGAGCCAGCTACAGATTAATGGATATATTTGGAGAACTTTAAATGCTCGGTTGAAAATTTTTCTCATAGCCTGAATGGTTTTGACTCTGTTCCACTTATTTTCATTTGACAGGATTAGCTGCCCCAGCAATTGCTGCAGGGCTTAGTGCTCTAGCTCCAACATTGGGTACTCTCATTCCGGTAATTGGGGCGAGTGGATTTGCAGCAGCTGCTGGTGCTGCAGGAACCGTGGCTGGATCTGTTGCTGTTGCTGCATCTTTTGGAGGTGAATAGTTGGTTACACTTATAGGGATACATGTTACTTATAAATAACATAGTGGCAGTATATGCCTACATGGCATTTCGTTTCATATACATTTTTCTCCAATGTCTCGGGCATGCTTAGAACAGAATTTACATCTGTTTGAGACTTTCAGCACAGTTTTGTGTCTAATATAAGAGTTGCTTGGAAGTCTCTCTATTCAACTCATAACTATTTCCAGTACTGCATCAAAGTGAAAATGACCAGTATGGTAGCTAGGAATTGTTATTCTTGTCATTTGATCTGGTAAACATGAAGAGGTTTTAGTTTTTGAGAGATAAAGTTTATGTAGACTAAGTGACTTTATATGGATGTGTTTTGTCAACCTAGCTGCTGGAGCTGGACTTACGGGGAGCAAAATGGCCAGGAGAACTGGGAATGTTGATGAATTTGAATTCAGAGCTATAGGAGAAAATCATAACCAAGGCGTGAGTTTTTCCAGCTTCTTTTTTATAGGACAGTTTGATTTCCTTGTGGACATTTTTAACCTGCAGACACTAATGTGTTGAAGTTTCATTCACTTTCTTACTGATCAAGTATTTTAGCGTCTCAAACTGTTAATTTTCTTCCATGCCAGAGGCTAGCAGTTGAGATCATGATCTCTGGACTTGTTTTTGATGAGGAAGATTTTGTAAGACCTTGGGAAGTACAAAGTGACAACATGGAAAGGTTTGAACTTTTTACCACTGCATATGAATCTTCACATTACATTCTTCCGGGAAATAACAGACATAAGAAGGCGGGATTCTAAAACTGTGGATGCTAAAGAAATAGTTGGGTTGAGTAGGCTTTCGCTGCTGAGTTCAGTTTGTATTCAGTTTCTGGCGGTTCTTTTGCTTTAAGTAGTTTCTGCCTTATTGATTGATGTCGCCTTTTGTCCTCTTTTGGTGTTACCTTCCTTTCTTTTTGCTTTAAAAAATAAAATTTCTTTGGCCTATGAAATTGTCAATTTGTACGAGGTACTGTTTGTAGACTAGTAAATTTGTCATGGTATTCTTTTGCAAGAAAAATATCACATAGTTGGAACTTGGAACACGGATTGCCTACCTTTGTTATTTTTCTCTTGTATAGAACATGGTCTGTAGAGCTAGAAACGGAGTTACAGCTTACATCTCTCTTATGATTGTAAATTCTCTTTAGGTATGTGCTGCAGTGGGAGTCTAAGAATCTAATTGCAGTGAGTACAGCAATTCAGGATTGGCTCACATCAAGTAAATAATTTGAACCTCATGGCTGTTATTGTTGTTTAGCATGTAATATGATGATAATAACATCATGGCTTCTTTTCGTAGGACTTGCTTTGGAATTGATGACGCGGGGTGCAATGATGACTGTATTGAGCACCCTTATGGTAGCACTGGCGTGGCCAGCAACATTAATTGCTGCTGCTGATTTCATCGATAGCAAGTGGACAATTGCGGTTGACAGGTTAGCATTTTCTTTTTCCCATGCACGTTGAATTGTTAGATGAAGGGTTTACGGAGTTGGTTGAAATTATTTGTTGAGTTTCTATTCGCTTATTAGATCACTAACCTTTGACATTTTCTAGATCGGACAAAGCAGGAAAGTTGCTTGCTGAAGTATTGTTAAAGGGAGTTCATGGGAACAGGTTTACTCATCATCACTTGATTGAAAATGCCAGTACCTTTGTAAGGTTTGGTCTTTTTAATATCTATTTTTGGCTTTCCATGAATCTCCAGGCCCGTGACACTTGTAGGTTACTCACTTGGAGCAAGAGTTATATTTAAGTGTCTGCAGTTTTTGGCTGAAAACGAAAATAATGGTAACACTATTACTTTTCACTCTTGAAAGTGTCCTTGACTTCTGGAATAACCCCAATGTAATGAATTTTGGCAGCTGAACTTGTAGAAAGAGTTGTTCTTCTCGGAGCACCCATTTCAATTAAAGATGAGAACTGGGGAGCTGCTAGAAAGGTGTTTTATTTTCTTTTAGCCTAGCCGTATTGTGATTTTTGTGGGTGATTTCCAATGCAAAACTGTCTTTGCATAATTCCATCATCACTGAATGCTCTTCCATATGCTCATGCTCTTTGCAGATGGTTGCTGGAAGATTAGTGAATGCTTATTCTACAAATGATTGGACACTTGGACTTGCTTTCCGAGCTAGGTATGCTTGTCATAGTTGATTCTCTCTGAATGAAAGGCTCATCTATACGAATTTTAATTTGCCATTGATAAGCACTAAATCAAAACGGGCCGGTCCTGATTTTTTTTGAAAAATTATTTTGGTAATTAATAAATGCAAGGTGCTGATTGGATCTTTAGTTCTAGGATTCTGTCAATTGGGGATTTATTTAGCTATTATGGTTCTATTATTTTGGAGAAATTATTGTTTGCTGATTTCTGTTCTCGTAAATGGTACCATGGATGAACAGCTTGCTTAGTCAAGGATTAGCAGGCATTCAACCTGTAGATGTCCCAGGAATCGAAAATGTAAGTTTCCTCTTGTTTTTCGATGACACGATTTCCCAGGGAAGATATAATCTCGTACATGAAACATTGCCAATTTTTCAACAAAATAAATGTTCTTCTTATATCTTCAGGTCGATGTAACGGATCTCATTGAAGGCCATTCTTCCTATTTGTGGGCTACACAACACATCATCGAGCTTCTTGATCTGGACACATATTATCCTGTTTTCCGGGGTTCTAAACGCATAGAGTAGAGTTTCTTTTCTTATTCAGCTACACTACCTCCTTTTTCTTGTTTGGAAGCTTTTGTATAGTTGTTGAATGAAGGCGTGGCATTCGCTTGGGGAATTTTCAGCTGATTCGGACATCTTACAGGCACGAACAATGAATGAACAAAGGTGATGTTTATATAGTGGAGAAGTCACAGTATCAGTGTTCCTCTTCATCCATACAAGTTGAAATGGATACTGTAACAGAAAGGAAAAATCGATGGTACTTCCCTGACCATGTAAAAAAAAAAAAAAAAAAGGGCCGTGGAAAGACTTTTTCCATGGACAAACAATGGAAGAGCGAATGGTAGTAATGATACCAAGTTTCGGATTGTGCCATCAACCTATGTTGATCGTACTGGTTTTTTGATTTTTTTAATTGATTTTGTAATCCGTGATATTCGAAATTGACATGTGAATTTGTGATTAGTAGAATATGATGCGGTGATTGTGTTGCCTGGTCCATTGTCAAGAAGCCATTAGTTCAAATAACTTCGTCGTATTGTATATGTTTGTAGAAAGGATACAAAGCAGATAAGTGGTCCATTCATGAGATAAGACTAACCGCCCAAGGACTGAAGGTTGTGCCTTTTCTCTGCAGCCACAGTTTACAGAGGTGTCACATGCGATTATGCTAGTGACAGATTTTCTTATTTTTGGCTGAGTATCACGTGGAACGTTGATTATACGTGCCCTTCAAACTTTATGATTATTTCCATTCTGGTTCCTATTTTATAAAATTTCTGTTAGATAATAAAAAGTACGAAGTTAAGTGCAATCATGGTCTTTTTCCGTTTGTTTTCAATAATAATTCTAATTAAATGAGATTAAGAGAGGCTAACTCTTCACCTTTTTTTTTTCATGTGTTTTTAACAAAATTTGAGTATGATACGTTAAGTGGGACGGGATCTAAATTCAATAAAGTGGAGTTTTCAAACTTCAAGAGCAAAAATAAGGAACTAGTTTAAGTCAATAAAACGTCACAATGCAGCTAATAGGAAGTAGGAACAAAGCTTGCACTAAAATTATCCAAGTTACCTGCTTTTGCTGGAAGTATCCAAAGTTCTGTTAATTTTGTTTGGAAAAAAGAGGCGGAGGAAAAAAATTGCACACAATTTGTCAATATGATAAACCAGAATATATCTCGTTCCAACCCGTCCTGAAGTTTTGGGAATTATTTTCTCTTTCCATCATCATAAGATATTCCTATTCACATGTGGGTTTATACATCATATCAATTTTTATTTTTATTTTTAAAATATAAATCCTAACAATTTACAAATAATTTATCCATTTTAAATATCTGGCGACAACCTAAACCACTGGATATCATGAGGCTAACAATTATTTTTACTAAAATAGAATTGTTGCCTTTCCTGATACTACTTTTGTACTTATTTTAAGAACCTACTTAATATTAACGACGGAGAAAGAATCCAGTTAAGTTTTACAAAACAAATATTAAAAAATAAAGAATTCTATAATAAGATAGGGAAAAAAAACTGTGACCATTTTCTAATCTGAGATGCAATTTAAACCATCATGATGATAAGTAATCAAATTGAATAAATAATCAAATAACTCTCTATTAAAATTTATTCCATTTTCTCATTATCGAGTATGTTTATAAAACGACACTTATAACTTTTTAATAAATTAATATAATCATAAAATTGATTTTAATGTAATAATTTCAATGATACTTGTTAATTTTATATAAAAATAAAATTGAAGAGAGATATTTCCTAAATTTTTTATTGCATCATTAAATTGTATGGCTGTGTAGATGTTTTTGCATAACCTTAAAAAAAAGAAAAGAAAAGAAAATAAATTCTTCTTTTTATTTTTACCGTACAAATTTCTTTTCCTTAAATAAATCAGCTTTGGAAATATAAATAGAAATTTAAGCCAAAAAAAAAAAGAAAAAAGAAAAAAAAAAGGGTATGCAAGTTGAGTTGTGTTTGGCAAGGCGAGCAGCGCACGCAATTTGAACGAACGCGGTGCTTGCTTCGCTCCGTCTTTGGTCAAACAAGGTCTTCTTCTTCTTCTTCAAGCACCGCGAAACCCTAGAGACGAAGCTAAACCAATGTCTGTGAACGATTACAGCGAGCAGAGGATAAGGATCGTTCTTCTATAGAACGCGCTCAAAAGGTTTTTTCTCTGCTATTCTCGCCTTCCTCGATTCGATTTCCTCTTGTGCTCGCCCAGAAATTTTCCCCAATCTCGTCTTTCGACATAAGGTAAGATCCCTTGAACGCGCCTGATTTTTGTGTAAATTTCGTTTTTTTTTTTTCCCCGTTTGGCAGCCGAGAAAATGTGTCGCTAGGAGGATAAACTTGATTTATGCGGAATATTTTATGGTTCAATTAAGGATTGGAAGACGATTTGGAATCGGTAGATTTTGGAAAATTGCGTTTACATTTTTTTTTTCCCATTTGGTAGCTGAGAAAATGTGTCGATAAAAGGATGAACTTGGTTTGCGTGGAATCTTTTCTTCGTTGTTGTATCTTCCGTCGAAAATGCGATTGTATGTGAGTGAATGGTTCAATTACGAAGTGGAAGACGATTTGGAATCAACAGATTTTGCAAAATTGCTTATTTAATTTTGTCCGTTTGGTAGCCGATAAAATGTACCCCTAAAAGGATAAAGGTGATTTATGTGGAATCTGTTTTTGTTGTTGTATCTTCTGTCCAAAATGCCATTATATGTGAGTGAATGGTTGAATTAAGAATTGGGAGATGATTTACAAATGTAGTTTTATAAAATTGCATTTTCTTTTCCATTTGGTAGCCGGGAAAATGTGTCGCTAAAAGGATAAACTTGATTTGTGTGGAATATTTATTTCATTGTATCTTCATTTCAAAATGTGATCCTTATGTGAGTGAATTGTTGAATTAAGATTTTAGAGATGATTTGGAATTGGGAGATTTTGAGTCATTGTTTATTTCTTTTTCAGAAATTAGGTGAGGATTAGAATGGTCGCTGGTGCAGCATGTAAGCGATTGATGGCATTGGGAACGAATTCAGGGATAGGATTATCCAGATTTCGGACTTTTGTTGCTTTGCAAGATTTCTCTCCGGCTTCACGGTTTGGGTATTTGGATTGTAGGCAGATTTCTCAGCTCGCAAACTCTAATGGAAAGCGGTTGTTTCTTGTTGACACTTTAGCTTTGGTAATTTCCAATTTTCCATTACTCTTTGTTCTTCCATTTGGGGAAGTTAATTTGCCTCATCAATAGTACGATTTCTTATAGAAGTTGTTAATTGCTTTTCTTTGTGAAAGGAATAGAATGAAAGTCTAAAATGAAGGTATCGGATTGAAGGGTTTAATGGCATTTTGCATTGTGGTGTAGGTGAGGAGACTAGAGGGACAAGGTGTGCCCTCGAAGCAAGCTGAGGCAATAACGGCTGCCATTACTGAAGTATTGAACGACAGCTTGGAGAATGTATCTCAGTCCTTTGTGTCAAAGGGAGAAATGCAAAAGGTGAGCTTTCATCTTTGCTGCTTTTATTATCCGACGCTTTAGTGACTTCTTTTATCTAAAGATTTCTTCTTGGTTGTCTGTTTTGTGTTGTTAGATCGAAATGCTTCAAGAATCCAATGTGTCCAAGTTCAAATCCGAAGTTCAAAGCTCACAGGTACTAACTAGCTTTTGCATTAGCATTGGATTGTGTTTTTTACCAAGGTCATTTGCATAACGTTCTTGGCTTTGACAAGAGGCAAGAATGTAGTTGGTTCCGCTTGAACTTTATTAACTTTGAGCTGCTAGAATCAATGGATTTTGGAGCTGCAAATTAACGCTCATTATTTCTCATAAGTCACAAAGTACTTGCTCCCTGCTCCCCACATATGTTCTCCTACATTGACATATGTTCCCCCGACATAAATGTCTTTTGGAAAATAATGCAGGGTCACCATTTTTCCTTATTGCAACATGAGACCGAGAAATTGAGGAATGACATTGAGAAGATGCGCAGTGAACTGAGGTCTGACTTATTAGTTAAAATTGAATACTGTCTGCTACCATGTGATTATCTATTTGCTCTATTGGAAAATCCATGTATCAACCACAATTATTCTGATGTAGGTATGAAATTGATAAAGTTACTGCGGGGCAGCGGCTCGATTTGAATCTTGAAAGGGGGTAAGTATTTTTAATTTTCTAGGAACTTTACAACCTCTGTCTAACTCATTATGTTTATCATCTTCCATGTTGTGTTCTTGTGGTTTACCTGCAGGAGAATAAGGGAAGAACTCGCTAATCAGAATGCGGAAACCAGTAACCTTACTAACAAACTTGATCGGGTGAGAAGTAGGAGCAATTCGTCCCCCCCCCCCCCCCCCCCCCGCAACACACACACACACCTTTTTTTTTTTTGACAAGTTATACTGAGTTTCTTATCTAATTCTTGTTCATCACATAATTAATTACCAGGAAATTCATGCTTTAAGGGCCCAGTTGGAAGCAGCGAAATATGATGTCATAAAATACTGCATAGGTACTCTTGTTTCTATATCTGCCGTTGGTCTTGCTGTAATTCGCATTTTGATGTAACCATCTTATATGAGACAAGAAAGAACCAAATAGAGGAGTTCATTTTTTTAAAATCCTCTTATATGTTTTAGAATGTTAAAAAAAACTATTAAAAAGGAAATGGAAGAAATTGCTTTGTTAGTTGGGGCTCAAAGAAGCATTCCCAAATAAAAAATAAACTTTCTTTATTTGTTAATGAATCGATTTCTTTTCTTGGCTTTTCGTCATGCTAGGGTTGTGATTCTGCTCAAATTTTCTCTTAAATGATAATTTAACTATTATTTTGATAGAAAGTGTATAACATAATTATGGGATCAAAGATCAATAATCAATGTATGTCTCTATTTTTATGATAGAAATTGTAGTAAAGAGTATTTTTCACAAAATTAAAAAAGTAAATAACATTATCTTAAAAAATTTGAAGTAAAAATAGCAGTAGTGCTTTTTACTCTAATTGTTTTTAAAACCTGTAATTTACTTTAATTGTTACTGAAAAATGCTATTCTACACCAACATATTTACTGAACGGAAATTGTAGTATGTAGCATGTTTTAAACTACATTGGAAGTAAATAAAATGGCAGAGTAATTTTCACGAGTAGTAAAATAGCAATTGAAAAAAAAAAAAAAAAAAAAAAAATCCTTTTCCCATATTAGCCTTGTTTATGATGTTTTTCTTCTGTTTCGTTATTCTCTCTCTTCTCTCGCTCCTCAGTCGTTCGTCTCATTGAATTCTACTTTCTCTTGTTTGATATTTGTCACTCCTCTTTCCATGTCCTCCCTTGTTCGTGATGGTTCAATTTTCGACTTTCCTTTCTCGTTTTCCTGGATTTTTGGCGAGAATCCATTGGTTTTGTAGAGAATTTTTGTTTTCTGGAGTTTTTGGAGATTCTGAGCTTGCATTTTCGATTTTTGGCGAGAATACACAGGTTTTGGCGTTAAAATTGAATTTCCTGCAAAGTTTTCAGGATTGTTTTGGTTAATTAAAGGGGAAAGCACCTAAACAACATAAATTTAGAGATCATTATACTAACATGATATAAGAAATTAAACTAAAATTAATTAAAATTTATGTCATATTTATTAAGGGTGAAAAATTTATATCATGTTGACTATAAATGAAAAAAATATTTTCAGGAGTAGTGGTGAAAAAAGCCCAAAAGTAATTGTCTTAGGGCCACCGTACATCCCCGAAATTTCCATAATTTTTCAACATTAGTTTCTAACATTTCGGTAGAAATTTTTGAAATTCCAAAGTTTTTAAATGTCTTTTGGTATGAAAATTTCTTGATTTCGGAAAAATTTTGACAAATATCAATAAGATATCAATATATATATTTCTTTAATAAATTTCCTTGAATATGTAATATTGGTATTTTCGCCAATAATTATATTTCACCAATATTGATATTTTTTAGTATGCTATGTCAATCTTTTCGAGTTTTGACCGGTCTATCAAGTTTTGTGTTTGAGACATTATTACAATGAGACTCAGACTTTCTGTTTATTTATTTATTTATTTTTTTTTGCATACCTTTTGTTTTAACGTTATTTTAAATAATATCTAATTAATTATATTATATTAGAGATATGCTGTGGTAAAGTCTCTCTCAGATTAACTACCGGTAAATTTTTTTTTAAACCGTTTAGATTTAATCGAACGGTTAAAATATTGTTAGTGTACCATACTTATCATACACCTTACCTCATATTACCTTTCCCACCCCAAGTCTTCTCCGTCGTCGGCAACCGCCCCGACACTGGTGACCCACCCCGGCCCCCCCCCCACCCCAGGCCCTAGCCCCGGCACCCCCCAAGCCACCCCCCCCCCCCCCCCGGTCGCCCCCCCCCCCAGGTCCCCCCCTCCCCAGGAACCCCCACCTCAAGCCCCCCTCCCACGGCCTCCCCCCACCCCCCAACGGGGACCCCCCCCCCACCCCCTCTCTCTTTTCCCCTTTCTCTCTCTTTCTGGCCCACGGCCCCCCCACACCCCTGACGCGACCGACTCCCCCCAGTGAGAGGAGAGAGAGAGAGAGAGGAGAAGAGAGAGAGAGAGGAGGGGGTCCCCGTCGGGGGTAGGGTAGGGGGGTCGCTGGGGGTGGTAGGCCGGGGGTAGGGAGAGAGGAGAAGGGGGGGGGGGGGGGAAGAGAGAGAGGAGAAGAGAGAGAGAGGGGCGTCGGGGGGCCACGAGAGAGGAGAAGAGAGAGAACAGGGAAGAGAGAGGGGGGGCCGAGGAGGCCTGGGTTGGGGAGGGGGCGCCGGGGAGTGGGGGGGGTCGGGGGAGGGGGGATGGGAGTGGGGGCTGGGGGGGGGGGGGGGAGGGGTAGGGGCCGGTGATGGGGTGGGGCCCGACTAGGACTGGGGTGGGGGCGGGGCTGGGGGTGTGGTCACCGGCTACTGCGGGAAGGTCACCAATGACGGAGAAGATTAAGGTGGGAAGGGGTAAAATGAGGTAAGGTATATGATAATTATAATACACTAACAATATATCAACCATTCAGTTAAATCTTAACGGTTCAAAAAAGAACTCTACCGATAGTTACTCTGGAAGAGACTCTACCACGATTTTAACCATTATATTATGTTATTTTAAAAAGTTTGAAATGCTATTTATTTTCCTATATTTAGATATTTTAATTTCATTTAATAATGTGTCATAATATGATTAGTTATACATTATTTGAAATATCAAAGTCAAACACGTGATCTCAATCTATTACAATATGAAGTTTCAAAAGTTCGATAGTAGTCCTTGATAATAGATTTTTTTGGGACAACAAAGAAACAAAAAGGAATATTTTTTTTGTAAGACATTAAAAAAAAGAGGGAAATTGGAGAAAAATACTCCCCTTGTATAGCATTACCTTTAATTATTGGATCACATTAAAATTATATGATATTAAATATAAACATATAAAGATTTATCCAAACTTAATGGAAATCTAATGATTCAAAGTTTCATAGTATTTTAAAAAAATTACTTAAAAATATATTTCGTATCTGCCAAAAAAAAAAAAAAAAAAGCCCCTTATCAAATCATTTGATCATGTCTTGGTGATTAGATTAGCATTGAAAATATCATAACCCACTTAAACTTATCCTCCTAATTCCTAAACTTTTGTAGTGTCATGTGAAGATAGACACTCGTATACAATGGGTCGTATTCCATTACAACCTCGAGCTCAACATCTTCTAAATTACAATAAAAATAAGATATCTATTCACCAAAAAATAAAAATAAAATATCTTCTTAATTACTCCTGCCCAATTAAAAAAGAAAAAAGGAAAAAAAAAAAAGTACATGAATGTGGTTTGCCACAAAGTTGTTGTTTAGTAATTGCTTTTAAAGCATTCAACTTTATGAGATGGTCATATAAACAATTCAAGATAACGGTAAGCAACAAAAAAAATAAGGAGAAGAGGATTGAAATCCTTAATGGACCTTGAGATGAAAAAAGATAAACTTTTTTTTTGTCCCCTAAACCTAATGTTTTTTTTTTCTCATATTAATTCTAATTTTTTAATATTATTTTTTTTTTCAAAGTTTTAACTTGCGTTTGGTGTATGAATTTAGAATGATATTTTTAAATTAAAGTTGATTGACTGAAATGATAATTTTAGGTTCAAACCTTAAAATCAAATGGAAGATTAATACTATCATTATTTAGTTGAAGGAAAGCGTGGAAGGCCTCACGTCCTCCTCAAACCCCACTAAAAAACTCCAAACCCTTCTCTCTCTCTCTCTCTCTCTCTCTCTCTCTCTCTCTCATACAAAAATGCAAAAACAGAAATATGTACATAGTCCTCTAAAATTGGCCTAACACCGTCTAACTCTTGTAGCACAATCCCAAATACGTTTCAATCGTCATCACTCACTTGAAAAAGTTACCATCCGATCCACAGGAGAAATATTAGTTTTTCACCAATAGTTATATTTGGCATGTGAGACTGTATTAATAAACAAAAATTTAATAAATTAATTCATAATTGATTAACAAAATATGATGATAATCACTAGTGATAATATGCGTGTGTGTATATATATATGTATATAAATAAACATTGTTGATTGTTATATCCATTAACCACCGGATAGGATCAAATGAGATTTGTCAAATCTTATGTCATGAAATAGAGTTTATCTTGCAATTGAACACCCCGGACTTGAAGGGTCACTATCAATATATATGTATCAAGAAATTTGGTGGGTGGGCCCAACTAAAAACATTTTGGTTTTCATGTCCTCACCAAATTTACTAAATGTGAGTGTAAAAATCCATTGAATGAGATGTAGGAAAATCCTAGAAGGTAAGAAATATCCTAATAAATGAAGAGTTGGTGCCAAGTTCACCGCACCGATCAACAAACTTGCTACTTTAATAGATTTCAAAACCAAGAAACTCTTCAAAAATTTATTAAAAAAAAAAAAAAAAGGAAAGATTGTGGACTTGCCCTGGCATGGGACTTGTACGCGAAAAGGATGATATCTTGTGGAGAAATGTTGGCATTAGCCCACAAATGAAATTAATGCGGATATGTCCATACCCACAATATATCCTAATTGATGGAAAATATGGACAATTCATGTACTAATGAGTAAACAAGTCAAATCAAGAGATTCCTCCAAAGGTAATACCAATAATTAGAGGTACAAAAGTTGATGGCAATGTCTATAATGTGCATATATACATGTCAAGGGACAAAATGAATTTCGGATATATAGAAAAGCAAAATAATAAGGACAAGGGTCAAGGTGGATTTTGTTCTTGTTTCCTTTAAACGAAAATAAACATTTTTTTTTTGTATATGATCAATTGTTCGACTTTATTGAAGGGGTATTTTAGGGAAAAAAAAAATTACAATACAAATTTACACATATAGGACAAATGAAGAGAGTTCTTGTACACGAAAGAAAGAGAATTCAACTTTCTCACTTTTTTCCATCGTCAATCGATCTTTTCAGTTATTTTTCTTCTCCTCCTAATCTTTTCTTTCTTTTTTTTTTTTTTTTTTACCACATATTTTTGATATAAAGAAACGAAATTAAAAAGAAAAAACGAAATAAAACCATGAAATGCATTGAGGCAAATCAAATTCACATGTGGCCGTTTTCATTCGCCACACGTGGGCTGGCACTTTACTTTTTTTTTTTTTTTTTTTTTTTTTTTTTTTCCGAAGATAGATCAAATGGTGCACACAACACGTTTAGTAGGGATCGCGATGAGTCGAGTTGCCCTAGGTGCGGTGAGCCCGAACACGTCATTCATGTCGAGCTCACTCGGCTTCATCGCATCGGGCAACTCCCACGTGAAGCAGTGGAGGAGGTGGCCCACTGCCAGCTCGAGGGCGTAAAGCCCGAGCTGCATCCCGGGGCAGGACCTCCGACCCGACCCGAACGGGATGAACTCGAAGTTACTACCTTTGAAATCGGGCACTCCATCCCTCAAAAACCTAGCGGGCTTAAAACTGTCTGGGTCGGCCCACGAGTCCTTGTCCCTTCCAATAGCCCATGCATTGATCATAACACGTGAGCCCTTCGGGACGTGGTACCCGGACACGGCGGCATCCTCCGCTGTCTCGTGGAGGAGGAGGGGGATCGGAGGGTGGAGCCGGAGGGTCTCCTTGAGGGCGCACCGGAGGTAGGTCAACTTCTCGAAGTCAGACTCTTCTAGCCGCCGGTCCAAGCCCACCACGTCCGCCAACTCTTGTTGGGCCTTCTTTAGATCATCTTGGCTCTTCATCAACTCCGCCATGGCCCACTCTATCGCTGATGCCACTGTCTCCGTTCCGCCGAACATAACGTCCTGTAATATGTCCACCACATATCAAAACAACCATCCAAATGGTAGTACAAAAGGTTTGTCCTTTTAACAAAATGAGCAAAAATATTTCATGAACATCTCTGATCATAGTTCATATTTTCATTTTCCACCACATATCATCTCAACTACCGCCAACATGTAGTGCAAAAGATTTGTCCTTTTCAAAAAAAAAAGTGACAAAAAAATTTCATAAATATCTCCGATCATAGTTAATATTTTCATCCGACCCTATTAAATTTTAAAATCATATAAGATAACGTATTAAAATTATTTAATACAAGTATCTTAAATCTGTGATATGGTAACCCAAAAAAAAAAAAAAAATCTAATTTTTGTAAGTCATCATTTTTTTTTTTTTTGCTTTTAAAATTTTTCATCTTTTCATGAGATTCTCCTCCGATTTTCATATTCTAACTTGCCAACTTCCATACTGGTCAAATAGTGGAAAATTATATGCCTATCTTCTTGACTATTTCTTTCTTTCTTTCTTTCTTTTCCCTAATGTGCACTTAGGCTTATTAGAATATTTTTATTTATAATTTCTTGGTATGAGTTTTATCATAAGTATCTATTTTATTAACCTGAAAAAAAAAAACTTCTCAGATTCCGAACTCGTTGCGATCTGAGACCCTGAACCTTCCATTCCGACCCACCGAATATTAGATTAATTTAATTAATTTCTAACAAAAAATATATATATTTTTTGGAATAGGACTAGATAGCTAATTAAAAATTACCATGATGATGGCCTTGATATTATCTCTAGTGAGGCTGATGGCGTTCTGCAGATCCTCCGTCTCGTTCACCTTGTTCCCTTTGTCGCTGTAAAACGCAAGCAGATCGTCAACCATGTCGGTCTCGGCCTCATCCAAAGCCCCTCTCCTCTTCTCCTTCTTCTCTATGTGCTCGTCTATGATCTTGTCTATGAACGCGTCGAGCGCTTTCCTGGCCTTCTTCAACCTGTTATTCAGCCCCTGCGGATCCACCCATGTCAGCCATGGAATAAAGTCTGCAATATTGAAAGCTCCGAAGAGCTTCGAGAACTCCTGCAATATGCTTATGAACTCGTCCTGTCCTTCCTTATTGCTCGCCCCAAACGCCGCTCTGTAGATTATGTCCATCGTCAGCTTGAATACCAGCTCGCCGACGTTCACCGCCGTCCCGGTGCAGCTCGCCACGGTCCTGACCGTCTTGTCGACCTCGTCCCGGACCGACTCCCACGACTCGGCCCGCTTGCGGCTGAAGAGCTTCATCACGCAGAGCTTCCTCATCTGCCGCCAGAACGGGCCGTAGTTGGCGAAGGCCATGTCGGCCCGGTCGTAGGTCAGGTAGCTGATGGCGATCGTCGCCGGGCGGTTCGAGAAGATGTTATCCTGGATTTGAAGGACTTGCCGGGCAGTCTCCGCCGACGATATCGCCACCATGTGGCGGTACCCCATCTTGAGGTGGAATATGCCTCCGTACTGCTTGGCTAGGGCGGCGAGGCCGCGGTGGGTCAGCTGGTCCATCATCGACATGCTTCCGATGATCGGTAGCCCCTTCGGGCCCGGCGGGTAAGGTAATCTCCGCCGCGACAGGAGAATTTGGCCGACGAGGACGAGTAAAGGGATGACCAAAAAAATGGTCATGGGCAAGGGTTTGAGGGCCTCTTGTAGGAAGGTAATACCATTTGTAATACTATAACTATCCATTTTGCATAGAGGGGGGAAAAAAAAAAAGGAGGGATAGAAATGGGGGAAAAAAAAAAGAGCAAATGTTTTGCAACTAAGATTGTTGCTGGTTTCTTGGGTGGATGATTTGGGGTTTTTATAAGAGTCCTGTGTGTGTGTGTGTGTGTGTGTGTGTGTCTATAGTATATTATTGTTGGCACATGTGGATCATAATAGTGCAAGTGTGCAAGAGGATATTATTTTTTTCAAAATTTTATAAATTAATATTTAAGATCGTGTAGGAGTATGTATTATATTATTGTCGAGTCGCAGGGTTAAGATGCGAATTTCTTTCTTGGAGTGTATTAAGGCAACATAATATTTATTGGTCAAATCTGTCGAAAACGATGACGTTTATAAATAACAAGACAATATGAATATCCCAAGAAAACATAAAATTAAAAAAAAAATACAGGATTTGTCAATAAATGGGCCGTTATTTTTACCTCGATGAATAAGATAACATGGACCACAAGAAGGTAACAAATTTGCAAGAATATCTTTTGTTTTGTTTGTCTTGTCTTGTTTTTGGTTTTTTTTTTTTTTTTTTTTTAAGAAAAATTGTATTTTAAATAAATAAAATACAAATACCAATATTTTGAATGACCGCATATTATAAGGGAACTTGATCTTAATTACTGATCAGTTCCATCAATAAATTCTAATGAAATGCACAAGAGAGTAAAACGTAAGATCCAACAATAGGAAATCGAGAATGCACACCAATCATCGAGCACACGTATGACTCTTTCAACAACACCATTACAATCGACGGAAAACTCCGATCGATCGAGACCAAGTGATCCATAGCAAAAATGTTACCCCCAATACCATCTAGAACTAACTCTAGTAGATTGGATACATAAACAATACGAGAGCGTGATGAGACCACCTTCGTTATTATAAAATAAACACAAAAATATACCAACAATAAAACAATATATATCACATGAAATTTACCTATTGACATAATTCATAACCTTGACAGCAGGTTTTCATATAATTAATATGTGAATTTACTAATTAACTGAAATTGATTGAAAATATATTGTGATAATCATCATCGATAGTGAAGTACTAGTGGTAGATCTTACTCTTTTTTATTCTTTTTCAATTAGGGATGATTTTTTGAATCTCTTTATATTTTCAATATTAGGTGATATTGGACGAAGGATTTGTACTAGTTTTAGGTGTATTATTATTTTGTGGCAATGAGAAATTGGATTATCTTTCTAACTTAATAAGCGAGCAAAAACAATAGTATATATATATATATATATATATATGACCATCATGAGATTGAGATTTCCATGTATGTTAATCAGTGTCGTTGCCCATTATGGATTGGGATATGTGAATTGACTATAATAAATTTGTTAGATTACTTTGGTTGTCTTTTGTTATACAAACATAAACATTTATTTTTACATATTTGAAGACATGCATGGTTTACCTACAACCTTAAAACAGTTTCTACATGGCCCCAAAAAGTAAAAAACATTAAAAAAAACATTCTGTTGTGATGACATTATGGTGATAAGGATTATCTACCAAAATAAGGTAACGTTTTGGCCAGCTTTAATGCATTTGAGGTAAACTGTTATTGACAAAATTTGGTGTTTTATATATGTGTGTGTGTGTGTGTGTATGTTTATACATTAAAACCAGAGTAGTTGAGGCGAAGAACAGATCCTCATATCGAAGGAGGTAATTTTCTTATTTTCAAGTAAAAATTATTGTACAACTTTTTATTTGGGAAATTGTGGTTAATGATTGGCCGATCACTAAGCTAAATAAAAGAATTACGGGGTTTAGTGATGATTAAAAAAAAAAAAAGGGACTGGATATCCCAAGTTCAAAAACAAAAAATACTGGATAAGCTCCATATTTTATCAATTAATTTAGTGGTAAATGATAGAGTGAACATGAGATTTGCCCTTTAAAAAAAAAAAGAAAAAAAGAGGGATTGATTTACTTAAAAAATGAAGATTGACAAATTTATCTTTTTGAAAAGGATTCGCAAACTAATGTTTATTATTCGCTTGAAAAAAATCATTTTTAATTAATACACTAAAATTCATTAAAAGGATCGTTTTTTTCAATTGCATCTTCTCAAATCACCTTTTTATTTCTGGTTTCCGACTGCAAGTTTATATCAAATGTGCAAAGAATAAAGGGCTTTCAAATTAATATCCTTTCATTCTAACTTGATTTAGAGATCAAGAATACATAAACATGATATAACTTGACAGCGTACTGAATATTGAACAAGTAATTAATATTACACATACATATATAATTTTCTATATATCTTCAGAGAAATTTATATATAGTAGTTGGAATATTGTTGTCTCAACCTAGAATACATAAACAAAAAGGTGGAAAAGGCTACAGGTTATAATTAATTCACTAACGTACAAGAATCGAGTTCAAGAGTCTAGAATTTTCTTTTTAGTGGGTAGATGACTTCTTCTTCTTCCTCTTTATCTTTTTTTTTTTTTTTTTTTTTGAGAAATGGAAATATGCATTTAAATTACAAACGACAAACGCTACAAAATAATGCGAATGATCTCATAATACAAAAGACATAATCTTTAATATAGACCGATTTTACCAGTAAAATCTGATAATACTCAAATGATAATATGAATATTGTCTTAGGTTTGACAATGAGAATATACCCTAACATATCAAGTTGAGCACATGTAAAGTTTTTTTAACAAAACCTTTCGATCGATTGAGAGCTATAATTCTGTAGCACAAAGGTCACTGTAAAGCCAAAACAAGATGTTACTAAAATAAAAGCAGTACCCGAAGAATCAACAAAAGTATGCACAGAATCTCATTGCTCCAAAGAATATATATCTCCCACAAAATATATGTAAAATAGGAACTTTTGACAATAAGATATTGTTAACAGTAATATATGTTTTTAAATATTAGATCTGATTAAATTATTAATTATATCAAAATAAATAAATATATATATATAATGGACAAAATCTGATATATATATATATATGATGGTTCAAAATAAAATTTTATTAATACGTAAAGTTTTGTTTTTCCTAATATCCTACGGTAATTCTCAATAAAATTAAGATAGCTATTAGTTTTTTTTTCCTTTAATTTTTTATTCTTCTGTTTCTATCAATCTCCTCGAGATCTGACTTGCTTTGTCAATATATATATATATATATATATTTCGATGGTAATTACAACACTATGTACATATTTTTAGGGTTAATATCATACATGTTAATTGAAACTATATTCTATTTTATTCTATTTTATTTTATTCAGTTCGTGATTCTTCATTTTTATGTACTATTCAATAAAAGAAGATCCAAAATAAAGCTGAAAGGTGAGAGAAATTGATGCTTGACCTAATTACTCCTATTTTGAATCGCTTTCGTGGTTAGACATTGGAACCATATTGAAGGTTTCGTTTCACCATTTTTATCCAATTTTATTACTTCATTTGGGAATATTTGAGATTTATATTAATTTTTCTTGCTAGACTATGTCAACTTAATTAACTAATTAATAATAACAATGATAATAGCAAATACGTATTTCACTGGGAAAAAATTAGACTCAAATAAATAGTAGTTGAAAACCAAGAAAAGACCAGGGTTTGCGTAATTTAGCATCACTCTAACGTCATTACTTTATTTAATTAGAAATCCTTTTTTTTTTTTTTTATGGGAAAGAAGAAACCCTATGAATTTATAGTGTGATCAACTCATCAATGTGAGCCAAAGACTTTCCATTGAAAATACGCATCTCATTATTAGACGAGGGGAAAAAAAAAACAAGAGAGAGAGAGAGAGAGAGAGAGAGAGAGAGAAAGAAGTGAGTAATTAAGATCTGTGGGCCAAAACATTGGGATTAAATATTAATATTGAAAATTAAGCAAAGAAGTAGCCACGACGGTAACGACAAATAAGCATATGTAATTCTACACGTTGTGCACAGTTATTTGAGTTTACACAAATTTTCTCTATTAAAGCTCGAGAATATGAGAGATTACAGTGATTGGCTTGTCAAAGATGATGTTTATCTTTTTTTTTTTTTTTTTTTTTAACTTGAAAATGGTGGATTCAAATTCTACATTAAATGATAAAGACATAATTCCTGTTATGTTATATTTGTACTCATCAGATTATAGTTATTTATTATCAAATCATTTAGAAAATTTGAAATATTTTTTAATTGACCTCTCCGTACTTTAGAGTGTTATCGGTAGGAGAGAAAAATAAAAGAAATGAGAGTAATAAAGAGATCAGTGAAAGGATTTTAGCATTTATGATTGTTTTGGTAGAAAAGAGACACGAATGGATTAGGAGAGGGACTCCAAATCTTTCAAAACACTCTTTTTTTTTTTTCTGTCTCTCCTCAACGATTATCGGAAGGATTTTATACCAAACAACATAAAAAAAAATGACATATCATTCCTTTCCTACCATTCTCCTTTTTATTTTCTCTCTTTCCTACTAAACATACACTTAACTCTAAATCCATTAAATGAAAAGCCATAATATATATATATATATATATATATATATATGACAGGTTAGATATCAAAACACAATTTAGACAGATTTGAACCCATAATCCATATATAGTTTTTTATATAATAATTCAGTTAAACCGGTAGAGTTAATAATGGTAAAATAATATTAATTTAAAAAAAAAGTTAGAATATTTTTGGTTTAAGCAATGCTAGTGAACTTTAGCAAATTAATTAAGAATTCTTTTACTTCATTAATATCGAGAGTTTTCCTTATATTCAAGAAACCTCTCTATTTTTCTTGATATATATATCTGAAGCTTCATGCGTTTCATGTGTCTTCCATAAATAAAATTTTATTTTATTTTATGCAACTTCTGTGATCATTTAACATCTGTTAGAAGGATATCTCGTTTTGCCATTTCAACATAAACTAATGAAAATCACACCTAGAAGTTTTGTACGTCTAAGAAGCAATTAAATCCACCGATTAATCAACAACATGAAAAACATTTAATTTATTTAAACAAATATATAATTTGATTCACTTATGTTCCAGTAGATATATTGAAATAACATGTAATAATATTTCTGTGGGACTTACCTCCCACTAGGCTTCTAGTTGACATAAACCCACCAACAAGAAGAAAGTGACATTGAATATACCCTTTATTCTCACCAGGAAAGTATGAAAACGAAATTGAAAGTCAGCCAAAAACAAAAAAGAATTAAAAAATAATAATAAAAAGAATCGAATTGAATATGTATTAACTGTTCATAGAAGGGTATTGAACTTGCAACTGTTGACTTGCCATGTTATGTTTGGTATGATTTATCTGAATCGGTTTAAACGAGTTGTATAGTTGTGCCGATTGCTTTGACAAAAAGAGAAGAAAAAAAAAAACACCCTAGGTGATGAACTTGTTAATTATCAAATTCTTTTAACCTTTTAATAAGCAAATAGCTCAAATGTATGTAAGGAAAAAATGTAAATATCAATAAGAAAAAAATATCTTGAACACCTTGCATCTAAAACAGAGGATATCTATAGATTTCTTGCATAACTGTAGATTAACTAAAGCAGTTTGGTACTCACTAAACTTAATTCAAAGTGTACATGTCATAAGTAGTTTGTTATTCACATTAAACTATCTGATTTGGGGCAAAAAAAAAAAAAAAAAAAACTTATAAGGTACAAATAAAAAGTATTTAAAAGACTTTTTCAAAATCACGATAATTAAAAGAAGTTGACAAAATTCGCCTATTTAATATCATACACACATAAAATATTAATTAACTTGACGTGCTAATTATTATTTGGATCCAAAATATAAAACTTGTAGATAATATATATATATATATATATATATATATATGTTTTGAGTCTTGCAAACATGAGCTTCTACCAACCCCCGAAGGCGACATAATAATAGTAAAGGGGTGATAGTTGTATGGCTCTATTTTTTTTTTTTTTTTTGGTGCAAAAGTTCGATTATTTGTGACCACATTTTTATAATATCAATTCTAGGGGGGTTGTCTTTTTAATTTGTGAAATTTTAATAATCTATGTCCGCATTTTTTTACTAATTATTTATGTCCTCGTTTTGTCCTTTGGAATTTGCTATTTTTGACAAAAAAATTACCTAAATAATCACCTTTTTATCATATATTAATTAATATGACACAAATTCTTCGTTCTTGACTAACATGATACAAATTTTAGTTAATTTTAGTTTACTTTTATATCATATTGATCTACTGTTAATTTTTTGTGTCATGTTGGTGTAATAATCTTTAAATTTGTGTCATTCAGGTGCTTTCCCCATTTCTATCTAATTTTCTGTAGGGAAGGCCCCTTTCGTCAATTTAAGTTTTATTTAACCAAAAAAAAAGTACAAGATTCACCATTTCTGTTTCATTTATGATCTTAATAGATTTTAAAAGTGACACTAAAACTTTGGATCTTATCACTTGTGGTATGTTTTACATAAGTACTTTTTTAATGCCACCACACAGACAAGCCAGCCGGCCGTTTTCATAGCTGTAATCACCATATACAACATAAAAAAAAAAAAGTAATTTATTAGTGTAGGTCCTTAATTGTTCGATTCCTAAATAAGCTTTTAAGTTAGGTGCCAAAAATATAAACGTGCATGTGGAAGAAAAAAAAAAAAAAAAAAAAAACCTAGCTAACCATATATGTGGTCCCTTTTTTTTTTTTCATCAAAGGGAGTAACGACCTTTCATCGTTTTAATATATATTCAGTATACTGAGTAACTTCTTAATATGAGGAAATTGCTAATCAACAGCAACCAATTAAAAACAAGATGACATTTTGTAAAGTTTTTTGTTTTTTCTTTAAATCAAATATATAGGAACTGCAGTAAAAGCAGCGACTCTAGCTTCTTTTCTTTCTTTTCTTTTTTTTTTTTTAAATAAAAAATAATAATAAAACAAACTGTGACTTTAGAATCACAATTTCAAAAGAAGTTAATACGCTAAAATAATTTTAGAATTTTTAATAAGTAACAAGAATATTATAATAAAATTTTGAATATTTTATTGAAATTCTGATGCTAGTTTCAAAGGTAATTTAGAAAAGTTTTTTTTTTCTTTTTTTTTTAAAGTCATATAAAGGGTCTATTTGGCAAAGGTTTTGTTTTTGCTTTTAGTCAGTAGAAGAAGAGGAAAAAACATACAGCTTTTTAGTAAGTGTTTGAAAATCACATTTAGAAAAGAGCTTTTGAAATTAAAAAAAAAATAAGAAATAAAAATACTACAAAATGTCTAAATTAAACTCTAATAAAAGTTTTAAAATCTATTTGAAAGAACTTTTTTCGAAAGTAATCATATTTTCTGCTTTTAACATAAAGCTTTTTTAAAGACCAGAAACAGATCATTTAAATACTTTTAAAAGTACTTTTTAGACTCATGAAGTCAAAAACTGTTTTAGAAAATTTTGTCGAATATATCCTTTTTGTTACTTTGACCGGAAGTTTTTTGGGAGGGCAAAAACTTTTTGGATAGATAATTTAAATGCTTTTTTAAGCAACTTTTGGATATATGAAGTCATAAATAATTTATGAGAAGTCATATATATGTATATATTATTATCTACAGTATTGATACCATCAACATTGTTTAAAAAATAAGCCTAATCTTATTTGCCTTGCCGTATTGGAATTGCAACAATGGCGGCATCATACAACATATTAATCTAATGTGCATGCCTCACTTTGTGCTTGAGAAGAAAGACGACGACAACAACAACAACAACAAAAGGGGCAAAAAAAAAAAAAAAAAAAAAAAGGAAAAAAAAGAAGGAAGACGTGAGGGACAATGTATTAATAAGCTTGTTTTTGTCATAAAAGCTTTTACAGAAAGTCCTATATATTTGACCAATTCTAAGTTGCAAGCCAAAACAAAATTTTCAACGTTAAGTAGAATGTTGAAAGAGCTTGTATAAAACAAATTAAAAAGAGGAAAAAGACAACATATAAACAGATGATATTAGTGTAGTTTGCAAAAGAAAAGTAGTAACAAAATAACATTTAGGTGCCGCCCTTGAATTTTTACTTTAATAGTCTAAGGTTGGCCAATGCCAACCACAACATTTATAATCAATTTAAAATTCGTTAAATTCATTCTGACTAAGAAGTTGATTATTGTATTTATTTCTAAGTGGCTACAATTGTACCCATTAATATACACGTCGACGTGCCACAGTACCACAATTGCATATACTATTATTTTAGAAATATTAACCGATATTTAATATTTTTTTTTCTTTTGACATTAATTTTATCAGATTTTGAATTATTCTCAAAAACTATATTTATCTTTCCCCATCTTCATAAGAAGTGAAGCGCTTTGTTGTTGACCGAAGTCATGTGCCAAACCACTCGGTTAAATATTAATTATTGCCGTATGGATATTGGCATGAAAATTACTATGCTTCGATATTTATATATGCATATCCTACATAACATAGGTAAATTCTCTTCTCTCACGACCGTATGATCTAATACGTGTAAGATATAAAGATTAATATTACTAGTACATATTATTTTTTGTTAATATTTATCACTTATAATAATAGTTTCAAACTAATAGTTATATGAATATGAAAAATGTTATATATATGTATATACCGGATCAAAACGACTATCTATCGGATAGAAAACTCATCCTATACATGAAGGCATGACTTAGTTTCACATAAACCCTTGACAATTATTTTTGGTATAATTGCACATGTCTAGACTATCCGATCATATATAGTGGCAGGGTTTGGAAATATTGCTGTTATTTATTTGTTTATTTTTGGGGTTGTTGTTCCCTTTATTTAGTGCTTTGATGGAATCTTCAAAATCTGCTAGACCAGGTAATTAACATCTATATATACACATAGATATATTTATATAGGAATATTTTATGATAGCCAAGGGAGATCGGACATATTCATCATTGATGTGAACAAGCCAACAATGTGTCTAGCTGGGTATTTAGTGAAAACGGGAACTTATCATGTGGCCGAAAGGTTTGACAATAATAAGAAACTGTATTGGAGTGCAAAAGTCGCACAAACGTGTATGCGTGAACATGAGGATATATATATATATATATATATATATCACTCAAATTAATATTTACACAGCAATTTTAAAACAACATTAGTTCTCCGGAATATCTGGTTTTAGTCGTTTAATTATCTGTATTTGCCAGATCTAAGTTTTTGACTTCTTTTTATTTATTAAGGATATGTTATTACTTGTTTTCAGTATCTATATATACATGTATATAAATCTTATTACAGCACAACAATGTTAACGATAATAGTAATATAACAAAATGAAGAAATTGACTGTTAGATAGTATTTATTCTCTAAATTTTGGCTTTATATGCTGTCTCTGTTTTTTAGGTTTTTTCTGCTTTGTGAACCTTTTCTTTCTCTTTTATTTTCTTAAAATTATTTTAATAAAAGTGCAATAATATATTGTATAAAACAAATAGATGACTGTATGCATTATATGTTTACGTAATTACGTTTCGGGAGTTAATTTTGAGGTTTAGGGTTGAAACAAATTTTTTTATAAAGAGGACATTTTACACCTAGTGTATCTTCTATAAAATTTTATGTTTTTACATAATTGACTCATGATTACCTCTATTAGGTTTTTGAAATCCTTTATTTATTTTAATGTTAGGAATCAAAACTGTGGAAAAATAAAAATTCAGGGAATACTTTACTAAGATTAAAAATTAAGGGACTAGAGAGGCAGAATGTGAGCAAGACATTACGCGAATATGCTTGTCTTGGACTTGGCCTAATATTGATGTCTAAACATCTCTTCTTTCTTTCAATAAATGATAATTGAAGATGGCAACTAGCATCAAAGGTAACTAGTGTATCTCTATAATCGACTACTACATCAATCAAATTACTAGATTTATTTGGACCAATTACTGACGGTACAAGGCATGAGATCGTTCTAATTGACTCCTTTTCTTTGGTTCAGTAGCTACCGCCGGTCACAGTTTGGGGGCATGGGATTGACCCATTGATTGGAACCAAAAAAAAAAGAAAAAGGAATAAGTGATCTTTCAAATTGAAATCAAGGGTGCCAAGATCAAACAAGAGAGATAAGTTATGAATTTTGGTCCGTTCATTGACTCCTATTTGGAACGGGATCCACTACTACTAGTCATCCCATCAATATTATGACACCCCACAAGTCATATCGTCCTAAATCAAGATTCACACAATCAATATATGTATAAATATATTATAAGATAAGTTTTTTATTAGTCAATTAACTTTTTATCTTTAAAGTTTATGAAATTTCCTAAAAGTAGTAGACTAGCTAGAATCTCCTTCCATGCTTAAAAAAAAAAAGTAATTGTAATTTCTTAAGGATTTATATATATATATATATATATATATATATAGTCTTTAATCCTTTTTGAGTTTTGAAATAAGCTTCTTTTTTCTTTTTTATTCTCACACTCTTCCTTTATATAAATATATATATATATATATATATATATATATGTATATACATGTACACGAATATATACATACATAGAGAGAGAGAGAGAGAGAGAGAGAGAGAGAGAGAATGTCTTATCACTTTATATTTTCCGGAAAAAAAATCAAATTTATATTACTGAGTTTTGAGAATTTCTAATTTTATCCATGAAATGGAATTGAGGATTAAAATATCTTATTGAGTTTAAAGACCTAAACGTTTAAATTAAAATCTAGCAGGTTCTATATCAATGTGTGTGTACATATACGTCGCACACACATAATATACATTCTGTATACATTATCCTCCTTTTAGTGACTTTTGATAAATATCTTATATTAACTATGAAATTTAAACATCTTTTAACCAAATAAGTTAACAGGAGAGAATAACCAGACATATTTTGTTTACTTTAAAGATATTAATAAGTGTTTTTATCTAAAAGTTTAAAACTAAAAAGAAAATGATACGGGAAGTTTCTATATATGCAAGGTGTGTACAAACATAAAATACGTGTATTATTGATTTTGTTTTCAAGTACATAATAGCAAAAAAAAAAAAAAAAAAAAAAACTTTAAGCAAGGTAGGCAGTTGCCTAAGGTCTTACTTTTTTTTAGGCAATAATATATTTATAAATCCCCACTTTTTATATAAAGCTTTTAAAATTTATTTTAAAAAGTAACTAATTGCATTTTTGAAAAATAAAAAATTAGAAGTATTAGAAGTTGGAATAATTGTTTTGTAATAAATGAAAACCATATAGACTAATTTATACCGTTAAAAAATATATATAGATAAAGTCCCTACAAGATTTTTGCCAAAAATGGTTGAGCTGGTACTGAATATATTATACACATACATATGTGAATTACGCGATAGCATTATCCTAATATTTTACTCGGTACCTTGATTAGTCAACTATTTATATGAAATCTCACGCTAGCTCAAATATTTTGCTCGGATCATTAGTTGAAGATTTGTAAATTGGAATTATTGGAAAACAAACTCTGAACGAGTAATAATTTGTTTATTTGATTCTCAATTTCCAATATCAGATTTTAGTTTCTATCGAAATTGACAAATCACATTTTTATTTTTTTTAGTATTTCTTTGGCTAGAAGAAGGATTTGATAGGCCGTGGGAATAATATATAGGTTTGAATACATGTATATATGCGTGTATACCTACATCATGATATATTATGTACATACGTACAAAACATATGTATATATCTATTAATTTTAGGAATGGATTGGACACCCCACCTTATAACAAAAGTATATAGTGAAATTCTGATAACAAAGAATAAATTGATATTTTACACCGATAACAATATTATTATTATTATTATTATTATTATTGTAATTACTATTATTATTGTTGTTATTGTTATTGTTAATGTTATTTATTTTTCTGGACACTGAAAAACAAGCATCAAGATCTTTTGGAGCAATGTACGTTGCACCTTGCAACCACCATTTTTTTTTTTTTTTAAAGAAGAACTTAATTATAAGTTTCACATATTGACTTCACAATACTGTTAACCTACAAATACTTTGCTTAACAAATTGAAAAAGTTTCAACAGTACAAATTAGCATCGACGTGTATGAACCGATCAATTTTAGATTATTGAATATACAACAAACTATTTATAATTTTAATTTTCCTATTTGCATTATTCCCTTATATTTCTGAAGTCTAAGTAGCTCTATATATATATATATATATATATTAAACTCTTCCATATATATAAATACATATATATTAAAGGTCTCAGCGGGGATGACTAACAAATGCCAAATGGACGTCCCACTTGTCCCCCAATACATTCGAAGATGTAGCTTTTAAGTTTTGTGGTGATGTTTTGAACTTGAAAAGTTTGACTTATCAAAAGAATAAAATTATCAATTTGAAAACCGATTATAGTATGAAAAATAATGCAAACTTCTAGGCCCGTTAGAAATCATACATCATACAACCTCAAAAAACAATAAATGAAAAAAACAAAACAAAAGAAAAAATAAAAAATATAATACATCTTAAAGGACCATACATGGTTAAAAAACGTGCAATACTATTGTAAGCGATTCTGTTCTCAAAACGACACCCACTTGTTATATTTTGTTCCCATTTCGAATAATGACAAACCTTTAAATGCTTGCTAAATATGAGAGATATACTTTATAGTGCAAATTAATGTAATATGCACGATATACATAGATTATCTTGGCACACATATGTATATGGCATAAACATATTTCCCTTTTGGAGCTAACATATCTTGATAAACTCGGACATTTTTGTATATAATATATTAGGTGTCTTTTTTTTTTCCTCTATATATCCTTAAAAATATCTCCAACTACCTAATTTTTTTTCTTGTTAAAATCCCCAACTACTTTTGCACCCTTAAGAAAACGACATATAAAATATCACATCTTGCTTAATGTTTACTTCCTAACATGAACCGATCTCTGTCATGGCAGTTTAAGAAATAAATTTAATAAATTATCCGTCCAAGTTAATTAGGTCCTTTATATAGCTTTCAATTTTTTATGATCAAAGGAATATTTAACAAATTTCTCAAATTCTAGATGTTTATAGTCATCCAGTTGAAAGAAAAATGCTAGCTAACAAAATCTGCCATGCTGTAATGGGTTTTCAAATTAATAGTGCATCATAACATCTTCATCTTTCATTTGAAAAAAAAAATGATATACATGATGAAAAAATAGTTTCATTACTAAAAAAAAAATTAAGTACTTGTTAGGGGTAAAAGGATCGGGAGAAAATAATAGTATATATAGATATATATATATATATATATATCTTTGCTATAGGTTCTAGGGACATTTAGTACTTTATTATATTTTTATAAAACAACCTCACAAATTTCGAACACGAGATCCATAAGACCTTAAATATATATTCCTATTAAGCTCGCCCCAATGGGATTAAATAATTAAGATCTTAATTTTATATAATCTACAAGTTTGACACATATATAATAGTTTTGAAATATTGTCATATTCTTTCATGTAATTATCACTTAATGCGAAAAAAAAAGTATAAAAAAATGAAGTAATAAAAAAAAAAAATTAGTTGCAAGTCCTTTAAGCAACAAAGCCATTCCCAATGCATGCATCAGCCATCTGTGTATATATGTGTGTCTATATGCAAAGTCACACATATATAATGCGAAAATCGATTATTGCTCTATCTTCTGTAAGAATTTCACAACATGTTCTGCAGCATAAAACATATCCTAGTTGAGATAAATAAATATAATTTTCTTGTAAGTGTATATTTATAGGTATATGTATACCCAGTATTATCCACAAACCAACATATTTTATTGTAATAATTTCATGTCTATATATTTTAAGTCTATTCTCTCATGTAGTTCTCAAGCATTAATTGATCAAGCAAAAACCAAAAAAACAAAAACAAAAACAAAAAAAGAAGGATTTTTCAGCTGAGGAATGAGTAAAGAGTGGCGTGGCATGCATGCCTGTCACTAATGTTGAAGATATATCGCTTTTGGGTTAGGTGGTTTGGTTTTTGAAGTATTTTATTTTTATTATTATTTTTGGATAAGAACATAAAAAGTTTTACTTGTCTGAGAGAGAGAGAGAGAGAGAGAGAGAAGAGTTTTATTATTACTTGAAAAACTGATGCTGAATATTGAAGGGCAGCGGACTTTCATACATGATCTAGATAATTGTTTGAGGTTCAAAGACGTGCAACCTGTAGAGTTGTAACTTCCCCACAAATCGACATCCACTTGTTACTCTAACTATATATACATATATATATATATATATATATTTGCTGGAAGTCGAACCAAACAATTTTAATCTGGATTTATGCCATAAAACGTGAATGTGCTCCCTTTTTTTTTTTTTAAATAATGAATGAGAAAATGACAGGGAGCGTATAATAGACAATTAATTCAAATATTATAACATTTTTTAGATATATATATATATATATTTTTTTTTTTTTTTTGCCGCCACCCCCCCCCCCCCCCCTCTTTTTTTTCTGGACAGTACAAACTATTCACTTTGTTCATTCACGTCGTACGTTCAATATTTATAGCCTTCAACCAGACCATTTTAAGATATTATCCAAAGAAGTTAGTCCTTTAGACACTTGATATTCACAGCAAAAGCAATTAATTATATATACGATCCTTGGGCATTAGTGGTTTTTGTTTTCTTTTTCTGAAAATTTAGGATGGGGATTAAAACTTTATATCCCAAATTAAAAATTATTGTTATATTATGCTTGTAATCGTATGTGTATTAGGGGTAAAGTGGTGGAGTTAGAAATTTTTTTAGAAGGACGTGAATCAAGTCACAACTACATATGCTAAAATCTTTTAGCATCATTTGTCCATTTCTATCTTCTTTTTTTTCCCTCTAAATGAACTAAGCTTATAATAGAGTTTAATTTACTCAAAAAATTTTGAAATTGTATATAGTGGTATGGCTTATTTTGATTCATTTATCAAATTTCGAATATGAATACTAAAAAAAAAAAAAACAAATTTTAGAGTGAGAATGAAAGTTCTTGTTTAAAATTACTTAAGTGTCATAATTAAGAAATTTTAGTGTGCAAATATAAAGGACAAAGTTATAAAGCATTTTGTCGTAAACGAAAATTTCAAAAATCCAACATGGCATATGCCCCCGTTCCTCACCTCCCTCCACCCCTGATTAGGGTTTAAGTTATACTAATTTGATATGACAACATCATGTAACTGGCTCTGTTCAACATGGGCATTTAGGAAGCTAGTTTTCGGGTTTCTGGTTCCAAATATTACTATATATATATATATATATATTAAAAAATGTCTTAAGTTTAGTAACTAAACAGGTCTGACAATTGTAACATTCTATTTATAATCTTGTTACTATTAATTGATTTATATATAACTTTAGACTCTTGTAACATGTTACTATTTAGGATTAAGTGCAAAGGACAAATATGACTAAAAAATATTATATTGAAATTAATTGCTTATTATAATAACTAAAAAATAAAAGAGTTACAAGTACCGTTTTTTTAAAGTCCTCAATAAAAAACAATATGGGTACATATATACATTTGCTGATAGTACTGTTAGTGTGTATATATATATATATATTTTTGGCTCAGATTAATTTTTAAAATTTTAGTATCACACTTTTAGCCCCAAGTGTGTGTGTGTGTGTGTTTTTTTTTTAATCGACTAGTTATTGAATTTCATGGTGTTGTACGCCGGCCATAAAATTTCATAAATCAATAAATGATTTTGAAGGAGAAAAAAACAATCAGCAAAAGTAAAAGACGTACCAATTGCATAAGTGCTAAAATTTTACAGAATTAATAGTCATTTTTTTTTAGAGGAAAAGACACATGAGAATATGACATGTTTAAATTTTTTAGAATTTTCATGAGTATTAAGTGAGGATAATATTTTATACCTAAAAGAAAACATTGTTTAAACGGGAAAAGCTCTTTTAGATAATCAAACATTATTTTTATTAGGTCAAAAAATTTTAGCCACAGTGGGCGCTTAATTTTCGCAACGATTTTTGTCATTGCTAATCAATGTGACTCATGTCCATTTAACTGAGGGAATCATTTATGTTTTTCTTCTTCTAAGTAGTAACACCCACATACAATAAGTTGAAGACCTAGGTATTGTTCGTATTTATGAATTAATATTGTTCGTATTTATGAATTAATTAAGATTAGAACTCTATGAAAACAATTTTTAGGAGTGTTATTTTAGAAATGAATCTTATATTTATAGGTGGCCGAATCAGGAAAAAAAAAAAATTCCAATATTGTGAGCACAATATCACACACAAAAACCCTTCAAAAAAAAATATATATCGAACACAAAAAACATAAATCAGATATAACTAGAATCTTCTATTACTAGATAGGGTCATATATACTTTTTTCTTTCCTTTTCTTTTTTTATTTTTTGCCTACTAATCACGCAAAAACATAACTTATAATTAGTTATCTTTAATATGAAAGTTACATTAATTTTCAGCGGTTTTAATAATTCATAAGGATGAATAAGAACATTATTGAGTAAATCACACACCTTTCAAACCATTTATGTTCTTTTCTAATCCCTCTGATAACCTTAGAAAACCTTAGAAAGATCAATCAATATATTATAACCTTAGAAAGATAATAATTAGGCTTCAAAACTTGTCAGAATATATATATATATATATATTATAGATGTTATGTTACTACAAGTTAGAAGGTTAAATTGACGTTTCTACCCAAAAAAAAAAAGAGTTCGAAGGTTTTATATATATATATATATATATATATATATATTTGATTCTAACAAAAGACAAGGATAAGTAAAAAAGCGACGACATAACTTTATAAAATATAGAAAGTTAAGAAAATAGGTTTTGGACCATGTCTGCCTTAGAGAATTCCCACAGAAGGTTTTTTCTTTTTTTCTTCTCTCTCTCTCTCTCTCTCTCTCTCTCTCTGGAAAGCCCTAGAAGGAGTCTGATTCATTCATAGATGTTGAAAGTTAATTGAAGATTTTCTTGTCATATACATGTATGAAATGAAATTATGTATTAGAGGGCATAGATGATTTTCTTCTATTTCGTGACAAAGTGATACAGAGGTTCCCAAGTTTGACACTTAACTAGACTTAAACCATGAAATAAATATATTTTAAGTATTGTTTTATATATGATATTCTTATAAACTGATATTTGTAATATAAGATTAATTTTTCAGTAATAGTTCCAAATAAATCAAATACATATGAAATCAAACAAAGTTATAGGAATCTATATTAAAAAAAATATACAGTTGTCTAATCTTTATACAACTGCTACACAAAATATTATTGATAATATATATACAGTTGCTCTCTTATCCAGTATCCCTTTTTATAAAACAAGAACGACAGTCCTCTTTAAAATTATTAAATATGAAAATAGACAATATTAATAAATAAAAAAATAAATTAAGATATAACTTCTCATATTGTATCATCATTCTCTGTTTGACGGTCGGATAACACACTCATTTTATATATAATAATTTTACAAAATTATCTTACTTCCATAACTTCTACCGCACAATTGGCCACTTTCTCAGCCAGATATCGTTTGTCTGCCAGTGTTTCCAAGGATTATAAATGTGAAAAAGAAAGATTTGGTGAACCATTAACGTCAACATTAATGTCTCAGTCAGAAATAATAATAATAAGAATAATAAACTTATAACCTGATCATATCAGTATCATTTGTGTAGTCAAACTAGCCATACTTTGTATTGATCTTATCAGAACTGTTTGGAATGATAATGACAATTGCAGCCTTCAATTGGCTTGCATTACTTTTATATTATATTACTTTAACCGACAAAAGTAAAACTAGCACATTTATTTTGAAAAGACCCAAAAGACACCAATGGTTACACAATTTAATGTCATTGCATTTTGTAAATTGAAAGTCAATAAAAAAAAATATATTTTAGCTTTTTTTTTTTTTCTAGAAAAAAATATTTCTATCGCTTACTTGAATGGATCATCAAGGGTCCATGTATGCTTACTTCATGCGGAGTCATTTCTGACCTCATCACCAATCTTCTCTTTGACACCGTCATGCGTCAAACTTTTGTATGTGAAATTTTTCTTTTTCTTTTTTATTTTGTTTAATTTAATTTTGGATTTTTTTTTTCTTTTTTTTAAGTTGTTGTTGTGGCTTACAAAATGCTTTCATCATCAGTGACTGATGAGCCACAAGGCTTGTTGATGATCAGTTTGCGTTGGTGGAGAAGTCCGTAATGGTGGGAGCATAATACATGTGTATCAAACTTTTAATATTCATTTATTAACATCAAAAGATTCGGACGAGAAAATAAGGCTAATCATTCTAACTAATAAGATTCTAAGTTCAAATCAATTTCATTATAATGGTTTGAACATATAATTTGGATATATACTTTATTTATATACATCATCAGAATTATAGAGTTATATTCTTCGGAATTCAAATACATTGTCTCAGTCTCTTTTTTCATTAGAACTTGTGATCACTGTTTATTCATATAATTTTTTTCTAATTGAGTACTGTAATTCCTTAGCTAATGTGACTTTTTGGGTTTTGTTTTTCCTCTTTTGACTCATTCAGTCGCTGTCTACGACTGAATTACACCTACTCTCCCCAAAGAATTATTTTTTTAATCTTAATTTTCCATGAAACTTACATTTACACTTGTATAATTTTATATTTACACTTCTAAGCATAGAAATTAAAATATTTTGCAACTTTTCCAATTTCAAAAGAAGTATACATTAAAATATTTTATCAACTTTTCAATCGAGCAATTAATAAAGAGTGGATCACTTGGAATGGTATCAAATTAGTTGCGATATCTCTGAGTTCTTGATACTTAAAGAGCTTTTGCTACATTCATATGTAAAAAATATTTATAAAAAAAAATAAAAAAAAATAAAAAAGAAATTAAAGAAATCATGGTGTCAATCCCTCTCTCCCAACTTGGCAGCCAATCCCCTCCACCTTCTGAAAATAGTTTCTTCAAAGCAAAAGAGTATTGGAGCTTTCTCTCTATTATTAAATTTGTGGGTGAAACAGCTTTTAGGGATTTGTATCACGTGATAAATTTGTGCATCATACTTTTAATTAGCACTTCTTTAGCATAAGTTTATAATGTTCCATATACAACTAGGGACGAAGCGGATGTGCAAAAGTTTCAAAAGTGATAGGCGTTGTGCTTTTTTATTTTTAAACACAAATTAGGCCAAACTTTTCACGTGGATGACTTGTGAATTTGACTCAGATGAATTGCTAGCTACCTATTTTCACTAATGAAAATATACATAATATGTGTATGTGTGTGTGTGTGTGTGTACATGCATATTTGTACATCGCACTCTAGCCCGCATTGCCCGTGGGCGTTTCCCCATCATTTTTTTTTTTTTTTTTTTTTTTCAGTGTCGATCTTTTTCCATATCCCCATAGTACTATTATATGTTTTTTTAACTGGCATATCCCCATGAGATTGCTGTTCAAACAGTAGATATTTATAGAAATACGCAGATGTGTGTAATGTATATGTATATTTATTCATCTTCACCATTATTAATTAAAGACCCATTGTAAGAGGGGGTGAATATGAATGTAGAATATATCCATCTAGTCCATGTCCACCATGTATATATTGTTAATTTCCACTTTAGAAATATTAATCTTAACTAATTCCCACTAATAATATTTCATTAGAGTTTCTATGATATGATATCTTATTTTACACTACTGGTGTAAACTGTTTTTTCACCGTTGAAATAATTTTTTAATGATTTGATTTATGAATATTCACGTTAAAAATTTATAACGCAAGACACATAACTGCTTTAATCATAGATTGGATCATTAAAAAAAATAATCTAATAACTGAAATAACAGTTCCTACAAACAATACAAAATATAAAGTCCCACCTTAGAGATTTCCTAAAATTTAAGCCCCAAGAAAAAATACCCAAAAAAAAAAAACGTTGTCTGATCATTTTCTTTTCTTTAGCTTTTTCGGGAACCAACTCAAGATTTTTTCAAACAAGAAGAAAAACCTTACACGGACATCAACATGTTATTTTTGTTAGACTTGAAAGGAGTCTCGAAAGTCAATTCTTTTAGATGGACAATTAAGACCACACCATATTGACATAGAAATGAAGTACTTGGTGACCTTGAAATTTATAAATGTTTCAATTCTTAAATAGTCGTCATTGTAATTAATTTGTTTCTACCAACCCAATATTGGAACCACCTACGGATTTCTCTTAGGTTTGACTTTTGTTCAGTCCTCTGCTGAATTATGCAGAACATAGATAGAGAAGCATCTGTTGATCAAATTAAGACCACATGAATTTCTCATATGATTTCTTGTTCGTCTTTTTTGCTACGATCATACTTAGCTTTCGTTTGACTCTCAAGTCCAAATCTAATATGAAAAATCAACAAAAGTTATAACTAGTTTTTGAAAAATCAACTAACTTCAACCTAAAAATTTCCTTTGAAACCCGTACACCAAATGCATGAGCTTAATTATGTTACTAATTTCCAATGCATATAATCCCATTAGCCATGTTAGTCACGTTACTAAGTAAAAATTAGTATGACAAATCACTGTTAGAAAAAGTTAGCTTAAATTAATTAATTATGTCATTGATAAACAGCTTAGCTTTCGCTTTTGGTAATTGCTATTGTGAATGTCAAAATTCACATGCTAAGCTATATTCATATATTTTTGCTTCTAATCGTTTCAACTTCTTTGTTTTTTCCCTCTATAAGAGAACTGTGTTGCTGAATGTTTGTAAAGTCATTAGATGTTATATACAAACATGCATTGTTGGCAGATTCCATAACCCATTCATTTTTTTATTCCAAAAGAATAAAAGAAAATCGACATAAAAGTAGAGACATTCTAGACGGAATACGAGCTGCTATCTACCATTAATGTTAACCTTACAATTTAAATCGGACGACGCTTATGAAATAGATATATTGCAGTCTAAGGAAAGAGACAATTAATATAGGTTTGTTGAAGGAATTCCAACATCAAATATAAACCAGCTTATTTAAATTCTATAAATATGTTCAACCATCCTACAACACTCTATTGTGAGGATACTCTATCGTAGAATCTACCCCCCCAAAAAAAAAAAATATATATATATATATATATATATATTGAGAAGGTTTCTCTAAGATTGCTTTGATTGTCCTTTTGGAGTTTGTGGACTTCAATGTGGACCTAGGCAGTCATGCTCTATTTCAACTATTGAACTCGTAGACATATATGTATGGACTAATGTGCAAAAATGGGCTTATTTTGTACCATGCATGATATGGATAATATTGACAAACAGCTGGCTTTATCTTTATGGGTTTGCTCCACTGGCCCAATTTGACCTTATCATATATCCTATATTTTGGTTGTCTAAAGTCTATGTGTGCCTTCATTTAAACTCACTGTGAGATCATGATCGAGAATATGATTTTTTAAGTGTCGAATTTCTTCACATATCCAGCGTAAAGATTCTTTCACCAAAAAATAAAAAATAAAAAATAAAAAATAAAAAAAAATATGACTTGAAACGGCTCTAGCTTAATTTTAGTCTTATCGTCCTTAACTAAAATTTATAAAAGATTCAGCAATAAAAGCACATTGCTATAACTAAAATCCCAACTAGAGACAACCACTCTTATGAAGTTACACACACACACACACGCATATATATATATATATATATATATGATGGGAATGTATAGTGATCTTGACGATCTCATGATGCAAGTTTTGATGAGAAATAGTGACGAGAAGATGACATTTGTAAGAGAACATGACGCAGCAAAAGAAGAACAACAAAATAATAGCTTGAAGAAATGGCGATTTCGATCGGGTATGTAAATCTCCTCATCACATGGAGAAATGATTGCATGTAGTGGACAGATAACTGGACTTGAAAATATCGATATTTTGCCAAAGATGATGTTTATCTGTATTGCACTTGAAACAAGATATATATATATATATATATATATGTGTATGTAAAAATTAAATATTCAAATTTAGGATATACGTGCACTACCACCATCAACAATATTATTCCCATGCCATATATATACATACACAAATACATATATATAGATATCTATGTTTGATATATTCGAATCCTCTTCTGCACCCATGTTCTTCGTCACATGGGTTGCCCTATATGGCCTTGCAAATTGCACTCCTGATCAGCACTCGTCAGTTAATAAGCTTCTTTCTTAAAGAGAGATTTATCCTTCCCCACTATGACTAATGTTATTTGAGGTAATTAGATTCACATCATATCATATCATATATACCCAACTATACATACTAATACGGATCGACGTGTGAAGCCGAGTTAGCATTTCTTTTAGTTCACAACTCGATCATGCTTAACTTTAAGAATCAAATACTAAATATATATTTATAACCACCAATGGATGGTGTAGTGGAGGTACTGTTAAAAAAAAAAAAAAAAAAAAAAAGAGAGAGAGAATTTTTAGTTAAACGGAGACATAGTTATATTTAAACAATTTAATGGATGTACAGTTATAGTTTTTTAATAAAGTGAGGACAATTAGTTGGGATACAGTTGAAATTTTTATATTTTTAAAAAAAAAATTTTGAAGAGAAAAACACAAAATTTAACATGTTGCACTCACATAAATATGGCTCTATTAACAGTTAGGATATTTTTCTTTAATTTTCTCTCATAATGAGTTTCACTGTTTCAGGCTCGGTACTCCATAGATCCACAAGGTTCCACACCTTATGGTCCTATTTTAAGATCTCTTTCCGGTTAATGGATTCCTCTCAAGATGGGCTTTTGGTTTGTTGTTCAGTCCCACACAAGGTGTGTGATATTTTATATTTTTATTTTGAGATCCATTCCAGTCAATGGATTTTGCAGCTTAATTTGGACTTGCGGTCTGGTAATAATAGTGAAATTGATTCAGATTTTCTCTTTTATTGCTGAATTTTTTTAGATTTATGATGTATATAGACAAAGATGATCCGTGACAGATAACACCAATTAATTTTTTTTAAGTAACATTTAAATTGTAAGAGGAAAATACAAAACTATTAAAATGCTATTCTTTAGTGAGATTTAGCATGCGTTTGGTGCAAGAGTTTAGATCATAGAATTTGGGCTTGAATTGAATTATGCGTTTGGTGTGACGTTTGAATTATTAGAGTTAAAAAGTGTAAAAACTTGAAATGTATTCAGTAAAAAAAGTATTAATATGGAGCTTGTTTCGTTCACGCTTTGAAAAAAAAAATCATCTCACTTAGACTTATATATGCAAAATTACGGGCTTTTAAATTTTAAGTTACAAAACTATAATAGTAAAACTGAGGTTGACTAATGTTCAGAAAAAGACAAAAAATTGAGTTGTAATTTGTAATTCAAACCATGATGCCTAAGCATGTGTTTGGTGCACAGGTTTGAATTGAGTTTTTTGAGTTGGATTTGAGTTGATTTGTTATACGTTTGGTGTATGGGTTTGAATGACTAAAACTAAAAAGTGTAAAAACTTAAAATGTCTACAGGAAAAAAAAAATCAATATGAAGCTTATTTTGTTTATCTTGAAATTCTATGTAATTAAAAAAAATCATCTCATTTGGAGTTGTATATGAAAAGTGATGGACTTTAAAAGTTTGAGTTGTAAAATTACACTATTAAACTGTGAATAGCTGAAACTGTAAAACAAAATTATTGTATTTGAATGTAACTGGTGCACAAAACACATGCTTAGTGATGCATATTGAAGCACTACGCGGGTGGCGACCCACTTGCAGAGTGCCCCTAAAGCAACTCAAAGCCATGACCACCAACAAGGCTCAATATGTTGAATTTACCAAACTAATCAATGAAGCCCCAATTTGTACGTTTGGTGCCCTGTCTGTCTTCTCTATTTGCGCTATTAGCAAATAATAGCTAAGGACAAATTGAACTCCATTACAAAAAATACCTTCTTCTTCTTGTCTTTTGCATTAACGAATCATGTACTGTGTAACTCTCACACACATGATATTACGAAAAGGAAGAAAAAGTGCACATGAAACGGCGTGATTATTTTTCCTGACAAAGATACCCAATTATGCTATTTTATTGAAGAAGAAACAACAGACTGTAGACTGTTTTCCTTTTTTTCTTTTAAGCCAAAAGTGGTGGGCCTTTGTCTATAAAATTGTTAGTACTAATATTTAGAGGGGAAAAAAAAAAAAAAAAAAAAAACATAATAGGGTAGAGACTTGTCAGTCACGAGAGAAATTTGAGTAGTAACGAGGGGTGATGATAAAGAGTGCAGATGGGTGCACCAGCCGAGGCGTGCTCTAGTTAAAACAAAAGGGACCGGGCTGAGCGTGGGGACAAATTGCGCCGCAAGGCTATGAACTCTCTTTTTGCAGCCTTTTGAAAGTTGGGGGGACTTTTCCTTTTTTTTTTTTTTTTTTTTGGGATTGTGTTCTTCTGTTGGTTAGTGCTGCTACAGGGAAATGCGAAGAGTATAAAAGAGGGTAGGCATTGGCCGAAGTTTTTGCATTGTGATCTCACTGAAGCGATTTAAGGAAGAAGAAAAAATGAAGTTTGTTGGTCATGTGTTTTGGGGTATTTTGGTTCTTCTTTTAGTGGGGTTGAGCCCAGCTTTGGTTGATGGGCTGAGAAGTTCTCCTCCGGCCGATGCTACGTTGGTTCCCAAGCTAACGAGTCCAAAAGTTGAAGGTGCACTTGGAAGAAATGTAACATCTTCCGATGGTAATGCTAGTTTGGTAAAAACCAGTATTAATGATGCTAATAATGGTGGTAAAGGAGGTGGAAGTGGTGGTGGAGGCGGAGGTGGCGGTGGAGGTGGTGGAAAGGGCAATTCGGGCAATGGTGGCGGCGGTGGTGGTGGGGCAGGCGGAGGCGGCGGCGGAGGGAAAGGAAGAGGTAAAGGTCATGGAAGAAGACACGAAAAAGGAAATGGCGGTGGCAGTGGCGGCGGAGGTGGTGGTGGTGGAGGAAATGGCAAAGGCCATGGATGGGGTGGAGGAAGTGGTGGGGGTGGAGGTGGTGGAGGAGGGGGTAGTGGCGGAGGTGGAGGAGGAGGTGGCGGTGGAAGTGGCGGTGGTGGTGGCGGTGGCGGAGGTGGTCAAGGTGGAGGATGGGGTTGGGGAGGAAGTGGTGGAGGTGGGATGAATGGTGGACATTGTTGGGTTTGGGGATGCGGCCATGGACAACGCAAATCAATTGGATCCAGAGGCAATCCTTCTGCAACCAATCCATAGAGCAATGCCACTCGCTAAATCCATGTACATTGCATGGACAAATGGACGTTCTCAAGGATATTATTGCGTGAGATATGAAACTTACCTTCTCCAAACTACATTGTGATTTTGTTGCCTTCCAAATTAAACATACACCTAAAGTTTTTTACCTTTTGTTATGACGTTGATATGTGTTCTTTACCCTTTTTACCTCTCGCTTGATTCTTCCTAATTGCGAGTAATCATTCGCGGTTAGAATAAAGTTACTGTGTGTGGAGTCTCTTTCTTTCTATATACGGCAACATTTGTATTGGATAATAAAATATGTACTGATTCTTTGAATGCAGTTTTGATTTGAGAACTTGCTGTGTTATCTAACTACTATATATATATTGCTTCATTTTTATTAGAACACTCTACTTTTATTAGTAATTAACGAATGAATGCATAAACTTGTTCAAAGTTGAAATACTAAACTCCTAAACGGATTGAATTGGGCCATATACAATCTACAAAGGATTTCTCTTTTCCCGTTTCAACTTTCAAGTGTTTCTTGGTTAATGTAGCTTGTAGACCATTCTATTTAACCAACTTAAAATTGCTCGGAATGCTTTTTGCCTAATTTTAAGGTGGGCTTTTCCTAGCTGCCAAATTGTTTGTTTTGTTCTCTTTATTTCTACCTCTATTCGGTATTTTATTGGTGGAATAGTAAAAAGTGTGGGTTTGGGAAGATTGGCTACAACTATTTTTTAGTTGATCGTGATAATAGGAACATGCACACAATGATAAATCTCCCTTTGAATCCTAACTATTTACATCACAGATAAAATACGTTATCATGACCTCGCTAACTATTGACCGATTGCTTGAAAATAATCTCGAGTGGTTATTTTTTTTATTTTTTTATTTTTTTAACTTGCTTGAGACCACCCAATTAAAATAAAAACATTATAACTCGTAAAAGCGTATATGTTTGACATGCTATATTTTATTTTGTATTCTAATATGTAATGTTATTTTAAATATAATATCTAATCTCCGTTATAATTATAAAGTTTTAAAACTATAAAGATAAACATTTACCATCAAAATATATAATTTGAAATCGAAAACGTTATAATGATTAGATAAAAAGGCTATTCTATCAATTATTAATAGCAATTAAGTATTAAAATTTGATATTCAAGTATAATATTTATATTACATTTAGCCAAAACAAAAACAAATAACACTTCAGAAGACCATTTCCAATATATATGCTAATACAACGTAATCAATTGGAAGATGTCAAAAGTAATATCCAAAAAAAAAAAAAAAAGAGTAATAGACCAAAATACCAGCAGTTATTTTAACATAAAAAATTTGTAAAAAAAAAAATTATAAGACGAAAAAAATCCAGCACCTATTTAGAGGTTTTGTAAATATATAACAAACATGCATAAACCATTTCCCGCCAAAAATCAGAAAATTAAACAGATAAAAATAATAAGGATATAAATCAAAAGATTTATTTCGAGAAATTTTTTTAAGATGTCAAAAAGGAATATCGAAAGAAAATGTGAAAATTATGTATTTGAGATTTTATTCATATAATGTTATTTCTATTGTTAACTTTTATCATCATCAAATATCATTAAGCTGTGATTTCGTATTTGACGATATTACGTGTAGCCAATTAATAGTTAACTTATTCACTTCGATTACACGTAAGTAAACACACGTTACTAACAAATTCTATAAATGTGTGTTTACTTACGTATAATCGAAGTGAATAAGATTCAGAGTAGACATGATTTGGAGTAAGGATTCGGAATCCGAATAAGCTATTTACTTGGTTTTAGGATTTGGAATCGAAGTTACTACGAATCACATTCATGCATTTACTTGAATTCAGAATCGGAATAAATTGTTGTAAATTTACTTATATGCCTTTCTATCTATTGTGTTTTCATAAATTAAAAAAAAAAGATTAATTTTTTTATTTATTATTATACTATTAATCAAAAGTAAAATAATCATTATGATATTAAGACAATAAAATTAAATTGTGTAATTTTTTATTTAAAAAATTAAAAAGAGTAAAAGAAATGAATTAAAATAAGTAAAATATTAAAAATTAAAAAAAATAGAAACATAATAATATATTATGGTAAAAAAAAAGTTTTTAATTTACTTTAATAAAGTTAATAGTAATTAAAACAGTTATATAATATTAAGTTAATAAAAATATATTATATTTAGTTAATAAAATAATTAATATAGATTTTTATTATTTTTTAATATAATATCTTGCAAGTAAACTAAGGATAAAATGATAATTTAATGTTAATATGAAGAATAAGAGTCACAATCCGGAGGGAAGTATGGGATTGTCAATCTCATTTCTCAATCCTAAATTAGTGTAGAGTTCACTATTGTCACTCTTATTTCAGGAAAAAAAAAATGAGTAAGTAAATAAGAGATTGACTTATATTTTTCACTCATATTCCCTATTTTGAAAAGTAAACATGTCATACAAGTAATTACAAGCCCAATTGAGTAGGCTAGCTATTTTAATTATGGAACGCTACTTAAAACTCATGTCCCTCCAATATGCGTATATAAGATAACGATAACACATTGCTTCCGCAGTGCCTACCACTAGGTGGACAGACACTTCACATCAAATCGGCTATAGCAATTTGGAACCCAAAAAGGCCCTCAAAGAAGGGGGGGGAAAAAAAACATTCGGACTACCCCTCAAACCGAATAGATAGGGCTAATTGTTCATGAGTTGAATCATGTAATATATATATATATATATATATGTAATCTGAAGATGTTTAGTTGTAACAATTAAGGTCTAAGAAAGTGGAGCCAAAAGACTCGTCATCACAACACATAACTGGTCAAGAAAAGAAAGTTGGGTGAATGTGGGCACAATCACCACTCACTATACTCACTAGTCACTTCCACCTTGTCCATAGTGGAGGGAGAGAGAAATATAAGCTTCTTTGCCTTTGGATTTTCCAAATGGAGGTTTACGAGACAATCCCCTCATTCTAGAGTCTTTCTTTGAGTGAAAAGCTGGCCCTAAATGTTGACCTTTCTTTGTTAAATTAATTCCTAGCTATTAACCTCATTTCTCTATCACTACCATCATTGACGTCGTTGCTTGCTGGCAAAAACAAAAAAACAAAAAACAAAAAAACAAAAAAACAAAAATACAAAAACAAAACAAAAAAGAAAAGAAAGAAACGAAAAAAGAAGAAGAAGAAGAAGAGAAGAGAAGACAATCGAATAGATAACTTCTTGTCTGAATTATTGAATGGCCCCCATGTTATAATTATATCTTATAACTAGTTTATCAAACGTTGGATAATAAAATTATCGATATCGAATGTTAAAATTTGAGTTGTTCTTATTAAGTGGACTCCAATGATAAGGAAATTTTAATCGTTCAGATTTGTTTTAACCATCATACATAACATTTGAAAAATCATTATATAATTTTGATTGATCATGGTAAGGAGCTCCTAATGCCACTCAAAACAAAATATAAGTTTAGGTTACTTGGTGGGTTTGACTCAAAAGTGCCGGCCTAAGTGAAAATGGATTTGCATGAAAGAAGGGGACAAGTTAATAAGCCAGCCAAAAACCTCTCTTAACCCTCTAAATCTAATTATTGATTTTGCTCTTATCATGGACGTTGGAGAGTGGTTGGAACCGGTGAGAAATGCCCATCACGTATTTGCCACTCAACAATTATGGTATTGGGTGGGGCAAACATGAAATTTTGGCCACATTGTGTTTTTCTTATCTGTATGTGCATATGGGTTTGGTTTGGTTTTGGTACATCGGCTGAGACCTGGAAAATATATATATATATATATATATGTGTGTGTGTGTGTGTGTGTGACACACACATATAAATGGGAAAGCACGTGCATTGCAAGCGTGCCCATGGCCCTACGCAGTGTCACATGATTGTGTGAGCATTTTTTTTTTTTTTTGTTTTTATAAATTTTATGACCAATTTTAATCATTGTCTGTCAAAGTCTTGCTAACACTAGGCTTACTAAATTATAAAGTGGTTATTATGGTGTAGCTAATTTTGGGAAGTGGCTCTTCTTTTTAACGCAAATTGTAATAAAAATTTGCTCTCTTTTGACTTTTAAGTTCGAGAGCAATGATATGTTCAATTTTTAAAGATGTAATTAGGATAAGAACAAAAGTCCGTTGGGCTGGGCTCAATTTTTTTATTTTTTATTTTTAAATTGACAGATCTTACGGTGATGTGATTATTGACATTAACTGTTAAGTTTTAAATTAGACAATAAAAATATAAAGAAAAAAAGCTTTTTAGCCAATCGAAGAAGAGAATCATTGGTACTTACCGTCCTGCGTCACATTCATATCGTCTATTCGAATAATAGATGTTGAGTTATGGAGCCTAAAACAAAGGAAATTGTGCACATGATTGGGATTTTTGTCACAAGATTGATATTTTTGTCCTGAAATCATTTTTGTTTGATATTGTAAGAGGATAAAAATCCAAATTACAGGATAATATTTCAGAAATATGTTATTTTTGAATCCTCATAAAACCTAATAAATACCCTATGAAAAAATGCCGTATGCAACAAAAAATAAGCAGATAAAGGGATTGTGGGCAAAACCCCGAAGACCTATAATATATGGACATGTCATTCATTAAGGATGCTTGAGGATTTCACATCATAATTTCAGTTGTCCTAGTTATAGAAGGCGTTGCCATTATGGTTATTTTTACTTAAGAGGTTAGGAAAAGAAACACAATGAGTTTTAAGGGTGTGCAATTTCTCTTATAAATTTATTGATTATCATAGTAAATTATTACAGAGACTGAAACGGAATATAGTCTCACATTGCGATGAAACTGTATTAAAATTTACGTATTTTGTTATTATAAATTTTTTTTTCTATAAATTTTATTATTCTCGGTGATATAAAAAGAAAAAGAAAAAAAAAACTTCCGTATTCCACCGTAAAGTTTTTCAGTATTATTTAAAATTTGGGACTATATATGCAATTGAATAGTAATTCAACCATAAACTGGGAGGGTCTTTGATAACAAAATTCCACTCTAATTAAATTGTATTTTTTTATCTCAATTTTTATCTTTTTCTGAAAAGTTAACAAAATTTATAACTACTTTTTAAAAAGTCAACTCAACTCAAACTTAAAAATTTCAACTCAACTCAAACTCAACTCATTCACCAAACAACCCTATGGATACCGGCAGTGCATAAGGATGCATGACAAGTATACGTAGTTGCATTTGACTCGACAAGCCAATGTTAGCCAATATCCAAAGTCTACTCGCAAATAATTATTAGACAATTGGCGACATACCCCATGCGCATTGTTTTGAGAGCAATACTTTTCATTATTACGACTTACATCACATCATAAGTTAAAATTTTGATAATGTTACATAAAATAAACTTCAAGACTTTGACCCGAGCTTCTCCATTTGAAGGGTTCTTTTTTTTTTTTTCTTTTCTTTTCTTTTCTTTCTTTTTTTTTTTTTTTTAATGGTAAGAATTTTATTGAAATACTTGCAGTTTCACTTTCATCCTTTAGGATGGTCCAAAAGTGAAATTTCTGCTGGAGTAAAAATGGGTTGTTTAGAAGGGATAAAAAAGTTAAAAAGAGAAAGCGTTTCAAATAGGTAACGAATATGCTATAAACACAAACAATTGCTTGTATATCCTTGAAATTCACTCTTAAATGGGCAGGACATAAATGTGTTCGGTTCTGATGCTATTGATAACTAGCCTGACATTAGTTAAGAGAATTAAGTTATAGTAAAAGATTCCACCTACTATCAAGTTACAAACCAAACCAATTAACCATTTACTTCGAACTTAAAATAAAATAAAAATAAAAATAAAATCAAACAACTTTAACCAGTATAGCTTTTTATTGAAAATTACTCTTTAACTGTTAGATTAGTTTTTAAAATTCAAGATAAATTTACAAAGTACAACATAAATTATACCAATTATAAATTAATTCAAACAATATTTCTTACCCATAATAAAAAAATAAAAGAATCTACCATCAAAATTCCTTCAAGGTAACTTTTCATACTCTATCGTAGAATTTAAGTTTGATTTTTATAAAAAGGAAAGTTACTCTTGATAGTTTAACTAACTTTTTTTTTTTTTTTTTTTGCTTGTCTTCTAATGTAGCAAAAATTGCATTTATCTTTTCTGTTTGTTGTTTTTAAGAAAATGAGGTAAAATCCAAAAATGAAATGACTCAAGTACGAAACAAGAATTAAAAAAAAAAATATCTACAAGGGGCATTAGTAAAGGGCAAGCAAGAAAGGACACCCAAAATCCAAGCTCTCTCTCATTCGGCTAAAATTCCTCCCACATTGGAATTTGAACATTAAAAAATTGCAAAGCAAAATCCACACTTTAAACCTCCAAAAATAAACCCACACCAACCGTTTGATTCCTCCTCGTCACTTCTCATCAACGGTGAAGATTCCACCGGAGGACGTACGCCAAACGCCACCGCACATAGTATTCCGTTCCCTCCCTCCCTCCATTCCAACGGCCAACAAGAAAATAAATGGTGGGAAAATTATGTGACGGTTTCAAACTCAAATCAAAATAAGTAAAAAACCAGTTACGATTTTGTAAAGTTAAAAAAAAAAAAAAAAAAAAAGAAAGAAAGAGAAAAAAAAAAGGTGAGATAAAAATAAAAATATAATAAAATTAGAGAAGGGGAAAAAAAAAAAAAGTACATATAAGTCTTCCTAATCAGTTACACGCCTAGGAAACCTACCCCACCCACCGTGGAAAAAGAATGTACACTAACTCGAACCGGGTTCGAACCGGGTTCAACTCCGTATCTCTCTCTTCTCTCTCTCGCTCCCTATTTTCTAATTATTAGACTAAAAATTTTTTTTTTTTTTTTGAAGGCTAAATTCTAATTTGGTTCTTCAAAAACTGGACACGACCGGAGGACCCAAACCGGACTCACGTGACAGAGGCAAGGCCTCCTTCTTCCGCCGCATTTCAAGCACTTTCCGGTGGTGGTTCGAGTGCACGTCACTCGAGAAAGTCGGGCTACAAGCCGGCCGGTACTCAGGCAAGAGCCGACCGGACTTGAACCGGACCCCACAAGCGTTGCACAGCGTTTTGGCCCCAAGCGGCCCGGTTCGCCACTGTGGGGTCTTCTGAACCCCGCAGTGGCTGCACCGGCGAGGCGGCTGGGACGTGGCCGGACCAGAACCGGAACCGGAGCCGAAAGGCTCGACCGGCGGTCTCTTCTTCGCTTTCTTTGGAGCCGGTTTTTCGACTGAACCTGCCGGTTCGTGGCTCAGCGTCGCGTAAATGAGCCACGGGCTCGACGGAGACGAGGACGACGAAGAGGAAGTGGTCGAGCTCGAGGATGACTCCGTGAAGGACGGCGACCCGAGGGACCAGACCCGGCCGCCGGTCCGGGCCCGCTTGCTTCTGGCTTTGGCCGGAATCGGAGTGGTGAAACAGGGCTTCTCAGGAACAGAGGGTTTCGGCTCGGGAAGAAACTTCTCGTCCTTCGACGGCGGCGAAACTCCGGCGACGTACGAGGTCGAGAATTCCGAGAAGGATTCCTCAACGAAATGGGAAAGCCATTCCAGGTTCGCCAACTCGTCCGCCTGTGTAATAAAAATCTCATCTTTCGTCAAAACCACAAACCAGACCCTAAAAAAACCTCTCTTTTTTTTTTTTTTTTGGAGAAGGGAAAAAATAAAAAAGAATAAAAAAGGTTACCGGAAGGGTGACTTCGGTGGAGGGTACGGACGACACGAACAAACTGGTACTTGGGATGTTGTCGTTTGAGGTTTCTTCGTCAGGTTCATGGTGGTTCTGTTCTTCTTCCTGGGAAGGGGAAGACAAGTCCTCCTTGTCGTCTTGGTCTCCGACGACGACGAAACCGTCGTCGTCGGAGAAGTTAAGGAGGTCGTCGACGGAGAAGTCGACATTTTGCACGTTCACGTCCAACAAATCATCAAAAACCGCTTGTGGGCTCGGTTTAACTCCCATCTCCTTCCTAAAACTCGTCTTCAAAGCCGCTTCAACGCATTCCATTTCCGTTTCAACCTTTAAACCAAAAAAATAAAAATATAAAAAAAATATCCTTTAAAAATTTGAAGGCAAAGTTTGAAACTTTGGCTCCTAAATTTTAATAAAGTTTGAAACTTTGTCATCCACAAAGAATATTACTGCATACCTGCGAAGAGAGAGAAGGGGTGGTGAAAGTTTTAGAGGAAGAAGAAGAAGATGGGAATGAAGAAGAAAGAAGAAGATGTAAAGGGGTGGAAATGGAAGAAAAAGGGGTGGTGAGTTCGGTAAAGCATTGAATGAGGCCTGAAATCGTCCGTGGCCCTATACTAAAAGTGCCCGTTTCTTTCTCGTTTCTCTCTCTCTCTCTCTCTCTCTCTCACCCTTCAAATTTTCTTTTTTTTAACCTTTTTCTCTCTCTAAATATATGTATGTGTGAGTAAATACATGTATTTTTACGCTTAAATTAAAGTACGTTTTTTGAAAGGAAAAAAAAAATCAAATATTTAAACGTATAAGTTGGTCTGAAATTACGAGGGATGCCCTTGTTGTCTCTCCTCTCTCTTTCAAAAAGATGACTTGGATTTTTCTCTGTCCAAGATTTGGTACAAATGGAAGGCCAGGTCGGACCCTATCCATAGACTGGCCACCAAATTTTTATTATTTCTTTCCCCGTTTGAATCTTTTCGAATTTTTGAAGGAGTGAAACGAAAATTGAAATTTGGAAAAAAAAAAAAAAAAAAGTTAAAAAGGAAAAAAAAAATGATGGAGTATGATTCGTCCGATTGTAATTTTTAGATTCCTGAAGACCTAGGAAACTGCCACCTTTCTGTTTTTTGTTTTTTTTTTTTTAAATTTTTTTTATGTTAATTACGGCCACTTTTACTTTTCGTCTTTGGAAAGGATTTGGCCCATTTCTTTTGACTAATTAACGCAATTCACCACACACACCCCCGCTTTGATCGCCGCTCGTTTTGGTTTGATTACCATCTCAGCCCTTTATTTTGTTTCCCCGTTTTACCCCCCAAAAAAAAATCTCATCAAATAATCAAATTATTAAAAAATCCGACTATTCAAAACTGTATGTCACGATGGTTTCCGGGCGAGAGTATCTCAAATCCCTTCTAAACCTTGTGTGTTTGTTGTAACCTTTGTATCTAGAACTTTGGATTAGTCGTTTGTATTGCCTCAAGGCATCCAAATATTACAAGGGCACAACGTTGAAAGTCACCAATTTTTTTTTTTTTTTACTTTTTTTTTTTTTTTGGTGAAGTTGACAATTACAACGTTGCATGTATAATGCATTAGCTGTTGGCTGTTGTAATTTGTTTAGTCGGTCACCAATCTTGGCATACTTGTTTTTTTTTTTTTTTTTTTGCTCATTCAAAATTTGAATTTCCAACGACATCCAATTTGACAAGTCTTGTGAGAACGTCGTTAAAGATTCACGACTTATTATATATATATATATATATATATATATATTTAAGAATGATCTAGAAGGATCAATTTGTTTCCTATCTGTATTTTGCTTATTTGAATATTTTGTTTAATTATACTAACCGGTTCGATAAAGCAGATAGATTAATCGAGAGATACTATACTCAAATTCTACAAATATCAAAATAATAATAATAAAAAATAGAAAGACGATGCTAAGCAAGGACTAAAATTAAACAACATTAAGCGCTCAAATTTTTGGCACAATTTCGTTTCAAACTTAGTCATGATTGCAAGTGTTAACTTTATTTTCAATTGGTTTCAAAGAAAAGTATGCACATGCTTCGAGACATTATTGCCAATTCCTTTTAGTTGTTCTACCAAATTCATCAAAATGCTTTATACATGTTTGAGATAGCTAGCTCTTTAATGTCATATGAAATGTTATTCACTAATTGAAACGAACTAGACCTAATAAAATTAATGACACAAAGAAAGAGAAGCGGTAAATGGAACGGATAGATTATTTGCTTTTTTTTTTTTATTTTTAAAAAAATTTATGGGATTTATAGCCATTAATTAATTTTTATTTGATTCCTTTATATTGTCGAAGGTGCCAGTTTGGATGAAAATAAATGAAGAACGAGACATTATTGAAAAGTGGCTTGTTTGGTGTTTAAAGTGAGCTCCCATTTCATAGGCTAAAATCTAAACTCCAGTAATAATAACGACCTTAAGCTGCAAAGTAAAAAGAGGTCAATGTAGGTTGTTTTTATTATTTCACTTAATTTTTTTTTTTTTCCAGACATAACATTGCTCTTGATTATTTTCTCCTTTTTTTTTTAATCCTTGTCAGGTCAAATTTTTTTTCAACAATTATTGTAATTTCAACCTTTATGATAATGAAATATATAATTATTCACGGAATTACAAATACTTTTTGTGATTGATGAATAAGAATGACAAAAAGAAAAAACCAAGGATATCTACCTCTTTTTTTAAGCTATTAAAAAAAAAGTTTAATTGGAGACATTTAACTTTTAAGGACCTTTTTAATAGAGTTTTTGTTTTTGTTTTTACTTTTTATTAACAAGAGAACAGCTGAAAAAGCTATGGCTTTTAATAAATGTTTGAAACCACATTTTTGAAAAGAACTTTTCATAAGCTAATAAACAATATAATGTTAGAGATTAAGTTTATAATGTCTTACTTTCAATGTCTGCTCAAAAGAGATTTGTTTAGAAGTTACATTTCATGTATCTGACTGGAAGTTTTTCAGGAGAGCTAAAGCTCATTTGACATATGATTAAACATTTCATAAACAATATTTAGATCCAAGAAGCTGAAAATAACTTTTAGAAAGATTTGTTATACAGTTCCGAATAAATTTATCTAAACCCAATAAGGACACTTGAATTTGTTACTGCATGTCTCCTAAAAAATATTTACTACATGTGTTATCGATTTGTCTCTATATTTTAGCATTTATGCCTTGTCGTCATCTTCCATATTGGCACATTGTATCAAACTCATGGAGACGCCACAAAACGGAATGTGGAAAGAAAATAGAAATCAACTATTTTCTGTGGTGAAATTTTCTTGTCCTTTTTTCGTGGGGGAAAAAAAACATGGTTGCAACTTGATGGTACTAAAAATAACTTTTGCTTTTTGTTAAAATGGCATTATCTCACAGGCTCTTTTCATGCATTTGTTTGATACGTTTCAAAAACAAGAAGAAATGGTCATGTTTTCCATTTTGGCATTACAAGTCAACATCATTAGCTTAACAATGGAAATTAATCATTTTCCCTCGCCAAAATTACTGGCATAATAAGCAAAATCCATTTTTGGTAACTTATAGCTCCTGTCGTTGCATTACCTTATTACAATGTGTTAACCTATTAATCCATCATTAACTTCGCAAAGTGCTTCTTTCTTCATTTCTATTGGAGAATTTTATGAAATAATACATAGGTCGTGTTGATTATATATATATATATATTTAATTTTAATGTGATTTTGATAAGATTTAATGTTATTAAATGTTACATTGTGAATTAACATAATCTACCATAAAAACTTTTTTTTTTTTTTTTAAGGAGAGACGTATTTCAACTTATTTCGCGCCTTTCTCGGCACAAAAAAAAAAAAGAAAATTGATATTTTGACATAATTACCATAATACCCTTGGTAATGATCGAGTTGTGGAGACAGGACATGCCTTGGAAGCAAAAGAGAGGAAAAAGGGTAATACAAACGAATGACAAGGGCCAGCTTTTGTCGCCAAGCAACCAAACTGAAATGATTCCCCCACACTCTCATTGAGAGGACAAAAACTCTTGATTAGCTTATCCAACTCTCGAGGGCAATTTCGGAATCAAAAAGAATTTATCTCTTTAAAGTTTTTTAAGATTAACATTGGTGGGCCAAAATTAAAGTGGCAAATTGCCATTAAATCCCATTAGTACCAAATGTCTTGTTACGTGCTTCATCTGGATTCCAAACCACGTGACTGTTTCTATACCGTAATAATAGCTGAGCATCAGGGGTAATTTCGTCCAATGGCGGAAAGCAAAAAAAACAAATTAATGTTGAAGGGGAAACAAGGGGGGAGGAAAAAATAAAAAATAAAGAAAGAAAAATGGTATAAGATGGTCAAATACGTATTCAGATTCCAACTTGACGATTTTTTTATTCTCACTTATAATGGGTAAAAATCAAATTAAATCAAATTAAAATAAATAACTTTATTATTAGAGGAGCCGGCTCCAAAGTCATTTTCAGCCGCCTAACTGGATTTGTCACGTGTTTTGTTATTATTGGCTATGGCACTGACTGGTGACGTTGGCCAACAAATCTATGATTTTTCTCTCTCCTTTTTTTTTTTCTTTATATTTAATTTTAGGCTTTATTATGTTTTAAATTTCGAATTTTGAAATCAAAGTAAATTGTTCTCGTCATCCAAATAACTATCGTTTCCCGTTTCAAATAAAATAAAATAAAATTAAAAATAACTATCGTTACCAAGTTCCCTCGTTTTTGAGATACAAATTGGGTGGCTTCTAGATTTACGCCCTTTTTTTTTTTTTCCTGTCAATCTTTTTTTTGCTTGAATCCTTTCTACCTTGTTCCTACTCAATTTTGACTATATATATCTACTTTTTATTTTATAAAAGAACTAAAATTAATTACAATCATTTGGTTTTAAAATTTTTTAAAAAAAGTAAATGTACATATAATCTAACAGTAATTCTACACATGACTCTATATTCATCACAAGATGTAAATTTCGAATTCCTTTATCTTTAAGTTAAAAAAATCAAAACAAAATTTAAGAATAATAGAAAATGGGACTAAAATATTTAAAAAAAAAAATCAAGGACAAAAGGACCAACAAATTACTAGAAATTCTAGCATGCAAATGCTTTTTAAAAATGTTAAGAAATTGATAAAAGGATGAAATTAGAGATCCTGAGTGTTATCTATTTAAAATTAGACAAAATTTAATGCAATAACTGTATTATTTTCTTATCAGTATATTTTATATTTTAACCACTAAATTATTTTTTAGCGGTCTAATATGAAATCATTTACGTTAAGATTTTGGACAAATTTCACTTTTTTCCCTTAAATTTTAGGCATTATTACAAAATACCCATGAATTTTAATTTGTAATATTTTTTCTCTCGAACTTTAAAATATTTATAGATTCCCCTTTCAGTTAAAATTTTTTTTACAGAAAAACACACTCGACAATAATAATAAATATGAAATTATGACATAGAATTCATTGACAGTACACGTAGCACTTGCTATTCTCATTAAATGTAAAATTACGAAGTTAAATATAATTGAACAGTATGGGAAGAAACGACAAGGATATAGAAGATGAAAACTAGAAGAGGAGAGTGGGAAGTGTACGGGATAAAAAATGAGTGTGAAGTGAGAGAGTTGAGAGAAAAATACAGAAGGTACGGAATCTTCAGAAATTTCCATTGAAAGGTTCCCTAAGAAGGTGTTCCTTGCTGACAAAGGGGGTTTTATTATCAGAGAAAAAAATCATACGAAACAGTCTCATACACACATATATTTATTCCCTTTAAGATTTTCTCCTTTCCATCACGCATAATAGAAGAGTATTTTGTGTCAAAAAAAAAAAAAAAAAAAGGTCTCATTAATATCTACTCTAGTTAAGTGAGACTCTGCATTTTGTTTTTATTTAAAAAATATTTTATAAATATATATATAATATAACGATAATTTTATACTTGATTAATTTATAAGGTGTACAGTTTAAATCCTCATCCTTTATATTCAATATATATATAAGTATTTTGATATTTTGAAGTCCTATATACTAAACCATTAGATTATATTTAAAACGTAAATTTGTATATTTTTTTGATCAATATTTAATTTAAATCTTAAATGCATCACAATACCCTTACAAAAAATTTTCAAAATTAAAAGATGATTGGGGGGGGGGGGGGGCGGGGTGGTTGGGTGGTTGTGGGTGGGGTGGTGTGGAACAAAACCCATTAATTTTGTTAACAAAAAATTTATTTTTTCCTACCCATCATCACCAACTAGCCCCTTCTCATCCTGCTGCCAATTTGATGCCCATTTTCGTTGACGCATATGTGAGAACGATGCTTGTGGAGATGGGTTCGCAAGGCACGTCTAAGGAACTATGCGTAGTGGTTCTCTCTTATAGCTGTTGTAGGGGCGATTCTCCGCTTCAAATCTCCTTTTTTTATTATTATTTTTTTTATTTTTATATCTTCTCATGAAATTTTAACCCTATGTTTGGATGACATATCCAAATTCGGAAATTGAAAAATTTTTACAAAAAAAATGTTTGTCTCAATTTTTTCTATCATTCTCTCGTTTTGAAAAAAAAAAAAAAAAAAAAAAAAACTATTTCATTTTCAACTTTCTTTGTACAATATTCTTTTAGAAAAAGAAAATGAATCATTTTAAAATATTCTCACAGTGCACCATCTCTAACACCAGTTTTTCTCACTCCAAATAACTTTTTGTTTTCAAGAATATAATCTTTTACACATCTAAACATAATCTTCTTATCAAAATAAAAAGATTTTCCATTTAAAACAATAAAATTTTCCTTTTAAAAAATGGACACTCCTACCAAATGGAACCTAAATTTATTATTAAGATATATATAACTTAGGAATCCTATGTTTATTTATTTATTTTATTTATTTGCTTGATTTGGTATCTAAAATATTTTTAGATGTTGTTAGGCAAGAGCGGATAGGGTGAGATGGTGTAAGGCATGGGTGGTGGTGGGAGGCCGAGGTGGGCTTAGGTGCCGACGGCAAGCTGAGGTAGGACGGCAACTACGATGGGGCAACTTGAAGGTAAGGATGACATGAGTGATTGGGTTTTCTATTTAAACAACAATTGTTAGGATTTAGATAAGAAATTTTGTAATATATTTTTCTTCTTAGGCATTTTAGATATTTATAAAGTCAAGATTAATGTTGATCGAGAAAATGCATTATTTGTGTATTTGATACAATCTAGTTACAAAAAATAAAAGACTCCAAACATGTAAGATACATTTTGTGAATAGAAACAAAAATACTGAATAAAAAAAGTTAATAACCTTCTTATAATTTGTGTGATACAAAATTTTTTTTTTTTTTTTTCATTGCAATATTGTAGTGGTTGATAATTGGTTTTAAATTTACTTAGGGCATTCATCTATATATGTGTGTGCATTTATGTATCTAACCAACTTGAAATAAGTCATTTATAACGTAAGTTGTTGGCTATCCATAGCTTAGTAAATATAACATTGCCTATAAGTAATTTAATATATACCTTGTTCACATTGCTTTCATTAAAATTATATGTGTGTGTGTGTATATATATAATATTGTAGTAGTTGTTGTTGTTGTTAGTACGTCGAGCTAATCTTCTCAATGTAACGTTTTGGCTGTAAAGAATATAACTTGACAACTTAAAGAGGTTAACAGAATTAAGGAGATAGCCAACTTAAATAAAAGAGGTCACATATGATGAGTTAGATATCCCGATCCTCATATTTTGAGAATCATGTGATTATTGCAAGAGGATATATTTCAAGTAGTTTAGACAAGGATATAAACAATTAAAAATAACTATACATGCGATTATTGCAAGACGATATATTTCAAGTACTTTAGACAAGGATATACACAATTAAAAATAACTATATATGCGATATCATCTGACTCCAAAATATTCACAATTAAAAAATATTCAAATTTCTATAATAATTTTCTGTAATTTATCTCTTAAAAGAGTAAGAGTAGTTTTTTTTTTTTTTTTTTTTTTTTTTTTTTTTTTTGTGTGTGTGTGTGTGTGTGTAAATCACAAGGACAAGAATATATAATTTTCACGAGATAGATTGACCACAGGACTTTCAGGAGGAGGACACCAGTGGAACCATAAGTAGACACCACTAAGTTACTACTTTTAAACAGTTGCTGATTGTAAGAGAACTTGTGCGTATTTATAAACCATTTAAAGTCCTCACTCTCCATCGATATGGGACTCACCAATATGCCCTATGAGAATAGTGTTTTCTTATCTTTGTAATTTACCAAAAAAAAAAGTATAAATAGTTCGTTACACCCCCTAAAAAACCCTAGTTGTTATGTTGTATACCGAGGCACAAATTGTACTTTGGCTCAATAATGAAACCGATCATTAGCTTTGTAATCGATGCAACTCTTGGATAACAGGTGAACTAGTCTAAACTTTTGTGTTCTTTACTCAATTTATATGGATTTATTCTCTATAGTTTATATGACAAATATCGTTCTAACTAGTGAAATTAAGTGAATGAATTATTTATCAGGAATATTATAAATACGAATTGAAAATTAATTGTAGTGTACTTTCAAGTTTTCTTTTCCCATTTATCCTTCGTAAATTTGTGTGGTAAAAAACTATTTTAACCTTATTGTTATTTTGCTAATCATGATTATACTTGTTTAGGATGTCAAATTTCTATGATGTCTTACAAGGCAATATATATTTTTAATCTCAAAGTTGTAAAAGCTAGCAAGCAAATACCTTTAATTTTTCTTGAAAAAACTTTTCGGCTTACTAAGGGTACATATGTATTGATGATTTATATGTATCTTTCACCCTTTTATTTATTTATTTATTTGTTGATATAAGACTGAATCGAACCTACAATCTCACTCAAAATCTCACGCCACTCAAAATCCAGCTATATCACTAGACAAAAACTGTTTTGGACATCTCTCTTCTAAGACCATTTTTTAAACGATATGAAATAATAAATGGAAATTTCTCGTCTTGTTTATTGTGTTTTCTTTGAACAATGAGTACATCATCTATGCATAATTTAGCTAATTGAGCACGTAAAAGAATGTAACGAAAATGACCCTACTTCAGTAACAATCTCAAAGATTAAAATTGCTTTTTTTTTTTTTTTTTTTTTGGAAACTGAAACAGCATCCTATTAATGCGCTATTGGATTTGTTTCATTAAATGCGCATGTATATACAACATTAAATGACATATCAATAGTTTTTTTTTTTCCTGCTAAGAATGTCACGTAATTATATAGTTGATTGCGAAACTTTTGATTGGGTTCTAGTCAAGTCTAATAAATTGCAAATATTGACTAAATTTGGGTTTGGAATAAATGTTTGAAATGAAATTTTGAGTTTATAATTGATTGATTTTTTAAAAACTAGTTTTAATTTTTATTGACTTTTAAAAAAAAAAAAGATAAAAATCCAGTCAAAAATTTTAATTTAGAGAAAACAAGTAAGAAAAACTTACCTTTTTTTTTTTTTTTTTTGCGGGGCGGTTATTAGAGCAATTTTAGATATAGTACTATTGGGTCTAATACACTACACACTAATAAGTAATAGGTCAATCCCTTATTCATTTTAACCCGTCTCATTTATATTTGTTAGATACTCAATATCATGAAGCTCTCACAAGTTTTTTTTAAGGGAAATAATTTTTTGTGAAGACCAAATTATGTATGTACACTTTTCTTTTAGAATTTATTTATTTATTATTTTTGGTACGAGACCTTTATGAACATCCATTTACACTCGTTAAGTTAGCCCTGTGTGGGACTTTTTCCCTTAGATGTCTATGATTTAATAAACACAAATATTAGCACGAAAAGAACTGTAAATGCGTAGGATTTGGTGCAGTCAATTTATTATAGTCACTACAATAACATAGAATTATTACCACACCTATCTTTTTTATTTTCTTTAATTACCGGACTTGTTTGTGAAAGAGAAAATAATAAGTTAGACACCGTATAAATATGTGGCTGAGCTAGGATATATATCCTAGTGTTAGTAAACTTTGGAAGAGGACAAGCGGCAATATAATATCTTATTATAAGACCCACCATTTTAATTAGAATGTGGAAAGAGTGATGAGCTTATTAAAATCAATTTCGACCATAAGAATTGCTTGAGATTTTTAAAAATATCGGCACTATCTTTTGCTACACAAATATTATATTTAAGAAGATTTTATTTTATTTTTGGTTTCCCTAGAACAAATTTGGGTGTGTATATTAAGACAAATATTGGAGGAGGCATTACTTGTAACGCATTGGGTTGTGTGGACTCCCAACTGTTTCCATGATTGAATAGATGCTAGAGAAACGTGGTCCCATTTAAGCATGTCTTAGCTAGCCTTATACATTTGAGCTCCTTGATGTTGACTGCCATACATGAATCTTTTCGTTTTTCTGAAATTCAAAAATAGAACCTTAAAGCAAGGTATGAAAAAAGAGATCAAGTTATTCGGGTTTTATCTTGAATCGTCATATATGTTCGTTTTTTTTAATGTGATTTTAAATATATTTAATTATCAGAAATATACACACTATTAATGAGTATATTTTTTTAATTTGAGAATGGGGAAATTCGAAC